>OX031015.1:40581100-41895028 GCA_943736025.1 Tenthredo mesomela | reverse complement strand
TAGAGACCCTGGAAAATATCGTACCCTATACGTATACGACTGCAGAGAAAGTCAGAGTCAGAATTTAAACGAGGAAGATAGGTAAAAGAGTTACCATTTGTATTCCAAAACAACTAAAAACCGATTTTCAATTATGGAAACTAATTTTGAACACACATTTTTTTTTTTTTTTTTAATTAAGAAGCTGAAATTCCTGCGAACGTAACATCTCTGAATTTGTTAATCTTCATAATGCCAAAGCCAAAGATTAAATGAATCAATTGGCGTCGGAGTGTAATCACCTATTTGTTAATTTAACATTCGTTTCCAATTTAATCATGGATTAAAATATCTGGGAATAAATTTGGATCGTCAAGCCTCGGCAGCGACAAGAAGACTCGTAAAAAGACACTAAGACGTCCAAAACTGATAAAGTCTACCAATTAGAAGCTGCCCAATCAGGAAAGGCATATTTGGCCCTCGGATTATGATGAGAGAATTAGAAAAACAAAAGAGAATCGATGCTATCTGACCTGGCAACTTTCTTACGAAAACCGTAAATCCTTCTCTATCTCATTCAAGCTTTACTCGTTTGATACCATCTTAACTATCCCTCGCTATACTTGAGCTTAATCTCTTTCAGTCGATTCTTTCATGTTTCGACAGAAAAAAAAAAAACTTTTTTACTTTCATCAATTATAATTTCAAAAATTGTCGTATAACTGGTACGCGTCGCATCATGCAGCGAATCTTTCGGAAATTTTGGAGGAAATATATCAAAATATAATTTTATCTCAAGGCGAACCAATAATATACAGAAAAAATGTCATATCAGTGATTTAACAACAACAATTATTTCCAACCCTGTTTCAACCGAATAGGAGTTACGATGAGTGAATTTTTTCCATTGCAAGATAAATGAACGGAAACTTATGGGGTGAGTAATTAATTGATGAATAGAGATGAAGGTTGAGTTAAATCACGTATTTCGTTTTTGTGTGAAACTGCAGTAAATAACTAGAATCTCGAAATTCATTGAATTTTTTCATCAGTCGCCAAAGTTATTCTGCATGCAAATTGGATTTTTATTAATTCTATAGGTTTATTCTCATTATTCAACGATGCAAGACGATCTTGCGTTTTACGGAGCTGGAGGTTCGATAGAAAAATATATCCGATAAATCGATATGGGATAGTGAAGGCGATGGGGTCGAGTATCGGAAAGTATAAATTAAATCAAACGTACGGTGAAACTATCCCGCCTGTAGGTACGCTGATATTTACATACATATAGGATAAGCGGACTCACGATTAGCCTAAGGCGTCGCGACGCTTATCTAGCTGATACGTGGGCGAGGACGGAGGTTTAACGACGCTGAGGACACGCGACAACCCTCCTCAGGGACAGGCGCAACAAATGTCTTTGTATGTTTGCGCAGTTAAACGAGAAAAGATTTACATCTAAAAAGAAGTCGCTTTAGTTTTCGAATTCAACTATTCAACTTTCGAAGACAAGAATAAATCATTCGCACAATCAATGGCGAAAATTCAGTATAGGAAAAATGTTCGATCGAATCAACGGCTCTTCAGATATAGGTATACGGCGCAGTCGTAAGGCTTTCCAAAGATAAAACAATTTTCAATTTTAATAATTCAGAGAGATTTTAAGCTCCTCAGTTTTTTGACAAACGATTTCGACTATTCAAGTTCTCTGACCTATCGCGGAATAAAACATGTGTAGATATATAATTGAAAGGATTAGTTCAATCGAATCGGATTTTTGATTCGTTGATTATCATCTCGGATCTAGTAACCTATAGAATGATTCCGATACTTTGGTTCTATTTCTGTCAACTTATTGCGCCCATTAACTCGTGCAACTTTCGATAACTACTGCTGCCAGCGACAAGGGTTACTATTTACGGTCGGGCAAAAACACTGGCGAAATTCGAGCACAAGTTAACGGCCCGCAAATGCCTCAAGGGTTGCGAATGGTCGAAGAAATTATTATGAGTGGTGAACTGGTTGACCTTCAAATCTACGAGTTCGAAAATATCGAAGTTCACACCGTAAGCTGTTTTTGCAACCAAAAAAAATTCTTCCTTTTTTTTCTCTCTCGATCCTTTTTGTTCCGACGTTATTACTTAAATATACTTAACGAGAATTGACGCTGTTAATCAACAGTGAATACGCCCGGTACTGGTTAGACGTGGAACAGACAGGCACGCGATGATCCGTTATTATGTCTCAATTGATTTCAGGTAAGTGACGTTCATACTTAGACTATTATACTATATAGGGACTGAATTTGATTTCAATATTAAGAGTCTATAGAGATTATGATGCAAACGAAACGTTCTAACCAATATAAAACTAGTTTTATGATAGTTCGAACTTTAAAGCGTTGAAAAATTAGAGATTCAATCGAAATAGATGATTTTTTATGAGAATAGCGAGAAACTATAAATTTTTTATATTATGCATTTGAGGGGCTGAAAACATGTTAGAATTTGATTTAAATGCGTATATTTAAGTTTATCGTCATTATAAATATTCCGACGGTTATAATGATGATCTTTGATTGAAATCACTTTGAATTTTTAATGTTTATTCAAGTTTGAAACATCGACGAAATGAAAAATATACAATTTTATGAAATATGAAGGAGAGCCGAGAAAGGGTGGATTTCTTCGCTTGCCTTGGCCTGGTTGCAGCTCTTTAAGCCCTGTGGTAAAGTTCGCTCCTTATTATCACCGCCGCCACCAGCAGCCGGAGGCTTCTTCGCAGACTAACTTTTTAACTAGTTGCAAATTAAAATTTAACTTGAGCAACCCGTCCGAAGAGAAGCGAGTCCGCTCTGTAAATTTCCACATCTCTGCAAAGCTACATACATATATATATATATATCCGTCATTTACATTATACGTTTAGATATTGTAGATATCTATGCATATAAAATTATATCTCAATTTAACCAAAACACAAAATGAACATTCGCAGAGTTGAAAAGTTTTTATCTTCATTTTTTTTTAAATTTTTTTTTCTTTTTTTATCCTTTTCTTTCTTACATAAAAACTGTTTTCGTTTACCTACATAGCAAATTCAGTCACGCAAGAAAACATTTTGTGTTATTTGATTTCAATTTGCATGACCTCCGACCTAACGTTATCTCTAATCGCATAGTTAACAGAGCGAGGTGAAAGAATAAAAGTTAGCTAAACTTTAAACGAGCTTCGTACATACATTTTTTCAAATCTCTTTCACACCCTCTTAGAAAATTTCTTTGTTATCGCTTGAAATCAAGTGTTGAATTTATCTCTTCACCTCTCAAATAATACGGAGGTCAAGTGAAATAATAATTTTTTCGCCTTCAAATTATCTACATTATAATTATTTTTACGTACATTTTTTTTTTTTTCTTTTTTTTTTTCACTTATATGCAAATACTATACGTACATTTTTTTTTTAATGCGAATGTGAATGTGAATGTGAAAATTTGTCATTTTCAACAAATTATTCCGAGAGTAATATTTCGGTGTGTCGTTGTGGATTTAAACACACAAGGTAATCTAGTGTACAGTCAAGTCTGCATAGACCATCTAACAATAAGTCAGTCCTACAGGTTTCTCCAAGCTGAACAAATTTGTGGTTTTATTCTCCTCGTTAAAACAATGTCGTATTCCCCGTTGTTCGAGACGGTGGTGGTGTTGTTGGCTACACTTGCACCCTAGCCAACGAAAGGGGAGGATTCGGGAAAAAGCGAGTTGGAAGGAGGTATAAGGGGGCTGTGGAGCAGCGCGAGGAACCGGGGAACCGGGAAACCGGGAAGCGCGAGCTCTTCGCTTGTTAGCATTTAATTGAGAACTTTGCGAAGAGAAGTCGCTTCGTAACGACCAGCCGACGGCCTCGTTTAAATATTTTAATAATCTCTTGTATTTGGTCGCCATTCGAACTCAACATTTGAATACTTGGCGCATACGATTTTGAGACAAATAAGGATCGAAATATATATCACGATTCTTGATAACCCGAAAATAAAGAAGTAAAACAAAAGCAGATTTTTCGCTTTTTTTCGCAGCCCATTCAATCGATAGCGATAGTCCCGAGTTGGAATAGAAATTCTAGTTTCATCCCCTGACACCTCAATTTATTTGTTCTTTACTTTTGCTGAAAAGAACATAAAATACTGATGTCCTACGTTGAAAATCAGATACGTGAATCAGAATCAGCGCTTGCACTTGAAATTCTTGTCAGCATCTCTAACGTCCTACTAAATTCTTAAATTCTACTTACAACCTCAGAGTTCTACAAAAATCAACACAATGATCGATTTTATTTTGGAATTGAAGCTTATTCGTCAATCAGTTCACGAAACGTTCTATTAAAATTGAGGAGCTTATAGTTACACTCAGAAAAAAGTCTTGTTGACATAACCAAAATTTTCTATAGGTCGAAGCCAGAATCACGAATTTCAAAAATCTAGTTTACGCCTAAACTTGCTGAAAACGGACATAACTCTTACTTTTATATACGCAAATCAGAATTTTATTACATGCACGCTCCTCCCGTTGAATTTTAGATTGCACCTCCGAGTTTTCGGCGAGAACTTGTGGAATAGAAGTAGACTTTGTATTCTGACTTGGAATAGTTGGAAAAAAAACTGTTCCTGTTGAGAGTAAACGTTCCCTTATTAAAAAGAAGCCATTTTTAAACACGTTTTCTAACAATGCTCTGTGTTTTGTACGAAAATGAGAACGCTCTGAAAGTCTTTCACACCAATCATCAAAAGACAATGAGTTAAGAGTCGTTCAGCGCAGATATCTCGGCCACCATTTCATACAATTTTCACTTACACTACGCCTCGGCAATTTTCTGCTTTCAATCTCTCCGTCCCTGCAGTTTTTCTCTTTTATATTGTAGGAACGATCATTGTGATCTGTTGAAAACCGTTTTCAAATTAATTAGAGCGGTTTTTTTAAGAGCACTAAACGAACACGAGCTTTAATAACAATGATTCGAATAGGAATCAATAGTTTATATATAAGCAAAAATACCATTTACTCTGAAAGGTTGTTGATTCTGGAAAATTATTCTGAAAAAAATAAGGAAAGTCAGCAACGGAGTACAGAGAAAATCGAAAATTGATGAATAATTCGTGAGTTTCGTAAAAAATTTAACGATATTGTCCGAATTGGATGAAGTATAAAAATTGTACTGGTACTGTTCAAAGGAATATTTCTTCCTTCCTTGCTTCCTTCTTCTAACGACACTTTGGAGAGACTTGAGATTTTGCGTATTTGCGAGTAGGTACCCATATCATTAAACGAGCACTTCGAGATCGGCGGGAATCTTGCTTTATATAATACTGAAGGTGACACGATAAAAGCAATTTGAACATTCAGAAGTGTGCGAAAAAAAATCGTGGTACGTTCTTAAAGAGGAAAATCAAAGGTATCTGGAAGAGGTAACCACCGACTAATATCGTTCGTTAAACATCAGAGACTCTTGGCTTTGGAGCGACAACCGATGGAAACATGGCCGCTTCGCGTCGTACCTTTGTCTACAGAGATTATCTCCTGTGCCATAAAAATTGGAGAAAAAAAAAACCTTCAGCACATTTTCCTTTGAGAAAATATTCTGTGCCATAAATTTTCGACGCCTTTTATAGACAAGAGATGAAAAGTGATGATAAACTGTCTGACAAGACTTGGGCAAATTTTTTGCGAAAATAAATCCGAAATATAGCAAAAGACTTTGGGATAAGCTACAAGAAAATAATAGAGCGATAGACACTATATAGGTACTAGAGAGACCGTTGGCTACTGTAATGCCAATTACGGTGCAATCCGAGATAGTATATATTGTATATTTGTAAAGTATAGGTAAAGGTGGAGTTAAGTAGAACGTGGTTAATAATCCCCGCAATTGAACCACCGCATTGCGCTACTGGTCTGCCGTTGAAAGATAGAAATTAAATTATACAATAAAACTTTCTGCTGAGTTCTAAGAGTTCAAGGAATTTCTATTCCAATTTAAAGTACACTAAAAACATCAAGTGTTACTTCTTGTGTAAGAAAATTAATCTGATTATATTTTCTGGATAAGACTACTATATATACGCGAGACGCAGGTAAATAAATTTTCTCAGTATTTCGAATATATGTGTTCAGTGTAAGAAGGATGGTGGCTTTTACCGTGATTAGAAAAATTGAAAAACATTTAGTGCAAAAAAAAAATTGTTCGACTTTTTTGATTTGCCTATTTCATACAATAACTTTCTGTCTATCTGCGATTCGACCGAATACCTATACAGTCCCTCGAGAATTTCATCTCACGGCTCATGAAAGTCAATGAAATCGTTCCTAATTTCGGTTAACGTCTGTAAGAAACCGGAAAGCGAATGACTCCGGGACAATGGAAGTAGGTACGTGCGACGAGAGAACGCTTTATCGAGTCGGGTCGTTCGGAGGCGATTAAAAATACAAGATTCATTAAAGCAATTAACTGACTTGGTGAGATACGGCAGGTCCACGAATATAATATACTACACCACCCACCCGGACGACGTCAAAGTCTAATTAATTTATAATTAAACTGGATTACTTCCTCTACCAACCGCTAAAGTAAAGTCGAGTTGTCGACTAACTGCTTACCTGCAGTATCAACTACTACTGCTACTGCTACTGGTACTGCTACTGCTACTACCTATACTGCTACCGATTTCTGTTTGCCATTTCAGGTCCTGTAAACATCTCGCTAACGTGCCTCTGCGAAACAGCTGCAATGCGACTGCGGTGTGTAGGGAATCTCCTGTTAGATAACTGGCCACCACCTGAACTCCTCTATATGGTTGTGTGTCGACTAAACTAAACTCCACGCGACATTTGCTCTTTTGGCTATGTACAGTCGGTCTCAACTTTGCCGAGCACCACGTCAACACGTCGAATTTAACTTCGAAGTTTGATATTTTTACAAAAATATACTCTGCAGCGTCAGCATACGCGACTAATTAGTTCCTACCTGAGGGATCAGTAACTAATTGGTTCAAGCGAGTACGTGCACTTTGAATAGGGGTATTTCTGACGGACTGGTATATGTGTCCAATTTTTTTTTTTTTTTTTGTCAAACAGCCAGTTTTATCACAAAAATTCACGAGCCTTTTGAACCGCATGATCAAACAAAAGTTCATTGTTGCGAGTCATCGGGTCTCAGAGTTTGATGCAACCAAAGTAAAAGCACATTACTGCAAGGACTTGGATCAGCCTCTGTTTCAATTTCAGTCCCCCGATATACAAGTTGAGGCTGGAAATATTAATTGAATTTCTATAATCTCTAATTGTTCAGAAAACGAACCTCTACCCAATTTTTTATTTTTATTTTTTCTAGAAAATTGAAAAACAGTGAAACAAAAGTTTGCAAACTTGAACATTTGGCAGTAACAAATTTATTTCTCGATCCACGTTAGCGGTATCAAAAAAGGATATCTGTTCATCAGACAGAAGTTTTTTTTTTACTGCATATAACTATATGAGTCCCGATGACTGACAACTCCTGACTTTCACTTGATTGCGGTTAGAAAGATCAGCAAACTAATGTAACAAAACTGGGTAATTAAATAACGATTTGGATGCATGCTAGTCCGTCAAAACTACCTACCCCTATTTAAGGTGTGTGTACCCCCTCGAAGGACTATATTCCGTAATTATATATTCTATTGAAAGAGTGTGTAAACCAGTGACGCCTGTAGGGTCCGATAAGTGCTATAAACTAATCCGAAACAACTCTGCTCTCGAACTTTTGTGTAAATAGTCAAGATAGATTGACGACATGGGATACCACCAACAATATTCCCGGAGAGTATCAACACCGTATATTCTTCATGATTGATTGAACGCTATTGACTAAACTAACGACTTTTCTCCAAGCTATATTGTGCGTGAACAAAAAAAAAAAAGAATAACAATAATTGTCTAATTCTTATCAAAATCTAAATCTGCAATCGATCAGATGTATTGATTTCTCTTGAAAAAAACTTTGATGGCATAACTGCTGAATTGAAAATAAAAAAAACCATTGCCTTCTAGCGAATATATTGATACATACTGCAGACATACTTTTTTGTAGTTTATACCGTTCAGTGTTATACTATATAATTTAGAAAAAAATCCAATTTAACAAATACCCCGTAATTTGAATAGTGCGGAACGAATTCTGAACGCTCTTAAATCGCTTCTCGTTGTTATATTGGATACCAACTGTCCCGGATGATCCCTCGCCGCGAATTTATGCACTTTACGAATCGTGTCGATACAGATATACCATCTATATAGAGCGCCTATCGGAGACTAGATATGTTCACAGTCCAAGCCCGAGGGTCGCGCAGTGTCATATCGTCCCCCGATATACAAGTTGAGGCTGGAAGCACGGAAAGTGACACGGTTTCCCCATTATCGGGTGTTTACGAGGGAGGGCTGTGACGACAGGATGTGGCACGAGGCATCAGGCACCAAACGCGAGGCACAGGGGTTCGCGTCGTCGAGGCCGAGGGTGAAAAGGAGATGAGAAGGAGACCGAGAAGGACAAGGACACGGACAAGGACAAGGATAAGGAGAATGGGACGGAGGAGGACTTCGCCACTCTCTCCTGCCCCGCATAATAACTAGCTACCCACGCATTTACATTTTAATACACTTTCCACGCACCCCCTTCGGACCATTTGTGTACATAGGCACGGCCCGGCTACCCCAGAGAAATTATTGGCCAGTCTACGCGTCTATAAAACCATGGTGACCTCCGTCAAGGTTGTCCAGGTCCTTTCTCGTACCTAAACCATTTCCACATTCCCCTGTGTGCTGGCCCTTGGGAAATCGTCACACCAGATCTACACAGGCACAGTTGTAAAGATCAGAAATTAACCGAACCCGAAACTGCACTTGAAATTGCGAGATAGACGTCCTCGAGGGGGAAGAAAAAAAATCATCCCTCGATCCTGAAGGGTGGAAAATTTTAAACGAGGCATTAAAACAGCTCTGAAAATTGCGAACAAAATTCCCGCCCAGAATCAGGGATCAAAGTCGTTTGAATATGGGCAGGATGGAAGATCCTTGACTATTATACCTACCCGGTGTTCAATTTCTAGCTCGGGATGCGTGTCGATTTTGTATTCCCAAGACGCTTCCCCCGGGGCGTCACGGTCACGTCGGAATAAAAACGGGGGATGTGCGTTCGCCGTTTGTTTGAAGGAAGCGAAACACTTTTGCTGGTGAGTTCGCGGGCACGGCTGTTTCACGAATGCAAATACCTGCCTTCTTACTTTACGGTATACCTCAAGCCTTAGAAAACTCTAAAAACTCTCAGGCTTTACCCCAAAAACGAGCCATGATGCAAAGAGTTTCCAACCCCCAGACACTGAGCTGTAGAAGGTTGTTGGGAAAGATGAGGATGGTAACCTTTACTGGCCATGCTAATTCCTCTGGATCTACAGTTTTTTACTGCTCCTTTATATACGGTCCGTTCTGAAGAAAAAATCTCGTCTAAAAGAACATCATATAGCTTCTATGGGTTGGCAAACAGCGATATTAATATACCTATACATGACGAGAACATGTATACCCTATACCTATAGAGCAAGAAATAACGTAAGGGTTCGCAGACCCCTGCATTTGACATTAGCCGAAAGTTTTTCAGGTTCTCTAATGAAGTAGGTATGATATATTGAAGAGAACGTTGAATAATCTTTGGCTAATTGTCTGAGCTTGGTTATTCGAGCGGAGTCTGAGCCCATTCATTTGCATTTATAGTCGTTTTAACGCGTATAGCATTAACGGGGAACCTGATTTCCGGTAGAAATCTATGAATAGAAAAACCCTGTCACGCGTTGCCTTTCAGCGTAAATAATCACCGACTATATCTAATCACCTAATGCCACATCCCCTGATGTTGTGTTTTGATCGTATGCCACGTTAGTCTATCACCTAGTCCATCGGCTACGCCGGGGATCGTTTTATCGCAATTTGTGTGTTCGTGTTTTTGTGTAGGTTCAGCCATACACGATGATTTTCGGATCGATAAATTGAGGGATTGCAGGCAATGGCCAGAATCAAGTTGGGTGATGGTAAATGATACCAATAAATAATAGTTGGACACACATATATCGCTTAATTCTTTGTTAGTAGCCAATATGAAAAAAAAGAAACGATCAAGCTCTCTCTCTGGCTGAGTCTGTATATGATATTCGTAAATTGGTACCGATAATACTGTTGTTAAATTTCGATATTGTTGCCCTTATATACCATCTAGAGATTGATCAACCTAAGAAATGACTGGGAAACCCTTATAGCAACCCTCAGTGCGTCCCACGGGAGTCCCTCGTCACTCCCAGCCGCAGCGACCCGACCAAAACAATCGGCCCGGCCCGTCAGCCGTTCCCTGATATATCACGTCATTATAGTAAATCGTTGAGAAACAAATAGAGGCCTTCAGTTCTCCCTCTCTCGTCCACCCCTCGGTTCTTCCGTTTCCCATACTCCCGGGGGAGCGAAAGAGAGCTAAAGAGACAGAAGGCTGGTAGGTAAAAGGGAATGGGAAGGGGAATGGGAATGGGAGAGAGAAAGGGAAAGGGGAAGGGAAAGGGAAAGGGGGATGAAGGAAGAGATGGAAAAGAAAAAAGAAAAAGAGTCCCTATACTCTCGGATCGAGAACCAGGGGTGATGTCCATTAAGATAGGGCAGCGTGTTTAACGGGGAATTCAAATGTCGGCAACAGCGGTCCCCGTGGGCACGTGGGAGTACAAGATCAGGAGGAAAACGAGGGGAAGATGTATTTTTGCAAGGAGAAATAAGATGGGCAAAGAAACAGAGATGAGGGGAGATGAAAAGAGGAGAGGATGGCCCAGGTAGGCGTAACTGTGTGCGAAAAAATATTGCAATTGTTTCGCCTCGTGGTTTATGGGGGTTTGTCAGCAAATAAAATGCCTACGAGGACGCGCCTCGCGAAATATCCTGGCTCCCGGAAAACCTGCCTCGTTCGGGTCGTTGTCGCACGCAGACTATACCTAGGTATATAACTATACGATACAAGGGATGATTGAAGAAAGGGAGGAAAAATATGAAAACAACACTTTTTTTACACCCTCGAAGTACGCAACGTTAAATTTCTCGACCCGCCGCACTGACCAGTGATCGATGCTCAGAATAACGCCTCTTCCCCCAGCAGTAATCTATATGCACGAATCTTTCGCTTGGTTGTTTCTTTTTTTCAATCTGACCAAATTTTTCCATTAGATGTGTAACGTTCGGGACGTTGCAATTATATATGAGTTCAACCCAGCTTTACATTTAAGAGCAACTGGAGAGGAGAGTGAAAAGTTATCAACCTTCAGGGTTGATAATATGGCTTGTGACACGTGAATGCAGGTCTGCGGATGTCGATCTCCTGGTGCTATTAGAGATACGTACTGCATATGTTTGACCTGTAGAATATGTAAGGGTAGTATAGCGACGGTTGGTTTATACAATGGTGATTTATTAGGTGGAGAATTCCGATTCGCAATTGATTTATGGGGCTTGAAATCGCGTAAATATCTTCAATTTCCCAACTGCTCAACTTAAATGGAATTTCGTGTTATTGCGGAACTGTTTATGAGCTGGCCTCCGGTTAACCTCACCATGCTCGTCCGTCGTCCCTTCTCTCTCTCTCTCTCTCTCTCTCTCTCTCTATTTCTCTCTCTTGCTCCTTATTCCCAATTTCCAGAACTTCGCAGGTGTCGTTAGCTGGACTATTTTCTAGGTAGATGGTAATGGAAAAGGAAAACATTTATCAGATGTGTCAAGCTCTTCTTGCGGTTTGTAATCGATGGCCTTTAACTCCGGCAAAGTCGATCTCTAGAAACTTGAGATTTGTCGCTCGAAGAATATCCGTTACGCGCCAACTACCAATCCCGCAGGCAGCCAGGAAAACACCAAACAAATCTTTGGCATAGATGTATTAGGTTCAGAAATCGGAGGAAAATCTTTACCAGACCAAGAGAACGGAAATAGAGAGGGAGAGAGAGAGAGAATTAGACAACGGTTTACGCAAACGCCGCTGCTAATTCACCCAGAAATCCTTAGTCCTGGTAACGTTAGCCGTCTGATAGAAACCGCAGCAAATATTTACTGGGTGGCGTAATGCAGGGCGGAGACGGCTAACGCAGACACTATCTGGTGGTCTTCTCATGTTGAATGGATACAGTGTGTACAACCTGCAATCTACAATCTAGAATCTGCAGAGCAGAGCCACAAGTTACATACTGTAGCAGGCTAAAACTTTGAAGATATACACATATATACATTTGCTCGGTGGTAATTGGCCATTTTATTAAGTGCCACGCGGGATGTATGAATGGATGGAACCTACATCTACAAAACGTAGGCCAGAATATCGGCTATCGCTTCGAGTTAAGTCAAGTCCCCGATTTGGATTAACTTTTTGCTATATTATATGAATCATGTACTCCGCGATGGTGTGCTGATAAGCTATTCAGAGCTACACCGCTTGCGGTTTTACAATGGCTGATGTTCAGATTTTTGGAAAATTCGTAGCGCTCGCATTTCTTAAGATGATTGGATGAACTTTGGAACTGAACTTTCTGCTACAAGACTAGATTCTTCAGAATTTTTTCAGAATTGGTCGATTTCACTATTCGAAATGCGAACTGAGATTCAATCAATCTTTTAATTTATTTTTTCTCAGCATGATTCCACAGTACGATTGGAACACAGAAAATAAATGAACTCCCTATGATGGGCTCTTTGATACGCGGATATGTTGTTTAGGATTAAGACACAACTCACATAGCCAGCAGAATTTCTTGCCAGGGAATATTCAATTTTGGCCACAGACCACCGCTGAACTGCAAAGTTCGCCACAGTCTTGAAAGCTCGAAGTGTCTGCATGGCTCTAGTAGCCCTAATATTAAACATTCTGAATTGAAAATTGAAAGAAAAATTTCTTGACAACGAAATCCAAATTTAATGTAACGTAATTTTATTTTTTAAAGTCTGTGAAAAATAACTCAATCACAATCATAGAGCTTTTCTGAATTCGAAGATTCAGAGGTCCAGACTAGAATTTCAAAACTCTAATTCGTGCCTAAACTCGGTCAAAACGGACATAACTCTCACCGAGTGGAAATTAGGATTTCATAACAAGCACGATCCTCCCCTGAAATCCTAGTTCGCACCTCCAAGTCTTCAGTTAGAAATTGTGGTAGTAAGACTATAATTTCTATCCATTATAGACCCCCTCAAAAGTAGATCAGCGAAGATTGAAGAGATTTAGAGAAGTTGTATGTATATCGTGGCAGTTCATAACGGACCTTAACAAGCAGGTGTGTTTTGATAAATACAGCAAGCCTCGCAACATTTCCTGATAACTGATCCTCTTTCTTCGGGCACTATAGTCAATTCTTCTACGCACGCCCTCTGGCATTTGAATTTCATCCACGTGGAAGTTCATATTTATGGATCAAAAAGCATAAATGCATAATTTATAGGAAGTGGCCATTCGGTTAAAACAACCTCCGCACGAGGAGTTAGCCCCAACTATACCATATCTACCTATATACCCTTATGCCACTCTCGTCCACGAGGTAGCGGATATACGTGGCCTCAAAAATTCCTTCGTTCCGTCAATAAAAAAGATGTAAGATAAGAGCTCTCCTAGATACCCTATTATTTCGTGGCACAGCCAAGGATAGCATACGGCCCAACGAGATAACAGAATCAGATAGCGGTATGGTATGGTATGGCCATCCTTTACTCGGAATAATACCTCACGGAGGCATAACTCACACGGCCAGACTAATATTTTCATGAGAGCTACAGGGGCCAGGAACCCTTCTCGTCTTCCTCGGGTCTTCCCCGGGTCTCAGTGGGTCTTTGCGTCTGGATCTTGGCCTGGGGGTGTCCTGCACAAGGGGAGCTAGAAATATCGGTGGTAAGATATTAAATAATAATAGGCAGCGGTGCCACCGGCTGCGCGGATTTGTGGTCGGTGGATCGCAAGATCCGGCCACCCCATCCTGAGCGTCGCTTATTTATTTGCCTCTATCGACCTTCCCAGGCTTTCGAGTCTTCCGAATCTCCCGACGAACGATAGTCGAGGAAAATTCGAGTGTTTCTAGGGTCGGCACCCCCGGCCCGCCAGAGTGAGAAGATCTTATTATCGAACGAGATTACAATTATACTAAATACTAAAGGGATTAAAATTAGCCTGAAAGTTTTGCCAATTGCTATAAGACCCAGGGAGAAGGCGGAAGACTTCCTCTCTTCAATTTTCTCTTCTTCTTGTGAAACTATACGATACAAAAAAATATTTGAAAACGAAAGGGCACGTACAATCAAGATATACATAATTTATTCAACGAATTTTTTTCTTTTCATTTTTTGCCTGAATCACAACACACTCTCAACCTCCTGCAGACTCCTGATATAATTCAACAAACAGAGCTTGTGAGAGCCCCGTATACGTACACTCGACAAAATATTTTACAGCCTAAATAAGCGAAAAGGTTCTTTTGAAAAACCAAAATAATTTCCCGAGTATCTTTTCGTTGATTAAAATTGATGACTGATCATTTGATGTATATACATCAATCCATAGAATTGCTGTACATTTACCAGAAGACCCCGAGTCTGAATATGAATTCTAATTTGATCCACTCAAACCTCAATTACCTTGATCTTCAGGATTTCGCATCGAAATATAATTCTGTTTTATGAGAAATTTTGTCCTACATGAAGTTTCAGAGATGTCAATCAGAATTAGCGCTTGTATACTTGAAATTCTTATCAGTATCTCTGCATCCTACTATATTTCCGAATTCTATACTTACAACGTAAAAGGTCTGCGAATAACCAGCTCAATGATCAATGTTATTTCGTACTTAGAATTTATTCGACAATCAGTTCACAAAACGTTTTATTGAAGATTGAAGAGCTAGGTATAAATCAAAACTAGAATCACGAAACTTCTTTGAATTTCAAACTAGAATTTCAACGGTCTAGTTTGCGCCTAAACTTGGTCAAAACGGACATAACTCTGACTTTTAGTTGCAAATCAGAATTTCATTACATGCACAATCCTCCCCTCAAATCCTAGTTTTCACCTCCAAATCTCAAGTGAAAACTTATAGACTATTCCGACTGAGGATTGCACTTTAAGTTTCAAATCCCCAATTACCTTTATCTGCGGATGAAAATAATTCTGATAAATTTGTTCACCACTAGGATAAACAATAATTCAAACGTTCGTGTCACATACGAGTCATAGTTTCTGGACAAATGTGAAAATCTTGCATGAGATCATATTATAAGGGAAGTATGTAAGTGAAGTTTTCCAATAATAACGGTGGCAAGCGAACCGGCGCACTCAGCGGTTGCAATGAATTGTCATTGCCATCCTATTCGAGTACTCAGCCATAACTCACGGTAGATTGTCGTTGTAAATTGGGGGCGAAAGAGGAAAGATATAGAGGGAGAGAGGAAGGACTCGGAAGCCTGCTTTAATACCCGCAAATTATAAATAATGCCGCGACTAGCAACCACGCAGCCACAAATCAACGTTTGCTTTAATTCCTCGGCTGCTACCTCTTACACCGTAGGATTAACCACACCATCCCTCGTCCTGGAAAAAGATACGACAGGTTGAAGGAATCCAATGCGATAATAATACATTAAAAGAAAACAAGAAATCATTAGGGTAAGGCTGTAATATATAATATATCAGTCCGGATTTCCAATCTAATATACGAGATTTCAAATAAAAATAAATACACCTTTTAGATTCAACTTAAAATATTAGAATACAATTTCTCGTTCATATCCAAAAATTAGTTTTCTTTCTTTTTTGGTACCATTCCTGATTTCAAATTTCACATTTACCTACTCACTTAATTTTCTCTTTTATAGAGGCCAAAATACCCTGCACAGATTTGTTTATGCAGTAATATCGCGGGAATGATGTCATAGACGATAGTTACTAATTGATGTTCAGCACAGCCCTTTGAACAACAGAAGTGTTGAACTACTAATAAGTCAAAGGAAGTCTGTCTAACATATTACTTAATATAGTTGCAGCTGATTAAAACCAGTTATTTCAACACAAAGATGTCTTCGAGGGTTTCGGCTTACCAAAGTCTGTCGGAATGCATATATATATATATTATTTCGTACATAGAGATTAGAATTCTCTAACGTATCGACTCTTATCGAACCAAAATTAAGAATTGATTATGATTGTGAATTACGTGATAATTATTGATCAGAATCTATACAGGATTAATGAAGATGAGCATAAATATTGAGCGGTAAATTCTGTCCGGCTAATTTTCACTCAGTCCACGTACTGGACTCGGTGGCGTCAGCCATCTCACATAAGCGAAGAAATCAATAAAGTTATATGTCACTGGCGAACCTCTGAGCTATAATTCTATACTAGTATCTAACTTTAGAACACTGAACTTCTTTGAAAGGAGATAAAAACGACAATCCCAAAGCGCGAGATTCCCGGCAACTGTCAATATCGACTGTCATGACAGGATCGAAGGAGTCGCGAGAGACTCCTGAGCTGAGAACGAAAAAATGATTGGTATGTCATCGAGAGCAACCTGCAGATATCAGAATTGAAATCCCGCGGGTCTAAAAATTCTTCAATTTCTCAAAGCAATCAGGGTTTGTAGATGCTTTTCACAAATCCCTGAATTATTTGATCGTAATATTTCAGCCGACAGGTTTGAAACGATGTTTTTTACATCAAATAATATTTCCACGAATTATACTTGGGTGAATATTTGTTAGTAATTAAATTGAAACGAGATTGAAATATGAAAGTTGTTAATCTATTTGTATTTCGGGATGGAAAATTCATCGGCCCAAAGGCGATCCAAATATACGAAGGGTCGAAACTGGATCTCAGTTTCCAAACAGAGTTAAACTCCAACTTGTCCTCACCTTTCCCCGCCCCTTGCCGCGGTGGTAAAAAGTTGTACGAAAAAAGAAGCACGACGGATGGCTCTCATTTCTGATAGCGAAACGTTTGATAGCTCTATTCGAGAATTGTAGTGGGGAAAGTCCGAAAATGACTCGCAAAAGAGGCATTCGAATGCCCCGCGATGTCGGCCACCGATAAGGCTCGTCGTTGCGACTTGCTAACTTCGCGAATGTAGAGAACAAGGCTATCAAACAGATTGAAATCAACGGACGAGGCGAGCAACTTCTTCCTTCGCGCGGACGAGCCAGATCTGAAATGAAAATCTGCGGCATCCCCGGGCGGTGAGATTCGAGAGAATGGGGAAAAGATACCTATTAGGAGTCAGCATTTTGATCTATTACCGCCCGAGTCGTGGGTCTCGTTTTTCAACAAAGAGAGAGATTACTTTAAAAAGGAACGCGGTTCTCACCTGGCTGGATAATCGCTTGTACTACATAGGAAAACAAAGGGCTCCCTTTTGTTCAACCTTTTTTAATAAAAAAAAAGAAAAAAAGAAAAAAGTAAAAAAGTAAAACAGAAATACAGCTCAATTACGGCACCTTCAAGATTTCAATCCAAAACGTAAAGGAAAATGGTGCAGATTTTTTTACCTTGATATTAAACCAATCGTTATACTGCTCGTGGTTAACATGGCTATATATATATTCCAACATACTTATATGTAAATTCAAAGAATAAAATGTGTCAACGAGATGTCATGAAAATTAACCCACAGACACCGCAAACGTAAGTATGTTCCTGACAAACTGAGTTGGCTTCTGTCAACCCGACGACATCAAGTATCAAGGGTGGCTTTCCAACTTTGGGTAACAAATTTTCGGCGAAAGGTAAAACTGACTTCCATAATAGGAATTTTCGTTAATTAATGAGAGACGTGCGGTATAACAGCTACTGGCTGTCAACCCTCGGAAATAGTACTTTGGGAGTTAATTAGATCAGGGTAACGTCGTCGTTTAATATATATTGTACATATATATAAAATGGACCCCTTAGGGAAAAAAAGTTCATATTCATATTCCAGTTTTTTCATCGTCAATCGGTTTTTTTTTTTTCTTTTTCAGTGGTCCATTTTGCCCCGCGGTTCGTTTTGCCCCACCCTCCCCTATATGTATATATATATATATATAGGAATATGAATATGAACTTTTTTTCCCTAAGGGGTCCATTTTGCCCCATCCTCCTTTATATGAGTGTTGCGTCAGTTCAGGTATAGGAATAACACAACATCCTTGATTATGAAAAATTTCGTGACTAGACTGCAGTTCGTGGCCCTCGACGTTTTGCAATAGAAGTTCAATCCTCGTAACGTATGACTGTCAATTTTCGAAAAAGTTTGACGAAAATTCATATGGAACTGAACCAATTCTATCACTTGACTTCGTTATTAATTCACGCTAACCTGACACCTGACACTTCTCGTAGCGAGCATCAACTTCCGTGTCTAACCGATCTCGACTTCGGTTAGAAACGTGCAGCATCACTCCAATACTCAGCCGTTTCCGAATTCAACTATCCGCCAAGCTCACCCTTAGATCATCAATTCCATACCATAGCATAATGCATTAAATTGTCTAAAATATAACATTGATTAATTTTTTTTCCATTTTTTTTTTTTTTCCATTTTTATTTCATCCTTGATACCTATTTGGCTAGAAAAAATATGACCGTATCTCAGCCAGTTGACGAACAGTAAATTGCCGGTATCATTTCAGCGTGTAGATAGAACATGCGTGTAAATTGCATTAATAGTACCTATATCCAGGACATTTAACAGCCACTTAAATGTCTCAAGGATTATTGTTTACGGGCCAGATGTGCCTGGGGTTTGTAATTTGTGATTCTGACAGTTGTGAACAAGGATGGAATACGGTATGCATACCTGCAAGCGTCTGTACCAATGACTGCTCGATAATCTCCACCTGGCTAATTGAATTCCAATATATGTGACGATTGAATGGCAGGAGAGACGGGGTCGAGGTCATGGCCGGGGCGAAATCGTACTCATGCATTTACAGGTGAGGCTATCCGTTGGGAATTGGGATGAAGAGAAGGCACGAAATGCAGAAGAGGAAAGCAAGACCGACACGAAATCCCCATTACTGTGACGCGTTCCGATAGACCAGATCCTCTCTGAATCGTCACGGCGTTTTTCAGATTCCGAAAACCCCCGGGGCCCCTTGAGCTCGGCCAACGTCCCCCTGTATTGGTACGACCCTGTACCCGGAGGTGACATGCTTTTAGCATTATCGGCTGTTTATAGTATTACGTGTATGTTATGTAGGTGAGACGTGAGAGGAGATTGGGGTGGCGGATAGGGGGCAGTGGCAGTGGCAGGGGCCAGGGGGAAAAGAGGAAGCGATCGTTACCTCGAATTTCAGGGAACGTATCGTAGATTGTATCGTATAAGGTTTTCCATGGGAATCCGGGTGACTCGATTACGTGAGAACGTGTGAATCCAAAGGTGTCGTTAACTGCAAACAATGATGGAAAGAAAAACAACCGAGGATCCCTTTATTTAGAGAAGCGGGGATAAGCCTCGATCCTATTACAGACAAATTAGCGAATGTGATTCGATGCAGAATTTTATACAAAGGATTTACAATTCCGAATAGAACGAATCACATTAGGCATATGGAGGAAAGATTAGTTACAAATCCGACATAAAGTATAGTTATTCATATTCAAGCAGAGGCAATGAATTTCTTCAATAGGGAACCAAAATAGGTGATTCCAGCCATAGTGTAAAATAATTTGCACTCTAAAAAGCTATGTGAATCTCTTTGAATTATAGCCATAAATAAGCTACAGAACTTAAAACTCAAAGAGCTTGAAATATCTGACGCTAGGAACTTTTTGGAACCTCAATATTTAATTCAAATATTCAGTTTTTCAATTTAAACTTGTTTAGCTGATTTGTAAATGTAATTTGAAGAGATTCGCGTAGCTTCATTCGGCGATTTCGTTGAAATCATCTGTCTATGTTAGTCTATAAAAACTGGGGGAAAAAAAATGCTCACGGGGTTCAATTTTGAGAAAAAAAAAAAGTTTAATTTCAGATCGAATGAACAAATTTGTATAAACGTTAGAAGTTTAGTATACCTCCAATTTCTGCAAAGCTAATTAAGGTATGTATACCTAATGAAAATTGAGTAGCTTGAAAAATTCATAACTCGAGTTGTAATAATCGTAACAAGGTATATACAAACTTCATGGGGAAAACTTTTGAAACAATAGAGAGTTCACGAAGAAAAAATAATGTAACCCTAAATGAGCATGCATAAGTGATGCAAGAGAGCCCTAATTGGTATCCGGGGTCTAATTTAGACCAACGGTATTGTTCATTTAATGAAAAAAAAAAAAAAAAAAAGAAAAAAGAAAAAAAAAAAAAGAAATTTAAAGTGAAATGGACTCCATGGATTCATTACTAAATACTTAAGGCATTTCCGTTTAATTTTAGTCGAATTTTTTACGTGAAAATCGAGTTCTTTTAGGTAGATTTGCCAGCCAACATTTAGCCAAATCATTTTCTCGTACAACAATTATTGATTAACTGTCTATATCATAAATACTAAATCAAAGTACTACTAAATTTTTCAAGTCAAAATCACTTTTCGAACATTAAACAGCCTATCAAACAGTATGATATACTATATTTGAACATTGCCCAGAGGACTAAATTATGCCAACAGCGGATGCCTCGCGTAATTACTCCGTGTATACATATTATCTATACCATACCCGTATATACACACAAATTTGCGAGGATTTGATGGATTTGAAAGAAAAAAAAAAATCTAATATCCGTTTGGGCGCTAACCGTAGCTGGGTACTATACAGCTTGTTTGTCGTTAAATTAAAGCAAATATTTATTTATGCTGTGTCGAATAAAAGGCTCGTATATAGGATACGAGGGTGTTGGATCAAAGTGATGTTTTCTTGTTCCTGTCAATAGATAATATAGGTATAGATCAACCGATCGTTGGGCAGTGCTTTTAAATACGTTTAAAAAAAATTGACGAACAATCCGAAAGGATAAATAATTCAATAAATAATTAAAGGTACCTATACTGAAATTTTTTGGCGATGTCACACTCGTTAAATTTTTATTGTTATCCGTATTACGATTATTCGAGTAACCGAGTGGTGACGATTCTTATTCATATTATTCCTGTTTTCCTGATGGTTGAATAATTTAAATTGTCATTTCTTATGTATAAAATATGTAAGCTTGGGATACGAAAATAAATATTAAAATGTGAAACATTTGAAATTATTTCATTTTATTTATTTATTTTTTATTTTTTATTTTTTTATTATTTTTTTTTTTTTTCATTATATACTATATAGCGTCCCACATATAATTCAGAGCAAATATTTGCTGGTAGTTAACGAATTACAGAGAGGCGAGCAGCATGCACTGTATATACTCAGACTTTGCGCAGAGATTAAAAATTTCATGTAAATTTATGTACAATTTTTATTCCTCGTTGTAATCTGTCGGTCACTGTGAATTTGAAGTAAAAAAAAAAAAAAAAAAAAAAAAAAAAAAAAAATGATGTCGAAAAATTTGACGGAGATTTTCATTCGGATACTCATTATAATATAATAATTTATTAAGCTGCCCAGAGTGTTTCAACGTACCCGAAGAGCTACATCATCGTATAAAAATATGGAATAAAACGTAAAGAAAACAAAAAAAAAATTGACTGAAATTCACACCGTTCCACAAAATTACTGATGAAATGCCACGTGGAATAGAGATGGCAATAAAATATGGCAGTCAGAAGAAGAGGGAGCGAGTAAAACGCGCTCGGTTCGGCCTCACGCGGCTAGTCCTGAGATTTAGCATAATTGAATGAAGGAGCTCGCATCTGCTGCAACCGAGTTCCCAGAGAGCCAAACTCCGTCCTCTACCTTCTCATCCTACTGAACCTCATCCTCTACCTCTTCATCCTCGTCCTCCTTATTCATCTTACCTTATTTCTCACCCCCTCGAGAACGTAACGCAACTAAACCCCGCAGAATTGCAGTATGAGAAAATTGGCGCAGAAATACATTCGTTTGGCGAGTATTAAACATTTCCAAGATTTAATATAGCCGGGAATAGAAATAGGAATGGGTACGTGTTTCTCTCTAATACACGCGAGCGTGAAAACTCGCGAGATGCATCGTGCTTGGAATAAGTGTTTAAGCCATATTGTGTGAGCTTAAATGTGTATATATAGCTGTATGAGTATGTATATGTATACCTTTACGCTTTAGAATATTGGTGTTTACACCTGGTACAGAAGCAGCACACTATGGGGTACAGGAACGGCTGTGAAAATTAATTTTCTTCAAATTAAACGTCAAGAGCTTTTGGTCTAACTTAAACTTAGCTTCGTCTCGGGCCAAGTGCCCCGTCTTGGCATTCGTTCCTGTAACTCAACTGTGAAAATAGAGGTGTTTGCTTTTTGACATCAGACAGTATATAAAATTGTCTGAGGTCGAATTCGAGCTTCAAGTATAGATATGTAACAAGAATTGCTTAAAGTTTTTTAAAAAACGTTTTGTAAGCTGTAAAATAAAAAATTACGGATAGTACAGATGTACATGTACTACGAGACTTCAGATATGTATAGTAGAGAATTTGTTAGACAGTTAGACTACGAAGAAAAGAATAAAAATAAAAAAAATGTTGGAAAATCTCAAGTATTGAAAAACTACTGCGGCGGAAATTAGTTCTTACGATTCGCCATTATGCATCTTGCCATATTCTCAGCTGAATCCCCATCCTCTTCACCGCCCATAAGATATAGAACTTTGATACGATGATTAGATTAAATGGCGCGAGATAACTCCTCGTTAAACATTCATAGAAACTCTTGCCTAGGGGCCAATTCGTTCTTGCACAGATTAGTCTCACTGTTAGCTTCTGTACTTGCGTATACAATTGGGCTGGTTAGATTATGTACTGCATGAATGACTTTCTTAGATTTTCGAATACCAGGAGTTTTTTTTTTGTTTCTTTTTTTTTTAATCTTCTGATTTTTACTGAAAATTCTTGTAAATAATTCCGTCGTTTGTCTATATCGATGTCTGAATATTTTCTACCCTTAATTCATCGTTCGTTGGCAAAAGTAACTATATACCTATAGTTGCGGGTATACCGGAAGTATGAAAGAGAATGAGATAGCGAGCGCTAGCCCGAAAGCCTGAGCGTGATAAATCGTGGGAGTAAAGGAGGCGAAGGAAAGAAAAAGGAGAAACGATGCTCCTGCAGGTAATCGGCTTACGTAAAAGTAAACCGTAATCGGGAAGTACCCCTGGCAGATAATAAACGGAGCTCATCTAAATGTGGGACGATCTCCCCCGGGCGTAGCTAGAAAATTAAAAAAAAAGAGAGTCACACCATGCGCCCCGCAATATATATATATATATATACAGATATATATTACACTTACATAGATACGTATACACCTAGGTATGTATATAGTATAAATGTGTTATATACATATATACAAAGGTGCCTACGTCACCCAAGGGGCAGAGAGGTAAAAGGGGAGTAGGTCGCACCGCGTCTCGTTAATTGAACGGAGGGTGCGATCTCGTGAACGACCAAGGGATTCTGCCGTGAGCCTTGGGAAGGTATATATATAGGGCAAGAGGGGAAAATGAACGCTAGTCGTCCGCCGCAAAATTGTCCCAATCTCGCCACGCCGGACTGAAATGTGAGGTCCGGAAGGTTGTCGCACTCGTAGAAGACCTCCGAGGTCCGAGAGGACGTCCTCCTCTATATATCCCTTCATCCCTGCTATCCTATACCTATATAGGTATATATATACTGGGGGTCTTCTTTTAGCTCCTCGTCACTTTAGGTTCTACGGAAACTGACGCACAGAAACTCGTACCTTCACGGCGTTCTTTTCACCCTTGTAACCTGCAGGAGACTATCGAATCCTGCGACGCATGATTTTCAGCTCTATTTAAGAAACAGAGGATCTTTGCTTCCGACAATTTGTTGACCATTGGTCCTCTTTACATCATTTATTTGACGGAGGGACGTTGCCTAGAAGGCTCCTTCTTCAAATTCGTGGCTTATGAGGCTGCTGTAAAATTTTACAGAAAAAAAACCCCTTGCTTCTGGATTACGAAAGTACTGATGTGACGATCAATTTCAAAAGTAATCGCGTAGGTAATCTTTATAGAAACGATCGCTCACAGATATTTGAATTCGAAAATACACTACCTATACAGAATATCGAGCTTGTTCACTTTGTTCGAATATTTGATCATAATATTGAAGATCAAAAAACAAGACGATTCTGCAATTTCACTATACTAGATGACTCGATATATAATAATATCCTATGTAATATCCTATGTAATTAAAAACGTCTTCCATCCGGTATTTTCTGGTCATCTTAAAGAGCTGCGAACTCCGTTAGCAGTTTGACACTTATTGGGCAATATTCCTGTCAGACACTTTCCTTGCTGAGCTTTAATTCGACAGAAAGACAGGCGTTCAAACTGTTATTTAAACTCAGCCAAGTTGGAGAGAAACTCGAGACAGAAATATCGGTAAAAAATTGTCAAATATTGAGCCTTGGTTGATGCCAGGATTTTTTTTTTTTTTTTTTTTATAAATTAGTTATACAGTTTAATGGCAAAAGTTTTAGTAACTGTTATAAGTATCCGATAAATTTGTATCTCTTTAGGCGTAAGGATATGAGGAGAGAAAAAAATGGAAATCAGTGACATTTAGGAAAATATTTCAGCCCGTCTCTATACCCGAGACAGCTTGCTAAAACTCGAGTCTTCCACAGAAATAATTCTAAGACGGCCCTGTATAACCGCTATGAGCAGACACCTTCGGTGAAATACTACATAAGTCAAGATATTATAACGTGTCGCGATTAATAATATGTCAACTGAAATATGTATAGCGCATTTAGATATGTTAACTTCAACACGTAGAGCATTGATTAGTATAGATAAATAATTCCAACAAATTCCGCAATCTTTTAGACGCGGGATTAATATAACTACAGCTCATCTTTCGCAGGTATTTAATGAATACAAATACCTAATTACAACGTCAGTTATCCGATAGCTCGTTGGCGTTTACGCGTAATTAAATAAGCTCTTCCGTGTTCCTTCATTCATATACGGAACTTCGTTATTTTGAAATTAACACGAAGCCAATATCTGCAGAAGTAGGTACCTCCAAATTGATTTTCGACCGGAATTGGCAATACAATTATTTCCATATACTTCAAACTTTCATTGTCTGTCATACAGCGAGGTGTAGGTATAGGTATCAAGACTTGAATGAAACTGTTGTATCCTCTCACATTGACATATATCTGTGTATATAGAAGTTCCTGATGGAATGTTGAAAATCGACATAAAACTTTTTCAATTTTATTACGCACACTTTACTTTCACTTGATCAACGGAGCTTCCAGCTCTCTCTCTCTCTCTAACCCCGATAGATTTAGGGGTCGATTTTGGTAGAGTTGATTCTTGAATGGGTGTTAATAAAAGAAAGTTTTCCAGTGAATCTCCGTGAGATCCATTAGCAAAATGACCACGGACGATTTCACGCCATCCATTTAACAACAGTAGGTACCTATACCTACCCATGGTGCGCCTTAAGTCTAATACTAGTAATGGACAAACCCCATCCGAAAATCACTTGGAAGTTAATGTATTTTACTGAAAACCAGTAAACGTAAACAGCCATTAGGATGGGTTCGGTTGTAACAGGCACTTGTCTCGCTATACTAAAGAGCAAGGACTGCCGGAGGGACGCGAAAGCCCTGAATTCCTCTTTGACCTTTAAACCTCGTACAAAATCGCGATCCGGTCTCCAGGATGCTCAAACGATATAGAACAATGAATACTGCGAGTCTCCTTAAGTTCCCAAGTCAATTTTTTTTAGGCCCTTTCGTTTCGCAATAATGCTATAATTATCATCAATATTATTCGCAACATAAAATATTTGCTATCTGTATAATCGATGGTAAAGGTTTGCCGACTTTCAGCGAGCAGGTTTAATATCAAATATTGTACCAGAGATTATTTTTTATTACGATATTACATATAACGGTATATGTATATGATGTACAAACAAATTTAGTTGCTATAAAGATAAAGCGAGTTTTCGCCTACTGACTAGATATTTATTTCATCATCATTACAGCATAAGGTATATATATATAGTATGTAGGTATAGGACTGCTGCGATATACATTTACCGGCACAGCGGCGAAATTAATACAAGAATATTGACTATATTCTTAAATACATTAATTCAAGCAGTTGTTTGCTCAATTCTTCTACTTAGTATACGAAATATTAAGCAACGATATACAATTAAACGTAATATAAGATAAGGGTTGGGGAATTAGGACTGACTGATGTAAGAAGCAAACTTCTCGCGCAGTAATGCGACTGTATATGGAAAATTTGGTTTTCTGAAAAGAGCGAAAAAGAACGGAAATTGCGAGGGAGGAAATAAGAGACAAGCTGGATGAGAACGGAAGGGAAGGTTTATTTCATAGATTCCAATTATTGTTCGAGGAACCGCTCAAATTGAAGGGCGCACTCTCGGAGAACGCAATAATCTTAAACGACCATGTTGAATAACGGAGAGGAGGGACTGATGGCGAAGGTAGAAGCGAAGACTGAGTCTAAGGCAGAGGGCCAGCCGCCTCCGTTTCAGACAATAACAATTGCTTTCGTTATTATCCGTCGTTTTGTATGGAAATTGGTGGAACGGGAAATGGAACGAGAGGCGGTGCGGTACGCGGTGCGATGCGATGCGGTACGGTGCGGTGCGGTGCGGCGTTCTGACGGAGGAAATGATAAAAAATACACAACCGTTATAATCTCTGTATAAAAACAAAAGGGTCTTTTGTTATTTATACTTTTTCTCAAACTACCCAATAAAATGAAATTTAATCGTTTATTGTTACCAAAAAATTCCCATCATTTTAATACCCGCACATTAAACTGCCTGCACAGTGCGATATGTGCGCTGTTAGGAAGATTAACTACGCGATTCACCGTTCGATTCGATCACGTTTAATTACCGCCAATTGAATCGTTCTTCCAATTAAAATCAGCCCTGGGACCAACATTGATCGAAGTAATTTGCCATTAGACTCTCCCACACATGAGAATAAAGAAAAAAAGAAAAAACTGAAAACAGAAGGGACGTTTCAGTTCATTTTACCCATTACCTATAGCGAATTAGTTGAAGTGCAGTAATACGTATCTAAGGAATAAAAATCTTTACCTTAGAGACGGAAAGAGTCTTGGAAAACTTACATACAGTTTAAAGACGTTTAAATTCAAAGCAAAGCCTGGCACGACGCGTGCAAGCCCCAAGAACACGAGCATTATTAGCCAATTTAGCATATTCCTGTAGTTACACTTTTATATTAAAGATGGTCTTGTAGTAGAGAGGAAGTTTTGCGAGCTCTGCATACATCTGAATACAAATTTTCGCACGCGTTATTCGACACCTGGCACCTCTACAATTTTACACCACCCGTGCCGCATAGAACAAGACTAAGGTATAAGGATTCCTCTTTTCTTCGACGCGTACCTATCCACCTACCCCATCCACCCGACGACTCTAACTCGTCGCAAATTTGAACCCAATTCGAAGTATCGTGTCTCGAGAGGTACTTTATTGGAATCGGTTCCTAGCTGCCTTACTACTATTTTATAGCGATCAGTGTCACGCCTGGGATTCGTCGCAGAACTCGTAGTTTGCCGGAGGGGATGGTAGAGGTGGAGGATCCAGAGGTATGGGCACCGGGACATCACCAAGCTCCAAAAGTCTCAATCTCACCTCCATGTCAACGATCATGTCGACGTCCTCTTGGAACGCGACGCTCACCACGGGACGACCTGAAAATAAAGAAAGAAGAATCAAATACTGCACTTGCTGCAGCTACGTATTTCACCGCATCCTTTTTCGAGCTTTTTCGAAGTTTAGATCGAATCAAAATCTAGAACTACGAAACTATTGTTTTTATGCATTTGATTACCTAGCAACGCTGTCAACCCGTCGGTCCACAAGTTATAGATTTCTTTGCTGGGAGCAATGAAGTCTAGGGAACCACCCTCGTGAAGTAAAGAAAAAAACGTCTTGTCCTCAGAGTATTTCCGGCTCTTAGCGTGCGGGCATCTCTTACCCGTCGCCAATCCCGTAGCAGAAGCCACGCTGATCCTCTTCTGCAAGTTTGAGTACGGTTGACTTTCCGAGTCCCAATCTCCGTGTATTAGAACCCGCTCGTCTTCCGAGAGATGGACGTACCACCAATTCTTCGCTTTCTGATTAAAGAGAAAATTAATCTGTCAAATTAGTTTCGAAAATAGAAGGACAAGGGTTACGGGCACTCATCAAAAAAATTCGCCACGCGTGATGTTAGTTAGGAAATTTCATTTATGTATAGCTAAAAGTATGACTTAGACCAAGGAACTAGAATTTTATGCACACAGATTTACAATTCTGGTTACATGTACGAAATAGTTCGACTCTTCTTCTTTCTAAGATAAATATGGGGAATTAGAATTAAGAAATTAATTAATTAATTAATTATTTTTATTATTAGAATTCTAATGGAGCGTTTACCTGAGCTTTCAGAGTGTCGAACTGTTTTGAGAATTTATGTCCAGCCTTCAAGGCGTTCAATCTCTGCGAAGTGACGAGTTTCACAGCTTTGGGTTTAATTTGATTTCTCATATCCACAATCGTAGGATGTTTTTTTATGAGACCTTCGAACTTTTCCTGCTGCTCAGTCGTCCACAAGTCTTGAACCTTTATGGCACTGATTTCTTTTAGATGCTCCGCCAACGCGGAAAGTGTCGTGGGTCTAGCCGCTAACGCGTCCTTCAATTGTCGATGAAGAACTCGAAGCGCTACCACATGATCCTCAGGCTCTCTCGTCTTCAGATCCCTGATGGTCTTTCCCAATGTCCACATAGCGTGGCAGAAAAGTTCCTCAAAGAAGGGATCTCTGGCGCTAAAAAACAGCGGGCAGTACCGGACTGACGTTTGTCCGTGACCCGTTCCTACCCTCAACACTGAGCAAAGAACCTCGACGACGTCCTGAGCCACATGATTCACGTCGGAAAGAAGTTCGGCCTCTTCTTTTGCGAGTAAAAAACTGTCTTGATATCGCTCGGAGAAATATTCAAGACAATTCAGTGTCAAACGGCTAACCATTGCGTCATTTGAGTCAGTTAGTTCAGAGAAATATCTCCGTAAATTTGGTGCAGGTTTTGGGGAGGGTAAAGGCATAGAGGGCATGTAATTTTGGTTTAGTTCATCCAAGGTGACGGTAGAATTTTGTCTGCTAAGCTCTGGGGTCGTAGGTAAAGATTCTTGCGCTTCCAGAATCGTGTCAGTGCTCATTCTGTGCCAATAAGTCGAAGAAGTAGAAGAAGGAGATGAAACCGAAGATGTTCTTTTATCACTATCTTTGGCGATTAACGTCTGCTGGCTCTGTCCCAGAATAGAATTAAGAAGTACAGTTTGAAGGATGTGTAACTGATGGGCCAACTCGTCCCCTGCGCTTCGTTGACCAGAACCAAGAACGTGCCGGAAGATAATTTGCCTCCACTTTGATGCAGACAAGGCCTTTAAATCCTCGTCGCGTCTCTCCCCATCCGAAAGTAACAAAAGGGCGTTAACCAAGCCCAAAACTGCCAGTTGAACTCCTGGTGATCTTCCCTTGACCAATGTCAACGTTTCCGTTGTCGTCAAAGCTGCACGCAGTCGTTCTCCTTGTTCCGGATCGCTGCTCGAAAGGACTAGACACGCGGTGAGTAACGCTTCTCTTAAAGCTTTACTCTCTCCTGGTCCAGCAATCTCCGCAACTACTCTATCTAGACTAACGTCGCATAAACGTTCCAGGAAACCGTGCTGCATCGAGAGTCTAAGACATGCTAATGCAGCTGTGGTTTCACCTGGTGCAGCAACTTTTAATTTATCAACTATTAACGACGGACCATCAACTTGAACGAAACACCTTGCAAACTCCGGGTCTTCGCAGGCATTTGCAAGCTTCTCAAAAGCACTTCTACGCTTAGATCCTCGTTCGTCCGTAATTAATTCCAAGAGTAGGTGGACCGTAGTTGTGGCTGAGAATACCAATCTTAATTCCGTTCCGTCTAGAACTTGAGAAATTAATTCTGAAGTTACGTAGCGGTTCGCTATCGTTGGATTCTCGGCCTTTGGTGACGGTCGTGCTATTTGCAGCGCATACTTGTGGCACTCTCCAACCAAACCGTGATTTTCACAAAGATCTGCGACAATGTCATCCAACGGTAGACTTCGGTCCATCTTGACCAACGTTTGACCATTAGCGATTGCTACTGCAACCGAGACGATTGAATCTGGCATTTTCGCGTTGTTTTAATTCTTCAAATATGTTTTTGAAATGAACTAAAGCCTTCAAGACACGACCAGAGCCGCACGAGGCAAGAAAATTTGTAATTTAATTACGATTACGTAACACTTTTTATTGTTTACTGATCACAATACGTTCTTATCAATTATCAAGCGTGCTTACCGATGATACGTTTTTTAACATGTCATCGATGATAATTCGCAAATACATATTTCGAGATCAGTGTGAGTTTGGCTATCGTTAAATTCGACGCTGTTTTAACGTCGAATCAATATACGGTAGTATAAAATAATCGTCGGAATTGTTATTCAACCATGTTTGGACGAGGTATTATTATAAATTCACCGAGTTTAACTGAACACTTGCGTACACTGGTGCAGCGGATATAATTAATCACTGAGTATCGAATTATCCTCGTTAATAATAAACAGAAATTTTTTTTGACAACGGATCGTTTACCTTCCTGGTGATTTATTCCAGTTATTCACGTGCGCGATGGCCACACCTGAGACCTAGCCGAAGGCCGATTACTGCCTGTTATCGTTACGCTGATAACTCAACGCGGATGAGCAATGAGTCGAGCAATAATGTAGTGGGGGAGAGATAAGTGATAATCACGCCCAATATAACGTGACGGTAATTCAGTTGTACGCTTCTATCTAACTGAACGTATTTACTACTTTAGCATTATGCGAGTTAATACTTTCTACTCTATTGTGTTAAGAATACTGACTCAATCAAATATTCTGTGTTTGTATTTATCTATACGCTTTATTGTTATTATAATATTGTCGTGGTCAGCTAGCGATAAGACTCTGAATGATATTAGTACGGAAGGAGACCATATCAACGGAGAATCGAATGTACGAATTAGTCATTAGTGTTAGAGAAAATTTAGCTCTGAATGAGCAAATAAGTATCATCAACATTCTATAGGATTTCAGTGTCTAAGTTATTATGTGAGTTTTTTTTTTTTTTCTTTCTTTTCGACTTTCGCTGAAACTTTATAAAAATCGATTTTTCGTAATGATAACTAAGTGAGGAAATATTTAGAGATGAAGGAAATTTGGATTGTATGTACTATAATTACACCTGCCGGTTAGATAATTAAGAATAGTTTATTTCAGTGTCACGAAAGTACTCGGGGAATATAAGAAAAAAAAAAAAAAAACAAGACAATATTATTTTCGCTATTTACTTACATAGAAGTTAAAAACTAACTAGTGATATCCAATCTCTATACAAACTAGATGAATTTAACGTATATTATATTAAAACTCTTTAAAATTCATCTATAACATCAATTTACTATGGAAATTAAGTTCGATAATATTCCTAGACAACGAATATTAATCGATAATAAAAAATATCGTTAGTTACAGAAGGCGATAATGTGAATATGAATAAAACTTGATAAAAAAAATCCGAAACTTTTCAACTTTGTAAGGTATAAAAATGAAAAAAACAAAAAAAAAACACAATATTTATGATGACATGAACAAAACTTTGTATAATACCTAAAATTACATAATTTTCATTCAGAATTGAGCAACATGAATTAGTTATATGAACAATACAAGACTTATTAGTCGATAAAATAATAGTATTAAATCCAGGCAGTACATATTAAGCATAGAAAAATGTTTCTTATTAGAAATTGTTATATAAATGATAAATCCTCAACATCTGATTACAGATTTTTCAAATTTATATATTTATATATAGATATATATATATGTATGTACGTATGTATATGCTAACTTTATTATTGGCTAGTAGGCGGCGATCCGCTATTGTCATATTGGCTTTTATTTTTCAGAAGATAACCAGCTAAAAAATTAATCGGATCTGGTGGTCTTTCTTTAGCAAGACTTGACAATGCTTGTAATAATATTGGCACAACAGTCTGATCCAAATATTGTCTTGTCGGAAGAGACTGCACCTCGACTCTAGACTTTTTCTGAGGAACACCAGTCAAGTCTGGATCCTTTTCCATTGCTATTATTTTCTGAAACATGAAAAACAAAATTTCCTAACATCAGAATGACGGGAAATCAGACATTATTTGAAAAAAAAATAAAAAATCATCACCTCTACTACGAAAATTGATTTTCGATCACATTTCGAGACGATATTGATTACCGGCTTTTAATATATCACTAATGTTTGATCTGAGATTATTAAAATCGAGTTTGTTTGAAAAAATAATCATTTCTGAAGCGATAAAAACAAGTTTTTTGCTTATTATTTTGAGGTTATACTTACGTGGGCTGCATCTGACACTACATTGGTAATTGGTTGAGCTGGTACTGGCTCGGTCCGATCCTCAGTTGGAGTTTCTGGAATGAAAACATCGAACGTATTATCAAATTTCGTATGATATATTGCAGCGTGAATATTTTGAGAAAAAAAAATTCGTTAATGAAACTGAAAAATGTGCACACATACCTCCGCTAGACGCCATGATATAAACAAACTGTTGCCAACAAAGGTTGCTAAAGGTAAAAGTGCAAAGCGAAACTACAATCAGAATGCTTTGTAGAATTGACGCTAGGTGACGCTACCTAATGCATCAATTAGTAGCGTTACCTTGCGGAATATTTGTAATATATAGCAGCAACACGAGTTGCATATACTTAGGCGCAATGATGGCTTTAACCTTAGACCATATAGAATGGACTGGGCATTGGAGTGGTGGGAGTGCTGCCGAGTAAGGAGACAAGGATAGCCATAGTCAGATATATATGCGCACAAATAAGCCTTGTTCATGCTAACTCTCGAAATCAAGTAGGTACTGAAAACCAGCTGAAAACTTATTACACATAGGGTTTAGAATACTAAAGTGGCAACGCTGCTGTTCAATGTGGCAACGTTTACTCTGTAGATAGAGCACTTCGTCTCTCTCTTGAGAACGACGTAGTGTCTTCCGTCTCTTTTGCTTTACTCGGCAGCAAGTCTACAATACTTCAGCATAGGCAATGCCCGGTCCATTCTATATGGTCTAAGGCTTTAACTATCTCGCTTTGCATTACGCGAAATCTTTTTTTTTTTTTTTCATTTTTTTTATAGTAATTTGATCAAAATATTATTAGAAAATCGATAATTTCTAGGAATTAATATCTACATAAAATTGCACATTGCACTTTCAACGATTGGAAAAATCTATAGATCAAACTTTCTTTTTTTTAGTATTTCACATCGGACAAGACTTTTTTATTCCTACAGCGTGATTGCCGAAAATTGAATAATTACTGATTTACAAGGACGTTAAACAATTTCTCTGTATTGATGTGTATTTGTAACGCAGTTTTACAGGAAACCTAATCAATTATCTGTATTACTTACTATTATGTTTGATTTGAATAAACGTTTACTTACTTTTGCGTAAAGAAATCATTTTTACTTCCCCCTTCATTGCTAGAAATTGATGAAAAAAAAAAAAAGGGAATATATCATAAAAAATTAGAAACACCTGTACCAACGGGGATTTGCCAAATTATATAGCATTGGTGAAATTTCGAAAAGGGCAGACATAAATGATTGATATAGCATAATATTATGTTTATGTATTATTTATTTAACGTAAAATTAGACACTACAACTTTGGTACAAAAACATAAAAGAGTGGCACTGGAGAGACAGTATAATTGGTTCTGATCAGAGTATCTCGAATTGCTATAGAAATGTGAAAAACATTGATTTCTCAGATTACTTGTGTATTGTAAATCTTATAATGGTGTATATGTATGTCGAATACGGTAACGTAAATAAGAACGAAAATATATAGTATAATTGACGACAACGAAAAAATCTCCAAAATGCAAGCACATACAAAACCTCTGCGCAAATCAAAGTCATAGAATTATGTTAATAATTATTATTTTACACAAAAAATTTAACATTTAAAATCGTACACCATTTTTTCCCCAGGGAAAATTGTGCACCCAAGCACTAAGCAGCTTAAACTAAGCTATATGAGTGACTGTATCTTAATATTATAATTTTAATTCTTAAGACTTATAATATCGACAACTAAAGAAACTTATCCGGTAACACAGCTAGACGTTATGTTATTATTATTATTATTATTATTATAGGTATATGTATATTTTTGTGAGTAACACTTTTTTCATATCTAAAAATGTTACCTTATTTTTTTATTACCATTGCATATTATAGTATTGTGATTATTAATATTATTTTTTTATTTTTTTTAAACTTTAAACGTGATAAGCGACAAGCTTTTGCGTGTTAGTAGGTCATATTATAGTATAGCTTAGGTATAATAACTCTATCCGGATGTGCAATATATGCAACACATACACGATACACAAAAAAATTTGCGCAGCGATTAAATCACATCAATGAGTAAAGCATTAAATTCATTTAGACTCAGCCGAATTGAGAATTTTCGTTAATTCGTTGAAATTCATTCACAGTAGGTATAATATGTCAGATATTTTTCTCAAACTTTATCTAAAATCAAAACGGCGAGTCCTACACCAACGTAAACGAGACACCTACAATATATCTAGGGACAGTAGTATAATAAAAACAATTATATGAGATTTCGTACTATTATGTTACTGTTAATAGTACAATCTCGCGACCGTCTGTCCCGCTTAAATCCTATCTAATTAATATATAAGTTTAATCATTAATTAATCACTTACGCTTTTAATATCATCATCAAATTACAATTAATTATAGCATATTAATAGTATAGTAGGTATGGGTAGTAGTAGATTAAATAGGATGGTTACCAATAATATAGTATAATATGTAGTAGGTTTTCCAACAGTGGATTAGATTTTGCTTGTTAGTTTTCTTTTCTTTTTTACTTGGTTTTTTTTTTTCTTTTCGTTTTTTTTTTTTTTTTTCTTCTTCTGTCCGATAGATAGGTATAATAATTAATTAATAAGTTTCGATAATATATGCAATTAGGAAATTAGGTAATGTAATGATAATAATTATAATAGTTTACGATTACAGAAACCATAGCTTTTCGCTAAGCGTATGTATGTCTGTAGTCAAAAATTATCATCAATCATTGGAGACACAACCTTCGTTACGAAATTATAAATTGTTTGCCAACATGCGGCAGTGTGGCACAACCTCGACTCAGAACGCGAGAAACTAGCTTTCCCTGTTATAATCCTAAGACCTTTAAACTTCTGAATTAAAGAAAAAATGACACATCATGTAATTCATTCTTCAGACATATCTGATGTTGAGAATTCTAGGTAACTGAATACGTTTGATTTTGTGCTATCAAATTGTTTATTCATTCCATAGGATATGATGTAATGAGACTTATACTTTTTCGAAATTTCCACTTAATTTAGGGCGTTAAAATTGAACGGAAATCTTTCGTTTCATTAATAGAAAATAAAAACGCACAAATCTCAAGTAAAGTGTATAAAATTGGCAGTTTTCGTTGCAAAATTAACTCGTAGATATAAAATGGTAAAATGTAAAAACTGAGATCTCAGATTTGGATGGTGAAAATATCATAGTTGAACAAATACGTATGAGACTGATAATCGTCCGACGTTGTTCTCTTTAGTTTAACGAGAGAAATGTTGAATAGAAAAATAGTTACGAATAAAACGTGCAAACTCGCAAAATGTAATTTTCCCTGAATATCAGAGAATTGACTATACATATCGTTGATTATTATTCTCTGGGGCCTTATTCTGATTTTTTTTTCATCGGTGACAACGGTGATAAACGTCGTTTAGGCCAATCATGGAGCCGCTTTAGATGGAAAATCTCTGTTATCACGCGTGATACAGAATCAGAATAAGGTCCCTGATATATTTTCAGCGATAGATTGATTTTACACACCTGAAGTAATTGATTGTGTCATTTTCCTTTTTCTATAATTAATAAAAAAAAAAGAAACAAAAAACATTCAGAAAGTTTATATAATCCAAATTAGCACTGCTATTAAATCACTTCACGCATTAAGTTTTGCGTCGTTTCGTTTCATCATGAATTATAATACCATATAATATATTCGAAAGAGAATTTCAAAGATGTTTGCCATTATCTTCTATAATATTAGAATGTAGTAATTTAATCCTTATGAGATAATCAAATCTAGCTATCCGCAATGGCAATAATTTAAAGTCGTTGCAATTGGACTGACAACACTAGGGAAGTAGTATGTTTGGTATTTGTTTGCATATTCATGAGCGTGCCGCATACACTGAATATAGGCTCTTGACTCCTCCTTAGTTGTTGGTGCAGGCAGAAGATTTACAAATTACACTGCCACAGTATCGTAGGGTGTGAGGAGTCCGCCGTGGCTGCCGGGGGGGCCGCCGGTTTGCCTGCCGGTAGCTTCGTTTCTGTAAAATAAATAATCTTTCAAATAAATAGTTACACAATTTTGTCATTACCACATTGAATTTGCCATTCTTTGCTGCGAATTATGATCCATGATATCAAATAAACGATGAGGAATATATTTCTGAAAAGCTAATGGTAATCTGCATTACATGATGATTTAGAAATGTTGATAATCAGCTGATGGATTCTTGTAACAGTCACGGGTAATATTTTCTTTTAAAGCAAGAAATATGAATGAATTTTGAATTCAGATAGCGATAAATTAAATACAACAAAGCAGCTTGAATATAAAATATAAAATTTTTGTATTTTTTTCACAGTTCTATTGAATACCTATATGTCATTATTACCTTATGAAAGCGGATACATGAAATAAAAATTTATGATACCAGTCTATTTTAATGCGTAAAATAATATATTAATTACTAATATTTTCTACAGGCAATGACAAACTATTACGTGCAATAATTAAATTATGTATGAAATAGCTTGTTAATCACGTGTACTAGCAACATGTTTAATTACACGCGGGGAGTGTATTCTGAAATCATTTAACGAAATCAATTCATTTTACCCTCTATAGTCTATGCAATATAATATAATGAAAGAATCGCAAGGCTTATGATACAATATATTAGATTGATTATCAGAATACACCCAACGAGGAAGTAAAACACTTACGGTTTCCTGCACAAAGAGTCATGAAACAAGAGAAGGTCAGGATATGTTAGACATGATAGGGTTCCCGGGGTCATCCACAGATCTATTATGCACTCACACGTATCAAAATGATAAATAAAAAATTCTCAAGAAAATATGTTTCAAGTATTTTCCATAACAAATTGCCTCGCTATAATCTCAATTTCATATAATTTCTAAAAATTATTAATGACAAAAATTGTTGCATCCAGAAGTGCTTGAATTAACAATATATTAAACTAATATACCTATATGAAGATAATTAAGTGCCAGGGTGGTTTCATGCCATCGTAATCAGTGATTAGAAATTTATTTTTGTCAAAACCAAATCAAGACGTTTCATTTCGGTTTAAAAAAAACAAAAAGTAGCCAACTAGAGGCACTATCAAAACTTTGAGTTAAAAGGTATTTCATGATTGCTATAACGATTAATTTTTAAGTAATAAATATAATAGATGAAAATTTTGAAATCGCAAATAATGATGATAAAATTTTTGTAATTTTATTAGAAATATTGAAATTTTTCATTCGCTAGTTAGGTAAAAGAAAATTATTCATTCGTGACTCCAATCATACTCGCTACTGACCTCTCTATGAGTTTGCGCATCTCCTCGGTGGTCATGCCATCCTTGCCGCGAGCATTAACTGAAATAGAAAAAACACACAGACCAATTGACACAACGGTTACTACGACACATAACATGCTCGGAAACTGGATACGGGCTACGCGTTATCTCTGCTAAGTCTGTTGAAGAGAAACGCGCCAAACCCCTGCTGTAACATGCAGACCCAACCAATTATCCTGTAAGATTCAGAGAGCTTATTTAATCAAAGTTGTTAATAACAAAACTGACACAAAATCGCTGTATATAGTAGTTTGTCTTAGAAAAAAAAAAACGTGAACATAAAATAGTTGTTAGTTAACGCAGTTCTTTGAGATATAAAAAAATAGTCTGTGGTTTAGAAAGATAACGATAAGTTAATGAATCGGAAATTTTCAAGAGCAAGAAATAGAAATGATGTATAAAAATGTAAGAACCCGATAGAGTATTCCGTTCTGTTAATCACATAACATAGAGCACAGACGAGGAAAAAATAATAAAATAAAAATAACAAAATTATTCAATTATTATATGAAGATTTTGTTGAAAGTGGCCAAAGACTGATTTCCTCTGAATCTTACGAGGTTCCGGTTGTCTGGGCCTAGTGGTCATGTCTCGTGTTGTCCTTTCAATTTAGTAGTACTGACCGCCGTAGTTGCGGTTGACCATTTGATCACGATCGCATTCTGCTTCGCTAATCTCGTTGCTTTCTTTGCTGTCGTTAAAGCTTGAGTTGTTCGGGTCGTGGTTTCTTGGTGGTGGTGGTGGGGGTTCGGGGGAGCCAGACATTGGTAGATTGCGAGCTGATCCTACGCTGCGACGGCCAACAGAGCCACGAGATCCATAGTGATCGTAAGGAGCGCCGTATTGACCATATTGAGAACCGTATTGATCTTCTTCGGGGGCACAGTTAGCAGGGTCATCGTACTCGGGCGAAAACATGTTGTGGGGGCCACCGCCTTGAGATGGGACTCGGGAGTAACGACCATTTTGACGAGGCTGATGAAATAAATGAACATTTATTAGATGTATTAAAGTTAATTCAAGTTTCTCAATTTAATCAAGTTACTACAATCCTGCGTAATAATTTCAACTGAATAAAAATGATTATGTTAGTTCAATTAGTTATGAAAGTATTCATGTAATGTTATCTACCATCGATTGTGATCCGGATCTGCTGTGGGCAGATGATGCGTTGGTAGGATGACTAGAGGGAGGTCCCATAGTGCCAGAATGTCCGTTACCAGGATGAGGGAATGTTTGGAATTGCATGGCTTTGGTTGGATCCATTTCTTCACGGAAGCCTAATAGGTGGAAGGTAGCATACGGGCAGATCTCATCCTCCATACCTGGAATCATTTTTACAGGGTAGATGGTGCTTTTAATACTTCTGCGTAGACAAATGTTTCAATATATACAGCTATATAGCTTAAGCCCATCTTTTTACATTTACTTTATTAAGAACGTAGACAGAAAGCTTGTATATTACTTACGTTATCCACGAGTAGTTCAAATAGTTCGTCAAAAAATTATGTTTCATAAATGATCATTAGAATGTATTCAATAAATTTTTAAACGGATAAAAATTTCATATTTCCTCACATGCTTTTCGTGCAAATAGGATCAGTGCAGTTAAATTATTTGTCGATTTATTAGAGTCTGATAATTTGGAAAAAGTATTTTTATATTTTGTTCTAACAACACCATAGAAGTGTGTGTGTGTGCGATAAATTCAATTTATTAAATACAATTTTATACAATCGAACTGAATAAAATAAGAACAGTTGATCTTAAATAATAATAATATAGCTTTTATAGATTTGAAAAAAAAAAAAAAATATATACTACCCCTATCATGCGAACGTGCGACATTGAAACTTTGTGGAAGAACTAACACTGAACACGGAGAACTTACATTACGACGCTGTATTACCTCCAACGTTTGTTCAGATTTGGTTCAAGGTGTTTTTTTGCCATGATTTTATAATGTTTTTATGAGTAGAGTAATTATTGTGTGATTATAAGAAAAATAATATAATAATAATAATAAAGATGTTACTAATGAAATTTGAAACAACATGTCATATGGCTACAAGACATTATCATGTGCGAGTTTAATATTATACTTTATATTCTCAACTAACATCTTAGTCTTAAAAAAAAAAAGAGATTCAAGATAATAGCGTTAGGCCAACTTGTACTATGAGTATATTATCGCAGTATTAAATTGTGTTTCCATTATGGCGAAGATCTTAATTGGAAGAAATGGTTAAATAATGAAAAGAATCTGAAGTAAATATATACCAATTAGGATGAATACCATACATATTGTGCAATGTATTGTAAATGAATGAATGAATGAATGAATGAATGAATGAATGAATGATTGAATGAATGAATGAATGATATGACAGGCGAAGTGTATGTTTCGTATATACGAACCTCTATGCGGTAGCCCTTCAGCACTGCCCATATGGGGTGGTGGTGGGCATCTTCTATTTGGTGCACAATGACTCAATTCTTCATACATGTGTCTTCTTGGATCCCAAGTTGAATGACTCCTTAAAGAGCCTGTCCCACCTGTCGAACAAATGCTACAAAAATGTTCTACCACTCTTGCCTACCAAGCACTTTGATTAAATTCAATATTGATCTCTTCGTAGATATTTTTTCGTTACTTTATGATCTGGTGTTAATCCCAAATTGAATTATTTTCGAATATTTATGTTGTCGTATAAGAGAAAGATAATTTTTTTCTTTACCAATCTTAGTTTCGATGTAACAATATAAGGGCTTTTATAAAACCCGGTTGTTTATTATACTTGGTACGCAAAGTGCTTGAAGCTTAAAATGAAATGAAATTAGAGTGTGCTTTGAAGTAGCAATAATAACCTTGGGGTAAGGCAAATAATAAAAAGCAATAATTAATAATGAGAAATATGCCGATACATGCGCCGTTTAACAATAGGTGACACACACCCATAGTGTTTTAATATATGAATCGTCGTGCCAATGCGACAACACCTAGATGAATTTATTAGTCAAAGTGTTGGCAGTTATGGCTTACTTATCACTGTACCTCGCTTGATACGGTCACAAGTATTATAATTTGAGCCGGGAACAGGTGGAAGTTTGCGATTTGGTGGCGCAATGTAACCAAGCTCGTCTCTTAGGTCTGGCCTGCGTTTGTCCAAAGTAGCACCGACGACTCCAGTTTGTTGGTAAACAACGTCATCTGCAAAACGATATTGTATTGAATCAAAAAATATCTTTTGCAAGTAAATCAGGATATAATTTCATTCATTTTCTCAATCTTTCGACTTATATTTCACAAGATTCTAATATTTGTAATATCGTCTCAAAAACATTACTCATACTCCCTCTCTCTCTTTCTCTCTCACTCTCTCCGGTCAGGACAATGCGTTTATTTAGTATTGTACTATGAATGTTGGAAACTCGACATGTATCCAAGAATGTAAAACCGATGTAATTGGTGGATGAATTGAACCGAAAATTCTACACTGGGATTTCTAATCTCATGATTATAACTAGCATGAATGATTTGTTATGTAGCTGTAAAGAATAATATAGGTATTTGAAATTAGCAAGATGGTTGTTATCACGTCTTATTTCATCGGCTTGCAGACTATCGTCAATTTCATTATTATATTATGTATACAGGGTGTCCCAGAATTCGCGACGAATAATTTACAGGGTAAATCTTGATCGAAAACGGGATCGAAATTTCCTTAGCCGTTTTTTCCGGTAATGCTTAGATTTCTTGTTATAATTATTTTAATTTCAGTCAATAACGTGCGATTTAAGAACGGGCGCTTGTCGGTGTGCTCGCCGCTTGGTTGTGTGCACTTTGTTTCGCGGCGACAATAGGCTGGGAGACGCGCATACAACCGAGCGGTAATCACATCGACGAACGGCCGTTCATAAGCCGCACGTCGTTGGCTGGATTTGAAATAATTATAACGAAAAATCTAAGCATTACCGGAAAAAACGGCTAAGGAAATTTCGATCCCGTTTTTGATCAAGATTTACCCTGTAAATTATTCGTCGCGAATTCTGGGACACCCTGTATAAGTGTAATACATGAGTCTGTGACGTCAATCATTTTGCTAATATTCAATGTTCAGTGTCTATGAATAATAATAAAAAACAATTGTATACATTGTCCCTCGTAATATTTCTCGTCGGCTGATGAGATACCTCGGAGCCGTGTCTGTTCAGGCCCACGAGTGCGCCTCGAAAGTGCGACACAAATAACAACAATTCCAACAATAATGACGACTACAGTTGCTGCGACGGGTACAACAACGTTGACGTCCAGCCAGCTAGGCAACCATGGGAAATACCTTCTTACATCGGTATTCTCTGTTCCACCGTTTCGAACGGGTGGTGCTATCGTTCCTGTTTGAGGAAACATAGAATAATAATTTTTTTTACTAACCCTTGTCGCTGCCATGCCCCTTGCCTTTGAGCACACAAATCACTATAACGGCAACAATTATGACCAGAATAGCAGCAACAACTGGTACAACCAAATTCAAATTTGCCATTAGAATTTTCATCGGATCCTCGTCACTAATACCACCGTTAACATCAGGAAGTTCACGGGCCGGGGCAATGGTGCCTGGAACAAAAAATAACTTTCTTTTTTGTTTTCTTTCGCATATTTGTGAATTAAATCCAGCCACCACAGCACCGACCCATTACTGTATCGACTCAACGGCGCAACTAATACCAGTATCATTTAATATAATCAAATTCTCATAAGATTATTTGCCAAAATAATTTTAAACGAATGTGGCAGTAAAAAGAGTGATTCGTAGCTCATTGGTGAGGATCTTGGCTTTCTATTTTCTGTACAATCATAGTTATAATTTTATCTTTTGTAATCAAAGATGATAACGCACCACCAGTTACAGTAAGAGTAGCAAATTTGTATTCAGCAACGGCAAATCCAGCATTGTTATGAGCAGTGACACGGAGATCATACCAATTAGCGGGATCTAGGTCTAAGACCACAAAGTTGCCGCCGGGTTTTACATTGTTAGAAACTTGATTCCATTCCTGCTGAAGCCTGGAAATAAAAAGTAAAAATGAATTAGGATTGATGACTTCAACATTTTGGTGCTCTAAAGTATCTCGTTGCTCATTCCAAAGAGACTATCTAAGGCATATTATAATTCTTTCTTAATTCTTACTTCTTCTTGTGTTCAACAACAAAGTACAACATAGGACACCCTCCGTCAGACCAGGCGCTAAGATGCAGCGTAATGCTGTTAGTCGATACTTCTATAAATCTTGAAGCTTCAGGTATGATTGGTTTTGAGCCCTTGGTTCGTGTGTTCAGAATATCTGATGGATCTCCAGTTCCAATACTGAAATTACCAAATTCGTAAATAACATGTATTTCCCTGCTTACATAAGTTTATAAAAACCTTATGAAAGATGTTTACATAGTATTGGAAAGAAAACTCACCCATTGTAAGCAGTGACGTAAATTTGATACCTAGAACCGCACCACAGATCCTCTAGACTGTGCTTTTGAGCCGTTGAGCTAACTTGGCTTGTTTCCCAATCTCCAAATTCCGGTTTATAGTGAATAGTGTATCCGTGAAGAGGAGCATTGTCGGTCGGGTGAGGTCTCAACTTCATTGTCAACGAATTTGTAGTCGTTGCAGTTAGCGTTACTTGAGGTGAGTGCGGAGGAGCTATAGATCAGAAAATTCACCATTGGAAATTCACCCAATTTCTATAAATTCTTAAGTAGAAGATGAATTTTCAAGGATTTCTTTACCGTGAACAACTAGCTGATGAGTCACAGTGTCATGCCCAAACGAATTTTCAACGTAACAAGAGTATTCCCCAGCGTCAGCTCTGTCTACTTCTTTAATGAATAGAGATCCTTCTGGTAATTGCCTCAATCTATCACTCGGCTGTAAGGTAGCACCGCGTACTTTCCACGTTACTTCAGGAGCAGGAACGCCAACGGCAAGACAGGGTAGTTTTACATCTTCTTTATATGTTGCGGTAAACTTATCGTCGAACGATGCGATCTTTGCAGGAACTGAAAACAATTATGAAACAAAGAATTATGAAGTGTATTTCGTATAAAATCATTTCTAAATTTAGATAAATATACGATGAACTGTAAGACTTACCACGAGCACTTGGAGACAGTGTTACAATCTTCGATGCTTGACCTTCACCTATATTAGTGCTTGCAGTGACCCAAAAATCGTATCTAAATTGCTTGTCTAAACCAGATGCTTCGTGAGTTAATTGATTCGGCAAAACTTTCTGGGTAGTTGGTTCTTCGGCATTTTCAGATTTAGCGTAAATCGTGTATTGAGAGATCACTCCATTGGGTTGGCTTGGTGGACGCCATGAAACAAGAATTGACTCGGCGGACATGACCAAGGCCTTGATGGCTACAGGTGCTTCGGGAACTATTGAAGAAGAATAAAGCATTTTAGAGATATGTTTCTTCGGCCAGTAGAACGAATATCCTATCTATCCCATACATCCCAAATATCTCATCTATCTTATAGAAACTGTAAATACAAATTAATAGTAAACGCACCATCTTGTTCAGTTTGGCAATGGATTGGTGCAGATTTCACACCATCACCTCCGGATGTAAAAGCAAGAACATGCATACTGTAGTTTGTGTATTTCTTCAATCCATGCAAGATAGTTTCACTCGATGAAGTTATTTTGGTATCCTTAGAGTTCTCATCATACCAGGTATCGGAGGGTCCGTAGATTACCTATTAGAAAAGAAAACAATACAGGGTGTTAATTAAAATCAGATAACATTACACAAATATAAATATTGTGCATAACGAAGCTTTGATAAAATTGAAAAATACATACTTTGTATCCTGTGATCACACCATTGGCTGCACTCAGAGGTGGAGAAACCCAAGAAACCCTAACAGTTTGAGCAGTCAAAGTGGTGCAAGTTGTGTCATGGGGTGGTTGTTCTGGTACTCCTTCGGCGGTATGTTGTCGGCGCTCTTCGCTCATAGGTCCAGCTCCAACTTTGTTGAATGCTTGTACAACGACGCTATATTGTGTGTATGTTTTCAAGTTCATGATCTGTAAATGATGTTCCTTTCCGTCTTCCTTTGAAAATTCAACCGTTTCAAACATGAAAGGCTTATCAGCTGAGGAAAGTTTGTAGCCTACGTAGTAGCCAAGAATTTCACCGTTCCAATCTTCACGTGGAGGCGGCTTCCATGTCACCTGGAATAAAAATATCAAATTCCTGAGTTTTTTTATTCCAAAGATAAATTTATACATAGATCGCGAATTCGTTAGTTTTATTTTATAATAATGTAAAATGGCAATTGAAACAGAATCTTACTTTCAAGGTATGTTGATCGAGAGCATCAACCCGGACAGAGCTTGGTGGGCCTGAGGGAGCTTCTTCAGCAGTGATGATGGTGACTGTGTCGGATGGGTCTGAAGAGCCAATTTCGTTTTCAGCGACGATTCGTAAATGGTATGTTGTTGCAGGTCTCAAATTGAATACACCAGCTACATTTTGTTGCGAACCAGGTACCAAAACTTTGTCAATATCGTTTTCCCAAGATCCCTTGCTGATTTTATATTCAATAAGATATCGTTTGATAGGGCTATTGCCATCATAGGGTGCTGCCCACGACAACTGAACCGAACGGCCAGATTTGTCCAGTACTTTCAAGCCATACGGAACCTCAGGGACCTCTGAAAAAGTTGAATAAATTTTTGAATTACATGTTTTCAGCTCATTTCTAAGAAATTGCATTCATCATCAGATATTCATCAATTTTAACTAGTCTTTGAGACTAATAGTAATAATATGCCTACCTTGTACGATCATGTTGATGCTAGTATCATCACTTCCAAAAGCGTTTGTAGCAACGCAAGTAAATAGTGCAGAATCAGTTCTTTCAGTCCTCTTAATGCTCAGGTCAGACAAAACTCCATTAGCCAAAATTTCTTCACGGATAGTGTATCGGGCATCGCTCTTCGGGTCCAGTCTCTTATTATTCATGTTCCACAAAATTCCAATTGGCTTCTCACCTTGGGCTTCGCATTGCAATACGGCAGGTTCTCCACGACGAGCAGTCTGGTTGCGTAATTTAATCTCAAACTGTGGTGGTGCTAAAATTTCAAGATCGAACATCAAATTCCAACTATTCTTCTGTTTGAATAATCATATAAACAATATCACAATCATTCATACCTTGAACTGAGATCAAGATAACAGCAGACAGTCCAGCTCCAATACCGTTTACAGCTTCGCACAAGTAATATCCTTCGTTCGTTTTTTGAATATTATTAATCGATAGAGTGCCATCCTCAATGCTAATGTCAGGATTACTTAGTTTCAAATCCTTATAATCGCCAGGTGTATCTCCTGTAATTTATTTAAAATGATGCTTTGCTAGAAGAGAATACTTGATATGTTATTGAGTCAATCCAAGAATAAAATAATTGCATACCAGCAGCCCGCTTCCACGTAACTTGGGGCCTGGGAAAACCATCGGCTTTACATTCAACTCTTGCGTCTGAGCCTTGAGCAAATGCTTTATCGGTCGGTTCAAGAATCCAACGCGGAGGCACTGAAGAATATATTGGGTTAATCTCAAAGCTCTTCTAGCTTCTATCAACTACAGAGCGAGTTACCTCGTGCCTTTGAAAATGAATTATGACCTTAGAATATCGATAGAGAATTCGATTTAGTCTCATTGAATTAGAAATGTCTCTAAAAGTATAGAAGGAAAGTTATGTCTTTGCAAATTGAAATTGATTTCATCATATTATTGATTAATTGACTGCAAATGTAGAATTGAATTGATGTATTCTGAGTACTTTGTGATTTTACAACTTGAACAAATTTATTGTAGATTATAGCAGAAGTAATAAGTGAATTGAATGGACAAGGCACGAGATACCAATAGAAGCATGCATATATTAAACTCGCTCGTTACACATCGACTATGAGCTACTGAATAAAAATGATTTTTGCTCGGAAGGAGCCTAGAAAAAAGTTGATCAGAGCACAGTTGCATGCTGAACTGTGATGTCAGTAGTAGGAAGCATGCATTATGATACAAAATGAAAAGGTGAGAGGCATGGGTAGGTAGGGAAATAGGAATTCTTGAAAGAACGATAAGAAGCGCAACCCGAAAGCCTATCCTGAAACAAACGGCAGCACAATCATGGATTAATAGGGTTTTGGGATAGAATTCAGGAAGAGTGCTGCCTCCTCAGATACCGCTACGATGGATTTAACGATGCATCGAAGAATATGCCCTTACTCAACCATTCTGTTCAAATGATATACACACAGGCAAACAGGAAGCCATCGGGTCTGAAGCACAACAGAGCACATGATGTCAATAACAATCCAATCTTATGTAATGTAAATTACCATGAATGCTTTTACTGAAAACTACTTTGAAATGTAACAAAAGAAGTAAATAAATATTTTACTTGATATTGATTCTGTACAGTAACAACAATCGATAAGTTGAGAAGTAAAAAGTGCATTGTTTTACTGAGTGAACAAAGAATATGAGTCAATGATATGAAATTGTTTTTATACATAATGAGAATGAGATGTTCAAAATATTTGTAAATGAAAACTATCAACAGTTTATTTTAGTACGATCATCAATAGCTTATACTGCACAGACCCTCTATTAAGCAACAGAATGCCTGATTGTTAACCATTATTCCGAGAGTGAAAACTGAACTGTTTGAAATTATAAAGATAAAAAGAATAAGAATAGAATCATCCTCAAGAGAAAGCAACGTCAACGTTAACTCATTCAAAAGCGACATCTTTATAGAGCAGCTCATTTTAATCTGATCCTCATTCATGGTATTTTTTCCTTTCTTCTAACCATGGACTTCTAGAATGGCTTCGTGATAAGTAGATCCAGATGGATTACTCGCAATACATGCGTAGGTTCCACCATGACTCGGAGTTACAGTTTCAATCAATAATACATTTGTTCTTGGTCCAAGTATTCCTGTTGTATACCCCATGAATTGAGATAATGGATCTCCGTTAAATCTCCAAGTAATATTTATCGGTGTATCTCCGACCATTACCATGCAAGCTACTTGAGCTGCTTGTCCAGTATATATTGGCTGATCTCCAAAATCGAATGGGCTGATGCGAGGTAATACTGGAATATATTGTTGAGTCTTCACAAGTTGCAGCAATCAGTTCGCCAATCTCTTAGTTTCTTTTTAATCTGGTTAGTCTTCGTAAATCCTGAGTTGATCATCAAGTCAATGTTTTTATGACCAATAAATTATTTGAAATAATGATTGGATGGGCTCTTTTCTTCAGCACGAGTGACCTATACTATTATAATTCCCTCTACTAGCGCATGATCTTACCAAAGCAACACTTTGGAGAAGTTGCATATTGTACATTTGATAAAAAAAAACCCTAATCCAATACTTTGGTTGAAGGATTAAGAGCAGAAAATTGAACTAGACGACCATGATCTCACTATTTGTAATAATGACTTTCATTCTCTATAAGAGGAAATTACTGGAAGGGTTGGAGAGAGGGCATCCCAAGCTACAAATATATACTTTATAAGATTTCAATTAAATGAACGATAATTTAATCTACACATTAATCCAAGCATCTATTAAATCCGAATCAGACTTGAACAGACAGCTTTGATACATTTTACTAAATATGCGAACAGACAATAAAACTTGCTGTACTATATGGACTGTAGAAACAACAATTTTAACACTGATCAGTACTACACGATTAGAGGTCGTGTACCATTAACTTTTAGGTGAGCGCTATGCTTAGCTTGACCAGCAGGATTGTCAGCAACGCAAGCATACTCTCCGGCATGTTCTCCTCTCACAGCTGGGATTGTTAAAGCCGATACTCTGTCACCCATTGCAGTTATATGCACACCATCCCCTATCTCTAAATGGCGACCCTCAAAAAACCATCTCACAGCGATTGGTGAATCGCCCTTTACCACGGCGCAATGAACTATTATAAGATCTCCAGAATTCATCTCATCAAATGAGAATGGCTGAACGTGGGGAGCAACTGCAGAAAATACAAGATTTCAGCTATTTAAGAATTTCGTTATAGACTGGCAAGTTTGATTTACGTTCTTTCCTAATGTTCTACATCCAACACTTCGAGTTACTCTGTCTTACCAGCTGCGATACAAATTTTAAACCAATATTATCGGAACAGGATGACGAAAGTTGGGTCAAGGAATTATGTGAAATAAAAAGAAAAATCAACAAGAAATAAGCGATACTCTACGACAAGAAATCAAAATAATATTTTGATACTTTGAAATAATTTTATACACCATTGACAACAAGATCTGCTGATAATTCATGTCGTCCAGCAAAATTTTCTGCTATGCAAGTGTATGCTCCAGCGTGTGTTGCTTGGACAGATCCTATGCTTAATATAGCGCCACGTCCACCAAGATCCAAAATTGAAATTCCAGAATGCGGTGAAATAGAATGCCCGTTTAATGTCCAACGAAGTTTTAAAGGCTGATCACCCTCTATTACTGCACAAGGTACTGTTACTACTTGGCCAGAGTTAAGTGGTTTGTCACCAAACGTGAATGGTAACAGTCTTGGAATTACTGTAAAAACAGATATAATCTCCTACATAAATATCAAACGACAGACACTTGCTCAGAAGACCTACCAAGATAAGAACCAAATCATGAACCTCTCTACAGTCACTTGAAGTATTATCTAAAAACAATCGGAGTGAAATCTGTATTCTTGCAATCATAGATAAAATATAATTCTCTAGAAATGAATAATCACATGACCTAACTATATTGGGGATTTTATTTCTCCCATTTACTAAAGCCAACACCATTGGTGTGAGACAAAGACCATCGTATCAGTTTTATTAAGTGTGATGATTCTTATTGATTAATGTTAGTACTTTTTAGTCAAGTATGTCATCCCATGTTTCCTCTACCATTGACTTTCAATGTCGTTGTGTAGCTCGTTGTACCAGCTGCATTTGTCGCTGTACAGGTATAATTTCCTGCATGCATTGCTCTAGCAGTTTCAATAATCAGTAGGCTGGTACTGTTGCTGATCTTCACGGTTGATATTCCACTCGCTGAACTAGCCAACTGTCCTCCATGAAAATTCCACGCAATTGATATAGGACGATCACCTTTAGCCACGTTGCAAATCAGTTGTACATTATCTCCGGCATTTATATCCCCCGAAGCCGTGAAAGGTGCAATGTGAGGTGCGACTGGGAACGAGGAAGATATAGGATGATCCAGAAGTTACCGTGAAATTTTAAAACGAACGGGAGGAGCCATAACAAATCTAAATTTCAGTCAATAAGTGTTTGAGAATGTGTTTGGATATACTGTACAGCCATGTAAACGTTCACATAGATATAGCTCTAGCCCATGAAGCCTAAGATAGATAAAAAATCATTGTTTATAAATAGAGATAAATTAAATGCGAATGAAACTTATAACGAAAATTTTCTAAAGAAAAAACAATATCTATGCTTGTGGAGGGTGTTCAAGCAGATCATACATTCGGATCATCCTATGATTTTTAGGAGAACAGCAAGATACAATACGATAATAAAAATACCATACAAGATGTCTTCTGAATCCTTCACGAGTTATTTGTAAACTCGTCAGACTACACCAGAAATAAATAAATTGAAAACTTATCAGAATGCCTGACGATATTATAAAAAGAGCAAAAAAATACTGTGACGGTATCAAGACAGATTTGTTTGTACCATTTACTGCCAGGTTAGCAAAACGTTGAACAGATCCTGCTTTATTAGATGCATGACAAGCATATTTTCCAGCGTGTCTTCCACTGGCTGTTTCTACAGTCAGGATTCCAGTTCTGCTGTTAAACATTGTCGCAGTGATCATAGAATCGGTTGGATCCAATGGCAGATCGTTTAAAGTCCAAATTATTTGTATAGGAAGATCACCTTTAGCTACGCTGCATTGAATTGTCACCATTTCACCAGCATTTACAAAATCTTCAGCAAACATTAGCGGCTGAATCTGTGGAGCAACTGACAACGAATGCTACCATGTTAAAAAAAAACTTGCTCCAAGTATAAGAGGGATCGTTATAAGAGGGGTGGGAAAAATATAAAATGCTTGTCAAATGACCCTTAACGACAGATTTCTAACAGTCATTAATATACTATACAATAACAAACACCTAAGCCAATCCTCCTACTAATAATTACAAAATACCATTGACGTTTAATGTTGCCGAATGGGATGACGAGCCTGCTTTATTCGACGCAATACAAGTATACTCCCCAGCATGCCTTGCTGCAACTGCCTCGATGGTCAGTGCCTTTAGTCGTTTTCCTGAACTAGATACAGCGATGTCTAACTGTTCAGGCCTTATTGGCTGGCCCTTAAACGCCCAAGATATTTCTAACGGAAAATCTCCCTTGATTACGGCACATTGGACAGATGCCATATCACCAGCATTAATCGATTCGTCGCCGAATGAAAATGGGCCTATCTGTGGAGCAACTGGGGAAGATTTTTACACTAATGAAAATGTATTTTGTGTTTTAATTTAGAGAAAGCAAATTGATATGGCAGCTGCTTTCTTCATTAATGGCACAGAAACTGAAATATATGAAAACTTATCTGAATAAGTGTCGATGAGAGGGGGAATAGCTGATTTTCAGAAATATCAATCATATCAATCGAAATAAGGGAACAGAGGAAATGGCAAGATATTTGAAAACAGAAGGGAATGCGTGTTTAAGTTATGCTACTACTTTTCTATACACCGAAGAACTGAAACAAGCAGTAAACGACCCTGTAGTACCATTAACTGCCAAAGTGGCTGTATGGCTTGTAGATCCCACAATATTACTTGCAATACAAGTATAGTCTCCAGCGTGATGCGCAGCCACAGAATCAATACTAAGTAATGAAATTTTTGTGCTTGTTTTCATTATCGATATATCTGGATGACTTTGATGACCTATGAGCTCCCCATTCAAAGTCCACTGTATTTCAATAGGATAATCGCCTTTGAGAATACTACATATTGCCGATACTTGTTCACCCCAATTTGCAGGCTCCTCTCCAATTGTGAATGACGCTATCTGCGGAGCAACTAAAACACCAAATAACTAGTAACACCAAGTAGACAATACTTTAAGCCTCAACAAACACCAAGATTCCATAATTTTCCTGCAAATTTGTACTTCAGTTTTATAAATTGAAATCATCAAAAGCCACTGCGTTAACGGATTGAAAAGTGGGAATATAATCGAGTAAACAAATACTAATATAGAAAAAAAATGGCAGGAGAGATGGAGTTTTCTATGTACAGGGATCAGGAATATTCAGAATTGATGTGTTAATCAATACCATTGACAGACAACGTAGACGAATGACTAATTGCCCCAGCTTTATTTGAAGCAATGCAAGTATATTCTCCAGCGTGTCCAGCACTTACAGCATCAATAGTCAGTAGACTAACTCTTTTGTTACTGCTGGATATGACAATATCAAGTTGATTATTTGTAAGAGGCTCTCCATTTAGTGCCCAAGTTATTTCAATGGGATAATCTCCTTTAACAATTGTGCAAACAGCTGATACTGCTTCGCCCCAATTAGCTGGTTCATCGCTGATTGTAAATGGCGCTATCTGCGGTGCAACTAACAATAAGAGGTTTTTTTTTTTTTGTAAGAGGATTTGATTTCAAAGTCGGTTTTTAACATAGCAAATAATCATATTGGAACTTCAAAAATTGGTTGACAATTAACTGCTAACGGAACTTCATGAACGATGTATACCTGCCCTACTTTAACACTACAATAAGCTACGTTTGGAGAGGATTTATGAAAAGTAAGAGGATTTAGGCAAATTTGAAAATGGAATCCAACTAATATGACAATCAGGAAGTGCTTCTTTTTTCTGTGAATATACCGTTCACTGCTAGAGCTGCAGAATGGCTGGTAGCTCCTGCTTTGTTTGACGCAGTACAAGTATATTCTCCAGCATGTCTTGCAGCTACAGCATCAATTGCTAACAAACTAACACGTTTGCTATTTGAAATAGTTATGTCAGATTGTTCAGTAGTTATAGGTTCTCCATTTAGTGCCCATGATATATCCATGGGAAAGTCTCCTTTCATTATAGAGCATGTAGCTGACATCGCTTCTCCTGAGTTTGTTGGCTCGTCACCAAAAGAAAATGGAAATATCTGGGGAGCAACTGAAGCGTCCATATTTCATAAGCGACTAATTTGAGCTGGGTGCCATGGATACGTAAAAATTCTCCTTCCACCGATGAATAGCGATACAAATAGTAGCATTAATGGTAACACAAATAATAATACAATGATCATGACGATTTGTTAACAAGGGAGTGACAATTTCTATAAAAATAAATACGTGTCTGAATTAGTAAACGGGCAATAAAGGTAGCTGAGACATTGTTTAATAGTGCGATTGCAATTATGTTGTGCTATCAAAGCAAAACGAAAATGAAAATTGCGTTTAGTATTCATATACCATTAACAGCCAAAGTAGTTGAATGACTGACGTTTCCAGCTCTGTTCATAGCTATACAAGTGTATTCTCCCGCATGTCTTGCTGCGACTGATTCTATGCTGACAGCACTCATGTGCTTGTTGATTCTTGTTATTACAATATCATCATTGCCAAAATTAATAGCACTCCCATTAAATTGCCAAACAATTTCTACCGGAAAATCACCCTTTACTATGGAACAAGTAGCGGATACCATATCACCCCAATTTGCTGGACCATCACTGATCGAGAACGGGCCTATTTGCGGAGCAACTAAAACGAGATTAACATTCGATTTTTTTGTCAATCAGACTATCATCGAAGAAACATAAAAAATGTTTATCGAGATCGAATGTGTGAAGAAGACTGGAGCCAAATTAACAAAAATTTGAATGGGAGGTCAGATCGAACATCGAGTAAGTAGGGATGGGAAATAAAATTTTCAAAGTAATAGTTATATGATAATGTGGTACAATGTACCATTTACGACTAGCAATGCAGTGTAGCTTGTCCCCCCTGCCGCATTACTTGCAGTACAAGTATATTCTCCTGAATGACTTGCTGACACGGCTGCAATTGTAAGTACACTGACCCGGTTGCTAGCATTAATAATTGATATATCAGGATAGTTATAATTGATTGGCTCTCCATTGAGATTCCATTCGATTGTTACAGGATGATCTCCCTTTATCACGGTACAGGTAGCCGTGACAGTTTCTCCCCAATTAGCTGGCTCCTCACTAATTACGAATGGTGCTATCTGCGGAGCAACTAACGAAGAAAAATAATTGATCAACTAGATATGAAATGAAAATATGCACGTAATTTATGAAAATAATTAACACTTCGAGCCCTTGCAACAAATTCTGCGATTATTTTTATTCCCTGTCCTAATGAAATCACCTAAATTTTGTTCTGCTATCTCAAACTCAGACAACGTGTGGAACTGATGCGCAAAGCAATGATGAGAAAGGTGCTGGGACTTTTTATTACTTGATTAGATTAAAAGGAAGTCAAAAATGGGTTCGTCTCTTTTTTGGAATACCGTTTACAGCAAGTGTTGCTGATTGACTCGTAGCTCCAGCAATATTAGACGCAGAACAAGTATATTCTCCAGCGTGTCGTGCGGCGATAGAATCTATACTCATAATGCTATTCCTTTTTGTTGTCGCCACAATATTGATGTCTGGATAATTCTGTCCAATAAGTTGACCGTTTAAAGCCCAAGATATATCAATTGGTAAATCGCCTTTTAAAATAACGCAAACTACAGAGATGGATTCGCCCCAGTTAACTGGCTCATCTGCTACTGTAATTGGTGCGATCTGTGGAGCAACTGAAAGTTTTTGTTTGGAAATACCATTAAACATGATTCAGAGGTAATTCAATGCATTTGTCACAAGTAAACACACTAACATTTGATTCTCATCCACAAATGTATCCCACAAATTCTGAGCTTCGTGACAGGAATGTGAAATGGGCTATATGGCAGGAAAGGAAAAGGGTGATTGTGAGAGAAATCTAAAATTATTTGAAATGGAATACCATTGACTATTAATACAGTTGTGTGACTTGTTGCCCCAGCTCTATTTGAAGCAGTACAGGTGTATTCACCGGCATGTCTTGCCGATACCGAGTCAATACTTAAGAGACTGTTTCTCTTATTTGTTGTGATAGTTACGTCGCGATAATTCTCTCCAATAGGCTCTCCGTTTATTGCCCAGTAAATATCGACCGGGGAATCACCCTTAACTATTGTACAAACTGCGGAAACTGAGTCTCCCCAATTAACAGCTTCCTCAGCAATTTCAAATGGACCTATCTGCGGAGAAACTAGCACCCAAACAGAGATATCAATTGCCTATTCATAACATTCTCGAAATTCAACTGCGCTTCAATACACTTCGATGTGTTCTGGACTTGGTGTAGGGGTATGGGCTTAGGGATGTGAAAGTGGGGCTGGAATTTCTGGTTCATTCAAATTTAGGGTCGAAGTACCGTTCACAGTCAGTGTTGCCGAATGGCTCGTAGCTCCTGCTTTATTAGATGCTGTACAAGTATATTCTCCAGCATGTTTTGCTTTTACAGGATCAATGCTAAGTAAACTGTTCTTCTTATTTGTTGTAATAGTAATATCAGGTGAATTATTCCCAATTAAATCGCCATTCAATGCCCATGAAATATCAATCGGAGCGTCCCCCTTTACAATAGAACAAACGACAGATATTGAGTCACCCCAATTTGACGGTTCATCTGATATTTCGAACGGAACTATTTGAGGAGCAACTGAAATATAGAAAACCAAGGATCAGAAAAAATACATTATTGTGTAGAACGACGTTATCAATCCAGCGATGAATTATAGCTCAACAGAAAGGTGCAGCGGGATGTTGATATGGAAATGACTCACATGTTCGCTTAGATTTGAATTTGAAACCATATTGCAGCGATTGAAGATTAGAAGAAGCAAGAAATAGGTAAGAAATATAATCAAACCAAGTTGATAAGATATGGTAAGAAACTGAATCCAGTATAGCTTCAAATACAAAATATCGTATACACTATTTTAAGCTAGTGCATGATATGTTTTATGCATAATCCTATAGTGTACCATTGACGGTAAGAGTAGCCGAATGTGTAACAAATCCAGCGGCGTTGCTTGCCGAACAGGTATATTCCCCTGCATGCCTTGCTGCCACTGAATCGATCGTTAACGTGCTAGCCCTCTTACTACTTCTACTAACAATGATATCCAAGTAATCATTTCCAATGGCTTGACCATTCAGTGACCAGGTAATATCTATCGGTAAATCTCCCTTCGTCACAGCACATTGAACAGTCGCCATGTCTCCTGCATTTGCAGCCTCGTTGTCAAATGAGAAATACCCTATCTGTGGTGCCACTAGAAGTTTCAAACACACCTTTAACAGTAGGAGGATCAAAACTGACTAAAGGGAATGGATGGTGCGAAGGAAATTTTTCTGTAGTCTAATAGATCATATCAAGCATGTGGTAGCCATATCAATTTCAAAATTGTTCGAATTTTACTTACTTTGAGATTTCTTTCAAATATAGTGAATATTGATTAGATTACAAATTTGAAATGGGATCACATTCTACGTGACATTAAACATATAATATAGAGAGAAACAAATTGGAAAGTGTGAATGAACTACGACTACGATAATTTTCTACTTATATGCATAATAAAAAGTAAAAAGTAAGCAAAATTAAGATAATTTACACACATGTCATCCCATTCCAATAATTACATTTACTTTATAAAGCCTCTGAGGTGAATATATCATGTCTGAAGGCCAATCATTGAAATGTTTATTGATATGTGCTACTTCCATGTGCGAACATTCTATTTAAAGTGCTGGGTTTTATATGCTACCATTAACGGATAAGATTGCTGTGTGACTGTCAGATCCCGCTGCGTTTGCCGCAGTACATTTATATTTTCCAGCATGCCTCGCTGCGACGCTGTCAATGCTTAAAAAGCTGACCCTTTTATTGTTGATGATATTTACATCGGGTTGATGATAATCTAAGGCTTTTTCATTGAATTCCCATGTCAAATTGACTGGAAAATCACCCTTGACAATTGTGCACGAGAGAGAAAGCATTTCGCCAGAGTTCAGAGGCTCATCACCAAAAGAAAATTGCAGGATTTGCGGCGCAACTATAAAAATCCAATGGAGATTTAACAGCTTCTACAGAGAAGCTCATCTTATCATTTTTACACAGTGAAATTTATAAGTTTTCAAAATGTAATACCTTGTGCAGACCAAGTACAAAGATTAATTTCGATGATCTTATTGACGGCCTACTATATCATTTTGTAGAACATTTGGAGAAAAACCTAGTATATGTTGAAAACACGGCTTTATCTTTATCTGTAACACTGGCCAAGTCTATTGCAGAGGACAGCAATTAACAACTTTAGGCGATATTGAATTTCTTTGAGCACATTTTGAAGTTTGAAGAGATATTTAGAGTTGGTGAGGGGGGGAGTGGTGTGAATAGAAGGATGTTTGGATATAGTATACAGCTAGACGAACCAAAATCTTGTACCATTTACGAATAATACCGCAGAGTGACTAGTAGCACCAGCTTTATTAGATGCGGAACAAGTGTATTCTCCAGCATGTCGAGCGGCTACAGCTTCTACGCTGAGAACGCTATTTTTCTTATTCGTACTGCCAATAGTTATGTCTGTTTGATCATTATCAATTGGTTCTCCATTGAATGCCCATGAAATAACAATTGGGAGATCTCCTTTGATCACTGAACATGTAACTGACACTAGCTCACCCCAATTGGCTGGTTCATCACCAAATGTAAATGGAAGAATCTGTGGAGCGACTGAGAAACCCCCGTGTATGAATTATTCATGAATATTATATCAGCGGAACAAGCTGACGGAAATAATGAAGATTGAATGTTCTGAATACATTCGATGAGAAAAAAAAATGTAAAGGTTTACAGGAAATACAAAAATTAAAATCTACTAAGCAAAGGAAATCTCAATATCATTCGTAAATTGAATGGAATTATAAAAACCAAACCAGTCAATTGATTTTAAATAACAGGAGACTAATTGAGTAACAAAAATGAAAAGGGATAAAGTGGAGCGCATAGAGAGAGAAGTGAAATTCATAGGATAGGAAAAGATGTGTACTTCTATAATAGTGATTGATATAAAAAAAATGTAAACTAGATCATTGATTAAACACAATTGCATGGGTAACTCCGATAAGATTGCATCCATATACCATTTACAGCTAAATGCGTAGAATGACTTCTTGTTCCAGCAAGATTAGATGCAGAGCATGTATATTCCCCGGAATGTCTTGCTGTAACTCCATCTATACTTATTGCACTCATGTGTTTGTTGATTCTAGTTATTGTTATTTCTGGGTATTTTGAATTAATTATTTCGCCGTTGAAAGCCCAGGTAATATCCATTGGCATATCACCTTTTAGCACTGAACAGGCTGCAGAGACAGAGTCTCCCCAATTTGCGGTTTCGGCATTGAAGGAAATCGGACCTAACTGTGGACCCACTAAATTCGATACATTCAATTAACTCGACCTCGTCATTAAATACTTAATTAATATCACAAATGTCGCAAAATTAATTCGAATCGGGCTGATAACTGACTGGAAAGGAATTTGGAAACAGTTTTTGGAATTAAATAGATGAACGACTAGGTAATTCGTGAAAAACTAAACTACTGCCGTGAAAATTCCACACATTTTAACTATAATGGAATCAAATATCTTCTTATGTATTATATATACCATTGACCGCAAGTCTTTCGGTATGACTAGCACCACCCGCTTTATTAGAAGCACTGCAAGTATATTCCCCAGCATTTCTTGCTGCTACAGCCTCAATATTTAAAGTGGTAACTCTTTTATTAACAGTGTAAGTAATTCCATCAGCAGCATCAATGTGCGTAATAACATGATCCCCATGACTCCATTCAAATTCTAAAGGCAAATCTCCTTTCCGCACAGAACATTGTACGCTGATACTCTCACCAGCACTAGCTGGTTCATCTCCAAATGTAAATGGCATTATCTGAGGAGCAACTAAAATGGTCTTCTTTATACATATAACGAAGACGCAGTTTCAATTTTTTTAAATATACGCAACAGTGCTCAAGTTACCCTGATTATTTTTCATCAAGACGTAATAACTATGCTTTAACTTTCACTCAAAGTGTTATCCTTTCAATTACTGTTCCGTGTTAAAGGAGCTATGCCAACTGTACCTTCTATGATATTGTGAGTATGAAATTGAACCTAATCCCTAAAAAATTCATGAAATTTATTGGCCTACAAAATTCTGCACATAAACATGACGTTTTTAAGATATTCGTTCGAAACTATTAAAACTGCCTGCTATTGTGAAAAAAAAAATGTCTTCCTAGTTTAGTAAAATCACTACGTACTCTCTAGTTTCTAGATAAAGTATCATCATACTAGATGGCGATAACAGGATAAATTCTTTAGGTAAACACTGGCTTAAATATATGGATGCTCGTATTGAATATTTAATACTCTCTGATCTTCCAAATAAATTTGATATCTGGACATGAGAATTTATCTGAAAGTATCTAAGCAAATAGGAACAGTATTTATCTTTGAACAACTTGGAAAGTCAGAGTAATTTTATCGAGGGAAATCGCTACTGAATTGATCACTAATAATCGAGATTAAACTTATATGTGAGGAAAGTGCAGGAATGTGCGCTTGTAGAGAAAAAAAGAAGAATTTGATAAAAATAAATGCGGTCTACGCAAAATATAATCAATTGCGAACCGTTGACTATAAGAAATGTCGAATGAGATACTATTCCAGCTGCATTTTGAGCTGTACAAGTGTATTCTCCTGCATGTCTAGCAGCAATAACAGGGATCATTAGCATGCTAACTCGATCAGCCACTTTTTTTGTGAGTACGCCTGAAGCACCACCCATTTCTTCTCCAGGATAATTCCAACGTACACTCAGAGGAAAATCCCCAGTCGGAACAATACATTGTAGATTTGCAAATTCGTAAGCATTCATGGGAAGATTTGTAAATGCAAATGGGGCTATTGTGGGTGGCACTAGGAGCAGAAATAATTACAACAGTAACTCCATGGCCAGAGATATTGACGCTATACGAAAATTCCTAAAGAGTAATAACTTACTCCGTGTCCTATATCAGAAAGTATTATGCTAATTGGTTACTGCATCTATTATCTTATTATAATTACACATTTTTTATGACCATCTAGTATATGTATATCTATACGGGGCAGACAACGTATAAAACTCACATTTGAAGACCTAAAAATCATCTGAAATACATAAAGGTACAAAACATGTTCACTATGATTCCTAATGATTTGTATAATTTTCAGTTCGCTGTAAAAGTGTAAAAAAATATTGTAATCTTTAATAATTATTTTCTATCAATTTTCTTTTGATCAAAAAAAAGTACCGCAGTTCAATGCAATACCTTATCTTTTACTGGAATATAATAAAATTGATTTCATAAAACTTTGCTAATGAATTTCAAGTCCATGAAATTTTAAATAATCTCAAATTATGTTTCAAAATACAACTGCATCATCTGCGAAAAAACTAAATCAATAGAACATTTCTTCAATAATGTTTGAATGTCAAGTTTTCAAGTTGGAACTATCATCATATTGCAGACTTTATCAAATTCGTCTTAAATGTACATGAGAAGTTCAACTGTAATGTGAAACTTACCCATAACTTGTACTTCTAGAGTTCCTCTTGCACTGTAGCCCTGAGCACTTCGTGCCACACAAGTGTACGTTGCCTGATCGCTCATTCGTTCGACGTTTTCGATTATCAGTGTTCCATTGGCGAAGACCTTCTGCTTCCTGTTGATAGGCAGAACTCGGCCATCTCGTTCCCAAACTATAGTCTCAATAGGATATCCAGCAACAGGGCAGGTCACACGCAGAGTCTCTCCAGCAACGATGGCTTTCTTATCCATATGACGAATGAAAGGTAGACCATAGACGTTCAAGCGTGCGGAGTGTTCAGCTGAGCCAACCTATGGGTAAGCAGCATAAAATTTAAACAAGATTCAATATTTTTGCATTTAGTCACGCAATCAGCGCTACGAAAAATTCGCATAATTCTAATAAACGGCTTCTTTCTTTGACTGCTTGAGTAATATTTAACAATCGGTAAATTTCATATAGAACTTTCATCCACGATGCTCTAGTCTAAGATTGAATGCTTCACAATAAGTGATTAAAATACCTTAGAAGCAGCAATGCATTTGTACATTCCACCATCGTTTGTGTGAATGCTAGAGATATTCAAGTGTGAGACAACATCACCATTAACAGTAACATATTGTCCAACTTGTAGTCTGTCGGTGTTAGATAGTCGTTTCCCATCAAGTTCCCATGTAATTTCTGGAGTAGGGTTTCCACTGGCAATGCACTTAAGAAATACGCTAGGTCCTGGCTGCAGAGTATCTTCAGAAAATGTTTGGCGAATTTGTGGCGGCTCGACTGGAAGAAAGAAAATTAAATCAGTGATTCTCCCACATACTACTCAATCTTGACGAAGTACAAATTCAAGTCTTGAAACAAGGCTGCAATTTTTATACAAAATTTAGTCCTTACAGCGTCCTCCAAGTTTCAATTCAGCAGTAGCCTGAGCACTTTCCTGGTCATTCCTAACAAAACATTGGTACATTCCTTTGTCTTCTTTCTTTACTGAGTCGATGGTGAGAATAGACTCTTCGAATTGCAATGGTTTTCCGTCCTTCAACCACGAGATAGTTTTTATTGGATTTCCCTCAAAGTTACATGCGAATTTAGCTGGTCTTCCAAAATCAACTGTTTGGGTACGAGGCTCAATTTCAGCGCTCAAAGGTGCAGTCACCGTCAGAACTGTCTCAACACTCTCTCCTCCGACTGAGTTATTCACAACACACAGGTATTTTCCAGAGTCTTCTACACGAGCTTCTCTAATGATCAAAGTACCGCTCACTTGGCGCACGCGCTCGTTCAACTGAACGGGTTGCCGGCGTGAAGTTCCGTCAATGAATTTGTACCATCTGAAACAAAATTCATACTTGAAGATTACAGTCTGTAGGTCTGGCAGTTGCCTGCCTTCAAATATTTGACCATTGAAATGCTGACTCAAGCGGGGATTCAAGGTTTACGAAGGGCATTGGGCGTCTCGGCACTTTGAACCACAGATTTTTCCAAGCAACAACAGACAGCTCAAGGACGCAGTTTTCAGATTGTTAAGACTCTTTTCTCTTCTTAATTTGCATAATGTGACATGTTCGATTTTCAATCCTAATCTATCAGAATTGATGATGAAATGAAATGTTTACAATATTTATGTCCTATCCAAAGATGAGAAAATATAAATGATCATGTGTGATGGATTATTTGTTTGTCTAAATATACCCTGATACGCAAAAGGTTCTTATAAATAAACTGCAAAAAAGCACGGTTTTATAGAGAGGATTGGATAGACGGAGCAACTGATTTGGAATATTGGTGATTTTGGATGGCTGGAGGCAAATGGTAATGAGAAATTTTGTGGTGAGCGGGGCGGCGGTGCACTAGACATACTATAATTTAATCCGATATCGAGGCAGGCGAAATATGCTGGATATAATGTGTGAGATTGATGGTTGAAATACAAAGAAATGGAATCGGGCACTGAGGACAGACGACTGACGACGAGGGGACTTACCAGCCAGTCAGTGGGACTGTGTAGGTAGATAGCCCACCTGAAGCCGAACCCAGAGAAGCCCTGGGCATCGCACTGCACACCCTTCATCAACCCCAATTCAGGCCTTATTCAAGCCATCACCGCTCACTTTGAGGACGACGTGTCCAGTCGGGTCTGAAACCAACACGCCTGATTGGCCCCGAGAGGATCTGAGGAAAGTTTCTTTTCAGGGAAATTCTTAGAGGAATATTCTTCAATGATTTTTTTTTTTTCGGGTAAAGTAAAAAACTAAATCTGGTGCCGCCGCCCACGCGGGGTAGAGGGTAAGGGTAAGTCTAAAGAGAAAATCGGAAAACCAGGAGAAAGGAGCTAGTGTACCTAGTTATAGGGGCAGGAAACCCCTGAGCCGCGCATGCCAGCGCCAGAGACTCGCCCTCTACCCCGCGGTACTTAAGACCGTCTCCGGTCGCTTTTGGGGCGGTGCGACCTGATGGTTCTGAAAGGATAATTAATCTACAATGATTGTCTAAGCTATTGACCAACCTTATGATTACGGATCCATCAATCCATGAGTACGACACCTGCTTGTTGTCCAAAGTATATTTTGTTCTTAAAAATATCACCTACCTTGCGCAACAGGTAAATAATACTCGGAAATAATAAGTCACATGCAGAACAATTAGTCAACGTAATATAAAATTCTCTCTTTTGCTCTTGATTCCTGGTTCCATCGGCTTCTGCTAGAATTCGACGCTGTGCAAGAATGAATTTCAGAGAAAAAAATAGATATAGCTACGAAAGAACGACTACAATGACAAAGTAGTTTATACCTGGTAATAGGAACAGGAAATCCTTGAAGAGCACAACCTAATGCGACAGTATTTTTCTTTGATGCAGAAAGTAATTCTCTTTCGAATTTCTTTCCTGGAGATTTTGGAACAACATTAGATGTTGGTTCTGAAAGATGAATAAAATATTTTCAACGTCTACCTTGTGATCGGAACAGGGAACCCCTGAAGAGCACATCCTAACGCCCCTGTGTTATTTATGAAGAACGTAACTAATTTTCCACCATCGTAGCGCTCGCCAGCTACGCGTGGAGCAACATTGCTCGTTGGTTCTGTAAAGGAGATAAGAAAAAAATAAGAAGGCGGTACCTTGTTATAGGGACAGGAAACGCCTGTACAGCACAGCTTAAGGCGGCAACATTCCTTAAAAGAACAGTCGCTAGCTCTCCACCTTCATATTTTTTACCAGCGATTTGAGGAGCAATGTTGCTTGTAGGCTCTGTAAGATAATTTTTTCAATCCTACAGATGGTAAACAAGTACACGAGCAAGGGAATACCACTGAAGCACTGCCACCGAATCCTTTCTATGTTTCATATCTTTTGGACTACCTGAATATGGGGGCTGGAAATCCTTGTGCAGGACAAAGTAACCCAGTTGTTTGCTTTGCTTTGATTAACTTCTTCATACCGCTATAGTCTTTGTCACGTACATTTGGGGGCACGCTGGACTGAGGCTCTGTAATTTTTGCAACAAAAGAAAAATGCTTCAGCATATTCTAAGCCAAATTTCCAAACGCTGGGACTGGGCATCCCGATAATGGTCACGCAACAAAGAAAACAGGAATAAATAATCTAACTAATGGTCTGTTACATGCCGTAAAACTTAATACCTCACCTAAACAACGGTGACGGATTAGACTGCGCCTCGCAAAGTAGCGAGACAGATTCGTATTGATTTTTAGTCATTCCATCAAACTTGGATCTAGGCGGCAAACGTGGAGGACTACTTCCCACAGGTTCTAGAAATCAAAATGCCAATATTTATGGTAAAAATGAATTTTCAATACCTGAACAAAGGTGGTGGACTAGACTGTGCCTCGCAGAATAATGTCAGAGATGCTTCTATATGCCCGAAAATTGCATCTAACCTTGATCGAGGCGGAAGACGAGGTGGACTACTTCCAACAGGCTCTATAACGTGAGAATTTACGAACATAAAAAGTCTAACAAAACAGTAAGGTATCAACACGACAATATCCTATCTTTACAACTCGAAGAAACTTTCTCAGAATGAGTCTTCCTACTTATTTGGCAGAGATTATGAAGCCTAGTAATCGAGCAGAGGTAGCTATCGATAACTTTATCACATAGCAGAACCGATGACATCAGAAATACCAATTTTTAGAGCAGTGCTGTACCAGATTCCTGTATCGAACCATAAGGAGTAATCAAAGTATAATAGAGAAGTTGAAATCCTACCTAAAAATTGGAAGAGGATTTGCCTGAGCCTGGCAAAGCATTGTGACTGCTTGCCCGATATCACTCATCTGGACGCTATACTTTGAAGTTGGTGGTACTCTAGGTGCTGCACCATTTACTGGTTCTATGAACAATTATATAAAGCATTTGAAAGTATGGAACTGACCTAAACGTAGGAGGAGGTAATGCCTGGGCATCGCAAAGCAAACTAAGGTCCGTACCACCCTCAACATCAAAGGAATCAGATTTCGCAGATTTAGGAAACTTGGGAGAGACTCGTCCTGCTGGTTCTGAGATAGCGTTTAAAAAATATCAAATTTATAATTCCTTAATACTAATTTTACCTGAATACTGGGATACGCGATGCGGCATACTCTTGAGAGAAGGGATATACCATTGATCAATAAAGGAGTTGTGATTTATTTTATTTTTTTACTTTAATCTACCCATTAGAGAACATTCATTTACCTATGAATTGGAGCAGGAGATCCCTGTGCAGAGCATAAGAGACTAATTGGTAACCCTGCTTCACGCAAATATGTACTACTCTTTGCGTCACTTTGAAAAGACGGTGCTTTTGACCCCATAGGTTCTGAAGAGAATAGAAGTTACAATTTTTATACAAATAGTCTGTGATTAATGAAGTCATTATGCTAAACAACAGACCAAATAATAACTGGGGCTTGTATTTCAATTTCCATTCAATGTATTCCATGTTAATCTTTATACTCGTTATTACCTGAGAAGTTTGATTCTGAAAAGTAAAGACTGGCCTCCGCAAAGTGCTACAATTGGCATGCAATAAGAATATGGTTTTGATAGTTACCTAAATGATGGTACAGGAAACCCTTGAGCTGAGCATAGCAAAGTAAGAATTCCCCCAACAGGGCGAAAAAATGAGTTGACTCGATTATCAGTGGAGAATTTAGGTGCTTTAACTCCCATCGGTTCTGAGTATAGTGGCGTATAAAAACAGTTAGTTTATAATTTACTCAACGTTATGAAAAGAAAATTAACATTGAACTAGCATAACACAAAACGGAATAACTTCTAACGGTAGGAATACTCAAGACCAGAATAATTGTAATAAAGCTGATCAATTCTACCTGAATGCTGGAACTGGATGTCCTTGGGCTTGACAAGGAATTTCAAAAAGTTTTGTTGCCTGAGTTATGAGCCAACGTTTGGCGTCACCAATTATAGCCGGTGCCTTGCTACCGACTGGTTCTTGTTTCGGAAATAAAAAATACAGAAGTAGAATAATTCGCACTGCCAAAAAGGAATAATTATTACCTAAACGATGGGACAGGATGACTTTGACCCTGACAGAGAATTACAATGTGTGTTGCAGCCCGCCTCTCCATCAGACTCCCTTTCTCTCCCAAAATGGACGGAGCCTTACTGCCTACTGGTTCTATCGATACAATTAACAACTGATGAAATATAATGTAAAAAAATTACCTAAACATAGGGACAGGGTGCCCTTGAGCTGGACACAACATCACAATGCTAAATTTTACTCTCTTCTCCAACCATCCACCTTTCAATTCACCCGTCAATGCCGGTGCCTTGCTTCCAACAGGTTCTAATTTAAGGACAAGATATTAAATCAAATTCCAAATTACCTATATGATGGAACAGGGAACCCCTGGGCAGGACAAAGTACCGTCAGATCTTGACCCGTGTACCTTTCATACCAGGCCTTTTTGGCATCGTTAGAAAATGTAGGTACTTTTGATCCAACTGGTTCTGGTTTTAGATATAAGTTTATACTTTAGAAAATTGAGTAAATTACTGCACACACCTGAATGTTGGGACAGGCACACCTTGTGCTGGACAAAATAGAGCAAACTCTTGATTATACTTTTGTTCAAACCAAGAGAGCTTGTTACTGCTTGAGAATTTTGGAGCCTTACTGCCGACTGGTTCTGGTTTGAAAGAGTAATTTGGAATTAGCTTTCTATCCAAATACAAGACTGTTACTACAAAATTTCTACATGTAAATACAACCGCCTAAACCATCGAAGCAAAGAGGAATAAACGTTGTCGAGTCCTGAGTTATAAGGAATATCGAAAAATGAAGTAAAAATAAAACAGTATATTGAAGACATCACAGAAATAACTAAAGTCAACCAAGATTAAAAGAATACCTAGTAACTGGAACAGGATGACCCTGAGCATTGCAAGGAAGACTAATTCCTAAACCTGCCCTTCGAACCAACAAGGACAACTTCACATCACCAGAAATCGCAGGAGCTTTACTGCCAACAGGTTCTAAATAAAGAAAAGATGAGTATATTTCGCGAGATGCATAATTTTACCTAGTCATTGGGACAGGGCTCCCTTGAGCAGCACAAAACAACGCGACACCTTGCCCATTGTGCCTTCGAATTGTCCTACTCAAATCATCTGAGGATAATTTTGGAGATTTTGCTCCAATGGGTGCTGAAAATATTTTAGACTGAAGTATTTATGTTACCTTGTCTTTGGAACAGGGTGCCCTTGAGAATTGCACGTTAATGCAATATTTTTATCTTTATGCCTGAGGAATGCACTGAGGGAGTCGTCTGTAGAGAAAGTTGGCGATTTAAATCCAACAGGTTCTACAGAAAATGAAATGGAAAATACTCTTAACAAAATATTCTGAACAGATGACCTGACATTTACCTGATGGATTGACCAGGGTACCCCGACTTACTACATTGAACTAATGCTAAACAATTCAAGATCAGAAAATAATTTACCTAGTAGATGGAGGTGGGTGACCTTGCGCATTGCATAATATAGAGACAGTTTGGCCTTTGTACCGATTGAAAGCCCGTGATGTATCGTCGGAAGAAAATGTTGGTGACTTTAATCCGACTGGCTCTAAAAGTACAATGATCAGAAGTAGTAAAAACAAGTAACAAACCGAAAGATTAGGACAGGAAACCCCAAGCTCCGAGCAAAGTTTAGTTGTGAAGGGGGTACCGCAACTTACACTATATGTCTCGACTAGTCGAACAATAGAAAACTATAATGTTGGAGTCAATTATTCCTAATACTAAGTGGAAGTTTACTTACCACATCGTAGTGTGAATTCGATCGATTAACTTCTAACAGTAGCTAATGAGTAATGTCTTATTCATTAAAATGCTATCTCACCTCGAAATAGGAACTGGATATCCCTGAGCAGGGCACAACAGAGCTGCTGAATTTTTGATCATGACTTCAGCCCACTCAACTTTGTTAATAGTTGGAAATTTTGGTTTTGCGCTTGAGGTAGGTTCTAATAAAAGTAAATACTTAGTCGGTACAAGTATTCTATAATAAATAAATTACTAACCGTGAAATGGGGACAGGGAAACCTTGAGCAGGACATATCAAAGATACCGCGGTAGAATGTATCGTAGGCTTCACAACTTTTATATCAGAATTAACAAATTTTGGTTTCGTACTGGAGACAGGTTCTAGGAAAGGGGAAATTGAATATCAAAATTTCTTTAGTAAATTAATAAGAGAAAAGTTCTTATAGAATTATCAGTCAATAAACACGAATCTACGTTCACTCTTTAAATCGTTAAATGATTTATTATACCTAAATGCTGGGACAGGGAATCCTTGGGCAGGACATAGTAAAGTAGCTGGTCTTTCTCTACTAACAGTCACCTCCAAAGTCTTTACAGATACACCAGCGAACTTCGGCTTAGAACTTGAGACTGGCTCTAAATAAGATTAAAAACAATATCTATAAATGTCTGATCTCAGCAACTATTGCAAATACCGGAATACAAATACATAAAGGCAATCTCTTGAGCATAAGAATCGAACTTCAGCATTGAACAAGGGATCACAAATGTTAACTAAGAGTTGCGATTTCATATTATAAATATTACAGTGTTATCTTTGTACCTGAACATTGGTACAGGATATGCTTGAGCAGGACAAAGGAGCGTGACATGATTTTCATTTCGAACACTTGGTTCTAACGCCTTGACAGCTACACTTGTAAACTTCGGCTTGGAACTTGAAACTGGCTCTACCAAAAAATACCATAACATGAACAGATTTATGAAATATTTACCTGATTGCAGGGACAGGGAATCCTTGGACGGGACAGAGCAAGGTTGCAGCTCCCTTAGAATGTATACTAGGATTTATTGCCTTTACATCTAGTGCTGTTAGTTTTGGTTTTGTGCTCGACACAGGCTCTATATTAAATTGAAACAAAAGCCTTAAGATTGCTATAGGAATGAGTAAATACCAGAACTGGGAACCCTTGAACAGGACACGACAACGCTACCCCTTCTTCACTTCGTAAATCAGTAATTAAAACTAAGTTCAGAAGAATTGAGTTAGTTAACTTTTCTAAACTCACTTAAAGACTGGGACAGGATGTGCCTGTGCTGGACAGACCAATGGAACACCTTCGCCTTTCCGAATTTCAAACGTACGACTCTTGTCGATTGTTGAAAACTTTGGTTTAGCAAAGCCAACAGGTTCTAAAAATTAAACTAATTGCAAACGCTTGTGGAATCATTTCAACACTAGTCTGCTGGGACAGGAAACATCTGAGGTACAACAAAGAAAGTCCGAACATCTCTACCAACTAAGTGATTTTGCAGATAGAATATTAATTTGATTTCATACCTAAACATGGGGACTGGAAACCCTTGAGCCGGACACAACAAAGTTAGGCTTGATTCTTGCATAGCCCTCAAACCAATATCATTTACGGATGGAAACTGTGGCTTAGAACTTGCCACTGGCTCTATAATGTTAAGAACAAACCATATTTCATTCATTTACCTTCAACTGCTGACTTTATGATCAAATAGATTGTCAAATACTCTTTTTTCGTTTTGAATGTTCAACAATTTTTGCCGTTACATGCACATCTAGGCATAATGTCATATTAATTAATCAATTTATTTTACAATGCTGATGACTTGTTTAGACGCCTTTAGACCATTCAACAACAAATTTCTATGTATATTAGAATTGAACTACTGAGATTAGTGTGGTAAAATGTATTTTGATATAGCTAACAGACCCATAAGCATAATCCTACCTATATGATGGAACTGGGAACCCTTGGGCAGGACACAGCATCGTTGCTTGTTTATTTAAATTAATAGTAAATCGCTGAAGATCACTTGTACCAGATAATTTTGGCCGAGTACTAGAGACAGGTTCTGAGAAAAATAAATAAAGTTCTTTCTCAATATGAATTTACCTGTACGATGGAACTGGGAACCCTTGGGCAGGACATAATAGAGTCATCGCGCCACCAAGCAAAACCTTGAAAGTCTGAGAATCAGCCAACGACGGAAATTTTGGACGAGAGCTTGCGACTGGCTCTGAATGCAAAAAAATATACATCTGATAACAATGTTAAATGATTTACCTATTTGGGAAGGCAGGCAATTCGCACACAAAATATAACTAACTTGTTTCTATTGCAATAAATGAGACTAATAGAAATAATCACCTGAACGATGGAACAGGAAATCCCTGAGCTGGACAAGTAATTGTCAACGAACCAATGATTGGAACTATATATCCCCTTGTATGTTCGGTGGTAGAAAATTTTGGGCGAGAGCTAGCGACTGGCTCTGAATGTGAAATGCAATTTATATGTGAAAGTTATTTTCATATCAATGATTGAATTTTAATACAAACTATGTAAATCACCTGTAATTTGGAACAGGAAACCCCTGCGCAGGACACAGTAAGGTCATTGGCCTCTTGAGAAGAACTGTGTAAGTTCTTGAATTTTCCATCATTGGAAATTTGGGCCTGGCACTTGAGACTGGCTCTGAATGAGGAAATAATAATTTTGAAAAATTCCTACCTATGCATGGGAACGGGAAACCCCTGCGCCGGACAAAGCAGAGTTAAAGCACCTCCGATTAATGAGGTGAAACCACGCGAGTTGTCCATTGTTGGAAATTTGGGCCTGACGCTACCTACTGGCTCTGCGATCGACGAGATTGAAATATAATCTTTAGTTTCACTACTGCGACTTACTTGTACATTGGAACAGGGAACCCCTGGGCAGGACACATCAACGTTACCGAACCACCATTCATTGTTTTGAAGCTTCTAGAGTCGTCGACAGTTGGAAACTTTGGTCTAACACTGCCGACCGGTTCTGTATTACAAAATATACTAATTCTTATTATTGATCTACCTGTGTACTGGAACAGGAAACCCCTGAGCAGGGCATAGCAATGTAATTGATCCTCCGATAATTGATTTGAATCCACGAACATCGTCCAATGTAGGAAACTTTGGTCTAACACTTCCCACTGGTTCTAGAAACGAAATTTATATTCTAAAGTCAATCCTACCTAGCCTACTATATTGAGGTTTGAAACTCACGAACAAAGTCCAGTTCTTATTCTGAAGCCTAATGTTTGAATAGTCAAACAGTTGTGTACAATGATATGTAACAGGTCTGAAGTAGCGGGATAAAAATTATACTGATATCCTATATATTTGAAGAGTAAATGATTGAAAGAAAAAAAGATACCTCACTCGTAACTGAACAGGAGTAAACATAGAAAATATGCGTACACTTTTTACAGAAGCCAGCAAATTGAATCTCCTACCTATATGATGGAACCGGGAACCCCTGTGCAGGACAGAGGAGCGGTAGATTCCCACCGAAATGCGTCGAAAGTCCGTTTAAGTTGTCCAAAGTTGGAAATTTAGGTCTCACACTCCCCACAGGCTCTGCATAAAAAAAAGCTCGAGCTTGCTTAGGCCCCCTGCTAGGCCAACCTTAATGCTATAGCTTAACTTGCGGCTAAATCCTTGCTCTTTTACTATGTGATTTAACGAACTTACCTTTCATTGTAAGAAGAACAATTTTCGAAGTGAATAATTTGGAGAATTTTAGAGCGGGAATTCATGGGATCGAGGGCGGACGGTGGCGCGTGCCCGCAGGGGTACCCTGTCCCAGCATTCAGGCGATCAACGAGCTTGGTCTTTGCTTAAAACTTATTAAATTACCAAAAAATTCAGAATCACATTCTGTGTCTATTGATCCATTGCTGATTCAACAAATGTTCAATAAAATTCATAACTAGAAGTAATTTGCGTTTGGAAAAAAATTAAATGCTATCACGTCTAAGGAAACAATATTTTATCATAGTTTGATGGCTATTCATATAAGATAATAATTATAGTACGCATGAGACCAAGCACGCTGGCATAAATAGACATAGCATGCAGTTACAATATTAGCTGAACCAATTCTCTGGGTGCTTGTGATATCCAGATTAATCAATATTATCCACATTGTACGATTGACTCAATTTGCTTTTAGCTAACACACATACTCGTTCTAGTAAAGTGACAATGAAAACCAAAGGCAGAGAATTGATTGCCTAGTAACACAATTGAAATGTAGGCGCGCAAGATTGACTCTATCAATTATTGGCTTTTAGGTGAAAATAATGTTGTATTAGCGGAAAATATATTTGCTAGAAGTTTCTACCACCTCTTTGACACAAGATTGCACGCAATAAACAATATATTGCAAAACATTGTTGACTTATTACATTTTGAATTTATTGCTTTTTCATTTTTTGTATTCTACATGGAATTAATTGTCATATTGAAGAAAAAAAAAAAAATAGTCGATCCCCTAGATACCCTGCACGCCTACAATTCTATGAAAACCCTGACACTCCTGGTGTACTGTTGGAATAAATCATTGTTCAAAAATCATCTATTATACACTTTTCGAATCATTTTATTCTATATACAAAAATGAGAAATCGGATTACGACGATAATCTGAATATAAGATATACCGCGATTAAATATAACGAAAAACATTATCCAGCAAAGATTTCCAAAATGTCTAAAAAAAAAAATAGCATAAGGCGTTTGTTTTCAGAAAAGTTTTTCTAATCTCAAATTCAAGTTTAAAAAAAATTAAAAAACCAGGATTGCCATGAGGTATAAATTTGAATGAATGAAATAATAGAAAAAAACTTACCAGTTATCACCAGCCGTCCCTTAGTTGCTGAAAGTCGTGTTTCGCCAGTCAATCTATGCTTAGTTCTGCATTGGTAAGTTTTGTACCCATCTTCTGGCCCAACATCTTTAATGTGTAATTCTCCCGAGGGTAATACCAAGTATTTTCCATCTGTCGTAAATACGATACAATATTAGTAACAAATCGGGTTTTTAAATACTTATACGTATTTCGAATTGTGTTACACATTAGCTGATTATTCATCACGAATTTCAACGAGAATAATAATTAAGCGTTTATTAAAGTTCAGCACTGTATACAACATTTTACAAATTCATACGAAAATTTGATACCACAAAAGCTGTTAAAAAAATCATCAATTTTCAACTAGGTACTCAATTATTTGCCAATGAGAGTAAAATAATTCATCATGAAAACCGTAATGTGTAATACAATTTCAACTTTCATGCAACCCTAGCGACCCTAAGTCCGTTCAAGTATCAGACCCTATTTTTTGATGAAACAATTTTCCTATAGCCGAAGGCTTGACAATAATTTTTAATGAAAATTGCAGATATGTAATTTGAATTTTTTTTTTTTTTTTAACAAGTAATCAAGCAATAGATAACAAAAATCTGTGAAATGTAAGTAAGTTTAGAATTTTTTTTTTTTTTTTGAAATTAAATAATCAGCCGTGATACGAGGAGAGAAAATATAAACAACTTTCGAAATATTGTTCGAATTTTAAACACGTATTGAATTTAAATTCGATCTCTCACTCCTGTATATTTGCATCCGGTATTACAACAGAGAATTCGTGCTCGATAATGCATCTGTCGTCATAATTCGCATATGCGGGTATTGCACTTTTAAAACACGTCCTTTAACAGCACAAAAGAAATTTCTTCTTTCCTTTTTTTTTTTTTTTTATTCTTGCTCCCCTCGTATCAAGCAGCCAAGTGCTCTTCCAATCCTTTTATACATTGACTGCAAGCTAACTAAGCTACTTCGTGTACTACTTCTACTGTCACAACTACTACATGACAAGTACAGGGATTGGGGTGACTTTAGAATAGGAAAGGGATTTTGGAAAGGGTCTGGGGGCAGCGCGAGCAGCGGCGGTCAACGTCATATTATATATATAATTTGATTCATAGAATACGGCTAATGATAATATAATTGTATTAAATTTTTCTATCGCTTTTTCATTCAAAGCTCAATAATTATTATTTCAATTTTTGTTAATATGTAATATTCATAAAGACAGCAGACAATGGGCTTGACTCTAAACTGACAGATGCTTTATTATAATCATTCTGAATCAAAAGAATCGCGATTATACCGGCACCCTTTCGATCGATTCATGCCATAAATCAACAATCTATTGAGTATAATGCAGCAACTGTAGATTTTATTTCCCATAAAAAATTTAGCGACGAAGTTGCAGAGGTAATCAACAGATTAATAATACAATGAATCAGTGATTTATTGAACCGTTGATTCACGGAATATCTTGAGACAGTATTTATTTGCGGTTGGATATTTTTCCGAGATGGAATCTAACACGGATTTCATTATAGTGCCCATTTTCCACTTTAAAGTCTGTGTAACCACATTCTAGTATCTAGTATCCCAGACTTAGTTTCAGTTCGCAATTAATGAATTCTGAGAGAACAGTGCTAATCGTTTAACAAGCAACTATAATATTTTTCTTCGAATTTTATCTATTTTTTTTTTTTTTTTGAAAAAATTCATATACATCAATAGAGAATATTGATACGAAAATATGTGTTTCATATGTTATGTACCATAATCTGGCCTAGCGTATATGTCAGTAGATTCATCTTGTACCCAAGAGTCGACCTCGACGAATTCAGCAACAAAGCTTGGAATATGGCACTTGAGAATAGCCGCATTCCCCCGAAGGACATGTTCGTCCATCACATTCACTGCGTACCGCTGCCCGACCACTGCAACCAGACACGGTTTCCGGTTGATTGATATATATATTTATTGCAAAAATTTTTTAGAAATACCCTCGGATTCTTTATCGGCAACGTAAGTTCCACCGTTTGAATCAATCCAACCAACAATGTCAACATGATCACCGACAAACGAGGGAATCTGACATTTGAATATTGCAGCATTTCCACGAATTGCAAATACGTCGTAAACTTGAGCTTCGAAATATTGAGATACCACTGCAAACGACACAAGATTTCAAAAAACGTTAAATTGATTTCATGTAATATTCTATATTCTGTATAAAAAAAAAAAAAAAAAAAAAAAAAAAAAAAACGATTGAGTAATATCATCTTGCAGATATTTAGGTATTCTCTTCTTTTCCTATACTAAATAAAATCTCTCTCTTTCTCTCTCTGCTGCATATATATCTATATGCGAAGTCCACCGCTGTTCTCTGTTCCCGCATACCCTTCCAAATATTATTATACAATTCAATCTAGTCTAGCTTATAAAACAGGGAAAATATCCCGTGATAATGTTTTCTAATAATCAGATAAAAGCGATCTAATATTGAATGAGTTACACTTCAACGTATACACAACTTTATAATGTCTATACACAGAAAGAAAGGTTGACTTGATTCAAGAGAATTTTGCGGTCCAAAAATGAAGACCGAAATTTTCTCGGATCAAATCAAAAATTTTTCTCGAACCAAGAAAATTTGGAAAATTTGGAAAATTTTCTTGGTTCGAGACAAATTTTTGATTTGATCCGAGAAAATTTCGGTCTTCATTTTTGGACCGCAAAATTATCTTGAATCAAGAATCATTTTCTTGGCTCAAGTTAATCTTTTTTTCTGTGTATAACTGCGTATAGTTACGTTAATAAACTATACTATTTGGGAAATAGGCAGATAAGACACAACACATTCGTGCATCGAATTGTATTAGTGTGCGATGTTAGATATTAACGTATAAAAAAAAAAATTATTAAATCAATGGAATCATCATCATTTTTTTTCTTTTTCTATATAGTTATACCCATTTTGTCATGATTGTCTGCAGTATAACTCGACCCATCGTCTGCCTTCCATTCGATAACATCTACAAATTCGGCCACAAAACTTGGCACAATACACTTCAGAGTCGCCGTATTCCCTCGCAGGACAAACTCGTCTGTGATTCTTGTTTCATAAAACTGATGAACCACTGCAACGCGCAATCCCCAAAAAAAATAAATTATTTGGTAACGTTATAATGATAAATTCGAAACGATTTGTCATCGGGAATTATACATGAATGGTGATTAAAAATCGGAGATAAATATAGTAGTACGAGAAATCTATTGCCGTAAGTTAATCTCGTTGTTACAAAAAAAAAAAAAAAAGAAAAAGAATTAGGCAATCTCTTTCAAAATCCTATGTGTACCATATTCCGTGCCAGTTGTAAAGATGCTCCCATCGTCAGCCGTCCATTGGTCCACAAAAAGAAATTCGGAAACAAAACTGGGAATTTTGCATTTCATAATAGCACTGTTCCCACGAATGACATATTCATTTTCAGCCTCTGTGACGTAGAACTGTGACACAACTGCCCGCGCAAACACACACAATTAATAAATATTGATTTATTTATTTATTTATTGTTAGTTTATAGCGAGGATTTTATCTGGGCAATATATAAGGTGGATTTATGGTTTCTGGACACAGTCGCACGAGTCTCTTAATTTCTCATTATATAATTATACCCCGCTCTGGAACAGAACCAGGAAGATAGGTCTCGCCATCCTCGCGAGTCCAAGCCTCAACGGTAACGAATTCGGCGATATAACTCGGAATGCTACATTTTAAAATGGCACTATTTCCTCGAATTACATATTCCGTCATTATTTCAGGCTGATAGAGTTGAGTGACCACTAAAAATCGTTGAAATAACAAATAATTATTCCCTGTGTCACCGCAACATTTTCTTTTTTTTTTTTTTCTTCATCGTCGTTGCGAAAAAAACGTTGAATACTAAGACATTATAAGATGTCATCGCGAAATTCACTAACCAATACGTAATCTGTGAAATTCTGCCGCTACTCGCCTACCAGGAAATTGGGCACCTAAAATTTCTTCTCTTTCTATCTTATTATTCTAAATTTGAATATACCAGAATCGTTAGACGGTCTATAGCTAGAGCCATCACTCCCTTGCCAAGATTCGACGGACACAAACTCGGCCACGAAACTTGGTATTGTGCATTTTACGATTGCTGCATTACCACGTATCACATACTCCGAAACCACCTCAGCCTCGTAATATTGGGTTACAACTATTAACATGGTATAAATATACCAGAGTTAAGATTATGATTAGCTTCATATAGGTATACGTTGTTTCGTTTTCTTAAAAAAAAAAAACAAACATTGGTAATGTAATATGGACATTGAACCCTTTCAGACAAAAAATACAATAAACAAATTAAGGTATTTTAAACATACGTAGGTATGTGACATACATAATATTTAAAATATAATTCTGACTGCCGCTGCTTGCTATATATTTTTTTATAATAAGTAAAAACGAGTTATTTTTACGTTATCAATTATTATTCTACCGTTATTTTCGTCCGGGCTAAAAGCATTTCCTTGATCATCTTGCCACCCTACGACCTGAACAAACTCTGCCACAAAACTTGGGATACTACATTTCAGAATTGCCGCGTTTCCTCGTATAACGTATTCGTTATTTACCTCAGACTGGTAATACTGATGAACGACTATAATCAAATTGAATATTGCCTCAATTTATTTACTGATTTTTTTTTTTTTTTTTTTCGTGTTTTCTTAACGTCATTTTATTCAGTTTCAAAATTTTCCCGAATCAATTTAATATATAAATAATGCGAATTCGATAGAAGCAGACATCGTAGATATCCCTGCGACAGTGAGAACTTGTATCCAATCTTTCCGCATCTCTAAATTCAAACGAATCGAAAGATTCAGTTGAATAAAAGATGCAGCTAGAGTAACAGTATAGCTACAAGTTAGCGCACAGCCTCGTAATCCAATTTGGCAAATAGTGTTAAATATTTATATACAAGCCTGAAGGACCGTTGTCCATAAAGATACTAAACTCACACATCGATACATCTGTAGAAGATAAAACATAATATATAACACTCTTTCGTTTCGATTTTAAGGCAGCAGTTTTCGTTCTGCGGTCTTGTGAATAAAAAAAAAAAAAGAGCCCAATTAATGCCTCTAGTCTAATTCCGATGAATGAAACGAAGATCAGACGTTGACAGCAGCTACTCGTCTACATTTTTTTTTTTTTTTTTTTTTCTCTCTTTTGGTTCATATCCTCTTTGTCACGGGCAGTCAATTTGACGAAATCGTTTTAAAAATCTGTTCAATTTAAATTTGCGCCAATTTATGATTACCGACAAAGTTTCAACATAACATGATATGATATGATATGATAATTGCAATGTTTATCTGTCTGATTCATAGTATAGTACATATATAGATATTGCAAATTGCTGTTTCTCCAGCACTAGATATTACATACATAGGTATATGTAAATTGTGTATATATATGTATATGTCCAGAACCACCGGCAATATTCGCCAATTATTAACGACCACAGAAGATAACGAGTTAAAAACGAATTGTGCTAGATTCGTTAAGTCCTGGGCCAACCACGACCGTTTCTCGTTAACTATATGAAGTTACTGTCCATATAGGGCCGTTATACAACAACCATACGTAACTATCTGCCCCTATAACATGCATAGTATATATAATATATATACCCTAATATAGCTATACACACGCAACGAATAAAATTGAAAAATCGATCGTCGGTAGTATATAGGCTTCTGGTTTGTGTCATGCTGTGTCTTCAATAGAGAAACGTATTTTACACAAAACAAACCGCTTATATGATATTTTGATGATAATTGAAGGTAGGTAGGTACTTGAGATTTAACGAATGTTAAAAGAAATGAAAAAATAACAATTTGCAAATCTCTGATGCTATAGGTGTACAAAAATTTTTGTGGCATATATCTCGACTCGAGCAGGTGTATGTATAGCTAAGGGTAGTTAATCCTCCCCATATGAAATACCCGAGCAAGTGCGCACACTTCATCTAACGTTTTCGTTTTAGCATTAAAACGCCCTCAAAGAATTGTGTCACCCCTGCAGTAATCCCGGAACGGTACAAAGGGCCCTCGACCAGAGGCTTTATTTTCCTCTCTCGAAATCCCCCAAATGCCGAGCAACCCCGTACTTTTAAACTTCAAATAGGTAGGTACTTCGTGGTTGATAATTGAACGCGTTTTGACATGCCCGTGACCGAAAATAGAAACAGAGTTCAAGGTATACAATATGGTGTGAAATTTATTCAGAAAAGCTGAAATTTTTCGCTTCATTTTTATTTTATATATGTTTTTTTTTTTTACTAGCGATTTAATATTCTACCATAATTATCCCCCGTAACGAATTCCTCGCCCTGATCGGTATGCCAGGATAAAACCTTAACAAAATCACCGACAAATGATGGTACAACGCATTTCATCACGGCACTATTTCCTCGTATTGCGTATTCCTTGTTCACATCGATATCGTAGTATTGAGCGACCACTGGTGATTATTATTTTTTTATTTCATTTTTTTTTTTTTTTTTTATATAGTATAGGTATAAATATAAATAATATCATTATCGAATGACTATTTCACACGAACGATGCTTTAAGGGGACCATAGTACAACGACTTTTCGAGAAATTATCATAGTCCAAAATCAATTTATTTCATATCCAAAGTTCATTTCACATGAAAATATTTTTCTTTTTCAAAATCATGTGTCGTAAGGATTTTAGAGCACCGTTGGACCGATTCAGGTCATCTTGGATTCATTTTGTTCGGAAAACAAATCCTCATCATGTGAATGTAGGAATTTAAAAACAAAAAATTATGTCATAAGTTATGATCAATTTACCAAATTTGCAAAAATTATTATCACTCATTTCTTAAATAACTTGGCCAAAACGAAAAATTTTTCAAAATTCCTACATTCACATGTTGAGGATTTGTTTTCTGAAGAAAATGAATCCAAGATGACCTGAATCGGTCAAACGGTGCTCTAAAATCCTTACGACACATGATTTTGAAAAAGAAAAATATTTTGATGTCAAATGAACTTTGGATATGAAATAAATTGATTTCGGACTATGATAATTTCTCGAAAAGTCGTTGTACTGGTCCCCTTAAATTCATTTCAAAATATTCTTTACTTTAATTTTTCATTCGGGTGAAACGTGTTCGATCACAAAAATTTTTGTTTTTATAAACAAAAAAAATCCTGAAAACGAAAGTTCTGAAATAATTGATTACGATTGAATAAACCGCACATTCTCCGATATCTGAGTATAATTATACTAGGTATACTATTTCAAAATTATTATTCTTCTAAAGAAATTCTGATCGCCCCCTATAGTAAGCTTTCGGGATAAAAGAATTCCGTTTATAATTATCTTCTGGAAGTTGAACAAAAGGAGAGATATTAATCGTGTACCTAAAATCGACGAGAAGTCGATTAGTCCAGGTTCTCTTACCCGTTATTTCGATCAGGCTATATCAAGACCAGAGAGGCCTCATGAGAAATCTACTATATACTTCCATTAAAAGGAGAAGAAGGAATTTTCTATAGAATTTCTCATATCTCTTGATCCACTTGCTATACGAATTCCCACTTCATGATCATATTCTATTAATGTTCTGTCTCGCGAGAAAAATAAAAAGAAAGAAAGAAAGAGAGAGAAAATTTTCATGTATAAATAGACATGGGATATTAATAGAAAACGTCACGTCATTTAAATGCAAAAAAAAAAAGAAAAAAAAAAAGAAATTTAGAAAGGAATTACTGCAATATTTGTACAAAAAAAAAAAAAAAAGGTCGACTTGAGCCAAGAAAATGATTCTTGATTCAAGATAATTTTGCGGTTCAAAAATGAAGACCGAAATTTTCTCGGATCAAATCAAAAATTTGTCTCGAGCCAAGAAAATTTGGAACAAATTTTCTTGGTTCGAGACAAATTTTTGATTTGATCCGAGAAAATTTCGGTCTTCATTTTTGGACCGCAAAATTATCTTGAATCAAGTCAAACTTTATTTCTGTGTATAAATATTTGTTTTTTTATTTTACACAAGTGATATTGACGTTTTAAAAATGGACAAATGGCTATTCACTTGACCGATTTCTAATACGCTTATTAACCCTTTAAATCGTATATCGTATATGCAGTCTGGTATATACTTATGCTTATATATATATAGCAAGTAGGTATATCTAGTTATTACGCTCCGTTTGAGCGGAAGTCAGTACAAGTTATTAGATCAACTCGTACCTGTATAGGTATAATTTAAAGTTGGAGAATGTGCGGTCTGTTTAATTCTGAAAATCCATATATTATATTATATGTAAGTATATACATAGAAACAGATGGAATAAATGACAGAGAGCATGTCTACTATACCGAGGGGTTATTCACCCTTGATAATAATTATTTGATACCATACAATCTCGTTTAAAATCGTTTATAGTAAGTTTACTCTTCGCGACTTATCTTAATGAAATTATAATAATGCAATATTGTATGTGCGAAATCGATTGAAATTAATGAAAATTATCTACAAATTATTTGAAACTGTGACTAAAAATCATCTGAAATTCTGTAAAATCGGAATTAATAATTGACCCCCTCGGTATAATATCGTGCCGATTTATGATATGTACACATAAATTAAATATAGAAATCAGCTTAATTTTCTCTGAAATTTTCTGAAATATTAAAAAAAAAAAAAAAAAAAAAAAAAAAAAAAGAAAGAAGTGAATTAAAATGTAATGATTTTAAATTCTCTGTACTACGTATCTACGTTCATCGGTTTACTGTTTGAGATAAAAATCTAAATTTTTATATAAGATTGGCGAATTTTCGTCTTCGGTTTTTTTTTTTTTTTCTTCATTATTTCAAGTTTTGTGCATGAACGAAACTTTTCATACAAAACTCCGTATAATATAGTTGTATACGAAAATTTATTCGAATACATACAACGATTGCTTTTTTTTTTTCAATGAAATAAAAAAAGCGCTTCCATTGACTATATTGGTTTTATCCATGGAGCATATATTATCAAGCAAAATTCATTTTCATTACATAAAATAATAAAATTACGTTACATAATGCATTGCAAATTTCAAAACAGCAATGTTGCAGCGATATTTTATCGTCAGTTTGCTATAAATAAGGGCCAGAAATCATGGCATATGAACCAACATATAAATAATAGTCAGCGAAAGCTAATCAGTCTTAAATATTAAATCGAATATTAAATATTTATAAAACGTAGATACGAAGAGAATTCACTTTCATTATTTTTCATTGATCGTATATATCTATTATCTAGCGAGAACTTTCATTGATTATAATTGGAAATTAGATTCATAAAAAAAAAAAAAAAAAAAAAAACTATCAAATAAAATTCTTTTTAATAAAAATTTTGTCTCAAAGTGATATAATTTCTATATTTCATCTTCTACACTTTATTTTTCATCAATTTTTCTTCAAAGTCTAAAAATTTAGTTTAATATTATGTAAATAGGTCAACTCGCTAGATACTTTACATCACTTTATGCAATATATAAAAATATAAAAATGTATAAAAAAAAAAAAAAGAATTACGACACTTACCGGCCCTGACATTAACATCACGACTATGAACTGATCCGGCTGGAGAACGAGCTAGGCAACTATAAACCTGAGCGTGCACCTCTTGACGGTAATCTTCAGCTCTGAATGGGGGAAAGACCAAATTTCCGTTCGGTAATACCTGAAAAAAAAAAAAAAAAAAAAAAAAAATTCAGATCTTTAAAAATTCCGTTTCCGGAATCGGTTTATCAATTTTTTTTTTTTTTTTAAATTTCGCCGGTGGTTGAAAAAATCTGAAAATAATTCAGAGACCCTTTTGGGTCAGTTGCAACATGATAGTAAAAAATAATCCAAAATCGAAGGGGATGAGGTACAAAAGAGGTAAATGTGACGTGGAAAGCCCCGCATAATATTTATCCTTTGGACTCTAATTATAGGACTTGTAAATAAATTTAATGAACATTTATGGGGTCTATTTATTTTTATTTATTTTAAAACTCACTTGTCTAAGGCCAGGGACATCGCCGACTGCAGTTCCATCAGATGTTCGTACCCAAATAATATCCGGTTGTGGATTTCCTCTCGCTTGACATTCAACCACAGCACCAGTACCATTAGAAAAATCAATTCTGTTCGGTGGTTCTTTTATGAAAACTGGTCCCATAGATTCATCGTCAGCAAATACTAAAACAGAATTAAGAAGAAAAAAAAATTCACATTAATTATATAAAGAAATTTGTTTAAACAATGAACAAAATATTGATATCCGATTGAACAATTATAATGAACAGTTTATATTAAAAAAAAAAAAAAAATGAGCATATAGCTGCTCAAGTTCTAGATCTTCATTCATTAAAAAAATTTCAATTTGAAAATCAAGTCCTTCCTCTGCACTGCAGACAATAAAAATTAAATTAGATAATGAGACACTGGACACTATAACCGTGATAATTCTCGAGTTACAAATTTTTGTTTTTAAGGAGCTGCGTAGTTCTCGAAACATCAAATTTATCAGCTCGGTATATCTGACGTGTAATTATAAAGGCCTGAAAGACGGATAAGAAAAACCTTATACTAGTATGAGGAGAGAGAGAGAGAGAAGAAGAAGCAGGAGATTAAGAAAAGGCATGCAAAACGTCTGGATCAAATCTCGTAGCTCTTCTCCGCAAATAAATTGGAACCAGTAAACCTTCGTATGAAGAAGTAAGTACATATAGGTATAGGTACGGTCGGCTTACAACCGGATATTGAATTGAATAGTATAGACTGGGATTTCCGATATCCCGATCTGTTCCTTATATATGGGGTATAGGAGATATATCGATTCAACCCCAACGTCTGTGCACGTTCCTTATATATATGTACAGCCGCAAGGGAAAGAAAAAATATTATTTTTAGAACTCGACTATAGGGGTGAAAAAAGTTTTTGTTATCGTTACCGCCCTTTCGAACGTTATTACCTACTACTACATCGCAAATCATAATACATCTGGCTAACATGTGCCTTTTGTCCCTATATATACATGTACTACCTACTACGCACACAGCTAGGGCGTGTCGTTTCAAAGCAATAATTTTTTTAGTTTTTTTTTTTTTTTTTTGTTTTATTTTACTTCACTTCCACCTGAAATTCTTTAGAATATAAAACCAAGAAGACATTTTTGCGATAGCATAGAGACCTAAAAACGAATTTCATAAGTTTTTTTTTTCAATTGAAATGACGTACACAGAAAAAAAAAAATTAACTTGAGCCAAGAAAATTATTCTTGATTCAAGATAATTTTGCGGTCCAAAAATGAAGACCGAAATTTTCTCGGATCAAATCAAAAATTTTCTCGAGCCAAGAAAATTTGGAAATTTGGAGCCAAGAAAATTATTCTTGATTCAAGATAATTTTGCGGTCCAAAAATGAAGACCGAAATTTTCTCGGATCAAATCAAAATTTCGGTCTTCATTTTTGGACCGCAAAATTATCTTGAATCAAGTCAACCTTTCTTTCTGTCTAGGAAAGACATAATTTTTTGTTGAAATTAGTAATAAAAATTAAATTCCCTACGAAAATTGTGTCAAGAGAATTATTTCTTATATATTTCTGAGTACAGAATGGGTCGTAGTAATAAAAAAAAAAAGAATTTTTATATTCTATATGAAATTATATAAAGAGAGCTACGTAACCTAATTTCCTCAATCTCGTAAAACTTATACGCAGACTGGCAGAGGTAGAGTAGCTTTATTTTTTTCTTCAATTTTTTTTTTTTTCTGTTTTTATGTTTTTATTCTCGTATTTTCTCATTAGTAAAATCGGTGCTCGCTGAATGAGGTTTTCTCACGAGGCACTTCTACACTCTTAGGGAGATATATAAGCAGCCCCTAGCTAGCTATACGTGTCTTCGTTAAGCCTGTACACTCATTTTTTCTTTTTTAAATTTTAAGTATTCTTATATATTTTGTTTTTAATTTAATTTTTGTTATAAAAATATGAAACAACGTGAATATGAATTGGCGAAACAGAATAACGAACCCAAAAATCAAGAAATCGTATTCTCGTATAGAGATAAAATTATTGTCCAATTAGGTAAATCAATTTCTATGATCTATAGTTATAAGAATATAATAAATAGATGTATCTATAAATCGATAAAATAAAAAGAAATAATTACGCATCAATAAATGAATAATAAAAATATTCTTGCTTGACGGAAGTCAATATTAATTTCACACCTGCATAATGCATTTCCTGCTCTCTATATACGGAGTCATATAAAGAACGCGGATGCACGCACGCGAACCTTTCGCCTTGTTTTTTTATAAGTAAACACGTGAGTTTGCGCTGCACGCGATATCACAGCTCGAAGCTCAAGTATAAGCAGCTTCTTTTTTTTTTCTATTTAACCAGCTGCAGATCTCTTCTAAGAGATCGGGTTAGCGTATCCATGATTTTCCAGCTACATCTCTATTAGTAACTGGCTTTTTTTTTTAGTTTTTTTTTTTTTTCTTCTTCAGCTATCTAATTCCAGTTTTGTTAACACTGTCGTAGCTCCTGTCTAAGTAAAGCGCAGAGAAACAAAAAAAAAAAAAAAAAAAAAAAATGTAAAAATAAAAGCTTCGAGATCGAAAAGTGGGAATAAGATTTACGGAAGTGGCTTATATCGGCTCTAAAGTGCTTTTAGCTTTACTTGTTTCTTGTAAGATGATACTTGACTGTTCCTCTATCCTCTTACGCGTATCTAGGTATACCTATTACCTTCGTTTACTCTTAACACAAACTATCACACACAACTAATAATTGTCAGCTTTACAAATATAGATTTAAAGAGTACATATGTTATTTGAAACCGAGTAAACGCGTGTAAAAAAAAAAAAAATAATAATAAAAAAAAAACATGATATGGGTATTCAAATTTCAAAAAAAAATAAATAAATAGGTGTAGATTCTTCTTCAAACCCCTATAGGTATTAATTTTTGTAATGATAAATTTTTACCTATACTGAAGCAATTTTCTTTTTCTCGCTCGTTTTTCTTTATTATACACTCCGTGAATTACAGTAGCGTTTAATTAAGATAAAGGCCGAACGTATATAGTTACCTAGTAATCAATTATTGAATTAAACCAATTGAGATATCGGGCCTATTTAAAAGCTCATTTGAAACACAACACTGCAGCTGCAAGAGATAAGTACGTATAGTTAGGTACTGCAGCGTTAATTAGATCGTAATCTTGCACTTGAACGGAAATTAAAAGCCTCGTGACTGATATTGCTCTTTTAATTATTCTGTAGATAGGGGAGAGACCGGGGCGAAGTGAAAATTGATATAATAAAAAAAAAAAAAGAATTAGAAAATTTGAAAGAAACTTTCCAAGAAAGATTCTTGAGGAACTTCTCTTCTTTTCATCAATTTTCAGCTGAGGTATCCAATTCGCCTCAATCCCCCCTATCTACCCTCACAAATCGTGGTAATTATAATATTTTCGAAAATTAAAGAGTTTTCGAAATTCATTGTATAGCTGCAGTAGGGAAAGTGATAAAAAAAATCGTTGAAAGTGAGAAAGATTTCTCGCGTTGATATAGTGATATCACAGTTTATAACATATAAAGATAAAATTTACTATTCACTGCGGAAACGCATTAGAGTCTAAGAATTTAAAAGGTTCTTGACCTCGCGAGCGTGAATATGGGTTACAAATACATACGATTCATTATGCTTTGAAGAATGAATTTTTTTAAACTAAATACCATGATATAGGTGTAGGTACTACGATAAACAATAAATCGTCAAATATATAACACTCGATACTCATATTATTATAATAATATTAAGTTTGCGATTTATTTCGCTTCCGTTTCACCTTCCCTTCTCTTTCGATCTTTTTTAATATTCTCTCTGTATCAGTTTCCGCTCTTCAGAAATGAGACAAAACCTTTTTAAATAGTATAATTTGCATTTTTGTGCACACACCTACCTATAATTATTGTCAGTAGTGCAAATTTATGCGCAAATACACGAGGGGTGAGACGAATTGCATATATACATATCTCATTTTATACTCTACAGTCGTAAAATATTCGCGATATCGTTGTCAATAATTCAACTCTTCTCGATTCTTGGCATTTTTTCATTTTTTTTTTTTTTTTTTTCTATCATTATTTTGAGTCTCTTTCTTCAAAACAAAACGAAATATGCCAAGGGATTCGGAATTCATTTTTGTCAAATTTCAGTCGCATTATTATTCACCGAAGATATATAGACGCGGATTATTTATTCCAATTTCTACGCAGCCTCACTGTTTCATCTCCCTTCCGCTAAAGATTTTTCTCTAATACTTTTCCGAGATTTTTCGCCGCGGGCAGAACGGCAAAGCTTTTGCACAAAGTGCGGTAATTAGTATCTGCGGTTTCAGTCGGAAACCATACCCAATACTCTATGGGCAACTCGAGTATATGAATGCCTCTTACAATTTTGTGAAAACCGATATGCGATATACACTTAAAAATTTTATCTCTCTTCCGTTCTACATATTATCTGTCATTATCTCTTTCTCAATTCCCTTTTATAGTTTGAGACACCGCGTATATATCCTCCTCTACTTTTGTATTAGTTTCAAAAATATGTATCTTATGTACATTTTTCTATTATATGTATTAGGGTGCTTTTTTTGAAACGACTATTTTTTTTTTTTTTTTTTTTTTTTTGCAACTCCCCATTGAAAATCTTGTTGTAGACGTCGAAAGGAGAATCCTGTCCAATTTTTAGCTCTTAATTCCGATTATAGTACTCGCGCTCTTCTTTTTAAGTTTTTCCATGCTAAAAGCATGTGAACATTACGACTTTTTCTTTAGTCGCGCAGAGCTCAGCCGCATTTCGATGGATTGTTCTCATCTAAGACTCATTTTACAGAGAATTTAGTGTTCTTCAAAAGTGCTGCAGGTAGTTTGGCTGTAGTTTCAACCGCCGCACTTGTGTGAGCCTCCAAAGTCGATTTTATGCATAATTCTTCTTTCTCGCTGTGGGCGAATAAACAGTTGAACTTGGAGAAAAAAACTTCCGAACAATTTTGTAGGAAATTTATTTTTCTACAAAAAAGTCCAATACATAAAGTCTCTAAAACCAGTATTTCAAAAGATATAAGGACTTTAATTTTTTTAAATATAAAATTCCAACAAAATGTCAAGTTCAATATTTTCAAGTCAGTCAAACTATCTTGGGCACTTTTGAAGAACACTAAATTCTCTGTCAAATGAGTCTTGGATGAGAACAATCCATTGAAATACGGCTGAGTTGCGCGCGACTTAAGAAAAAGTCGTAATGTTCACATGCTTTTAGCATGAAAAAACTTAAAAAGAAGAGCGCGAGTACTAAATCGGAATTAAGAGCTAAAAATTGTACAGGATTTCCTTTTCGACGTCTACAACAAGATTTTCAATGGGGAGTTGCAAAAAAAAAAAAAAAAAAAAATAGTCGTTTCAAAAAAAGCACCCTAATATGTATAGTAATAAAATAAAATGAAATAACTATATAATGCCATTTAATTATTTTATTTTTTTATTTTTTAACCTTCGTAATTTTCGCATCAAATTTTACTTTATTCGATACATATATTTCTCAGGGTCTCTCGCATCTCTCAAATGTTATATAGGTGTTTTTATTACGTAGTATCGTATGGTGTTTAGCTTCAAGTCACTTTGTCTGTCGACAAAGCGTACAGATTTTCCTTTTGTAAATCTATCTTAACGACATATACTTGTAGTATCTATACCTACATGTCTGTTATACACTTGTACATATATATCTATATGTAAAAACGTTGTAGTTATATACCAAAAAGCCCCATTAATTGTTTTAAGTACATAAATCGTGAGATCTATTAATAAATAGAAACCTCTATACGTATATTCTACGTCTATAAAAAAAAAAAAAAAAAAAGAACAAGCTTCTAGATTTCAAGGGACTATACAGAGACATATAAATATACGTGGAGATTCCGACCAATTATCTCCTATGCAGCACAGAATCGGTCTTCTTAAAAAAAAAAAAAATTAAAAAAAAATAGAAAAATTAAAAAAAAAAAAAAAAAACGTGGGCTTGTGAGTTGCAGTCTGTCTTTTATAATCTATTTTTATTTTACGCCAATTTATATATAAGAGCGATCGAAAAATATTGCAAATTTTTTTCATCATTTTTGTATTCTTGTATTTTGTTTTTTTTTTTTTGTCAATTTTTAACCCGCGGTGAAAATATCTGAAAGAAGTTAATTAAGAAGACACTTACTTTCTTGTAAAAATAAAAGGGTTGTTAAGCTGTTACAACGAGTTCAAACTTCTTATATATACCGTCAATTTTAATTAGTACCTACCTAAGCTATAATGAAAAAGTTACCGGCGAAAGAAAATTGGGTCAATTTTAATTTCCAGGGTTCATATTATTACATATATTTATAATGAAACCGAATATAAACGGCATAATTAGTTACGTTTATCATTTGTATAATAATAAACCGTGAAAATTTTTTCAACTGTTGTAATTTCATTTAGAGTAAATTAGCACGTGGGATAAGCGCGCGCCAAGCGATCCAACAGTTTCAGGCAATAGCGTGAAATTTTCATCACATGTATCTAGAGATATACTCGTACATATACACAATATCATATCCAGCACCCTTTTGCGTGGGTGGAAATATACATTTAGCTATATGGAATGAAATGCTTGGGTGCCACACGACATATCAGTCCACGCCTCTATCTCGTGTTTGTTTATCTTCATCTTTACTATGAGGATGTTAACCACCCACGATCACTTACGCCGAATTTCGCCGAATTATACTCTTCCTGGTTTAGAAAGTATACACGCAATGCCAATGGAAAGAATATTTTTTAAGAACGAATTATCTTCCTTATAGAGAAATTGTTTTTATTTTACTGAATGATAAGAGCGTGGATGAACAAAAAGAAAAAAAAAAAAAAATTGGAGCAAAAACATAAATAAAAATGAACTTATTGATCAATTTTATTCACGTCGAACAATTTTTCGGTTCCAAAAATTTTCCAAATTTTCTTGGTTCGAGAAAAATTTTGATTTGATCCGAGAAAATTTGGGTCTTCATTTTTGGACCGAAAAATTATCTTGAATCAAGTCAACCTTTCTTTCTGTGTAAATACATCAATTTCCAATTGTATGTAACTTAAAGGCACAGAATGAGAACGTCGAAACGCTACGTAGTCCAGTCGGAATGTACATAAGGTCTATTCTTGAAAGTGTCCGAGTTGCCAATTTTTTTACAGTCTCATTGGATACCCAGAAACATATCCTGAAAAACTCGGTGTATGATAGGTCCGGGTTTGGGAGATAAACAATCATTAACAATTGAAAGCGCGTGATTTTGACGCGATCTTTTTATTTATCGAGTTTAGAGAAAAAAGTTTCAGACAAAAATTGTAGATCTCTTTATCCTCTACCAAATCCGTCTTATAAAAAAATCACGTAGCGTTGATTGTTTGGCTGTAAATTGCAACGGAAGACTAAGGTCCGCGAAAACTCGGTTCTTTTGTTTATTGCATGCAGGTGAGTGGATTATCAACGCTCACTATTGGAACTCATCGCCAGTACAGAACCATCTTTTCTTGAAATTAACGCGCAAAGTTTGCCCGGCTATGTCATACAGTTTAGCAACAATGAATTTTCGCCTGAAATCCGCCCTTCCCCTATAACTTCTAGCCGAATGACCCCACAGAGTGCAACCAAAATTCTAGCGGTACGTTTTACCACGTTCTTTCGGGATCCGGTGAAAAAATTTTTTTTTTCATGTAAAGAAGGCCGTTAAAAAAGAAATAAAATTTTCGCTCATAAACAAATGGTAATAACTTCGTCAATTTTCAAGTCACCGGAAACATTCTTCGAGGATCTGATAGGTCTTCTCGAGACGCTTTTTTTGGAAAAAAAATCATCCCTTAATCTCTATTAGAACCGGAGATACAGAGAGGTTTACCTATTAATTCATAATTGTTAATCTAATTAACATTTTATAATGATTCAAGTTTGTGCATAATTTGGAGACATTCGAGTATGATATGCAATTTGTCTCATATTTCCCGAATCATTCATCTCATTGCAACGACTGGTTTAATAGAGCGGCGCGGGTGACATCGCACCGTCCGCCGAGTGAGTCCCGCCGGGCCGCGCGGTGGGGAGCGACTCGACCAATCGCGTTCGACGCCGCGCCGCTTAGTTAACAATTAGATTATCTCCCTTAATAATTGTCGTACAAACTTCATTTTTTTTTCAAGCCGGGCTACTTTTTTCTCACCTGTCCGATTATGCTGTCCAAAATGGGCGTCGACCGATACTCGTCGAACTAAATGACGTTGTTTCTTCGTTATAAGATGATGTTAATGAAAAGACATTTTGATTGGGTTGTATATATAACGTGAAGTGTATTTGTATGTATTTTCAATGATTGCCCTTAGGGTTACATAATTTAGTTTATTTTTCCGTCGCCGCTTTTTGAATTTCATCTATTGGATTTACATTCGGCCTTTTTTGCCTATATAGTAGTTTTAGGTATCGCGACTACTTAATCCGAGCCTGCGCCTGCCTGAGTATACCTGCGACGCCCAGGTACACCGTAGTATCGCATGATTTTCTGAAAATATCCATACCAAGTTGGTACACAAAGTATGAATAAGTATTGACACTAACAATATTGATGAGCGATCATAGAAAAAAATTGTTAATTATTTATAACAACTTTCAAATGAAAATTTGAAATAAAACGTCATTTAGTTCGACGAGTATCGGTCGACGCCCATTTTGGACAGCTTAATCGGACAGGTGAGCAAAAAGTAGCCCGGATTGAAAAAAAAATGAAGTTTGTACGACAATTATTAAGGGAGATAATCTAATTGTTAACTAAGCGGCGCGGCGTCGAACGCGATTGGTCGAGTCGCTCCCCACCGCGCGGCCCGGCGGGACTCACTCGGCGGACGGTGCGATGTCACCCGCGCCGCTCTATTAAACCAGTCGTTGCAATGAGATGAATGATTCGGGAAATATGAGACAAATTGCATATCATACTCGAATGTCTCCAAATTATGCACAAACTTGAATCATTATAAAATGTTAATTAGATTAACAATTATGAATTAATAGGTAAACCTCTCTGTATCTCCGGTTCTAATAGAGATTAAGGGATGATTTTTTTTCCAAAAAAAGCGTCTCGAGAAGACCTATCAGATCCTCGAAGAATGTTTCCGGTGACTTGAAAATTGACGAAGTTATTACCATTTGTTTATGAGCGAAAATTTTATTTCTTTTTTAACGGCCTTCTTTACATGAAAAAAAAATTTTTTTCACCGGATCCCGAAAGAACGTGGTAAAACGTACCGCTAGAATTTTGGTTGCACTCTGTGGGGTCATTCGGCTAGAAGTTATAGGGGAAGGGCGGATTTCAGGCGAAAATTCATTGTTGCTAAACTGTATGACATAGCCGGGCAAACTTTGCGCGTTAATTTCAAGAAAAGATGGTTCTGTACTGGCGATGAGTTCCAATAGTGAGCGTTGATAATCCACTCACCTGCATGCAATAAACAAAAGAACCGAGTTTTCGCGGACCTTAGTCTTCCGTTGCAATTTACAGCCAAACAATCAACGCTACGTGATTTTTTTATAAGACGGATTTGGTAGAGGATAAAGAGATCTACAATTTTTGTCTGAAACTTTTTTCTCTAAACTCGATAAATAAAAAGATCGCGTCAAAATCACGCGCTTTCAATTGTTAATGATTGTTTATCTCCCAAACCCGGACCTATCATACACCGAGTTTTTCAGGATATGTTCCTGGGTATCCAATGAGACTGTAAAAAAATTGGCAACTCGGACACTTTCAAGAATAGAACTAGGCGAAATTTCTGTACATTCCGACTGGACTAACGTTGCGTTTCGGGGTTTCGTTATCTCCGTGAAATTTTCGTGTAGCGGTTAACTCGCGGCTGCATATAGGGTCTCCGCGGCAAATAGGAATTGAAAAAAATTAAGAGACCGCGTATGTTATTTAAAAACGACTGATGATGCACCAGCTCGTAGTAGTAGAAAATAAAATAAAAAATATAAGTGAAAATAAGAGGACAGAAAAGTAAAGGAGACGAAAAAGATAGAATTCTTAACTCGAGTCGTCCGGGCGCCTAATTTTTCTTTAGAAATAAAAACGAGACTGTATAAAACTTGAAGGGCTCAGGGCCGACGTATGAGTCACCAAAAGATCCGGGGATCATGTGAAATTCTGACGAGTATAAAAGTCGCCTTTTTATACACTATATAGCTTGCCGTGCCGCACTGGCTGCAGTGCAGTCACTAAATTAGCCCAATTATTAATCTTTCACATCGTAGTTTACTGCTGCAGACCCGCACGAGATAATGGGAACTGGAAGAGAAAAACAAATAAAGGAAGTAAAACTGGAATGTTGAGAGATGCTACAAAGCTAAAAGAAGAAAAAGTATCAAACTCGACATAGTCAGCTGCAGTATAATATATATAAATATAAGAAATCATCAATTTTTAACAAAATGAAAAAATCTCTTTTATTTCAAGATACGTCTTAAATTTTGTTTCATTACCTTTTGATAAATTTTTGAAAAAATGTATCACCCTTTTTTTTTTTTTTTTTTTTACTACTTAGGTACAATAATTGTTGTAATATTTAGTATCGAAAAGCAGGTGTACAAGACTCGTGCGTCCACATATATGTATAGCAGCTAGCTTTGGCCAGGCAGTGGGATGACCGGTTTTAAAACGAAGTATTTTACTTCTCAGAGTTCTATAAAGGTACGAAGTTGCGCAAGTAGATATGCATAAATAGCATGCAAATAAAATGCGGCAGCTATTTGAATTTTTTTAATTTTATCTTAATATTCTACTTTCACACATTTTTTTTTTTTTTTTTTTTATTACTTCTTCAAGAAATACATCATAGACATATATTGATCTTCGATTGAATCTATAATAATCTAAAAGATAATTACAATAATTGTAAAACTAAAATAAAAAAAAAAAATAGAATTATAGAATTTCGATTAAAATACGTGAAAATAATTTGCGAAATTATGTGTAAAAGTATTCATTCATGTAAATCTCGAATTTTCACGCTTTTTTTTTTCTTTTTTTTTTACACAGTTGTCATCGAACTCAATTATTATGTATGAGATGTGCGAAATTCCGGTTTTCGGAACGAACTGATGAGATAATAAAATAAAAAAATAAAAAAATAAAAAAAAAAAGAACAGCAAAAGCGGCGATCATTGGTGAAGATTTATCGAGGTCATCGATTCATCGTCGTTCAGGTCTGCGGTTTTGTTCCACGTTCTCAGCTACCACTTAAGGCTGCTTAATCGGTAAACTTAGCGACCCTTAGAACAATGAGCGGAAGCACTATGTATGGTGTCATTAACGGGCTGGTTGGACTGTCGTGCATCTGGACATGCTGACGATAAAAATGCATCGCGGTCCTCGAAAGCTATACCTACCGTTTCGTAATCTCAATAAAAATTATAACCACGTGTATATGAATACCATTTTTGGCGGGAAAAAATGAAGAATATGTATTTCAAGCGGTTTTTTTTTTTTTTTCAAACTTCGAGACGCAAATTTCTTCTTTTTTTTTTTCGCCTTCTTCTCTGTGTGTAAAATTTTTACTCTTATAATTGCATAACTCCGATATTTCATATCACAGTCGAAATGTACGCGAGATTATACTTTTTCAAATATATAATATATTAGAAAAAAAAAAATTAATCCGACGATTTTTTTTTTTATTTCTATCCACGTGACTCAACGCAGGCTCTGACGAGCTGCGAAGAAGAAGCCTGGGGCGTCGCCGAGAGAGAATGGATCGATATTTTCAGCACAGAAACATTGAAAGAAGCAAACTGCACTTTCCACTATTATATATTATATATATAAAATAATAGCATCTACCCATGTGCAGCTATACAGTTATAAAACAAATGAATAATTGACACAGAAGTCAAGAATATTCTTCATTGTATGCATAACTATATATAAAGCATAACAGAATATATTTTTTTTCGCGGTAAAATTACGAAGAAAAATGGTATATAAAAATATTAATTTGAAAAAAAAAAAAAAAATATATATTTATATATATAATTAAATGAAACTGAAATTAATATTTTTATAATATGCGACTATGAATGTAATATGTCACTGGTTTTGTCTCGTGATTCGTAAAATGCGGATTATAAATCGTTGGCCAGATCCCTACAGGAAGTAACGAAAGTTAGAGCACTAATACATTCGCACTCGCGCGTTCACTCCGTATTGAGGTTGCCCTTTTCACACTCTCGCACTCCCTTGCCTATAAGGCTGTTACCAGGCACCCCTTTTTTTCACACCCTTCAAACCCACGTACACATTGATGTAGAGACACACACACACATACTATATGTACACAAGTCTGTATATAGAAAATGTTCATATAGAAATAAACTTAGCGGTTTATATAACATGTAGAAAAGTAAAGAAAAATTCTTGGAATGGAATGAAATATATGGACTCCGGTCTAGGTATATGCACTCAAAATCACTTTTATACACAGAAAAAAAGGTCAACTTGAGCCAAGAAAATTATTCTTGATTCAAGATAATTTTGCGGTCCAAAAATGAAGACCGAAATTTTCTCGGATCAAATAAAAATTTTTCTCGAACCAAGAAAATTTGGAAAATTTGGAAAATTTTTCTTGGTTCGAGAAAAATTTTTATTTGATCCGAGAAAATTTCGGTCTTCATTTTTGGACCGCAAAATTATCTTGAATCAAGAATAATTTGGAAAATTTTGGAATCAAGAATAATTTGGAATATTTTGGAATCAAGAATAATTTGGAAAATTTTGGAATCAAGAATAATTTGGAATATTTTGGAATCAAGAATAATTTGGAAAATTTTCTTGGTTCGAGAAAAATTTTTATTTGATCCGAGAAAATTTCGGTCTTCATTTTTGGACCGCAAAATTATCTTGAATCAAGTCAACCTTTCTTTCTGTTTATGTACCTACTTTCTCTAGAAGTAAAAAAAATAATTTCCTCAAAATTCTCGCGGAGATTTAACGTCGGGTATAAAGTGCAGGGTGAATATGAAACGGTGCGGATTGATGAAACGCCGGGTATCTTCTATCGTATAAATTGATGGAAAACATTTTTAACTTAGTTAGGTATTCGTGTTTTGTACAGCGTTGTTGATAAAAGTAAAAAAAAAAAAAAAAAAAAAAAGAAATCCATTGTTCTTTATATTGAAATCCAAAATTACAGATTTTCGCAAATTTAAACTATATGCATGTTCAAAATTCGAGCATCGTATATATACATGGGTCTTAAAAAATATAAGCATCGGAAATTTTATAAGGAAATTCTAATAACGACGTTAGACTCGTGTTGATTAGTCAAACCGTTAAACAATTTATATCCTGTAGTTAATTTTCATACCGTACGTTTCCGCTAATATGAACCCTCCTTTTTTTTATTTGTGAATTTCTCCGTACCTAATTCTAGTAAATTTTTTTTTTTATTACAATTTGTACCGATTAAACATTTTTCATTAGTTGAAAATGTGTGAAAAAAAAATTTAGCTACATAGAACAAAAAAAAAAAAAAAAAAAAAAAAAAAAAAAAAAAAAAAAAAAAAAAAAATAGCGTATAAAGAGAGAAAAAAGAAATATAAGCTGAGAATCTCGGCAATCGACTCCGCTGAATTAGTAAAGGGAAGAGCTGCAGGCGAAGCACCGTGCGTCGTCGACTCCACCAGCAGCGCAAGCGGTAGCGAGTAGCATGGCATGATCGTTCTTAGTCTCCTCCGTCTATATATACCTATACCTATATGAACGTCCCGACGCTCGACGTCGGTGCATTATTTTCAGCGAGTAGAACGCTCGGGTTCACCAGCCACACGGATATCAGCTATATCTAGGTGTAGGTGTAGGTGTAGGTATGGTATAGACTGCAGTGTTTGTTTAACGTGTAAGTATATAGCTAAAACGTATATTCGTCTTTATATGTATGTAGAACATACATACATATAGTTACTACGTGAAGATAGGCACGTATCTATATATGTGTATATGTATTTATTATATGTATGTAGTGGCACATTAAAATGCTAGGTCACGTGCAATTCCATCCCAATCCTCTCGCGCACGAAGGGCCGAGAGAATCGAGAGAACCGACTAAAGGAAGAGCCACCCGCTGCGGTAGATATACTATGTAGCCTGCACTCTATCTCTCTCTTACCCGCTGTCCCTTTCTCTTTCTCTTTCTCACTCTCTCTCTCTCTTTTTCTCGGACATGCGAAGAAGATGGACGCATATAGTGGATGTAATATACGTATAGGAATACTTATACTGAAGTATGGTACACCAAGGCGTGAGAATATGTTACGGGGTCCTTCTAAGTAATTGTAAGACGGACGAGGAGACGATACAAGAGATATAAAGAATTCGATATCGTCCCACGTTGCAGAACAGAGTTCGGATCCATAATAAGGTCGACATGCGATTGGCTGAAAAAGGCTGTTATAGCCGGGTTGCGAAAAATGATTTATCTTCTATTTGATTTATTTTTATTTTTTTTATCGAAAGCGAATAATTCACCGAATATGTTTTTTTTTTTTTTTTATCAAAATTCGAATTTGAATAACCGGAGTTTTTTTTTTTTCCGCGTTGATTAGAAAAACACGATTTTCTTTTTTCTTCTTTGTTTTGTAAGATAATGCATTGGTATTTCAAGTGTATTATCGTAAGCCAGGTTTCAGTGTTTATATCGTTATTGAAAACTCGTGCAAGCTGCAGCATCGCGTTGCAAAAAAAAAAAAAAAAAAAAAATAAACAAATTTCCGGATGTTTCAGATATTTTATAAATATTTTCTTTCTCGCCTTTAGGAATGGAATTTCCTTTACGGCACTAAAAGTTTTTCATCGAAACAGAAACAACAGCTGATATAAATTATATAATAGACACTATATTATATATATATATATATATATATACGTTCACATATACATCGCATACCAAATATTTCGTTTTTTCAAATCCTTTTGAAAGTAATATTAACGATTATTGACACTTATTCGATAATTTCGCAATAGGTACGATCCGCAAAAGATTGGAATGTTAAATTTTTACGTTTAAATTCACAACGTGGTCGTTTCTTTCTCCCTCTTTCACAATCGCGAGTTTTAATGTATTCGTGACGTAGTTTTATAGAGAGTTCGTGACCGTTAAAATTCTGTCCGCGAAATGGGATAAAAATAAATAGGAAAAAAATAAATGGGGAACGCTAGGATAAAAAAAAAAAAAACAACAGAAAATCCTCAACACGTTATACAGTCCCGCAAAGGTGGAGCACGAGATGTCCTTGCAATCGATTATACGTCGAATCAAAAACGGAGAAATATATTTGAAAAAAAAAAGAAAGAAACGATATATATAAAAAAAAAAAAAAAAGCGAGATGAAAAAAAAACTGCAAAATTTTTTTTTGTTTTTTTTTTTTGTTTTTCATATTTTTTGCGCAAAAATATAAACCTTGCAAATTTTTGTAATAAGATTTTGAAATTTAAACGATAAAATTTTCGACTAGTATACAGTTTTGAACACCTGGTCGATGGGACCGCAAAGCCTCCTTTCTTAAAAACGACAGGTGTTCATCCTTCGTTCTTCTTTTCGTTCTCAGCTTTGAGCTCAAACGTATTTCCACGCCTTTGCTTGGCAAAGGAAGAACGCAGCTGCCGGCCGCCTATATACCCTCCCTAACCATGCCCTATCCTCAGCGGAGGTCTCAAATATTCGAAGAAAACCTCGCCGAACGCGAGCTTGAAGTTTTAAATCTTTTCCTAAATCCGGGATATAAGATCTCTCGAACAAAGAAAATTTATTAATAAAAGTTAGCTATATAATATAACATGAAAATTTAACATTATTCAAGTTGAAAATTATGAATTTCAGACATTGACGAAAAGAAAATTGAAAAAAAAAAAAAAAAAAAAAAAAAATTCATTTTTTTTTTTCCAAATTTTTCTTGTATTGACGAAATGAATACCATTTTTCGAAAAAAAAAAAAAAATAATAATTTATTCATTCATTCATCATAGATTTGATATACTGTGAATTTGTATACACATATATACGTATTAATCATATTATATGAGTAAATCTCGGTATAATTTCATGAATAATATAATCATCATCTATGTAGCCGTCGAGTCATTTGTGACAATGAGTCAGTTACTCATGTCAGCGTCCTTTACCTTGAAGCCTAATGACTCGGACGAGGCGTATAGCGGCGGTTTGGTCACGATTAATTCTAACGATCTAGAATGAGAATAATAATTAAACTAGAATTTAGTCTTCGTTTTAAGCTAACAACAAGCTTGTAGCATATCTCAACTTCCGGTCTTCTATTTAAGCCTCGATTAAAACAAAGGAGACAAACTTCAATTCAATTTATGTAATGATACTAATTTCTTAAGTAATTGTAATAATAATTACTACGTGTAACAATAATTACGAACAACCAATTACCCTAGAATTTATTCGTAAACCTAAAAAGACTATGTATAATGTACAAAAATTTGTCTATATCTCTGAAAATATAAATTACCTACTGCATGCAACCGACACCCGGATCGGACAGAATAACTTGTCCAGCGTCAGCTGGCAACAGTATGACCTCATCGAAATTCTGCGCCGTCTTATATAGTTATACGATCATTAAACCACCTCCGTGAGTACCTATACGCGAAAGTGATAGCGAGAAATATATGTGTGTATAGTTGCATCTGATATGTGGGGCAAATTTTGTTCTAATTTTGTTCATTTTTTTTTCCCGCATTTTTTTTTTTCGTTTCAAAATTATAGAATGTTATGAAAAATTTTAAGTTCTTTTCGATCGAATTGTAAATGAGATGATAATTTGAAGAACGAATTTTATACGAACGAAAAGCGGATGACCAAGAAATTTGAAAAAAAAAAAAAATTATTTAGCAGATAAAAATTAATGTGAGGAAAATTTTGTATATTTAACGTATTATTTAGCCATAGGTAAACTCTGGAATTTCCGGGGTGTATAATATGAGGATCGGAGCTGTAGCGCGTAGTATACGAAGGATCGTACGGAGTAGTTAGTATATAAGTATAAGACAGTTGCACATGTGCTGCATGAATCGTCTACTTCCGACAGGAGAAATTCGGCGTTGAAACAACACGCCAAGAACTAAAATTGATTTCAACCCGCAGGGATCAGACATTCGTATAATGACTTAAGCCTTGAATATAGTATATATACACAGAAAGAAAGGTTAACTTGATTCAAGACAATTTTGCGGTCCAAAAATGAAGACCGAAATTTTCTCGGATCAAATCAAAAATTTTCTCGAACCAAGAAAATTGGGACAATTTTCTTGGTTCGAGAAAAATTTTTGATTTGATCCGAGAAAATTTCGGTCTTCATTTTTGGACTGCAAATTCCAAATTTTCCAAATTTTCGTAGCTCCAAAAATGAAGATCGAACATTTCTCGGATCCGAGATCCGAGAAAATTTCGGTCTTCATTTTTGGACCGCAAATTCCAAATTTTCCAAATTTTCGTAGCTCCAAAAATGAAGACCGAAATTTTCTCGGATCAAATCAAAAATTTTCTCGAACCAAGAAAATTGTCCCAATTTTCTTGGTTCGAGAAAAATTTTTGATTTGATCCGAGAAAATTTCGGTCTTCATTTTTGGACCGCAAAATTGTCTTGAATCAAGTTAACCTTTCTTTCTGTGTACATATGTAGGTATGTAATATACATAGTGTAGGTATATAATATCCATATATTTATGTATGAATGAGTATACGTCTATCTATTCACGGCCATGTGACGCGAACTTTTATAATGGCTAAGAGGAGATCGTAAATTGGACTGATGCGAACGAAACGCGGTTTACAAGTTACTCTCCGAATACAATACCTACGTTCGTCGAAAATTTGTTTTATAAAAAAAAGAAAAGAAAAATTAAAAAATTGATGAAATAAATGAATAAATAAAAGAAAAAAAAAAAAAATGAACTACATTGCATTGAAAAATAAGATGGTATAGTGTGTGTAATAAACACGCAATATATAGGTGCAGAATAATCACATTAAACATTATGCATATTATATCATCGATCGATGAAACTGCAGAGCGAGAAATGTTAAAAAAAAAAAAATTAAATTAAATTAAATTGATTCACGGTGTGTGTAATGACGTCACCGTCACCCTTAACGAATCAATGTTTCGCTCGTTGTCATGGAGTTAGTCATCTATACATCTACTTATTTGAGTAGAGCTGCCGGTTCTCCCCTATATAGGCTGATATATAATCGGCTCAGAATCAGTTTCAGGGTTCGACACGAAATGGGAGGTAGAATAATAATAACGAATAATAATATTAATGAAAATTGATTAAATTATATACGTGTACACGTAAACGTATATTATTATGTAAACATATTGTTTTTTTTTTTTTTTCAGGTCAATTAAAAACCCGGTATGTAAACGTTAAATTGTTTAAATCTCTACGTTAATATAATAACAGTGAAGAAATAATTTCATACGATGAATGAAACTTGATTGGCATATGGCATGTAATATATATATATATATATATATATATATATATATAGGGTTTATGTATGTATACATATATTGTATACACCTACCTAAGTTAAACGTAACTAACAATAAGTAGATGATGAGATGTATTATAAAAGTTGGACCTTACTACTCTACTGTACTACATGTCACGTTCTATTTAGATAACACGGATCAGACTCTCGGAGAAGCAAGCCCTCGACGACTTTTGACTAGAGCGATAAATTTATTTTACAAGTTGTACTACTATTTCGTTTCACTAATTGTAACATCAAAATCTATATCTATAATGATTTTACTTGATCTACTTTACGAGCTGCAACGTATCTAGATAGATATAATATACTATACCTATTTGGTATACAGATAATGTTTTTTTCTTTCATTGAAAAATATCGCTATATGAATGAAAGGTATGAAAAAAAAAAAAAAAAAAAAAAAAAAAAAAAAAAAAAAAAAAAAAAACAATCTAAAAATATTCAATTGCCACGTGCCGACTTTGTTTGTTTGTTTTTTTTTTTTTTTTCTTTTCTTATCTTTCTATTCTTTTGGGTGTGAATGAACGATGACACGTATATACCTATTATGATACCTATTTCCAGTATTAAAGAGAACGATAAAATTTTATTCAATGTATCTCTCGCTTTATTGCTCGAGTCTTGAGAAACAACCAAGGTTACATGATAGAACTGCATGGTACACGCATTATGCCTGTGTATGTGTATATATATGTGATAAACCTATGAAATCATTGCGAACCTATATAGCAGTTCGAATAGAGTCAGGTACTTAAAATCGTTATTTACGGTTTATAATATATGACTATTTCATTGATGGAAGACTTCATTTAATTATATGTATTTAGCTTCCTTATGCTATATGACTATTTATATACTGCGGAAAGAACTTCTATTCATATTATAAGCAGAGTTTTCATTCCGATTCGTTACAATAGTTTAAATCTGTTCGTCTTTTATTATTGTTTTATTATTTTTATATTATAATATTATATATGTATATCTGTTTTAATTTATTTATAGATAATCATCACATCTCAACGCATATATATGTTCATTCCGCTTCGTTATTGAACTTCGGATATGTAGTTCGTAACAATGCTATACAAAGAATTTTCATACGCGTATACATAAGCCACGCTCTATATTTAGCAAACGGGAGTTCTTTAACCCGTATAAAACGTTGTTTTATTGCTATTAATCATTTGCACTCATTGTCAGTTATATTATATGTATTATATATATATATATATCTGTGAATTCATGAATGGTTAAAACCCGAGAGGATTTATTTTCCAACCATATATTATAACACAATGAGTGTCGCAGTGTTTAAACATGAGGTTAAAATCTAGTCTGCAGATTGGGTTTCTTTTGTAATGTTAGAAATCCTTATACTTCTTATACGAACGTTCTAAGCGCGAAACTTGACCCGCTAACTCACCTTGAACAAATTGTATAAATAGTGAGAAGTCAAGCTTCCGTATCCGACATTTAGGTATATGTAGTAGTAATGGAAGAAGAAAAATGAATTATGTATTATACTATGTAAAAAAAAAAAAGAAATATCTTCGAAATATTAAAAATGATAACAATTCATTAAATCCTGCTGCACTTACCATTCGTGAATGCTAATAACGCTGTTATCAGCAGGGCTAAGGGCGCCCTATGCCCACCTGGCGGATCACACCACATCCTGAAGAGAATGTTGAGGAAGATGAAGACCACCTGATCGCACAGAAATCACCGATCAGCACTGATCAAATTTTGATTTTCTTAATTATTTATTTATTTATTTGTGTGTTATAGAGGTGTTTAACTAAGAAGTGATTAACTAATTTCTATGCGAAGTTTTGATATAAATATTGCGAGGAATATCCGTCCTTGGATCTTATTTTCAGTATAGTTTTAGTATCATTAACTTTATTGATTAAAGTTCTTTTTTTTTTTTTTTTTTTTTTTTTTTAATGATGAATAAAAGTTATTAATTATTGCTGAGAGGATTGTGCGAATTTTATACCATTTTTATGATATAGGTACTACCACCTAACGTTCCCCTAAAATCTTGAGAATCTTCTTTGTCTATCGTTGAAAGTTAAGACTCTCTATATATAACATGAAGCACGCCGGGTTCTGGTCGAACGTGAAAATACCGCATCTGGTTTTTCGTTCAAGAACCTTTACACTACCTCTCTATCTCTCTCTCTCTCTCTCTCTCTCTCTCTCTATCTCTCTCAAAGTCTTGTACTACCACCTAACAAAATGAGAATGATTCGAATGCTTAAAACGAAGCAGGATGGGGATACGCATGATCTCTGTTAGGGTGATGGTTCGCATTGCATTGGCGTGTGAGCGGACGAGGCGGCGAGAAACGAGAGCAAAGTTATCATTATTACAGAGTTGTGTAGACTATATAGGTAAGTAAAGTAATATACGTTTGTGTACATTCATCATCATCATCATCATCAAACTGTCAGCTCCCGCGAACCTTTACTATCATATAAAAAATACGTGTATATGTATATTGTACACACGCATACACGTGCTGCGCGGTTCATTACAATCCCTAGAAAATACGAACACGGCGTCGTCGTTGCTGCTGCTGCTGCTTCTACTGCTGCTTTTCCGCAGGGTTTATTGATCGCGTATGGCGTTGCGCCGCAAACGCACCCCTTGCTGAGGCCTCGTTCCGCCCTCAAAGCCTCGATATCCAAGAACGACGCCGTGCCTCGCCCCGGCGCCTCGCGTCTCATTCGTCTCGTCTCGTCTTGTCTTGTCTTGTCTTCTCTTCTCTCTACTTGACTCTATACTCGATATGTACTGAATTTATGATTCATATCCTGCCTCAAAACCAGATCTCATAAAAGAGAACGAAACGCCGAAATACTATACAAAGCCTAGTATTTATTCATTCTTAGGTTTATTCCCTTGCGATTAGATGTACTAAAGGAATACCGCAGGGGATTGACAACATCCCTGCTCATATAATTGGAGCAGGAATTTTATTATACCAGTCTTCGAAATGTATCTTACTAAAGAAACTCATTCAATAATAATAATAATAATAATAATAACCAGTACGTGGTCAGAAAAAGTTTGAAGTTAATGACCTAAGCATGTGTGTAAGATCAACATCTAACACTAATTTCTTTCAAATTCGATCGCCATAATTAGGACTACAACATTATTAACACTGTCAAATATAGATTCAGCGATTTATGATTATAGGTAGCGTTAACTAGTTTTTTTTTTTCATTATTAGTTCATTTCTTTGTTCTTCTGCAAAGTATTGCAACGTATCTGAAGGGATTTTATCAATAATAGATTTCCTTGCAATGCAGCTAAACCTATGCGTTACAATAATTCAAATTTGAAATCGTAAAAGCATGATCAAAATCGGTACGGATATTCCTGGCAATGCTTTATGTACTTCCTTGTAGGTTTTTTTTTAAGTTTGTTTGAACTGAATATAAGACGATGATTTTCAGCAGGGAAGTGTACACAAAATTTATGTTAACACAAACGCACCTTTTTATTCAAATTAGCAAATTTGATCACGGATTGATAGTAGCGATGCACCTGGAAGTGACACTTGAGACACGATAAGCAGCCGACACTGAATTCACGCACGAAGCGATCCGTCCGCTAGCTCAGCGGCGAGTAAACGTCGCTTTAAGATTTTAAGCTATCGGCCCTGGACCCGTAGCGAGAAAGAATGCGCAGTTGACGGAAATCGTACTACCGCGCAATACGTCACGTTTATCTCAATGGGTCTGAAGTCCAAATACTCGCCGGTAATAACGGCTTTATTTATGCGTTTTCGAAAAATATGGAGCATGAATGAAGCCGAAAAGGGGTGAATTCGTATTCTACGCTAAAAATGGTAATAATAATTCATTTTTCATGGAAAGAACTAAAGTAGTTGGGATTCGGAGAATCAAATTCAAATTTCGAGCCTGGGTTTCATAACCTAGAAATTCTTACGTGTGATGTCGTTACTTTCGGCTTTAATTATAATACAGACATTTCGTAAGAATTTAATACATTATTGGCGCTGAACGAAAGTAAGAGTGTTGGCGGTTGCCTTCAACGTATTACATAACTGGAAAACAAGGAAGTAGTATACTACTTGTCCAATTTTTTATCGACTAATCAGTAGCTTCATCACCGATGACCGAATCCAAAGTCTTGATGGCGCATGCGAAAGCAGTAATGCTTACGCCCTTATTCAAATAAAGAAGAATATCGTGTAATTTAGAGAAATTGAACATCTATACTTTTCTGAGACAGATCTACTTTCGGAAAAACATAAATTCTATAATATTCGTAATCAGTTTAAGCTAGAATCTGCAACTGAACTTATTCGGAAAAACAATATTGCATCTTCCAAATAAAGTTAATTTTGAATTTAACTGAAAAGGGTCAACAAAATAACGTGCTATGTATCAATATCAAACCATAAAATTGAATAAAAATTATTTATTTATTCTTCCGTAAATAATACTCAATAATAATACAATTTGAACAGAAACTAAAGTCAGGTGTATAAGCACAAACAAGTAAAATGATCAGACTTAAATATAAAAGCATAGATTAAGATTGTTAGCACTTTAGCTTTACGGTTTTCATCAATGCACTCTTTCTGAAAGTTCGATTAGTGCTTTTAGTTCTTACTTATAGTTAGTATAGATTCAGCCCATTTGATAGCAAAATCAATCTCGAAGTCTTTGGTTTTCAGATCTTTATGCTGGAATATACCAGAATTCTTACACTTCAAGCTTACGGCACAGCAAGATAAACTCCTTGTGGAAGTTTGTTCAGTGCTTCTAGTTCCTGCTTAGCAGTTTCAGCCCACTCAAGAGCAAATTTAACATGGAAGTCTGTCTTTTTCAGATCTCTGTGCTCGAATATACCAGGATTCTTATCGACAAGAAGCGCTGCGAATTTACAGCACAAAAAGTGATTATCTCTAATATTCATATCACGGAAGTAATCCTGAGACAGTATTCTTGCCCAATTCCAAGAGTACTGAGGTCTATCAAACAGAGTATAAGTGCTCAAAAATTTGTCCAGTCGTTCGAATGATTCCTCATCTCCTTTATGCTTGCAAATCGTTAAAAGTAATTTTTTTTCGTCAATGTTAGGGTATAAATGAGCAACATATAGAAACAAAGTCACTAAGCCCATGCCATTGCCCGCCAAAACTTTGAGACATCCTTCCTCTAAAATTTGCCTAGCCAATCTAGACGATCTGTTATCTTGAGTAATAGACTTTAAATATTGAAAGACTAATAAATATAACATATTAATGTGAGCAGAATTGCATCGTAAAACACTTGAAGCTAGTTCTAAGAATTTTGGCTCAGGCTCAACTATTAGAACATTAAGCTCTGCTTCGGGAAACAAACGATCAAATAATTTTGACACGGGATAAGAAAAGCATCGCTTGAACTGCGCCACGTTTTTTATCCTTAGTCGCATCAGTAATAAAGCGCAGAAGCCAATTACAGCTCTGAGCCTTTGGCTTGCACGATTATACTCTGGGCTGTGAAGTTTTCCTTCTGAAGTCTTTCTTGCCTCAATTTTCAACAGATCAAAATTTTGCTTCAACCATTTGTGAAAAGCAAGAACATCAGCTTTCTCATCTGGATCCAGATGGCTGTCGATAGGATCTCTCAATATAGTTTCTTTATCAATAACTGGAGGAGTTTTTGCTGTCTCTATTGCTGAACCGAGCACATCACTCAGCAGCAAATCATTCGACATCCCGAGTGGAGTTATCAAAAGTACGTTTCTAATGATGGAACAGATTTCACCAGAAGATCCGCTCCCAAACCACAAATTCGCGAAGTTTATCAAGTGTGCTACGACCTCATTTTCCGGAATTCTTTTCCATACACAATACTTCTGTCCTTCAATCAAACACATTTCGTCCGTCCATCCATGTCGAATTGCCGGTTTCCTATGACCCCCAAATCCAGGGTTTTTTTCAAGGAGTTCGAAGATTTTTTTGAACATATCATCAGACATGATTGACTACAGAATTGTCTATGGATGGTCGCACAATTAAATATTCAATCCACGACGTTTGATTGGGCGTATATTTTATTGTCTTTACTTTTGTCTGCACAGTGACACATAATTTGTAATGACGCAGTGCTTTCCGCGATAAGATACTTACCACTCTGGGATTCCCGGAACTATATTTACGTCACACAGAGCAGTTTGTTCGTATAATTGGCTACTAGCTGTTCTCATTGGTAGGTAAACTTGACAATGGATCAACATCGCGATGCCATTGGTTAGCTTCAACGATTCCAGCCAGTGGAGTGTCGATTTTTATCCATGAATACTCGTTGTTTACGCATGACGTTTTACTACGGAAATCGTACTCCCGCGCAGTACGTCACGTTGCTCTCAATGGGTGAAAATGGCTCTCTGAAATTCAAATACTCGCCGGCAATAACGGCTTTATTTATGCGTTTTGTAAAAATATGAAGCGTGAATGAAGCTGAAAAGGGATAAATCCTCATTCTCCGCTGAAATTGGTAATGATAATTCCTCTCTCATGGTTAGAACTAAAGTAGTTGGGATTCGGAGAATCAAATTCAAATTTCGAGCCTGGGTTTCATAACCTAGAAATACCTACGCCGTTCTTCGTGCGATGTCGTTACCTTCAGCTTTTATTATACAAACATCTCATAAACAATATCGGCGCTGAAAGAAAGTAGGAGTATTTGCAGTTGCCTTCGACGTATTACATAACTGGAAAACAAGGAAGTACTGCTTGTCCAATTTTTTATCGACTCATCAGTATAGCTTTATCACCGATGACCGAATTGGAGTCTTGATCAAACCTTGGCGCATGCGAAAGCAGTAATGCTTACGCCCTGGTCCAAATTCCGAATAAAGAAAAATATCGTGTAATTTAGAGAAATTTAATATCTATACTTTTCTAAGAAAGATCTACGTTCGGAGAAACATAAATTCTATGATGTTCGTAATCAGTTCATGCTAGAATCCGCAACTGAACTTATTCGGAAAAGCAATATTGCATCTTCTAAATGAAGTTAATTATGAATTTGACTGAAAAGGGTCAACAAAATAACGTGCCATGTATCAATATTAAACCGTAAAATTGAATAAAAATTCATTCATTTATTCTCCCGAAAATAATACCCAATAATAATACAAATTGAACACAAAATAATGTATAAATGCATGCAAGTAAAAAATAATCAGACTTCAATATAAAAGCATAGTTCAAGATTGTTAGCTCTTCATCTCTATGATTTTCATCAATTTACTTCTTCTGATCTGAAAGTTCGTTTAGTGCTTTCAGTTCTGACTTAACAGATTTAGCCCACTCAATAGCAAAATCAACATGCTCGTCTTTAGTTTTCAGATCTTCATGCTTGAATATATCAGGAGTCTTATCGACAAGAAGCGCTGCGAACTTACAGCACAGAAAGTGATTCTGTTTAATATTCATATTTATGAAGCAATATTTAGACAGAATTCTTGCCCATTTCCAAGAGCACTGAGGTTTGTCTAACAGAATATAGGTGTCCAAAAATTTGTCCAGTCGTTCTAATGATTCCTCATCATCTTCATGATTGGCAATCGTTGAAAGTAACTTCTTTTCAACTATGTTAGGGTATAATTGCTTAACATCTTGAAACAAAGTGACTAAGCCCATGCCATTGCCTGCCAAAACTTCGAGACATCCTTCCTCTAAAATTTCTCTACCCAATCTAGACGATTTGTCATCTTGAGTAGTAGACTTCAAATATTGAAAGACTAATAAATATAACAGATTAATATAAGCAGAATCGCTTCGTAAAACAGTTGAAGCTAGTGCTAAGAATTTTGGCTCAGGCTCTACTAATAGAACATTAAGTCTTGCTTCGGGAAACAAACGATCGAATGTTTTTGACGTGGAATAAGGAAAGCACCATTTTAACTGCCGGATGTTTTTTGTTCGTAGTCGCATCAGTAATAAAGCACAGAAGCCAATTACAGCTCTGAGCTTTTGGCATGCAAAGTTATACTTTGGGCTGTGAGGTTGTCCTTTTGAAGTCGTCTTTGCCTCAATTTTCAACAGATCAAAATTTTGCTTCAACCATTTGTGAAAAGCAAGAACATTGGCTTTCTCCTTCGGATTAAGAGAGGTGAGAATAGGTTCTTTCAATATACTTTCTTTCTCAGTAACTGGAGGAGTTTCCGCTGTCTCTATTGCTGAATCGAGCACATCTCTTAGCAGCAAATCATTCGATATTCCAAGCGGAGTTATCAAAAGTACGTTTCTAATGATTGAACAGATTTTATCAGAAGATTTGCTGCCTCTTCCAAACCACAGATTCGCAAAGTTTATCAAGTGTGCTTCGACCTCATTTTCCGGAATTCTTTTCCATACACAATACTTCTGTCCTTTAATCAAACACATTTTGTCCGTCCATCTATGTCGAGTTGCCGGTTTCTTAAAGTAGTATGGTCGTCAAAAATGACTAGTTTTTCATAAATTTATTATGGCATAGTCGCCACATTGAGTATTCATCGAATTATTATATTCATAAACTGATGATTTCCCTGACATGTCCAGAAACAAAATAATACCCAAATTATGAACAAATGGCCAGATATCGATTTTTCATTATTAATTGCTTCAAAATCAAGAAAAATCTAGTAGATTGGTTCGATTACAGTCTACGACGGCTTATTTTCTTCAGGAAACTATTCTCTATAATCCGACCGTGGTACTTTTTTTTCATCATGTTGGTGACGGTGAATATTCAATTTTCAAGACTGCACGTATATAGATTTTAATAAACAAATAACCATATTGAATTGCCGATTGACAGAGAAAATAATCTGTCGCGGTGAATTTGTGGGAAATAGTTTTCTGGACAAAATGAGACATCGTAGACTGTAATCGAACCAATCTACTAGATTTTTCTTGATTTTGAAGCAATTAAAAATGAAAAATCGATATCTGGCCATTTGTTCATAATTTGGGTATTATTTTGTTTCTGGACTTGTCAGGGAAATCATCAGTTTATGAATATAATAATTCGATGAATACCCAATGTGGCGACTATGCCATAATAAATTTATGAAAAACTAGTCATTTTTGACGACCATACTACCTTAAGGTGAGGTTTTTTTTTCAAGAATTCGTTCAATTGTTTTAACCCATCATCAGACATGATTGTTTACAAAATTGTCTATGGATAGTCGCACAATTGAATATTCAATCCACGACGTTTAATTGCGGACGTATATTTTATTATCTTTTACTTTTCTCATGCACAGTGACACAGAATGTAATGGCGCAGTGTTGTTTTGCAATAAAGTGCTAAGCTACGCTGGGATTCCCCGACCTAGGTATATAGGTTCCACCTCACACCAAGTAGTTTGTTTGTAAAATCGGCTACTAGCAGCTGTTTTCATTGGTAGGTAAACTATGCGCCAACGGATCAAAATCGTGATGCCATTGGTTAGCATCAACGAATCCAGAGAATGTAGTGTCTATTTTTTTATCATGAATGTACTCGTTGTTTACGCATTACGATTTACGCCTACGCCCTTGTTGCGAGATATATGAAACTTTAAAGGTTGATTTACACAACCAAGATAGCAAAATATTACTGATTAAAAATCGAATGCTTGTATTTTTGTTAGCAATACTTTTTAGCAAACTGTATAAATTACTATTACAGCTATTTACATAATTATATCGCTTTGGCTCAATAGGCGACAGTGATAGAATATCTACGCCCATGCGGGGCCACCATCTTTAGTCAGTCCTCAAGGGCTAAATTTTGGTCACGCAACAGCTGATATATTCTTAAATAATTCGAAAATACTTATTCTAGTATAATATTTTTCGCTTTTAACTTGCGCTGTAAACAGTCAAAAAATAAACAATACAAACGAACAAAGTTCCATGAAATATTACTATCGATCACGCTAATCTCTCCTAAGGTAGATCAGTGCAGTTTTTACTTATAAAAAAAATTAGCACGTAGATACTGCGATTACTGTAGTAAACAAATCCGACAGACCTTGAATACACAAAAAAAATCTACTGAATCATTATTTCCATATTTCATAGTTGTTTAATAATATACCACGATATAATTGAAAAAAAAAAAAAAAATCGTCACTTAATCCGAACAAACCTAACCTAATCAGCAATGAACCATCAAGAATAAAAAAAAAAAATAATGCTACAAATTTATAAATAAACTTATCCATGCCTATCCTAGGAGTTATAGCACAGTAATGGGTAACGCAGGAAGTCATTCCAGCAGCCATCACGGTAGTGGCGTCGTCCGCGAAACTCATCATCACAGACACGGCAAAGAACATCCTCCACCTTCGCCAGGAAAAGATGATCAGGCATTTATTTTTGACAAAAAACCAAGCCCAAAATTAGTCTTTCAATCTTCTCACGACGAGGAAGAACCTTACTTCACTAAGGTGGTTTTTCATTTTCATTTTCATTGTCATTTTCATTTTAATTTTTAATAATAATAATGATATTAAATATTGGAACCATAGTTCTAATCTCAATTATCTTCACATTTTGTTAATTTCCATACATCCCAATCTAAGGAAAATGTATTATGTAATTTTTGGATCAATTTTATTGAACAGGCAGGCCATGTGGATGGGGATAATTTTGGGGCGCCTCGTCCTCGGTCAAATACTGTATCTGAAGGAACCAAGGTTCCCGATAGCAAAGTATTACCGACTGTATTCAAGTGGGAAGGAGGTGGTAAGCAGGTATATATCAGCGGAACTTTCACAGAATGGAAAACACTACCAATGGTTAAAAGTCACGGAGATTTTGTGACCATCATTGATTTACCAGAGGGAGAACATCAGTACAAATTCTATGTTGATGGGGAATGGAGACACGATCCTGGGCTGGTAATATTGAATATTAATCAATCATTGCTAATGTGTGAAAAAAATTATGGGAATTGTTGGAAATAGATTTATAATATCGATCATCTTTGTGGTTTTCTTACTCCTATTTTGATATAAAATTACAGAAAATAGTAGACAACGGTATGGGATCGAAGAACAATCTTGTTTCCGTAAAGCAATCAGACTTCGAAGTCTTCCAGGCACTGGCTAAAGACAGCGAGGGAATAATTAGCAGTGCGCAAACTGAATACAGCCAAAATATTCCGCCTAATAAACCTTGGGAAAAAGTTCCCGGCCCACCGGTACTGCCACCTCATCTTTTACAAGTTATTTTGAACAAAGATACACCAATGTCTGTAAGTATGAAGTTTTTTTTTTTTTACTTAATTTTTATGACAATTGATTGTTTTTTGTTTTTTTTTTCTTCTTCTTTGTTTCGTTCGATGGTAAATCTGATTGTACTCTTTAGTGTGAGCCGACGCTTTTACCGGAGCCAAATCACGTGATGTTGAATCACCTCTATGCCTTGAGCATCAAAGATAGCGTAATGGTACTTTCGGCTACCCATCGTTACCGCAAAAAATATGTTACGACTCTTCTCTACAAGCCTATATAATCTTTTTTCTTTCTTTCTTAAATATCTCATTCCTCTGTAAAAAGGTTGCTATAGTATCGTTTTACTAAAACATATTATGTATTCAGTATCAGAGTAGCGCAGGACAAAAAAATTATCTCACTTAGGTACATATAATATAATATTATAGTATATATTATATAATATTGAAACACAATTTATTTGTGATGTTTCTAAAGACTAAAATTGAAGTTCAATCAAATTTATCCGCCTCAACCCCATTTAGTATGTGATATATATTATATCTTATCTATTTCTTAAGTATTTTAGTTATTATTTATTAAAATCAAAAAAAAAAATTTCTTATTAATACACCATGTAAGATTTATATAAATAATATTTAAGTATGAATAATGGTGCATTATTTTATTGTACAGTGACGTAGGAATATTGTGGGACAAAAATGTATTGACTATTAATAGAAAAACAAAAAAAAAAAAAACAAAAAAAAAGAATTAATTTACATAACAAAAAAAGAAACAAACAGAAGAAGTCTTGATTCGTCTTTCCTTAATTCGTTTATAGGTACTTTGATCATATTTATACACAAAAACGCATAACACACAGGTTGTCGATTTTCATATTTTAAATCTATAAATTTTCAACAATGATAAATTATACTCCGTTGAGACTAGAATAGGCTTTGTTTTAGCAATATTTTACTTTCTTGGTATGATCTATATTTCATTATCAACTCTCTCGGCCATGTAGGCATAGGGCTCTTCGTTTCCAGTTCGTAAATAGTACGTACCAACTGATGATGGATCGGCGTGGGCGCCCATATAGGTAGTATGAGAATGCGAACAATTTTTACCAACGAAGTTGTCCCAGTCGGAACACTTTGAGGCCAGAAATCCAATTTTTGAATTTATACTCTCAGTAAAATATACGTAAGATCTTCCGTGGCTGCAACTTTCTATACATGGGTATACGTGATAATGGTAAGTAAAGAAACTGTCATTCAATTAACTTATTTCTCTACAATTATACCTATGCTAATCCCTTACCCAATACTTCCAGAAGACAACAACATCCAGGTTGAACAGGTCCTCCACCATTTGGGTAGAAATCTGCATGTCCTGCTGGCTGAAGCCAGCCCAAAACTCCAGCGCATGAATGTATTATATCGACAAATTTCGCGTCTGAGGAATCCAGACGACTACCCTGCGTAGAAAATAGATGAACACCTGGCAATGCTGGGTCTAGTCCGGTTACACGACCAAGAGAACCAGATTTTGTGTTTGATCCGGCGTTTCCAGCGACGTGGGCCCCCAAAGAATGCCCTAAAATTCATTATCTCTTATTCGTCTATCGTTTTAGTAATTCATATTCCAAAATCATTCGCCGTATGCTTCGGACTCCATCAGTCCGATGTCAAATATTTCAAAAATATTGAAATTATCGGATGAAACTCGCCTATGAAATGAACGTCCTCTGTCTTCATGTTTGTTTGACGAACCAAAAAGTCTATGAACTGTGCTGCGTGTTTTCCAACTTTGCCTGTATTCGCCATTGGGCCCAGATAGAATGTGCTAGCAGCTAATGGCTCCCAGTCGACTAAGATAATGTTGTAGTCACCGTGAGCCAAATAAGCTGTGAAAACATAAATTTTTAGTACAACTCTTATTTTCGAAATTATTTATTTAGATACAGATACTTTGACAACGAATATGCATTCTTGAACATACCATCTTTCATGTTTTCGAAGCCGGCGCTAAACGCGCTAGATTTCCAACCATGAGTGATGAACTTTGTTGGCCGTGAAGCTGAGAAATCCGAATTTTTCAAAGCCTTCGATTGATTGATATGGAGTTGTGTGCCATTTTTTTCCCCATTTCTGAAATTAAAAATATGCAATCATTTATTAACGCATAAGCTCAATGCATAGTAAATTTCAACTCCGTAACTTTGATAAAAAGAAACAACAAAATCAATTATAATTTCTTGAAAGATTTAACTGCCATAAAACTAATGGGAATCCAATTACAAAGTATCTCAAGTAATTATAATTGATCATCGTTGTATTTAATCAACTACAACTACTGATAGATTTATAAGTACCGTGTGAAGAGGTAATAGTTAATTGGTGGCTCGTCGAAGAAACCACGAGAATCGGTTTGTTGAAGTTTCAGTACAGCAACCTGTGGCTGACCGTTTCCATCGGGCATAAATATCCAATCTTCCCCATAGCCATCGTACTTCTCACGCAGTTCTTTGGTGACCAATTCCTGCGACAATTCGGAGTATCCTGGTACGACAAGGAGTAGGATAATTGATGATGCAAATAAATTTTTTAACGACATTATAGAGTGTTTATTTGTTCAATTAAAATACGTTGTTATAGTTGAATCGGGCGAGTTTCAAAGTTTCTTTGAGTATAACAAACGACTAAATACTTAAAGATCGAGACACTAGGGCTCGGCAGATTAATGTAGTTCTCTGAATAGCACGACCTGTATTTAAAGGCTTGAACATACCTTGAAGCAAATGCGTCCTTATAAATCGTCGTAGTATCAAAAAGTCAAGCTTACCTTTTGGCGTGGCCCACTTATTCACTGTTCTATCTAAAATGCTTATCATAAATGCGGAAATACTGACAAGTAGTTGCCGAGTAATGCTTCAACCATAATTTATTCATGTCGGTACAGATTGGTGCCTCACCACGTACCTACGGTCAAACCTGATGTGCGCATATCATTTGCACTGTAATTCCACGCTAAGTGTTACTTTTGCATTAGATGCAGTGCGATTTAATTAACGTTGCACTAAATGATAAATATTATTTGCGACTAGTTTGACCAGAGAAATAATAATTGTCATGGACAACAATACTTATGGTATCTGTAAAATATTTAACGTCAAGGTACAGATAGATAATAAATAGAATAAATCAATTTCATCATTTGCTTAATAATTGTTCTTAAGATAAAAAGCTTCATACTCTTTATAGTATTAGCTACGGGTATTTCTGTGAATTTTAGAAGTGAATAATGGTTGTTTCGTGTCAAAATATTGACTCAACGGATATCAAGTAAAGGACTGACCCCTAGCTATTTAATGATCACATTAAAGATAGTCAATTTGTTAAAAACCGAGGATCTATATATTTCTGTACTAAATATTGCATGACTTTGTTTAACGTTTAAGAAAACTTGAAGAGGAGATATACAGCGCGTTCATTTTCGTTCCGGACCATTGAGATTTCCATCTCTCCCATGTACACACAAATCCCAATAGCTCGATATGAGAGAATTACACCTGGTATTGAAAGACGAATGCTTGAGCTTACTATTGATAGCTCTTGATATAATCTCATTTGTGCAAAAGTTATAGACAAGGATTAAATTGGGTGATCTAATTTTTGTGGTCAAAGATCATCGTTATTTCAAATCGTCACTTTAGCTTATCAGCCGCTGTTTTTTAAGAGTAAATTCTTTGATATCTGTTCTTTATTGAACCGATTTGAGGCAAACCGGGAAGCCGGAACAATCCTGCTGGCTGCTAGCTTCTCACTTCGATATTCCTAGAGAGAACTGGCTCTGATTAGTAATGATTTTATGTGACAGCTCATCATTTTCATGGCTTGGTTTAGTAGCGAAAGAGGTTCTCACTGAGGAATATGCCCCTATTTTCGATTTACTGAGTCCCCAAGGGTTTCGTGTATTGACTATAAGAACTTACAAAGGATTCAAGATGATTCGGATTCCGAAGAAACAGAATCATAGAGTTACCGTGTAAGAGATATTTTTGATAACATTATACCCAAGCTCCCTAGAGAACAATACTATTCAGCCTTGTCCTTGCGAAGATCTTTTATTACATAGTTACCATTCAACAAACCTTTTTGCTGTTTGTTTGAGATTTTTAAATGTAATCTACTTATAAATTCTCAAATTTGTGTCAAGTTTGATCGTGTGTCAATGCCACCTCTATCATTTCTCTGCGATGTCTAAATATTCTATACAAAGAACTGTAAAACCATCGACCATGAGAGCCACACTAGACCAAAGATGCAAATCAACATCGTTGTCCCAAAAAAGAAGAAAGAAGCTGGGAAGAGAAGCTATCGTTACCTGGCAGCGATAATCTTTAATCAGCTGCCAAGAGATAGCAAACCGGACGTCTATGCCGAAGCAGATTCGAATTTATGGTTTTTATATTTCATGCAAAATAAATCTGAAATCTAAAAATCTGACATGGTGTAGCTGAGTTTTCAGTAGACTGATAAGTATCGAAATACTGAGTTTTCAGCTTTTGGCTGACAAGGATATATTTTGAATAACGATCAGACTGATCCATTGTAGTATTCAGTTTCCCAAATCGTAGAATAACAAAGTTTCTATTGGAAAGCAAGAATATCTCGACGGCTGCGTGGAATAATCGGCTATCTCAGAGTCCGGTTGAAAAAGCGGCTATCTCAGAATCCATTCGAAAAAGCGACCTGTGCCTGTATGAATAATATAGGCAACAGGCGCTTTTTCGAATGGATTCTGAGATAGCCGCTTTTTCAAACGAAATCTGAGATAGCCGCTTTTTCAACCGGACTCTGAGATAGCCGGTTATTCCACGCAGCCGTCGATCTGCTTTGCCCTTGGTATCAAGCATCACCATCACCTAGGCTTGCCTATTTCAATATCAAACAACAAAGCAAGCAACTCCTGTGGTTGAACGCGCGAGATTTAAGCATTCAACTTCATCCATTTTACAGCAACTATACACATATTCATAACTTATATGTGGTAGTAATTTTACAGCATACTTATAAACGGAGATAATTAGTGCACGGACTACGATATAATTCGCCTTCAATTCATAATTGTATTTCATTACTAAATATTTTTTATTGCATGATGGAAATTTTTATAGCTGAAAACTCCTGCCATATTCTCATCCAGTAATATATTGTTAATTATACTAATTTAACGTCTTATCTTGGTATCATAACATTTTCGCTGCTCGATCTCTTGTTGTCGTAAGTTATTCATACCTTTGAGCATTCCGTTAAAATCAGTATGCGCATACGTAGATAAAATCGTGAAATTTAATTTAATAAAATTTAATTCATGACCATGTTAAGTATAGTTCGAACGTTCTATTGCCTCAGATATGTATTGATGGCCCTGAAAAGGGCCGATTTTTGTATGCCAATGCAGGCAAAAGATTGTCGTCTTAACCTCCGAAACCGTATAGGGTACGTCCTTGACGTTTCAAAGCGTATACAACGTCCATAGCAGTGACTGTCTTCCTTTTAGCGTGCTCGGTGTAAGTAACTGCATCACGGATCACGTTCTCAAGAAACACCTTCAGTACGCCACGAGTCTCTTCGTAAATCAATCCAGAAATTCTCTTGACTCCACCACGACGAGCCAAACGACGAATAGCTGGTTTCGTGATGCCTTGGATGTTATCACGAAGTACTTTCCTGTGCCGCTTGGCTCCTCCTTTTCCCAATCCCTTTCCTCCCTTTCCACGACCAGTCATCTTGAAATGAGTTTATTAACGGAAGTTGTACGTTCAAGCGCAGAGACTCTTCACGAATGATGCTAAAACGCGCCAAGTCGGCACCTTTATACGTTCGAGGGACCGTATCCCCACTTTGCGGCGCGAGCCAATCAGCGTCCAGATGGTGGGTCGGCGAGCTGATATAGTCAGGCCCGTGAGGCGCAACGGTTCATTCCACTTCTACGCATAGTCACACTGAGGTCGATAACACCGAGAACGAACTTCGAGAGTCATGGCACGTACAAAGCAAACTGCTCGTAAATCTACTGGAGGAAAAGCGCCGAGGAAACAACTTGCGACCAAGGCAGCTAGGAAGAGTGCTCCAGCGACCGGAGGCGTAAAAAAACCTCATCGGTACCGTCCAGGAACCGTTGCTCTTCGTGAAATTCGTCGTTACCAAAAGAGTACTGAACTGCTGATCCGCAAACTTCCGTTCCAACGTCTAGTCCGTGAGATTGCTCAGGACTTCAAGACCGATCTTCGGTTCCAGAGCTCTGCAGTCATGGCTCTTCAGGAAGCCAGCGAGGCTTACTTGGTCGGACTCTTCGAGGATACGAATCTTTGCGCCATCCATGCCAAGCGCGTCACCATTATGCCTAAGGACATACAGTTGGCGCGACGCATTCGTGGTGAACGAGCTTAATTGTTCTACAAGACTCATCGAAAACACAAAAAAACGGCCCTTATTAGGGCCATCAATATTGTTCAATGAGCTAAAGAACTGATTTGCTTTCACGTATTCAATTATTAACAATTTAGGTGTCATAAAGCTGGGGTTTCTATATATTATATTCGATGGCGATTATAAAATCGATCAATAAACTTCTAAATTCATGAATTAGTTGAAGAATATTGGTGCAGTATGTAACGTCATTTTCGCTAAATGAACAGCCTAGTTTTCACTGTCTACGACTTCACGTAATTGTCTAATGGCCGGTTTCACAAACGTTGAATAACTTCTTATTCATAGAATAACTATTCGTCGAATAAAAGTCGCAAATACAATATCAAATGGTCTTTTGTTTTCGACGAATAAGAGTTTAATCTATGAATAATGTTATTCATGTCTATTTCATCTTATTCAAGTCTAATTTATGAATATGAGGTTCATTATTCGGTGTGAAGATTACCAAAATTTTGAACAAGACCACAATAGCTACTCGAATATTATATGATTATTTGTCTTTTATTCCAGCAGCTAATTCCGTTACGTTTCACAAAAACATTTAATGTATTCTCTACTAGCAGATTTTTTTATATAGTTTTTCACCAAAACTACGTATAACCGTTTCCAATTAGCGCATACGTCGTAGCTTCTAATTTTTATTTGCCTATTTATTTGTTTCTGTGCTGTTTCTATAGCGGATAGATAGTTTTCGTTAGAATAATTCGTGGGCTCTGAGAAGAGCTGTTATTTGTAGTATATACTATACTAATATGGATTTACATTGTACTTCAACGTATAGCTTCAGAACTCGTGAACCTAATCCTAATAATTCTTCCGAATTTTTAGGACAATTGGTAAATCGAAAATTTCTCCTGTAGCTACGAATACTATGGTAAATAACTAGGGCGGTAGCTACAGTTGGGGCTAGATTCGTAGAGCCCTAAGCCTCCAACAGCCCGGGCGGTATTCAAGCGAAAAGGTTCAAGTTTTAATCCCCTCTGACCAGCCGCCGTAACGGGCTGAAGCGAACACCTGCGTAACCTCCCTGCCCGGGAGTCTCGGGACATATTGCTGTTCAGCTTGCATGTGATGACAATGAATCTACGAACTACACAACAGCTGCAGCGTTTACTGAATGTTCCTAGAAAATTCTCAATCGTTCTCAATCCAGCCTAAAATGTCACAAAGATTCAAGCCGAGCCGCTGTCGTAGCAGAACGTTGGGCGAATCCATTATATCATCAGCGTGGACGCATACAAGTCGATTGATTTTCTACATGAAGCTGGCTAGGAAAATGGGATAAAATTCTGTACCAGTGCGAAATTTCTAGGAAAATTCAATTACACTATAGTGTACATACGCAGGGAATATTATTAAATTTAGCGTCTTCCTATTGCGGAGTACGAATATTTTTTCTCCTCATGACATTCGGCTAAGCCGACGTACCGAGAAGTACAAATATACATAATCTTTAGAGAAAATACGGAGACAACTCTGAACCATAGAGACATCGTATGCTGCAAGAAAGTAATTTTTGGACAAAGTCACGGATGTGTATTTGATTTCCGTAATTGCGAGTTATTTGGTGGCCCTGAAAAGGGCCGATTTTTGTGTTTTTTTTCGATAAGTTTACATCTTATGTCTTCTTCTCGGTCTTCTTGGGCAAAAGTACTGCCTGAATGTTGGGTAGTACACCGCCTTGAGCGATCGTAACTCCTGAGAGTAACTTATTCAGCTCTTCATCGTTGCGTATGGCCAGTTGGAGATGTCTTGGAATAATTCTGGTCTTCTTGTTATCTCGAGCTGCGTTACCAGCCAACTCCAACACTTCAGCAGCCAAGTATTCCATCACAGCAGCAAGATAGACCGGCGCTCCAGCACCGACACGCTCAGCATAATTTCCCTTACGTAAAAGCCGATGAATACGACCTACAGGAAACTGGAGTCCTGCACGACTGGAACGAGACTTTGACTTTCCCTTTACTTTGCCACCTTTGCCACGACCAGACATAATGCAAATGTTAGTTTAAATCTCAACTATATATTACGATACAACCTCTTTCGAAGTTGTTAGAATTGTGATCAGTCCCGGCAAAAGCTATGTTTATATAGCTGTAGCGCGCTCTGCCGCGGGCCAATGAGCGTGCCACAGCGTTCGCTGCACTCCCTGATTGGCCCGGCTCAGGAACCGCTGCGCGTCTTATATAGGGGGGAGAACTAATTTTTGTTACAGTAGTCTTCTGACATCAGAACATTGAACTCCTATCAGCACTTTGTTTGAACTTCGAAAATGCCACCGAAAGCGAGTGGAAAGGCAGCTAAAAAAGCCGGTAAGGCTCAGAAGAACATCTCCAAGGGAGACAAGAAGAAGAAGCGCAAGAGGAAGGAAAGCTACGCTATCTACATCTACAAGGTGTTGAAACAAGTTCACCCAGACACCGGTATCTCGAGCAAAGCTATGAGCATCATGAACAGCTTCGTCAATGATATCTTTGAACGTATCGCTGCCGAATCATCTAGACTCGCACACTACAACAAACGCTCGACTATTACCTCTCGGGAAATTCAGACTGCCGTCAGGCTTCTGCTTCCTGGGGAATTAGCCAAGCACGCTGTAAGCGAAGGAACTAAAGCTGTCACCAAATACACCAGCTCTAAGTGAGCTTCATCACCATACATCGGCCCTTTTCAGGGCCACCATATCTTTCGCTAAAGTACGACCTCCGAAATATGACGAACAGAGATTCTCTTTTGATATCGTGTTAGTCTGAATATTAGATTGTCGTAAAGCTGAATTTCGAAGTTTTATTGCGAAATAAAAAGTAATTTTAAAGTTGTAAATATTTTATACATGAGATACATCCACTCTTCTTTCAGAGTTTGTACTCTCAGGCAGTCTATGTTTATAGTAAGGGATTTTCCGTTGAGAATATCAATTTGGGATAAGCATCTAATTTTTATTTTTATTTTATTTCGAAGTTGTCGGGTTTCCCTTATATGCCCATATAAATTACATAAGCCCAATGATTCTGGTGGAAAAAAAAAGTTGGACACGTAATAATTGAAGCCACTTTGTTAATTGTAATCTCTGTTAAAAAAAAAAAAAGATTTATTCCAAATCAACATAATTTATTTTAGATTTGTTCGAACTGAAAATTGAGCGTCCTACTTCGAACGTATATGAACTCAAAATCAAAGAATAGCTGGGTGTTTCCACGATATTGCGTTTTTGGGTGGCAACTCGAAAAAATCGTTATTTGTTAAATAAATAAATTCAGGACAGTACCTAAAGTTATAAGCTGTTTCCACATATGGCGCATTAAGTTTCGAAGAGCAATTACTCGTAGATTTTCGGAAAATTGAATCTGAACACCGAAATCGTCTCTACCCTGGCCTGGCCCTTTGACGTATTTGTTCACCTAACGAGCAATATTCTCTACGCTTATTTGATGAATTAATTCAATAAATAGAATTTTGAATACGTATAATAAACATAATCATATTCAAGTTCCAAAATTAATTCCATGTCACTATTTTCCAAAATATTTCGTATTCAGTTTTGTCCCGCACGTTCAATGTCTCTTCCCCTGGCACTTTTGTATTGGCCTTTTTCGACCTAATAAGCAAAAACGCTATAAAACACGCGAAACGCCGAGATGTTAAAGTTTAATCAGTTAGAGCAACGCGAGCACCGCGTTCGGTCATAATATATAAGAGTGATCCCCAATCTTTACCCTGGTAAGTTGTACTTCACAATTAATTATTAAGCAGCTATTTATTTCAATTTTGCATAATATTTATCGAATTATCGTACTATGTGCAATAGTCAGCATGTTAAAATTTAAAATCGATAACTCAACTCATCTGTATTGATTTCGGGTTCTTCTGCGGAAACATCCCTCCCCTGGCCTGTAAATTATGGCAGGGGAGATACGAAATGACCGCAAAAAAAAAAAAAAAAATTGTCCAAGTTACTCGCCCTTTCGTAAATTTTAACAAGAGACTGTTATCATTACAGCAAATATGAAATCATCTGTAATTATTACATTTTTGTTTTGCCAAAATGTCCAGAGCTGGAACGCAATATCGTGGAAACACCCAGCTATACAATATTAATGAGAGAGGGAGAATTCGAAATTTTCTACAAACAACAATCTAAAATGAATCTAAAAAATGTCTGTTATAATATTTCAAGAGAAACGAATGTTTTAGGATATTTCTGGAACCTTCGAAATCCCTAGTCAGAAAATAAACTTTGAGATTGTACCTTGATGATTCAATATTCACCTTGAACATTACAAGGTAGTCACATACCTGAAAATCTGGGAATATCAGGCAATTTCGTGGCTATATTAGCCCTATGCTAATAAATTCTATGAGTTGAAATACGTAGTTCAATTTCAAATTGAACAACCAAAATGTAAAATTTACTCATTCTAATATATCGATGAGATCTACCGGGCGATGTAAGGTGAAATGGCTCAAGTAAAAGTTTTATTAATCACGAGATCTGTATAAGATTTTTCTTTATATATTCTATGCAAGTTGTTAAATTGTTGATAGTCAATTAATGAATAAAATATGACCATAGACCGTATACAGTTTTGATAGTTTTATTAAAACGTGCTTAATGTACAGAGCTTTGTTTGAGGTACTCCATTAGGACGTCCCTGGCAGGTGTTTCTTCTCCAAAATCCTGAAAAAAAATCATTATACGTTAAAAAAGAATACTTGAATAAAAAAACTATCAGTTAAATATATTCATAACAAAATCAGAAAGGCTTTTCTCAGCAGGATTTACGTTTTTGGGTTCACCTCAGAAGAGGGAGCCTGCCTTAAATGTATCATCACATAAAAATCAACAAAATTCATGCAAGCTTTATACAAGCTCAATAATTTAATAAAAGTTTGACGTCAGACTCTTTTCTAGGGTGCAAAACATATTGAAATACAATGAGAAGTTACAATTTCATCAAATTAGAACAAGTTGGGCACAAGATTACGTTTTCATTTTATCGGATGTCTGCGTTTTAGTAAAAATATATCTAAAAATATCAAAACTATACATACTTTGATAACTACGCATGAGCAGCCGACGACTTTACGTGCTTTGCCAGCGTTGTCGATTTTGCAGAGTCCAGCCCACTCGCCAAGCTTCTTATTATTGTCAACTTTGATCAGAGGAATCTGATGTTCGTTACACAATGCTTGTACAAGTTTCTTGTACATTGGTTCGTTGCAGTTTTCAGCCAATATGCAGAGCATCGCTTGCCTCCTATTATAAACAATCAAAAAATCACAAATCAGAACTTATGACTAACACATCAAATTTTATTCAATTAAACATATTTCATTCAGTAAGGCTTTTCACAGCATGGTTTTATCGATTTGGGTTCATCTCAGAAGAGGGAGCCTGCCTTTGCATCTCATCATATTAAATCAAGTTAAAACTCTCAGTGTTATAAGCAGAATTAAAAAAAAATATCAAAATTAGATCTCAAGAGTTTCATGACTGATCATTATTCTGAAAAATTCATATATCATCAATGAAACAAACAGTAATCAATGATACACGTACTTGTCAAGAGCTTTGGCAGCTTCGTGAAGACCGTGAACAACGCCGTCGTGGATCAGAGCATTTTTCAATACTTCTTGCAGGGCGGTATTGACGTCCATAGGTCCGCCTGCGGCGACGCTGGGAGGAACATCATCGCTGGAAAAACATAACGGAAGAAAATTAGTCGCGGAGTTATTCGGGTGGAGAAAGTGAGGTTATGTGTTCACGGCAAAATGTCAGAAGGCAATTTCACAGCATATTGTAAAAAAAATATTTTTGGGTTCGTCTCAGAAGAGGGAGCCTGCCTTAACGAATCATCATGTGAAGGTTGATTGTTATAAAGAATTCATTTTAGGGTGGAAAATATTGAATGTAAACACTGTAGTTTGTACGAGGTTAGAGATGGAGTAAGATACTTACGTTTCCACGTCAGACATTGTTTGAGCTGGCTGGAGACCTGAAATATATATACGAGCTTATTAGAAAATAGGTTTAGATTGAATTAGATGATATAATTTCACGGATGCAACACCGATGATAGATATTTAGCTTGATTCATTCCGCGGAAACACGGCGTGCGTTTCATTTACCTTTTCTTAACCGGAAAGGGAAATAGACGCGCAGTCAGCGCCGACAGCTTTTTGAAACTCTAGGTGATTGGTCGATGCTAAAGGCTCGCGTATACCAATGCCATCTAGACGGCGGAAATTGAATTAAGACTAAAGCTACATTTTAAGATCATCTTGCGCCTCAAAGGGTAATGCGTTCTGTAATCAAATAAAGACCGAATGGTAATAAGTTCATCAAGGAAAATTTACTGCAGAACCCTTTTTCTGGCACTACTATTTATTCCTCTCATTATCTATTAGATATTATTTAGTACAACTGAAGGCTACACATTTTTCAATTCGCTTTTATTTTTCGTTTTTGTTTTTAGCTAAAACAAATGGGCGATTTTATAGTTTTTCCAAATTTTGGATTAAAGCGGTTTAAAAATCATTCATTCCATGTCTGGATCAATCCCTTTGATTCCTTTGAGTTTATTCTCATTCGTTATTTGTTTTAAATAAAGCTGGGTTCCCCTAGAGTACAGATATTTTCTCATTGAATGACGAACCAGTCTTTATGCATCACTTTATTTCCAGTTTCGGAACCCAATTATTATTTCGGATGAATGTAATTAAGTTTACTTGTACAAAGTGAATGCTCACCGCGGAGCGCGACGACGCAGTTATATGGATTGATTTGAACTTGCAGTGAGCTTTACTGACATTGAGAGTGAAATTAATTTAATGAATTACTTGTTTTGATGAATTTAAACTATACCGTAACGAATCTTGAGCTCCGTTCAACCCTGGCTATACTATATTTGAATACACAACTCCAAGAAGAATTTTTGAGGATGAGCTTATATGCGTCGCACACTAAATTTCAGAAAATTTCATGTTTATGTGAAAAAAATTCCGAACATTTTAATAAAAATTTGTATTTGTTCATCTCATAGTATCAAGTATCGAATATTAGTTTATAATAGTGCTTTTTGGACCTGCAGGAATATTTTTTACGTATTGGCCGATATCGGAATTAGACGAGTCGTTTGAAGTTCGGCATTTTTTATAAAGTTCAGTATAGCGACAATATGATTCATGGGAATCTCCGAGCTAGTCCTAAACCTTGTGCGAAACTACAGCTTCGAATCGTATCCGTAATATATACGCTAGGCAAGTACAATTCCAGGACGCTACTAGTGTGTGTAAAATGTATGCATGTATACGACCGCCAGCGCCGCCTAACTTGTGTGGCAGGCAACTCTTGTGTGGAAATCGCGTGCATGTATACGAACACACAAGTTTGTTTATACGAGTGTAGTAGTACTTGCCTAGCGTATAGGCCGGAAAGAGCTAATTATGATCGTGCAGAGAATCTTAATATACTCGAGCGAACTATTTAGTATACCTTTGAAGAGTCCATTATATCTTCCTAATTACTTCATATTTTTCGATAAAATTTATAAGACTATAAGTCCCAGTCCTCATGAGGTGACTAAAAAAAAAATTGGCCCTAATCAGTCGGGTGGTTCCTGAGATATTGACTCAAAGCAGATCGAAAAACGGTTTCTTATTCGTCTTCTCTTCATCTATATGCGCCGATATACGTTTGAGTGATCAAGTCATATGTCGAACGGTTACACCGCGCGTATACGTATGAACTTGAAATTTGAAACGTTTGTCCGTGATACTGAAATCTTGACCCCCGTTGATTGGGAGCAAAATTTTGAGACGCAAATCGAAGTGTACATACACACAGAAAAATCTAAACCTAAATCACGATTAACCAATCGTAATTTACGTTCTCATGAGCGTAATTTACATTTTCATAAGCGTAATTTACGTTTCTAGAGACAAACGTAAATTATGCTTTGCGTGGCCGTAAAAGAGGATCAAATATCCTTCATGTACGATTTCGTATTCGTACACACAGGAAAACGCAAACTTAAATCACGTTTTACTATAGTACGTTTAGGTTTGCCTGTATATCCCTACTGAAAATTTCCAGATGGATTCATCTGGTCGTTCGAAATTCCTATGCAATTTGCTGGAAATCCAGCAGGTTTCAGATGGAATTCATTGGATTCTGCTAGGAATCCACTAGATTTCAAACGGAATCCATAGGAATTTCGAACGACCAGATGAATCCATCTGGAAATTTTCAGTAGGGATGTACGAATATGAAATCGTACGTGAAGGACGATTCGATATTCTTTTACGGCAACGCAAAGCATGATTTACGTTGTCTCTAAGAACGTAAATTACGCTTATGAAAACGTAAATTTACGGTTGGTCAATCGTGATATAAGTTTAGATTTTTCTCTGTGTACCATGGAAGTTAATATCAGGTGCTTTTCTCGTTTCTTATATGCACGTACGTACTTTTTACGGTCCCGTGGCTGTTACTATAGCTTTATCAATTTCCTCATTGATAAAACATATTTTGGCACGCCAAAGCTGGAAATCCATTAGTTGGAAGTTTAGAAATTTTCTTAGGTCTGTAAAACATCTGGTGTTGCCGAAACTAAAATATATAGTTGCAAAACATTTGGTCTGCAGAAGTTACCATTTGGCTAAAATTGAATTATTCAGTGTTGATTTTAAGGAGACACATATAAGTTCAATCAACACCATAAAGATTAGAGGAAACGAATTATTGTCAATATCTTATGCATTCGTTCTCTATACAAATTTCCGCAATGGTATATGAACTGCGAGGGAGTAAAAGTGTCAAGCACCGCACGAATCGTTATACTTGAGCTGAAAGAACAGCGGTTTTGGAAAATTTACAAATAAATTTTGTTTACTCTTAGCCATAGCAAAGAACCAATTCCGTCACAAGAAATCGTCACATTCTAAACTCTACTTCTGCAATGAGTAGAAAATATGCGTATATATTAAAGATGTAAATGACTACATGGGTAGGAATCCACATACCTTGGTTGGTGTTGCAATAAAGTTCGCCAGACCATCAAGTATCGAATTAAGGCCCATCCCTAGTTGCCCACTTCCTTTTGGTCGAAATGTATCACATTTCGATTATTATCCGAGCCCAGGCGTCAAAAACGCAAAAAAGGCCAACTTAGCGCAAATTCTATTTCAATTCCGAACACATTCGTCCTAAAAAATGTTCGTTTCGTACGAAAATAGAGTCCACAAATGGTTTTTACATTGTTCGCCGAGGAAATCGAATTCGAATAATTTTGTAACAATGTTAAAACCATCTGTAGACTCTATTTTCGCACGAAAAGAACATTTTTTTGAACGTCTGTGTTCGGAATTGAAATAGAATTTGCGCTAGGTTGGCCTTTTTTACGTTTTTGACGCTTGGGCTCAGATAATAATCGAAATGTGACACATTTCGACCAAAAGGAAGTGGGTGACTAGGGATGGGCCTTAATTTAAACTTTTCAAAGACGATCCTTGATCGTGAGTGTCATGAACTCCTCAGTAGGTTTCCTGATTAATGTATACCTGAAAGTGTGTTTTCTATGCAGTTTATCTTATAAAGACATTCCAATATAATTATACACAGAAGATATGGGTATAATAGTAAATGTACTTTATATACCAGAATATAGGGACATTGATTTTTTTTTTTATTATAAATTATACAATGTTATTACAATAATGAATAACACTTATTATATACTATCGCTGCATCTCAAAATTTCGAGGTTTATCTACACAGAATGTTTTTTTTATTCATCATTATCATCATTATCAAGCATCCCCAAAATGCATCCAACCATATTTCAAACTCGAAATATTAGGCTGTCAGGTTCTTCACGCACAAAGCCTTAAAACACATATCAAGGCTTATATACGGTTTACGCTAAGTTGCCGGACTATACCGTGGATATGTCCAACAATAATGTGACGGCGGTGGAGGTGGTGGCGGTGGTTGCAGTGGTGGTCCTGATTGATAAATATGATGAGGATGTGGTGGATCCACTGTGACACCTGCTTGAGCTTGATACGCCGCCACTAACCCATTGTAGTCAAACTTGTACGCGTATCTTTTCCCATGAACTTTAGTCATTATATTTTTGTCGTAGTAGTACCTGCGGACACAAAAACATGAAAAAAACAACGATTCGTAATTAACAAAACAATAATCTGCACAGAAAGTAAGAATCGATCTCTCTATCATTTTCTAGTATTTTCCAGAGATTGTCTCAAGTCATGGTCTCAAGTTTTTCCTCCGTTTCACACACAGAAAAAAAGAATAACTTGATCCAAGAATTTTTTTTTTAACAACCGACAATCTCTCGGGCGAAGTAAAAATTCTCTGGAACCAAGAAAATTTTCATGTATTCAAGAAAGATTTTACTTGGTCTCAGAGAATTTCACTTCGCTCGAGAGATTGTCGGTTGTTCAAAAAAAAATTCTTGGATCAAGTTATTCTTTTTTTATGTGCAGCTTTCGTGAAAATTGAAAATCTGTACAAGCCGTGCAGGTAGAAATTTCTACTCTCATGAATTTCTTCGAATTTTTAGGCACATTTTTGAATACATTTCATAGTTTTTCATGAAAAAAATCCCAAATTTTCATAGTTTTTCATAAGAAATTGTAAATTTTCGCTATTTTTCATGAAAAATTTGTAAACCTCCTTTATTTTCATGAAAAATGTGTAAATCTGGGAAACTATGAAATATTCGAAATTCTGTAGAAATTCGTAGACATTTATATACAAAAAAAATTAAAAAAAATACAAATTTCTACGGTGGTAAAAAAAAAAATCACAATTTCTTAGGCACGTGATTTTCCACAGAATCGCTCTGTATACTAAGTACTGGAGCTTTAAGGCGCACAAGACTTTCGGCTTTTGACTTCGGGGGTTCAAACTAGTGACTGAAATGCTAAAAATTTTTGGGAGAATTTCAGGAAGAACAGAAGCTTTCCATACGCTTGGGTATCGATCGAGGGAGGCTGCAGCATGTAGGATGCTGTAGGTATACCCGTATATAGTAGATACGCGGAAGTGCTAGCTAGGTGTATAAAGGTGTGTACCTGAGGGCTCTCGAGAGTTTGTCGTAATTCATGTTGGGTTTGCTCTTGCGCTCGCCCCATCTTCGAGCGACCTCGTCCGGGTCGGTGAGTTTGAACTCTCCGTTGGTGCCCTCCCACGCAATGCAGGAAGCATTCGACGAATCCGAGAGTAGCTCCAGAAGGAACTGCCACAGCTGGACCTGACCTCCCCCGACCGACCCCGGACCGCCATTTCCAGAACCAATCAGAGAACACGTTCTCTGGAGGAGGCTGATCCGTTCTGAAATTGTGGAGAGAGAAAATTTATGCCAAGACTGACTCTGCCATATACCTATGTAGTATTTTATACATATAGGTGTGTATATACTATATATATAACACAGTAAAGGCACCTGCGCCGCCAGGCGCCATGCGAGCGTCGTGACGCCGCGCAAGAAGAAAATGCGTCGAAATTTCTGTTGCAATTTTATAGAATTCTGAATATGGGTTCATGAGATTTTAGTTCCATATACATTTTTGCAAACAATTAAGTTTATCGCTCAATGACATGTGCCAAAACGCAGTTCTATAGTAAATTTAGTTGAGATCGGTTCACCGGTTACATATAATTGCAATGAAATTTCAAACTGCTACCACTTCCAGACTTGATTTAAAAAGTCGTATTTCATTTGGCTGAAAAGTTTATTATGGTGCTCATTGAGAAGAGGAAGTATAGGTACCGATCAAACAAATTTCGTCAAAATCGCATAAAGGATTGTCGCGATATCGGTACGTCTTTGAGAAGATGACTTTTCCTCCCTCGAGCATCGATTTTGCTGGAATTCAATATCGCGTTTGAAATTTTTTCAAGGCATCTGTGTTCCAAATTTTGATAAAATTGGTCCTTAGGTATATCTTCTGTCACTTTTCTTGGAAAACGCATACCGTTGAGAAGTTTACAGTTCAATCTTATTGTTAGTATTGTTGGTAGGCAGAGGTGATGGCGTGAACGAGAAAAGATTATTGACTACCCAGACAGCACGGAATATTGCCCAATATTGTGGCAACATTGTAGCAACACTGCAATATTGCTACAATGTTCCTACAATATTGCAATGTTGCTACAATGTTCCCACAATATTGCAATGTTGCTACAATGTTGCAATGTTGCTACACTGTTGCTACAATATTGGGCAACATTCCGTGCTGTCTGGGTACTGAAGATACCGATCATCCACCTTTTTTGTTTATCAATTTCAAAACGATGTCAAGAACGAAACGATTTCGTCGTTTAACGAATAAATCTTCTGTTGCGGTCAGATTTTTTTCCAAAATGGCAAATGAGGCGTTCCACATCGTAGGCGTTGATCCGGTCGTGTGAGTCTGTGTTATATCGTCAAAAAGCTAAATAGATGGATAAAAATGACTACTGACGATGAGTGTAGGCGCGGAGGCGGAATAAGAGAGGCTGTCGAGAGTGTGTGAACGGCGGGAGAGAAACCAGATAGATAATATATATACATTACACACACGCAGATACACTTTATATTATACCTGTATATACCGAGAGTGTATATATAAAAAGATATATATATATATATGCGGCCATGAGAAAGGAATAACAGGATGTGTCGGCTTTATAGACTGCTACTATTAGCCAAGCAGCGGCGATACTCGGAATCGACAATTAAGTCGGTGGTTTGCTTTTCTAGGAGATACCTGGGTGGGACTTTTACTCTTTCGTATCATGGCTGTCGCCCTTTCTAAACGAATGCGGTTCTGCAGCCAGCCATTCTTGATCTACGATTAGTAATGACGATTATCATATTCCCACTGACAGCCGCGATTAAACAAATAGCTAGTCATGTAGTAGGGTAGGTACTACATATACATCTTACGGTACATATCTGACTCACAAATTTTGTTACAGTATAAAATTTCATCTTACATTCTCAAAGTTTCCGGCTTTGTAGCAAAAATCATCAAAGATACTTTAAAATACATCATAGATACGAAGTTTTTTGGTTCTAACTTTTCCGTCCGGTTTTTCGATGTTATTTCAAGAAAATTTGCATAGCTATTAATGATCCTTAGAAAATATCATCCTACACGCAGAAAACAGTGCTGTCGAATTTACCCTATGAGCACTGAGCAGTGGATATATGGGCAGCACTTTTTTGCAGTAGAAATTATCACAATTCTAGTATTGGGTACATTGGAGCAAGTGGCATTCAATGTCTATACGAGTGAGTGATAATTTCTACTGCAAAAAAGTGCTCTCCATATATTATTTACTGCTCACAGAGTAAATTCGACAGCACTGTTTTTTGCGTGTACGAGGTCTTAGCTATAATAGAAATTGTACGCTATAGAAGATAATAGAGCGAATGATAATTAATAAATGAAAAATTATAGTATTACTGCAGCTTCATTTTTGTGAGTAAATAATATCCTGCAGTTCGTGGTAGCTAATCATCAATAGCTATTACCACAAAATCTAGGAGCTTGTCATAACACGAGCGGGGGTGTATTATTAAGACAGTGATTTGTCGCTTAAACGAAGCACCCATGTAATTACGGGTTGATCCTCTGACGGTATATTCCTCAGGGTATCCTCAAGCGTGTTTCAGCCTATTATTACACACTTGCAGAGAAGAGTAGAGGGTGATCAGACACCCTTTAAGATACTATACAAGCCGCAGGTCCGCAGATCAACGTTCCTGCAGACCAACGCGGTAACATATTAGTATATACATTTATTAATTGTCTTTAAACGATTCGGGATGTAGACAAATTTTATCCCACTATTACTCTGATCAAATCCTCTATGGCAATGCTACCATATCGTCAGCAGATGTATAACTCATATTCAAAAATTGAGTAAGAAAATTAAATAATTATCTGCTACTGCACACGCAAAAAACAGTGCTGTCGAATTTACTCTGTGAGCAGTGAATATATGGACAGCACTTTTTTGCAGTAGAAATTATCACAATTCTAGTATTGGGTACATTGGAGCATATGCGTCCTTCAATGTCCATATGAGTGAATGCACCACAATAAATTGTGAAAATTTCTACTGCAAAAAAGTGCTGTCCATATATTTACTGTTCACAGAGTAAATTCGACAGCACTGTTTTTTGCGTGTGCAGATGTGTAACGTTTATAATATAATATAAACTCGGTATTGGTATAAGTAATTGGTAAATATTTATTTCCAATTATATTCTATATAAAAGTACCATTGTAAAAAATGGCGGCAGTGGATGGATGTAGTCTGGAGTCCTGCTGAAGGTGCAGCGGGTGCGCTTGTAACCTCCACATCACTCCAGTTCCACACAGGAAAAGAGTACATTTGTCGTGAGGTCCGGAACTTGTAGAGTTTTGCGTAATTTCAAATTTAATGTCACTTCCAATATCATGTTTAATTTATTTGTCATTTTATCTCAACTATAATATTATAGTCGATCATTTTCTCGATTCGAGGACATTAGCATTATGGTGGTCTTGGATTATAGTTTTAAAAAATAATTTTTAAATACCATTTCAATATGATTCATACCGGATATAATAATGATTCGAACCGAATAATTATACAATGTTTTTAGTATCTAATAAAATATCTTTTATCTTGACTTTTATTTCAACGATATTAGCTAACGTAGATACCTAATTGATTCATAAAATCGTCATTAATGCTGACGTTCGAGGATAGAAGGTGTTTACACCAGGTTTATACCTATAACTATAAACCAGTTCTTTTTTTTTCAAATAAGTTTCCGATGTATTTAGCTGTTTACGAAGTACATACATATAACTGATGATATACTAATTATTATTATCGTCAGTATATTATAACAGCCTTGTCACCTCTAAGAAAGTATGACTAAGTCAAATACGAAACACTAATATAGATATGATCACGGACGTAAATTTTTTTTAATTTTTTTGTCTGCAGATTCTGCACAATACGAGACGCATATAAGGCATGATATTGAATAAAGAATAATTGACCATACGTATGGAGTATAGCCATGCACTAAAAAATATTATAAGATTGAAAAGAACCGCAGACACATAAATCTTCGATTGTTTGACTAAGAAAAATGTATATTAAAAATAATAAAATATACTACAGCCAAAGCAGCATGGCTAAAGCCATATGACTAAAGCGTGCTATATAGTGTCTGGCGCAGCTGCAGTTAATATGCAAAAACAATAAAAGAAACCAGCCGATTTCTCCAAACGTTGGAATGTTTTTTTGGGTTTTTTTTTGTTTTACGTTTTATATTACAAATTGTACATTAGAGCACAACCAGTCTTTTTCACAGTACAGGTAGATGATGAATAAGTTTTTATACTCTGCAAGGTATGAGTTTTGAAAAATCACTTCACTACGAACCGATCCTTTTTTAGATATCGTTTAATTGCAGCTGAATATTGAACCTCGATTTACGTAGTTTTGATATTTAGTGGATATAAACAAACTTGATACAGCACGTGATATTTATTAACATATCCAATGATTTGTCCACTTCCATCGATGGTCAGAAGTGCCTCTGAGTGAGGGTATAGTCACAGAAGGTGATACTCTTCTGAGATATATAAAGACTACAACGTTCTAATACGAAGTTGATAGCAAATATATAAAAGAAGAAAGAAGGTTCACCAGTTGGTGGACAACGAGAAACTGAGCGACCTTTGCCCTCGCTGGTTTCAACCCCTAACGCCCCCGCCTAACCCGCTACCTTAGCGATGAGGCGCGACGGGGTGTATTGCGCCCCCTACGTGGAGGACGGATCCAGAAATTACAGAAAATCTAGAGTCAAACTATCCGCACTATATCAAGCGAAGAATGATTATGCATATATGATGATTGTGCAGAACTTGAATCGAGAGATTCTTCACGCGGACGTTTAGCGATCGAATGATTTAAGGGGACCAGTACAGCGACTTTTCGAGAAATTATCATAGTCCGAAATCAATTTATTTCATCACCAAAGTTCATTTCACTTCAAAATATTTTTCTTTTTCAAAATCATGTGTCGTAAGGATTTCAGAGCACCGTTGCACCGATTCAGGTCATCTTGGATTCATTTTCTTCAGCAAACAAATCCTCATCATGTGAATGTAGGAATTTTGAAAAATTTTCGTTTTGGCCAAGTTATTTAAGAAATGAGTGATTATAATTTTTGCAAATTTGGTAAATTGATCATAACTTATGACATCATTTTTTATTTTGAAATTCCTGCATTCACATGATGAGGATTTGTTTTCTGAAGAAAATGAATCCAAGATGACCTGAAAGGGTCCAACGGTGCTCTAAAATCCTTACGACACATGATTTTGAAAAAGAAAAATATTTTGATGTGAAATGAACTTTGGTTATAAAATAAATTGATTTCGGACTATGATAATTTCTCGAAAATTCGCTGTATACTGGTCCCCTTAATGAGTTCAAATATAATTTCTGACGACTTGAGCTGATCATAAATTATGACTGCATGATTGCCCAATCTTCATGCAATTGCGTTTCATGATGATTTTGTGCTACTAATAGTACAAAATTCCGTGCAATCTTGGTCTGGCTTATGTTAGAAGTGATTTCAACAGATTTCAATGTGATATGACATAAATGAGTCAATCATGACAGTAAGCGATGCAGATAATTTGTCGAAGAAAAGCTAAATACTGGGCTTTCCTTATACATATAGTACAATTTTGTATCTAACAGTAGCTTCTCCACCGGACGTATAACAGGGTTTCCCTATTTACAACCCGTCCTTACAGTAGCTGCGTGCATCCGCTTCTCCTAATCCCACATAACACCAGAGTGTCATCCGGTGGACTCACCGCGGTAATCCTTGATAAGTAATACGCCACAACAGTGGGTTGGTGACATCAATTCATGCGATTGTCATCCCAAAAATTTTTCCTGTGAAAGTATTCAATAAGGCTGCACTATTCCTGCATCGGTTATAGAGTACAGGGTAATAAAAATCTGCAATGTTAACATCCCTTGCATATTGCACTAGCGCATTTTCCTGCATCCAGGCTGACATCGTGAAGGGTAGTATAAGGCATTGTGTGGAGTTTTTGGTCCCGAAAGAAATTGACTATTTCACAGTAAAATCGCAAACCTGGGGGTTAATGGTTGTCTACATACTATCTATAGAGATATATACTGCAGCGTGGTGATAAAATTGCAGAATGGATGCGTACACGAAGTGTGGCATCTATATCTTCTATGATCCTGGGGGATGTTTCAAGCTCATCAAGAAAACAATATAGCAGCACCCCGTGGTGAGCTTACCTCTAGCCTCCACCCTCCACCTTCTACCCTCTACCCTGGCCCGCGCGTCATCCTCCCGCCAAAACCCACCACCCATCAACTAGCGAAGCCTCTGCCTCCGCTGCTTCTGCTTCGCCTAACCCCCCCGACCGCGTACCGTTCTCTAAACACTCTTGATGGTTTATTCATGAGAAGACTCTTACCGCGATAACACTGATTCATTTAATAAACGGCAAAGGGCGCCAGCGAGTACAACATTATTTAAACGTCTATATATCTCGGGGGCGGCTTACCATGTCAAGAGGCACAGTGGCTGAAACCCTTGGGGCAAAGGTCAAAAATGCGACCCTTATTTCCGCGGTATATCATCGTCACGACTATCTGCAAATTACGATCGTTGATAATATGATGAGCGGAAAGGCTTCGTTTTATCATGATTCTTGTTATCGTGCAGGTGCCAGAAATTCAGATTATTGAAATTTGCATCGAATGCTACGATCATCATACATATAATAACAAAAAGTTTGTTCTTTGTTTGATCCACAGATTGCTTGTGATGGAATTAGATTTCCGATGACCTTTGACATTTTCCAAAATCTATAAGAGGTAGTACTACCCTTCACAATATTGTCATTGCGTATACCTAATAAAAAAAAAAAAAAAGGAATCAATCAGTATATGAAGATCGGGGGCTCATGCAATTCAATAAACCCAATTGAGTATATAAAAACGTGAGACCCCCCCTGTAATCATACACACACTCATATATACCTATGTAATATATTCGAATTGATATAATGAGGGTTGATTGAGTATATCAAATATTCTCGCGGCTTATCTGATTCCTAAATTGACAGTCGATAGTCAATTTTCAGGTCTTCATTTTCGGAAGGGGGGGTTTTAATACCGGTAAATTAATTAATTCGAAATTACACCAAAGGGAAATCCTTTCAGCCTTGCTGCAGAGGGAATTGCTCTAGGTATACCCGAACGAAATAGCCACTGCAATCTGAAAGTATAATGCGGGGCGTTATATTGCCTCATGGCGAAGGGGTGGCATTGCTTTTTTTATTTTTTATTTTTTCTGTTATCTGTACCTATACCTATATACTTCCACATCCATACGTATATATTGTAGGTATAGGTATACTAGACATATAAATATATCCACAGATACATGTAGGTAATGGAGGCAGAAGAAGGGGGAGAAAACTTGCGCTTGGTATTATATGGTTACACACACACATACACAGCACAGCACAGCACTTATTGAACATTCTACGTATATACCTGTGTGTGTCTGTATGTATACTCAACTGTGCCGTTGAGTTGAGGATTACCTGTTCGTGCCATGGGGTATGGGGGGGTCCCAGGATCAAGGGGTCTCCTCTTCCCGTTCTCTTCAGAGCAGCAGCGAACGCCGCCGCCCCTCAATGGACGTGACCGGGCGGAGTTTGCGACACTTGATCCTCTAATCCCTGGGATTCCAGCCATGCGCCAGGACACCACATAGCTAAAATCCTTACCGACTCGACCTATCGCCTGTATGTATGTAGGTACCTACTACCTACTATAGAGTTCCCTCTCTTTATCCTCCGCGACCTACGCAGTCGTCCTTCGTTCACACGTCCTTCACGGTACCCAGGCAAGGACTCAGCCACCTATGACTGGTTCCTCAAGGACTTCACCCGAATTTAACACCTTGATTGATATATAGGACCGTTTTTATGACCATTCTTTTGTATACACATTCAGCACGAAATGATGACGAATCGAAAGGCTGCGCCAGGGATACGAGAGAATAACTTATTAGCTGTTTAAAAACACAGACATTTCATTGGGTCTTATATATGGAAATATACCTATAAGGACTATTTTTGGTAGCGTTTAACGATCGAGCAAAAAAAAAAAAAATGTAGGAATAGCAAAACGAGTTAAGGGGTTCTAGCTGTAATTGTTTTCGGACCTCCAAACTACTATATCTTAAACTGTATAGTCCAGAGGTGATAATGGCGCCGTTAAGAATCAATTCCTCTTGATTATATGGATTTTATTTGCAATCGACACCAAGGCGGATAGAGTATATAGTAGTAGGTTCGCAGTGACCCGTAGATGAAAGAGGCCATTACCAACCCGATATTTACTTTTCGGACTGGTCTTATCGCTAATAGATCGCACTCTCGTTAAAGATAAGAGGAAAGGTCTCTATACGCCCTCGGGAGCGGTTAGTAGTTTCCGGTCATTTCAGTCTGGGAGAACTAGGAGACCTCTATTAACCTCCGTAAGCTGGACCTGTTCGAAGTCCTTCGGATTTATGGGACGAATTTACCGATAAGAATAAATTACGTCTTTATATTTATTCGATTACCAAATTTTCGGCAAATGCTATACAAGAGGGTGTAATAAAAGCTTTGAGACCGATAGTTCCATTGCAAAATCCTCAACCATTTCATCAAGATAGGTACAGGTTTACTGTTAGTTTATTTTACACATTTTTTGCATCAGCTACTAGACAAACTCTTAGTCATAGGCAACGAGATGATGATCATGAGTAAAGTTTCAAAAATATCGCGACAATACAGAAATGTTTATTTTTATGGAGAACCAGGCATGCACGCTTATAAAGTCACAGCTTTCTGACGACCCCCGAGATTCAAGTTTCAAGAGTTATAAGCTCCGTTTCAACTGACTTCCAAATTCTCTAACATTATTATAATATAACCACCCCCGCGATAACCTACTTTATAAAAGCTTCTCTGAATCGCGGCTATTAAATTATTGATCTTTTCCCGAAAAGATCGTGAATATTGTTTGTTTTGTACTGATCTGTAAAACTATTTAAAGCTAATAGAATTTTCATCAGCAAAATAACGATATTGAATAAAGTTATGATCATCGATATGATCATCAATGCTCATTTTCACTTCGATAATACGTCTTTTGATAAACTCTATAAATTGAGTTTCGAATATGGAACAGATCGAGAAAAAAAAAAAAAAAAAAAATTGATGAGCAAAAGCTTGAAATTACACTTCAGCCCTTATACGAAGTGAAAAAACCCAGGTGAGTCGACCTAGTAGGTGAAATCGTCGTATGTTCGTAGAACATGATATCCTGGGTGAATAAAGTCACGTAGAATAGCCGTTGGCGGTGAGAGTTGGAGATATGTCATGTAGGTAGGTATATGGCAACAGAAAGACACATACGGAAGACGGTACGTATTACGTGATAGAGTATTTCCTGAAATTTTTATTTCTTTATTTCTTTATTTTCGGGGGATCTGTAATGTGTGTTCATATATGCATATGTACGTAAAGTGCTTACATGCAGCCAAGCCAAACGTTTCGAAGCCTCAGCAAGCATAAAGAACTAAAAAGTAAGCAAAACGAAAAAAAGGCAACGCATACTAAAATGTATTTTTCGCTCTGGGATGAAATGTAACTTCCCGCTTATGCCGAGAGAAACCATGGCCCAAATAACTCACCGAATTCATTGCATGGAAATTTAGTCATTTCCTGGAGAATTGGACTGGATACTCCTGTTGCCTGAAGACGACGATGCGCTAGGTGGACAGCCAGGATATGACCCCCAGGTAGACTACGCCAACGTTCTGCTGTAAGATCTAGGAGCTCCTTGCCTGTAGGTGGCAAATCCGTAACAGAGGGTGCCGATTTCATTGAAAATGCCTGCGTGCACCAGGCCACCCATGCAGTTACGTGGTTTTGATTCCATTCAGAAGGATCTGTAACCAAAGATCACAGAAAAAAAATTAAAAAAAAAAAAAAAAAAAATTATAAATGTTGTAATATAATTTCATCAAATTATAAAACAATTGAATAAATTTGACTATTTATTATCCTTGAACCCCTAGGGATTAGGGGACTATTTTTCTTGCATAATACTGGAAAAGCGTTGTGTATCAATTATGCTAATATATTATTTACGAAAGCATAGACTTATTTATATTTTTTATCGAAACTATACGATGATTATAGTTTAGAGAAATTTATTGATGATTAATATCGTTGGGGTAAAAGGGATCGTCTGGTCAATTAACGTAGTTTAAAGCGGACAGCATCCCCAGAAAAAAAAAAATGGGAAAAAAAAAAGAAAAATGAAAAATTGTGCATGCGGCTTCAGAACTCTTCAGTTCCACGTAGGTACGATCCGAACTAAGAGACTACGAAGAAAAGAAGTTGAATGAATAGTTGTCTAGATGCAGCAAATTATCGGCTATCGAGGGGCTGGGAAGAAATTCTGTGAAAATATATTTCGTAAAATTCGCGTTAGACCCTCGAGTAGATCTATTTGAATCATGATCGTATCGTATAAAATGACACAGGCTAAGTTCCAAGAAGTTAGATGCATAAAAAAAAACTGTCTGATTTTCTAAAATCTAGTTTACGTCTGTAATAAATCTTAAAAAAAATTAAAAAAAAAACAAAAAAAGAAACACGTTAGCACTTAAGACGATGTGTTCTGCGCAAAGTGCTAACATGTTTCAGTTTCAAGAATTACCACCCGCATATTTCGTGGAATTATTGCATTACCGTTTGTTGTTTGTGGTATGATTCACATACTGAAACACACTCGACGTTACGTTTACTGAATATGAATGTATACTGGCAGTTTATAATATTATATACCTCACGCCAATTAGATTTGAATAAATATCAAGTGTTACAGCTATATTATCAATTGCCCTGCAGAACACTAGGTAACAGATGATCGCACTTCCTACATTAGTATTACGTCTGTCGGACATGACAGAACCAACATAGGGAATTAAACCACATGTACATTAAACTTCCTGGAATTATTTTGCAAGTTGAACTAAATTAAGTAACATTAGTTAAACGAGAATCTCATGTTGTTTATTTTGATTATCTCCGATTTAGCCGGCACACATTATCAATTCAACGTTCGATTCAAAGAATCCGCAAGATGTTATTTATATGCACGGATCAAGTATAAAACTGTCAGCAGAGTTGTTTTGGATGTATTTATTATCATAGCAGTATATATAATTCTTGAAAGATATTAAAAGGCACTTACCAAAAGGAACCATGACCATCTCATCGTTTTGTTCCGTGTCGTTGAGCTTCTTTGACCTTTTTGTTTTCACCTCACATCCGGTTTTCTTTTTAACACTACTACAATATTCTCCGGGCTGCATAATATCTCTCTTGCCTTCCCGCAACTCAAACGTTTGCGAAGATCTTGGCTGAAGGCCTTTCGGTAAAGGCGAAGAATCCTCGAGTGGATCTTCATCGTCAGTCGTTCTACGTTCTCCTGCAGCACACTGCACCTCGTTGGATACAGCGAAAGGTTCTTGATGTCTGACACTATTCCCTGATACCGTAAGTCCTGTTGATTGTAGACCGGACTTTTCTGACACATGTAATTCACTTGCACTGATTTCGTTGCACCTTGATTCAAAGACTTCAGTCCCACTTCCGGTATTATATGTCCCACTCTTGTTTCTTCCTCTCGAGCGGACCTCGTCTTGGATAGTTTCCGGCACTGAATGTCGTCGCGAATAATTTCCTTGGATAACCGAAGTCCAGGATTCTTCGATTCCGATATATCTCTCCCTGGAGGTAAACTGATCTGCACTCTCGTCTTCCGGTCCGGTATCAAGAAGCTCCAACTCTCGGCGGAGCTCCAAGTCTGCATCGCACATCTCTCCATGCCGGCAAACTTGTCCAAAGTTCTTGGTCCCATCTAGAGCACGTACGGTTTTATTCAATTCCGAATGATGACTCACTGAGGACCGTTTGAACCGCAATGATCTGCCTTCTGAATCACCTTCTTCCTTACCGGAAGTATCCGTTAACAGTTTTTCTTCACAGAGATCAGTGGGCGAGTCATCGTTGTCTGTAGATTCTATGTAAGACAATAATTTCGCCCTTGCCAATCGCCGAGGATTTCTTCTCGGATTAATATCCGGGTTGATCTCTTGAGATGGAACCGGAAGTACATCTTCCTCTGAATCGTTTAAAGCGGAAGCTCTTCCTTCGGTCCTATCGGTCCAAGATATGCTCGGAGATACTCCAGGTACTTGCCAGGAACTTAATTCTTCTTCACCTGTAGACGACCCGCGACTGTCTTGACGCCAGAGTACCTCCTCGTCAACGCGAGCGTCGCGTTGCAGGCGGCCTGGCTTACTGCGTTGCTGATTCATGGACATCGATGATGACTCCTCGAAGCTACATCCGGTTGCGCGCGTCAATGGTAACCGAGGTTCCTGGTAATCGGAATCATCCACCTTCCGAGATTTATGGTATTATTCAGAGCTCGAGTATAGCCAGAGTAAATCACGTGCGTTGCTGCCGTACCGTCGGCCACATTCGACAGACTAATACATTTCTCCGTAGGTACTTTTGGCAGTTATGACTATTATTCGCCGCGCTATACTAGTTTAATCAATTTAATCGAGTGGTCGTATAGCGAGGAGGAGGAGGAGGAGGATCGATCTTCCTGAGAACATATCTATTGCGAAATGAGAGAAGAATTCATCGATTGGGTTCTTAGATCTTTTGCAAATAACGAACTCGATTGGTTCTCGAGGTTCAACTTACTTTTTATTTCTTTCTTTTGATTTTATTTTTACCACCGATTCCTCCCAGTCGAGTATCTGACTTTCAAGGTACTTTTGCTGCTGCAGCAGTCCCATGCAGGAGAGTTGGGAATAAATTATATAGTTTCTTGGAAATGGTTCTTGCGACAAAACAACAGCACCTATATGTATTATTGTGGTTTGATAAGTAATATTTTAATTTTGCTTTTTCTTTAGGTATTACGAACCGCGACGTCCTTGACGGTGGCTCATATAGAGCTGGTGTAGGTAGGTATATGGAATATAAAATCACGAATCGACTTCCTATGCCGAAAGCCTAGATTCGCACCGCACGTCGATCCGGTCGCTGCATAAACCGACTATTCGTTCTAAGAATTTATCTGCAGTTTGCTTCGCAGCATTATGCCACCACTTGGCCCGGCGTATTTCCCAGGTCTGACGTCACGCTGGTCCACGGCGTGAATGGACCGAAATCTCGAATTCCTATTGGCTGAGAACGAATCGCCCGCGGATTCTAAGAACCCAGTAAAGCTGCGCCCGGAGGGGCGATGCGAGGCTCGAGTCGCTGAATCACTACGACCAAAGAGCAAAAACCACGCGGTGCAGGCGCCCGTGCCACGTTCATGAACGTTTTCAACATTTTCTTGGCTAATCGTTGTTTTAGTGTTACAAAAATAAATATGAACCGCCCGGTCCATTGATTTGCATATATACGGCGGGGGCGGATGTGGTTTTACTGTTTTAGCGCGGGTTACGACTACACTGAGAGAAAAAATTTGTTGAATCAAACACATGGGTTCTGTTGTTAATAAATAGTTGTTTCAACCATAATTTTGTCTGAATGAATAAGCCGTAATTACCATAACACCTCTTGTTCATTTGAATCAAACAAATTTAGTTCAAGCAACCAATATTTTGTCACATCAACATAATATTCATTTCGCCACCCGTAACCGCCGCGTTTTGTTGGGCTAAACAAGGTTTTTTTGGCATAAGCAATTTTTTCTCTCAGTGTAGCGTCGCGCCACTACGTCGGTATTTGCTCCGTATTAATCGCTCTCCGCAAACCATCTTGAACGTAATGTTGCGTGTATTCGGGCGAGTTAGTCATCTAATAAGAAATATTGTCGGCCAGGCGTCCGCGTCGCTTAGCGTCGCGACGCTGCGGCCTTCATGACGTCGACTTTGGCTAGGCGCTACTAGCTCACGAGGCGACAGATGGAATTATCGAATAAAGTGATGGCGCGTCCCGCTTTACCGGAAATTCTTATGACGTAGGGAAGAAATAATGCCTGTCAATTGAATGGATCCCGCGAAAATCTTTCCCAGTGCCAAAAAGACGCTTAGGTTCCAAGAAAAACGGAAAAAACAAACCGCGCTAAATCCCATATTCAATAGTCATCCGGATTTATATTTTCTATCGAGAAAATAGCTCTGGCCAAAAATGGTGCCCCTCGAGCTTTTCCTATTCAATTCCCAAAAATAAAATTTTACTATTGTATATCACTACTCGTCGTCGTGGGATTTGAGTCGCGCCAAACTGCCGCCTTTTTCAAATTCCACACGAAAGTCGAGCCAGTTTCTTCGACGATGTGAATATACGAAAGCATTATAGTATGTGTGGACCCGGTTAACGATATGATTTATATCAAGGAAATTGGAAAGTTTAGGCAAGATTTATCGCTGCGCCTTGTGTCAGGCAACCGACGATACATAAAAATCACGTAGATACGGTACCGTGAGAATCCAGACGCCGAGTGACTCACGACTAGAGAGTCCTTACACTGTCTCATGCACGGGTGTAATACCAAATCTTGATAATAATCAATCGATGAGTCATTTCATGTATACTGCTGATATTAGTAATCATTAAACGTAAAAATCGTCATGAAAATAATGTTGCGTTATAAACGCAATAGCCTGCGTCCTCGATCTTTACACGATCCTAGGAAATCTAATCATCGTCCTGTGCGATCTCCTCCGCGAATATATATTCATACTACTAATCATACATGGCTATTAAATTCGACCTTGAACAGTTCTGCTAATGTATCGAGTATGTTAATTTGATGGTATATATAAGTTATATTCTGCGAGATACACTGAGATTCAAAACCTGCACGCTTTCGCGCGCTTAGATAGAAACTTTAATTAAGAGGTTTCTCGTAATTCCATACTGTCTCTCTAATGTCTTATAAGCGAATCATACATATATAGTCTCGTAAAAGTAAATGCTGCGGTCCCGGGTCGGGACCTAAGGAATTGATGAACGGATTCCTTGGAATCCGATGAGGAAAACGACGCGCTTGTTCAATGACGTCACATACCTGCCCGATCCTGACAACGGAATGGGATAGAGAAGAGGTGGGAAGCTACCAGTTCTTGATATAATGCGCTTCACATACCTGCATCGTATTTTATTACCTTCGCATTAGTTTTGTTTACCTTTTTCTATATATTTCATAATTTCCTAATCGCTTAATCCGCGAATCTGTTACCACATGCATGATCATAATTCAAGGATCAAAGTCAATACTTATATAACAATATTTGAATTATTTTCGACACGGTCATATTATTCAACTATTTCGAACAACAAGAATAAAACCGCGAAATTATATAGCCGAGAATTTCAAATTTGATATGCGAAAGAGTCGAAGGATCAGTTTCTCGATGTTACCTCATGCCCCGGTTCATCTCGTTCAAGAGAGACTCTCTCTCGTTGGAAAGAGGCGTTTCGGAATGCAGGAGCACCTATAAAATATAGGTATAATTTCAGTCGGGCAAAAGATTTCGGAATTTTCGGTTCATTGACCCGAAAATTAGACCTGGATGTCTGTTCGGCGTACGCAGTCTCCACGCAGCGTCGCACCTCCCCGTTCACCTGCATAGCTGCCGCATACCTTGACCATGAGTGGGCAGGCTGGGCTATATAACTCGCAGTCTTCATTGGCCACTGAACCAATCTTCATTCTTTTATGATTTGATGTACAGATATTGGCAAAGAATTTTCTCGCCAATTATTTATATGCCCCCATGGTATAACTGTATACTAAAATCCTTCAGTAGGTCATTCAAACGTACCATAGAGACCCGCAATTGTAACAAATAGCAGTCAATTTCAAAAACGGTATCAGAAATCTGCAAATTGTTTTCAACTACGATTTTTCACTTCTCGGGGTGAAGAATAATCAAGCAGACATCGATAAATCGAAAAGGTGTCTTTTTTATGCATAAAACTTTAGGGTTCATAGTTTTTGCAATTAGTACTAACTTGAAGATTGGGTTTTAGGAATGAGTGAAGAAAACAACCAGTTTTTCGTTTATTTATATACATATATTGTCTATATTATTATTATTTATAAATTTATTATAAATATATTAACTGTACAACGTTACAATAAAACGTTCATTATCTCTTAATTTATTTGTGTGTCTTTAATGCTGAGCTGAGTATTCACACACAATTTTCTCTCCACGAATAGCTCAAGCACTACCGAAGAATTGCGGAAAAAAATACTTTGAAGAAACTGAAGATAATTATGCAAAAATTATCTCATCAGTAAGTTCGATTACTGCATCCAACTCTATGAATATAAAAACTAAAATTTAAACGTTACTTATTCCCGATTTTTCTACAGTTTCTAACAGACTTTGAAGGTGGGTTTCAAACAGTTCGCATCTAATCGGCATTTCGAGAGAATAGAAAGGGTTCTTTAAGGCGTAATCAGCGTATAGTTCGTATACTCGTTTAAGTAAAATATCCATTCCAGCCTGGGTGGGTTCAGCAACTACCATGAACTTCACACCAGTCAATGTTTGGTAACAGTATAAACGAAAGGTGTCTGCTTCGAGGACTTCAATACCAGAACATCTTGGTTCTGGACTAAGTTGACTAGCGATAGCAAATAATGGGTAAAACATTGAGGCAAGAAAGATTTTTTCATTCGTTGTCATCTTTGATCTAGTAAACCTCAACTGTATTGGAAAATTATCAGCGTTATCTAACATCTCCAACACGTCTCTACCGTCTTCCAATTCTTTACCGCTAACAGGATTTCCATTCACCGATGTCAAGACGTGACCGACTGGAAAATCAAATAAAGATATATGATGCAGTGATCAATGTTAGGCGAAATATTGAAGACAAATTTTATCACCAGTTTTTTAATGTAGGAAATTAAGTACAATAAGGTAGTTTTATTCGCATCTTTTAATCATGGATATGGTATGACTGTAGGAAATCAAAGAAATAACAAGAATTTTAAGTATTTTGTACATATTTTATAGTTATGAATTCAATGATTGATAAATTGTAGTTTTTATTATAGATATTCAGGTTGTAGTAATTTTTAATCTAAAATATAAATCATATTGACGAAATTTAGGCCAGTCTGTTCTTCTATTTGTCTCTCTTGTTATCAGTAGAGAGATCTGATATCATGCAATGTTTGTATGTATGGATAGTGAATTACAATTTTTAGATAGTTATAGTAGCAGTGTGAATTCAGACACAATCTACAGGGGAAGCGACGCTTTCGCGATTTTTTTTTTTTTTTTTTTTCTTTTGTAAATTATCAGATCGAATTGATTGTTGGATTTTTGTTTTTTCAAAAAAATTTCGGACTTCTGAATGACGTGAGAAATCGAGTTGAAAGATAAAGATAAAGTTATCTTACCTCTTATACCGTCTCTTTGACCGAAGGCAACAACAATCTTTTTGTTTTCATAATTCAAATTAATATCCAATGGATATGTGAACGATTTTTCGGTTTCTACTTTCGGGACATTATGATCATGATTAAATATCAGACCTCCTGATTTCGAGACGATATAAACACCGTATATAACCATTTCTAATACCGATAATAAACCGAATTACAAACTCTTGGAGGTTAGGTTGATTGTGTTTTATCTGTCAAACACAGCTGACAGCGCATTCGCTATCGAAACTCGTTTCGTGTTAATAATCGATTCGAAATATCTCGACTAACGTTTCAACCTAGGAACGCAATTTTCAGATAATAATTATCTCTTTGTTTGTCTAAATTACTTGTAAATCGTCTATATACGTTAGATAAGTAGAATAAAAAAAAAAAAAAAAATTATTCACCTAGCGTTAAATCAAATCTAGAAATTATTTGAAACTCTAATTTTGTACGTATGTTAATTTTGAGAAATAAAATTATCGTTCGTACTTTGAACTATCGATTCCTTTTATTATTATTTCGTCTCGAAAATGTCCACTGGCTAGTTAAAGTTAGGTATATAGCTAGTGGCAGTGAACAAAGATATATTAGCATTATTTATTATTTTTTAAACCGTGCGCAATATTGTGATGAGAAATGGATAACATAACAGTAAGTTCGTCTATCTTATCGTTAATTTAACTAATCATTTATATCACATTCGCAATATCATCCACATTTCTTTTTTCACATACTATTATTATACTACACTACTTACTTACTAGGTATATCTGTACGATTTTCTATTCCCTTTTTTCTATAAATACATTTATAATTATCTCATTGCATGAATATTTCACGCATATGTTTTATGTAATTTCTGAAATTCTACGCACGTAATATATCTAGCCTTATCTCTCTTACTCCTATAAATCTGCGTTCATAGTTATAGCGGTACGAAAATTATTATCATAATTCAATATGTTTCGATTTCTTATCCATATTTCACATATGAATTATTACTATTCATCAGATACAGGATTTTCCTATTTCAAACTTTAGTCAGCGTTATTTTGCAACAAGTTCTAATCTCTCTGTCCAATGATTCATTTCATCCCAATATTTTTTTTATCAACAAAGAGACTCTTGAGTCTTGAATTTTTCTTTCTTTTCAAAAATTTGATATTTTTTTTCATTATCTATAATATTGGATGGATTAGATCCCGTGTTGAGATCTGATAAAATGAACATGAATGAGTCTCATTTTTTGTGTTCATCTAGATAATTTTTGACTAACTGCTAATCGATATTTTCATTTATATAATTCTCACATATGAATTGCGCAGGGTATACTGCACGCGATGTTTCGCGGCTTTATGGACAGCCTAAAGGGTGCGCTGGTTCTTTTTTATATGGATAAACAGATAAATGAAAGAGCCTTGAAAAACTCGCCTCAAAGAGGAGACCCTGGATCAAGGAGAAAAGAAAGCAGCACCACAAGTCCAAACAAGCAGCCAAAGCAACCCCAGTATGCCGCTGAGCTCATATTTCATTTTTAGCACAAAATTTGAACAAAAATCTTATCCATTTTTTTTCACTACAGGGAATCAAAAGTATTGAAAAGAACAATCCAGTGCTGCGCGCTTAACGGCGGTGTGTTCTGGGCGAGTATCTTCATTTTTGAATGCGGAGTATTACCGTCCTTAAAATATCTGCTCACAATTGTGTTCGGGGATTCGTCGGGGATGGGTATTACAATTTGGTCTTGGATGAAGCCATTTCTCTCTTTGACTTTTGGCACCATATGGGTGCTACCACTTTTTTTACTGAGTAGGATAGTGAACAGTTTGTGGTTCCAGGTAAGTTTTGAGAATCTGCATTTGGCTGCTTATCAGAACTTGGAATAATAATAAGAATAAGGAGAAAAATACTTCTCGTCTTAATTATTCCAGGACATAGCAGACAGCGCATATAGATACAGGCAAGGCAGGCCCCACCTGTTATCAAGTGTAAGTAAACTGGTGGCAGATATGCTGTTCAGCGTATTAGTCCAGGCTCTTTTTTTGGGTCAAGGAATGCTGGTGTCAAGAGTGCCTCTTCCTCCTGTAGGGGATCTTCTTGCTCTTGTTCACATGTGTCTTCTCTACGCCTTATATGCCTTTGAATATAAATGGTTCAACATGGGCTGGGAGTTGCACAGGCGATTGACTTTCATCGAAGGAAATTGGCCTTATTTTATTGGATTTGGACTACCACTCGCTGTTTTAACTCAGCTACCAAACTCTTACGTCATAAGGTATGGCCCATACTTCATAAATATCACCTGAGTGATAATCGCACATCCTGAAACTTCAACTATAATTATAGATTCATATTTAATCTGATTTCCAGTGGCTGTGTCTTCTCAATTTTATTCCCGCTCTTTATAATCAGCGGAAATGAAGCAGATCCAGTTACCGGAGTCTGGTGAGCATAGTACAATAATTAAACTAATTTTCCTTATATTCTGTGATTCATTCTAGATTTGTACATACTTTACTAGTAGTTTCTTTTTAATCAGAAAGCTTGATTTGAAAGTGCTGACTTGTGAGGGGATTATTCTTTTGAACTTTGATATCAATCTGTTTTCATAATGTTTTTTTATATATTCTATGATGTTACAGCGACTATCCATTGAAGTTATTTTCGCCAGTGATTGCCATTGCTAATACATTGTTTAATAAAACAATTCGACCTGCTGGAAGACGGTGACAATTACAAAAGACTAAATATTCTGCAATTTGTAGTACGCTTGGATGTAATACAAACACAAAAAACTCAGAATAAGTTTTCTTACATTATTTACTACTTTTCAGCGTGAAAATTTTTTTTTAATATTGTTGCTATCATCAGAACAGCTGTGTACTGGATGAGCACTAATTATCGTTATATTAACTTGAATATTATCATATCTTGATCGCTGTAAGCAGTGATTAACAGTTTTTGGATTGTTAAATTTTACTTGACATTACTTTAGGGATAAGTCCATAAATCAAGGACTGTTTCTGGCTAACAAGAAGAAACTTGGATTATTACAATCGAGTAATTGGATGAATGAATTTCAGATTGATTTTTATATTGGGAATTATTACGCGTGATGAAAAATTAAGTTTTATTTTTTATAAAATGAGAAATTTTGCCTTATTGATAAATGATAAGAGCCTGAATTTTAACTATGATTATTTTGAGCATTATTAAACATCTTTAGATATGAATCGAAAGTTTATACCTAATTTTATACTTTCTATGTATATTTGGTAGAAAATCTGATAAAAGCTTGAAGAAAGTTCGTTTACTCATTACCAAAGCATTGATTTTCTTTTCACTATATTTTACAATACTAAATCTTTAGTGCTAAATCGTAGTTTGAAACGTGATAAAACGACGCGAAGATAATTAGTGTTCATGTTATGGTGTCTAAAATAAATAACTGTATATATATACAACGAACGCTATAACTGTAATAACTATTATATGATAATAATTACTAACACTAAATATACCGATAGTTGAGCTATGAGTGCACGTAGTAAACTATTAATCAAAAGGGAAGGAAACGAAAATTTAAATTTAATTAACTTTAGTTCGATATTTACGTAGTAATTAGTTATACTATTTTTTTGAGGATATTTGTGGAAAACGACTTGAGTTAATAATGTATATACGATTTTATTAAAAATGTGCATTTTTGCAACAACTTGAAGAATATATTTCACGAGAAATAATTAACAATAAGTGCAAAATATCATTCGGTGTGTTTTGTAAAAGCATGATTGTATTTGTGCAAGAAGATTAGAGTATGAATTATTATTTTTTTTTTTTTTAACCTTTGGCTTATCACCTATAAAGGTCGGTAGCCTATGAATTATTTATCATCTATCATCATCACTAAGCTGTTATTATGTAATATAATATTAAAATTTGGATGTTTATTATACTGCATAAATAACTAAAAAAAAGCTTATTTCTTGAATGATATTATATGATACACATACTAATAGAAATTCGAAATAAAATAACTTATTAATCTAATATATGGATTGATAGATATTGATGCAAGATATTGAAGCTATATGAATAGGACGAGGATTCAGTACTTAGACTCCGAAAGTTCGGCAAGGAATCTTTCAAAACTTAATATATTATATAAATAAGAAAGGATAATATTTATAATTTTGAAAGTGATTCCTTGATGCGTCGTTCTTCCAATAAAATCCTCAATTAATAATCACCGCTACAAATAAGAACACAACTGTATTGCGCTCAGATTCTACAAATTCTCTAAGTTTAAGATTGGGTAAAAATTCATATCAACAAATTTATCACAGGGATATTCGTTTTTAATGATAAATTATTCTCAGTTTGTTATTTTGCTATATTGTGTAAGTTTAGAGTGATTCATATTAATAAGAATATATACAGAAATACATTTTTTTTTTATTTTATTTTTTTAGATTTTTGCTGTTCAGATATAGATATAAATATTTGAGCTTGTGCCTGATTGAAATTATCAACTATTGTGAGGTGTCAATATATATCTAGAATTATTAAAGATGTGTTCTTATTGTTGGCTTCTGTAGGTTCTATAAATATAGAACTAGAGTAGTAACGCCTTTGAAAGAAAAAAAAAACATAAAGAAAAAATATAAGAAAATAATGAATTTTGTGCACGTAGTATAAGAATTGAGAAATTAATTTTAATTGTATAATAATTTACTTTATTGAGTAGTGACTCTATCTAGTATAAATTAATTTACTTTATATTTAACATTTGAATCGTACAAAAGTAGTCCGGCGATAAATTGTACTACACAACACAGATTAAAACAGAGGTACATACTTCCCACGAATTTTTTTTTTTATTCAGTACTACTATCATTGTGTTATAATTAAACATGAGAATTCAATCTTATTGCTCTCTTTGAAATGAATACAGATATGATTAAGTTATAATTATAAATGATAATGTTTCGACATTCGTCAACATATCTTGCGCAACTTTTTTTTTTTTATACCATTATATTGTTTGTAGATTTTTTATTTTACAAAAAAAAAACTCTTTGATCTAATTATGCAGTTTTCAATAAAAAATTACTCTGCATTAATTTGTGCTAAATAAGGCTTAGTTAATTTAAGTACGTCTTAATTTAATAAAAAAAAATAAAAAAATAAAAACCAGGGAAATAATTATCTAGCTACATGACAAAAATTTTTTGTTACCAACTTGTGATAAATACCTTTTTATGTTATCATTTATAAAATATGAGGCAGGGCCAATTGTATATATGAACTTAATGTAAAATAAATGGTTTTGTATACTACTTTAAAAACAGTTTCTTCTTCTTTCTTTATAATATAGTAGTATAGCTATTACAGTATTTATGTATGAAAATACATGAAAATTGTCATGATTATCGATTCCACCGCGGTGTTCATTTGTGGCTGACTATGCCAAATAGTTTCCTATCAATTGATCAGAATCTAACTATATCATATACTTTTTGATAAATTATAAAATTCCAGAGGAAAAATCATTTGTAACGAGTACATCAATACGATACAACATCGTATTGAATTTTCTAGTTTATCATTATGTACTTCAAAGATATTGATACTTCAATTACAAGATATAAACGGTTATTATTTATTGCATTTAATTAAACATAATACTAATATTTTCATGTAAAATTTATTCATTTCATTGCAATGCCGTAAGTTCTAAAGCTAAAAAATTTGTGATATAATATTAGTCTTAGATACACTGGTAATACTGAGTGTAAAGATCACATTAGAAAATCTTGAAATGTAAGCAGATCGTGATCTGGTGGTTCCTCTTTGATTCTGTAACCACTAGGTATTGCAAAAGTTCTGTGTAATGCAGAGAATCCCAGTCCAGGATCTGCCTCTTCTTCTGGTCCAGGACTAGAGGCTGAATCAGTGTTCTGATTCTTACAGACCTGAAATAAAGAGTTTTCATAAATTTCCTTGCATTCACCCATAATTCATTTAAAAAACTGAGTACTGCAACAAATAAATTTCGCCACATCTGGACCGATCCGAATTTATCATACCTCAAACCGCAGCGATTTGTAATTAGCTAGTTTTCGTGTCCCAGGGGAACTTTGGATGAGATTTTGAATCGTTGGATGTGAAATACCAAAGAAATCTGCTCCCCTTGGAGGAATGGAGCTAAGTGTTGGAGATATTGCAGCTAATAGTCTGGAATGACATTCATCAGGCGTCAAACCAACCAATGGTTGATCGGGATCGCTATCCGAAACTATTTCAAACCTATTTTCAAAAAAGAATAAAAGTTTAGACCATCATTTTGAGAAAAGAGAATTCAATATATCACAGAAATAATGATTTATAAATTTATAAATAAAATATACAATAATCTATTACCGAGGATTCAAACCCCCATCTAAAATCTTGCAAGTGTATAGACTCTTGGTGTGGGCATCTCTCAAACTCGCGAACATTCTCGTACTACAATAACCGACTGGATAAATAAGGTCCTCAGTGTGATAAGTGATTCGATCTGATACTACCTCGCCAAGCGAGTAGACGGTCAGATCGCCTAATGAAATGGGAAAGACTGGTCTCCCGTGAACATCCAAAGGTATAAGTTGCACCACCCTACGTGTTGCCTTGCAATAACGCTTAGGTTTGCTTTTAGTTTCTGAAAAAAGAATAACACAAATGATGATTAGTAAATAAACGGAGTTGATTCAACCGTAAATAATGAATCTGTGTTGGTTGCTAGTCGTCAACATAAGTTCTATCAACAACTTGCCTAATACTTCTGTAGAGTTTCTCTTTTTTACATTTTTCTTTGGAGTTATTCCTTCATGGTTTGGAGATGGGGATCCTAAGTTGTTCGCATGCGACTTGGTCAGCGTTGTTGCAGGATCTACTTCACCTTGCTGTTGGTAAAGTTTACGCAATAGGAAATGCCTCTCTTCCTTGACCATTAAAAGATTCTCTTGCATTTGCGCTACTTGATCACAAAGCGCTGCATTCTCCTATAGAAATAAAAAAAAACATCAAGTAAAATCAACTTATGGCTTTATCGAACCTGGATCGAAGTAGAAATTTATCTATTATATAAAGCCAGGTGTAAAGTCTGCGAGCTAACTTTACTAACAAGATCTAATTGCGCAAACTACAAAACCTTCCAAGCTGATCTCATAGGTTCGCCACCTTGACACAGCTAGCTGACGCTTAACTATTGTAGAAAACTACAGGAGAGAGGCGGCGTGGCTAGTCTAACAATGCCAGGATTTGAACCAGAGATCTTGTCGACATTTGTGCAAGCTAACTGCGAGACTATAAACACCGATAAATAATGGTGAAAGAAATGATTCTGATTATACTTACGAAGACTGTGTCTTTAACGATCCTTTTTAGTTTTCGATACTTCTTTTTGTACTTTATATTCTGTTGTACTTCTAAATTTTTGTGATATTCATTGTAATAGGGATTGTAGGAATGAGCCATGACTGACTGTATAGAATTATCGTTTTTTACTGATAGACGATTTAATTACAGCATATGTATGCAACAACGATTTATCGTTGGTGGGTTGAAAGGATTAAAGTTTATACTTTGACTAATCAACCTTTTTATAATTTTATTTGAAAAATATTGTCGCTACACAATTCATAACCTAGAAAATTTATGTAGTAAACAAGATCCTCGGTAATGCAGATCGTAGAAATGCTTCAATATCTTGTTTCCTATTTTTATCGTGTAGGTGACGCCTCCGTCGTTCATGACGTCCTATACGTGACCAATTGCAATAGAGCTTCCAAGTTGTTGTCCACAAGTTTAGGAAGTTCCGGTGTTCACATTGTGGACAATTCGGAAAGTATATTGGTACGGGAATTTCCCTACGTATCTATGCCATACATTTCAGCCAACTGAGGGATTGCCATTCCCTCCCCTCAACTAATTGACGAACGTTTTACGCACTTGCTAAACGTATAAAACCAGGACATCTTTCTGGAGAAGGATCATTATTAATTGAGTTGCTCAACGAGTGATACACAGAGAGTTCTCTACAAAGTTTCGTCAACCGATAAAATAAAGGTATGTTTCAACAATTTAATATTCTGTTCGAACTTCGTTAATATTCTGTGATATTCTGATCAGATGTATAGTGCGTTTTATATCCTTGATCTGTTTGTGAACCGGTTTTACATCGTGTTATCAATAACTGACGAATAATTAATCTGTTTGGAATAATAAACTCTTCATCTATCTTGCATGGGGGTGATTGTTCTGGCCTCAGGCCTCCCAGACAGCACGGAATATTGCTCAATATTGTAGCAACATTGCAATGGTGCTACAATGTTGCTACAATGCTGCTACAATATTGGGCAATATTCCGTGCTGTCTGGGCTGTTTAAGAATTTAGTTGAAAATATTATTACATATATCGTGGATACGAGGAGCTTTGTCTTTGTGAATAAAGAGATAGTCAATGATTTACTATTCTAAATAATTCTCACTAGCTTTTGACGATTCTTACGAGTTCCTTTGAGCCTTTGCGAGATTTAGCAATTTGATTTTTAGCATTTTTAAAGTTGAGAGTATTGATTTTATTCGTAAAAAGTGGTATAAACCTCGGAATTACATGAAATCGTACAATAATTGTTCTCATTTTTGTTTATTACAAGAGCGTAAGTCCGACCTTTTAACGGTTTTCGAGCTCTCCAGAATAAAACTTCTTGTGATCCGCGTACCACGTCAGATTTAGGCACAGTATCTAACATATAATTAAATAACGCAGCTTAAAATTTGTCAATCTTTTATAGCAAAATGGACAAAAAAGCAGCCGACAACAAATCCAATGTATGTAACCCGAATAACGAGGCTACGGGACCCGGCCGTCCAGCGGCATACGGCGGAACAGGCGACAAAGCCGATCTTGATAACCACGGCAGGCAACTCAATCCAAATCATGATAAGTCTGGACCAACTGCCCGCAAATAAACCATACTCATGAACATTATCTGAAGCTTCATAAGTCATTAATTGTAAAATATGACTAATTAATAAACCAAAGCTTTTTTTCACATTTTAAACAATATAATATGTACTGTGTCCACTTATTCGCGGTACAGATGGAAAATTCAAACTAATTCACTTTATAATATCCAAAATGCTGCGAAATATTTCCTAGTCTTCTATAATTTTAAGTTAGAATGGTCAGAGATTTCGGTACGTTTCATACAATATATAGATAATTCGATTATCTATGACAATTGGGTCATACGTAATATTAGTATGTAATATAGCTCTAAGTTTAAAGCATCAATTTCATCGTTAGTTCGTTGCATATTCTCAATTTTATTCGAGAACTTTACTGCAATAACTTTGGTGAATATCATGTGTATCACGCACAGCTCTTGAAATTATTTTAAGCGTAAGTATATAAGAATATAATCAGCAGAATATAAAATCAAGAGACTTGTATTACAAGTGTTGATTATACAAGTACCTACATATCGTGTTCTTTTTAGTTGTGCGCGACTAAAGAAAAAGTCGTAATGTTCACATGCTTTTAGCATGGAAAAACTTAAAAAGAAGAGCGCGAGTACTAGAATCGGAATTAAGAGCTAAAAATTGGACAGGATTCCCTTTTCGACATCTAAAACAAGATTTTCAATGGGGAGTTCCAAAAAAAAAAAATAGTCGTTTCAAAAAAAGCACCAATATTATATATATTATATATCGCGTCATTAATGCCATAAGGTGGTAAGGTGGTAAGCGCCGAAAAAAAAAAAAAAAAATCGTGTTTTTGGTGGCAAAATCTTTTTCGTGACATATAACATCGTTTGGGCATATCCGCAAAAAAAATAATTTTTTGACGCTTACGACCTTATGGCATTAGTGACGCGATATATATTCCATGACCATTCCGTAAAAATACGACGGAATGAAATTAGCGGACCGCGGATTCTAGTGACTTTTCCGTCCATTCCGTCCCGTGATTCCGGATTCCGGCGATCCGGGCCTACCCCTACATGGGACGGCAGCCTCATTGTGGACAATTCGGAGTCCGGAGAGTCTATTGCTACGGGAACTTCCCTACGTATCTATGGCATACATTTCAGCCGTTACTCGTTAGTACTTGCCTTGAACATAAGTTCCGGGGATATATCCAAAGGAAAAAAGAAGAAGAAGAACGTCGGAGTTTTGCAGAGAGTTCGGCGCCTCTCGTGACTTCGAGTTCTATTCATATTTCAATTGAACCAGTATTCATTTGAAGTAAGAGGCGGACTGAGCGATTCGTGGCGCGATCTGGTCCCCGCTTAACTTTGTGTCAAGAATAACATTGTCACATGTAAAGTTTTATGGTTCACTAATGAAAATCTAAAATACATAATAACGAATAACTATCAAAAAATTACATTCTACAGCGGTTCTGTCGATCCAACATAAAATGGGATCCCTTTTCCGAAGCGAGGAGATGACCTTGTGTCAGCTCTTCCTTCAAAGCGAAGCGGCTTATGCCTGCGTGTCCGAACTGGGAGAATTGGGTCTCGTTCAATTTCGTGATGTGAGTTTTTAAATTCGAGTCTAATATTTATATCGAGTCCCATATTTGTTTATGATAGAGTATTTTATCATAATTTTTCGAACCGCGATTCCATAACGTATAATCGCTCAGTATATACACACTTCCTTATTCATTACTTACCCAGGTAGCATTTCATGCATCTTCAGGTCTTGTAAGCTCCTGTCGACAGTGACTTCTGTCAGAATTACGCGTTATCGTTGCATGTCTCTGCACATGCAGCGACACTTACCATAGACATTGGTAGGTCTGCCGAATGCTTCAAGTCTCCATGCGCACGTCCATCCGTCCAATGCGGAAGCAGACCGATAGTGGTCTGCATAGATGGCCGTCACATGCACTTGCGACAGAATGCTACCTGGGTTACTTCTCACTATCTTGCGCTAAGATCAAACATTGACAATCTCATATACAATATATAATATTACTTCGTATGGAAGCGCCGATCTTTGGGTTCATATTCCGTATTTCGTCATCGATCGCTTTCCACTTGTATCTCGCTCTCCCCTGTGTCCCACGCCCTAACGAATGATCATTTTCAATTTTTTTTTTTTTTTTTTCCAAAAAACATTTACCGAGTTTCCTTATTCAGTTTTCGAATCATGTTTAGCTTAAGGACGTTCATGCGTGAGGCTTAATAGTAGATAAACAATTTTATTTTTCAGTTTTGACAAGTTTAATCATGTAGTTATCTGGCCTCAAAAATTCAATACCCTTTATCGATCATTTCGAAAAGTTATTAATGATCAAAAATTAGATTTTTAACATAGAGCCTTATGAGAAAACAGCATTTTTTTGTGTTAAAAATTATAATATTTATATTATTAAAGTAGATACCATAGTAAATAATTGTTTAAAATATTCTCCAAACAATGCAGTTTATTTAATTGCATTAAAAAAAGGGTGTTATCGACCGTTAAAATTAATCATCAATTATTTTAGTCAGTAAAATTAAAATTATCGTAGTCAATTTCGCACCATATTGAATAAAAAGTCAAATTAATAGTTAATTTATATTGACTGTTATTTTATAATAAATTATTAAAAAATATTTGAGATAGATATTTAAGCATTATAAATCGTTGTATGATTATTGATATATTTTTTAATTTCTGAATAAATTTCGTAAAAAGTTAGTATTCTTTTGACTCTGGTGAAGCGCATGAACGTCCTTAATGATGATAGATTGGAATGAAATGACTCAACTCCAAATGCTTTGAATCGTTTTTTTTTTTTTTTTTTTTCACCTTCTGTCCTTATTTTATTTTTAGAATATGAATATAGAATATAGAATATATTATTAGAAGAATATTTTTTTTTGTTTCATTCACGTGTAGCTAAATCCTGACGTCAATGCTTTCCAACGTAAATTCGTCAACGAGGTACGAAGATGCGATGAAATGGAGCGCAAGCTGCGCTACCTTGAAAAAGAAATAAAAAAAGATGGTATTCCCATGCTTGATACGGGTGAAAATCCCAAAGCACCACAACCCCGTGAGATGATAGGTCTAGAAACAACATTTGAGAAGCTTGAAAAGGAACTGCGTGAAGTGAACCAGAATGCCGAAGCCCTGAAGCGTAATTTCTTAGAACTTACAGAGCTTAAACATATTCTGAGAAAGACTCAGGTCTTCTTTGACGAGGTAAGAAAATCGCATCTATGTATTATTGAAATACTTGAATTTATAGATATTTTTTCACTTCAAATTTCACATTTCTTTCATGTCTTTACATATATATATATATATATTAGGGTGTGCCAAAAGAAAAAAATTCAAACGCGCATCAGCATTCCAGTAGAGCTTCTCAAATAGAATATCTCAGCCAAATGTGCCAACCAAATGAGCTCTTAATATTGATATTTAGAACTGCCTATTTTAGTTACTGGAATGAGTTTGGCTTTGAAACGTACAAAGATATGTTCAGTGACATCCACACAATGAACTCCAAGCACCTATGTTGAAGCAGAGTGGCGTTGGAGCATTGTGGTCGTGTAGAGTGTGCTAATGTGGTTGTGTCTTGTCTGTTGTGTCGTCAGCAAGAGCACGCTGGCTTGAAACCCACCGAGTCCATGACACGTGCACTGATTAGTGACGATAATATCATCCCCCAGTCTACCCTCGGTCCTGTACAGCTGAGGTACGTACTTAGATGCCTCCTGAACTAATTACCATCTGCCCCATTTCTAACATCGGTGCTAACATCTACAAATATCCCTGCTTACTCGCCAAGCACAGTATTAACATTTCTCAGAAACACGGATCAATGATCATAATGTCTATCGGCTCTCACATGTACCACTGTAATCTGCTCATCTGGTAAGGTTTTAACGTCAAACTCTGAGAACATTAAAACTCTTAACTGATATTTTATTGTATGCAAAGGAAGAGATCGTATTGCTGGCTTGAAACTAGAGCAGAAGCATACGATAGAAAAGTTCGAAGTCTTATATTGTACTCATAGCTGGATTGCAGCCTCTGATATGTGTGTAAAATGTATTCCAATGGATACCTTATAATATAGCTTGTTGATCTTCAGTGATAAATAATTTGATTCTATCATGTTAATGGAATGTTAGGATATTACTGATTTTCTACAAGCTAAGAATTTTGGCAGAAAATCGTAAGTGAAGTACACATTCAGATTCAGGATCATTTGTTAGGAATAGATTGTTAATATTGTGCTCTCATCCTTATATCCTAGCATTCTATAGTCGTAAAATTTCATAGTAGTATCATGATCTTCTCATGCCTTGGGACTCGTACTCTTGGACATCTGCCTGCCTATGGAATGCTATCTCTATCCTCTTTCATAAAAACGCTATATCATAAAATAGCGTACCTATATTATCCTATAGAAAATAGCATGTACTTGCCACATTTCCTATTCCTTTCTAACTATTAGCAGTAGTAAATATCCATGAAGACAGCAGATAGTATACAAATAGTTTCTTGGATAGTTCTTATCTTCTACCTTTTACATAGTCTCATCAACTATTGAATATAAATTTGACGTTTTCATCATTCAAAATATTGCAGAGTAAAGAAATAATGTTTTACCTGTTAACGAAAAAATAACAAACACCAAAACTAACACTAAGTAAAGCATCTAACTTTTGGTAGCCGAGATATTTTTGATTTATTTATCTTTGAAAACTTTTTCATCTCAAAGTATTTCTAGAACTCCTTTATCAATGCATAAAACATACTGAACACCTAGATCACTAAACAGAAGCTAATTTAATAATCGTCCGTTGTTCATTGAAATGAACCATATCACATCGTAATCTAGGTCCCAGTAAGTATTTGGTTTGCTATTGTTTTGTACGAGTGTCATTGTTGTCTTTTGGAAATTCTTTGTTAAAAAATTCTGAACAAGAAATCTTCAAGGTATACATACCTTGTAAGCGACCATGGCTGCCAGAATCATCGTCCTGCTGTTATACACAATTCGACATGGTCTCCATAAGCATTTGATTGCACTGAGTTTTATTCTATTTTTTTAAATCAATGTCGAACATTTATTTGATTGCATTTTAAGTTGAATCTACTTGCATTCATTACAGAAAAAACTATATGTCTTACATTATCAAGATATATGCGGGACAGATTTGTATATTGCTGCCATAATACTATTAGATGAGAACGACAAAATGTTTTCCATCTTCATCATTGTTTAATATTTGATAATACAGTTGCTCATAATTATATACATTGTTTTAGTCGTTTTGTATCAATTTATATTAGAGGTGTGCGAATAATTTGAATTGCCGAATAATTCAGTGTGAATCAAGCGATTCGAATATTTGAATGAATTCAGATATTCAAATAACTTGTTGATTCAAATTCCAAATCGTCTGACGAAAATAATTGACACTGTAATTACTTTATATTAGTATGAGAAATAATTGCATAACTCATCAATTCAGCCTTACATTATCTACATTAGCTCTTTGAGGCTGGCTCAAGCAAAATACTCGAAATATTAAAAAATTCGAGCTCAAAAAAGGAATAAATTCTAAATTTTAACAGAATTACTCGGACAATTCTAAATAATTCAACACACGAATAATTCGATTCGATTCGATCGCTATTTGCACAGCTCTTGTATACATGGATTGTGAATAAAATTTCATAATTTAAAAGAAGTAGTCGCCCCAACAAAATATTTTTCAAAACTCAGTTCAACAGAAATTAATTTTTCTCACTTAAACAAAAGTATACATAAATATCTATATTTATATGTGTATCGCTGTATACAAAGATTATTTTGAAAACATTTTCTATGAATCAGTCAAACTAAAAATTACTAACGATATTGCGTATAGATTATGAATTGAACCTAGCCAGGCCTTATATATTTTCATTCCTTATTCTATTACATATATGTTTTAAATTATTTTCTTAATGAATAGTTTCGTCGCGGGAGTCATTCTCAGAGAACGTATGCCAGCGTTTGAACGTATGTTGTGGCGTGCGTGTCGTGGAAATGTTTTTCTGCGCCAGGCTGAGATTGAAACTCCACTTGAAGATCCATCCACAGTGAGTATTAAACCAATATGATTCTTGTATAATATTTATTATCTTGTTGTCGCAACAATTGGTTTTATTTCTTACAGGGGGACCAAGTGTTCAAGTCAGTATTCATCATATTCTTCCAAGGTGACCAGCTGAAAACACGCGTTAAGAAGATCTGCGAGGGATTCCGTGCCACCCTGTATCCATGTCCCGAGGCTCCTGCCGGTCGTCGTGAAATGGCGATGGGTGTGATGACCCGTATCGAAGATTTGACAACCGTGAGTGATGCTTTGGATGTATTATTAAGTCTAAACTCTCATTTAAATATCGAAGTTTCTGTATTGTGATTTCAAAAAATCCCACATCTAAGAAGCCGTTCAAAAATAAATGAATTATTTCCAAGGTACTTGGCCAAACGCAAGACCATAGACACCGTGTGTTGGTAGCTGCTGCTAAGAACATTAAAAATTGGTTTGTAAAAGTGCGAAAGAATAAAGCCATCTATCATACACTCAACTTGTTCAACTTGGATGTAACCCAGAAGTGCTTGATCGCTGAATGCTGGGTACCGGTACTCGATATTGAAACCATTCAACTAGCATTGCGTCGTGGAACTGTGTGTTCATATTCCATCATTAAGTTATCTATTTAATATTTGTGGAACAATAATTGAAACGATTTGCATGTTTTTTTTTTAGGAACGCAGTGGAAGTTCAGTACCTCCGATTCTGAACCGTACGGAGACGTTTGAAGATCCTCCAACATACAATCGAACAAACAAATTCACGAAAGGTTTCCAAGCATTGATTGATGCGTATGGGGTTGCTTCATACAGGGAAATGAATCCTGCTCCCTACACAATAATAACTTTCCCATTTCTATTTGCCGTAATGTTTGGTGACTCTGGTCACGGACTCATTATGTTCCTATTCGCCGCCTGGATGGTCCTGAAAGAGAAGCCTTTGGCTGCAAAGAAATCTGATAACGAAATTTGGAATATATTCTTTGGCGGTCGTTACATCATATTTCTTATGGGTCTCTTCTCAATATACACAGGCTTCATTTATAACGATGTTTTCTCTAAATCATTAAACATATTTGGCTCGTCTTGGTCCGTCAATCAAAATTTCAGTACACTACGGAGCAATCCATTAATGCAATTGAATCCAAGCACTAAGGATTTCTATCAACATCCTTATCCAATCGGTATGGATCCGGTCTGGCAATTGGCCAATAATAAAATCATATTTTTCAACTCTTATAAGATGAAAATTTCCATCATCATTGGTATAACCCACATGCTGTTCGGTGTAACTGTTGGCCTATGGAATCATCTGTACTTCAAGAAGCTTGAGAATATATTCACCCTGTTCATACCTCAAATTATTTTCCTGTGCTCCCTTTTCTTGTACATGGTCATTCTGATGTTCATCAAATGGATTAAATTTGGACCTACCAATGGTGAGTTTCAATTTCTGGCTTTCATATCGTGAATCATTTTTCAGGATCAATTATGGTAGTCTAATACAATATTTATACATTCATTTCCACCTTCTAGAAACGCCTTACGGACCGCACTGTGCTCCTTCCATACTAATCACATTCATCAACATGTTTTTGTTCAAACTTAATCCGCACGAAGATGCATGTAACGAAGGGATGTATGCTGGACAAGGAGTAATTCAACGGATCTTACTTCCTATCGCGTTACTTTGCATTCCCTGGATGCTGATAGCTAAACCCATTATGATTATGTGCAAGAATAAGAAGCAGCACCATCAGGTTTTTATGAATTTCATCTGAAATCTATTGATTCTCAAAAAAGTACAACAGTCAACCAGTCTGAACAAGAAGCCATGAGCTCTGCTCTAAAACCGTTCTAAATCATGCTTTTGAAATCAGATTTTTTACTTTATAATGATTTAGTTGAACAACCACGCAACTGAAGACGGAGATGTAGAAGGAGGTGCTGGTGCTGCGGTGTCAAATCCAGGTGCTGTCCAAGGTGTTCAGACACATGAGGAGGAAGAAACGTCAGACATATGGATTCATCAGGGAATCCACACCATTGAATACGTGCTTGGCAGTGTCTCGCATACAGCTTCTTACTTGCGACTCTGGGCTTTATCGCTTGCCCATGCCCGTAAGTATATTTCTGTTTTCCATGTACCATACGTTAATACAAGTTGGGCCGAAACAAGCCCACAGACAATTTTCAAGTGCCTGTAATTCCCAAACTTTGTAGACTTGTTCGAAAATTCTCCAAGTCTATTTCAAAGTTCAATTTATCCAAGTTTAAAATTCAATGTGATTTTTTCTTTTTCTTTTTTTCTTTCATGCATCTTTGCCTCCAATCTTGTCCATGACTGGTGCATTATAATTCTTCAGAATTGTCCGAGGTACTTTGGGACATGGTGTTGAGATGGGCATTAAAGGCCAAAGACGGCTGGGTCGGAGGCATGAAACTGTGGCCAGCATTTGCCATTTGGGCTGTTCTTAGTGTTAGTATTCTTGTCCTTATGGAAGGACTGTCAGCTTTTTTGCACACGCTGCGTCTTCACTGGTAAGTTGAAACTCTGAAATGGTTTCTCTTTGCATTCTCTAAAATTGCTGAACTTTTCATTGTAATATTTATATCTCCGTTTATACTTTTTCATTACAACTTCTGGAAACTTTTTCACTCCCTTGATGTTTACAATGATCTTCTTATTCTCTTATCAGGGTGGAGTTCCAGAGCAAGTTCTACACCGGTCTTGGATACAGTTTCACACCATTCTCCTTCGAGATAATACTGGATACTGCACAATCAACAACAGAGGAATAAATAATGACCCAGTTTACTTAAATAATGGTACTTTTTTCCTGTATAGTATCTTAAAAATATATCCCTATATCATGTTATTCTTATAGCCGTAGTGGAGCGTGTAATTGTATCCGATTCAGCATGCATGAATTCTCAAATGAATTTCCAATAAATGCGTAATATAGTGTTAGACAGTAGGTCAATGTTAAGCTGACTAATAATATCAAACAAAGCAAGTTACTGCGTTTCGAAAATATGATAAAACATGGAAACATTTTCAATATCTCCCAATTACGAATGCATACCTAATTAAGGATAGTCAAGCTGGGTTGCGATTCTGTAACTTTCCGCTAACTCGCTAACTCGCTAACTCGCTAACTTTTCGCTCTAAGACCGTTGGTTGGCTGAGGAGCGTCCAATCGGAGATCGTTACGGGCCGCAACGATCTCCGATTGGACGAAGTTAGCGAGTTAGCGAGTTAGCGAGTTAGCGGAAAGTTACAGAATCGCAACCCTGGTGTCGAACTAGCTTAACAGATCATCAAAAAACCAATTGCAGTAAAAAATGTAAGATGTAGCGAAACAATCGCAGTTCCATCATACTGTAGTATTGAAATCTATCAGTCAGCAAGGCGTCTCTCAAAGATATAATCACTTCTAAAACGCATCATAACTCATACTAATATGAACTCGGATCAAGCTATATGTCGAATTATGTAATTGAATAGTAGATGTATGTATTTATTAACATTACAATTAGAACTACAGCATACTAAAAATAACGTTTATGGTGTCATGTATTCGTTGGTGTTCAAAATAAATGTTTCAATTCAAATCCTTGTACTGCTAATTGTATTTCATCTGCTATACACATTACACATCGGTGGTGGAAGATCAAACACCACTAAATTATTTCGAAACTATAATCTAGAGTTATATCGCGTCACTAATGCCATAAGGTCGTAAGCGCCAAAAAATTATTTTTTTTGCGGATATGCCCAAACGATGTTATATGGCACGAAAAAGATTTTGCCACCAAAAACACGAATTTTTTTTTTTTTGGCGCTTACGACCTTATGGCATTAGTGACGCGATATGTCAGAAAGTTCATTGTCGCTGTCATCTGCATTTTTACTTATTAGGTATTTTTTCGCACCTTCAAATCAGGGAAACTAGCGCCCGTTACATGTTGATTCTGCAGAGTACACTCCAGGATCGAGTTTACAAAACAATAATATATGATGCTTTGGATTATTGCATCCACTTTCGCTTATCCACCTATAAACAATTTCTCATGTCATGTTTCAAGGTGCATATTCACGAGCGAATTATTCGCTGAAAATTGAGTGAATGATGGTCACGTGACCCTGGTTTTTCGCGGAACAGCGAATAATATTTTATTCTTCGTATAACTGTGAGTTATCACTCAAATTGATTAGCTTCAAGTTATAAATAATAAGAAAATAAGCTCAATAAATTAAACTTAACAAATTATAAACTTTGATAACGGAAAAATGTTTGTGAACTGAAAATACTTTAATAAAAATACTTTATTAATAAATCATATAGCGTGGGAACCTATGGAAAAATCTAAATTAAGCGATGTTTTGAAAAGACTGAGATATTCCACACAACTCTTATGAAAGATGTCTTCTTCTTCTTCTTTTCCTCATTTGTCATATCTTAATGGAATTCAAAAATTTGAATTTGACGCCGCGGTCTACGGCTAGATTTTCACGGCAGCAAATTACTACGGCAGCAAAATACTGCCGCAACGCTATTCGTTGTTAATCACGTGGTTACCTACGCGATTGGTTGTCAATCACGTGATTACCTGCAACCACGTGATCAACAACTGCAACACGTCACACGTGATTAACAACGAATAGCGTAGGTAATAGGGATGGGCGATATATATAAAAGTATCGATATTTTTTATCGATACGTATTTACTACTCTAGTATCGATACGACCAATATATCCCAGGTAGCAATCTGTCGTAAGTTCATGCCATGACCATGCGCAGAGCGCTTGCATGATTCTGCCGGCAGGCCCCTATCTGTCTGTTTCCGCATTGGGATGATAATCATGCGCATGTATGCTTTCGGCAGGGTTTGCGGCAAGTAATGCATGGTGCATGCATGATCTGCAGTTTCACGACAATTTACATACAGTGGTACTCAACCGAGAAATAATACTATAACTGTAATTTTCAATTAGGTTTTTTTATTAAAACAATCGTTATAAAATGTTTACATTCATGAACAAATCCTCGGCATAACAACAATGAACATTATTAAATATTATATTATAAATATATTTATGGTTCAGCTATTACAATATTGACCTCGTCGAACGAGAAAAACCTATAACCTAACTTAACCTAACCTGAAAAATTCGTTAATAATTGAAGTATGAATATCACTCTGATCTGAAACAAGAAATTCGTAAGATACGGCTAAAATGATTATTACAATACAGCTATATGAATAATAAGATATATCATTATCAAGAATTGAACCTTATCTGAAGATCCACGAAACTATATAACCTGCAGCCGCCCGTTACGTTTACCGGTTCACTTATGGTATTGTGAAGTCGTACCCGTGGTCGCGTTACAGCGCAAATCACGAGTGCATGCAATCATTCAGCAGATCACGAGCAGAAGACGCATGCGAGCTGCATTCAGTGTACTTAAGACAGACCCATGAATGTCTGTTGTTGAGTAGGGATATCTGCAGTAACATTTACCTATCCCGAATAGTTCTGCCGCAAGGCTCTGTCGATCACAGTATTGCATGACGTGATGTTACAGACAATGCTACTTGGGATTATGCTGGGTCTAGACGCTATGATTATGTTGGTATGATTATGTTGGTATGATAAGAAATCCGTTAACTGACTGGTCACTTCTGTTGTGGAAATTCAGTGATTGGCTAATCATACCAACATAATCATAGCGTGTAGACCCAGCATTAAGGCCGTAGTATCGATATTGTCAATATCGAGTATCGATACATATATTTTTATTATGAAGTATAAACCATGTAGAATCCAAGTTATTTCAGCTAGAAATATATTTTTCAGTTTGTAAGGTTGAAAATAATTGGAATTTCTTATTTAAAAACAAAATAATTTGTCATATATTTATTTTCATGTGTTATATCAAGACATTTCAAGCAGCTTTTAAGATAAAAGTATCGGATACCAATACTTGCACATGAAGTATCGATATATCAATATATTGCTACATGAAGTATCGATACAAAATATCGATAATTGAATCCAAAAGTATCGATATTCGGATGTATCGATATATATTGCCCATCCCTAGTAGGTAACCCAACGAATCGGGATTCGGGTTGAGCAAGGAAAAGTCTCGTTGAGTGCTACCTTAGAGCATATAGACATGGAGGGAGCCAGTCCTATCTTGTTCCATAAGTGGCAAGCGCAGGAAGGATGGACATAGTAAGGTGATAACCTCGCTCTCTCTGCCAAAATGTGATTGGTCGATTTAAACTAGTCACGTGACCACGTCAGAGCTGTGCCAAGCGGTTGGAGAGAGTAAGGTTATCACGTTACTGTTCCCGTCTTTGTCTTCACGCTTTTCAGCCAGAAGGCTCCCTCCATGTCTACATGCTCCAAGAGTGCTACGTACAGAATCGCACGTATCGACAGCGCAAGCGAAAACTGTCGGTAACTAACGATATCGTTAGCTTACGATGGTGGTGTTCAGAATCCCGCTACTGTTCCGTAAGGCACGCTCGATATGGGGTTATTTCGACGTTTTGATGCATGTAGGATGAAAAAAATATTGTCGCTACACAATTCATAACCTAGAAAATTTATGTAGTAAACAAGAGCCTCGGTAATGCAGATCGTATAAATGCTTCAACATCTTGTTTCCTATTTTTATCATATAGGTGACGCCTCCGTCGTTCGTGACGTCCTATACGTGACCAATTGCAATAGAGCTTCCAAGTTGTTGTCCACAAATTTAGGAAGTTCCGGTGTTCACATTGTGGACAATTCGGAAAGTATATTGGTACGCCGTACGGGAATTTCCCTACGTATCTATGGTATACATTTCAGCCAACTAAGGGATTGCCATCCCCTCCCCTCAACTGCTTGACGAACGTTTTACGCACTTGCGAAACGTATAAAATAGGGACATCTCTCTGGAGTAGGATCATTACTAATTGAGTTGCTCAACGAGTGATACACACAGAGTTCTACACAGAGTTCTACACAGAGTTTCGTCAGCCGATAAAACAAAGGTATGTTTCAACAATTTAATATTCTGTCCGAACTTCGTAAATATTCTGTGATATTCTGATCAGATCTATAGTGCGTTATATATCCTTGATATGTTTGTGAACCGGTTTTACATCGTGTTATCAATAACTGACGAATAACTAATCTGTTTGGAATAATAAACTCTTCATCGATCTTGCATGGGTGATTCTTCTGGCCTATGTTTAGGAATTCAGTTCTAAATATGTATTATTATCGTGATTTCGAGGAGCCTTTGTCTTCGGATGATTCACGATTCTGTATGATTCTCAATAGCTTTTGACGATTCTTATACGAGTTCCGTTGAACCTTTGCAAGATTAACAATTTGATTTTTGGCATTTATATAAAGTCGCGGATATTGATATTATTCGTGAAAAGTGGTATAAACCTCGGCATTACACGAAATCGTACAATGATTGTTTTCATCGTTGTTTTCTTACAATAGCGTAAATTTTTATTTTTATTATTTATTTTTTATTCTTTTTTTTTTGATTTCCAATACTTTGAGCAGAAAAAAAAAATGATGCTAAAACGAAATGACCCATGCACATTTCTATAAAAATATGACGTAGTAGTTACAAGTTTGTACCCACCAAGTTTCACATTAATCAACTACGAATTATACTGAGTGAAAACGATTCTTTTCCTTGATATTTTAAAAACGAGTATATTTTACATGAGAAACTTCCACCCCGTTGATAATGGCGAGTATGGAAAAAAAAAAAAAAAAAAAAAAAAAAAAACCACGGATAATTTTTATTCAATTATTTGAAATGGATTGAGAGAACATAAGAATCAAAATTCGAAAATAGTCTAAAAACAAAAAGCACCCGAATACATACTATAATTAAATAACGTAGCTTAAAATTTGTCAATTGTTTATAGAACAATGGATAAGCGTGCAACAGATAATCGTGCCAACCAGTTGAACCCCAACCATGGGTCAACGGGAGCCGGGCGTCCAGCTGGCTACGGCGGTGCCGGTGGAAAGGCGGATTTATCAAATCACGGAAATCAAGGAAATCCGAACCACGCCAAATCTGGACCTACTGCCCGGAAATGAAGACTACCATCAACATTATCTCAAGCTTTATAAGTCATCAATTATTGTAAAACATGACTAATTAATAAACCAAAGCTTTTTTATAACTTTTTAAACAATATGTTCTATAATGTGTCCACTTTATTCAGTATAGATGGAAAATTCCAAGTGATTCACTTGAGAATATCCAAAATGCTGTGAAATATTTCCCACTCTTCTATAATATTTAGTTAAGATAGTCTGGTCCACGGATTCGTTCATAAATTTTCATACATTACATATTATATGATATAATCAATAATTCAAATATCTATGACGATTAGGTCATAATTATGTAATTTTAGTAAGCACATACGCATATATATTTATATATATAGCTCTAAGTTTAAAGCTTCGATTTAATCGTTAGCTGCTGGATATTTTCAATTTTATTCGAGAACTCCACTGCATTAACTTTGGTGAGTATCTCGTGTATCACGCACAGCTCTTGAAATTATTTTAATCGTAAGTATAAGAATATAATTAGCTGAATATAAAATCAAGAGACTTGTATTACAAGTGTTGATTATACAAGTACATATCGTGTTCTGTGCGCACTGTATGTCATAGATATGCACAAGGCGTAAGTATAAACTTCGTGTAGCGTTAACCGAGCTTATCTTCCTGAGACTGGCTGGAGTGATATCGAGTTATCGTGTGCAGATGAGGCTCGGGTTGTAGTAGGGTAAAAAATACATTTCTTCGAACGAACTCCAACGCGGAATAATCTAGTATTGTAATTTTTCTGTGTATTATGCAACAAAGACTAGGGTAAAACGTCCAGTGAATGACCGATTTGTTTCATCGATAGATATATTGATTTAAAAAAATAATCAACGAATCAATAAATCCAAAACAACCGTTACTATTGGGTTGAGAATTTATTTTCTTTCAAATGTTCATCATAATATTATCGGAATTTGATAATAAGCTTTTCAAAATTAACTATAAAGAGTAAAAAAACCAGAGGTCCAGTGAATGACCACTCGCGTTTAATGAATGACCGGGTATGGTCCAATGAATGACCGATTCATCTATCCACCTATTAAAAATAAATATTCAATAAAATGTTGATAAATTCACTCTAGTTTATTTTCAACACGTTTTAATAATAATATATGTATAAGAAAAAACTTTAAACTGGAAAATTTCAACCTTCATGGACTGTTGGAGGTTAAGGGCCTTTCCTACCCAATCCACAACATTGTAATAAACGCGTGCAGAAGTTGCTATTAAACGGAATATCTCTGCCTGGTCACCGAAATCAATGAAACGAAATACGTCGCGCAATTCCATGTGCGACTCCGAACATGTACAGCCCAAAAAATGTTCGTTTTGCGCGAAAATAGAGAAGATATCCATGAAAAACGGTTTTAGAAACGTTTTTCATGGATATCTTCTCTATTTTCGCGCAAAACGAACATTTTTTGGGCTGTACATGTTCGGAGTCGCACATAGAATTGCGCGACGTATTTCGTTTCATTGATTTCGGTGCCCAGGCAGAGATATTCCGTTTAATATCACATTTTTTCACGATGTTTTCAGGACTGGTGGAATTGCCTAGGAAAGCACCTTAACAGCGATTCACGACAGCTGTCAGATGAAAACTGACATATGTTCTTATTTTAGTCGGTCATTTACTGGCTGAGTATTATAATTAGGCATACCAGTAAATGACCGACATAAAATTAATCAAAACTAATTATTTAATAACGTTACAACGATTTAAATTCAATGTAAATAATCATTTACTCAATTGAATCATTATAAATCAAGTGATTGATGAAAAAAAACAATACGATCGTCAAAATACATAGTTCATAAAATGTTAATATTTCATGATTTTAGTTAAAATTCAGCAAAAATCGTGTAACAAGCAAACTGTCAATATAAATTTAATTATTTTCGATATACACGTTTTTTAATTCGTTTATTTGTTGCATTTTAATAAGAAAAGAGACATATAAGATTGCAGAAATAGATGTGTCATGAATATCTATCAATTTTCTGAATTGTTATAAATATTATTTCTCGTGCCGGTCATTCACTGGTAGGTGGTCAGGGACTGGACTGTTTACCCTATACGCTTAGTTCATATATGTACCATATTTTTCTTTTGTCAGAGTCTAATTATTTAGGTAACGTTTCTCAGTTCTTTCTACTATGTAATTATTTTCGCTTTTCGATCAGTATCCATTCGTTTCGTAGTCACTTGTCATATGAACTCCTAAATAAACTTTAATTATATGTTGTTAGCTGGTCACCAAATGCGGTATATTTATAGGATTGGAAAGATTCGATCAGAACTATTTTATTCAATGAATTTGTTATAAAAATATCGGAACAGAAATGAGGAAGTTGGGAATAAGTCGAATATACATTACTTCAAATATAAGCATGGAGTGTTGCTAGAATAGTACTTTTCGATACTAGTGCGAAAGTGTTGATTCTCGGACGAGTGTGAAGTTTTTCGCCCGAGCGAAGCGAGGGTGACAATCACACAAGTCGAGAATCATCTTTCGCACGTGTATCGAACTTCATTTTTCAACACAGCGCGCGCTAAGTTGAATTTTATGCACGCGAAGCGTGCGCAAAATCGAACTTTGCGCACGACGTGTGGAAAAATGTATTGCTTGCTCGAAATCTAAATTTAGAGTATTTCTAAGCATGATACTCATTTAAGGCCCATCCCTAGTCGCCCACCTCCTTTTGGCGAAATGTGTCACATTTTGATTATTATCCGAGCCCACGCGTCAAAAACGCAAAAAAGGCCAACTTAGCGCTAAGTTGGCCTTTTTTGCATTTTTTGACGCCTGGGCTCGGATAATAATCAAAATGTGACACATTTCGCCAAAAGGAGGTGGGCGACTAGGGATGGGCCTTAATGAGAAGTTTATTAGTACCATTAAAGCTATCAGCTTTTTGGTAATTACTATGTATCAATATAATTGTCAAAAAGTAGGTGTACCTATATTTTCCGCATGTTTATGTGGGTCTGGATTAACAGAAATATGCTTTTAGCATACATTGTGATACGATTGAGCACGCAGGATGTGATTTTAATAAATAGGGCACATGTTTACGTTTTCTAATTACGGCGCACGCCTACGTCTCAAGAACTCTTTGTATATCAGTGTATCGGCTAATGGTTTATGATACAATTTAATCTATATAATATCACCGCGGACTTTGTTCCCAGCTCGTCTGTGCCAAATATATTAGTTAGTTTATAGGAACATCATGACCTGCCTAAACTTATAACTATGTTACTATATGTATAATATACTGAAATGGCAACTCGTGATGATATCCGCTAGGCTGTAATAATATACATAGTATATATTTCCACTCTATTTTCCAAGAGTGAAAAACAAAGTCAATTATTCATTGCTGATTAATACTGCGAGAGCTACAGATTAATTAAACTTTATCGATCAATCAAATTTACGTTGATAGAACGTATTTAAAATGAGGAGAACGTAATATTGTATAAATGGCCAGTATCTGGGTATTTATTTTTTATTATTTTCTCGTGGAAAATAAAACCCAATCGTCGATGTTTAAGGTGCTTTCCTATGCAATTCCACCAGTCCTGAAAACATCGTGAAAAAATGTGATATTAAACGGAATATCTCTGCCTGGGCACCGAAATCAATGAAACAAAATACGTCGCGCAATTCTATGTGCGACTCCGAACATGTACAGCCCAAAAAATGTTCGTTTTGCGCGAAAATAGAGAAGATATCCATGAAAAACGGTTTTAGAAACGTTTTTCACGGATATTTTCTCTATTTTCGCGCAAAACGAACATTTTTTGGGCTGTACATGTTCGGAGTCGCACATGGAATTGCGCGACGTATTTCGTTTCATTGATTTCGGTGCCCAGGCAGAGATATTCCGTTTAATATCACATTTTTTCACGATGTTTTCAGGACTGGTGGAATTGCCTAGGAAAGCACCTTAATCTGCTCAATTCAGGCGTTTCCCGTGAGCCTACCTTTAGGCGCGTGATTTTTCACAGAATCGCATTATACATAGGGGAGAGTTGCCACTATTGGACCGCCACCTAAATTGGACCGTTTCAATTTGGTAATTTTTTGCAACTGTATCTTCTCAATTTTGAGAATTGTAAAAATGGGTACCATCAGTACTAGAAATTCTCTAAACATTCCTATTTTTACAATTCTCAAAATCGAAGAGATACTGTTGCAAAAAATTACCAAATTGAAACGGTCTAATTTAGGTGGCGGTCCAACAGTGGCAACTCTCCCCTATGTGTGTATCAGGATATGTCCGTTATTTCTCAAATTGACTCTTTGCACTTTGGTAATGGTCCAAATCATTAGTTTGTAGCCCAAAAAAACAATTATGGATTTTTTTTTTCAATGAAAGTGCCATTCACCCCTGCCTGTAGAACGATACTTCTCCCATGGGATTTTTGCACTTTTGAGACTTTCATTTTTTTTTTCGCTTACTATATTCATTTCCTCATCAAATGTTGTTGATTCTACTACTGTTCTGACCTGTATGAACACATTTGGTTAATTCAAGTGTATGAGTATGTTGATTTTATGGCATAAATCATTACCTCAATACAATCATTGATTGACTCTGACGTTATTGAGCTAAGTTCACATAATTGTGTGTCCGCAATAAAGAATTATAATTAGTTGGGACGGCCATACAGTGACTTCATCGCTCATAATGCTTGATTGAATTAATTTGATATTATACAGAGCGAATCTGAGGAAAGTGGTTTTCCTGATGGTAAGGCAGTTCGTTTTTTTTCTTCAGCTGACGATCTATCTACTGATATCTTATATGTCTATGACTGATATCAACAGCTACGCCAATAGCGCTACGTGATCTGTAGATATCAGTCATAGACATCAGTAGATAGTTCGGCGGTTTAATGGAAAAAAAAGGAACTGCCTTACCATCAGAAAAACCACTTTCCTCAGATTCGCTCTGTATAAGCGTGAAATTACAAAATAAGGAATTTTAGATTAGAAAGACATCGCATTATTTCGAAATAATTTGATAGTATAAGCATGAAATTAAATAATAAGGATCTCTAGATTAGGAAGACATCGCATTAATTCGATTTAAATTTGATATTACAAGCGTGAAATTACAAAACAATAATTTATCGATTAATAAAACATCGCGATATTTCGGCCGGGATTCGATCCGGGATTCGCACGGATTCGTTCGCATTTATACTTGTCGCACGTTCTACCGTCTACGATAAACTATTTATTGGAATATTTGAACATTTTTTCGTATTTATTTTTTCTTGGCATCTGTCTCAATTACCTCAGCGTTTTAATGCAGCTAAGATATCCTCACTGAATATTCTCATCCCAAATATCTTCTTAACGAGGTTGGGTAGCAAAATGCAAATGATAAGAAATCTTTGAAAGTTTTATCATCGAAAGATAGATAAATGAAATGCTTACTGCCAAAATTTCAAGTCAATACACTACACCGTTTTCAAGAAATTAATTTTTGAATTTGCTTCTTAAATACACGTATAGAGATATGGAGAGCCGATAAGATTATAGTTGAAATATTTCGTATCACCCGCGCGGTAAGAGTAGATTTCATACTAACTAACCTTATCGGCTCTCCATACCTCTGCGTGTATAAGCAGCAAATTCAAAAATGAATTTATCAAAAACGGTGTAGTGAATCGACTTGAAATTTTGGGAACACGCATTTCATTTATCTATCTTATTCGATGATAAAACTTTCAAAGATTTCGTATCATTTGCATTTTGCTAGCCAACCTTCTTAATTCAATTTCTTTTCTAGAGTTTCATAAGTTCTCATAAGAATAAAATTCAGCTCAGACTTAGCTACATTTTCGTGTCAATCAATATATTTACTCGACTCAAGTGTCGAATGATTGAAACACTTTTTCCACATTGACTAAATATATTTCGTTAATTTAAACGATTTTTTTTTAAATATTATATACGAAGAAAGCCATGGAACAACAAACCGACAACATTAATAATAGCTAGAATATTCAGGAACGGAAGTTTTTTTTTCTTTCTCTGTTTCCGGAACCTACTTGCACCGCATCCATTTCTCTGAGATCTATACACAGAAAAAAAATCAACTTGTATCAAGTAATATTTACTTGAACCAAAAATATTCGAAGGAAGACAAACTTTTTTCTCAGTTGAAGAAAATACTTCTCTTGCATGGATTTATGATGTTCTTGGCTTTAAAACATTTTTTTTCAGTTCATGAGTTTTCAATCTCCATCTGACAGAATATTATTTCTATTCGATGAAATCAAATTTTTGATTCGAAAAAAAAAAAAATAAAAACTCAGTCCAAGAATATTATTCTCTTGGTTTTAGATAACGAGTCGTGTTAATTGCCGTTCAATAACAACATCCAGGCTCGACATCTGATAAAAGTCAGAGGACATCGTGAACAATTTTCAATTTCTTGTTAATTACCATACGTAAATTGTAAGAATGATTATAAAACTATTATTTATATTATTCATCATGAAGTTAACACTCGGACTTGGTAATTATTTGAGAAGGATCTCAATCAATCTATAGTCTAAGAAAATTGACTCGACTAGATTGATTGGGATCCTCCTCAAATAATTATCTATATTGGTATTTACACACGCAGCATAAGTATTTCTTGAACCAATCCAATATATTTTGTTGGAATAATCAGTTGGGTCAAGTATTTCTGATTTGGTTAGAATAAATCTCGTTCAATCCGAAGTTATCGCTTGTTTCCCCTAACACTACTTCTTTGAATCAAAGACTGTTTTGTTGATTTGAAAAAAATATTCACTTCCCCACATATGATCGCTGCATTTCGCTCAGTCAAATGAAAAATCCTTTCCCTCGGTGTATTCAAATATACAATTATAAAATAATAAAATTCCAATCAAAATACAAACACGTTAGTTATATAATTTACTAAAATTATTTTCATATTGCCTTGAACTTGTTTATTTAAGGAAAAATATTTATTTATCTGAAAAAGAAAATTTCTTTTCTTGAAAAAATGAATTTTTTTATTCTAGTAAAAAGTTTCTTTGATTTAAATAATGAAATACTTGCTTTGAATAAGCTAATCATTCAAATTGATTTCATTTTCGCTTGATCATTCGGAAAATCTTTTTTTTTATTAAAAAAAAAAAAAAAAAAAAAAAAAATGACTTCTCCAACCAAAGCGCTAGTATTTCAAAACAGTGAAATGCCCGAATGAATAATTTGTTGAGTTCGATAGAGAGTTCATTTGTTCAATTCAAGAATATATTTTGCTAAAATGATTCAAAACAAGAACTGCATTTCGAAGATACATTTTTTCTTGATTGAAGTTATTTTTTTTTTTTTACTGTGTATGAAGTTATTAACGAAGAGAACTGAGAATTCCAACTGTGGTCCAAGGTTATAGCGGTGAGCCGTACGTGTGACTGATACGCATAAATAGCGTTTCATTTACAGCCAATGGGAATTCGCAGGAACCTTAATACAAAAGCAGAATACTCTTATCGCTCGATGCACAAGTTATAATCACGTAGTCCTATACGTATAGCAAATCCAGTCCACACTCCACTCGGTGAAACAAGAAGTGCGGTTCCCAAATTTTTTAGTAAGCATTTCATTATTGTTAAATAATTGAAGGCCTCGATGCTAAAAGGTCCTGAGCGGTCGGCTCGCGTTTTTCAGTAGAAAATTCGCGTCAATATGACCAATTTTCAAAAATCACCGAAATGATTTTTAAAAAATACCATCGTGTAGAGGATAAACAAAGGCAACTTTTTTGTATTTACAGTTTTTTTTCTAGATTCGTTATTTTTTGGGAAAAATAATAAAAACCGAAAAATCGCGATGCTTGTTTGGACTACGTTTTTTAATCTTAACTCGCTCTAACTTCGACAAATATCAACGGATCTTCATGATTTTTGGCATGACATCGTAAAATACCCTACCGCTGCCGATAAAGTCATAAAAAGCTAATAATTCTATATTTTTCATTAATAATTTAGTTGTAAACATGCGAACAACTTTTTATAGGGTTATGTATGTTCGACGAGAAAAAGTGTGCTACAAAGTTTAAGCATGGAAAAACTTTTAGCGATACATTTGTTCATTAACATTAAAGGAAGTTTTTCAGAAAATTTCTGATCGATTGAACGAAAATTGGCTAAGATACAGCAATTTTTGTAAAAGCAATCGATCCGCGTGGTTGATTAACGCTTCTTCTTCAAGCGTTAAGACCACGCGCTCTACCACGCGGATCGATTGCTTTTAAGAAAATCGCTGTATCTTAGCCAATTTTCGTTCAATCGATCTGAAACTTTCTGAAAAACTTCTTTTAATGTTAATGAACAAATGTCTCGCTAAAAGTTTTTCCATGCTTAAACTTTGTAGCACACTTTTTCTCGTCGAACATACATAACCCTATAAAAAGTTGTTCGCATGTTTACAACTAAATTATTAATGAAAAATATATAATTATTAGCTTTTTATGACTTTATCGGCAGCGGTAGGGTATTCTACGATGTCATGCCAAAAATCAAGAAGATCCATTGATATTTGTCGAAGTTAGAGCGAGTTAAGATTAAAAAACGTAGTCCAAACAAGCTTCGCGATTTTTCGGTTTTTATTATTTTTCCCAAAAAATAACGAATCTAGAAAAAAACTGTAAATACAAAAAGGTTGCCTTTTTTTATCCTCTACACGATGGTATTTTTTAAAAATTATTTCGGTGACTTTTGAAAATTGGTCATATTGACGGGAATTTTCTACTGAAAAACGCGAGCCGAGCGCTCAGGACCTTTTAGCATCGAGGCCTTCAATTGTACATGGGCTTTTTCATGCGAACATTAAGTATATTCAACCAATGTTGCTCGAAAAATGGATGGGGATATATAGTATTGCTGAAAATACGGGTTCTCCGGTATCATATATGATCCAATTTTTAACATTCCGAATAATAACTTACAACAAATCAGCATGAAAATGAATTTCAAACATTTTTTTGAATCGAAGGGGTCGAAGTTGACGAAAATTGACTTTTTATATTTCAATGCGTATAAAAATGATCGAGCTTATCTTGTATATTCTTATACATATTCTTATGTTAAACTACAATCTATGAGACAAAAAAGAGAACGTATTTGTTAGCGTTGATACCTTTCTTCCATACGGAATTTCAAATAATTGAAGGTAAACAAATGCATGATTTAGTTCGTTTTTAGGAAATTTATGACGCGAAAACGTATTGAGATAAAGATCTGAAAATTGGTATATATTTCTTCAGTTATCGACAGCTATCAGCCAGCCAGCCTTTGTACTTATCGTTTTCAAACTCGTTTCGAGGTGAAATAATATAAGAATAATAATAACGTCATTATCGTATTTGAATTCTGGAAGCACAATATCAAATTGGTGATCTGCGACTCAAAAAATCTCATGATACAAATTTTCATTCGAATCCGTTCATCCATGCTCGAAATAGTATATCATCATTTTTATTTTTTTTACTAGAATATTGTTATTTGAATAATTCGAAAAGCACTTAACCGAGCAAAGCAAAAATCTAATCAGTTCTGAGTTTGGAAAAACTAAGTCGATCGAGACCAGAATCATTAAAATCCGGTAACTCGTTTTCGAGATAAATTGTCGTACGAAAAATGGATCACATACGTATGTACATAAACACACACACACACACACAGACGTCCATCTGAAAATGATTGGAAGTTATTCTATAGACCTCAAAACGTGGATATCTAGTGAAAATTCAACTTTTCATTTTCCGGGTGAATACAATAACTTCCTTTCTTTCTCTGAAGACAGAGATACGAGATACTAGGCCAGATCGCATGGAAGAGCCCATATACAGGGTGTTATGTCAACTACATCGCAGTACTGCAAGTCTCGGACTGTCAGGTATAGTCGAAAATTGGCCGACAAACATGAGCGCGAAATATCTGGATCACCGCATTATGGGGGGATTCGTGAATTACAACTTATAGTTGTGTCCCCTTCAGTTGTTAGATATTAATAAGAAGGAATGTTGGCGAGTGTTGGTGAAACCCCGCTATCATTGAACGATTAAATTTGTTGCTTCATTACGATTTTTTTGATTGTCCACTATAACCGTCACAATCATCTCCTGTTGGACAGAATCTAATAATCCGTGAAGAAAATACGATTCCAATGACAACTCATCAGTGTTATTATATTTCTTAGAGATGAAATCTTGTTGCCATAAAGATGAAATAAATTCAATCATTAATTGTTGCAGTTGAATCATATCATTTGAATTATATTCAGACCGAAGATGTCGAAAATCATGCTGATTGCTCTCCTTGGATTGTTGTGTATTGTCGCGACGATGGGAGTTGACGGAACACTCTGCACACCAAAGAGACATGGTGTATGTATTATAAAAAAAGACCCTTGTAAATAAACTGAAGCCCTGAGATCCTATGTTCAGATAAACATGAATGCCGAATTATTACCTTTTTCTTCGCCTTATGTGAACTGAGCATCGCCCTAGGATATACATGATTTGGAAAAATATTTTTCCAATGTGAAGTACCTATAACTTTGATTTTGTAAAAAAAAAAAAAAAAAAAAATTGACACATTTCTTTTTGCAGTGCTCACGCGATGCACATTGCTGCCCCCCCTATAAGTGTGAAATCTGGCTTTTGCTCGGTGGACGTTGCCGCTGATTGTATGACTACCTTATCATTGACAATATATCCATACAACAAGCTTGCAGTGTTACCGAAAATAATGAATATGTATCTCGCAAAATAAATGTTTTCTGCTAAAAAATAATTTTACAACATAATTCCTATACGTACATCCTATGGAGGGTAGAGGTAAGGAGTATTAACTTAATTAAATAATAGTTTCAGAAGTACCCAGAATGGCGCTCGTAAGCAATAAGGGTAACGAATCCCAAGATCTGACCTTGGCGATCACCAATGAAAGTTCGGTACTTTTGCTATAGCAGCGCCATCTAATTAACTCGATTTCACGGACACTTTCTATACACGGAGTTGGTTCTCCTTACCTGTACCCTTCATAGTACATCCCTACGTCCTCAGTGTTTTTCCAACCTACCGCTTAACCGCAGAAGACAAATTTCTAATTTGCACCTAACACTAGACATAAGAGTTCAACAAATGTATATTTGCCAAAAACTTCAATGCGATTCAAAATGCATAACATGAAGTAGTTATTAGGCGATACCTATATTCAGTACCTAGCTATTTGATGAAATTTTCTTAACCGACCCCACCAGATCGCTTACTATAGTTTCATTCAATTCTGAGATATTTACTTCAAGTTCGGTAGTACAAAGAATTCTTGATCTTTCGGTGACATCTGTTTCAAAGAAGCAGAAATGAGAACGCTTTTCATATCGACATACGTACTGAATCACCGCATAATCACGTTTTGATTTCGCATGATTACTTACTTTATAACGCTGTTTCAGGAAGTATTTTAACTTGATTAATTTCATTGAAGACATTAATACACGCAGTAAAATAAAAAATGAGGATATACGATTGCAGCAAAAGTGAAAAAAAAAAAAAACCAATGTGTGTTGCAACTCATAGATACTAATTTATCGCTGACAACGAAGATGCCATATATTGCCTAGATACACATGGTATGTCGCCTCATCGAAGATAATAGCAACGTCGCGACGCTGGGCGTCGTTGGTGGGAGACGGAGGATCTTCTTCGTCGAGTGATGCCAAAGTTAAATATAAATGTGGCGGCAAGCGTCTCGACGCCCGCGCCCCGACGCTCATCCTGGACCAATCTGGCCAGTCTCGTCGTGTTCTCTGTGTCGGCCGTTCGTGGGAGACTTCGATAATTACATCGCGGGGTACTAGCCTTATTAGATAATAAATAAAATCACGAACAACTGACTACGCGTTTTAAGAAGTAGACACAGTGCTTCTCAAAACTGTTTGCTGACCGGTTCACGGTGACAACTTTTCTGGAGTACATGCTTATAGGTGAGCCAAGGTTCTTCGGTCAATCGTCCAACCCAGAGCCACACTATATCTAAATAACCGGTAAAACCATCGATGTTAAAAAAACAAATCTGATCTACGGTCAAAAATGTCTGTCCGAAGATTGAGCCGAAAGAACCTCCCCTATTTATTTGTTCAAGTTATCGATGCGATTTGGACGCATTTCTAGGAAACTTACTTTCATTAATTTCGTTAGAGTTTGACGATTTATTGAGAAGGTTGTTGAAAATAAGACAGAGACTGGAATTTGAGTGCCGTATTTTTGAAGCGGCGTTTTTTCTTTCAGTGCAACGTGTAAGACCTCCTTTTGAGAAGGGTTACAAGAACCGGAAAAGCTTTTTAGGCTATTGCAGAATCTTTGATCTATCAAGAGCGTGACTTCCGCTTAGAGCGGAACTATTTCTGATCGTCAATTCACCATTGATTTTATTTTTGGACGGAGCATTCGAGATCCAGGATTCAGCCTTCGCGCAGTACATTGGCCTGTGCGTGTCTCAAATACGAATTTAATCTCTTTATATTACTCTGGAGTATAAAAAAGTCCACATAAATTGCCGTGCAAAGATCCCTGATCAAATTGGTTTCCCAAAAATGACCAAATTTCTTTCCAACCGTATAAGATCCTTAGTTTAGCAATTTATCCTCATAATGTCGAGACGTCAAATTAGTTTGCCCCTACGGGCAGGTTATTAGGCCACGCGCTTCGCTGCGAGAGTATACGTATATATTTGAGCGTCATCGCGAAGGGCGTTGCAAATTTAAATATTTGTGTCAGATTCTGAAATATCCTCGGTAGACACTGAGAATATAGTGTGCATCGAATCCACGCCGGTTCCAAAGCAAAAATAGAATTAGCGTTATATTTAGTTACTCACGGATTTGCTCATGTTTAAAGATACATGTTATAGATATACGTATAATGAACAGTAAATACATACATGTACCCATACAGTATAAGAAAGGTTTTACATTTTACGTAGGATTATACCATACGGATTATCCTGTCGTCAGTTTAATTTAAGGATTTGCCGATTTAGTTTTACGCCTTGGGGACTGCGGCACAACGTGACTTAAAGACCCAAGCAATTCTTGGTGCACCAGAATCTCAAAATACCCTATAATGCAAGATTTGAAAATAAATGAGCAATCGATTAGAAAATTGGGTGTTTCTATGTCGAAGAGAAATAAGTCACGCGGTTTAATCTGTCATTTAATCTGAACAGATGTTTCATTAGAGATAACAAATTTCTCCCTATATCAGTTCCTGTTATATCAGTGACACACAGGGCTGACCCTATGTGTGGAGGAAATTTCAAATGTTATAATAAACGAAAATTTGCTTACGCAATACCGTTTATTAATCGTTATAATGTATTGGCAACTGTATTATCGCGAATAATCCCACGCTGACGTAAATTTAGCGATTAGTTATTATTATGAAACAACGTATAGGTATATCGTTGTCTATTTGTGGCGGTATAGACTTATCGGTTGATGACGCGTTTACTGAAGATATATCTCTATACTGACTCTCTATTCGATGCTGCATCGACGATTTTGGCAGTCTATAAAAGAATTTGAAGAGCGTAATCACGTGTGAATTTTTGGAAACCCGGTTGTCATTTGTTATAGTTAATTTTTTGGTCATCAGAATGAAACGTCATAAGAAAAACTAGTTTTATGTGCTAAAAATTGAACAGACTGTACGCGGGGAATGAACTCTTTGGTTGATCTCAGTACATGGCCTTTCTATAGCGAACGTGCAGACGACGCACTATTTCGGGAGGGATTGGCGTGGCGCCATACAAACTGCTCACTCAACGCTCACTAGCTTCCATTATGCGACCTCTGGCTAAAAGTTCGAACACAGGATTTTCCTCATTGTATAGATCCGTACAATAAGTACTGTATCGTTCAAGTATCTCTCCTTTAGATAAAAATTGGTCCGACTATATGCATTAAATTTTTTTTATCACTTGCAATTCGATCAAGCTCGAAAAAATTGGATCAAGTACATTAGAAAGGGACCCGAAATAATTAATCAACGATAAAATTAATCATTGAAGATTACTTATTTTTATACAATACTTTATCATTTTTATGATTATAATTTACTTTTTTTTTTTTTTTTTATCAAAACGCACGTGGCAGGCAAATTTTCTAGATTACTTGAATTGAGAATTAATTCGATTTTCAATGATAGAATGATCGATGTGTGATCGAAGTTTAGTAAATTATTTTTTATATTATATAAATATGTACAATTGCAGTTTACAGCCATAAGAAATTGTGCAGAAAATAGAATTGATAGAAAAAAGGAAAAAAAAAGAAAAAAAAAAAAAAAGAGATGACTGTTTGAGATTCATCCGTAAATATGTAGTGGGCGGAGTAGTTTGACTATGTATCACCTATATACTCCCGAAATCGTGGTAAAAAATTATTTTTATACCTGCGAAGTGTTGCGTAAGACAAAGTTAAATCAAGCGATGATCAGGTATAAAAGTGAAGCGAATTAATTGTCAATCTTGAACTTGCATATCTAGAAAGTTTTATACAGATATATAGAAGAGAACGTCGATGAAATTGCTTTTTATTAGTGAAAAATCACCTGCAATGACAATCTGGAATTTTATTAAATTACCATCACTATTCGTCCGTATCGATAATTAATCAATTATCCATCTAACTATAATTTGGTAACAATGTGGCGTCTCCAATTAAGGATAGATTAATTTGATTAAAGCAGAATGAAAGGATGGCGAAATAGGTTGTGCGCATGCTAGTTTAGGTGTGGTCATGATATTGTCAGATCTGAACAAGGAAAAAAGAACTTCTATCGTGAGATAAATCCTTTTATGTTTGAACGGAATGGTATATCTAATGGATTAAATATTTGGAATAGGTATATAGGTATCTGTCGAATTCTCGAGTAGCTTGCCTTAGCGTGACATAGAAAACACATTTCAGCACTTTTAAGACAATTACGTACTTCTGTAATACCTATAGTGATAAATTTTCGACAGATATCAGTTCTACGAAATTTTAATCACTCATGCAGTATCCCATAGAGGAAAGTACTACGGGCCCAAGCTTAGCCCAGGCTTGGCCCAACTCTGTAGAACTCTGGCCCAAGCTTGTAAACCAGTCTTGGCCCAGCCTTGGTAGAAGTCTGGAATGATAATCTCGGGCCAAGCTTGGATACCAAGACTGGCCCAGACTTCATTGTCAAGACTGGGCCATGCTTGGTTGCCAGGATTGGCCCATTCGTGGTTGCCAGAACTGGCCCAAATTTAATTGCCAAAAATTGGCCATTAGTTAAATAATAATTGAATAATGAAATAAATAATTTTTTGATTATTCGTATAATTATGTGATATTTATATTACATAAAGTTTTTCTAATAATCTTGGAGATCATTTCTTAGATTACATTGAAGTCTGTTTTCCAAAATTGACAACAGACTAAACACAGGCTAGCCTGATACTTAGAAAGATATAAATTTCTCTCTGAATGATGCCTCGATATTCACGGGTACTATTGACGTTGGGATGTTACTTTACTTGTGAGAGAGGTTTTCTGAGCGCTCGGAGGTTTTGGACCGGCGCGAACTTCAGAGATGGCGTTGACGCGCTTCGGCCTACCTTACGAAAACGTTACACACGACAACACAATTTCGAGAATATTCATAAGTTTATTTTGGTGCAAAGAAACGCGCTTATATATGCCTCCGCGAATTGACTTTCATTTCGACCGTCGCAAACCGCACAAATCTTCCAAAAATCTTCGTCACAATTCTAGTCTTAAACTACAGAAACGGCTCATGCTAGGTTACCCATCCTTGGGCCAATCCCGGCTCGCCATTAACTGGCCAAAGCTGGGTCTCCCAGTCTTAGTCCAAGAATGGGCAACTACAGGAACGGCCAATGCTGAGTTATCCATCCTTGGGCCAATCCTGGCTCGCCATTGAATGGCCAAAGCTGGGTCTCCCAGTCTTGGTCCAAGATTAGGCAACCATAGGAATGGCCGAACATGGGTTAGCCAGTTTTGGCCCAAGGTTGGCTAATCATAGGAATGGCCACGGTTGAGTACCCAGTTATGATCCAAGCATGGGCCAATATAGGGACGCCGTAGCTGGGTTCCCGGTGCTGGGCCAAGCCTGGCCCCTTTGTCCAACTCTGGGGACTCCTGCATGGGATTGTCGATAAAATTTATGAATCAGACGTGCAATATTTCACGCAGGTAGTGCCTACCGAGTTCTGTTGCACTAGGTTCTATTTCTGTACTTATACGATTGCGGTCAGTTTAATATTTTGCTCATGGATCGGCACGTCGCGTTTATGAAAATTTAAAACTAGGTGAAAAATATTCTGATCAACATTTGTCGTACGAATAATTATTAAGAAATATCGTTGGCGCAGCTACTTTCAGAAACAGCTGTTTGAGATACAATCAATTTTTTTTATGTCATAGGCGGCACTCAATTTTCCGAACATTTAAGACTTTTGAACTAAATAATAATTTCTCAAAAATTCAATCAGTACGTTATCTTTTACAACATTGGCGATTCAGTAGCCGATAATTTTCCAATATCCGTATGTCTGACGTGAACATAAAAAAAAAAAAAAAAAAAAAAAAAATCGGGAAAATTTGTCTCATGTGCAATTTCACGATTTTCTGCTTACAGCAATGCTGATCAGCGAAGCGAGTGACAGTCACATAAGTGGAAAGTAGTGCAGCATGTCGCAGCACCCTATGCGTCCTCCGGGAGCGCCCGGACCTCCCGGTATTCCTCCGGGAAGTTGGGCAAACCGGCCAGGCGCTCCGAGTCCTTTTAGACCCGCATCCCCTTACAGTCCATCCCCGCCGCCCCATCATCTTCCACATCCGCATGCCCTTCCTCATCCTCATAATCGTTCACGAGGACCAAACACACCTATGCATCCACACCCAATGTCACCGCTTACGTATCCTCCAATGATGCATCCGATGAGTCCAGTGCCTATGGGTATGCCGATATCTCCTGGAATGTCACCGATTTTTGGATGCCCACCACCACCCGGTTACATTCAGTGCCCTAGACCTCGATGGCCGTCGCCATTGCCCCCTGGATCGGTTCCTAGACCATTCTTACCTCCTCAGGTAAGCTGATATAACCATGAAACTATATACAGATACCGATAACTCATTATTAGCTGCGTTTGATGGATGAGGAAAAATAGGAACGAGAAATGAAAGCTTTGTAGTAAAAGTTATATCTACGAAGCTTGTTTCCAGATATTTTTCTTGTTTAGGAATATTTTGAAAGCATACCAATTTTTATCTCAATTTTTAGACACCAAGGTTCAAAATTTATTGCACAAACGAAATTTTGAATTTTTTTTATCACAAATTTGATATCAATGAAGCAGAAGAAGTGCACGGAGGGCATGACGCTTTTGGATTTCCAAAAAACGAAAAGGAACGAAAACGAAAATTCCAATCCGATAGATGGGACCCTGTCGCGCAACATCAGCTTTCATTTCCCCTTAATATACAGACGAGTTTCGGGCCTTTTTTACATCGAAAAAAACACTTCAACGATGTGAAGTTTAATCTGAAAAAAAAAATGATGATTTGTTCGGACCGATGTAGAGTCCGGTAGGAAGCGGAGGCGGTTCACCAATTCCGTGTGCACCACCGGAGTACCTGATTGCTCCCTACAGACCTGGGGATTACGAATACGTCGGTGTTCCATTGGAGCCAAATCAGGGTGACGAAGAGGCGACGGGGCCCAGTACGGCGGAAATAATTGCCAGTCAGAGCCAGGATTACGTCGACGAGAAGTTAGCCGAGTATCAGGCGACGATCCAACAACTTCAGGGTGAGTTCCCTTGAATCCCTTCAAATTTTATTTATAGATCGTCTATGTCCGTAGGATATCAGACTTCAAACAAGCTAATTCTTACGATACCTATACTAACGATCGTGTAAAACATTTAAAACCTCTTTTTCTTTTTCCTTACCTTTTTTTTTGTTTTTAATCTCAAAGACATTCTATAACGATAGGATTTCATCACCGCGGTAATAATTCTTTCACTATTGAATAACGGATTTTATTAAAGTCTGTCTATGAAAATAAACTCGCGACGCACTTTACAGCTAGTAACTGATAAAACGCCTGGAATTAGATTACTTGGTACTCATCCCAGTAATACTGGTCGTTAAACGGTAGGCGCTGTTGTCTGACAATTACAGCCGTATCTACTGAAAGACACTATTCTGCGAGATCGTCGATCCTCTATCCGTTATATCGAACCCGCGCAAACTTTTAAGGGGATATGAAAGGTGAATTATACACCTCGAATTTTCGGCAGCCCGTTTCTCAGCTAAAACACATCCGATCGATGTGAAATTGATATCAGTGACGCAGAAAAAGTGCACGGAGGGCATGATGCTCTTGGATTTCCAAAAAAGCAAAAATGTTTCGGGTGTTTTCATATTTATCAAGTACAACGTCAGCAACAACGATTATTCGTTACAGAGCACTCTTGATATAAAACTGTACATTTTATTTTCGCTTTTTGGAAATCCAAGAGCATCATGCCCTTCGTTCACTTTTTCTGCGTCAGTGATATCAATTTCACATCGATCGGATGTGTTTTAGCTGGGAAACGGGCTGCCAAAAATTCGAGGTGTATAATTCACCTTTTATATCCCCTTAACGAGCAATTTCAATCCTATGGAAAGACTGCAATATATTTGTAAAACCGTTGGCAGGTTAATACACGATAAGTTATGAATATTAAGGCTTCTATATGCGGGTTTTTCGATAACACAAAACAATTTCCGTAACGACAAACCAAGACTAATGACCTCCTGGTATAGCGATGTATTTTCGTCAACCGGATATACCCGGCCGATTATCACGTTCCTTTTCCCTTTGATTTTGATCGTTTCTTAATACCTTTAATTTGTTTACTTTAGGGAAAATCTATTTTCCCATTTAACTCGTACGTTCGAAAATTAGTCCAGGTTGTATTTTTTCATTTTTCTTTTTTTCTTTCTTTCTTCCTTCTCACTACGATTAGATATTTAGATGGCTAACGGCTGCGCAGAGCGATGTTGCCCTATGGTGCTATTACGGGGTGGGGTAAAGCCGTTGCACGTGTCAGATGCAGTTAAATGTTTTACAAATGTTCAACGCTAATAGTTGGTCGACTAAAAAAAACTGGGTTAGATAAATGAACGAAACGTCATTGGGTCACGATCAATTAGTAAATCGTGACAGCTGTTATTACGCGATGAATTATCCCGAGGATGTTTATACTTTAGCTATTAATGAACGCTTACCTTATTTTTCTTTTTACTTTCATTTTTTTTTTTTTTTTTTTTTTTGTTTCGTTCTTTTTTTTCTCACACATAACTTTGATATCGAGTTAACGTCTGCGTATCTCGACGTTTCTTATATATCCTATCGTAAATTTTTCACTAACATTTCTATAACAACTTATTCACGATCATTAAATAATGTAACATCATACTCCTATTTCCCCATACTATCTATAAATTTTCCATACAAATTTACTATTTTAAAATCAGCTGTGGGGATATAAGGTGGATAAACCGTTTTTAGAGCAGGCTATAGGATTAGGATTATCTAATATATATAAAATCTCCGTAACCGCACCGATGCATTAGGTCATCGGTTTTTCTTTGTTTTGTCAGTAATGCCATCGACCAAATTAATTATAGCAAAGTCACGTAATCGTTTCTGTTTATCACTCTGGCAACGATCGTTGCTATTCTGGAACGGTCACAAATTGAATAGATTTAAAGTTAACGTATCTAATTTTATTCTATCCACTATAACTACCTACCTACTTACCTATATCTACTACATAAACCGAGAAGATTTACTTTTAGGTATTAGTTCCTATAGGTTTTATTTTTACATTCAAGGTTGTCGTGGAAGTCAATGATTCGTATGCAAAATTGAAAGGTGCTTGACACAAGCTATTTGCAACTACTATATTATACTATCTGCTGTAACAATATACTTCTAAGTTATATTATACCATGAGTTTACAGTTCGTATAGGTATCATATACCGCGAGTATTCGGTGAGTCTGAACGACCCCCTTCCTGGGGCAAGACCAACACAGGCGCGCACTGCGTGCGTGAGGCTCGGCGAGCGGGGATAGGCGGCCAGTGGCGCTTCTACCGACGCAGTGCGCGCCTGTGTTGGTTTTGCGTAGAGAGGGGGTCGTTCAGACTCACCGAATACTCGCGGTATACCTACTATCGTGTGATCGGACGTGTATTAGATACAAACAGACAAGTTGCTATCGAATAAATGCAGTCAATATTTGTTTGGTTTAATTATTCTATACTTATACGAATTGATTCGAGGTGAAATCAATTACATTGAAAATATGAAAACAAAAAAACAATATTGACCAAAAAAATATTCAAACTGAACGCGAAAAAATGGGTTAATTTAATGTAATTTTCAAAAAATTCTCCAACTTCACGAAATTTTTGACGAAAATTCTCAATGAGCCGTGTATTTCTTCTTTCATTTTTATAACGAATTTCAAGTGATTTGGAATATAGAAGATAATACCGGCGATGAGTAGTTTTTTTTTTGTTTTTTTTTCTTTCGTATTTGGATTGGATCATGAACCTAGTCATATTAAATGCTGATTGCAAGATATCAAATTGTCTTACCTCAGAATTTGTTCAAAGAATTGAAATCAGTGACAGCAATAATCACAGCGTGATAATTATGATGATTCATTGACCACGAAAAAGTTTTCCTAAGTATTCAACACGTAAAAGATATCCAACTTAAATATGGAATAATAACTTTTTCATATTTAGCATCTAGGATCCGCAGAATGAATGAATAAGTTTACATTTTTTAGATTAGTTATATTTGTCAAATGCGTTAATTAAAAATGACGAAAGATCTGCAAGGGAGAAAATATATATAGAATGAACAAATGGCTGTTTAAATTGCCTGTCACGTTTTATTGTAAAAATAAAACAAAGTATAGTATAATATAGGTAATGTTTTGTGGTAATGCAGCACGTGGGTGGTGGATGTTGAGTAATTTATCGAGCGTATCACACGTCACTTTACTCTTCCTAGCTGATTGTGCAAGGTATGAGCACCTGGCTTGTGCGGTTAAAATCCGAGCCACAATACATCTGTCAAATTTCATTCAGTACCAAACGCACTAGTATTATATAATAGTGCAAAGTTTAGTGAATGAGTATATTATCCGCGGGAGTGTATATATTAACCCGTAGTTCTTAACTTTGTATAAAACAACGTAAATCGATCGACTATTAAATTCAAAGGCACTATCTAGACGTATCTCGTTAGCTAGCTATACTATAGGTTTTGTATATTTTCAGAGAAACCGGAGTAGCGTATGAAAAATAATTTCTCATATCGCTTGAAGCCCTACTAAAACTCCACTAGTCGTTTTCTCAACGTAATAATAATAGAACTGCGGTTGAACTGGTACGAATTATATAAACTGAAGGCGATGATTACATCTCGAGAAAAAAAAAAAAAAAAAAAAAAAAATTCCGTTCTTTTTTTCTCTCTGTTTTTTTTTTCTTTTCTTTTCTTTTCTTTTCTTTACGCAACTTCAAAAGCTCATCCAACTATACCGTACGCATCTTGTAACGTACGTACATCACCGCCAACTTTGTTTAAAATTGCGTTATTTAAGCGCCTCTATGTAACCCACAGATAGCACGACCTCGATGCAGTCAGCCAAAACAGACTTGTGTAGCTTGGCACGTTGAATCTGAATGAAAAATACTGTGCCAAAATGTATATACTGCAAGGTATATGTAGGTATACACACGATTATAGCAACTATACTTGTCACAATTCAAATTTCGCGCTAATTATTCCTACATGACATCTATGCGTTTGTTAATACGTAACATACGTATACTAGGATATGACTGCTATTCCACTATTCGTGTTATTTACCGATTACGTAATTACTATTTGAAGAAGACGCGCGGGTTCATTTGCTAATTGATTTATATATATACATAGCGACCAAACGATTTATATAATCTTATTGAAAGATGGCAAATCGAAGATTGCACATGTATGTGAGGCATGATGTTGTGTGTATAAAAAATTGTCAATTGCTTTATCTGCAAGAGCCAAAAATCTACCCTTAACTTCGCTTTCAGATATAGCGATATCCTTCCGAAACCTAGACTGCAAAACGTATTTTAACGTCCGTAGTGTCGCGTCGGGACGCCGCGGTTACACAGACGGAATATATCCGCGGGTTTGTGTGAGACAATATATGGGTGGGTACTGACTCGTATAAAGTACAGTCTGGGAATTGATATAATCCTAGAAAATTCCAGGACCAAGAGAGAAAAGGTCTCTCATACGCATATCGCGTCACTAATGCCATGAGGTCGTAAGCGCCAAAAAATTATTTTTTTTTGCGGATATGCCCAAACGATGTTGTATGGCATGAAAAAGATTTTGCCATAAAAAAATTTTTTTTTTTTTTTTTTGGCGCTTACGACCTTATGGCATTAGTGATGCGATATAGCGCGGGTATAGAAGTTTGTCTTGACTGTACATATCTGGCGCCCCCAGGTCCGCGCGGGCGTCGTTATGGCGCGGTGGCAAATCTTGCAGGCTGGGTGAAATTTTTGTCGAAACCTTGACACAGGGTCAAAGGTCAGGGTAATTTAACCCAGGGATATTTTTGTTTTTTCTCTTCTCCGTTTCGATTCTCTTCTTTCTTTTTTTTTTCTTGTGTCATTCTCTGTTTATATCTGTAGGATAAAGTGTAGTAGGTATACCGCTGTCTTTCTCTCTTCTCTCTGTAACGATTAACGATTTTCTCCCCGGACAAGATATTATGTTGACGACGACTTGAAACGTCTTTTGTCCGCTTTGCGAAGGGCGGAAATAGAGAAAATAGGAGAAGAAAAAAGAAAAAAAAAAAAAAAAACGGTTCAAGCATTTCTTATATCTGCTATTGTTGTCCCTCGTCTTATCTTTGCCTGATCGTTTCTGCACGAACGTGTGTGTCATTGCTGTGATGTCCTCTTGATCGCTGCAGATCTCAATATCCTATAATTCTGATTCGAAAAATCTTTCATACGTATTTGCACATGTACAAATTAAAATGCAGAGAACTGTAACGCATAAAAATGATTATGACATAATTACAGATGCCTAGAATCCATATAACACAGTAGATTTTCTACGAGAAGCCAATCATTCGCTTAAATACATAAGTAAATATTCTAGATACATAACTCATTAATGATTCAAGCATTTAGTGGCTGAAGAACCGCGATGTACGGAATGCAGTAACGGCATTCTTCGTTACCTATATACTATATTAGTTCAGTACTACGATAGTGCTTTCATCTATTATAATATGTAAGATGACACTAAACTCGATTTCATTCGAACTTACGATGTGTTTATCACTCTTTTCTTCGTTTACCTTAAAAATGTAAAAATATGCTAAACGTTTGACTGTTTTTCATCATCGATATGAAAATTGATGTACGGTAAATGACATTGATATCAATTTTACTATAATTTTTCGAATTTTCTCTGTTCATAATTAGTATACCTACATATACATGCGTTACCAACGGCTTTATATATACACACACCTGTAATCTACACAGTTGAATAAAGCCACACAATGGCATAAAGTAAAGCTATTTCTTCGGTATAGTATAATGTTGTTATTATACCTAATGCTTTAATAATAATTAGACATTCTGAACCAACATAGTGCTGCAGGCATTCCAAAGCCATAGCGTGCCTATCAACTACAATTCTCGTGACCTGCAGCAGCAGGTATTGATAAAACTTTTGCCAAGATATTATTTTCCCCAAAAATTCCAGTAGGTAGTATAATATTACCTGATTTGAACCCGATTAGTAAACAAGGGGTAAGGCACCACTTGTCTCGGAATTTCATTCATAGCAATGAAGTATAAGCTATGTCTATAGGTATTCTCCAGCTGAAAGCTTTTCATCGATCACTATCCAGGCAATATTTAGTAATCACGAGTCAATTTCAACTGGTATTAATTCTACAAGAGAAAAATGAGTAATCGAAAAGATTAAGGATGTAGAAGAAAAGACATAAGCCTTACGATTTTGATGATCGAAAAATTTCAAAAGGGTGTCTTTGTTTTTTTTTAGCATATATTGATTCACATTGGGGCGTACGCGTGCCTCACGTGTTGCAGCAATTGCACGACGTGGTTCCCTGCTCGGAGAAACACAATGCAAGTTAATACTGTACTGTGCTATACTGAGTACAGTAGGCCATGGTTCTATAAATAGAAATGACGAACACCTGCCTTAACCATTCACATTCATTGGTGGGAATGGCTGTTGGCTGTTAGGCTCTAACGACGAAGTAGTCTGATGCGTGTAGAGTCGAATTTGTGCAGGGTAACACAACAGGCTGTAAAGTGTACACACAATGATGGATTTTTAAATGAGCCGGTTAGGAGGTCAAGAATTAAGGATAGAAAATGTCACCAATCTCAACCGAACCGCGTAGATTTTATTCGGCGGTGTTTCTAAGCTCCGAAAAATTAACCATCAGATTTGGCTCCGAACCGGTACGAAACGCATCGAGATATAATATATAGGAGAGTTATTTAACCGTGGGCGCGAAAGGCAGAACCGCTCGATTTATGGCCTCACAGTTGCCGGAGTTGTGGCCAATGGGATATGTCCACTATATTATTTTTATTCCAACGATAAACTCTGACATCTGGGATAAATTGGTATCCCCCAGTTTCTTTCAACTAGTTTTAAAACTAGCTCTGATTCTAGAACGCTGTTTATGCATCAGGTATGAATTTGTCAGAAATACACATAGCTGTTCAACCGCGGATCATCTGATCATATTGATTGGCAAAAATCTCTGCCTATTTGCCTCCATATATATTTTGTTGGATTTTTCTTGGGGAAAACAATTCGATCAATCATAATTTTTCCATCTTTTCTTCTCTATTTATCGCAGCCAAGTTTTACCATGTGAAAACACGCACACAAGTTTGTAACTCGAGTAGATCCTCTTTCACTTTTGCCCATACCATACGGTAGTAGTTATAACAATAAGGTGAGTATAAAAAACGGCATCGTGGTCTTGTGGTAAAATCTTCGTGGTCTCTTTTGTCGGTTTAAAAATAAATCTGATATTTCTATTCTCGCTGCACACCTACTGACGTCAAAAATGTTTAACCCACTCGAAACGCATACACTATGCATGTGAGAGAGGTTTCCTTGCAATCAAAAAATCCGAACCGCAGATATATTTACCAAATTTTATATCCTTCAGGGCTTCGAGGATTTACTCATAGCAAACAGCTTTGATCAAGTAGTTTTACAGCTCGTTAAAAATCTAGGTAAATATTACGAGGTGTGAATCTCCAGAAATAAACGCATATAGTTCCTTATCCTATTTATTTTACATTCTCTTCTGACATTTTTGTTGCTTCAGGATCGTATAGCTTGCAGGAGTTAACGTATTTCCGTTCGATATAGATAGGTAGGTATACACATAACTTAGATATGCGAATCTGGATGCAAGTATACGAAAGCTTCTATATACCTTATTACATCTTATGTTCAGGTAGAAATTGGGGTCGCTTGAGAGTCTGAATCACGACATACTTCTTGGAAAGCTGGGGATATATTTATTCCCTCGTCATCTTCTGGCTATAGTATCGAGCTGCTATACCTACCTGCAAATAAATTTACCGAAACGAACCAATTCGGGACAAATTTTTAACCATCTTTTATTTTTTTATTCAATTTATCGATCGTTTGCAGAAAAGAATAGCCATGTAACCACACGTGTAGTGATTAGGAGATAAGAAATTTAGGATCAATCATATCGTATTTCAGTTAATAATTTCGTGCGATTCGTAGAATCGTTATCCGAATCGTGTAGGTATAAAACGAAATAAGAAAACTTAATTGATTTCTGTTGGTCTTTTTTTTCCGTGAAATTTCAACTTGGAGTTTTATTACTACTACCTCGAAGTTGTTATATCTTAAAGCTGAAACTTGGAAGCGGCTAATTGTATTTTATGATAGAAGCTGGTATATCGCTGCTCCATAATTACTAAGATTATGTAAAATCTAGCTAGTTCTTCTTCCTGGAACCAGTTTGTCGCATAAAATTAAGTTTACAAAAGCGTCAAACAAACTGCTGATGTTCTCTTTCAAAAAACAGAATTCGGCGTCATGTTAACTCGGTTGAAATTTGTCAGAAAAAATCTGATACAGCTGTTGGTTAAAACGTTATAGTATATATTTTCAGATTGGACTCTGAAATCGTCTCAATAATTGGCGATAACTGCAGGATTCCTGTTTTATAGTTTCGATAAAATTGTTCAGTTACATTCCACAGTACCGGAAGCCGGATTTCATTTACCAGAGATCGGAAATGTCAAGTATCTCTATGCAACCAACTATGTACACTGCGTATTGCGTATTTCCGAGTTGGCAGAAGTGGCTGCTTCAATTTTTTCATAATATCTATTCCTGTAAATAAATGTTAGAGAATCTCGGCTTCGTATAAAGATGCTGAAAGACGTACACGTAATATTTCTACGCCTTGTATACTCGGTCATAAAAATCTTCGGACATGCGTTTTCAGGTCGTCCGTTATAAGTTCTTGTACAATTTTTGGTACTCACTTTGTCGTACACCTAGTTATACGCATATATATATATATATATATATATATATATATATATATATATATATATATATATATATATATATATATGTATGTGTGTGTTGAAATGATATTTCTTTCATGCTGTGCGTCCTCAAACTTTCACGATGCGTTCATTTTTGGGTCTGACATATACCCAGGAAAGTTTTCGGCACTAGTCGTATAGGAGAACTGAGTGGTTGACCAAAAACTGCAGTGATATTTACAGCGAATTCATTTGTGCATAGCGATTATAATAAAAATCAAAATTTTTCTCATTGATCAGGGAGAAATCAAACTTTCTTCGTACACGTTTCTCTTACAAATACAACAAATATGTTCGATAAAAGGTTTAATAATTTCTGGTTTAATTCAAAATCGCAGACAAAACTGTATCTAAGATTTTACTGCATTTACCCTAAAAACGAACACCGGACGATAATTCTTTTCAAATACATGTATATGCATAAAATATGTCTATATAAACACTTATACATATACATACATGGGCATGCGGAAACTCATAACTATTATTTATGACGTGACTTCAGATGGGGCGACACGAACTTCCATCCGGGACTCATTGTCATTTTCCCAGTCACAGAATGTTTGTTCGATAGACGATAGGTCCGACTTCTCCTTGTCTGGATGGATAGTGATGCGTTTGAATCGTTAACGCAATTTACCTATTGAACCAGATTGCCGAAGATAAATCCTAGTCTAATTCATTTACTTTATTTCTCTCTCGTTTGGGATCGGATCGCTGATCACAAACCATATAAAACAACTGTCTTATTTTATGCGATTATGTATAATAGGCATAAACTCAGCTATAGGACATATTTTTACAAAAAAATATTCATGAAGAGAAACAAACTCCTTCGTTTATTCATTCGCTTCAAGATTTTCTATCCATACTGTATATACATATTATGCATCAGCTATAACTCGGTCAAACTCGTGGCTTTCGTATATGCTAACACGACTAACACGAAAGACTTGAATAATGATTGTAGAGTCAGATTCTAGCTATAAATATGTTCGTGTCCTGGTTTTTTTTTTTCTTCTTCTTCTTCTTCTTGTTTTTTTTTTTTTAAAGGATACTTGAGATCCGTATAGGCTTGAGAAACCCGTTTCGCAATAGCCGGCATGCAAGAGGCTGTTTGCCCACGCAATTGTAACGATCCTTTTATTTCCTCCGACGAAGTGACCTGGGTGTCTGTCCTTCGTGGCTGATCCGACAAGGATTTTTCTACTTCTATAATACGACCGTGCTTGAGAGCCTGAGAAATATCCACTTAAATCTAGATAAGTAGGTATACTATAAGGTCGGCGTTGGCGGATATTTGAGAAACTATTATTATGAAATTGATCAGTTGTTCAGCGAAGTGTCAGTGACATATCTTTTTTTTTTTTTATTCAGTCAGGAAGAGTTCACGTATCTATGCGTATAGATATAATCTAAAGGCTTCATTGAATTCGCCTCGGGGCTGAATCGTTTTCCTTCTCTTCTTTCCACTATATTTTTTCTTTCTTTTTATAATCAGAAACAAATGATTTTAGCCACGAAGAAATTTGATTCGTGCGCTGAAGATTATTCGTACCCTCGTACTACTACTACTATATCCTTTAATTGGATTCATATTTCCTGATACCACCAGCTGAAGAAGAATTTTTTTCGTGGGTGGACGGAGCTAGCTGCTTCGATCTTTATAAAGTATCGATGTTATTTTGAAAGACTTATAACAATAAATATAAATCACCTCGATTCATGAACTGTCGTAAAGATACTGTTCCGTAATGTACTACCACCGTCGCAGGACTTCGATACCCTATATTTATTCCAGGACGTGGGAAATGATGGATTTCCTGTTATCACGGTTCCATTAAGTTGCTCAAACTTTTTCCACCTGCAGCTTAAATGACTTTTAATGAATGCCACGTCAAATTTTTGAAGTCATTCGACCCTATTTGATCTAAGACCTTTTATTCTTTCACAACTTGTTCATTGGATCTCACTTTTTTTCGAAAAAATTTCTTGCGTGTTGCCTCGACGAACTTTTTTTTTTATCATAAAACACGCTAATGCTGCTGCTCACAGTGCGATACCTCGATTAGTTATAAAGGTATATGGTCGATAAACCAGCCAAGGATGCAGTTATTTTCCCCACCTACATCACCTGTGCACAGCTTCGTCCTTGGTTGAAGAATTATTTTTCGTACATTGGTCAAACATTGCACGATGAGATATACGTGAATTCTTTCTTCTTCTCGCAATTAGAATTCAAATCAATATTATATAGATCCCTCTCCCAATTGCTGCTGATGACGCATGGATCTCAATTATCTCCTCATATTTTGCCTTTATATTAATTAACCATCACGATTTTAGGACCTGTGGATATATAACCACGTGAGAATGTAGCTCGTGATTCGATACGTATTTAAACAACACGTGAACTGATTAAGGGCATACAGTTATATAAGAAACTAGGATGAATATGATAGTTGTACTAATTCCAAAGAGTCAGTTCTCAATATTTTGATAATATTTATCATCAATCCAATTTTAGCGAACCTTATAAGAGCTGACCTCGCCTAGATCTTATTTCTTTTTTTTTTTTCACATAATTTGCATGACAAGGATCGTTTCTGCGTTCAGGCAGATACTACTCGTATATATATAGGCAAAAGAAAGTTCAAAGATCACCCTAGCTTACGTAACGTTTTATTGACCAGGACGTGCTAGGCTGAGGATTTATTTAGATTAAACCTTAAAAGTTTGAAAATTGAAGAATTTTTTTACTGTTTTAAAATTACTTTATATTGTGTCTCATATTATATTGGTTCGAGAGTCTCAGTGCAGGATTGTTGAACATTTGAAAGAAGAGAAGAAGAATAAAATGCGATTAGAATTTCGATTTTACTTATCAAAAATAAAAGAAAAGATCACATTTTGCAGTAGATAAACGGTACCTCCTCTGCGCTAAGTATTAGATCATACCAAAGTGCAGAAACTAGAAGGGGGAAACATAATTCTAAGAACGTATGGAATGTTGGTGCATGAGGGTTCAAGGTAGCGATTTATCGCTGCACTTGAACAATTAGATTTTCTGACAAGTTTATAACTCAATCATAAGCCCACGATTCGAATGGGGTGAATAGAATTACATTTGTTTGATTCGGTCAATGATCGTGGCGACGCGTGACTCGAGTTCACGTACCGATGAGCCGCTATATAACATTATTTACGGATCACTGCATCGAATGATCAATTCAGTCACAGTTTGTTGTTACGTCAATTATTGGTTACTTTTATGCATTGTAGGCATAGTGTGACTTTTCATCATTTCGTTTCATGCTACAGATAGCTCTAAAAAAAAAAAAAAAAACGTTCCGTAATTAAAACGCCTCGATGAAATTGTAAGTGTATAATTGATACGGTGTTCAATAACACCTATACGTATTAGGGTGCTTTTTTTGAAACGGCTATTTTTTTTTTTGCAACTCCCCATTGAAAATCTTGTTGTAAATGTCGAAAGGGGAATCCTGTCCGATTTTTAGCTCTTAATTCCGATTATAGTACTTGCGCTTTTCGTTTTAAGTTTTCCCATGCTAAAAGCATGTAAACATTACGACTTTTTCTTTCGCCGCGCAAAACTCAGCCGCATTTCAATGGATTATTCTAATCCAAGACTCATTTGACAGAGAATTTAGTGTTCTTCAAAAGTGCCCAAGATAGTTTGACTGACTTGAAAATATTGAACTTGACATTTTGTTGGAATTTTATATTTAAAAATATCAAAGTCCTTATATCTTTCGAAATACTGGTTTGAGAGACTTTATGTACTGGACTTTTTTTTGTAGAGAAATAAATTTCCTATAAAATTGTTCAGAAGTTTTTTTCTCCAAGTCCAACTGTTTATTTGCCCACAGCGAGAAAGAAGAATTATGCATAAAATCGACTTTGGAGGCTCACACAAGTGCGGCGGTTGAAACCACAGCCAAACTACCAATAGCACTTTTGAAGAACACTAAATTCTCTGTAAAACGAATCTTGGATGAGAACAATCAATTGAAATGCGGCTGAGTTTTGCGCGGCGAAAGAAAAAGTCGTAATGTTTACATGCTTTTAGCATGGGAAAACTTAAAAAGAAAAGCGCGAGCGCTGGAATTGGAATGAAGAGCTAAAAATTGGACAGGATTCCCTTTTCGACGTCTGCAACAAGATTTTCAATGGGGAGTTGCAAAAAAAAAAAAAATAGTCGTTTCAAAAAAAAAAAGCACCCTGATACGTATGTGTAAAACACAATGTGTGACGGTTAAAATGACTCCAAATCACAAATGAATTACGTGGATAAACAAATGTACGCAAAAACTTAACATTCTTGAAACATAATCATGATATAGTAGTCAGAATTTGTGATAGCTATAATCACAGTTAGCTGCAGTCAGAGCAAAAGTTTCTTTGCTCTGTAATTGTTCAGGAAACTCACCTCTAAAAAGAATGAACACACATTTTGGTATATAGAATGATTGATTGCTGAACTATTCTTCACAGGATCGAGAGCTGGTCTCCATTTATTTGATGAGGGTTTGTTTTCGGAAAAATTTGAGTCTAGAAAAGCTGGATTTATATATCTGAGTCGTTATAAAAACTGCTTTTACTTAGACTGCATCGGGTTATGATGAGACTGGCTTATGAAAAAGTTCTTCCTTGGCTCATCAGTCTTCCGAGAACATCCCTTTTCAAGGTGTTCACGTACAACCCTTTAACCCTGCAGCAACGGTCTTCGTCTAAACGATCGATGGTAACGACCGAACGCGCCATATATTGATCGCGCAGCTCGTTACGTCTCGGCATAGCATTGGAACTGGTCAACTTGTTTGTCGATTCATATAGATTCGAATTTCGAATTTGAATAATTTTTAGAAGTCGATTTCATCTGTAAAGAAGAGAATCATAAACGGCCAATTTAATGCGCCTCAAAAATTTGACCTTCCTTCCATGACGCGGTAACGCAGTAGGTACTACGCCGGGTTTGGAACCGGCTTCACGAAGAGATGTACGCGAATACCGGACACACCCGGTTGAACCCACGTGTGTCCACTATCTCACGAACAAATTGTATAGATTTTTACGTGTCAGTTATACAAATGCTCACTGCATAATATATTAACTGATATTGTATACAAGTAATTCTGTCTGTGTCTGTGTGCAGACAGTCACTTACCGATTACTGCGCTCAATGCTTTACGGCGCAGCAAGGACACAGCGGCTGCCCGAGAAAGTGCCAACTAAAAGTGTGGGTCAATATCAGGTCCGTCTTTCTTACAAGACTCGTGCGAATCTACGTGGTCTAACTATGTACGAGTATTTTGTTAGACTCGATATAAGTTTCAGTTAAAGTTTGACCGCCTTGAATTTTTTAGAAAAGAAAGAGAGAGAAGAAAATGATTTTATTCATCTACATTTTTCTGCTGCAATAGATTTTACCTATTTTTTTTTTTTTTTTTTTTGCATCGTAATCAATTAATTTTGCATTATTTATAGATTAGATTAGCTAATTGTCACCTGCACTGTTTGCTGAGTATAAACAGCTAGTATAACAACTATAATATCTGTACTGGGTATATATCTGCATACCTATTGAAGTTATATAAAATCGGGTAAAATTGTGCGGAGATATCATCAGACGATTTTTTTTATGAAAAAAAAATGTAAACTACCTGCACGGTATAAGCTATAAACTGGTTTTCGACTGTATAATTCGCGGCTATATAGAATACTATTTTTATATCAAACGAAGGTGAGCTTAGTTGGTTACGAGAGCTCTCGTGATTTAACGAATTGAATAATGAAATCGAAAGTTGTTCTAGAAATAGGCTTGAACTCGTTTTTTGTGCTTCTTTTTCCTCGTATAGTTCTTTATGAACATTTTCTATACACTCGGAGATTAAAGCCTTATAGACTTTTTAGACTCTTTAATCCTCTCGAGATTGAATAAAAAATATTGTAACAATACTGAATTTATTATCAGTATCGTGTCACCAGGTTTCAAAAATTGTTTACACGATCACATCGTATGACACAGACGCAACTATGCATGGTCTGTATTTTTAAATCATCAACGTGGTAGACTGTATCTTATTCTGGTTCCAAGGATGACCGGTATTGCGTTGTGCCGGTATGGCACGACCAGTAATACCTACTTATAAACATTTAAGTTTACATTATATAGGTAAACGTGGGTTTGACCCGCTCAATTAGTTTCTAAATCTGCGCGATTAATGATTTTTTCGCTAAGTTTAATGAGAAAATTTTTGAATCATTTTACTCTTGGGATCTTTGCGCGGTAATTTAAAACACGTAGGCTGCCACTGGAACCAATTAAACAAATTCACGCACTGTTGAATTCGGTAAAATTAGTTTCTCCTCGTAATTTTGACCGCACCAAAAATTTACCAGTGGCCGCAACCGAGGATGCAATTATCTTGGGCGTTCGAGCAAAACTCGCCGGTTATAATAAACAGATTTGAAATTTTGTGTCAATCGTGGATTGAAAATTATTTTACATTAATCTGCACCGTGAAAATTTGATAAAAATATACTGAAATTTCTCACTTTCACGATAATACCGATCACTTGTTACGTCTCGATGAGTTAAAGCCCAAAATTACTTCTTGTATCGTTTTCATTGGATGCGCTCCAATTTCTCGGATGATATTTTCCTCCGAAATTACTGTTTCCTTTCGTTAATATATGATCAGCATTGAAAATCGAAACTTTGTTAGCCGCACGCGATATACCTGCTCCTCTCAACGTTTTGGAGCATTATTAGGGTCTCCTAATTCTTGATTGTTTCAGCGAACAACGCGATTGTAATAATGCTCACGGAATCAAATCTAATTAATGATTTTGTATTTACAGATAAATAAGAAATAGAGACGAACTAAACAAAACCGGAGGCTCAATCGTACAGAATTTTCAGCTTCAAAAAATGAAAAATCAAAGAAACTGCTTCAGGGGACGAACGTGTAATTTATCGGTTAGAAAGTACATTTCGCGAGTTGTATGTCATGTTCAGATCATTAGATACGAGCAGCCATAGCCCCGATCCGTTAACGTTACCTCAACGGACGAGCATTACCACGTTTGCCAATCTTTCAAAATGACTCTCTTCCTTGAATATTTGACTCAAAGAAGCAAAGTAATCACAACAATATCTCCACGTATAGCCCAAAATCATTGAGCAAGGTGACGATCATCGCATTATATTCGAAAATGAAAAGATGTGCATGTATCTAAATGCCTATTTTCCTGATCTCGTCAAATTCGTTACGTATAGCTCATAGATAACCAATGAGATTTAACGACCTAAACTACAATAGCCAAAGCAATTGATAGTCTGAATTTTTCCATTTGACGATAATGCCAATTCGTCTTGCTACATCTTCAGAAGTCAAATCCTAAAATTACACTTCTTGTGTCCGTCTGCTGATTGCTGAAGCGTCTTTCCGGTTCATTGGATGAGCACCGATTTCTCGAACGATGTTTTCTATTCGATATTAGTGTTTCTTCTCGTTATTATACAACCGGCATTGAAAATCGAGATTTTGAGGGCCTAATGCAATATACCTGGTTCTTTCAACGTTTTAGAGAATTATCAAGGTTTCTTAATCCTTGATCGTTCCAGCCAAGGACGTGATTCCCATTATGCGCACAGGATCAAGGCTGATTAATGATTTCGTATCTAAATAATGATAAAAAAATATACCGTGCCAGATATTATACGTATCCCCAACTTAATTTATGCTCAGAGAATTTTTAGCTTAGTGATCAGAAAGATAAAATAAACTGCTACAGGAGATTGAGTATCTTAGGGTACTTCATTTAATTGGAATGATTCGGAGGCAGTTTATTCAAATTTTGCTATCACACAAATATTAATGATGGAAAGTATTCCGTCACTGGCTCGATGACCTCACATCTAACAAGAAGCAATTGGTGATACTCCGACATTTCTTCATCAACAGTTTCAAGATTTTTGCAAAGACTTTCAATACTCGTCTCTGCCAATTTGACCATCTGACGTTAGTATTCAAATAACTGGAACAAATTTGATACTGCTTTCGAAAAGACGGCTCGAAGTGCGACGAATTTGCAATTTTTACAAGTATATAAGTGAACGTTGCCTCCTGTAGAAATTCTTAGAACTGAAGTTTCAGGATGACCTCAAATTTTTCTCTTCCATTGGACTTTCATTAACTGTGAAGGACCATAATCGTAAGAAAAAAAAAAAAAACATTTTGGACCTGTCTTTCTGTGCCAGCTAAAATTTAGATTCTGATTTGTGTCATCGACAAGGAACTTCAATCAAGCTGGGACATTTTTTCGAGCATCACAAGACATGATTACCAAAATTGCCAGAATGAGATAATGAAATATGTACAAAATACAAAAGTCTCAAAAACAATTTCACGATGGTCAAAGCGATGGAACTCTCAACAAACAGCTGGTCCCTTGAATCATACCGATCCTGCCGATTCCCGAATCCACACTCAGAAAATGGTCTTGTTGACACAACCAAAATTTGGGTTAGGCACAATCGCATTTTTTGTTCAGTCAACCAAAAATTTTGGTTGTCCCAACAAAATTTGGTTTTCCCAACAAAATTTTGGCTATCCGAACGAAATTTTTGGTTGACTGAACAAAAAATTTGATTGACTGAACAAAAAATGTGATTGTGCCTTTTATAACCCAAATTTTGGTTGTGTCAACAAGACCTTTTTCTGAGTGCACCTTGATTATTTATTCTCAAAAAATGTATCTATGCACTCATATGCATCTGCATGAATTTTATCTTATTCAACTTCGAGTGTGTTCAGTATTTTCTGCTGGTCTGATTCTGGGACCAAATCCTTTATTTGGAATTAGCCTCTGTAGATTAAGTTCAGCCACGATGCAAGGGCGAGCAAAGGACCAGACAGGATAAAGGATTGATCGAGTGTTTCTCGGAGGTGGTGGAGGCGGCGGAAGCGCCTTCATCGGGGGAACTGCGGCGGTGATAGAGGCAGGGCAGAGGCAGGGCAGAGGACGCTCGACTCGACGGCGGCGCCTCGTCAGTCGTCAGTATCGAACCGGCGCCAGCCGAGGCTACATGTACATTCCATATACGGCATTCCATTTTATACAAATCAAGTTATAAATTCATAAGCTCCGAAATATCGGAGCCAATTTTTCATGGACCAAAATTAGAGCCGTGCTTTTAATCCGTAATTCATACACCGCAGGGTGAATGAGGTGTTATCTATAATACCACGATAAGAGGAGAGTAGACGGGAAAACCCCGGAGCACGCGCGATAGCGAAAAAAGACGGAGTAAAAAAAAAGAGGAAAAACAAAAGTAAAAGTTAAATAAAAGGATAGAGAAATAGAAAGCACTCTGTTCAAGGGGCGTACTGCCCTTGAGCTTTCAACACCCTCCATTGAACACGTTTGAAGTGTTCATCAGTGATCAGTTAAAGTTATTCTCTAGTGCAGCTGAGGCGAATTATAAAATAAATTCAAGTGCCGTTAGACGATAGACTGGAATAAGGGATGAATTCAAAAAGGGCCAAATACTAAGGGCGAAGAAAGATGTCACAGCCTCCACCGGGGGCCGGGAGTCCCGGGAGTCCGAGCAGCCCTCGGACTCCACGTGGAAGCCGGCTTCGTGATCGTGTCAGTTTCTTTGAACAAGTATGGGCTTCCGGAGGTCGAACATCAAGCACAGAAGACTTGGTGGACGAGGTGGACCACGCCGGTCAACGGCGTGACCAATCATCGCCATTGGCCATAAGGCCCTTGTCAAGGACGAGTAATTCCTCGTTCGAAGAGAGTTTTGAGCGTATGATAGAAGAGGGTGAATTAAACGGTGCCAAAATGGTAAAGTTCGAAAAGATAACGGTGAGAAAAAGCGTACGTGAAATGAGCAGCAATGTCGGTACTTCTACCTCGACCTCGGCCACCACTACAACTACTACTGTCAGGGGTGCAGGTGGTTTTGGAAATGCTAGTAGGACACCTAGCGAGGAACAGGCGTTAGAGGACTCGGCTTATCAAAGCCATGGTGTTCAGGGGAGCAAGTCGAGTTCGGTTACATCTTTCACGAGATTTCCTTCGGAGGAAAGTCTGCCCCAAGGAAGAGTCGGGAGTCCACAAAGATCGGGGACTCCAGATTTCGAAGGTTTTGGTGCGGAACGTCCATCTGCTGAATGGTATGCAGAATACCGGAATCAGAGCTTCCAGAACGTAGCTGTTAGGATGGAGTATCAGCGTAGTCGAAGCGAGTACGATGCTCATATTGCTGAGATAAAAGGTACGGCTCGAAAATTTAGGTGAATGTGATAAAATATTGGAGGCGAAATACTCGGCTCGTTCATATATTGCGGAGTAGAAATTTTCGGGTCAAGGTCTTTACGACCCGCAATTGAAATAAACAAATAACTTCATTCCCCAACTGGTAGTTCCATATAGAAGATATCTATAAGAGAGTTATCATTCCAAGAGGTGACGACCTTTATATCGATGGCTCCGCGGAATAACCCGCTATTTCAGAAGCTGCTTGATTAGAAAGCTGAAAAAACAGGTTGGAGCAAAAGCCCAGACATTATAATGTCTGCTCCAACCTGTTTTTTCAGCTTTTTAATAATAATTTTACGTTTTTGAAGCAAAATTTAGCTAGAAAAGTTTGAAGATAGCTGCTTTTTCAAGCAAAATTTGAAATAGCTACTTTTTTGCAAAGCAGCTTCTGAAATAACTGCGGTTATTCCGCGGAGCCATCGAATACATGTACAACAGAATCGGGGAAGATTGGTTCCAGAAGCTTATTTCTGTCATGGCGACGCGGTAGTTCCCTGACGCAGTTCGATCGCGAGTGAATAAAATTGCAGCTCCAATCCATGCTCAGCTATATATTCGCTAGAATGGATGAAATCTCGTTAATGACTTTAGCTACTAGTTTAGGTCGTTAAAATTCGATTAGTTATCTATGAGCTATATAACTATAGCGAAAGTTTGACGAGATCAGATATAAGTTACGCATTGCGATATATAGGTATTGCACCGTAGTTTTATTTTATAATATAATTAGATGGCGACCTTGCTGGTCAATTTTTTTTTTGCCATAAGTGAAGACATTTTGGGAAGACCACTTTGTTCCTTCAATTTAAATGCTTAATGAAATGAGAAATTTTGAAAGATTGGAAAACGTGCTACGCCCACCAATTGAATCAAGTGCCGGCCGGCCGGCATTGAGAGTCTCGTGCGACGCCGCACGGCGCGTTGAGGTGACGTTAGCGGTTCAAGGCTGTGGCTGCTCATACCTATAGATATGAACATGACACAACTCATGAAATATACTTGTTAACTGATAAATTACACATTTGGCCCCGGCCCCCGGCGGGTCTGAATATCTTATATAGTCGCATGAAAACCGGGATGGCAAAAATCGCTATAAAAGCTTGTAGAATTTTATATTTTGAATTCACACTGATTCCAAGTCGCATGGAAAGCTGAAGTTCCAGTATGAATGAGTACCAATCACAATTTGAAGAAAGGAAAAACGAGCCAAAGGCCTTTTTCCTTGATAAGAATCGATGACCATCACAGGAAGAGTTTTCCTTTCGTAAAAAATTACGAAAGCTCGCGACACACAGCTCTCTCAATGTTCATATAAGGCAATTATAGTTGCTTCATTGAAATGAAGAGTAAAACGTGGGATTCTTGGAAAATAAATATGACAACGAAGTCCATTTAAGAAGAAAATATTTGTTCAGCTGTTACTTCTGCATTTAGTATGTTATACGCATTTCCTGAAATTAGAAAGCAAATAACCGCGAATATATATGCGGAGTATATGATGATGAAGCCTAAGTACGTTAAACGGTTGATTATATACATTATGCGTAAACCGGGTAGGAGGAGCAGCGTAACGAGTTCATTAAATTTGACAGCATAAGAAAATAATCCGCGAAACACTGCAGGGAATCAGCTGCTCCTACCCAAATAGGTATTGGTAAAATATACAAACAACGAAGCTTGTTATCCATGACGTTGAAATTAGAATTGGCCTAAGCTATTATCGTAGTACATTTGTGCTATTACCTCGCATGCTGTAGCATAAAGTTTGCTAAAATGACTGACTGTCAGACACCACCACGTGTTCAACATGCGATCTTATATACCTGGGCAATAGGCACATCAGAAATACCAATTATCAAGTAATTATGAAACAATTTCGTTTGGCAAATAGCTATGAGATTGGTTTTACTAATGGAAATCAATTCAAAACAAGAATATTCACCTACGTTTTAACTCACCCCTTTTACTTTCCTCACTCCAATTGTTTCAACCCAAATTTCCTATATTTTCTCCTATATTTTCACGATTTTCTTCGCGTGCACGTGGAAAGTTTGTAATCGCTAGTTTTTTTTTACCTTCGAGTTTGGCCGATCGTAAATATTCACGTTTGGCCTTTGGCTCGTTTCGTGGGTCTAGAATTAGGAAGTCTGACTCCTTGGCTCTTTGGTGCACTTGAACCCAGAAGCCCCTTTGACATTTAACTAGAAATATTTCGTTCAGTAAGCCTGCTCTTTGTTCTGGTATTCATTTGCTCTCGTATCTAAAGAGTTAAATTCTTGAACTGACCACGCGATCATTCACTGTGAAATTATTCCTGTTTTTCCAACAGTGTTGATTACGATTACGACCCTAATTTGACCATAGACTTCGATTTCATCGATTCAAAAATGCGATTATAAAATGGGCTCTTTAAATTAGGTCACGTTTAAAATTTATCAATCAAATTACGATCGAGTGAAAATTTGCGGACTACCATTATATGGCGGAGCTGAATCGCTGCAGTGACTGAATGAAAACCCTGACCGCAAATGCTTTTGGGATCAATTACAGGGATTTAAAATAAATCAAATTATGACGTAGCTCGCGTATATGTATCACAGGTCAGAAAGCGTTCAACCCTCACCTGCGGACACTGGTCAGTATTGATTTACCCGCTGACAACTCTCTGTTCCACTCGCTTTCTCTGTGATAGTGAATCGTAAAAGTAGGTAGTACACTGCGGAATTACCTAGTTGGGGTTTGTCCCCTCTGCAGGGGTAGAAAACTCACTTATATACTTGTGTTTGTGATATATACCGCTACACACCGTGTATCACCTGTTAATATGTACAAAAAAATAGGTATAGTAAGTTATTTACATATACTCATATACATACATCACATATATATATATGTTTACAAACTACGGTGTTTTAAATAGCGGCCAGTCCGCTTCGTAAGATAATATTTGTTCCGGATATCGTGTGTCCTTAGGGCATAATATACCCACCATATGAGTCGATAAAATCATTTTTTTTTTTTCACACGTTATTGTCGTAACAATTACAATATTTTCCCAATATTGAAAAATTAATTATCCAAAGTTCATATTATCATTTTACTTAAGCTCTTTTGAATTCTTTCATCAATATTTGTGAATGATAATTCAACATAGGGGTATAGGTATTAATCATGTTACTTCCTCCGTCTCACTGTAATCATGTCATAAGCTGCGGGTTATCCATTAATTTTGGTTTATTTAATCGAAGAAACGGGTTGAGTAAATATTTGGATTTACGTCGTGTGATGATGCGACAATTAATTAATATACACCCTTCACCGTCATAAATAACACACGCTTCAATAATCACCCTCATTAATCTATTTGTTACGTATACGTATACGTATACGTTTGATCATTATACTCAGTCTTTGACTTCTGACCTCTAGTACTGGACGGATTTAACCAACTGTAACAAGTTTGTTCTCAAACATTGCACTCAGCTCATTTGGACTCATAATGAAATTGGTAAAATTCGTGTTACTAGCTAAGCTGTATCTAATTTCCAAATTTAATTCTCGATGCATCGCCGAGTTGAGTATTGGCAATGTGATAGAATCAAATTCGTAAAAGTTTGATAAATTAAAGAAATAAGTTACTGCACGGAAAAAACAGTGCTGTCGAATTTACTCTTGAGCAGTAAATATAGGGACAGCATTTTTTTGCAGTAGAAATTATCACAATTGTGGTAACATTCACTCATGTAGACATTTAAGGCCACTTGCCCTAATGTACCCAATACTAGAATTGTGATAATTTCTACTGCAAAAAAATGCTGTCCCTATATTTACTGCTCCAGAGTAAATTCGACAGCACTATTTTTTTCCGTGTGGTGGGACGGTTTAGGAATTTGAAAATTGGAAAGCTCAGAGTGCATAATATTGAATCGTGCAATTTGATCTTCAAATATAAATTTTGAAATAGTATGAACCGTAGGTGTGTGAACATGTAATGGCTTTTTAAATTCCAAACTATGTTTGACGAATTAGTTTTATAATCCTCAACGACTGTATATACATTGCATAATGGGTTTTTCGTTGACAACAAGTGTCTCAATACCATAAGATATCTGCGATGACCAGTTCAATCAGACACATGATTTTTACAAGTTTCTAATTTTTTTTAAACAAGGGGTTTCAGATTTCGGTGAGTAAAAAAAGAAAAAAAACGAGGAAAAAGTAAAATCTAGGACGTTTAAGTACGTTCAACCCATTTGCTGCAGCTGTAATTTGGAAAAGTTTGCAAGGTGTGAGAGACACCTGTCAGTTCCTCCTTGGCCCCTTATAGTCCTTAGCCTTCCTTATCTTGCCTCGTCGAATACATCCGTATACCTAGCTGAAGAGCACTTCTTTCTTTTCGTATGTAAATACGTGCGTATGACGATCTCGACACATGTCGTGGGCGCAATCGGTGTCCCGACGACCGCGACGCGAGGCCTTCGACTTTACGATTACGTAAGCAGAAGCGAAGAGAAAGAAATATGTATACATGAGGGAGAAAGAGAGAGTGAGTGAGAGTGATGGAGATATAAATATATATAGATATATACGGATATAGATATAGAGAAACGACTCGATTCAAGACCGCGTCTGACCTCATCGTTGGGAACCTGTCCCACTTAACCGGTGAACCTTCTGCATCAGAATCGTTGTGTGAACATCGCGCCCGAGGCGGTAGACTGGAACGATTTTATCATAACTTTGTTGTTACTGGTAGTAATCGAGTCAGCAAAATGTCGATTAACAAGAACAAGGCAGCTGACATCACTGACTATCAATTTTGCGTCAGTAATGCAACTTTTGACTCTTTCAAATTTTCGGAGTAAAAACAAAAAATCACGTGAAAATCGTGCCACTCTTTATTCCACTGTAAAAAAGAATGAGATCTTAACTCTCGAGGAGATAATTTTCGTGTCCAAAAATGAAGAGAGGATTTTTTTGTTTTTGATTTTTTTGAACCATGAAACTTTAGCATTTTGAACTGTAGCGATCAGACCGTAAGAAATCTTAATTAATTCAAAAGTCGATAATTTTATTCCCCAGTATAATTAGGTATACGTACATGCACTTAGATTGGAGTAACATGTGGTATTTAGACTCGAATGTTCGTTAAATTTTTTTTTACCTCATTAGATTTGTTAATGGACTGATGTAAGATGATTAGATTAAAACGAAGTTATCATCATCAGGCACGAATTATATCCACTTATTGTTAGTTTGGTGTACCAGAGAGAAAAGAAAAACTGATAAAGCAGTATAAAAGCTACTATAGGTCACGGTCTTTGCGTTTATAAATTTTGTTCAAGTAGGTACCTCTCACTTGCTGAATTATTAAACCACTAAGTTATCGGCTACATAAGGTATCACATCTACAGCTGCTGTAGTATAGACAGAAACAAGTCTTGCAAATATAATTCACACGTGGAAATAATTATCTAATCTTACACACATATGTACGTACACACATACATACATATTGTACATTTCTAGACCAACAATCTTGTGACTCGCAAAGTTATGCATTGAGATAATGTATTCGTATAGTATAGTATACCTACTGATTACTCGATTCATATAATAATGTGTTGTTTCACTGTATATCTTGATTATTTTCAATTGCGATTAGGTTGCAAATTTTGAAGTACATTACATAAATAAGAGAAAGTCAAATGGTAGAATTTGTTTTATATTCATTTCAATTGACTTTGAGATAATTATTGACTGTGTCTCCCAGTCATCTTTGAACTTGAATCGATAAGGTGTTGTTGACAAAGTATTTGCAAAAATTAATGATCACTCTATACGCAGGCTTAAGCAACCATTGATTACTATAAACAATCGATTGACACGATAATTGAAGAGGTAATGTATATACGATGTGTAGATAATTGTCTGAGCTAATCGTCATCCTTTAAATAACTTCAGATGGAGAAATATACCTACACCTTACCTCATTTGTTTATTCAAAAAAAAAAAAAAAAAAAAAAAAAAGAGCAATTAGAATTGTAGAGTTGCAGACATTTACATCATCGAACAGGATTTTATCATGAACGATTCCATACGGATGCCTGAATGTCAAAAATTATTATGTATAACCGATATTTGTATATGAAATATGAAATACCCACTCATTTAACGGCTAATTATTTCACTTTTGAAACGTTCGTTTGAATTTGTTACAAAAGTTTTGTGTACATACGTGTTGATTCGTAAAAGTTACTGAATCACGTAATTTCTGAAACTCTGACAATCAGTAAAGCGTACGTGCAGCCTGCACTGACGCAAAGTTTTTCTAAGATTTATTTTCAGCCTATCTATATCCGTATCCAAGAATATGATTAGTATATTCCATTCTGTTCTAATTTTACTGCAATCCTTTTTTTTTTAACTTTTACTTAACCAGACTGGGTGTGGCTGAGGATAAGCGATCTCTTATGATTGTCTTCTTTATGCTCTTCTTTATGTATTTGTGAATATATATGGGTATAGGTGCACAAATGTATTGATATGATCAGACAAAGAAAGAATTGGAATTGTACAACGAGCGGTTACGTCATTTAGCGAATACCTGCCGTCTAGCGTTCAGTGTGTTTCATTTCAGGGTGGGGTTTCGAGGATTAATTATACCTACTTCTCTTATCAGGGATTATAAATAAATGAACAGCATATAAAATGTTAAGTAGTCAAATATCAAGCTTGAGAAAAATATTTTTTAATTAATTTTAACACATTTCGTCGCGAACTATGGCATGGCGTTCTATCAAAACGAAGCAAACCATCCTTTTCTTTTTTTTTTTTTTTTTTCATTTTTTTCGGGGATAATATTTATGCACTATGTCGAATACTATCAACCCCTTATACATTTATTATGTACACGTTTTCTAGGAGGACAAGGGATTAAAAATAGAATACGCAATCAAGCCATTCCTTGTTGTTTCGATTCACGCGATTTCAACCTTCGCTTTCTGCTACTCCTCTTCCTGCTCTTTCTTCTTTGCTGAATTGTTCTTTCCCTTCATTGTCTCCTGGCACGATATCGTCTCTCACGAATAGCTGTATATAATATACAAAACTCTCAATCGAGTCTTTCCCAACTCAAAATAAGCGATATGCATATTTAATTTGACGACGAAATTTAATCATCCTTCAGAAGGACTGTCTCTATTCTATACTATTACCATTCATTTAACTTCGATGAAAAAACTCATTTTTCTGTACATGTTGAGTCTATTTCATATTCTATTGTCAACACATCTTGTTGAATAAAAATTGTACAACTTTTTTCCGTTATCTTTTCAAATGGATTTGGCTTTAGCCCCAAAATTTCATAAGCAAATTTAATACCGTCGAGTTTATACGGATTCGATCACAGCAGTGATATTTCGTTGTCTCTATATGACAAGTCGCGAATCGAATTGATAAATCGTACACGTAGAGTTTCCATTTAAATAAATACGATGAAAGTTTAAAGAATAATTTTCGGAATCCAGGCTACTTTTTACATTGATGAAAAAAAAAAGAAAAAAAAAAAAAAAACAGGATCTATGAAAGTATTACGGATGAATGATCAAGAATACAGAACTTCAACATCTATACATATAATTATACTATTAATCAAGTTGAAATGCAGAGATGAAAATTTTCCCACCTGTTTCTGTACCGTATAGATAATAATTTTTGATCAAATCTCTGTCTAGTTATTAGCGAAAATGATGAAAATATTCTTTTAAGACACGCCACGTATATAGTGATTACCTAACCGGCGATAATAGTTCCTACAGCAGCGGAGAATAGATCGAAGAGACATTAATTCTATCGATTTAGCATCGGGCTTGGCCTGGGCTTTATTTTCTGTATCTTCTGGTTTATTTATTGTCAGTATATCTCGACTTTGATCTGTCTTATAACTCGCGATTGTATCCTTGGCAGAGAATCGATCCCATCCTGTGGATTAATTTAACATTATAATAGCCTAATGCGAGATACTTTACGCGTACAAAGATAGTAACCCAACAATATCTGATACACTGCATATCGCGTGGTCCAGATCTAGATCTTGCACATATGTGTCGACAGCTTCGGACCAACCGAATCCAAAAATATTTTTTCACGGATTGACCCTGTGATCGTAAATTGACTAGAAAACCGAACAAAATTGGGTTCCATGTCTATAAGATTGTTCTTATTCGACTGTTGTCACATTAGACTGTGTCAAAAAAAAAAACGACATCTTCTTTTTGTTCGGGCCCTTTCGAAAATAGTTAGTGCTTAATATAAGGGGTATTCCACGTGAACCGGGCCGGTTTTTGGCAAAAAAAAAAAAAGTAAAAAACGGGAGGCTGGGAATTTTATCACTTCTTTGTGACACTTTGGAGTAATTTCGGTGAAAATTTCAAGGCAATCCGTGTGACCCTTCAAGTAGAAAAAAAAATAAAAACACATATTTTCCAAGTTTTACATGCTTCGCCGGTTTTTTGAAAAAAAAAAGAAGAAAAACGGGAGGCTGAAATTTTGATCACTTCTTAGTGCCACCTCGAAGTAATTTCGGTGAAAATTTCAGGGCAATTGGTGTGACCCTTCGGTAGAAGAACAAAGAAATCGCATATTTTCAAAGTTTTACATGTTCAAGAATTCCAAAAATAATTGAAGTGCTACATATTTCGAAGGAGCTCATTTATGCGCGTAGAGTGCACTATGGGAAGTTATGATTTTGTTCATGCATGGCTGAGATAAGTGGAGTTGAAAATGTGGTAATCAAATTTTTGGCATAATTATGACAGCGATATAAATTGAACCAATTATTTTCAAGCTCTGTAACCATGTTGGGGGCATCTCATGTAGTAACAAGGAATCTGAATCTGCATTGGCGTCAAATTCGATGACCTCAGGCCAAAAACTGGTCCGGTTCACGTGGAATACCACATAAAGAAAATTGTCCCCAAAGCTCAGCTATGTAGCTTGAACACAGAATTAGCGCATTTGAAAATAAGATTTCCCATGTATTTCAAATGGCGCAAAATTTGTTTATCCTAGTTTTATTTTTATAACTCTCTTTATTCAACTGATAAGAATAAAGTAGATATACGGTTTTGTAGAGAATTTTATGATCTACAAAAATAGTCCTTTGGCCCAAGTTGCTCGATTGAACCGTTAACGAGTTACAGTGGTTTAAAAGTCATATGTATATTTGATTACTACCTACTTACTTTTCGACAAATTAATTGAAATTTTTTTTTTCATGCATTTTCTCAGAAATTTTTTTTCCCTTCAAAACCGTATATTTACTTTATTCTTATCAGTTGAATAAAGAGAATTATAAAAATAAAACTAAGATAAACAAATTTTGCCATTTGAAATACATGGGAAATCTTATTTTCAAATGCGCTAATTCTGTGTTCGAGCTACATAGCTAAGCTTTGGGGACAATTTTCTTTATATTAAGCAGTAACTATTTTCGAAAAGGCCCGAACAAAAAGAAGACGTCGTTTTTTTTTTTTGACACAGTCTATTGTTACATATTCACATTTCCCTGTCATTCCCACAGTATGAAACCGAAATTTACATCATTAAAGACTAGTAGTACCTTTTATACTGCAATGAAGCTCTGGGAAGTGGGTCACGAAGATCTACCTGCGTGAATTCCTAAATCGAATTTGCATGATGCTGTCTGTGAAATAGGGGTGTTACTCTTTTCCAGGTGGTTGGCTTTGATGTAAAGGCATATAGGTATATATATATATACGATTCGAGAGGGAGTTCAAAGTGGAAAGAAACTTGAGACTTGCTGCCGTAAGCTTGTAAAATGTGGAAAAGCTCGCGGTACCTCCACCGTACGTGTGGTGTAAGTATAATTTGCGTTGTAGCTACACTTGACGAATTTTTTCGCGAGTGGAAATTTCGGTTTAAAATTCAAATTATGAAATTGATAGAAAAAAAAAAAAAAAAAAACAGCGTTCATAGTTGAAGTACGAAACCAGCAAATTAGGTTCGTTGTATATTTGCAAAAAAAAAAAAAAAAAATTCATTCCCAATAGAAACTTTCGTATTGTAAATTTTGCGGTACTTTTTTTTAAATATCCTCCAAAATTCAACACAATTAAATTTCATTAAAATCCGAAAATCACAGTCAGGTAAGAATATACTTTCATCAAGTTGAAGAAACCTGTCGTATACACAAGGAACCGGAAAGTGGGCAGGTAAATAGTCGACCGGAAAGTGACTCGGAGCTTTCAAGCTCGTATTTAATCGTATTTGTACATCAAAACGGTCGAATATATCTTTTTGATGTTAGAGATAGAGGCTATTGGTATAAAACCACTATAGCGCACAGGCTCTTCATCTATTTAAAGTTTTTAATGTCACGAACCAGAAGTATAATATTTCTTATTTACGACTACAGTCTGTATATTCCCTTACGTAGTAGCTGGTATCGTGCCTCTTTCCGGCAGGCAAATAAGTCTCATTCCTCAAGATAACATTTACTATAAAATGGACTCAAGTGTCCTGGCTCGTGCCAGGCTGGTCTTGGGGGTTGATATTATGGATTGGAGACGTTTCAAAAGTTACTCCTTACGCACTGCAATCAGCTCACGCGATCCTGACTCTTTTCAGCACCAGGATGTTCCTTGCGACTTTTTTTACCACCAAATTTACAGCCTGCATCGATGGAATTCCTCAAATTATACATTCCGGGGAGATTCTTTTTCACCAGGTCTATCAGTTTATGGTGACTTTCGAAACAGGGGTGAAAAACGACAATGCTATACCATTCGAAATATAAAATTATCAGATTTCCTTTGCTCGTATAATATTACTTTACAATGATGTTCCACTATGAAAATTCACTCCATTGGTCCAGAGTGGCACGATTGTGATCCCAAAAAAATTAAGAGAGTTGCAAGGTTCATTTTTAACAATCTGGAGTGATTAACTATCCAGATTTTGGGTACGTCAATCAAAGAGTCAACCATTTTGCCATTTCTGCAGTTTTCCAACACCGTCGCTTAACGAGATGCAATTAATTATAGAAGGTGTTTCTGCTTAATCGACAAGTATCTTTTGCGGTTTTTAGCCAAACCGCAAAGTATAGTATCTCACTTCTCGTCGCCTACTATACTCCGAGGAGATGGTCTTTTTCTCAATTTTTCTCCGGTTTCATTATATACACGCAATGTAGGTACGTGTTGCACCATACTGTGGAGAACGTGCGAATCCTTATCCGCGGTTCCCAAGGTTTCTGATTTACTTTGGCATAAATTTTGCACCGTCAGACGTGAAGAAAAGGCTTTCATTTCACCGCGTGTATAAGCGCCCATCAATCATATAGCACCTTAATGACACGAGTGAGAAACAGATAAATGAAACTGCCGGTTTGAACAGCGAACTTATGTGACTGACAAATTTTTTTCGCTTTGAAAGAGTGAGGAGTCAGTATGGGCAACGAATAGAATGCTAATGCTATAATACAAGTCGGAGCTAAGAATTTTGCAGCAGTGCAGCTTCCAGCGAGCAAAAATAAGTTTTAAGTAGCAATAAAATGCGTTTTACACCAGCTGCTGTCGTCCCATAATTTTGATGGTATATGAAGCTTTATTCATCGCGCTGAAGCGCACACTTTATACAGATCTTCCACCTGGCTTCAGCTTAATTTGCAACGCCTGCAGTTTAACGAAGCTGCAGCAGTTGTCGACGGCGTGGCCTCTACTTAAAATTAAAATAAGCCACAAGGAAATAAACCGGCTGTAAAAAAATATCTCATTTTTTTAATCTCGGATCCTTAACAGAGGCCAAAGGACCTCGAAAGCGCAGAACCGCAGGGACAGACGTGTAGTGGTAAAATAAATTTGGGGCAAAGTCAAAAATAAGATTTTATTGCAAAGGGAATAAAAACAGAAGGAAGCTGCAAAGCGAAATTGGAGAACTGCTGCAGCACCACACGAACGAAAATAATTACAACATGTGTGTCCCACTTCCCGCTTAATCCTCGCATGTGTTACTCTTACGATTGACCAGATTATTTTAGGCCAGTTTACTCGAATGTGTCTTATTGCTATCCTCTGATAGCCCCTGCTATCCATACTTCGATGCCATTAGGTTTCATGTATAGATGTACTCATGCACTAGGTGTGGATAATACCTATATGTGCATGCATAGGTATGGACAGAAAGGGTATATCATCATTCCTCGCACTGCATACTTTCGGCCAATCTCTGTCACGTCAAAGCACATCATCATCGCTTTTCACACTTCGGAGTTTTAAAGCGATGACAGCAAAACGTCAAGGTCGCTCAAGGGCAGGATGTTGAATTGACGATGTTGTCACAGCCAAATTTCCGAGCTTGCGGTATACATACATGTATTATAAGATGTGCAGACATGAGACATGCTGTACTGGATTTTGGGGCGTAGGGAGAAATTCATACATAATTTATGTGGCTGAAATCCAAAGGGTAAAGGTACTACCATAGCACAACGGTATACAAGGGTAGATTCCTTATAAAAATCTAAGACTAAATGTTTTTTACCCAAAAATTTCGAGATGCCAGTATAGTTTCCCAGTTACAGAAGGATTGAGTTGACTATTGACAGAACTCGACCTTTCAAATGATTGGACGATTTTCACGTTCGGTGACCGACTGATTATAGATATTGATCGTCTAGTCTTAAAGTTAATCGTCTCAAGTAAAGGAAAGCGTGAGTCATAGTGAAGCTTTAAGAAATGTAGCAGCCATTTTTTTTTCTCTCTCTCTGTTTTACAGAATCATAAATACTTCGTTTCGTTTTTTGGATGGATTTGTGTCTATGATCTGCACATTGCAGTTATTTCGATTTTGCATTCTAGATCTATCATGAAACGAAAGAGTTTATTCATACCATATGTGAATTTATCGGACCAGTCGAACCAAATTTTTAAGTCTTCTAACTGAAGCTCACCTCTATATAGAGCGTGCAATCTCCAGATAGACCGAAAAAAACGGAAGTGCATCATAATTATTTTTTCAAGTAAAAATTCCTTCAGCCCGGGTTTGAACCGGGACCTCCGCATTTGTACTGCGACGCCTTGTCCAATTAGACCACTGAAGGACTGAAGGAATCTTTACTTGAATTTCATGTTATTGTCATTGACCTCTTAGTCCACAGGTCTGTGTTTATTTCATTGTGTAGTGACTCTATCGTTCGAAACCTATTAATTCATACCATATGTGAATTTATCGGATCAGTCGAACCAAATTTTTAAGTCTTTTAACTGAAGCTCACCTCTATATAGAGCGTGCAATCTCAAGATAGACCGAAAAAAACGGAAGTGCATCATAATTATTTTTTCAAGTAAATAATTATGATGCACTTCCGTTTTTTTCGGTCTATCTGGAGATTGCACGCTCTATATAGAGGTGAGCTTCAGTTAGAAGACTTAAAAATTTGGTTCGACTGGTCCGATAAATTCACATATGGTATGAATTAATAGGTTTCGAACGATAGAGTCACTACACAATGAAAGAGTTTATTAATTTTATTGTCTTGCGAAGATCGCTAGGGTATGATTTATTTCGCGTGTGCGTTGATGGTTGAAATAATATTTCCAAATCGGACTTGGGTTCGGTATTGAAATTTGATTATTGTCAATTTCGAAATGCCTGTCCATGGGCATAAAATTTCACAATTACGAATTAGGGTTATTTGTAATTGAACTGAGCGCTAATTGGAATGGAATACACACAGAGTACACAGACGATATGCTTTGCAAGTATTCAGCATAGTTCTACCAAGGCTCAACGGGTTCTAGATTAAAATGAAACTGTATTTACTCATGGGATGACATAATCACTCGCGAGGTCGCCTCTCGTCCTGGATATAATCCTGCCAAACCGCTTAAGGCATATTCGCCATTAGTTTTACGCTACACAAAACGACCATAAAAGTATTTTGCTACATATATATATACTAACCATGGATATACTAACTAATGGGACAAGCTGAAATACCAAAATGGCAAGACGAATCGCATTCCGAATTTTACCTGCGCGTAATACATTAATGTAGAATATGTTATGTCATTTTGTGGCTAAGGCACACACAATTGGGTCGAAATATGAATAAATAGAACACACATCTCGTAAACTTTGGATAATTAAGTAATTAACACAATTAAAAAAGACACAAAAATGTTGGGTAGGTCTGCAATTCATCAGAGTTTCATTCGACCGTTTTGGAAAGCTTGGAAATTGCGTTTAATGACATTTCGTTGTGTCAAAGCCGATTTCTATCTTGGAATCGGAGATTGCAGTCGATCTATAATCGCATGCACCTAAATGACGCCACTGATTGCCTTATTGGTCTCAAGGCTGTTGGCTGCTGAAGTAACGTGACATTTTTAGCCTTATTCCAACAAAATCACAGTTGGCATTTTTAATTACCTAGTTGGCTCAGGTTTAAAGAAGACAGAGTGAAAGCTACTCTGTTTTCTGTGGCTGACAAGGTACCTGCCTCGTTCCCTTAAATATGAAACGATATTGCCATAGGGAAATAAAATTGAAACAACCTTTTTAGAAGGTAGAAGTTTTCACGTCCGCGCGTCGGTCTTCACAAGTTGTGACAGACCATGAAACGAGCTTTTATTTTTGGCTCATTGATTGTGTTTTCATAACGCCTCATCGAAGATCGTCTTGGCTTCTTAGGTCAAGTTTAATTAGCAAAGTGTTAACTCTTGTATCAGTTAATTTGACGTCTGATCTAATAATCATTCACGCCAATCATACACGCATATCCTTTAATAATAACACATACGTGGCTAATCACCATTTCACTGAACACACGAATAAAGGAAAATAAGAGCAGCTAGAATTAATAAAAATCTTGTTTATCTTCTTAAGCACGATAAAATATCTACTACTTATTTACATCTTTACTTAACTGACGTAATATTATTTGGAGAATATTAAAAGTTGCGACCAGCTTATATATATATATATATAATTATGTAACTTTTTTTGCTGTGCAAAAAAAGAAAATAATATTTAATACCTTTTCGATAAAAAGGCATAAGTTATACTTTAACGTAATTTTATTTTTGTTACAGATGAACAGGAGCGCGTGCAAAAGAAGACTTTTGTAAATTGGATTAATTCCTACCTCTCGAAGGTAAGTATCTAAGCAGCTTGGTTTTTATTCTTGTCCTTGAATTGTGGGGCTGATCGATCGTTTGACCAATTGGCAAAACACTGATATTCCGTCTTTCGTAGCCTGGCAGGTCTATATGTTGATGTTTAAATATGCAAGCATATATTTATTACAGAAGATTTTAATTATATTTAGAATTTCGTCTCGCGGTATATTCAAGATAAGAAATTGTTATTGCATTCTATCCGAGAAGTCATTGTCATTCGATAACAATATGTATTATATATGACAATTTTCTCAGCATCGCGTCGCGTCCGTCCATGCCTCTTACACATCGGATAAATTCAGCTTTCGAATTGCGTTACGTGCTTGTCTGCAAACGCGACAGCTTGACAGCTGCAATATAACGTATTGAAAGATAATTATAAGTTACTTACAACTTTCTCAGTATACTCTGGAAATTTCAAACTCCTCTCTCGTGAGCTTCGAGCTTCGAGTTTGAAGTTGCAAGCTGCAAGTTTAGGAGCTACAAGCCCTCTGCACGATTCGACTAAGTTAAAACTTGGAAATTATCGGTGTAGCCCGTACCTGGCTCGTATTTCATATCATAAACGGTTGCATATACGTACTTTGGTATTTTGTGATACTTCTTAGATCTTATGGGTCCTCAAATTTTCCGAGTTTCGGTAGATCGCTGTTTGGAATTTTTTTGACCATGAAATAGATTAAGAAACCGAGTATGATTGATGAATAGAAATATTGAGGTCAGAATTATTCAACATCATAGTAAAAATAATATCTTCGGGCTATTTTTTGTTGGTATTTTGGAAATGTTCAAGACAAAATGAATCATTTGAACAGAATGCTTTCTATCAGTCTGCACGTGTCTGCTGAGCCTGTGACTATGGCGCCTGACTATGCCCAGTCAACTTCTTAGGATAAAAATGCGAGACAGATTGGCACGTAGCCAGACTGGAGGAGTTAGCTGGCCAGAATTGCGAAGGAGGTGCTGAAATCAGGCGGAAATTTGCCAATTTTTCTTACTTATTAACAAACCTGTTTCATATGAGATCAAAGTACCAATTGAAGCTGATACATGACCTGAAAGAAAATGCACGAGTCCCTTTACTTTCTCCTTCTCTCTTTCGGGCGTAAAGTGGAATTGGCTTGGAGCTTGCGAGGAGACTAGAAATAATTTATTTTTATTTGCAACTTTCTTACTTTTCTACTTCAATGTAAGACAATTGAGAATATGATAAATAGCAAATTTCTACCGTATTTCTAGGGTGCTTCGTACTGCATATCTGTCGGATATCTCTTGAATTTATATTTCCATTTATATTCTTTCAATCTATAAAATCTCTGCATTGATTACAGCGAGTTCCACCGCTTCGAGTGGAGGATCTGATCGAAGACTTGAAGGATGGAACGCGCCTTCTTGCCCTACTCGAGGTTTTGTCTGGAGAGAAACTGGTGAGAATGAATATTGGCTTGAATGGAATAATTGATTTGGGCGTTATTCCTTGCGTATAATCGATTCGACGCGTTTGCTCCTTACAATTTGTTGAAATCTGATGTCTCGTTCATTTTTGAGTCAAACATTTTATGTAGATTTAAAAATTTCTGATCAGCTAAAGATGAATCGTTAGTTTTCTTTAAATGAAACGAACACGCGAATTTTTCACGATTGAACATTTATACCTTTATTCAATTGCAAATGCTATAATGTCAGTCTATGTCCGTGAATGAAATATTTTCTACTCAATTTCAGCCAGTCGAAAGGGGACGTAACTTGAAGAGACCTCATTTTCTCAGCAATGCTAATACGGCACTCCAATTTTTACAGAGCAAAAAAGTAAGTAATCGAAATCAGTATTCCTATATGTATTCCATGAATTAATATTTTGACAACTATCACCGAGATTTTAATAATATTATTCAATTTTACACTTTAGTTAAATTTGTTTAACACTGACGGTTGTCTCCTCTTCTAGATCAAATTAGTGAATATCAATTCATCCGATCTAGTGGACGGACGACCTCCAGTAGTATTGGGACTCATATGGACCATCATCCTGTACTTCCAGGTATTTTATTTAACACTTTTTCTATCCGTTACAGTATACAGCTATGCAATTATCCACGTCATTAGTAAGCGATAGCTGCTTTTAAATAGCGCATATTAACACAAATTGGGTATCGTGAGCACAGTATTGAAATCGGGTTAATTTCTAACTACGTGGAAAAAAAATGTAGAAAATAATTTATAGTGCCTTGCGAATGGTTTGTAATTCAGCAAAAATTTCATAAATTTATAAACCTGTTATTTGTGATATCTTAAGTTTTTCTATAAACCGCATTCTTTTCGACGATTCATTTGTCGAACGGAAATTTTCCGCACATCGTCGTTTAGAAATTAGCCCGGTTAAGCTAGGCCAAAAAGTGCGAAGTTGCTAACCGTATGTATTCTAACTAACAAGCTACGATCGAAGGATCGAAGGCGGGTGAGTAGCCAACAAAGCGTAACAAACAGTGTACCAAAAAAGACTAATCGACCTCGCCGTGGGTCCTTGCACAGAGCATCGTTATTGCATGTATTGCGCGACACTTTTTAGAACGCACGCTAGATGCCCGACTCCATAAGATTTGGCCTAACCGATCCATGTCTCATATTATCTTAGATCGAAGAGAACACCAGAGCCCTAGAATACCTAGGTCATACATGGGGAAGCCAGAGCAGCTTGGACAGCCTCGGTACCCAGGGGTCAGCGGCAAACGAACGCCGTCGACAGAGCAGTGAGAAATGGAAACAGGGAGCAAGAAAGACTCTTTTGCAATGGGTTACCAACGCGCTGCCAAAGTGAGAAGAAAAAGCTGAAGAAGGCCAAGTTTTCGAGGAATTGGATAAACTAATGCGCATTTTTTTTATTACAGAGACGCCGGGATCCATGTACGAGACTTTGGGGAGAGCTGGAGAGACGGAAACGCCTTTTTGGCAATTATCGATGCCATTAGAGCAAACCTGGTGAACATTGCCGCGATGCGTGAGGCCTCGAACAAGTCTCGCCTGGAGACCGCTTTCCAGGTGGCAGAAACTGAACTTGGAATAGCACGACTTCTCGACCCGGAGGACGTCGACGTGCCGCGCCCCGACGAAAAATCCATCATGACATATGTCGCACAATTTCTGCATAAATATCCAGAGCCTAGGAGTACCGGACCTGACTCATTCGCGGCTGTTCAGCAGGAGTACGACGCTCTTTTAGGATGGCTAAACGAACGAACTAGACAACTTGAGCAACTGGACAGGACCAACGCTTTCCCGATGAGCTATCCGGTGAGAAAATTTCTAATTTCGATCTCACTTCTTCAGGACAATTATTAGTGTGTGTTCGTATTACATATAGATCGCATGGTCAATGAGCAACGTGATATTCATACGGCAATTAGGTAGCCGTGCAACTTGATCGCTTTACAATGATGAATGGGCATTAGTGATAATAGGACACGTAATAAGCATATATACAATATAATCGATTCCAGGTACTCTCGTGGTATTACAGTAGTAGTGATTTAATGTAGCCTGTATAGGCATATCATCTTCGGGTCAACAAACTTGTTGGACATGTGTTTATTTTTAGAGAAATTTTCAAAATGTTCAGATTCGAATTGTGAGAAATCATCATTCATAATACTCGCATCTTTCTTCGCGTTAATCATGTGCTTATATTTTTGAATTCTTCGGAGTATCTCACTGGATATTCATTCGGGATTTGTTTTATCTCTAGGAATATATGCTGTTCAGAAGCGAGACTGATGACAAATCGATCAGTTATCGAAAGCTGCAAAATCTTGTCGATACACCGAGTATGATCAGCATAACTCGTGACTCATGGAGACAGATCGAAACCTTATGGAATAAAATGGAAATTCTGGTAAGCCGGGATTCTCATTCCTCACTGACCTTACTCGAGAGAAATAGGACCGGATCATAATCAGTTCATAATGTCTCCCATGTTTTTCGGTAGATGTTACGTTGGCTTTGGCTTCTGGATTCATCGCTTCCGGGTGAATTTGGCGAGGTAGGTAGATGGCTCGCTGGAGCTGAGCAAATCCTTAAATCGGACGACGACATCCCAGACGAAATGACGGAGGAAACTGCGAGTATAATATCAAACAAGCTGGAGGAACACAAGAAGTACTTTTTGGACCTTCCTGAGGTAACCGAGAAATTCCAACAGGCCAGAGGATCTCCCGTCGCGCAACAAATTTCTCTTGAACAACTTGAGAATATAGCTTCACGACTTGCAAGTCTACCGACTCGCGCTGCCAAGCGCAGAATTCGTCTTAAATTTCTGGAACACAAGTGCTGCCTTATCGCGTTCCTTTTCTTAGTCGAGACAAAGCTGAAAGGCTGGAGCATAAAATATGGAGCCGAAGATAAGGTCCATCAGATGCTCGAACAATACAGGAATTTTGTCTCCAGAAATAGAATATTCCAGGAATTTCAGAAAGCATACCTGGACATGCAACAAGTTGTTGAGGAATACAAGAGGGAGGGAGATATTGGTAAGTTGAATAGACAAATATATCGATAACATCGATCTTCATGTAGGTACAGAAAAATTCTCACCACGAATATAACAATGACGTGATGATGAGCTTTTTTTTTTATTATCGACTAAAAAATTGTTATGTACACTTACACACGATATGTGATGCAGAGGTCATGCGGCATGCTTAGTGTTATCTAAACACATACAATGATAGCTTAACGGTTCGAGTTCATAGTTATTTTTATAAATCTGACGCAAACGATCTATAGAAGAATAATGAGACGACATTGAGTAACACTTAATGTTGTCATAGTTTTAATTAGATCTAATAAACACATGAATCATCGAACCTTTCAGATCGCCAGGAATGCATAAACACTGATCGCTTCATACGCGAGACTGGTGAAAAATGGAAAAACGTGTCAATGGATTTGCGCTGCGTACAAAGCATGCTTGAAGAACTTGTAGCTTATTGGCGTCGCTGGGCTACTGTATCCGACGATTTTGAATCTTGGTTGTCCCGGGCTGAACCGGCCCTTGAATTACCGGATGAAGAGCGAATGGAATTTTTCCAGGACATCAGCGTTTGGAAGGATAAACATCAGCAGTTATCCGATACCGTTAGTTTCCTAATAGCAACATCCGACGAGCAGGTAGCTCTTCAGCTCAAAGATCGTTATGGCCGTATGACATCGAGATGGGAACGCCTCTTCTCTGAGGCAAAGCAATATATGCATGCTGGAGATTTACTACGAAACAGAAAGGACTACAGAGCTGGAGTTGAGACTCTGCAAAAATGGTTGCGAAATGCAGAATCAGTTTTATCAACGACGCAGTTGACTTCTACAGAACGGATTAAGTCCTATGGAGAACAACTTCAACTTCTTCACAACGAAGTGGAGGGAATCGAAGAACTATTCAAAAACATCAGCAGGAAGTTCCAAACTCTGATTCAAGACTTGTCGCGTGAAGAAGTCGACAAAATGATGAACACTTTGAAAAAAGAAAAAGAAGCTCTCGTCAGAGTCCGCGCTTTAATACCAATGCAATTGCACTTGTATCATCAGCTTCTCGTGCAGCAAGAATCCTTGGAGGCTGGACAAAAGGAGATTTCGAACTGGTTGGACGAAGCCGAGCGTTTACTCGCTGGAATTAATCTCTCAGGAGGCAGAGATGCGGCTTTGGTTCACCTGGATCGTCACAAAGCGTTCTTTTCACGGACTTTATACTACAAATCGATGCTGGAATCAAAGAACAAAGTTTTCTCCAGTATGGTCAAGTCAGTAGATTGCCGGGCGAGTGCTGAGGCCGCGGAAGGAGGCGCCGCTCTTCGTGAATTGAATGAGCGTTTTGCCCACGTTTCACAATCGGCACAAATCTGGGAGCAGAGACTTCAGGAGGCTGTGCGTTGCTGGACTAAATTCCGAGAGTGTGAAAGACAGATTTCTGAGTGGCTTTCCGCCGCTGAAACTTTGATCAACGATAAACACATCGACAGTCGTCAGTCCGTTGAATATCATAAGAATTTCTTCGGAAAGGTGAACGAAAAATGGATTCAGGACTTGGTCAACGCAGGCCAAGATCTCAGAAATGCTCTGCCAGTTGAACAGCAGGCTCCGATCATCGAGGCTGTTGACAATCTGCAACGACGTTGGAAGGAAGTTCTCACTTTCGCACCACTGCATCTGATGCGACTTGAGTTCCGCCTCGACGAAGCTGCTTTTCTACAATACCTTAAGGAAATTGAGATGGAAATCAACTCAGAACAACAAGCCCTGATCAAGAATGACGATGTCGGAGGTATCGTGCAACGCAACAAGGAATTCTTCGTGAGTCGCGGCGTTGTCTTGGAAGTTGAGCGCTGTCTTCAGACCTTGAAAAAAATCAGTACGGCGTATCATCATCTGAAGCCAGATGACTCGAGCCTCAACGAAGCGGCGCAGAGAGCTGAAAATCAATGGGAAAACACAGCACAGCGTGTCGAAATCCTCAGGGAGCAACTACGTAAAGTTCCCGAGCAATGGGCCGCCTATAGGCAAAAGTAAGACCATTAACTAAATTTAACTACATCGTTTGTTGATAGTGATTCGCCCCAAAAAGACGTTCAAAGAACTTGAGTGACATTTGCTAATGCATTTTATTACAGGTTTAACGAGATGGTACACTGGATGGATCACGTTGACAGCACGCTACGAACTATTCTACAAGAAGTGAACTCCTTGGAGGAGTTCGAAAAGGAGAAGACAGTATTCCAAGTAAGATCGAGTTATCATCAATTAATTAATGTCGCGTAAAAAATTTACTGACTGTGTAAACTGTCTTTTTGTTATGCTAACTTGGATAGCTTCACACGGTAACGGTAAATATCTAAATTCCATTAGCGGATAATTCATTAATTATAATCTCTTCGTCCTTTATTGATTCAACTGTTGAAATTCACATTCTCATTACTCTTAACTTTTTCTTTATCAACAGCAAATATGCCGCGAGGCCGACAGCAAGCGAGAAGAGATGAAATGGTTGGTACAGACGTTGGACAGCCTAGCTTCGAATCGTTTGGACCATGAGGCACTCTCTGAGCAGAATCAATTGGAACAACTAATTACACGTTACAAAAACCTGATCCCAACGATCGAGATTACTATGACAAAGACGGACATTTACTCGAAAAGTTATACTTATCGAAAGGAGGTTCGCGAGGTGTGTATTCTGCTTGAAAAGGTTCGTGAGCAATCTACGGTCGCTGTTAGACCCGAGACTATGGAAGTTTTGCGAAACGCGCTTTCGCACCAAGAGACACGTCTGACGCAGCTGGAACAGCAGAGAGCAAATATCGTCAGTATGCTACAGCGCGGAAAGGACATATTGAAAGATCAACATGCTCCGACATTCGTCTCCTCTGAAGTACAGCACTTGGAGTCAAGCTGGAATAATACCTATGGACAGAGTATCGAGGCTTTGAAAACTTTGAAGAGCACCCAAAAGTTGTGGAGCAATTATCAACAGCAGAAGGAAGAAGTGTTGAAACTGATTGAGCAGGCTGAAGACGAACTGAGGAAAGTAGACGCTGGGTATCACGACTCTAGCCAAGTATCTGCCGACCTTCAAAGCAAACATGAGCTGAGTATCACTCTGCGCAAAGCTGCTGAAGAAATGTTGAAGAAATTGCGAGACGTTTACAGCAACCTTTCGGAAGTTGCGGCTCCCGAGAAGAAACCAATTTTGGAAAAAGAGGTAACTGATATAGAGAAGAGGCTCCATGTCACGCTGGAGACTGTCCAGGAACGCGTTGTTTATCTTCAACAATTCAACGCCAAGTGGACCAAGTTCCAAGCTAGACTCGGCGAGTTGCAGTCTTGGACTCATCAGAGTGCACCGCAACTCCTTGCTCAGATACAAGAGATGTCAGCCTCTCCCGAGGAACGCGTTCGCAAAACCGAAACCTTGCAGAAACAAATAAAAGAAAAAATCACCGTGTTGAAAGTTCTGGACGATGAGTCTCTTCAATTGATCAAGGGTAAGTGCATCTTCAAGCTTTTGAAGTATAAACCTAAGTAGTACTTAATTTCTACATTTTTCGAATCAGGTATAATCGATTTATCATCGAGATACTAGCATATTCTTATTGAAGTTATTTTGTGCCCACAGATGACGACGATAATCTCGAGGCGAAGAGATTACGAGTCGAAATCAAAGACCTTCAAGAAGCTGCTGATTCTTTGAACAAGAGTATCGTATACCAGAAGGAAATGGCTGGTCGTAATTTGGCAACATGGAAGGAGTACGAAGTTGGAATTCAACAGCTCAAGCCCTGGGTCGAACAGGCAGAGATAAAAGCTGCAACGATTGGTTCAAAGCCATCAACGCTCGCGCAGGCTATAGAAATGCTCGAAACGGCTAAAGCCTTTGAACAACAATGCGAGCAGCAGCTTCCGCAGGTGCAAGAATTGTCGGTTATCAGTCAACAGATTTCGGGTAGAACAGTCGCGCCTGATGAGGTCGACGCTGTTCATACTAGATGGAACTCTGTCCATGATGTAGCCATTCATACAGCAACGAAACTAGATAAGCTCGTTTCTTCCTGGAACACGTTTGAGTCAGAAGCAAAGGAATTCAACAACTGGCTGAAGGGTAGTGAGAAGGGATCTCTCACAGAACCAAACATCAAGACTCCAGAAACTGGGAAATTAGAACGTGAATTAGCTCGTCTGAAGGAATTCAACAAGGACATATCCGACAGACAGGCCCAACTCATATCCTTGACGCAGGTTTCTGACCACATCAGCCATGGCCTCGCCTTAGAAGGCGCGACTAATCTGAAGGCTCGGGTGGCGGAGATGAAAACTCGAGTAAACAAGCTCGCCGACATAGTCAGAAACCAGATTAACCAAGTTTCAGACGCTCTACTGGCCAGGCAAGAGTTCCAGATGAAATTAACTGACTTCGACAATTGGATGTCTAGACTGCAGTCAAATATAGCTGAGATTAGCGATGTGAATGCCGACAATGTGGACACAAACCTACAAGCGGTTCATGCCTATTTACAAGAGCATTCGGACAAGCAGTCAAGCTTTATCAATATTTACGAAGAGGTCAAGCAACTCTCAGAACAGAGTTCACCACAGGAAGCAGCTGCACTTAGTGAACTTTACTCCTCGTTGGCTACAAAGTACAAGGCTCTCGAAGATGACTTAAACCAGAAAAAGAAGGGGCTGGAGAAATGGGCTGAACTTCTAAGCTGGTACGCGGACACAAGCGCACAGTTGAGTCACAGCAAATATCAAGTTGATGCTCATAAACCATCCATATCTGACCTGGAAAGATTGACTTCAGAATTGCAGACAATGTCGAGTAAGATTGACACCTGGAAGATACAGGTACCTCAGATTGATACAGCCATGGGCGTACAAGTTCGTGATAAATTGGAAAAACCATTAACAGCATCGGCTTTGGTGAATGAGGTTGAAGCCAAAGCAGTTACTCTCCAGACTGAGCTCACCACGAAACGTGACAAGCTTGAGCATTTCAGCGCACGTTGGGATAACTTCAGGAAGACTCAGCAGACCCTCACCGAAGAGATCACTCGCACGCAAACTACTCTTCAAGATATTACCTTTAAGGTCGACACCTGCGAAAAGTTGGCCCCAGCAGTAGAGCAAATCGAGAAACTCATTGCTGATCATCAAGACCGCGAACCTGATAAGGAGACTTTGCACCGCGAGGGAAATACTCTGATGAAGGAGGACCAGAGAACTGTGACTAACATCCAGGTTGTACTATCTTCTACTGATGCTAACTGGGAGAAAGTGAACGAACTGTTGAAAGAACAGAGGAATAAATATGCCGAGATGGACGCGGACTGGAAGCAGTTTTTGGAAGCAAAGAAGAAGCTCTCCAGCCATCTTAAACAATCAAAAACACTGTGCCAATCTACTCAAGAAGTGCCAAATGATATAACTCAAGCCAATGCCGCTCTTGAGAAACACAAGAAAGCTGCCGACATACTGAAGAAGGGAAAACAGTCTTTGGAAAAAATGGACAACAAAGCACAACAGCTGATCAAGGAAGCGTCACTTATGCCAAACTTTAAATCGGAATTGATAGAAAAGGATCTCGCCAAAATGCGGAAGCAGTATCAAGACGCATACACGAACATCGTCGAGAAGACGCAGATTCATGAAACGCAAGTTATCATATGGAAGCAAATTGATGAAGCCAAGTATGAATTATCCAGATGGCTTAGTGATACGAATGAAGCGCTGACTAGTGCTTGTAAAAATTTATCCGATGCTGAAAATGGGCAACTCAAACTCGCCAGATATCGCGAAGAATTGCCAGCTCATCAAGTACTTCGCCAAAGCATCGCCGCAAAAACAGCCCAGCTATCAAAAATGAACAATAATGTTAGCATACCGACTTTGAAGTCCCTCAACGATTTGCTAGATGATCAATTCAAGGTTGTAAAAGAGGCAGCAGACAGACTAGAATCTGTCACTTCGACCTTCCATGAAAAAGAGAAAACTATTCGAGATGAACTGAAACGGTCTGCGGATGCCATTTCCAAGATCCGAGAGGACATAATCAAGTGTGACGATCTGACTGGAGAAAACACTAAAATTCTTGCAAGGATTAACAAATGTCAAGCTCTCAAAGGTGAACTCGAACAGGCTAATCAGGCTTTGAATGATATCGAAAAGAAAGTCACAGACATGTCGTCTGAATATCCGGCTATTTCAAAGTCCACTTTACCCAAGGAACTGCAAGGCCTACAGGCTCGCCGGGACGGTGTGGCCAGTCACGCAGATAAAGTCACCGCTACTCTTGTAGCCTTTTTGACAAAGTTGTATCACGAAAAATTCAGTGCTTTGCAACGTATGGTGGCTACGCATAAGGAAAAAGCAGCATGGTGCGAGCCTGAACATAGCAGTGATCGATACAATCTTGAAGTAAAAATGGCATCTCTCGTTGACGTGGAGTCTGGAATAGCCGACTGTGAGGCTCGCAAAGCTGATACTGATAACTCATTGAAACTCTTAGAGTCAGTAGAGAGCAAAGAAACTATGGTAGGCTTAAAAACAGAACGTGACAAAGTTGCGGCCGATCTTAAGTCACTGAAGAAAAGCTATGCGAATATCAAGCAAGTTCTAGATCACAACATTGCCTTGTGGCAAAGATACGAGCTTATGTCAGAGAACGTTTCTTCTTGGTTAAAGGAAACTGAGAATAAGATTAGAATCGAAAGCTCTGTCCAACTTACTCTTCCTGATGTCGAAGCTAAGATCAAGGAAATAGTTGAATTCCAGACAATCGTCTCGAAGTATGAAACAGAATTGAAGGATCTAAGCACCTTGGGCGAAGACATTGTAAAGGTGAGCCCTGAGTCTCGTGTTGGACAATATGTTGGTCATTTGAACACTCGTTATCAAGCAATCGTGAAGTTCCTCTCGTCGCATTTGGAGCGTCTTGAAGAGGTGGGAAAAGGCCGAGATCAATACAATGCAAACGTGAAAGAGCTCGAAGCATGGATAAAGAACGCGGAACAGAAATTGAACAAGTTCGGTGAAATTTCCGGACCAAAAGCTATAACCTTCTATCAGTCGCGACTTAAAGAACTTAAAGGATTTGCCGACGAACGTGAGAAGGGTCAGGTAATCTTGAATCGCACTGCAGAAGCTGGTGAGGCTCTATACGCCAGAATTACACCAGAAAATCGTGAGACAATAAGGACAGAGCTACGCAGTCTCAGAAATCAAGTCGAGTCTGTGACAGATCGAGCGAATGTTATTTACAAACGCATCGAGAGCGATATGATGCACAGATCGTCATTTGAGGATAAATATTCTCAGGTAAAGCAATGGGTATTTGATGCTCAAGCAAAACTCGCGGAGAAATGTCACCTCCTGCCAAATCTCCAGGAAAAGAAACTGGAACTTCACTTTTTCCGAACAATTGCCCAAGACGTGAATGTGCACAGAAATATTTTGCAACAGCTTCAGGATAGGCTTCCAACAATATCGGACGATGACGCAACCGACATGTTGAAGAGTGTGATTGATACTTACGATCAGCTTTCGGAAGATGTGGAAAATAGAATTAGCACTTCGGAAAAGTACGTGGCTAATCATGAATCTTATCTACAATCGATTGAAAAAATGCGAGACTGGATCAACACCCTCGTTAACGAAGCTGCATCTGTAACAGACGATCTGACGATCGATCGAGATACCGCAAAGGCGAAAGTTGCACTCATAGAAAATATACTCCAACAAAAACCCGAAGGAGATCGTATAATGAAGGAAGTTACTGATCAGCTGAACGTAGTACTAGAGCAAACTTCGCTGGAAGGACAACAGCCGCTTTTAAAGTTGTACACTGAACTGAAGTGGGATGAGTTCATCCAAAAATGCACCGATTCTCGTGACAAGTTGAATCAGCTCTTCGACAGGTGGGCTGAGTTTGAAAAGGTTGTAGATTCCCTCGAAGCGTGGATCAAGCAGATGGAACCACAAGTGAAGGACCAGAGTTTGAAGAGTACCGAAGATACGAAGAGGATACACTTGCAAAAGTTGAAAGCATTGGAGGAAGATATCAACGCAAAAAGTGCAGACTTCAATGCCGCCGTTGAAAAGAGTCAGGCAATCGAAGGGGAGTCAGAATTGGCAACGAAAGTTTCTCGCCAAGCGACCAGGTATCAAGCTATCCGAAATCAAGCGAAAGAAGCAGTCGCGCGGTACGAACAATTCAGCAAAGAACACGGCATCTTCAACGAGAAGTATAACCAATTCTTGAAGTGGGTCAGTGACGTTGATGCAGAGCTTAAAAAGCATAGCCAAATTGTCGGCGACCTGGCAATTCTGCAAGCCAGGCAAAAGAGCATACGAGACCTCGGCGACACACGTACTAAAGAAAATGCTAAATTTGAATCTGTGATTGATCTTGGAGAAAAATTATACGCCCATACGTCACCGGATGGCAGAGAGATTATACGCCAGCAGTTAAGAAATCTGAGAACTGTATGGGACGGTTTTACTGAGGACTTGCAATCTGCTACACAAAAGTTGGATCAATGTCTGATGCAGTTTGCTGAGTTTTCACTTTCCCAGGAGCAGCTTACCACGTGGCTTCGTGACGTGGAACGTGCCATGCATCAACATACAGAGCTGAAATCATCCTTGCAAGAGAAGAGAGCTCAACTCCAGAATCACAAGATAATGCATCAGGAAATAATGTCCCATCAAGCATTGGTAGAATCCGTTTGCGACAAGGCTCAACAACTGGTCGATCAAACTAAAGACACATCACTGAATGTCTATCTCCAGTCCATTAAACAACTGTTCCAAAACATTGTAGCCAAGTCGCAAGATCTTTTGGAGAATCTTGAAGACTGTGTCGATAAACATAATCAGTTTAACACACAGTGTAAGAGTTTCACTGATTGGCTGAGCGGTGAACATGAGAAGTTACTGGATTGCAATGACATTGTAGGAGAAAAGGGTGAGATTACCCGACGTCTCGCGACTCTTGCTGCCCTCAAAAATGGCCAAACTCAGGGCGCTAATCGTCTTGCTAGTCTAAAAGAGCTGGGAACAATTGTTTCGAAAAGTACGGCGCCAAAAGGCCAAGAGGCTATGAATAAAGAAATCGTCGGTCTGGAAGCCGACTTACACCAACATCTGAGTGAAATTGGTAAGCTAAATCTTTCATAGTATATTGTGTACCAAGGGCGGGAAGTGGCCCTTTGCCCTCGATGCACACCATATTTTTTGTAAGACATGTGAAGATTTTGCGTTTTTTTTAGTATATATTTTCAGTTTTACGCGATCTTAAATAAGCGGGCAAAAAAAAAATCTTCTTTGCTTGCTTGGAAGCGAGTAGCCGATTTTTTTTGCCCGCTGGTCGTAAAACGGCTACTTCTGTCCCTGATTTCAGAAAAGAAAACCGCAAAAATCGTGCATGTGTTACGACAAATTGTATACGGGTCCGCTTGTTATATGCATGGAATCTGTGAATCTTTATCTGTTTCGTGTATTTTCATGTGTATATTTGTTGGGTAGAATCGGTGGTGAACAAGCAGGTTGGTGCACTGCAAAAGTGGCAGGAATTCGAGGATCAGCTAGAATCACACACGCGATGGTTCCGGTCAATGGAAGCTGCGTTCCGAGATCAACAGCTTCAACCTACGCTAAAAGACAAGGAAACTCAGCTCAATGTCTTCGCAGACAAACGGGAGTCTATTACAAAACAAGAACGCGAAATAGACGAGTTTGTCGACAAATCGCACGGTCTTCTTCAATCCAGTGGTGTGGATCGCATTAAACCATTAATTTCGCAGATCAGTAACAGGTAAATAATACCAATCAGAAAAACAATAAAAACTGTCTTAGATAAGACACTGCTTCTCGCATCATGTTTTTCCATACCATAAATGTTAATGTTTCGACTGATTTTTCTACAGATATCAACTACTTCTTGTGCTGAGTAAAGAGGTGATCCATCGATGTCAAACACTCGCCGATGACCACAGAGCTTTCCAGGAAAAACTGGAAGCCATTAATGCATGGCTTTCTCCGTTGGAGCAAAACTTAGCTGCTCTAAAGAAAGAAGAGATTGGTGGTAATCTGGAAGCAAAGGGTTCTCGTTTACAGGTCCTTCTTGCAGAGCGGGAACAAGCCGAGCATCGTTTGGCCAGTTTAACAGCCGCAGGAGAAAGAATTCTTCCGGATACATCAGCTCAAGGTCGTGAAGTGATAAGACACGAACTACGTTACGCACGTGAACGATGGGACAAACTGGCTGAAGGTATTAAAGAGCAGCAGAAAAAGCAGGACGCGCAATCCTTGCAGTGGTCAAGCTACCAAGATACGCTCCAGCAAACTCTTGCATGGCTTGACAACATGGAGAGGACCTTGAAGCAAGATTCATCGGCCACGTGGTCATCGCTACAAGAAATCCGGTCAAAGCTGCTTAAAAATAAGGTGAGATAATAGATTTTGAATCATTGATCCATTAGACGAATTAGACGAATGTTCTCATTCATGAATCATAATGCATCATTTTGCAACCATTTCAGACAATCCATCAAGAGATTCTTGCGCACAAGCGCATAATTGAGGCCATATCTGAAAAGGCCAATGCTTTGGCTCAGAGTGCCCAAACCCCAGCCGACATCCAAGAGAAGGCAAAGTCCATTTCTCAGAGATACGAAAAGCTCGTCGACTCCTCTCAGAAAGGAATATCTAATCTGGAAGCTCTCCTGGAGACTTTCCAGCAGTTCCATGATCTTCAGAAGGCTTATCAAGACTATCAGAAGCAGCAATGGGAGAGACTTGCAAATTACACCGATTATACAGGAAACAAAGCAGTTCTACAGGCAAGACTGGTTAAGGTGATCGAGATACAAGACAGTCAGAGTGAAGGCGAACTGAAACTACGCGTTCTTAGCGATCATGTTGGACATAGTGCTGGCAGTCTTCCACCTAGATCCCAAGAATCTATGGAAAGAGATCTCACGAATCTTAGGTAAGTTATGGGGAAGTCAATATCCGTAATTAATTCATCTTTATTCTTTTAGAAATAGAGACGAGGTAATCCAATTAGGTAATTCCGCAAGTAACATTGCTGACAAGTATTTTATTTCAGATTTGAAAACAAAAAGTTTACGACTGCTGTAAGTGATGTTATTCGCGGAATCGAAGAACGAATCCAACAATGGAGCGAGTACGAAAATTCACTGGATAGATTATTGGCATGGCTGAGCGATTCCGAGGCTTCTCTCAAGAATTATACTTTGCGGAATACTATTGAAGAAAAGCAGGAACAACTAGAAAAATACCAGGTAAATGATCCGTTCATGTGTCACTTGTTTTTTGAAGAAATTCCGAGGTTCGCACTCATAGTTTTAGTCTTTATTCGTTCAATGTTATAATACCTTGATTACCGAAAGTAACTTGTCCAATAACACATGAAATAAAACGTAATTTAATATAACATGATTGACCGTTCAAAGAAAGTTCAATATCTGTTCGAAAACTGATTTTTTTTTTCACGGTGTATTTTAAAGTTCTTCAGTAAATACATACATCAACGAGAAAGGAAACAGCTACGTATAAAAATAATTTCAGTATGACGAAGTGCTATAAAATAAATTTTGTCCGCAATGTACCTCACTTGCACTTCTTCGCATGGATCTCAATATAGGTGTTATTGTCGTATACACGTTAAGTGGCTTTAACGCACGAAAGAATCCTTTACACATAATCAAATGTCTTAGGACCTGCAAAAAATAGCGGAGTCTCGGGGTTCAGATGTGACGGAGCTGGTAGCGCTGGGTGACCACCTCGACCAAGTAAGGGATCATATTCTCTGACTCCATCCATAGAGCCCGGAGCTTGATTGGGCTTGAATCGGGGCTGGGGCTGGGGATCGTTGCAGTATCTTACCTATACTACTCACTTACCCGTTGCATTGCTTTCAGGGATCCATATAGTAGACTACTTTCTTCTCGTATAATTGAGCTTCAAGCTTTCATCGATGGCAACTGTCGGCGGGAATGCTTCGAACTTGTTTCATTGTACAGTACACCAAGCTTTCCCTTTTTTATTACCATAAACAGTAGCTTGATTTAATTATTTATTACTCTTTGATTCCTGATCTAAAAATATGCTTGTTGTACTGGACATTCACGGAAATAGCGTCTGGTTGAAGCGTGATCTTGAACCAAAGACTCTTCGAATTTCTCTTCAGAGTCTGGACAATTCTGTTGTAGATCTTCGAAGAACTGGTCTCCTTAACGACACGCTTTTTCCGCTATTGCTTGATGTATTCATAGAGATAGTATACCTAGGCCCTGCATAGATATTTTATCATTATTGTTCAGTAGACACCGATGAATCTGTATCATGTAGAATTTCATATCATTTAATTCATCGAGCGAGGCCTACGCAATTACTATGTCTGTGTTATTGAAGAGCTTCAGGCTTTCACTATGTCTTTCTGTTTCGTCCTGTAGGAGGATCGCGCTGTGGCGTGCCTGGAGCATCTATGCCTCTATCTCTTTTTGTCTTTGTTTCTATCTATCTCACTACTATCGGGACGTAAAATCGGGACACGTGAGTTTGACACACTACATCTAAGTGAAAAAAAATCGGACAGCCTTTGGATACGAATCATTTTCAAGCTTGTTCTATTCCCCGTTAGGTCAGCCAAAGACCATTGTTGTATGAAAATTAAGAGGGAAGTTATCGTTCAATGTATGCAAAAAAAACGTAGTTTTCACACATTCTCTTTCGTAGCTTCACTTAAACTCACCGCCATTCTTCCAGAATAGCCGGGAAAAATATTCAAAAAATCATGCTCAATCTTTGAAGCCTCCTGAATGCAACGCTTTTTGAGTTTCAGCGAAATTCCTGAAATTATGGTCACGGCAGTGGAAAATAGCCCAAGTGGTGAAATTCAAAAAGCGTTGCATTCAGGAGGCTTCAAAGATTGAGCATGATTTTTTGAATATTTTTCCCGGCTATTCTGGAAGAATGGCGGTGAGTTGAAGTGAAGCTACAAAAGAGAATGTGTAAAAACTACGTTTTTTTGCATACATTGAACGATAACTTCCCTCTTAATTTTTATACAACAATGGTCTTTGGCTGATCTAATGGGGAATAGAACAAGCTTGAAAATGATTAGTATCCAAAGGCTGGCCGATTTCTTTTCACTTAGATGTAGTGGGTCAAACCCACGTGTCCCGATTTTACGTCCCGATAGTAGCTCTCTATCTTTGTTAACGCATATGAAAATTAGTCTAACCCGGAAGTAGGCACATTACATTTATTCATCCAATGATAAACATACATCAGAAATATGTTATCCATTGCAGAACTAGCAAAAAAAACTTTTCAATCAAACTTTGCCTATAGCGCCACGGATATTTTTAATTTAACTGTTCATTCTTTACGTATTCCCGAAAGAAATTAATCAATAACATTCTAAGTAGACAAGTTTATTTTATTTCTGGAATTGCAAGGTACTAAAACCGTATCAATTTTCACCTTCACTTTCCCTGATTTGGGCTCGAGTGAAGGAAAAATCAATTACGTCGATTTTTCATCTTTATTTTACCGTTTTACGTTTACTGGTTATACTTGCTACGTGCTTTTCTATAATTATGACTCGTATTGACGTGATACACGATGCGAGAGCTGTTCATTCAAGTATCATTTTATGTAAAAGCCTTGACAAATACAGAATGCGATTCATCGAAACGAAAATATTGGCGGTGAAAAATTCTACATTGAAATATAAATTGATTCCACTCTTCATTTCATTACGTTTCATTGCACACCGAAAAGGAATCAGTTGATAAATGCAATTCACTTCCACAATTTTCTATCGTTTATTGAATTAGAGCATTTATTAAAATTCGATTTCATTTACAGCTGCTATACTATATTGTCACGGTAGACGACTGTTATGTTCAAGACATATTCCGTCAATTCATTTACTCGTTTATATTATGGCATTGGCATGTTGGTTTACTGGTAGAAATTTAACATTTGCAAGGGGATTCTTATTTTCGTTACACTATATAAATATACTGCAAGGAAATCACACTAATATATCCACGTTCCCTACAGTCCTTGATCGTCAACCTTCGCCAGAATGAAGCAGAGTTTGATAAGATGAGTGACGATTCTGCGGAACTGATACAAATTAGTGGGGAAACAAGATTCTCCGCGAGTGTTCAACAGGTCACTTCTAGATTCCAATCTATTCAAACGACAGCTAAGGTATGTGCATCTGGTATCTCTCGATTTTCTGAAACAGAATAACGATTCGAACGTAATTTGAGCTTCATTATACTCTCCATCATGGCTGATACATTTTATTGGAATTGTGTCGATCTATGGCTCGTTTCTATTATTTTGTATCATTTCCTAGCTCAATGTTGATTAAATTGTCATACAGGAGCTGATAAAGAAGTGCGAACAGGCAACGGCTGATCATGCAGCCTATTTGGAGCGATACAAACACTGTTCCGAATGGTTGGCAACAGCCCAATCAAAATACCAAACATCTCGGGAGGGTATGTCAGGAACTCGTCAAGAGCTGATTTCGCACAGTACTGGGTTGAAGGAACTTTTGGCACAGCAGGCTTCAGCAAATCTTCTGGTTAACGGCACAGTAGAAGCTGGAGAGCGTCTTTATCCCACCACTGGAATGGAAGGAAGAGAAATAATTCGCCAGCAGCTTCTAGAGCTCCAGCAAGCCATGGAAACGCTCTATGATGGAGTTGCGTCAACGGAACGTGAAATACAAACGAAACTCTCGCGCTGGTCAGGATTTGACGAATGCAGCGACGGATTCAAAAAATGGTTAGACGAAGTTGAAGCTCAATTGGCCTCAGAGATCGAACTGAAAACGACTCTGGATGAAAAACGGGCCCAGCTTCAAGTCTATCGCACTTTTCTGCACGAGGCACAGTCCCACCAACAAGACTTGTTTAATTTGCGCGACAAAGCAGACAGTCTTCCAGATCGTACAGACAAAATTGATCACGTCCTTGACGAACTCTCTAAAAAACATGCCTTTATTCTAAAACGAGCTCAAGGATTCGTTGAAAGATATGAAGCAATTGTAAGCGACCATCAACAGTATAGTAAAGCTGTTCTTGACACTCATGAATGGTTGGACGCAACTCATAATGCAGTGAACCTCTGGGGTGATGTAGAGCTAGAACGTGTTTCTTTACACACTAATCTCGACCGGCTACAAAACCTGCTACAAAGTCTTCCTGAAGATGAGCCACGCGTTCAACAGATCCGATCATTAGGGGAGAAGGTAATACCCGGAACACTAGAATCTGGACAAGTGAATATCCGTTCGCAGATAGATTCTTCTCAGCAGGAATGGGAGGGATTAGTATCTGCTGTGAAGTCGACTATAGAGGCTTTGGAGAACAAGCTTCAACAGTGGAACGAATTTGAGTCTATGAAGGAAGAGTGTCTAGCCTGGATACGCGAGACTGACACTAAATTGCACGCAGTGGACCTAAAGTCCACATTGAATGAGAAGAAGGAACAGTCAGAAAAACTTCGTGCTCTTCAGGGTGAAGTCAGGGCTAAGGAGCTTGAGATAGACGCTGTCACAGAAAGGGCTCAACAACTACACAAGAACATCACCTCGCGAACTTCTCAGATATCCGAACTTGGAATAAAGTATCAACAAATATCGAGCAAGGTTAAAGACTTGAATAATCGTTGGCAGCAGTATTTGACCAGTCATCAAGAATTCGATAATCATTTGTCAGAATGTATGCAGTGGCTCGAAGATATTAGGAACAAATTAGCTTATTGCTCTGATCTTAGTGCTTCGTCGCAGAAAGACCTGGAGAGAAAAATGGACATCATTCAGGACCTTCTTTTGTACAAGGAAGATGGATTTTCTAAAGTTCAAGGAATCGTTGAGCTGGCCCAGACTGTATTGGCAAATACCGCTCCGCCCGGACATCAGGCGATAAACGACGCCTTGGCTAAGCTTCAAGAACAATGGAGTGCGCTGGCCTCAAAAATGCTGGAAACTAAGACAAACCTGGATGATTCGATAAATAATTGGGCCGGTTTGTTGGAGCAGATTCAATCGATTAACAAAACCGTGGAATACATGCAGAGTTCGGTGAATGAAATATCACAATTCCAATCTACAATGTCTGAGAAACGATCTCAACTGGAAAGAATTAAGACATTAGAGGAAAGAGTTCGATGCGAAAACATCGAGGTTGACAGTCTCAAGGCAAAGGTCGCGGAGATGATAGCTAGTGGGCAACAAAGTCTAGCTGCTTCCCAAGCACAGGACATTCTTAACAAGTTCGATTCTCTCTTTGAGAAAATAAAATCCCTTTTGTCAGAGCGTGAAGATCAGTACAAAGATCATCGTCTGTACAAAGAGGCACACGATGATCTTATCGGATGGCTGAGCCGTGCTCGTGAAAAGATACCATCGATGAAACAGCGTTCCTTAAGCGATAAACTTGCAATCGAAAATGCTGTGGCTCCGTTAGAAAGTCTCCTGAACAAAAAGGCCCAGGGTGAACTACTGGTCGAACATCTTCAGCACACTGGTGAAGTTGTGTGCGCTAGCACCAGTGCACAAGGTCAAGAAGTCATCCGGAACGAGATTCGTGCACTCGGGGAAAGCTTCGAAGGGTTGTTCAAAGGTATGTTGTATTTTTTTCATCCCAAAATTATTCTTTAAAAAAGTGTGAACATTTTTTCATCATAGTATCTTGCCAAGTTTTACGTCAAATGTTTAAGGATATGTAAATTTTGGAGAGTGTTAGAATCTGCGCATTTTTATGCAACAATTCTGATCGTTTTTCGATTTGCAGATATCAAGCAACAGAAAGACCAACTCGAAGCTACAGTTAGTCAATGGCGAGATTATAAAGACGAATATGAGCGTCTCAGTGATTGGTTGCAACAGTTCGATATTCTTATTAAAGCCCAAAAAAATTCCCTTCTGCCAAATGCTAAAGAGAAGGAAAAGCAAGTAAAGGAAGTGAAGGTAATATTAGAGAACTTGCTAAAGGGTCAAGAGCAAATAGACAAATTCAACAAGACTGCATCAGGGCTACTGTCTTCACATCTTGACACGTACGTCAACAATCAATTAAGGCACCTGAATTCTAGGTATCAAGTACAAGTAAATCTTGCTAAGGATGTAGTTAAGAAAGTAGAGACGAATTTTGCCCAGCATCAAGAGTACGAGACAAATCTTGGCAAGGCTCACGCATGGATTGAAAATGCGAAACAAATTATCCGCCAAGGTACGGAAGCTGCATCTACAAGCAGCCGAGACGAATTGCAATCTAGACTGAATAAAATCCAAGAACTTTTGAGAAAACGTGAGGATGGACAGAATCTTGTACATCTTACGGTAAATTGTGGTGAAAAAGTTATGCGAAACACGAGATCTGACGGACGCGAAGAAATCAATTCACAATTGAAAGAAGTCCAGAATGATTGGGAACGTCTCGTCAAGAAGATATCGACGACCAAAGTCCACTTAGAAACCAGTCTTCTTCAGTGGGCCGATTACAGCTCTTCTTACTCTCAGCTTCAGCAATGGATCAATGATCGTGAGGCAAAACTGCAGCAAGTTTGTGAGCAGAAGGTATCTAAGGCCAGGAAAGGCTTGGCTGGTCTCAGTTCGTTAGCTATCGGCGAAAGGAAGGCCAATCTTCGTCAGACTAACAGCATAGTTCAAGACATTGTTGCTTTTGAGCCTATGATACAATCTGTGACGACAAAGGCCGAAGATCTTCAGCAAGCAACACCAGCAACCGAAATATCCATAAAGTATGAAACTCTGAGTAAACAAGCACAGGAATTGTATGCCAAACAGAAAGAAACCGTTGAACAGCATCAAGCGTTCATTGATGGTGGCAACGAGTTCGTGCAATGGATTCGAGCCGCAAAAGAGCGGCTTGGAAAATGCTCTGAACCTACTGGTGACAAAGAATCTCTCTCTAGCAAAATTACTCAGCTAAAAGTATTGCAGAGTGAGCTTCCAGAGGGTCAACAAAAGCTGGAAAAGGCTCTGCAACAGGGCAATGCCGCGTGTCAAGTAGCTGATGCTGAAGATAAGGAAATCATCGAAGAAGAAGTTGCTCTTCTCCAAGAAGAGTATGATAATTACGTGTAAGTATTTTCCCCAGGATTTTGTCGTAGTTATCCTACTTCCGTGGAGGCTGATTCCATCATCATTGAATTTTTTTTTCTCTTTAGGGATTCTTTGAACAATACTAAGAGTCTACTTGAGATTGGTATAGTGAAATGGACGGAATATGAAGATCAATTTTCCGAAGCGTCAGATTGGTTGACTCAAACTGAGCAGCTAGTAGGAACATTCAACAAACTGCAGGACAGTCTTGAAGAAAAGAAAACTGTACTGGAAGAGTTCCAGGTTCATCTTCAAACGTTATTTGATTGGCAAAAGGAATTGGACCGTCTTAACATGAAGGCACAAATGCTTTTGGAAACTTGCGCTGATACCAGGATCTCAAACGCTGTCACCCAGCTGACTACAAAGTATAATGCTTTGCTGTCTCTGGCTAAAGAAATTATGCGAAGACTCGAATTACACTATCAAGTAAGTCCACTGCAGTGTTTATTATTATAGTTTAATATAGCCATATCGAACAGTTTTCTGATGATCGAACTTTTTTCATTTATTCCAAACAGGAACATCAACAGCATAACACGCTGTACCAAGAATGCGAAGATTGGATTGAACGGACTCGCGAGAAGCTCGGAGAGTGCAAAGAAGTGCCAAACACGTTAACGGAAGTAAACAACAAGCTACATACTTGTAAAGCGATTCGTCAGACTTTGGAACAAGGTCAAAACAAGCTCCGTTACGTGCTGGAGTTGAAGGAGAAGGTTATCATGAACACTGAGCAGAATGGCGCGGCAAAGATTCAAGAGGATACCGAGAACCTGAAATCGGAATTCGACAAATTATTGGTAGATGTTGAGGAGGCGAAACAGAAACTGGCAGCCAGAGCTGGAGTCTTGGAAGAACTGAATAAAATGCATCGGTTGATTGCCGACTGGATTGAAGAGGTTGAACACAAAGTACAGCCCGAAGAAGGCTTCCGAAATGATCTTAGTGAGAAGCGAGCTCTTCTTGAAAAGTGTAAGGCAGTTCAGCGCGATGTACACGGCCATGCAGAGACAGTGGATCGTCTGAAAGCTCGTTTGGCCGAAGATTCAAGTATACCGAAAGATACTTATGAACCAGCCATAACGAAGTATCAAGAGTTGAAGAGCCTAGTTTTTGCTCGAATCAGTGTAAGTAGACACTTCGTACCTTTCAAAATTCGGAAAATTCATACTTTCGCAATTCTGACGATATTTTATTACGCTTCAAAAATTTTCTTTCAGGACTTGGAGGAACAAGTAAAGGAACACGAACGCCTACGCCAGGCCCAAAACGACGCTGTTGAATGGGTGCGTCGCGCTAAGATTGAACTACAACAATACGGTGACACTCATGGCGAAAAGGAAAGGGTCATTGAACGAGAGCAGAAGGTAAACCAGATCATTTCTTCCATGCCAGAAGGTGAATCGCTCATCAAAAAGGCAATCGAACTAAGCGAATCCGTCGTTTTGACCACTGGCCCCGAAGGACAAGATTCTATTAAACAAGACGTTAAGCAGCTGAAATCCGACTGGGAATCTCTGAAGACTCAGTCGCGTGAAAGCCAGCGAACTTTGGCAAACTGCATTGTCACTTGGACACAATTTACGACCGCCTTTGACAGTATGAAGAACTGGCTTGATCAGTTCAAGAAAAAGGTTAGCAACGAGTCCGCGAAGGATAACAAAACTCCGGATGACCTCGAGCGTTGCAAACGCATTGTTGAAGAAGCCGTTCGTCAAAAACCAGTGCTTGAAGATCTGAACGATAAGTGTGAAGCGCTTCTTGAAGTCAGTGCCTGCAGTTGGGCCAGAGATAACACAGTTCAACTCCAATCTGCCTACACCACTCTGCTGACAGAAGCTCAAGGCCTTGTCTCTAAGGTGGAAAAGAACTTATCGGACCATACGGAATTCCTTAAGGCCAAGAAAGAACTTGAGGAATGGCTTCAGACTGCTCATGGTTCTGTTCAGGACTGTGTCGGAGTCGGTGACGTTAACTGGGCTAAAGATAAACTGGAAACTACACGGGTAAGTGATCGGAAAAATGAATTAAAGGCTCGATAAGAGTCTAAGAAAGAGTTTATCGATGCTATGTATCTTTTTTCGAACAAATTTCAGCTCGTTGCAACACGAATAACCGAGGGTCAGCATTTGTTGTCGACATTACAAGACGCGTTTGCCAAGGCAATCAACACCGCCCTTCCAGAACACCAGGATCAGCTGCGAACTGACATGGCAAATTTACGTTCGAGCTGGGAACAGCTTAGCATGGATCTTAACAGCATTCAGGCTCAGGTTAAATCGGTTCTTAGTCGCTGGGAAGACTATGCAGATTCACGTGCACGGTTTGAAAAGTGGCTAAGCGATGCTGAAGCCGCTGTGAAAGTGCTTCCAGAGACTAAGGGTGAGCTTGGAGAAATGCGAAGACTTCTCGAGAGGTATAAATATGCCCAGGAAGAAGTTAAGGGCAAACGAACTGATCTTGATCATCTGCTGGCTGAAGCTGATGAGCTTTCTAGTTGGGCGAAGAACAACACTACCAAGGAAGAAACTAAGCTGCTATTGAATCGGTGGGAAAAACTAGGAAGTCGATCGAAGAAACGGAAGCAACTCCTAGAAGAGGAACTCCAGGAGTACAATTCGTACCACGCAGCTCTTCAAGATACGGAAAAATGGTTGCTGCAAATCTCCTTCCAACTTATGGCTCATAACTCATTGTATATTACCAACAAAGACCAGACAATTGAACAGACGAAACAACATGAAATATTGCTGGAGGAGATACAGAAGTATCAGTCCGTTCTCGATGATCTTAGAGCTAAAGGAGCCGGTCAAATTAAACGCTATGTTTCTGCCGCTCCGGGGATCAAATCAACTATTGAAACTCAGCTTCAGAATGTACAAGAAAGCTACAACGCGCTTCTGGGAACTGCTGTTCAAATCAAGAATCGATTAGTCGAATCTTTAGCCAAGTTCCAAGAGTATGAAAACACGTTGGAAAGCATAATGAAGAATCTAGATATTTACGAACCCGAAATTGCTCAGGAGTTAGAAGCACCTTTGGATAATTTGGAAGATGCACAGCGCAGCTTAGAAAGCGCGAGAATACTTCATAACAAACTGCAGTCTGAAAAAGCTCGACTTGCATTAGCGGTCGAAGCTTGCGAGGCAGCTGCTGCCTGCGTTTCTAGACCCGGAAGTCCGCTGGATGCACCACCCGTACAAATTCCAGCTAGAGAAGTCGAAGTCCGAACACGGCTAGAAGACCTCATAGACCAGGTATGGATTTCGAGTAATTTGTTGCTATTGTTGATGGCCTGTATAGAATTTGAGTAACTGTGCATCAATTTTTCTTTATTTCGTGTATTCTTATCATTTTGATTAAAGTCCTGACTTCATCGCTAGATTTAGTCACGTACTTTCGATTTGCTGCTGTTTCTTTGAAAATTGAATGATACGTATTTCACTGTAATTTGTGATTCACAATGATTTGTGTAGCTTATAAGTTTGATAATTATTTTGCTGTTTTGTTTCTGAATTAACATAAAAAGGTTGAAAAATAGGAAATCAAAGTAGTGCATTTGCAAAACGAGATCATCTTTCTCCGATTTACAGTAACGAAGATGTAGCACTATAGCCAGTTGACCAATTTTTATCTAATTTTTCTACTTTGATCTTCCCGTTTTTCTACTTGTCCATTTATTATTAATTATTGCATGAGTTTTATGTAATTTTCTTTTGTTCAACCCCCTGTATGCAGAAAAATAACGAGGATTCAGAAAGACTGAAAGCTCTACTTGATATTATTGAGCGCAACGGCTTCTTAGCGAAACTTACTCTTATGTGTGACAAGGTTTGCATTACTATTATTTTTTTATTTTGCTTAATATTTTTTACAGTTTTCATTTCATTTTTATACCCACCTTTATAGTATATAGGTATAACACCGAACGATGCATTACTCACAGAACTGTTTTATCCCCAGTAGATTTTAATTTTTATATACCTTCTATTTCCATATCTTTCATATTTATGGTGCAGAGCATGATCAAGATTTTTTTACAACCATTCGAATTCGTTGAAATTCTTCAGTAAAAACATCTTTCTTGTTAGTCAAAATTTGGAACTACATTTGTCATCATAGTTAAACTGTTAAAAATTGAGCAAATCATCATCTGTTCAGATATTTTCAATCTTTAGATACGAAAGTGGAGGATGATTTCTCTCAAGTGTTTCTGACTGAAATAATTTTTAGTCCAATTTTTTTGCCTCACAATAAACGATTGAATTCTCTTTGATTGAAAATTTCCAATAAAGGTAATATCGGCGATATTAACAAAAAAACATATGCCTCGTGATTCTCAGATGCAAACGCACTTGACTTCGGTAACCGAGGCGGTTGGTTCCCTCGAGGAACGGGCGCGTCAGCGTAACGCTTTAAGCACTTGGGTAAACCAGCAACGAGCTCTTTGTGCCGAGTGGAAATCACGGCCTGCAAAATTAAGACCTGAAGCTGCACATGCCGAGCTCCAAGCGATGAACGAATTGCTTACTGGGGTCGGAGAACGCCGAACTCGAGCTCTCACAGAGCTTTCTTCAGCGCAAGCAGGTGAACCTGACGACCTTGAATCAGGACTTGACAAACTAGAAGGAGAGCTAATCGAGGCTATAGCCGGGAAACAGGCGACTCAAGACCTCATCCAGAAGTACAGATCCCATGTCCAGGAAATTCAGACTTGGTTCGATAATCTGTCGAAGAGAGTCGACGTCGTGGACAAGGGTAGTGGATTGACAATTACTCAAAAGATTTCGACCGTTCAGGAAATCACCACGGAATTCGAGTCTCAAGGTCCGGGTAAATTGGACGAAGTCAAAAAGCTCGGCGATCTCGTTATGGATTCGGTCAGTAACCTCGACTCTCAGCAGATCGAGGAACAGATAAAATCCGTCGAGAGGAGGTACGGTGATATCGGTAAAAAACTGCAACGAAAGAGTCAGGTTTTGGATATGACTGCGCAAGGAATCGAAGCCACGAGACGTGAGATTGATGAAAATCGAAAGTGGATTGCCGAGAAGAAGGAAATAGCCCGAACTTCCGAGCCGATTGGATATGAGAGCAGATTGGCTGAGGAAAAACTTCTGTCTCTTAAGGCAAGTACCAAAAAAACCCATGCAGTTTATAGAACTAAAAACTCTAGTCACCTCGTTTGTGTTTGCACAAAAACTTTTCTACAGCTCTCTTATATTTACACAACGTACGATAGTGTACTTATCTATTGATCGATCCCCTGGAGCTTAATTCGGGGATATCGTTATCGTTTATTACTTGCGTGAGAGAAGAGGACTACAATAACTTGGACAATTTGTTCCTCTCCCTTCATCTACCGCGTTTCATAAATTACGCGTATCTTTGAGTCCGGGGAACGTGTGCTCGGTGCTAATCACACTAATTGTAAATAAAGTCAAATTATCTATCAATTCTTCTGGTCTTATCGATGCTTATCGATAAAGTATGATGTATTGCATGATTCCCCGAATAACTACATGCGCTAAAAATTACGTTATATCTGATGGAATAAATATCGATCTTATCAGAAAAGCAGCGGCTGCTTCCAATGCTGCAGAATAGATATTTCTCGATGCTTTCTGACTTTCAAGACGTATTTCCTTTTTAGGCACTGCTTAAAGAGGCTGAGGGTAAACAAGTCCTGATTGGAACCCTGGAGAAGAGAGTCGGCAACATGCAGAATGAGCTGGAAACCAGCGAACAACAACAACTCGATTCAGACACTCGTGCTTTGCGAGGAGAGCAAGCAGAGCTTTGTTCTATCTTGAGACAAGAGATTTCAGCTGCTACTGCTGCTACAGAAGCTCGGCGTAAGCTCGAGACGGACTTGGAGCGTGCTAGAGCATGGATAAAGTCGAAGAGCAATGATTTGAAGAAATTGAGCGGTTATTTACCACTAAAAGCAACTAAAGTAGAGCGGGACATAAGCCAACACAACGGTTTTGAATCCGACATAAAAACCTTTAACGAAAGCGAGCTTAATGACGTCCTCAAGCAAGGACACAATCTTCTCAAAGATTGCACCGAGGAAGATCGCGCACGACTTCAAGCAATGCTGAATACTATAAACGAGGATTACGACGCCCTGAAAAAAGAGGCTCAAGAGAAGCAGGCGTCCCTAGCAGACCTTCTTCAAGGACGAAAAGCGTTCGAAAACGACTTGGACAAGTGTCAACGATGGATAAACGAAGCTGAAGTTGCGACATCTGTGGAACTTCGCACCTCTAGTGTCGACGTTCTTCGCGAACAGCTTGCCAAGGTGAGAAGACTTTTGATTTGTCATCATATTTAGTGTTCTGTTAACGATCCTCATTTCGAATGCATTTTTTATTCTGTCTTTCAGTACGACCGATTGAAGAAAGAGGCGAACGAGTACGCCGAAGAAATCGAAAACATAACACAGCAAGGAAAATCGATTCTGCCGACGATCAGTGATGCTGACAAGCTCGAACTCAGCGAGCAATTGAAGAACATGAGAGATGCTCATCGCAGAGTTGCCGGCATAATTAACGAGAGAGCTTTGGCTCTTCAGGCAAGTATCGCCGAGGCTGAACAAGCCGCAGCGAGAGTAGCTGAGGCCGTACAATTCATGACTGAAATACAACGGGAACTACAGGAGTTGAACAAGCCGATAGGATCACGTGCCGAAGACGTAGAAGGGATGTTATCAACCTACGAAAGAATTCTCGGTGACTTGAAGGCCAACAAGGCTAAGCTAGCTGATCTGCAATCAGGAAACGTCGGAGATCTTCACGGCCTAGTGGGCCAGCAAGACGATTTAATCAGAGCCCTAGAATCCCAGATAGCAAAACTACGACAGCTCCTTCTTCTGAGACAGCAATTCATCGCTTTGGTTACTGAAATCATGACTTTCATCACAAAATACACCGGCGTTGTCAGGGATATCGAAAAATCCGGACAGACGACTGAGGAGAAGATCAAACGCTATGATGACGTGATTTTGAAGATCCAAGAATGCGAGGCTACCTTAGCTAGCGCGACTGATAAAGGACAGCAAATCGCAGCTGAGGGATCAGCCGCTGATCGTAACAGCGTTACTGAACAACTTCAGTCCCTGAAACAGCAGCTTCAGTCGTTAAGACGTGCTGTCGAGTCTCAGCGTGAACAACACGAGTTGGCTGCCGCTGAGCACAGACGTTTAGCAAACGAATTAGCTGACATACTCGACTGGCTACAGAGCAAGGAAAAGGAAGTGAAATCGAGACCACTCCTGGAACGAGACTCCGCAAGTGTTGATGACGAGCTAAAGAAGCACAAGGTTCTATGTGACAGTGTGAACGAATACCTAGAGAGAATTCGCGCTCTCAAAGAGTCGGTGCGACATGAAGAAGGCATGCCGGGTTCCCTGCAGGAAATGCTTAGCGAGGCTGGTTCCCTGATGACATCACTTCCCAGAGAAATGGACGACCGGGGTACATACCTGGAAAATAATAGACAAATGCGTTTGGACTATGCTGCTTTGACAGAAAAACTTCATGCCTGGGTCAGAGAAGCTGAAATCAGGTTACAGAGCGACAAAGATGGTCTAGACTTCGAAAATATTCTCGGTGATTTAGAGGAGCACAAGGTAACTCGATGTTCAAACTTTGAAATTTGTTTATGCAGATGTATACTTGTATAGGAGTTTATGACTCTCGTCCAATTTTGAATGTTCTAGATTTACTTCAGCACGGAGACATCGATCCGGGAATTGGTGTCCCAGCAGATACAGCAAGCAGCTGACAAAATCTGGCCATCATTGAACAGTTCGGAACAAGAAGAACTGAGCAGGGAGCAACAGCAGCATACTCAACTGCTCAAGAATACTCTGAACACCGCTAAATCGCAACGTGCACGTCTTGAACAAGGCGCTGAAACATGGCGCGATTATACGCAGACTTTAGAACGCGTTAGAGCTGTCATTTCTAGGACCAGATTCACCGATGAACCCGTCAGCACTTTGGCTGGTCTGCAATTCAATATTCAAAAAATAACTCACGCCCTCAACGATATACAGGTGAGATTTTATACTGAAATTATTATCTACTGTTTGACCTTCTGTTTACTTTGGTCCAACACAGATTCCCTGTCTTGGAGTTCTAAGATGAATAATTAATTTCAAGGTGAAAATATCGTATTTGAAAAGTATAAGAGACAATCGCAGCCCACACTTTATTCCGAAAATTAATTTTTCAACCGTAAAATATTTTCTTGACAATTCAACGATAGTCCGGTTTGCAATTTACAATCAGACAACCTTGGTCTTACGTATCATACGATTGCGAAATATTGTTGAAGCGTTGAAAATTTCTAAAAAAATTACGTAAAAAAAAAAGAAAAAAAAATTGCGATTGCATCATTGCCAATTGTGTGATATGACTGAAGCTTGCTTTTGCAGCCGGTCTCAGTTTATTTATTATTACAACTGTCAAAGACTAGGTATACTGAAATAGATCGACCGATTTATTTGGCCCATAGAATCAACAGTTCGAATTGGATCTCCTGAACGAACGTGGAAAGGAGGTTTTAGGCCAAGCTGATTCAACAAACAAGTCTATTATTGAGTCTCAATTGTCAGCTACTACTCTTGAATGGCGCGATTTAGTTTCCGGTCTTGAAGGACGTCGCGATGCTTTGGATGCACTTTCCCGACATTGGGAAGAACTCGAAGCCCAATGGTCAACGACTGAAACTCGGCTTAATGCTACCGAGGAACGTAATAAACTTATCGACAACGTGGTTCGATCCAAGCAACATCTCATCGACACATCCAAATCTTTGAATGTGAGTATAACTTTTTGAAAATATTAATAGCAATTGAAGGCGTCTTCTTCAATTTGATAGAAGAAGACTACGTTATCATTAGAAGAACGAAGTCCTAAGAACAGAGATTAATGAGCGTAAATCTCAGTTTGATTTATGAAATGAATAATTTTAGGAATGATGCTTTTTGTAATCGGTGTAATATGTTCTCTTATTTACAAACAAGACAATCATTGATGATGTTTGGCAATGGATCAAAGGTTAACTACGTTAATGACGTAGCTATAGGAAAATTTGATAATAACAAAGTGAAGAATCGATATGTAGCAAAGAAATGACATCATCTTGTGGTATTATTAGAAATTATTAACCGCTATATTCTTGGTGTTATGTTAATTATATGGTATACGTCTACATTATAATAGAAAATTAATTCAATTGCTACCGATATACAATACTCAATCAATCGTCAGCATTTTAACCGATTCGTTTTTACCCTTTCTCTTTCTTTGACGCGACTTGATAATTATGCTTAATAATTCATCATGTAGGTACTTTACTGGACTTCTAAGTTTATTCTTCGTTAAAAAGAAATCTGAATTAAAAACAAGTTCGTAACTCGAAAATAAATCAATCTTATACAACCTATTTTTTTTTTTTTTTTTTTTTTTTTTTTGTGATTGACATTCGAGGATGCCTTGTCATGTTTCTTGACCTAAATGCCTATAACTTATTCGGAAAAAAATACGTACATTTTATTTTATCGAAAGGATTAAACCACGACGTATAGAATTATAGTTCGAAGCAGCATACAGCTGACCTTTCAACTCTATCCCCAAAACAGTTTAGAAGAGGGCAAAGTTGCCAGACTTGTACAGGCAGGTACCGCAGGTGCGTGACCCCCCCCGAAACATCGAACTAGGGCACAATATTATTATTTGAAAACTAGTAGTCGATTTCTAGTGCATACCGTGCCTAGACCTCATCGTATAGTTTTGTACAATCCTTAATTTTCTTCCTCGTTTTGTTATCGCAGGAACTTCTGGCCGAGGGTGAACGACTAAAGCCTGCAACTGACGAGGTGCGAGCTCGCGCTAGTCCCGTTCTTGCCTATCTAGCTGCGTTTACAGAAGCACCTGGACGCATCCTTGAAGAACGTCTTGATAAACTTTCACAGTCGGCGCAGTCGTGAGTCAAAAATGATTTTTTTTATTCAATATCGTCGGATTCTACGTCATCGCTCGACATTGAGGCCAGCCAGAATCCCCTCCCTGTCGAAAAACAAGCCTTAATACAAATATAGAATATTGATAGAGAGTTCAGGATCGAAGGATGCAACGTAAAACCGTGAAATGAATTCTGATTCAATACTAAGGACTTTTAGGCCAAGACCTTGAATCACAAGATACTGTTTGCGGTGTCTGCATACGTGTGGTGTCTTTTTAGCTGTGACACACCAGAATCATGTAATCAATACATGAATGCGTATAATCGTGCAGAACTTTTTTCTGTACAATTTATTTTGCGATAGATATTTATTACAGAGTATAAGAAAATGATATTGAAATTATTGTGAACTTTTCTAGGATTTCCATTCATCACGGTTTTTAGTTTAGCTTAGATTAGTTATTATTCATATGCTAATCAATTTATTTCCCCTTTGATTGCGCGTGATTGGATATAAGAGTAAATAGCGATGAAACGTGAAGCAAGTTTTACCTGAATTTACCATACTTTAAATTCTCAGATTAAATCGAGCAGTTTAATTATCGCGATAACAGCAATATAAACTTATCTAAATTTACGATAACAATACGGAATCCCCTTCAGATTTTGGCGGCCTACTCGAGCACATTTGCATGCGTGTGTGTTTGCAGTGGGCTTATGCTTTTTTATTCTTCTTTATGTAATATGTAAACTTGTTCTCCAAACTCTTTTCAGGTATATTTTATCAGATTCTTAATTTGTATAATATATGAATTTTTATTTTTTTTTAACGACTCTTCACTTTACAGGATATTCTAATATTATGTTAATGAAAATAATTGTATTTCATTCATATTTTCAAGGATGTCTGAAATAATTATGTTCTCATATTATCAGAGAAATATTTCCAGGAAACTTATTTTATTCAGTGAAATATAAACGCGTCTGACTGCATCCTGGGATAAATTATAAAACTTGATTGTTATAAATTAACAAAAAAGACTCATATATAATTACTTCGACATTCGTTTCAAATATCGAGACTAAATCATCGCGTTGTAAAATCTTCTAGTTCAATTACATAATTCGTAATTTTGATTACCCTAATATATATTGCAGCTATATTTGTGCTGAATTTAAATGTCAGTTTCGTTATCACCTGAGCATTGAGTGTCTGACTTTTAATTGCCGCCAGCATAAAATCAGTCTCTATAATGCGAATGTGACAGCAACAGATCAAATCCGTAAAAAAATTATATAGCTTTACACGATTAATAGTGTAATTAATGGAATTGATCAATTGCAAACAGATTTTAGCGCGATAATTTGCATGGAACGAAATTCATTCAACTTTATAAGTTCATAACTTTATACCTGTACTCATATATATATAGCGATAATATTAATCTACTATATATGGATATGATTACACACATTGGGGAGTCCCCGAATGTTCGTCCCAGATTGCAGTCATTTTTCGCACATGTTCACGGCCTGTGCATAGTATATGGATTTATATACTTGAACCTATATATACCCAGGAGAATATCGTGTAACTAATTACATATATACGTTACATACATTTATAAGTCCCAGGCGGGATGCGGGAATGGCTGGGAGTTTGTTAAATAGATTTTTAAATTTAGGTTCAGAATTCAGCGACGCGTTAGTTGCGCGATTCTTATGTACCTATATACAGAGCGATTCTGTGGAAAATAACGCGTCTAAAAGATAGGCAAACGGAAAACGCCTTGATTGAGCAGATCAAACATTGATGATTGGGTTTTATTCATTACGTGGGAAATAAAAACCAATCGTCGATGATTGAGCTGCTCAATTCAGGCGTTTTCCATTTGCCTACCTTTTTAGGCGTGTTATTTTCCACAGAATCGCTCTGTATACGTTGTTGCAATGCTACCTAGCCTCATTTCATCGCTGTTTAACCGCGTTTGATAATTATATTGCGATTCAATTAAATTAAAATTCAAGGGCATCAGACTCTCGGTAAATAAAAAGTGATAACGTACCGCTGACCGCTTCCCACAAGTAAATGAAAAAGAATACTAATTATTTGAAAATGCGCGTATATACCTATATATGGGGTATTCCACGTGAACCGGGCCGGTTTTTGGCAAAAAAAAAGAGTAAAAAACGGGAGGCTGAAAATTTTATCACTTCTTTGTGACACTTTGAAGTAATTTCGGTAAAAATTTCAAGGCAATCCGTGTGACCCTTCAAGTAGAAAAAAAAATAAAAACACATATTTTCCAAGTTTTGCATGCTTCGCCGGTTTTTTGAAAAAAAAAAAAAAGAGAAACGGGAGGCTGAAATTTTAATCACTTCTTAGTGCCACCTCGAAGTAATTTCGGTGAAAATTTCAGGGCAATTGGTGTGACCCTTCGGTAGAAGAACAAAGAAATCGCATATTTTCAAAGTTTTACATGTTCAAGAATTCCAAAAATAATTGAAGTGCTACATATTTCGAAGGAGCTCATTTACGCACGTAGAATGCACTATGGGAAGTTATGATTTTGTTCATGCATGACTGAGATAAGTGGAGTTGAAAATGTGGCAATTAAATTTTTGGCATAATTATGACAGCGATATAAATTGAACCAATTATTTTCAAGCTCTGTAACCATGTTGGGGGCATCTCATGTAGTAACAAGGAATCTGAATCTGCATTGGCGTCAAATTCAATGACCTCAGGCCAAAAACTGGTCCGGTTCACGTGTAATACCACAAATGCATCTGGTATTAGCCTTTCAATTTTCTCCCCAATCATATAGAATTATTATACCCACGAGGGAGTGTCGACTTTCCGGTATCACTCTTTATCGTCGAGATATATAGAATCAATAGATAGTCTGATAATGACATATGAATGACGTTGGGTGTTTGACATTTGCACAATTAATTCTCTCGACCCGAAACTCGGTGCTGGAATGTGATAGGTTGAATTTCAATTGGTCAAATTGACTTGTCAAATTCATTTTATAATTACATCGAAAAAAAGAAAACAATTTATACGTTGATTAAAATCAACCAATTCTTATAGCTCTTGACTAAAAATATGTCTGATAAATAATTAAACGATTATCAAGAATTTATTACCTATATCATCGTTTGAATTTATCATTTCAATCAATCAATCGATTTTTATTTTTATACGCTGGTTCGATTTAGTTCGGAAAATTCTATTTGCAAAAAAATACTGGCAATATTTTCAGTCAATTTTACTTGCAGTACGTACCTGAGTAGGGTTGCGCTCGTAAAAGGTTCGGGAAAACTGGAAAGAGAGAGAGAGTCTGGGTAGGGACACACCTACCGGTATTGAATTTTTACACTCAATCGGGTTTCATCTCACATTCCGTGACTTGGGGTACTAATTCCTAGCAATGATCAATACCCACACGAAAAATAAATCTTACACGATTGATCGGGTGAAGCTGTAGGGTGACAATACAACCGCCATAGTACGAATAAAAATCTATAAGATAGACTTCGTCGATGTGTGAATTTTTAATTAATCGCATCGCCTTAACTTCGTTAATATCTATGTATGTACCTATATACGTGCAATGACGTAATTGGTATAAGACTTTTGAATACAAATCGATCGCCTCGCGCATTAGCTCATCGCGTTTTCGACGATACGCCAGGCCTTGAACACATAGAGTCGAATTAAATTGAGAAAAAAAAATTCCGCAAACGGATCACGGATCGCCCTGGACCTTTTCTACCCTTATATCTTAAGCGAAACTTTATTGAATAGTCCTTCCTTGCGTTTTAGGAGTTTGAAGTCACATGAAAATTCAAAAAATCACCAAAAAATTTATCATTTGACATTTTTCAACATTCCTTATTATATATATATCACTCGTACAAATACTCAAAAATGAAAATACTTCAATACTGCGATTATAACCGAGACACGAACAAGGTACAAGCCACGTGTGAAAAGTGACAGTCAGGATAGTCTCTATACCTACTCCGAAATAAAACGTGAGAGTAAAAAGCATCGCGCTTCGTCGCAGAGGCCTGAACGAAACTAGGCGCAAGCGCGAAGTTTCCAACGATAATGTAAATCTTGCGGTGATAATAAATCTTGACATTTACAAGATTGTAGTAGTAAATGTATATATATGTATATAATACACATATATATAGCTATCATATAATATAAAGCTAAAATATCGTAGTAAAATTAATTTCTTTATAGAATTGCATCACACGTATATAATATGCGTTATACCTTACGTCAGAACCAAATTTGAAGTATGACACAATAGTAAACAGCCGGGAGGCCGCAGCTCGCCATTCCATTCGACTCGTATCCGCGGAGCAGTCAGTTAGGGATATACGGAGGCGGATGCCGGTAGCATAATTCGCGGACTTGACGCACGATTCACTAGTCAGTCGTTTTAGTCAACCTGTTGCCTTCGGGCTGGTGTATCTCCTTTGCTTGACAGAATTACATCGAGTGTAACGCAAGAGTAGTGAAATTTTCAAATAAGTTTTAAAAAAAAAAAAAAACTATAGAAGTGATCGAAAAAAATAAAAGAAGATAAAAATTTTGTTCTGTCATTTTTTTTTTTTTTTAATCACAAAAAAAAAATATAAAAATACACATATCATATTTTTCGCGCTACAAAAATCGCGCATCGTTAGACGCGTAGCTATATCGAGCGGGTCGCGCAGTGATTTAGAAAAGGAAAGTCTGTTGAGTTAGCAGCGTGAGACCATAAGATCTCGTGCCCATAATCTAGTCACTATTAAGTGTTCTATTAATAAATCGTGACTGCATTATAGTACTAGTGAAGTTTATTAAATGTGAATAGTTTTGTACAATTATAACTTTTAAAATCACTTTTCATTATCTATATCTATAGTTTTATATTCAAAAATCATTAATCGATATGTATTTGACACAGTGAGCTTGCAGTTCTGCGAGCACAATGTTCCTTCAAGGTAAAAGCTTCCTACTTTTGGATCCCCCAACGCCTACTCGATCACTATTATGTTAATCTGAATACTTATAGGAGACTATATTAGCCGGCTTTAGTTATTCTTGCAGTCTGAAAGCAGTAACTAAAAATGAAATTATATACTCCGCTACTGTTTCGGGCTCGGAGAACTTCCGGTGTTGTCACTCCTAATCATGAAATATCGCCAATTGTCTTGACTGCATGTATACGATCTAGTTTTTTCACTCTTTCGTTTTCGCGACGTATATTACCTATTTTCTTTCAAACTTTTATATGAATAACTCACCGACTATAAACTAGAGTCGAAAATTGAACCAACAGGTGTCGGTATCGAGATATGTAGATAGCGACGAAGATTTATGGCTTGAAATTGACGCTCTGCAAAAGGAAGAGCGGCTCGATAATCATTGATTGGCAATTTTTTTTTTTTTTTTTCAATTCGTTAGGCTGTTTCTGTGCAATATTGGATAAATTAAAGGATAAATTAAAGGTGACTTTAGCCTCGGTCAAATGCCACATCTTTTTCTTTATATTAAGTTAATCATTCAGACTTATAACCGCGAACATATACAAGATGTATACTCAATAATTTTGAAATATACATCGCGGTCTGTACAATTTTGTTACTCGAGTTAAACAATTTCAAGACTTGAAAGACTACACAGAAAGAAAGGTTAACTTGATTCAAGACAATTTTGCGGTCCAAAAATGAAGACCGAAATTTTCTCGGATCAAATCAAAAATTTTCTCGAACCAAGAAAATTGGGACAACTTGACTCAAGACACTTGACTCAAGACTTAACTTGATTCAAGACAATTTTGCGGTCCAAAAATGAAGACCGAAATTTTCTCGGATCAAATCAAAAATTTTCTCGAACCAAGAAAATTGGGACAACTTGACTCAAGACACTTGACTCAAGACTTAACTTGATTCAAGACAATTTTGCGGTCCAAAAATGAAGACCGAAATTTTCTCGGATCAAATCAAAAATTTTCTCGAACCAAGAAAATTGGGACAACTTGACTCAAGACACTTGACTCAAGACTTAACTTGATTCAAGACAATTTTGCGGTCCAAAAATGAAGACCGAAATTTTCTCGGATCAAATCAAAAATTTTCTCGAACCAAGAAAATTGGGACAACTTGACTCAAGACACTTGACTCAAGACTTAACTTGATTCAAGACAATTTTGCGGTCCAAAAATGAAGACCGAAATTTTCTCGGATCAAATCAAAAATTTTCTCGAACCAAGAAAATTGTCCCAATTTTCTTGGTTCGAGAAAAATTTTTGATTTGATCCGAGAAAATTTCGGTCTTCATTTTTGGACCGCAAAATTGTCTTGAATCAAGTTAACCTTTCTTTCTGTGTACATTCAGACCATAATGTAAATCGTAAGGCGAGTAATGCATTATGCGATAAAGAATGTAATACAAAAATTTGTAACTGTTCTTGGAAAACAGGAAATGTCATTGTTCCAAATTCAACATTTATAATACAACATTAGTCTATATACGAATCGGAGAGTCAGAGTTCAATATGTGTCAAGAAACGAGTTAGACACTGCTTATAATTTTATTTCATCAAATTTGAAAAGCTGTACCTACGCTGATTTTTGAATAATATAATATATTCGTGCCAGAAACTATATTGACACGGTAAATAATGTAGTCGATAAAGCATATTGGGTTTCATTCTTTGTGTATATCTATATATGTAATATACCTATATGCTGCGAAAAATAGAACAGAACGATCTTTCGAGCAGTTATTCTTCTTATTTTTAAAACTTCGGTGTTTTCCAGCTGTCGTTGTATTCCTGCGTCGTTGCGTCTGGTTGACAAAATATGCATATTTTGAATCTTCGAAAAGTTTCAAACTCAAATGGCACGTGAAAAGTAGTGATTTATACGTTCTTAGTATTTGTATAACGTTTATAGATCTGTGAGACCTATATCGATATGTCAACGTTAGAAAACGCCTCGTAGGTGTGTATCGTATAATCATTGGCGAATCTCTTTTTGGCTCTAAATTTCACCGGAGGTCATTCCATGCGCTGTAATTTCCTAAGCAGAAAAGACTCTCTCTAGAGATGATCCCGTGCAGAAATAGATCCGTGATAGAATGGTATTCGATTTTGGCAACGATATCACAGAGGCCATATATCAGCCACATATGTAGCAGTTGTAGTAGTAGTAGTAGTAGTAGTAGTAGTCATGTGAGGCATTTGAGTATTCGCGCGTTGTCTGGTACGTTAACTAAAAATACACTATCTATACGATTGCGTGTTTCGATTTGCCGAACCCGGAAGATTATCTCGAGTACTCTAATTTCTTTATCTATTTCTTTTTCTAGTATAATACCATTGCCAAAAGGGAAAAAATAAAATTGAAAGATAGAAATATGAACTCGAAATCAATTTTCAAATCTTTGAATCAAACGTGTGATCTCATGTAGTACATTTTATTTTCGCTTTACGACAGCTCTCGCATATATATATATATATCGCTTGCTTCCCTCTATGTAAACATGTAAGATACGACATATTTGTTCGATGATTTAACACTCTAAGTATAGTTACAGGGATCCGTTCACCAAAGTTATCGCTGCACTGGATCTTAATTAAACGTGACATATCCTCGGCAGATAATTCGGCGAAAAAAAAAAAATAAACAAAAAAAAAAAAAAGTAAAAATCGAGTATGGTGTTATTCCAAGTCTTTTCTCTCTCTAGACTCGGTTATAGGAGGTGACGTGGAGTTTAAATTAATTTCGATTCGTCATTCTTTCTTCACCTCTAAATTGAGCCAGGGTCGTTTTATCACACCGTCGTAGTTAACGTTATAAAATAATTCCGAATTACGTACGTTAGCAACCACAGTTTTCATCTTAATTACTTAGTTACTGACTTCTTAAATCCGACATTACACCGATAAAGACTGCCAAGTTTAAAGGACAGCTGTCCTTGAATACTGTTTATAAATTACGTTAGGGGTACCTAACTATCCTACCGCATAGTTTAACTGAGAGTTTAGAGCGTCTCGCGACGACAACTACAAGGCAAAGATCATGAAGGCCTTCCCAACTAGTTGGCAAAGAATTAACTTGACCGGAAATAGAACAACTAAACTCTCTATCGAGATCAAACTCGTATCAAAGGTTGTTGATCTCAAGTATAGGGCGTAAAAATTATCTCCCTTCTTTGGTTCTAATAATTTTCACATAATCGTCGAGATCCTTGATTAGATTTATGATTATAGATCATTCTACTCATACAAGATGTATATGTTTGTCGATTTCAAACACGATTGTCCCAAAATTATCGTCTCTGGTGACATAAATAAGTATTTCTTATATACTTGCTACTACGACATACGCTGTATTATTAGGAAGGCTGCATTCAGCATCTTATATCCGGCGTCGCGACGCCTCGAAACAGGGAGGGTTACGCATGCGTCCCGGCTCTTCGCCAGAGCTAGCCATCGTTCGCTAGCATCTGTTCGTGTCCTCAAGCACGCAATACGTTTCGAACCGCGAACGGCTGCTGTGTGTGGCTTGATCGTGCCGCGCCATATACTGTACTCCGAATTTTACCAAGAATATATTTATATACATATATATATATATTTTTTTTTTTTTCGATACCTCAAACCTTCATTTTGACATTAACCGTGATACACAACGTCAAGCAGTACTATAGGTGGGCCTATAATACCATATCGACTAGATAACTAAACCAATCTTATATCGCGCGGTGGCTAAAAATTCAAAGTCTCAAGTTTTTTTTTTTTTTTTTTTGGTTTATTTTTTCAAACCGTGAAACATTGGATTCTTACTGAAGTTTGCAGTACGTCATGTGCAGAATTTTAAGATTGTTTAACCGGCGTCACGTGGGCTATTATGGTGTCTTATAATTATTGTTGCTCCGAAATCGTTTTATGTGATAATAGCGAATCTAAATGCGATGTAAATGCTTTCATTAAACGTTTTGATAGGTAAAATTTTTGTTCGGGGTGAAGTCATCACTTGAATAGATTCAGGACTTAGATATCTTAGTTTCTTTTTTTTTTTTTTTTTATTACGTATCTAGCTAGGAGCTAAGAGATAGGTAACTACTACATCGCGACAACGGTTATATTTAACAGACAGGATATATACGTTGAGGGATGGGGTTCAAGCCTCTGCGCATGCGTATTATATGCCTATAAACCTTAGCTTATAACGTTTCATAGACAACATTTTTCGAGGAGCTCTTCTCCTCAACGCTTCGGCACAACCTCGCATTTCGCCCGTCTACTTTTAGCCAAGGCTGCTAACCGCTCGACACCCGCAGCTTGGCTCGACAATTCAAATTCTCAACTCTTTTCTCTCTCTCTCCCTCTCTCTCTCCCCTGCCTGGGAATATCGCGGTAAAACTGTCGACGGTCTTATTATTGAATTTTTTTTTGTTATAAGTTACCGGCGAACCTGGGTATACGACGTTCTTCAATATTGAATAAAATTTCGATTGATAATTATGATTGTAAATTTGATAAATCTTAAGGTTTGTTACTTTATTCAAACAGGCTTGTCGATTCACTACGCAATAAGTCCAAGAAGGCAAGTGAGGACTTGGAAACATTTGAAGCGATCGAACACGAGATACAGGAGTTGAAGAAGCGATTGGAAGAAGCCCATCTTCAGGCAACATCTTTATACGTTTTTGGAGCGAACCAAGACGCGACCGAGACAGAACTCGGCGCGTTACGTTCGCACCTTGGAAGCCTTGTTGAGGCGGCTAAGAAACTTTCGGGAGACACTAAGGCGCGGTACCAAGCTAGCCAGCAGTTGGTTCCCACCGATCTTGGACAGCAGCTGACTGCTCTCGAACTAGCTGCCGAGAGCGCGGCTTCAGCGATGGAGGAAAAGCAACGTGAACAGAAACGAGCAAAAACTACGCGCTCTGACTACATCGCAGATGTCGATGAAGTACAGACGTGGATTCGCGCCGCTGAACTAAAGGTCCAGGATCGTTCTATAGAGCCGTTTAAGCTCAGGGAACATCTTCAAAAGATACAATCCGAGATTGGACCGATAACCGACAAGCTCGAAAGGCTTACAAGAAACGGACAAGTCATTGTCGAAAATACGAAAGACGGAAACGAGCGAGAACTTATAAAAAGCACCGTAAATAATCTGACCGAACAACTAGCTCAGGTACGATCATGGCTAGATGAAAAGAAACAACAAGTTAGCGACACTTTGGATGCCTGGCAGAGATTCTTGACTCTTCACGAAGCTGTTATCGCATGGGTAGAGGAGAAACGCGTATTTTTAATCGAGCCTCTACAGCTTAGTACTTTGATACAAGCGAGACAAAGACTTCACGATTATTCCGTAGGTGTTTCAATGACCTAACAAATTTTCATTCGTCATTATTTAATTCCAACCGCGTATAGGTTGGCGTATACCTTATATTATTCATAAATAATTTCAGACTGCGGTAAAGAGCTGCAAGCAGGTAAACAAGAACTTGAGTGACATGAGCAAGGAATTGGACAGCATTGGTCAAGTAACAAGCGTTGGTGACCTACCAGAGAAGCTTACAGACGCTGAAGACGCGAAGGTTGACGTAGAGGGTCAACTTCTTGAAAGGGTGGGTCTTCGGGGGTTGATAATTAAATTTTTCATTTAGTATAACATCGTCGACGTGGGGGGGTCTCACGCTTCTACTACAACTTCTGATGATTATTTCAGAACGCATTGCTACAAGAGACGAGTGAAGAATGGGAACAGTGCGAGAAAAAGATGAAAGATGTAAGAAGCTGGATAGAGAAAGCTAGACAAACTTTAGAATCACCTCAGAGCAAGAAAAAACCAATAAGAGATCAGCACGCTACGAGAGAGAAGATGCTCAGCGACATTACTATCCAAAAAACTAAGATATCCATCTCAGTAGAAAAGCTTCAAGTTCATTTCCGCTCTGGAGTTGGTGGTGACACACGGATTAGCGAAGCTGCAAATGAATTGATCAAAGAATTGGAAGTCCTCAACGAAACTGTTAAGGAACAAGCAGCAACTCTGGAGACCTGTCTAACTCAGATTGACCAGTACCAACAGGTACAAATGCGTCTCGCGGTCACGTGGGAGAATTCAAAAGGTCTTTGGGCCTTGTTAAAAATGTTCAAAAATCTAAAGGGAATGTGTTAAAATTTGATTACAGGAAATACAGCAGCTACGTCAGCAGATTGTCCAGGTGGAACAACAGCTTCGTACAGTACTGAGCCCAACGTATTTACCGAATGAACGAGAAAGGGCATTACAAGAGCAACAGGTAGGTCTTGTTCCTTACTTTACTCACAAAGCACTGTGCTATTGCGCATAAATTAATTTAGGATTATATTATATTGATACCAACTGAAAAACCACTACCACCACCAATCTACATAAATATTGTATGAAACATATTGAGAGTTGTGATCCACTGCCATCGAATTGCACCTATATAATACCATTTACCTGAATAACTGTTTGTAGTAATTATTTGTAAATAATATGCAAAACTATACTAAAAGTTATATTATATTAGAAGTTATTGATTATTATTCATCCATATGCAGCAGTAATTACTTTAGCCGCGTTCGCGTATACATTAGATAATACATATACTACCTATTAACGATCTGCAGTATAAAAACATCGGCACTTTTATATATTACCTATAACTATCTAAAACCAATTATCAGCAAATCTGTAGTTAAATACATGATTTTAATAAGTGGAAACATTTTGATGCCAGAGTACGTTTGGCTGCGTGTCTTGTCCGCGACAGCGTAAAATACGTAACGGAGATTGAGGAAGGATGAGGTAAAGATCTAATCAGCTATCATCAAGGTGTTTCCATTACAGTGCCTCACATCCCAATTAAGCACCCAATTCAATCCTTTTGCCTATAAAATAATTATCACACCTCAAAACCTTTGCTGTATTCCATTTTATCGTACATATTTATTGTTATACCTTTATACGTTCACTCATCTCGTTTATCTTATCTTTGTCAATCAATTCACTATTCACATCTTTACTATCACTTTTATTGCTCATTAGCAAATTGCTTATGCTTATATATGTTCGTCACATGGACAATAACACGCGCTAACAAAAAAAAAAAAAGCTCGTAACGAGCTTGCACGACACGCTGCAATCACTGTAACACATGCATAATAGTAAATTAACCCAAGACGGTCACACCTCATGAGAATCCCGTGGTGGTCACATGGGGTGTGACACACCCCAGCACTTTGAAGCGCTGTAGAATTTCGTAGACTTATCCTGGGGGCCCCAAAAAAATTGAGAACATATTTCAAACGTTTCTCTATTAACCCATCCAAAAATGTAACGCAAATTTTAGTTTTAAGTATGTTTAAAAAATAGGTGAAAAAAAAATTCGCGGAAAAAAAAAAAAAATTTTTTTACGAAAAAAAATAAAAACACTAGTTAGGGGCAGAAACGTCGGTTTCCGGGATTAAGAGTGGGAAATTCGAGCTCGGAAATAACCTGGGGTGTGTCACACCCCATATGACCGTCTTGGGTTAACACGCAAAACGCGATTAACAGTAGATATACTAACTTCTATGTGTAACAAAAATAATTTGGACATAATATGTCTTTTGGGATGACGTCACAACTGGCGTGTGACGACGTCGCAGAAGATATAGACTAATCATTATTAACATTACGGTGGTATTTTATTGTACATATACATATACATTTTTATATTATACATATGGGTATTGGTTGGTATCTTGTTTTTGTAATTGGTTTTGTTTTCTTATTTTCTTTTAGTTTTAAGATTGTTTGTTATTATTATTATTATTATTATTATTATTGTTGTTGTTACTATACATATATACGTATACTATATACATTTAGGGGAAAACTTGATTTTGCTTGTTTGTGTTTAATTATTTTCACTTTACGTTGAGTTTGGTTTCTTATTCTACTATCTTATTATCATTACTGTTATTTGTTTATCACGATTTTCTTGTATATTTTATCATTATGTCACACACATATATATACTGTCCTGGCGTTATTCGCTAACTTTTTCTACACACAAAAGCCAAAAAAACGTTTATATTATGGGGTTTATCGTCTGCAGTAGATTTTACGCAGTTTTATTATTTCCATCATCCATATTTAGACTCAACAATGACTCGTGTCAAGGGTATCACCGACAAACATCGCACAATCAAGTGACTTCCCTGAACTGCATTATATTTAATTAAAAACAAAAAAAAAATGAACAAACTTCAGCTATACAGAAAAGAAAAAGAAAAGAAAAAAGAACTTTTTATACAGGATATAATTTTGTTTCGTCAGCTAGCATTTCATTTATGAATTTTGTTTGCTGCATCCTTTCCTTCCAACTGAACCACCCTGTCACTTCGTCATCTCGTCTTGTCGCCATCTCGTCATTCTCGTCATATTGAACTTGTCTAATTTTACTCGTTCATACATATAATCGCCATGATAACCTCATTCTCTCTCCATCTCTCTGCTCTCTTATTTGCGCTGTCGATTAGTCGTGTCGAGAGAAAATTAAGTCGCTACAAACGAAGATAACCGCGCGAACTGAGCGATCGAAACTCCTGGTGCAACGCGGATCGCCCGATGTCGAACCGTTAGAAGCTTAGATCGGTATCTCGGTGCCAACGTGGAACGATTCAACGAATTATTAATTTAATTTTAATTTAATTTATCGAAACGCGATTCACTAAATTATCATTTTCCAATTAAGATCTTTCGAGTTCCTCTATATCTTTCATTATTGTCTTCTTCTTATTTTTGTTGTTGTTGTAAAATCTCGTTATAAATTGTATCAGACGGCATAAAAATCGTGTCGTGTATAAAACTGTTATATGAATGAGTGGGATAGTTTATAATCACAAGATACGCAGCCTTCGTATTTCGTACCTTTATAGAATATGCAATTTATTAGGATTTCTCGATTTTTCGATTTAACGATTTAACGATTCAACGTGTATCAAATCCATTTTGTGAATCATGTGCCTTAGTATGTTTTGTAATTTTTATGACAATTATGCTTAACTCGTGACAATATATTATATAATGTATTGAAAACGTAAAATGCAATAAATGATTTTAAGAAAATTAAAAAAAAAAACAAGAAAAAAAAATACTGAATTCATATCACTCTGGTATATAAATATCAATTGACAATACCATATTCTTTGGCTGTTGCAATGGTAACAGGCCTTGCAGACACAGATGGACGGTTGGAGGCAACGCTCGAGAAATCTGGTGGATCAGATTCATGCAGTGGACCCTTACTATATTCTCGGGGGTGATGCAAACCCCCGCCAACCCGGGCTCGTATCTTACGCAGATATCGCTGCGGGCCGCATAAGTCCAAATTCTAGGGGTGGTAGCCCTCAGAGGGCCCAACGCGATGAGCCTCCTCCCCAGGTTCTCGTGCACGTACTACATCCCGCACCAACTAGGCAAACGATTGTAGAAACTGTTAGTATCCCGGAGCCACCAGTAGCCATTCATCCCGTTCAGTATCAGCAGCAATCCCAACCACCCCAAGTGGAACAAGTATCAACACCGCAGGTATTAACCGTCGAACATAAACGAGAGAAACAAACTCGAACCACATCCGCGGGTAAGAGTAACGTTACAGAGAAATCGACTGGAAATACATCGAACCAAAAAACCGTTGAACGTCCCCCGAGACGTGGACGTTCTCCAACACGCAAAGAAACTTTTAAACGAAAAGATAATTATGTTAGAGATATCCAAGAAACAAAAGTTGTCAAAGAGATCAAAGAGATCAAAGAAGTACCCTCCATACAAGTGGAACGTGATCACGTTCAGCATCTTCGCGAAGTATCGCAAGAGACTCAAATTCGACAGTCAGATAGTCTTGCACCACGTGAGATAAGAGGACGTTCTCCAAGCCCAATGTGGATCCCAGGTTCAACGTCTTACGCAGATATACTCAGAGGTAGAATGCAGGCAGCACTTCGTGCTGCGTCAGAACCAGCTGGTGATTCTCGTGATATGGTACAACTTTCGAAAGAAACCCGTCATCACGTTCCTCGAGAAGACACGGTATCTGTTTCTTCAAATCAGACCTCCCAAATTGTCATCAGTACCGTTACTATCCAAGAAACTTCAGCTCAAACGAACCATCCGGAAAATGTAGCACAGTTACCAATCGAAAGTCACAACCTTCCCGTGGAGCCTGAAGTATCAAATGTTGTTATAGATCCGTATCAAGGTATCAGTCAGTTAGACACGTCGGAGAATGCTGAGGATTTGAACAGAGAACCGATAGCACATTACACAAAAGAGACAAGAAATTGGTCCGATGAACCGGTAGAAAGTTATAACGTAATCGAGAATAAGCATTACGAAAATGTTAACAGACCACCGACAGAAATGTATGATTATATTCATCCGATACCTGAACTTGTAGGTTTCATAAACTCTCAACTTGGTGCTTATCCGGTAACTTCTTACGTTTACGCACAGGACCCACAACAAGTACAGACTTTAGATACGATTTCATTGAATCCTTATGAAGGACACATTGGATATACTGGGGAACATTATGTGACGCAAGGAACCTACTTGCCAACAAGTGCGGATTTATATCATCATCAGCAGACACTTGTACAGCAATGTCCTCCCGGTAATTCTATAGTTAGTCATACCGAAATCGTGCAACATGTCCCGAAAGATTTACCTTTGATTCAGAATGTTGCCCCAATCAACGTTCCTGCCTTACCTGTATCTACGGAACAAATTACTGAACACATTGAGCACAGGGAACAAACTATTGTGCAAACTACTTCGGTTCTGTCTACTAGCGATACGAGTTTACGAAACGAAGAAAGAGAGTCTTCCTTACCTGCTTCTGAAAGTCGTGGCCACTCATTTTCCTACGCTCAAATATTGTCGCAAGGACTTAGTCCTAAAGCTACGACTCCTCCTAGAGGAAAAAGTGGTAGCGAACAACAGCTACGTCGATCATCATCTCCGAAAGAACCTTCTCCTTTGCAAAATGTCAAACTCCCGCATGTACCTGATTCAGAAAAGTCTCAGTTTTCACAAGCAAGTAAAGATAACGATTGGGATGTTATGAAAAAGAAGGAATTGAAGAAAAAACAATATCAAGAAGACAGACCCAAACGCGAGGAGGAGAGAAAAGGATGGAAATTGAATCGACGAACTGATAGGAATACTCCTCCTAAACAATCGACTGAAACTACAACACCTGTAACTGTTATGAAGGAGCTTACTGAGCTTAAGAAAAATGTTGATAATATTCAAAAGCAAAGCGGAACCGTCGCTGTCGAACAAAACATCATTGATGTACAGCAAGGAAAGAAGCGCAAGCCGAAGAAGAAGAAGGTAGAAAAGTCTCAAGATGACGAAATAGAGAAAGCTCTCAAAGAAATCGAAGATATGAATAAACCCAAGCCGAAATCTACGAAAGAGAAATCTAAGGGACCGAATAAGCCTAAAGAAAATATCATTATAGCTAAAGAGGCTAAGATTGATAATGATCCTGCTATAAAGAACATTGACAAACCTGCGAAACCAGAAAAAGTTAAGGATGTCAAGAAGCCCGTACATGATGGTGAGCCCAAGGAAAAGACGAGGTCCAAAAACGAACAGAAGCCCAAAGAACAGTCTGCAGTAAAGCCTGAACCTCAGCTTCCCGAAAAAATAGAAACACAAACCACGGCTGAGACTAAAGATAAGAAAGGCGGCAAATCTAAGTCAAATAAAGATGCAACAAAGCGCAAAGATACTGTATCAGGAGATCAAGTCAAGTCCAATAAAGACATTATTCTACAAGAGCTAATCACGTCCCAAGAGAAGAAATCGATAGACGAAAAAATTTCGAACGATGATGCCAAGCCGGCTGATAAGAAAAGAAGTAAGAATGAAGCCAACGTTGAAGAGAAAATAACTTCCAAGAGTGAGAGTAAGTCAGAGAAACAAATTTCTAACAAAGAAAAGATTAAGGTTAAAGAACCAACATTATCAACCACTGACGATGCTCCGAAAGATCGAGCGCCTACTAAGGATAAGACGAAATCTGAGAAACAAGGTACTCCCCAGAAGGAGACTAAGACTGTAGAACAAGTATCAACGAATGTGAAAACCTCTACCACCACACAGGTTGTGAAGAAAGACGAATCCAAACCCAAGGATCAGGTGTCTTCTAAGACCAAAAGTAAGCCTGACAAGCAAGAGACACCTAAAAAAGAAGTCAAACTTGAAGAGAAGAAAATATCCTCTGCAGTCAAAGTTGTCCCGAAGGATACAATTCCCAGCAAGGCTCAGACAAAACCTAAAGAACAAGCTCCGACTAAAAATAAGTCGAAATCTGAGAAACAGGTTATTCCTCTGGAAGAAGTTAAGCTTTCCGGCGAAAAAGTTCCGGAAAAAGCTGAAATTCCTGTCAAGCAAGAAACTTCAATCAAGGATGAGATTAAATCTGAAAAATCACAAATTGCTATTACGAGTGAGTCGAAGCCTGAAGAACAGAAGAAACCCGAGATTCAAGTCACTTCGAAAGAACAGACCCAATCTAAGACTAAGAAATCCCAGAAGCAGAATCCTTCAAAGAAAAATGCTAAGCCCGAAGGCCAGCCATTGGCAAAGGTTGACATTTCTTCAAATGAATCAGCTGAGACCAAAGAAGCAAACAAATCATCTCTCGTAATCGAGACAACCACCCAGTCACAGGTAATCACAAAAGCCGAGGTTAAACCGGTTGAAAAAATAGTATCCGAAATCAAATCTCAACTCGAAAAACAGACTCCCACCAAAACCAAAACCAAATCTGAGAAGAAAACTATTCCTACTCCGGAGAAACCTGTGGAACAAGCACCAGCTAAGGTTGAAACTACTTCTAAGGATGAGATTAAACCAAAGAAGGAAGTGCTACCTCAGGAAAAACCTTCTCAAAAAGAACAGAAGAAGCCCGAGAAAGAAATCGCTCCGAAAAAAGTCGCTGCCCCTAAAAAACAAACTTCGGAAGAGAAAGTAATTACTTCTGCGGAAAAAATCACCACTACAATTGAAGTGCAAGAAACTTCAAAAACCACTGTTGTTTCTAAGGAATCTTTTACGGATAAGACCGAACTGAAGACACAAATTGTTCCTCAGAAGGACGATAAGCTTGAGGAACAAGCAGCTCCGAAAGACAAAATAATTTCAACAGAAAAAATCGTTACACAAGAAGAAATTAGGAGCACGATACAAACCGTTGTCACTCCTCAGCCAACTCGCAAAGAACCGGACGCTCCAAAGACGAAAGTTGTGGTCAAGGAAGTTGTGGAACAAATTCCCTCTACAATTGAAACTGTACTAGATGACCAAAAGATCTCGAAGAAAGAGGTCAAGCCTAAGAAGCAAACTGCTCAGAAAGAGAGCAAAGTTGCAGAAATAGCGTCTCCTCAGATTGAAAGTACTCTGAAGATTCAAACTGATTCGAAGAGTGAAGTTCAAGTTCAGAAACAAACGACTCCGAAGGACAAGGTCAAGCCAGAAAAGGAAAATATTCCAGAGACAAAGGGTAAACCAAAGGAACAATCAGCCCCCATAGTTGCAGCTATTCCTCAGAAAAAGGGTTCTGCTATAGAAAAGACTGTGCCAGAAAAGCAAGTCGATGTCCAGAAAGATGTCAAGCCTGAAGAAGATACACCTATCATAGCCAAGACGATTCAAGACGAGAAAATTACTACAAAAGACGATGCTACTAAAACGACACAAATTATCAGCACGTCGCAATCTACACTCGAAACAGTAAAGTCTCCAACACCTCCTGTTGTTTCTGAGAAAGAGGACGAACCTCTCAAGCAATCTCCGAAATCGAAGGCTTCTCCCAAGCAACCGAAGGACACGAGCAATAAGACAAAGCCTAAGGAAAAAGTAGCTGCAGTTGATAAGAAAACTGAAATTCAAATTACCTCTCAGAAAGAAATTATTCCAACAGAAACAACATCCTCCAAAGTTGAAGGAACTACTCGAGATCAAATCGATTCTAAGGCAGATGCCAAACCTGTCACTCCGATTTTGGTAAAGGACCAGCTCAAACCAGACAAAGAAAAGGTTCTGACTGAGGTAGCTAAGCCTGTAACAGAAAAAGCCCTCAAAGTTGAAGATCTGACTATTAGTCCAACTGACTTGACAACAGACAAAAAGATAGAACAAACCACTTGCAAAATCGAAATTATTCCAAAGGAAGAGGTCATCACAAAGACTGTAATTGAATCCATAACTGTAACCGATACTCAATTGAAGCCAGAAAAGCCAAAGACTTCTGATGTTGAAGCAGCATCTGCAAAGGAAACAGCTACGCCTGGAAAACAACAACCGACTCCCAAGAAAGAAGAGAAGTCCGTGGAACAGGTTCCTTCCAAAAGTGAAGCTACTCCCAAGAGTAATCTCGATACAAAGGACAAGATGAAGACTAAGGATCAAAAATCTCCCAAGGAACAGCGTAAACCCGAAAAAGAAGCTGCTTTACCAAAGGGAGATCAACATTTAGGGCTAACATCATCAGAAACTGAAGTGACTACCACGAAAGAAACGATTATCAGCAAACAAAAAGTTGCGACCACGACAGAAATTTCTTCTGACAAGTTTATCAAGTCCGAAAAAGAAGCCATCGTTTCTGAAAAGGAAAAATCTAAACCGAAAACACCTCCAAGCGTCGTTGCTCCTCCCAAGGAACAGACTTCTTCCAAGAACAAGCCGAAGACAGAAAAACAAAGTACTCCCACAACGGAGGAAATTAAGTCTACGAAGACGGAAATTCCTACCAAAGAAAACGTCACTCAAAAAATAGAGGCTGTACCCGAAAAGTCAATTGAGTTTCCACCGAGCTCCGTGACGGAAGTTTCTAAAACTGTCTTAAAGGTCGAATCCAAGCCTAAAGTTCAAGTTTCTACAGATATTAAAGTCGAACCTGTGAAAGAGGAAATTCCCAAGAATGAACAAACTTCTAACAAACCAGTTATCGCCAAGGACCATGATAAGAAGCCGAAGCCTGCGAAGGAAAGTGCTGCAAAAATTGAGACTAAGCTTGATGAGTCGAAATCTCTCAAGACTCAAGTTAGCCTTGAAGAGAAGGCGATTTCTAAAGATGAGGTCAAGATTAAAGAACAAACATCCATCAAGGACAAACCTTTGTCTAAAAAACAACAAAAATCATCAACGGAATTGAAAATTGAAATTGAAGATCGAAAGATTGTTACAGATGCAAAACCTTCTGAGCAAACAAGTTCGGCTGAACTTGACGCTGAGTCCGAAAAAACAAAATCTCCCAAGATCGATGACAAACCTGAAAAGCGAGTAGATAAAAAAGATGAAGCGGATATCAAGGTCGAAATTTGTACAAAGCCCGAAGCAAAGTCAGTCGAAAAAATTGCTGTGAAAGATAAAACTGAAGCACAAAAGAGTATTAGCACGGATGAATCCAAGTCCAAGAAGAAAATAATTCCCAAGGAAGTTTGTGCGAAGCAAACAACTCCAAGTACCGTAGATAAATCTGAGGAACAGCGTACTGCCAAAATCGAAGTTTCGACAACCGTACAGGTCAAACCCACGGAAAAACTCACTTCTCCTGCAACTGTACTAGCTGACGAAAAGAAAACAATACCTGAAGAACAGAAGGATGACTCTAGCAAACGAGCAGCGAAACCTGGAGAAACTACACCCATCATAGAAGTTACGTCCAAAAATATTGATACCGTAAGCAAAACGACCAAGAAGCCAGGTGATCGCGAAGACAAATCGAAGTATTCAGAAAAAGTAACAGTGAAATCTGAAACTCATGTTAAATCTACATCGGTTGAATCTACCTCTACGCAAAGGCAGGTGAATGTTCAAATAACATCTGACAGTAATGTTCCAACACCAAAGGAGAAGACTAAACAGCAGAGCAAGACTACACAGAAAAAGGCTACCGAGAAAGAGGATGCTGCTGCTAAAACACAGACGAAGACCGAAGAAGTTAAATCTGTCGAGAAATCAGAACCTCAAGAACCATCCAAAACAGAAATTTCGGTTACGAAAACTGAACAAAAACCAGATAAGAAGCCGAAATCTAAAGAACAACATAAATCGAAGTCAGAGAAATCAATTGAACCTACGGAGGAGGCTAGAATTACGGAACCAGTTAGGCCTGCAAGCGATCCTGCGTCAATACACAAAGATGAAGCTGATTCTAAGAGTGTGGTTTCTCACTCTAAGACCAATACGATGCCAGTCATTGAAGGAGGTCCTAGAGAGAAAACTCATACGGGAAAAGCTCTCATAATTGAAAAAACAGTTACGACCGTAACAACCACAACTGCTGGAACGGAGGAAATAAAACCTCCTGCTGTTAAGTCTGTGAAGTCTGTTGAAATTTTAGAAAATGTCCCACTTCCGGTTACTGTAGGCACGAAAGAAACGGAATTGATATCTTTACGACCGGAAAATGTTGAGGCTACTCTAACAACTACCTATGCTAGGGTCGCGGACGTCGATTCTGCGCCAGTAGATCAAGTAGTTCAGTCGCTAGGTGAAGTCGTTACGGATTCAAAATTACGTGTCCAAAGTCTTGCCGCGTATTCCACCGTTGTTGAGTTGCAGGGAGACGAGGCTCCGTTATTTGGTAGTGTTAAGGACAGGAGTAGAAGTTATCACTCAGCTTCAGGTACCGTTGCTCAGGTTTTGGATATTGTAGGTGATTCTGAAAAAGCTATTACCGACGATAAACAATCGAAGCAACAATCAGCCGTAGCTTTGACAGAGGAAGAGGAAGATCAACTATTCATGAAAAGTATCGAGGGCAAACTGAAAAAGAAGCCTAGAAAACGACCAGCTCTACCTGAAGAGTTTATCCAAAAAGAATCGCAACAACTCATCAAAGAAAGTGTTACTCCAAGTGATGGTGGCAGCGCAAAAACTGATGAAGAAATTGATTCTAAACCAGCTGAAATTCAAACGCAACAGCTAGTCGAAATAATCGTAAAAGCTACTGACAAGTCTGAAGAGAAAATCAGCCAACGGGTTATCAAAACGGAATCTCCACAAGAACAAAAAGCAAAGGAAAAGGATGAAGAGAAATTAGAACCAAAAGAAGCGTTGCCTGTAGAAGAACCACTCGATGATTATGACGCTGCTAAGGATCTCTCCCAGAATTCGTTGGAAATAATTAAACCGTACTGGTTGGATTATCATAACTATGCTGAAGCAGAGAAGGAATTCCATCAACACTATACTGTCGTCAGAACAATTCAGAAACAAGTTTTACCTTCTGCACCCGAAGGGAGGAGTTCTGCGGATATTGAGAAAATGGTGCATGATTCAAAAATGAGAAATCCGAAGGAGGACCCTCTTCCGATTAAACAAGAGTCTGAAGAAGAGCTGAGACTACTTGCCCTGTCCTCCGAAAAGGTTAAATATTCAGGTACAAACTTTTTCGACATTGAGTCACAGTGGATCGAAACTCAAAGACAGAAGAAACCTTCAGATGGTCCAAAAGAAGAAGAGCAGACTTGTCACGATCTTGAGCAAAAAATCCAAGCTCCAATTGAAGCACAGAAAGACGTGACATTGAAGCATGAATCAGTTTCCAAAGTAATTAAACCAACCCCGATCGAACCTTCAAAGAATATTCAACCAGCAGTTATGAAGCAAATGAAGCCCGAGACAGTCGTTGACGCCTCAATTTCTGAGCAGAAAATAGTAATTGACGACAAGACTGGTGAGGAAAATACTGAATCGACTAATTTGTCTCGATTAACTATTGTTCAAAAGGTTGAAACTGTCACAGAACAACGCTTGGCTGAAAGTAAGCAGATTTCAAAGTCTAAAGATATCAAAGATGAACAGGTCCAAGTGAAAGTTGAGGACAAAGAAGATATTACTAAATCGACGCTGAAGGCTAAGCCTGTAGAACAGTTTAAAGCTCAGCCGGAATTAAAGACAATAGAAAAGAGCATTCCAAAACATGAGGAAAAGAAGGATGTCAAAGACTCAAAGCCTCAAGTAAAAAAGATAACCGAGGTCCAGGCTGATCGCAAGCAAGATGCTCCAATAACTAAAGAGGATCCTAAATCCAAAAAGGATGAACAGAAACCAGCGAAATCATCTAAGACCGAAAAAGTTACTGAACTCAAGCCGAGCATCACAGAAACCGAGGTCCAGGCTGATCGCAAGCAAGATGCTCCAATAACTAAGGAGGATCCTAAATCCAAAAAGGATGAACAGAAACCAGCAAAATCATCTAAGATCGAAAAAGTTACTGAAATCAAGCAAGGTATCACAGAAGCCGAGGTCCAGGCTGATCGCAAGCAAGTTGCTCCAATAACTAAGGAGGATCCTAAATCCAAAAAGGATGAACAGAAACCAGCGAAATCATCTAAGATCGAAAAAGTTACTGAAATCAAGCAAAGTATCACAGAAACCGAGGTCCAGGCTGATCGCAAGCAAGTTGCTTCAATAATTAAGGAAGATCTTAAATCCATAAAGGATGAACAGAAACCAGCGAAATCATCTAAGATCGAAAAAGTTACTGAAATCAAGCAAGGTATCACAGAAACCGAGGTCCAGGCTGATCGCAAGCAAGATGCTCCAACAACTAAGGAGGATCCCAAATCCAAAAAGGATGAACAGAAACCAGCGAAATCATCTAAGATCGAAAAAGTCACTGAAATCAAGCAAAGTATCACAGAAACAGCGGCAGTGGATAAAATTCTGTTGAAAGACGAAGTCAAACAAGACACAACTAAAGAAATTAAAGAGAAACTGGAAACAGACAAATCTCCGATCATACAGGAAACTAAGATTGTCGATCGTGTTGCGATCAATGTAATCGAATCCGAAAAACCATTAGACAAGGCTCGACCAGAAGTCCCTCAACAAACTAGTGCAAAGACTGTCACAAAAGATAAACCGAAACCGGAGGAAGATAAGCTCTCCAAAGATGCTAAAACAGGTGATAAGAGAGTGTCTCCAAAAGAAGGCAAGGCAAATAAGCAACCAGCTCAATCTGCGACTACACCAGTGCCTCAAGAAGTGAAAGTTGAAAAACTTCCCATCACTGAAGACCAAAAATCTGAAGTTGCACCCAAGAAAGAATCTCAACATCACGATGCGGTTGAATCAAAGACTGCAAATCAAGACAGCAAAGTGTCCGTATCCATAGCGAAACCCAAGTCGGAAATAGAAGTAAAAACCGATGATAAAACAAACGCAGATCACAAAGGTAAGAAGAAGCCGGAAGATAAGAAGCAGCCTACTCCGAAGCTGGATGTTAAATCACAAGAAAAACCAGCCAGTAAAGATAAAACAATGCCTACTACAATATCAGTGACGAAGGAGGAAGTTGTGGTGAAATCCGAAACCGTGATTAGTAAGTTACCACCTGATACTGAGGATAAATCTGAAACTCAATTGAAATCTAACAAGGAAAATCCGCCACAAGAATCGCCGAAGGCCACTATTTCTAAAGAACCAGATGTAAAGATTCAGAAAAAAACTAACGAATCGAAAAAACCAGCCATGTCGAAGCCGGACGATAATTCTAAGGGACAGTCTGAACCTGAAGATAAAATTCCACCAAAGGCGCAAGCGGAAACAGTAGCAGCTGTGAAAGTGGAAACAGAAAAGGTCACTCAAACCGTGTCTATTGTCCAACCCACACCGAAGGACGAGGTCAAGCCCAAAGCAGCCGTGACCAAAGAGCAGGAAAAAAAGAAGATTGAGGTTGATGCTACAGCTGAACCTGGAGCTCTGAGTCAAGTGAAATCTGCAGAAAAACCTAAGCCTGTTCACCTTGTGTCGGATGATTCATGGATGGACCTTCTAGACGAAGATATGGCCATCGGAGACGATGGTTTCGACGATTTGGAGGAACCAAAAGCCAAGGTTGTTGAGAAAACTAAATCGAAGAAGGACATCATTGAACAACGCATGAGTGCAAAAAGAGTGCCTAGAACAGAAGTTAAAATCAAGGAAATTACCGAAAAGGTGAAGATTGCCGATCAACCTAAGCCCAAGGACGTTGACGAACCAAAAGTCACGATCTCCAAAGAGCAAAGTCAGAAAGAAGTAATAATTCAAAGTAATTTGGAAGTTCAAACTACCGTGCACAGCAAATCAATCGAAATACCAAATCCTGTTCATTTGGTATCTGACGATTCATGGATGGACATTTTGGACGAGGACATGGTCATTGACGATGATGGGTTCGACGAGGTTCAAGTTCCGAAACAAAAGGTGGAACCAAAACCAACCGCCAAATCTGCACCCTCGAAGCAGACGAAGCCCAAGGAATCTAAAAAATCCGAATCCACCACGGTTGAAAAGTCTGTTGAGGAAACCAAGCAAATTACGCAAGAAGTTCCAGCAATCGTTGAGAAATTGAAGGCAGAAAATGCACCCAAGGACCAAGAGAAACTGGTCAAATTACCAGAACCTAAACAAGAAGCAAAGCCTGATTCCAAGACGGATGTCAATGCTAAGGAAACTGCCAAGCGCAAGAAGGAAACTAAATCTAAACCTGTGGCATCAGTCTCTAAAGACGCAGGTGCTGTCAAAGAAAAATCTACAATCCAAGAAGATCGAGCACCTTCAATTCCAAAAATCGAAGATACAGTCTCACATGATGCAAAAGATGAACCTACCAAGTTCGATAACCGACTTAATCCAAACGCTAAGTCGTGGGCTTCTGTAGTTGGAAAGAAGAATGGGGCAGATACTTCTAAGTCTGATACAGATAAATTGCAAAAGATAGAAACTAGTGAACAATCGCTAGATATTTTGGAACCAAGACAAAAAACTCCAGCTCCGGAGTCCCAGGCGTCCGAATTACCAAAGGCAATAATTCGAGAAGAAATAACACAGCCTCCATCTGAGCCGCAAAAACCAAAGATTCAAGAGTCACCAGCGCCGGTTAAATCCTCGAAGAAAAATAAGAAAAAGAATAAGAATGTCGAAGTGAAACCATCAGCTGAACCTCACGTAGAACCTGCAGTATCAATCGAATCATCTACTGTCGATATTTCCGTTGTCGATTCCTCCTCTACCGCAGCAGATATTCTTGCGAAGGACGCTAGTGGCAAGTCATGGGCTTCTATCGTAGCAAGCACGGCTAAAACTCCTCCACAATCACAGGGTGATGAGGCTGTTGTACTAACGCCTCAAATAATCACAACAGTTTCCGATATTGCTATCGATAGTAAGGCCGACGTATCTACTGAAGATTCTACCCAATCATTGACAGAAAAACCAACGGAAGTGACATTACAGCAAAATAAGTCACCGACACATGCACGCCCACGAAAAGATAAGGCCCATAGCAGAGATAAACTTAGCATAGAAGTTACGAATGAACCAACTTTATGCGATACCGAAGCTCTAGGGGAAAATAAAGATCCAGACGTATTGGCCCTGATAGTTTCCGACCAAGAACATGAGCCTGAAGAACGTGAGATTAGCTTGCATAGTAAGCCGGGATCTCCTCTTTGGGCCGATGAGATTGAAGATTTGAACGTCCCAGCTGCACGGCAAGAAGTGACGGGCTTAGATAATTCTGAAAAAACTGATTCTAAGTCGTGGGCTGCGGTAGTTGGCACGAAAACTACCGAAACATCAACTTTTGTTGAGCAGATTGTAACGATCCGGGAACACAGTCCAGTTCACAGCTCTGTGACATCACACGTACAAATTCTCGTTGAAGAAGTTCCTGAAACTGAACCGATTGAGAATTTAGTTCAAATCGACGAACAGGGATTCATGGAATATTTGAACAGGAAAGAGCTGCGATCTAGAAGGTCTAGATCACGGTCTAGGAGCGCTAAACGAGGCGGAAATATCCCGTTGCAAGTCCATGAGATAGCTGATCAAGACTTTGACAGAAAAGATGACACTGATGTTACATCTCAAGGTATAAGTGACGTGAAGGGTGAAGAAAAACAAGAAATTTCCATTAAAAAAGAGGACAAGGCTCAGCCAGGTCGAAAAAAAGATACCAAAACTAAGGAACAGACAAAGACGAAGCAAACAAGTCAGAAAGAAGAACCAGCCAAACAACAACGCGAGAGTAGATCAAAGACTCAAGAAGATCTAGATAACGGAAACTCCGCGAAGGAACCTAAGGGCAAAGGTCAAACGAAAGGGAAGAGCAAAGGTAAACCAAAGGACCAAACTGTAGTTCTGGAACAAGAAAAGCCAATAGATACACAGAAGTCAATTGATCAAATCAAAGCAGAGAAGCCCATGGATGTATGTGATACTACTAAACCAGCAAGTGAGGTGAGAGTGCAAGAAATTCAAGCTAAGGTCGAAGTGCCGGAGGATAAGACAAAACCAAAGGACAAACCGAAGGCAAAAGAATCCACGGAGGTCCAGGAAATCGCCAAGCCAGTTACTGATATTAAAAAACAAGAGATTCCAGCTAAGGTAGAAGAACCGAAAGACAAATCTAAGACAAAGGAACAAAAGACTTCGGGAGAGGCAAAATCCAAGAAATCGCAAAAATCAAAGGACCAGCCTGAGGCGAAAGACTCTGCAGCGTCAGCAGTCGATTCTAAATCACAGGAACCTGCTTCGGTTTTGAAAATTGAAAAATCAAAGGCAGAAGCTGAGATCAAAGACAAAAAGATCTCAGAGGATAAAAAATCAAAGAAGTTACCCAAACCGAGCGATGAAGATAAAAAGACTGAGCAGACGATTGAACCGAAGAGCGAAGCAAAGCCGTCCGCTGAATCTAAATCATCGGAGCCTTCCGCCTCTGCTAAGGTCGAAAAAGTAGAAGACACGTCGAAGACAAACAAACAGAAGGTGTCAGAAGATCACAAGACCAAGAAATCAACGAAATCCAAAAGCGAAGGAAAAGTAACGGAGAAAACAGAAGTGAAAGACACGATACAGTCCGAATTGCAAACACCTGTTGTGATTGAAAAATCAGAGAAGGTGACTGTTGTAACGGAGCAGAAGAAAGAAGATGTTGTGCCGGTCAAATCTGCTGAAATTATTGAGCCGCAAAAATCTAAGGGTAAGACGGAACCGAAAGCGAAAGCGAAACCGACGCCAGTTACCGAACTCAAGTCTCAAGCATCTGAAACACTTAAAAAAGTCGACGAATCGAAAGAAAAAGTTCAGCCAGAAAAACCTGCACCTTCGAAAGACACGGAATCAAAAATGGAGACTAGAATAATTGTACAACAAAAAACAACAGAGAATATTCCAGAAAAAGATACACCGAAAGCATCGGTCGAACCTCAACAGCAAGACACACAATTGCCTGTGAAAGTAGAACAAGAAATAAAGAAAAAGGAACCAAAAGCACCTGAAAAGGCGAAATCCAAAAAATCTGCTAAGCAGAACGAGCCACAGAAAATAGAAGAGAAGACCGAGACGAAGGATGACGCTAAACCGAAAATTGAATCGAAATCGAAGAAGCCTACAACAGTTCCAGTTGAAGAACCCGAATTGCCAGCTAAAGTTGTGGAAACGAAGGACAAAGTCGAGGTCAAAGTAGAAACGGTCACAGAAAAAATGAAGTCAAAGAAATCTACGAAATCAAGTGAGCAAGAAAAACCGAAGGAAAAGCCGGAAGACAAAGGTGAACCAAAATCGACTGTTGTGTCCGAAGCAATCCCAACACCTGCTAAAACTGAAGAGGCAAAAGACAAGCCGGAGATAAAAGAGCAACAAACTTCAAAAGCCGAGAAAGTAACAGAGCTAAGTACTGGGGAAAAGAAGCAAGTTGAATTAAAACCGCAGGTATCTGAATCACCTGTGAAAATCGAAGCTTCAAAGACAGCCAAGCAGGAAAGTAAAGTGGATGAAGCAAAACCGAAACTGGAAGCTACGTTAGAAGCACAGAAGGCAATCACTGGAGTAGAGAAAATAAAAGACACGACTCAGTCTAAATCTAAAAAAGATACTGGCAATGTCAAACCGGTAGATGTTTCTAAAGATAAGAAGGACAAAAAGAAACAAGCTGAGATTAGTGACAAGAAGAAAAGCGAAGATCTAGTCTTATCTAAGAAATCTGATGAACCCAAAGGACAACCGAAGTCGAAGGAGGAATTGAAATCATCGGAAACAGCTCAGCCGAAAAAGGACAAGAAACCTGAACTTGAAATAAAATCGGAAGCAGAACCTGCGAAAAAGGCACCGAAAGATATCAAGGGAGAGGTTGAGTCGGAAAAAGACAGTAAAGCGCCTGTGAAAGAACCATTGGCCGTATCCAAACCAAAGGATACAACCAAAGTTCAGACTGATATTAAGCCTGACGCCACGGCAAAGCCGGTAGTCGAAGTGAGCGTCAATACAGAGGAACAGACAACAATTAAATCAAAGAAGGGTGACAAGTCGAAAGATAAACTAGTCGCGCAGAAAGATCAACTTGTATCAGAGGAAAAATCTGTGGGATTAGAGCCTGGTGTATCTGAGCAACAGAAGAAAATTAAGGATCAGCCGAAGCCCGTTAGCCAAAAGCAAACGGATATTAAAGACAAAAACGATACTATCATTACGAAGGATAAGCCTAAAGAAGCAATTGTGAAGGACGTTGTAGCTGTAGCTAAAGATCAAACAATAATTAAGGAGAAAGTTGATTCAACAGTCGATCAAAATTTGGGCAAAGACAAATCGGTGTCGAAAAAAGAACCAGAGCTTAAAACAGCAGTCGTTGTGAAAGACATTGCAGAGTCCAGCGTGAGTAAGAAACTTGAGGAAAAAACAAAGGACGTAAAAGAAGTTCCGAAACCCATTGCACCTGAGGTTAAAACAGAAAAAGTAACACAAATTGCGGAGCCCAAGAATCTCCAACAACCTGAAATTCAAATTGAGTCAAAAGAATTACAAAAATCTACGAAATCAACTGACGAAATTGACGAACCTGGGAACAAAATTTCTTCTACAATTATTACGGAGGTCAAATTTGAGCAAAAACCATTAAAGGAAGTAAAAGAAAAGCTCGTGATTGGGAAAGACATTCGCGAAGAAATCGTGATATCAGGTGAAGATTCGAAACTACAAACGCAGCATCCTGAGTCCGAAGTAACTCCGAAACCAAAAGTACAATTTTATATCGACGACGAAGTCCTTGATCTGAGTAAAAACGAAGATAAACTCGTTATAACTAAAGAAGAATCAGGCCCAGCGGTACTGTCGAGGTTTATACCCTTGGACAGCGGTTTTTGGTTCGAAAAATGGAATTACCATGAGGCAGAAAGACTTCTGTTCGAAAGTCTGGCCAGCGTTAAGCCACCAGAAACTGAGAAAGAAAACGAGCCTGGCGATAAGGGTCCACATGACAAAGATGACGACAACGACGGTAATTCGCGTGCAAACGGTCCGAATGGTCCATCCGATGGAACAAATTCGCAAACATCCGCGAGCGCACCCCACACTGAACGCTTAGTCGCAGATCTTCCGGGTGGGATCGGTAGTTGGACTGATTATAGCACTTATTTAGCTACCGAACCGTTAGAGAATCAGGAAGACCAAACTCCGGACCATACGTCTGAGTTAGTTCGTAGAATGGCAGAAGAGATTATTACCGATTTAGATGTTCCCGATATTCCTATCTCGGACACCTTGACCTCGTCTTCTATCCTTTCCCAAGCCATACCGCCACCCTCTTCATCTTTAGGTAGACAGACACGAACGTCCCTGCAGCACTGGAGTTCACTCCGGGAGGTGGAGAGAGATACCATGGCAACGGCCGTGACCGGGGCCGAAAGAACCCGCAGGCTCAAGGTGCGACACAGTCTGCCATTGATCAATTTTTCAATATTTTTCAATATTTTTTTTTTTTTTTATTAAAAAAGAAATGTTTTACAAGATTTTTGTACGTTAAATCATTACTATTGTTTTCGCTGAGATTTTTATTGTCGACATTGATGTATTGTGCAATAGGTGTTCGCTTACGGCTCGCCCTCAACCCGCATGTCATAATATCGAATATCGTTTAATCTCCATCTCGCTTGCGTGGCTTTAATCACCCAACGATTTTGTACATAAATCCTCGTTGCTCAGGAACCCATATCATCGTTATCGTTATCGTTATCGTTATTGTTATCGTTATCGTTATCGTTGTATCATCTTTGAATGGAGCTGAAACGGAAATATTTTCTTCGGCCAGATCTTCGCTGAGACGACAATAAAAGCAGTCATATTTCACTCCCTGTTTCAGCTCGATTCATTCGATCGTCTTTAACTCAGTAATTGTATTTATTTAATTGACAGGTTTGCTGATTTCCTTCAAGCTAATAAATTAATTCATCGCTGGAGTAAGATTGGAGTTCGTCGAATATGCACGGCATGAATTAAGTGATATTTCACGGTCGTAATCATCCCGCTAATTATTTAATCGTTTTAGGAATCCGTCGCGGAAGATTTCGCGTCCCTGAAGCTGGCTGTGAGGCAACTTGAGCTATCACTAGATTGTTTACCTGGAGACAGTCTGCAGTCTATGCTCTCAGCACTAGTGGTGAGATTTAGAATTCAAAATCGTTAAACAGATTCTCTGTATACTTCGAGTTTCTTTTTTCTCTCATTTTCCGAACATGGGCTCACAAGAATAAAAATAACGTCGACAGAAATGAGGCCTTCAGTCTTCTCAAGATAGATTATGATCACTTTTCAGACGATACTCGCCGATCTACAGGTTTACGACCGACAAGCGATCGGTATAACGACGGAATTAGCGACGATCCCTATAGATCCAGAGACGCAAAATCTCTCGTTACTTCTTAAAGAAGTTCGTAAGCGTATCGCAAATCTCTCCTCGCAAGCTGAGCAGGGAACCGTAGCGTTAGAAAATGCGAGAAGTGCCCAAGAACGTCGTCAGCGAGAAGTTCAAGCCTACATGTCGTTCCTTGACGAAACAGAAATATGGATAAACAAAATCGTTATCACTATAAATGAAAAACAGTCTACTACGTCGTGCAAGGTTTGTAGAAAAATCCCCAAAAAAACGAAAAGTCTTCTCATAATTGCGCATAAAAAATTTGAAAAAAATTAGATAGATCAAGGTTTGCAGTCAAGGGTGAACATTGATCCCTTATTTTATATTGCCGTTCCTCTGGCCAAGAACAAAGAACTTTAGTGCAGATTTAGTAAACCTGGATGAATTTAACAGGCACTCCTGGACGAGATAGTTGCTCGGGAGAAGCGAGTTGCGGAGATGGAATCACTCCCGGAAGTGAGTGTCCTAGCGAAAACCCTGAGAGAAGCCCTGGTGGATGTCGGAAATCGTCTACGGCACAAGCAGCAGGTACTCAACGCTAACCACATCTCGGGGCTTTCGCACTGTTCGCAACACTCCACGCTAAGGTGGCGGGGTTCGCTTTTAGCTGAACTCTCGGGCGTCTTGCTAACGCAAGCAAGCCTGTAGAGTGTAGTTAGTTCTCTCATACGCTCCTCGATCATTTTCACGTCCAATTTTCATCCGGCTTAACAGACATCCCCCAATTTCGTCACACGTGATTCACGCTACTCAGGTTTAAACCGCTTCCGGAAAAGTGAAGCGGTTTACTGGTCAAGGATCTGAAGCAGATGAAACCTCGATTCTTTGAGGATATCAATTTTTCTAGATAAATTTTGTCTGCTTAGAACATAAAAAAAAAAAAAAAAACAAAACAAAAAAAAACTGGGCTTACATGCAACGGGATCTCTCCTGCAATTATCACGGTGATGGTATCAAACAGTACTTAAACACACAGGACAGCATGGTTAAGGGATATTATTTAATTCAAAAATACTTTAATTAAGCCTTCAGTAATCTGACATACTCTTCATGTATCCCTATTTGCACTACCATCCAGCTTTTAATACGGAGACGATTAAAAGCAGCGTTTATTTTTTCTTCTTCTTCTTTAGAGTGTCAGGAATATCATACGAATTTGTTATGCAAATGCTACTTACAATCGTCTGCGTGTACTATATTTTCATGCTCATATTTTCATTTCATCCCACCTGGTATATATTATTTTATATCTTCGCATATCATTTATCATAGCTTTAATCATACTTACTATATATATATACATATTTGTTAATGTAAAAAGATAGATGTAATTTAGGAATTGCATGTACTTAAGGAATGTTAATACATTACTGTATTTTGACATGATTAAACTTTTCTCATTAATTCCCTATCGTTATTTAATCACTGCTATACTATGGTTACATGTTCAATTTCGAGCAATCTTCAAATATTCTTCATCTTTGATCAAAGTATCAAATCAGACACGAATAATGGTGAATTTTTTCATCTTTTTAGCTTTGGAAATAAAATTCATCACTCTATAAATATAGTAAATAAATCGTTATAAATGTCTATAAATATACATGAGGTCTGCTTCTGTTAAATTCTGCTAGCAATCGAGGTACAGAATTTTTTATTCAGTCCTGCTTCCATTCCTATCTTTCAATGCGTAATCCATTAGATTATACTTTAATTTGTTGATTACTATGTTACTGGTAATCAGTTTTAGTGAGGGGCAATTTAGATTATTCATGATCAACATTTGATGGGATCAGCAATTTTTTTAAATTCATCATGGGTTCCAAGTAGAATGATTTTCTACAAAAATCGATACCTTTTATACGCCGCGAACAAATCAAAAATTTCAGAAATAAAATCACCTCATATGAATCTGCAAAATTAAACCTATTTATCTTGTTCGCTTTTCGTTGCTTAAATCTGGCTCTACTTTACACCAGTCCCAATTTCACCATATGATATATCGTAAAATCACACATATAACGATTCCATTCGCATATAAATTTCATACATATATTCATCAGCTGTGCATCACTGCCAAGATTTTATGCGGATTAACAAACCTGAGTTTCTATCTGCCAAGTACATTGTGAAATGATAATCTAATTTGATCAGTAATTTTCGGCAACCAGCGCCATTGATCTTACACAACACGTGCTTTGTCTGATCGAACTCTACACATCTGCCATTGGTTTTGTATGCTAATCCGAATAAAGTCCTGACTAATTCCTCGCTTTTAGCACATCGCTAAGTATAACTCACTGCTGCTACCTAAGTATCAGTCTGTATCAGCCTGCAGCAGATGTGGACTGTCTGTTTTTTCATTTTAATCAGCGAATAAATTCCTGCACTCGAGACTTAAGACGGTAATAATAGTCATACAAGTAAAACAATTAAAAAATATCCGAGTTCGATACTCGAGAATCATTTATATAGCTCTGGCATTTTCTGTTGCAATTATTGTGAACGATATATCGAGTTTATCTGCACTGTAAATTCTTGTTTTTTTCAATGTGAACACAACTGAAGCTGATAAGAATGAAATTACCAGCATACTGCATCGATAATTGGGAAGTGTTTTTCGTATTGTTATTTTTTGCTAAAATTATAGGAGATCGAGAACATGGAGGAAATGGCACAAGCAGAAGACAACGTGTCCGATCGCGGCGAAGATACTCTTAACTCAGCACCTTCCATTCATTCATCTATGGAGCACGAGCCACATTCTTTGCCATCGCAAGCTGACGTTTCGCTGCAAACTGGCCAGAGCCTATTGCTCGATCCAATTCCAGTTGAAAAACCAGCACAGCTAACAAAACAGACGTCAACAACAAGGACAGATCAAAGACCAGCTCAACTCACGAAACAAACGTCAACTACTCATATCCCCGTTTCCACGGCGTCACAAACTGTACCAACAGAATCAAACACACTAGTTACGAGAGGTGCTGAGAACACACAAACCCAGGAGATGATTAAAATCGTCAAGTCTTCAGACGGGAATCATGACGTGATTGAAATAGCAACGAAGAATGTGCCCTCGAATCCAAATGCAGAATTTATCAGACGCGAACAGTCTGGGTCAATGCCAGACGACATTATTGTTGATATGAAGTATCAAGATGCACAAAAAACCGAAAATGCTACTTCGGAGTTGAACATATCACACGCTGCTCCACAAGCCTTTGAAACTTTCCTCACCGAACCTGATGACACAACGACTGAAGTAGTCGTTGACGCTGATGGGACAAAGAGAATCATCGTGAGAAAACTTCGGCGAACTTTGGTCACCAGCCAACAAACAACCCAGCAACACTTTACTACATTATCAACTGCAGTTGATGGTAATCCTCCCGTTACACAGGCCTTTTCCGAGGCTACGATGAGAGGACAGCAAGTTACTGTCACGCGTTCTAAACCTGATGGAACCGTTGAATTATCAACGACACAGTCTTACGGTGGACGTGTTACCACTGGGGCACCAGGAGGCGAAATAAATGTTGAAGAGTTTGAGACAGGACCTCAACATTCGCATCAAGTAATTCAGGGAACTATTCAAGACCTGAGTCTGAAGCCAATGGAAGGTGAATCATCAACTGTTGAATCTGGAGAATATCAAACTACGACTTCTAGTGTCCATGCTGTTGTTCAGCAAGTAACACGTCGGGTGATCAGAAGAACTAGACGTATCATTCGAAAAGTGACAATCATAGATGGTAAAGAAACTACGACTGAAGAAGTGATCGAAGAGCCGGAGGAAGTAGAAATTGATGAACAAGATATACCACATATTAGTATCAATGTTACCAGAAATGACAACGAAAGAATTATTGATAATATCGCTTTGGTTGCCGGAAGCGAAAGACCCATTGTTGACACACATACCGATGTGCAGACTTCTCAACAACCCCTTCAGGAAGGTACAGTGGCACTCACACCGGGAAGTCCAATGCAAGGGCCGTTCTTTGGTCCATTCGCCAAAGACATGACACCCAAATCTTCTTTTACAGAGACAACTCGAACTTCTACTACCACCGAAGCGAAACCAGATGTTCAACTGAAGAAGGTCGATGAAGTCGTTTCGAAGGAATTAAACAAAGAGAGTCATGAAAAGAGACCTTCGAGCACGGAAGAAAAGATAATAGAACTGGTTTCAGATGAGTCATTGAAAGAGGAAGAAGAAATTGTTAAATCAAGACCTTCTTCTGATGTCAAATCTGCGACGGTGGAATCAGAACGTACAGAAACACCTAGGGAAAATATGACTGATATTACGAAGATTACAGTTGCAGAAAAACATGCAATGGAATACTTACCGCTTGAGGTAATTGACGTCAAAGATCAGCCAGCAGGTCTAAGTCAATTGTTGATCACCACTGAAAAATGTCAAATTTTGCAGACTCCTATCGACGACGTGTCGCTTGATGATTCGAAAAGTCAACCATCCGTAGCGACTACTATTCCAGAGGATGTTGTCGTAGCTCAAGCCAAGTGTAAGTCCGATGTACCAAGTAAAGGTGACTCACAAATTACCAAACTAGAATCAGGCACGGTAGAAATAGTAGAGCATGCAGTTGCAGGTAGCAGCACCGTAGAAGATTATAATAAACCAAGTATCCCTGTGCCAGAAAAAACTAAACGCCATGAACCTGTGAGAATTGATACCGAGAAAGCCAAAACGCCTGATAAACAGCTTGATATTAAAACTTCAGAAGAACCGAGTCCAAAAACTGAAAAAGTAATTGTAAAGTTGACCGAGACTAAAAGCCTGGCAATAGAACCAATCGAAACCATTCACCAGACACCTGAGTCACCTAAAATTCTTGAATCTACGACACCACTATTATTTGAAAGCCAACCAGAACAAGATATTACCAGACGTGTAGCTGACGATCGAAAGAAGGTTCAATCATCTACAGAGAAGAATGTTGTTATTTCAGAGCTACCTGATAAGGAAAGAGCAGTGTTCACGTATCAGATTGTTACAGAACACAAATCGCAAGCAAACAATGAATTTATAGCACGAGAACGTGCCGAATCATCAAGAGATCCACAATTAAGTTCAGTCTCTTGTGGATCTGAATACAAACCTGTGGTTGAAAAAGTAGAAATATCTTTATCAGTTCAACAGAAAGACGAAGAGGCAGGATCATCCGTTTTTGTTAGAACTCAAGCCGAACGTCCTCAAGTGGCTCCGTATCATATCGTAAAGGAAGATGTTGATATCAATCTTCCAGCTGAGAAAGAGACAGTTCATGTTATCCATAACAAGATAGTACAAACTAGCACCCTTCCAACAGCTGAGAAAGAAACTGAAACTAACTACGAGCCTTCGGAAAAAAGCGATTCCGACAGTACGACGAGTAGAAAGATTAGAAAAAAGAAAAAACATAAAAATAAACCTGAAACTCCTGAAAAATCCGTTACAGAAGACTCTAGCGCCTCCATTACTACTACGATAGCTGATTCGACGGATATTAACGTACCGATGACGGATTCTTCAAAACATGAAACTGAACAGCCACAACCGGACTTAAAAGATATTACAGAACCTTCGTCTTTGATTTCAACTTTCCGAGATGATAACTCTGAACCAGATCATGGTTACGAACCTGACGACAAAACTACAGTAGACGAACTTTCCTTAGCTGATGACGAAGAGTGTGGAAGGAAAAAGAACAAGAAAAAGAAAAAGAAGAAGCAAAAAGTAAAAACTAAACACGAAGACAGTTCCGAAATTCCCAAAACAACCACTGATGAAGCAGACTTTACGGATGAAATTTCAACTCTTGATGAAGAGAACACTAAGGTGGACAAAAAAGGTAAAAAGCGCAAACAGAAGAAGGAGGATACTCTACCGGCCGAAATCGAAACCGAAGAATCTCAACCGCTGCGAACCGAAATTCAAACGCAAACGATTGTTGAAACGTGTGACGTAGGAGCTGGAATTACGTCACCAGAAGTGCCACAAATAATTACAAGCTCAGCTCAAACATCACCAGAACCCACAGCCGAGAATAAAGAACAAGAAATTCAGACCGAAAAGTCATCGGAGATTAATATCGAGATACAAACCTCACCAAAACCTGCCATTGACTCATCTAATCAAACAAGCAAGCCTCAAACACCAGAAATAGAACACTTGGCTATGCAAACGATCACACCTGTACGAACACCGACGGAAGACGATGGAGTGCAAACTAGTCCTGTTCAGGAAGAGAAACCCAAACTTGATGAGACTTTTGTACAAACAAGTCCTGTTCAACCTGAGAAGACAGTTGTCGAGGAAATCTACGTTCAAACTAGTCCTATCGAACCTGAAAAACCACTTGTCGAGGAAACCTACGTTCAAACGAGTCCCTTTGAAACTGAAAAGCTTATTCTCGAGGAATCTTTCGTCCAGACAAGCCCTGTCGAACCTGAAAGGCCAGACATTGAAGAAACGCACTCTCAAACCAGCCCCATCGAGCCGGAAAAACCAACCGTTGAAGACCATTCCATGCAAACCAGCCCCGTTCAATCTGAAAAACCAGTTGTTGATGAAACGTACGTTCAGACAAGCCCGATCGAACCTGAAAAGCCAACTGTTGAAGAGAATTGTATGCAAACTAGTCCAGTTCAACCGGATTTACCAGAAGTCGAAGAAAGAGATATTCAAACGAGTCCTGTAGAATCTGAGAAGCGAAATATCGAGGATGTTTACGTTCAAACTAGCCCCATCGAACCTGAGAAATCAGAAATTGAAGACGTCGAAGTACAAACTACTCCAGCCGAAGTAATTGCCATGGAATCTCAGACCTCTCCAATACAAGCTGAACCTACCACCGAAATAGAGACTCAAACATCTTCACCAGAGCCTAAAGCAGTACTTGAAGACGCGGTTCAACAAACAACTCCGTTACCAGATGAGACTAAAGTGATTTCACAAGAAGCTACGATACAGACGATCACACCAGAGCCTGTCGCCACAACGGAGATCGATATACAGACGAGTATAATAACCATTCCCGATATTCCTGCACTGGAAGACTCCACCGTGCAGACTGATGCACCAGAACATACACAAATCGAAACTTCCGAGACCCAGACAACACCCAAAGAAAGTCCACGTCTGGTGGTTACCTCCGACATGGAAATGCAGACAAGGTCTCCAGAACCGACTATCGAAAGTGACGTGCAAACTAGCGCTGTTCAAAGTCCGGAGCCAGTGAATGTCTCCGAACTAACGATTCAGACGAGTATTGAGAAAGTCGTAGAAACCGTCGAAGGAGAATCTCAAACTATTGTCCCGGAGAAAGTGGCATCCGTAGATTCTTCAATACAAACCAAAGAACGCGAACTTGTGCCAACTTCCGATGAAGGTGCTCAAGCTGTTCCAATCACCTCTGAAATTAGCGCTCAAACAATAATACCGGAAAAAATTGTTGTGCCAGAAGAACCTGTGGATTTTGAGCCTGAACCAATTAAGGTAATCGCTAAGGAACCGTTAGCACCGACAATTGTTCCTAAAGAGGTAGAATCTGTCGTACAACAACCCGAGGTAGATTCGTTGACGGATACATCGTATGAAATCCACGTCCACGCTACTATTGAAATACCTGATAGTGCTAGTCAAAGTTTCTTAGACTCTGAGCGTGCTTCAATTACAGAAACTTCACAGGACACAAGCATCACTGAAGAACTTTCTGAAAATGTCATGAGCTTAGAAGACGAGACAAATAGACTGGGAAAGAGACAGCGAAGAAAGAGAAAACACAAGACGAGTGAGGTTCGAGATCCAACTCCATCTAACAAAGAAAAAACTGATCTTGGAACAATATTTGGTCAACCTGTAGCTGCTCAAGAGTCACTCCCGAAACTGTCTTACTCTGACGTAGCCAAGAAGAATTCTGACCAAACGCGATCTATGTCGCCTCCAGATTCTTCCGAAGAATCTTTAGCCAAGGAAGAACCTGGCAGCATTGTTGTAGGAAAAGTTTTAACAGATTTTGATATAGGCACCATAAAAGCTCAAGGTAAAGCCATTAAAATATCTGAAGACGGCTCGAAGATAATCACCTCAAAAGTTACAATTGCAAACCTCAAGTCATCGGATCCCAATACAACACGGGTTCAGCTAGTGACGGTTGCTCAAGAACCTACATTACACCATGAACGTTCTACTGGCAAAGTACCTAAGGATGTTCTCAAGCCGACTAAATCGACAGAACCACCTCAATCCACGACTTCGATTTTGAGCTACTCTCCAATCAAAGACACATCAACCAGACTAATGAAGACTCCAGATTCTTCTCAGGCACATATCGACTCTCGCCAACCGTACAGAGAAGCTATAAGCATTGTCACAGTTCCCGAACCGATGGATACAACAGAGGAACACCTTTCTCCGACTGAATCTGTGCTGGCGAAAAGAACTGAAACTCCATCGAAATCGAAAGTGGAGGTGAAGTCGTACGCTGAAACACTTGCCGATCGGCAATCTTTCAAGGTCCCTATCCCAGCGAGTGGTGACTTCGAGAAACGTGATAGTAGTTCAAATTCTAGCTGGGAAGACAGACTTCTAGTGTCGCATAGTCCTGTCAGAAAAACACCCAGCCCTACCACATTGCTTCTTGCAGAAGCTCTGGAGTACGGCGTTCCACAGAACCAGGTTTCGCAACGTACACGAGCCACGAAAGTAATAGCGGACCGTGTCAGAAACTCACAGACTGCGAAACAGACAAGTCATTTATCAAACATTTTGTACATCGCAACTTTAGATCAGGTAATCACACACGAATCAATCGAGGAACTAAGTGGAACTGTGCAGCGCGGTTTAGGCCAACTCCGAGCCGCTGTCGAGGAGAGTGACACTGTAATAATAAAACACACACTGATAACTGTAGTAGAGACAATATCAACATGGCTAGAATCGGTCGAGTATCGTATCTTCTTGAGCCGTGAAACTCCGCATGGGCCTTCACATGATGATTTGCGAACATTTATTGAACTCAAGGAGGAAATTCACCATGTTGAGGAAAGCGTACGGGAGTTAGATTCTATCTGGAAGAACGTCGAAGTGCAATATGAAGAGGAAGAGCGTCACAGAATTATGGACTGCTTGGGTGCTCTCGAGTCCCAAGTTCAAGCAATCGAGAACATCACCGACGATGGAGAAAAGTACGCCACTACAGAGCTGATAAAGTGGGACGAGTTCCTCAATGGTGTAAACAACATTTCAAGACTGGTCGACGAGCAGCGCAAACATTTGGATAAAATAATCGAGAGTGATGCGTCGACACAATGGAAACTTGAAGAGCTTGAACAAATAGATAACACAAATCGTAGCCACATGTGGAAGACTGGAAAATTGGTATCTGCAGCAAGGAGTATATTGAAAGACTATCCCGGTAAAATAGTCCCTGAAGAAGCTTACGCATCTCATGAAATGACGCGAGTTATCGAATACACTATTTGCATCGAGAGAGATCGCTTACATCAGCTTCTCTCCCTTGCCGAAGAGTACGAGCAAACCTTGCGCGAATTTGCACAGATCACCGAGATCGCAGAGAATTTACTCGACAGTCCGATATCAGTAGCGAGTTTGGAAGATCTGCAAGAAGAGATGCAAAAGCATAGAAAATTCTTTGTAAACTTGAACCACTGCCGAGCAATTCTTGAATCACTGGAGGGCAACCTAGACAGAGAAACCAGAGCCAAGCATTCCGACCTCCACGAGCAACTCCATCGAAAGGCAACCACACTTCTTGATCAAGCTGCTTCGCGCGCTCAACAAATGTCCTTGGCAGCTTCCAGATGGATTATCCTAGAACAGGGAATCAAGGAAGAAAGAGGATGGCTAGGAGTTGCTCATCAACGAGTTCCTGACTTGCAAACGGTCACGTCTTCGGACTACGAACAATACATTTCTCTTTACCAGGTAAGAATTCATTTCCGTTGAAACCATGTAACATGGAAATTAGCTGATAACGTTTAATCCTGGGATAACGAACTCAATTGTGATCTGGTTTTCAGTCGTTATCATCTGACATCGCGACACATCACGCGCGACTTATTCAACTTTTGGGAGTAGCACGGAGCTTGGAAGAATTGGTACAGATTGAAGACCCTGAAGATCGATACGGCGAGGCATTGGACGTTATAATCAAGCTCCAGGATGAAGTAGAGTCTTCTTTGAGGAGACTTTTAGCTTTCAGGGAACGCTGGACCACCCAGGAAGCGTTGGTGGGTAGGCTAGAGAGTTGGATGAATACCGCAGAGCGAGATCTTGCCTTTGTCCGGGATCCATCGGGTGGAAACATGCGACAGTTCTGGGTAAGTTTGGTGGATCAAATATTTGAGCATTGTGTAAAGGCCCTTCCTCCCAGCTTCCAAATCTCACAATCCCCTTTTAAGCAGCTACGCCCGCTAAGAGCTTGGGCAAGGATTCAGGTCAAATTCCAAAATAGAGTTGGCTCGTAGCCAGAGAAGAGTACACCATCAACTTTGATATTTTTAGAATAAATTTAGCCTTTCGGATAGGTTGCACCGGCGATATATGAGCTCAACGTGTTCAGTTATCTCAAAATGCCGAGCTAAGACTTTCTGCTCTCGAAATAATTATCCAATCCAGGATACGTTTGGTAGGAAAAAAGTCAACGACTTTCAGAGCTAAAAGAAGCTCGTTTTATTATGATTATGTTATTTTTTTCAGGAAATAAAAGCTCAATACGAAGTTCACAACAATATTCGTAACGAAGCAGACAACAACTTCGAACAAGCACTAAGAATCGTTCCACTATCCGACGAAATGCTTCAAAGACAATTCCATGGCGAGCTTCAGGATCGTTGGCAGGGTGTCAGTGAGAAGTTAAATAAGATCCAAGCATCAGTTGCCGAGAATATATCATCAGGAGACGTCCCTGTAAACGAAAAATTGAAACTGTTAGAGCAAGAATTGAACGAACTTCGTGTTACCATAGATGGTTTTCACGGAGTCCTTAAAACCGAAGAAGAGCTTGAATTATACGTCGAACGTTTATCAGTTCTTTTCGAAAGAGTAATCGTCATACAGGACGAACTTGGCCGTCTAGGACTACTTCCAGCAGCCGAAAGCGAGCGAGTTGGTGTCCTGCTATCATCGGCACGTCGTATCGAAGGACAAATTGGTGAAGAATTAGACGCTGCACAACTGCTCAGAGAACGTCTGCAAGCTCTGCAACGAGGACTCGCCAGAGTTCGAAGATGTCATCAAAGGCAGTCGTCTGTGCTTGATCAATGCGAAGGCTGTGAAGCTCAAGGTAGTGAGATAGTGGCAGCTTCTGTAGACCGATGTCATGGGGTCGCTGAGGAGTTGACTAATTTATGGCAAGATTTAATGGGCTTGCGTCAACTGCTTCATACTTTGCCGATGAGAACCAGAGTCTCAGTATCACCCCTGGGTGTCGAAAGGAAAATTTCAAACCTTCAAGACGTTCACACTGAACTGGAGTCCCGATGTGCCAGGCTGCTCACTCTTCTGCGGAACAGATTGGGACTTTGGCGAAGATTCGAGAGGCAGTTGGAGCTGGTTCAACAGTCCGTCCAAGAGGCAGACTACATGATGGAATTACTTACTGTACAGGGATCGGTTGATTACGAAAGACTGCTGAAGGCCACAGAGCGTTTAGAGGTAAGATTTTTTCTTCAATTACTTTGTTACATGAATTAGGGTGAGATCATCCTAATAGAAATTTATCTGAATAAGATTAAAGATGAATTTCTATGGGCCATTTCTCTATGAATGGCAAAAATGTCTTCATTTTTTATCTGGATGATCAAGTCATAAAAAAATTGACTTTGACTGACGATCGTTTTTTCCATTCTACGAACTACGGAGTACACTTGATGGAATTCATTCTGTAGGATTTGATTTTGACAAATCTTTCATCAATGATTATAGACCTAAAATTTTATTAGATATCTGCACATATCCCCGATTTCAACAAACTCAACGTCACCAAGTTGACATTCGTAAATTTATAGAATAGTGGGACTGAGTATCTTTATGATTGACGAAACGTAGAAATGAATTATAAAAAATGGGGCTGATCACTTTGAATAAAATGATGAATGTAATTATTACATTCTATAATGAACATAGTACTGGCTATTTCTGTGTTGAGTACCGTCAGCATAATAAGATTAGTACGGTGGGTGAAGCAAAACTAAAAGATAACAGTAAAATATGAAATCGCATGCTTCGTAGATAACTTTAAATGAGGTATTCCATCTCAACTCGACATGCCTCGAGACTTGAATCTGATCGAAACTGTCTTCACTCCAGGTCCAAATCGGGACCCGTAATTTTTTCAGAATTTTTCGATCCCTTGATTCGGAGATCTAGCATCAAAATTGAGCTATTCATGAAATCCAAGAATTTTTCATTAATAATTTCCTTGAGTTTGGAAAGACGTATCAACAAAAACTAGGTGGCCAATCGATTCCTCTTGATTTCAACTTTCCGAAAAATAATATTCCAGGACTTTGCAATTACGATTTGGCTGCCGGAAATTGGTTTGAATGATAGAAACTGACGTTTCGATGATCTGCAAGCCACTTTCGATTTTTCTTTTTTTCTAAAGTTCTGCGAAAAAAGCCGAAATTTTTGAAACTCTAATCGAGAAAGCGACTCTTATGGTTCAGAAGTTATGCTTTTTTCAGTATGTGAAAACGTTATAATATGAAGCCGAAATTCACGCGATGATAATCTCGTCGGCTGTCGCATTTTTTTTTTTTTTTTTTAACAATGGACTACATGACTTTTTTGAATAAAAGTTTAACATGAATACCCTAATTTTTTTATGTTGACACGACTTTCCTGACTCAAGAAATCAATAATCAAAAATTCTTGCGGATTTCACAAGTAGCTGAATTTCGAGTCTAGAAATCTCCGAATCAGGGGCCTGAGAATTCTGAAAAAATTACGGTGTCCGATTTGGAACTGAAGTAAGTCACGACAAAAGTTTCGATCAGATTTGAAGGGGTCAGGTCTGGAGGCATGTTGAGTTGAGGGAAAATACCCCAAATACATTATGCGAAAGTGGATTTAACGCGTGCTATGAATTCTCTTATGTGCGTTTTATCTTCAATATCAGGAGAAAACTGCAGAAGTATAATATTAAACGCGGTAAAGTGATCTTGGAGGTGTTGCGAATCGTGGCAAAAATTGAAAAAGCTCTAGTAGGTAATCAGCGGACGAAAAAAAAATTATCCAAAATTTCATTAGAACATTTTCAAACTCGTTAGCTGACTCAATGCTCGTTATTGCGTAGAAGAACCCTTTCATAGTCCATAAAAACAGAGAACTCATAAAGTTAGCAGCTTATAGTTGGCAGAGAATTCTCGGGCTTCAGTGCAGCAGGTTCCAATGACCCTAGAAGTGTAGGATAGGATAAGATACGTTGACACAGGAATAACAATGTATTTTGAATCTTCTTCTTCCCCCAACTTTCTAGACAATTTTGATACCATTTTAATGTTCATATCTTTAAATAAAATTTCTGACCGAGTACCGCATCATTACGTTTGAACATTTGTGCCTCTTGTTCATTGAGATTATTATAATTATTATTATCAATCAATGCGGTCTGATATCTTGAAAGCATCATCGCGTGGCTTATCAGCTAAAATTGTTGAAATAAATATTTATCTACTAAATCGTTAGCTCATTCCAACAATCTCATACTGCACGTGGAAGTGAGTGGTTTTACTTTAAAATGAAATCACAAGTCTCCAGCGACGATCAATTAATATAAATTATAATAAAATTTCACACTATCTTTCTAATAACCGGATGCAAATTTAGGTGGTAATTTCTGAATGAAATATAAATTGATGAAACTCTTCCTTTCTAAATTTAAATTGAAATGCCCACGCATCGTAACTATAAGTGTGTGCCCGTGGAGATAAGACTTTTTGTTTCGTTAGGTTCGTTCGATGCTAAAGCTTTCACACATATGTATAGATACTGCCTCTCACGCACATACAGCAAGTAAGAAGCTACGCAAGCGCAGCTACGAATCGTATGAACTGCTCGCTTCGCATTATTTTCATTCGGAATACTATCAGTAGCAGTCGCAGTGCTATCAACGGTCTTTGCGCCAGTCTGGGGCCAGTCGTGGGCCAGCAAAGATCACGCGTTACAGATGCTGCCTAGATCAGAAATTATTCTTTTTTATTTTTATATATTTAAATAATTTTTTTTTTTTTTTTCAGTTTCGTTTCTTCGTAATAATTTTCGCATAATTTAACATTTATGATACAGTGCGGTCGTTAAAAACATATTAAAATTAAAAATTGTACATTTATTATCGTGTCGCACGCGCATACGTGTCTGAATATATATGTATGTGTGTGTGTGTGGTGTTTGCGTTGACTATTCAAGGTTCTTATACTCTGCCTTGATGACTTCATAGCTCTTAAGACTCCTTGAAACTATCCGATTTATTCTTATAGCATGTATAGTGGCGTTATTCAAATAGTTTCGGAGTGTTTGAATTCAAATTATTTATACGAGTGTGGAAAGCGCGAGTTCCGACGTAGCGCAAGTTCTTCGCATCGCTACTTCCGGTTCTTCTAGGAATACAAATTCACGTACATAAATGAAGTTCAAACCTGGATTTTAATATCCGGAATAAAAAGTTTTCACGGTTTAATATACTGCAGTAAAAACTTTAGCGGTGAGAATAATAATTTTTTCAACTTTTATTCAACATCATATAATTTCTACCCACGACTTCCGGATGCCGGATAATATGTAGGAAAATATGAAACGTTTTTAATTTTTGAAGCAGATTTTGAAATTCTTCGTATCTGTTCTAATCGACGTTCGTAATTGACTCATGGTACCTCGTACCCGCATATCATATTATCATATTATCATATAGTTCTAACGCAGCATTAGCACACCGGAATCTCTAAGGCACTGAACCGTAACAAATCACCTGAGCAGTCGTGCGAGTCGTATAAGTCTCTTCCTAGTTTCCCAGGTCCCGTAATTACATTGTTTCCTTGAGAATGTTAACTCCCGTATAATTAAAGCTCAAAATGTGATGATAAAAAGGTTGATAATCGTTATTTCACATCCTTAGATAGGTATCATATCGAGGGCCATATCTTTGGCACCAATGCCAAAATTCCAACAGAATTTTATAACAGGAAGAACGCAAGTTCGGAAAGCGCGCTTCCTAACACCGTGAAATGCAACGCGGTTCAAAAGGATTCTATTTATAGTTAAGCCGTTACTTTGCTTTAGTTTTAGTTAACTTTAGCACTAGCTAGTAACGGAAGTCTGTTGCAAGAGCCAGTGTCACTGGTGAGTGTCCATGTTGATGATACGCGGCTAGTTTTTATATTTAAAAAATTCATTTTTTTTAATAAAAAGTAAAAAAATTACCATTTTTATTCTCTCTCGAGTCTGAAAAGCAGAAAAAAGCAATAATCATAGTATTTCGAATGATACCGTATATAACCGTATTACCTTCTCACTTATTTGCAAGTGTTATTCCTTTTTTTTTTTTTTTTTCTTTCGCAAGAATGAATAGGTAGATGTTTTGGTAAAAATCGTCACATACATAAGTCATTGAACGAAAAGTAAATATTTTCTAAGACCGTTGCAAATTCTTCATTGATAGAGAATACCTCGTGTACCTGTATACTTTACTCTCACGCTTCATTGCTTATATAGAAATGATTATCAGTAAACTCGTGTGGGTGTTCGCGTATATATTATACATGAATTTTTACGATTATCGCTTACTGCAATGCCAGCCGTTAATCCAGTTAGTAATAATTACTCAGTATGACATAATCGCTAAAATTGTTAGACGCGCTGACCTAAGCGTTAGTAAATGTTGCCACGTGGACCTTGTCGTTATATTCTATTGAGGCACACGTGTGTTACATTACTCGTTTGAATATTTTCCCTTGAATAGCGAATCCCTCATTATATTATACAGTTCGTATTTCTAACGCCTCAGATTCTTCGGTTCATTAACAATACCGTTTCCAAAGATATTCTAAATTCTATACCGGATTGCATTATTTTTAAATAAATTACCTCATTATATCACAATTTATAATTAAAAACAGTTCATCGTATCCCACAATTAGTTAAAAAAAAAACTTTTTTGATAGTTGTATAAATTTATTTCAAAGCGTTTAATTGTCATTATAAATTTTATTTTATTTTATTTTATTTTTTCTTCACTTGCGAATCTACTCCTCGGCGATTCGTCTCTCTGCATTGTTATTAATATAGTAGATATAGGTACTATTTTCTGAATCATTTGTACTGTGAAATATCGTACGTGTCTTGATTTCCTATAGTAATATTACGTACGTGTAAAAATGTGGCCAAATAACTAACGTGACGTCATTATACGAGTACATATAGGTAATAATGAAAACGAATTAATTTTATGTAGGTACACTCAGAAAAATAACAACCAAAATTTGGTTATTATATGCACAATCACATTTTTTGTTCAGTCAATCAAATTTTTTGTTCAGTCAACCAAAAATTTCGTTGGGACAACCAAAATTTTGGCTATTCCAATAAAATTTTTGGTTGACCGAACAAAAAAATGTGATTGTGCATATAATAACCCAAATTTTGGTTGTGTCAACAAGACTTTTTTCTGAGTGTAGTTTAAAAATTTTGGTTCCCGAAAAAAGTGCATAGGATTTACTTTCCCGCCTCGAATCTGTTATTAGAACAATCGCAAACTAACTTGCGGTTTATTGCGATATTGGGTGTGTTCCAAACGTGTTATTATTTGAATGTTGAAAAAAAGTTTATTGATTCAAGCGATATATGAAGGAAATGGTTTTAGGAGCGGCCGATTGCGAGTATATTATGTATAAGTGAAGGGTAATGAGTCAAGGCATGATCGGATCGGCCGCTAACAATTGTTAACAATCATTTTCTGTATCAGAATAGCGTGCTTATAATTGTTAACCATATATAATAGAAATTTATTTCTGATTCAATATGGAAACTGATACAGAAAATGAATCCACCGAATTGAAAGGATCATATTTTTTCCATATTCTAAACAGTGGGCAGTAAAATTTATTTACAAATCAGCGACTCTTTAGTTTAAAATGAAAAGAAGGGAGGAATCCATACGTAGTATATGTTAGGAGGTAAAACTCTGTTTCGTGCCTGAACAAATCACAGACATTTTATTACCGCGTATAGTCTATTTTAACATTTCTTATCAACCCCAAAGTTGTTCCCTCTTCTTAAACTTTAATCTCAATACTATACTTCGAGGATCGAAAACCTCTCTGCACTAATAAGACCCACGATATGAAAGTGGGTACGATAAAGGCAGTTCAATTGCCAGACCACAAAGCACCCTACTGTTCATGCATTAAATCTAAATTGATTTTCTCTATCTATAATAATCGACGCATATATACGATTAAAATAAGAGGAAAACCAAACTTCCGCTCTAGACGTCCATATACAGGATTTGAAACCACAGTTTTGTCGTCTATGATTAGCCTTATCACCTATTAGCACGATTTGCGGAAACCGAATTGTGGAAGGCTCTGACTTTCATGTTACATAATTATTCCCGGATATAATTACTGCAGATATTTAGTTAAATCCTTTTCTCTGAGCCGCATGTTCTTGGATTTATTTGTATACAGAAATTTTCCAAGAAAATTGTTCCGACAAATTTTGTGACCCAAAAAGAGTAATTCTTGTTTATATTGAAAATTATAGGGTTTGAGTGGAGATTTGGGGGTCCGCGAGGTACTAGTTGGAGAACTTCGCGCCGCAGCGGAACCTCTACGGGAGTCTTGCGCGCCGGAGGTCGGAGAACGGGTTGAAGCCGCTGTCCAGGAGGCTGTACAAGCCTGGGAAGATACCAGGGCTGAACTTGACGCTCTTTGCAATAAATATCAGCACGCTGTACGTCTTTGGCAACAATATAGGGACGCTAGCGCTGCTGTAAAGGCTTGGGCCGACACGCAAATGGGCAGTGTGTCCAACCTGCCGCCCGAAGAAGCCAGGAAACAAGTTAAGGTAAGACGATTTAATCATTTTTTATGCAATTAGCCAATTTTTATTGCTAAAATACAATTGTATAAACAAATATGTTACGATTTATATCAATCTACACAGAAAGAAAGGTTGACTTGATTCAAGATAATTTTGCGGTCCAAACATGAAGACCGAAATTTTTATTTGATCCGAGAAAATTTCGGTCTTCATTTTTGGACCGCAAAATTATCTTGAATCAAGAATAATTTTCTTGGCTCAAGTTAACCTTTTTTTTATGTGTATATACTTAATCAAATCACATATAATTCTATTACACATAGAAATCACAAGAGTATCAAAATTTTGTCTTTCGTCTAGATTTAGCTTACACTGTGTCCTAGGCAAGAATCTGATTCTTATTTATTTTTTGGTACCTCTGTTATAATAGATACGTGTCATTTAGTTTCTAGAAAAATAGCGATATAATTTGATATCTTTATACCTTGAGTCACAAGGTGGAAAATATTCCAAAATTAGCACTCGATGACGTAGGTATATGCGTGTAATAGCTATTTAGTAATGTGTATATAGCTTCTAAAAGCGTCTTGTTCTTAGATTCAAAACGCAAACAAATTGTTTATATATCGTAATCAAGTTTCTTTGTAAAATTAGTAAATGAGGTTGAGGGCAACTGAAAATGGCTTGTAGCCCTAATTGAGACGATGACTCAAGGTTGACATAAACATAAATTTCTTCATATTCTGCAGACATGCGGTCGGCTATAGTAGGTGGTACGAGTCTTTTTCATTTTTTGTACTAAATTTTGCATCCATATTTCTATTTTAATGATATTTTTCCTGGAATACAATTATTTCACACAAATCTTAATAATTATGCCTTAAAAACTTTTTATCGAGTACCATTACTCAACACACCCTACAATATTCTTGATCAATACGATATTCACCAATGGCAAGGACACGCGATTTTCCATAAGCTAAATGAGCCGAGAAAAACAAACGTCTAAATCCCGGCTTACAAGTGGGTTTAATTGTTTTTGAGACTAATCTGAAGGACGGGTCAATTAGGGCTCGTGACTGTAAATCATGACCATATTTTTCTTGGACACTTGAGCGTGACGCACGCTGGTATACGTATATCCATGTGACTATATCGAAGTACTTGTGAATTTGGTGTTAAAACCAGATGCAATATATATATTATACGCACTGTCAACATGACACGTAAGAATATTCTTATCTATAAACAGCCTCCTCTTCAAGAAATATTAACTGTTGTTAACTACAATGTTTTTTCTTTTTTTTTTTTTTTTTTTCTTCCCCGATCTTCAAAGACAAAAAAGAAGGAGTAACGTCGTTATAGTTAGTCAATCCACTGGATTAGATTAATTAATTACTGGTCAATTTTCGGAGACTATATATTAATTATCATCCCGCAATGCGATAATGTGCATGAAGACATATTTTGTAATCGAGTCTTTAGTTTCGGAATCAGAGTTAAAATGGGGATAACGAGATCAAAGGTTTCGCATAAATATTTATACTACATGTGTCAATGCCTTTAGAATTTCATGCGCTAATAATCAAAACGCGAAATTTAATTAAAATTATACTTAAATTTACTCGACTATAGTCAATAGCCTGTAATACACATAAAACTTTTCTGAAGTAATTATCTCTTGTGGTTTCTGAGGGCGTGCAATTATCCAACCTATACCCTCGATCCCCCAATCACAATTATAAGGATAATCATGTTTTACTACTTGTAATTACTTTCGCACGTTATTAAATCGTCGGATTGTATATAGTAAACTAGAACAATTCTCTCGACGTTGAAGAAGAATAATTTTTTTACTCATTTTCGATTGGAATTTATGTTCCTCAAAAAATTATGTCATATCTCTTCTTATCCTTCTGCGTTTTAAAAATGTCTAAGAACTGAATTTGAAGCTGTTCGATAATTTTTAACAGTATTATAATTTTTTGATAGGGACACGTGTAAGACGTCGCAGAGTAGGTATCATGTACCTAAATGATGATTCAGATAGATTTAATAACCGAGAAATGAAATTTCGGTTTAAAATGAAAATTGATTTTCCATTCCCCTAATTCTGCGTCTCTCCATACCCCTCGGTCACTTCGGAACCCCCTTCAATTAGTAATCATCCAGTGTTGCTTCGGGCGAATGGCATATGGATGGTGACGCACACGAGACCATCTCCTCGGGTCTTTCGGTATAGCTGAATGTGGCCACGTGTGCAACTCTCGCCGGGGATTTCGAAAAGCGGATGAGCCAGAACTGCCGCCATTGTGATAGTCGCATTTCCACCCCTGTTTATGAATGGGGTGCACTGGGGTCCTCTGAACTCCCCTTTGCCCCCTCGAAGCCCTAAAGTAGTGGAGGCGAAAAATGGCTGAAGATATTTGGGAAGGGTGCGGGGAAATTCGTAGGGGTCGACGACAGTCGGGGAAATATTCTACGAGGGAGTTAGACGCGGCGCATCGATCCTCCCAGACGCCAGTCTGGACCAGGGCGTCGCGACGATTGCTTCACTGATTTATCTGCGTTTATTATGCACATATACTTATAATAACTATAATTAAAAATCAATCTTTATTGCTCAAATTAATTTAAGAAATAATTTTGTTATAATTCAATTGCTTACTTATACACACGTGGACGTATAATATATTTAAATATGTATGGCAATGTGTAGTGTAAATTTTTTTCTGTCAAAAGTGTTTCATAAGTGATTAATGGATTAATGAATGAATTAGTTCATGGGTAACGTCAATCGCGATGTTCCAGCGTTTTATTTCCACGCTAATAAACTGCGACTAAAATTGAAAAAAAAAACAAACCCACTCAGCTCTCACGATCAGTAGGTATTTTTCCAAAGTGTCCTGCACACGTGCAGTGTGTGCTTCTGTTCTCTGTTCGGCTTAGCCCATGTGATGTCAATTAGTGAAACGTCAAACTGTCGACAACACGTGAAGAGGTTTAATTTAAGTGAGAAAGAACTAAGCGAATGGGTATAAGCTATGTGTACTCCGGAAGAGCTGAAGGTACTGAAACATATATGAGCTATATTTTCTCGAGATCGATGCTTCCGTTTTGCATTTTTTTTTTTTTTTTTTCGTCTTCGTAGAAGTAAGATTTTTGAAAACAAACGGAACTCTACTATTTTATCTTCAGCTACAGAGAGTGACGTTATCTCATTCTATACCTCTTGCCTATAATATAAGATTACAGATTGCGGAAAATGGAGAAAAAAAAAAAGAACCACTAAAAATACAACGAAAAACGATAAGATATATCTATGTAAGATATATATATGTTTTACCACATTGTTTCTTTTTTATCTTTTTAATACAATTTTTCACACAAATGTCTCCTATGACGGCTGTACACACATATATCCGAGAAATTATATAATTGTTTCAGATTTTATCTATGTGAATTAACTTTCTGACGTGGGAGGTATAGCAATCAAATTACTTAACGATTGAATTATTCGAGAATCCACGCGTGTTTAAAAATTAGAAAAAAAAAAAAACTGTGGCATTCGTATCGCAGACCAAGCGCCAATGCCGGCTTACGTACTTGAACCTCATTCAGCCGGTCCAGAATAGAACTTATAGACGGAAACTAAAAATGTCATTGACCTAACGTTTATTTTTATTTCATCGCATTGCTTTTCCTCTTCATTTGATAATTTTTTTTTTTTTTTTTTTTTTTTATAGCGAATAAGATAATATTGTGAATATTAATTATTAGTTCAAAATTTGTCTTCCTGTTTCTTTATATGTTGTATATATGGGGCAGAATTTTCGCGATTCTAATTGTAACGATTCTTACGAGTTTCTACAGAAATTACAACTTATTATACGTTCAGAGATGGAGATGTACGGAAGTGAATTTTTTTGGACAAATTATCCTCAACTTTTAATCAGCGTAATGAAATTATATAATACTATAACTATTACGTTGATTACAAGATACTCGGACGAATAGTTATAGTGATTATTCGATTACAACTGCGAGAACCCATAATCAATTACTAGTTGAACTACCAATTGATTGGTTAATTGATTTTAAGTATTTCAACTCACCCGTATTCGATGATTATCAAATTAGCCAGAGATATATACACGACGGAGATAACTATACGACCACGAACTTGAAACTCGATAAATATACGTATACATGTTGTTCTTCCTTACCACTTCTAACGAATTGTCACGATACTGTTCAGTTTTATTACACGCATATAGGATAATTAACTACTGAAACATCTGGTGAGGGATACTCAAGCCTTATGCTGTCTCTATATAGATGCAAGATCAAATCAATTCAATATCACCGGATCTGATGTGATGAAATTTTGATAAAAATCAGTTTTTCGTCTCTGAAATTATTTAAAAAAAAATTCAATCATAATAATTCCTTTCAAGATGTTCGCGGATAAAAATCTTGCGATGAAAGTGTGCGCATAATAAGGAACCGGCGTACCTTACCTCGATTAGATTTTTATTTTTTTCTCATTGCAAAAACGAAAACATAATTCTTACCAAAATTTCACCGAGTTGTTCCCTTATAAGTATATTCCTACGAAAAATTCGACGAGAGTAATCAATGCAACAATAGGCCTTGTATTTTCGATAAAAAAAATTCTGTAAAACAGATAACTGTACGGTGTGAAAATTGAGATAAAAATTAAACTCATGTTATAAAGCAACAGAGGCCAGTATAGAACCTCGTGACGATATATATGTGTCTATAAATATCCCTAAAGTCACAATAAACACACGCTCGAGCATAAGAGTTGGTTTGTTCTGCGCGGGGCGAATGCCGAAAACTGGCAGCTGGTAGTTCCCGGTCTATAGAGAGGCATTTCCACCGACAATTTTATGAAACTTTTAATGTAAATTTTTATCCTCTTATATACTGCACGAACGAATCGGAAGAAGATGTTATTTCGAATTGTAATTTAATTTATACACCAGGAAGCTGTTGACCTCGAAATAGTTCGATTGCGTCATTAGGATTCCATATATTCAGTTGGCATCAGAATATAATACATCGTGAATTCGGAATCCGAAATATATTTGAGCGAAAAAAATTTATCGAAGAGAAATATTACAGCTGTATAACAGTATCAATATTGTCTCTCAAAACAGATCATTCTGTCAACATACATACGTAAAAATATTCCATGCTAAATTTCAAGAAACTTGCATGCTGATAATATTTCTTTTAGTTAATGGGGACACACATCACATTACTGCAAAAAAAAAAAAAAAACTGTGATTATTGTAAATTTGAAAGCATCAGCCTCATTCACCCCGATTTAAAAATTCCCTTTAGCAATATGATTTTTAATCGTATCCCTTGCTTGATTGAAATATAGGTTTGCGAGGAGACACTGGCCGAGCATAAAGAGAGATTGGCAGAACTTCGCGGGCTGGTGGCACAGATTGCCTCGGATGTTGGTCTTGAGGCTGGTGGTCCTTTGCACACTGAGGTTGAGGCTTTAGGTCGTCGTCTTGAGGATGTGCGAGAAGCATTATCCACCCTTGCAGATACAGCGGATGCTAGAGCTCTCAATCAGGAGTTGGCAGTTGGAGATCTTAACCAGACAAAAATTTTCCTCGACTCTGTACAGCAGGTGTGTAATTTTTAATATTCAAACTTTGAACGGTATGGTACACAACAGCCATGTAGGACTCGCGAGCCTAGCTTTGACCGGAAGTACGTGATTCTTATTCGATTTATTAACTGATTCCGGAAGACGTAAGTCGCTGCATGGAATAGAAATTGTATCAAAAAATTGTTTTGTGTCACCATATAATATACACATCGAGGAAATGAAAATTGAGCTACTATATGTGATCATATATATATAGAAATCTTGCACAATCGTTTCGCGTTATCAATATCTCTGTGCATGTTGTATGACTCATCAAACGCCATAGTATCAATTTGTTACTGTTTATTGACTAGAACTAATTGGTAGAGTTTTAGATAATACGGAGTCTGATTAGAAATTGTGTTATGGTATTCTTGACAACTTCCAGATACATGATGATGTCACGAGCTCGAGTGGCGCTCTTGACCTATACACACTGTCTCTTAGAATACTTAGAACGGATTGGTTTACCATATGAACAGACCAGTACGACGGCTTATTTACATTGAGAAAATACACAAAACTTGAACCCGTATTCATTCTATGTCTCTTTGCGATATTGTTGACTTAAGAAGAAACGGAGAGCCGCAGATTCTGTTTAAGCATTTCGACATTTCTGAAAATACCATCATTTAAAATATCAAAAAATAATTCAATCGAAGCAGAAAGAAGGAAAATGAACAATCGGTTTCTCGCGGACATGATATCGCGGTTTTTTATTCGCGATTGGTGATTTGGCGGATTGGTGTTTAACGAGTGTAGGTGTATGTAGCGAGTTGGATTCGCGATATTGCGGGTTATTAGTCAAGGCGCCTTTCTCGTTTACAATCGCACGGGGTTTTGGCGCGCTTCTGGTGCTTGGCACAACTCAATCATCCCCGCACACGCTTATATTTTAATTGTAGTTCCGAAACAATTTGTTATGTCAAGGTCAGTAAGCTTACCGAGTGGCAATTACATCGGTCACGGAATCCGCAACAGCTGAGTGGCTGTTGTTCGTACTTTGCTATAAACGTACTACAGTTTCGAATGAGCCTCAAGTTCCTCAATAGAATTTCTAAACGGCATTGGAATTCGCTGATTCAAGATCGAACACCGATTACCGACATGCTACCTACCATCCATACCTCGAAATTTAACACAAAAATGTCCTTTCCACAAACCAATTTCTAAATTCAACCCACAATATAAAAATCAGACAAAAAAAAATAACAATCTCCACTCATTCTTTCAGAGTCTCGCTGCCGTAGGCCATGGCGATTCTAAGGAGCAGTTGAAACTATTACGAAACCATCTTCTCGCGTTAACACGAACCGAGCCTCAATTACAATCTATAAAAGATCGTGCCCTGGATGCTGCACCCCAAGAAACATCTGTGGTCGAAGTACTTCAATTATGGCAACGTGTTTTCCGTGAAACTTTTCAACAATACCACCGACTATCAGCTCGATTAGTTCGATCCCAGGATGGAGCAGCCGCCTTACGTCTGTGGCAGGAATATCTGGCTCATGTACAAGCCTTTCTTTCGATGGGAGTACCTGGGGATTACAGCGGTCTATCAGAGCACAGACATTTGTGCGAGGTGCACAAGAACCTCCTTACTGATCAGCAGAATCTCTTGTTGACTGTGAATTCCGAGGAAGGTCGCGACCTTTCTGTAGCTGAACAGTTCAACGCTTTGACTAATCTTCACAATGAAACACTCGCGAAAATCATGGAGAGACACGCCGCTGTACGAAACCGTCTTTCGGCATGGGAAAAGTACAGACATGATCAGAAGAAGCTTTTATCTTGGCTGAAAGACACGGAGAGAGAAAGAAGCAGGCTGCAGCTGAGGTTCATCCATTTACGAAGACTGGACAAAGTGCTTTCCAAAATACATTATCTTCTAAAAAAATTACCCGCCGGAGAAATGCAGGCTGAATCTCTTTCTGCACAGCAAGAATCTTTACTAGTCAATTGCGACGAGGCTCTAGCAGCTTCTGTGAAAATGGAACATGTCGCAAACACGCAACGTATCGCTAACATTCGAGCTGGTCTTGAAACTTGGAAAGACTTTATCGTCCGGATACAAGAACTCAATGAAAACCATGAAGAACAAACCAGCAAAATCACCTCAACCTTCCAAGATGTTAATCAAACTCTAAACATGGCGTTCCTCGTTGGTCCTACCAGCCTAACTCGAACTCGTGAACAACTAGATTCTCTTCAAGAACTGAAAATCAGACTGGCTGCTACTACAGCCGATCTTGAAACCCTCGGAGTAACTGCGGAACAATTAAGAGAATGCTTAAGTCCTTCGGACATGAAAGCTTTGAATCAACACGGTTCTCTTCTCTGGCAACAACATGGAGACCTCGAACATCAATTGGCACTTTTAGCTCACAGATTAGGAGAACGTTACAGTCTTTACAATCGATGGGAAACAAGAAGATCTCGATTAATAACATGGACGGAAGATGCCGAGGACAGAATAGAAAATTGTGACTCTTTGGTTGTGGATGAACCCGAAGAAGCCCTGAAAAAAGTTGAGTCTGAACTACAGGCCGAAAGGGCTTTAAAACAAAGAGAATTAGAGTGGCTACAAAATACAGGTCAAGAACTGGTCGACGTCGCGGAAGATAGCACAGAGAGGGTCAAGCTCCAGAAAGCGTTGGACGAGCTTAACGAAAGGTGGTCGAAGTTGTTGAACGCCGGAAAAGCCCGGACAAATAAATTGGAAGACCTGATGCACACGACGAGTAATTTGGAGAAAAGAATAGCAGAGATTAGAATGTGGCTCGGAGGAATCGAAGTGCAATTGACCGAGCCGTTCATACTGGAATCAAGAAACCAGAATGCAGTGGACAAAAAACTCCAGGATCATGATGTACTGCAGAAGATGATCGAAGCTGAAAGCGGAAATATCGGAGAGGTTCTAAACCTCTGTGAAATATTGCTCAGCGATTGCGACGCTTGGAAGGCATCTTTCAACACTGATGCTATAAAGTCGGGAATGGACGGTCTGGAAAGACGATGGAAAGCGGCTTGCGTTGGTTCAGCAGAACGCAAACGAAAGATCATGGTGGCATGGAAACTACTTCAACAATTGGAGAAAATGAAAATAGAGCACGAAGAATGGCTCATAAAAACTGAATCAGAATTACAAAAGCTTGAAAGCAACATCGACGATCTTTCGAAAGATGAAACTGCTAAGACCGTGCAAAAAGCTAAGAAGATCTTGAGCGATATCGAAGCACACAGTCCAGCTCTACAAATACTTGAGCAAAGTTACAGTCGGCTAGCAAAGGGCGGCTTGGAACCGGACAATCTAAGATCATTAACGACGGATGTTCGCGGACTAATTGACAGATGGTATGGTCTTCGACCTAGAGTGGAAGGCATATTGTCAGCTTTGCAAAGGGAGCAGAAAAACTATCGTGAATTTATAACCATCCATGGAGCAGCTGTTGTTGGACTGACACAAATCGACGTCCGGTTAACGCAGCTTCAGCATTTAGCTACACCGGAACAAAAAGCATCGCCGAGACGGAGGCTCCAACAGCTTACAGAGATCGAAAAAGAGTTGGCAGTGCAAGGCGCGACCCTCGAAAGGGCCGATAAATTAGCACTGCAAATGATGGAAGAGAGTCATGCTGACAATGTCGGCGAAATTCAAGAACTTGTCGACGAATATCAACTCTTATGGAAAGACATTAAATTGCGGGTTGCTAATCTTCGAGCTCAAGTGGAATCTCAGGAGAAAATCGAAGTCGATGAAGCTATACAAGTAGAAACCCTCAAATTTGAACAAGACAGTGCAGTTCAAGTCGACACCTTACCAAGGATAGTGAAGATGACTTCGTGTGACGCTTATCTCATGGAACTTGAAGGCGCGATTAGAGAGTGTAGAGCTGCACTAGACGCTCTTGAGGTCGCGGTTTCACCCGATCCTACTGCTGGACCAGGTCTTCCTGCTGCTGCAAAGGCCATGGTAAGTGCTAATATCTCATCCTTGTTTAATGTCATCTTGCAGCTCCTTGCTGAAAAGAATAACTGATAGAATGTGATTAGGATCTGATAGATCCAGATCCAAGAAACTGATATAGATCTCTCTTTATATAGATCTATTATCTTCATGCGATTCTTTTGCTATGGTTGATTTATAGTCGATTGTAATGTATTAGATGCTATAAAATGTTATAATTTTTAATCTTCTGGTGATCATTCAGGCCAAATTAATTGGAAGCTGTCAATCCTCTGTGGAGCTAGTAAGACATTTACACGGTTTACTGGTGGGAGATGAAAAACTGAGTGACGAAGCTGCGAAGAGTTCTGAAGTCGCAGTATTGTCAGCTCGGTATGAGCTGCTTTTGATCAGAGCAAGATCGAGAGAACAACAAATAAGAGAGCTCAGGTATGATTGCCTTTCAGATTGCTAATCATTATTTCAATATACTTGAACAAATTGCTGCTACTATCTTCTTGCTGATTTGAATTTATTTTACTGCATTGATTGCTCCATAACATTTGGGTATTTTTAAATAAAAAACTGTGGCTGCTTGAATCGCTTTCATACATTAATAATGGAAATTGAATTTTTTTTTTTTCCTCAACTTATGGGCTCAAACAACAATCAAATAACTCTGTGATACTCTTAATAGACTCTGCCTGTACTAACTCATCTTTATTCTCCATGTCCAGGTCTCCTCTCTCAGATGATTACTCTTTTCCATGCGAACAGTGAGTGTTTTAACTTAACAGCTTAGTATTTTACTAACAATCTTCATGTCCACTTTTCTTTAAATCAAATAATACCAATACCTGCATAATTGTGCAAGCAAATGATTACTACAATATGATTTTTCTGTTCATCACAGTGACGGTGGAAGATTGACCTGCCCGCTTTGTTCGCGTAGAAATTGGGCACAGCTTGACAATGATCTTTGGAGATTAGAGAAATGGCTTCAGCTTGCCGAAGGAACACAGAGCGAACAACATTCGCCTCCAAGTCATATAGAGCAGCTAGAAGATGTGATACAAGATCATCGTGAATTCTTACTTGATCTCGACAGTCATAAGAGTATCGTTGTTAGTCTGAATATAGTGGGAACACATCTTGCTGATCATACAGAAGACATAGAACGTGCAAACGAACTGCGCGAAAGACTGGCTACAGCAAATTTACGCTGGGACAAAGTCTGCCAAGCTGCAGCCTCTTGGCAAGCAGCTTTGCAAACAGCTCTCATGGGTAATCAACAGTTTCATCGTATTATCGAAGAACTTGTAACTTGGCTTGAAAGAACCGAGGTTTCGATAAGAGCAAGCGAACCCATTGATTTAACAGAAGAGACGAACATTATACAAGCCAAATACAATAAGTTCAGGTCAGTTCGATTGATGCTAAACTATAGTTATGCATGTGTGAAAAATCTATATCAACAACCATTTTAAACAATAATTTTCTTTAGGGAGCTACGCAGTGATCTAGAACGATGCGAACCTCGCGTCTTGTCTTTACAAGAGTCTGCGAACCAGTTGCTAGAAGAGCGTGGCGAAGCTCGTGAACGTCTTTCAGAACTCCGCCTCCGGTTACAGTCGCTTCGCCGACTGACTGGTATTTATGCCTTAAAATTGGGTGCAGCTCTTGGATTAGATCCCAGAGAAGTGGGCCTCGCAGCAACATCTTCCTCCCTCGCGTCCCTCTCTCAAGATGTAAGAGTTTTGCTTTTAATAGACCGAATCGATTATTAAATGCAAATTTTTCAACGTACATATTATCCTTCCAAAGCGATGATAATAATAATAGAAAAAAAAATGGTACATAAGTTTGAGGCAAAGACATTGTACAATATTGTAGAGGAATTGAAATTTTCTATAGCTTACTCAAAATTAGAATTTTTCATTTCGTATTTATCATTGGATTAAGGCAACGCAGGTAATCGCACTATAGTAGAGTCACATAGGTAATTTAAGTAAGGAAAATGTAGTTGAGCGGAATTGAGACTAAAAACAATATAAAAATGACTAAATATATTTATTCTCAACTCCGTTGTTAAGTATTAAGTAGAAACCACACAGTGCACCGTATCTATAGTTGGTGTTTTCTTTTTTTGTTTAATTGTAGTTACTCGACGATGCTACCTCAGGAACTGCTCAACTCTACGACGCTGCAGCTGGAGAGTATGTTTCTTTATTTCATTTTAAAATAACAAAAAACATCTCTTTAAAAAGTAATACTAAGCACATCGACTATTATATTACATGAGGGTCGATCCCAACACGTTTGCTTAATTTATTTAAAACATTAACAAAAACAATGAAGTTCAAACGAGCTTTTATCGATTGCTAAATCATGTTTGAAAAATATATAGTGTCTAGTTTTCACTCGTAGAGCACCTACATCCTTAAAATACATATCAATCCAAGTTAACGCGCTGAAATATTCATCGGTTTTATTTCCCTATGTTTCAGTGGTGACAAAGAAGATCGAACGGTATTAGCGCGAGGATATCGTTTCTTGGGCCGAGTGTTACGAGCCTCACTTCCGATCCAGGCGCTAATGCTGTTACTACTGGGTGTTGCTACCTTGGTCCCATCTGCAGAAGACGATTACAGTTGTACGCTCTCTAACAGTTTGGCAAAAAGCTTTGGCCCAACATTAGAGTATCCTAACGGACCTCCTCCCCTGTAACAGTGTCAAAGACATTAATTTATTCTCAAATGCCAGTCAGTATAGTTCAGAGTATATAATATCTGTGCCATGATAAAAGTGTGACAATTTAATACGACGACTTAATCAGCATAAGATCGTTGATTCTGAGTACGTTTACGGATTGTCTCACCGATTGTCTAGCGCAGTTTTTTTTATACCGTGCAAAAAAAAAAATAACTTTTAGATTAGTTAGTTTTTCAAGAAGATTTTGTAAATAAAGAAGAAGAAGAAGAAGAAAAATAAAATATATATACAGCGGACCAAAAGGTTGAATATTTATCATCTTAGTGGCTGGCAGAGATATTGTTAATTTATTTTTTGTATATTATGATATAATATTTGTGCAAACAAATAACTCGGAAGAAGTCTTGATATAGAATTAGATACCTACTTAATATGAAACGAGATTTACGAAACTGTATTTATATAGTATATATTATCATATTTATCTGTTGCATTTATAAATTCCAACAAAAATAATCCAGACAAATATAATCCCAAGAAAATTATGGAAAGGAGAAAAAATGAGAAAAAAAAAGAAAAAAAAAAAAGGCTGACATACATCCTTCAATGGTAAATATACTTAACACATACGAGTGACTGACACGAATATGAATATTGAAGTTTATATGAAGGGCCGGATCGAATAACGACTTCCACGCTCGTGCCAGTCGGACAAGCCCCTGAATGTATGCAATCGCCGCTGAGCGCGGAGCAAACTTTTAGGATTAAAAAGACATTAACAAATCTTACACTTATACGAAACTGTCAGCGAGAAAGTTGTTCATAATGGTTCAAAGTATATGTTTGGTAAGTTACAATAATTTTCATACTATATCTTCGGAAATATGAGAAGTTATAGTGCCGGCTTCGTTTGTGCCGACTATGGACCAGTCACTTTATGCAATTTTAGGGTTTCAAATTACACTAATTGTGGAAGGCATGAAAAAAATACTCCAATGTAGCGATAGATGAGAATAATATACCCTACCGTTTGTGACATCTAATTTTCACTCGTTTTTGAATAAAAAAATTAAAAATCCAAAAAAATCTCGAACCAAACACGTTTCTGTACCTTTCGCGTCGAACGCTACTTAAACGAAGGCAGATAGACCATAACTTGACTGGACCTTTTTTGTAGAGCGTTAAATTCTATACAAAAAAGTCCGCGACGGCATATATCTATAGTTGATATCCGATGCGTTTGAGGCGATGCAAAACGCACCTATGAAACGACGCTTTTCCGTTGACTGACAGCAACATGGCAGCCGTTGCCATGGCCATGGCCTGTAACTTCTCATATTTGCGAAAATATAGTATGAAAATTATTGTAACTTACCAAACATATACTTCGAACCATTATGAACAACTTTCTCGCTGACAGTTTTGTACAAGTATAAGATTTGTTGATGTTTTTTTAATCCTAAAAGTATGCTTAACGCGCAGCGCCGATTGCATACTTTCAGGAGTTTGTCCGACTGGCAGGAGCGTGGAAGTCGTTATTCGATCCGGCCCTTCATATATACTTAATCAAAGACGCGTGCCGAATGAAAATTAATTGTTTAACTATTTTGCCGTAAACAGTATACCTATATAAATGAGGATGAGATCACAATTATATTTGAATATCTTTTTCTGTTCTTGTTGTGAGAATACGTCTTATTTATATCATGAAAATGTTCTCGTCCAAATTGTGACTTCTCATCCTAGAAAACATAATATAAATCCCAAGAATTATACCCCATAATTATTGTCTCATATATATATATATATATATATATATATAAATATATAATATACTAAATAGTATATGTTTAAACATATATTACACATACATATATACATATATAATTCCTACGCTGTACTCAACATTCATACTAGATGGGAACAAATGATAACTTGCCTAACTTTATTTTTCTATTCATTTAGTTTTTACTGAGATATTATTTTAAGTCTTAATTTGGAGAGTGGAACATCCAACGTTAGACTTAAAGCAATATCCCATGGTCCGATGGTGCTATTCCAGTTGCGGTTTTCTCGACAGATAAGAAATCTTGTATACATACATATTATATAATATAATATAATATAATTGATTTTATTCTGATCAATTATCATTATTATTATTATTATTTTTATTTTTATTATTATTTTTATTATTATTATCGCCTAATTGTGTATATGAATGCGAAAGTTTATCGAATGATGATATGGATACGGGTAGTATCATATTGAAAGTATAACGAAAAGAATCGAAAAAAAAAAACGAAATGCGAAAATAAATATATAATTGAAATGAACGCACATATTAACCATAAGTTAATTGGCGAAATAAGAATACTTACCGGGCCTATAAGGCCAACTCTAGTTACGCTTGATAATTTACATGTTTTTTGCTTATTGCACATTGAGCTTTGTTACGTATTTTTATAAAGAAAGAGCTTATAAGGTGGTGTATATCTATCGATATTATAATATATTGCTATAAACACTATTAAATATAATACAGTTATTTCAATTGTGTCTGTGTGTTTCTTTATTATTATTATTATTATTATTATTATTATTATTATTATTATTATTATCATTATTATTCCTATCATATCCTAATTTGTCAAGAAAGAAAGAAAAAGAAGAAAAATAATGTTGATTTTATAATAATTTATTTTCGTTATCATACAACATAAAATATAAAAATCTGTACAGTCTTCGTTGATAAATGTTACAATCAATATACATTTTGTATAGTTTATAATATATAATATATATAAATATCATTGTTACAATGAAAATTCAGTCTACTGTATATATTATCAATCCATAATCATCATGTTTGTTTCATCGCCGTTAACTGTTCCGCATATTCCAAATATAGTCTTTGCCAGCGAAGGTGTCCCCCAACAACAGCTAGTACGTCGCTTAATAACTTGTGTTTGTTCATACCCTGGGGGAAAAATAAAAATTAGGAAAAATAAGAATGAATAAAAACCAGAAAGATTTTTTAGATTCTTTCACATTCTAATCGATCATCCGATAAGTAACTCACCAACATTATGGGATCCCAGGCACTTTTGGTAGCAGATCCGTGACTTGGTCCCAATAAATCGTCGAGTATTATCCTCAGTCGTTTTTCTAGCCCATCTATAACGTTCATTCAATTTTATAAGATTAAGATTCTGATAATATCGAATCAATGAACTAGTGCTAAGATATCGCGTATATTATATCCTACAGAAATTGATTACTAAATGAGAAAAAGCACCTTGGGTTAACAAGAAAGACACCAAAGCCATAAGCCAGTGAACATATTCCTGCGAACTTCCAAGAGCTTTAGAAGTGAGCAGTTGCTGTTCTAAATAAGCAACTACGCTAGGAGCACTGTGTGGTGGCCTCGGATGTGGTGGTGCGCTTCCAGCAGTCCTGTGAAGAGCTTCTTGAAGAGATGATAGCGGACCGCGTGGCGCTCTACCACCAGCAGTACTGGAAGCAACTTGTGATGACCAGCGCCATACCGGATCCTGATTATCTCCGATTAGAAGCCAAGTACCTAAAAAATGGATAAAAATTAACTGAATAATTGAATGCACTCTGTTCGTTTGATTTAAATCATTGACTGCTATAGCGACAATTTTTACCCATATCTTTGTGGTATATGTAAGCTCTGGCATTGGTAAATGATAAATGTGGCATTCCGTTGTGGATGGTACATGACAATAACGATGCTCCAGGTGTAACTAGATGCACAGCAGATGTGGATACGATAAGACGACAGGATGGTCCTATTTCCCAGACTCGGACAGCGCCGCAGCTCGATATGACCATCACCTTGATCATAAAAAAGTGATTAATCTCACATGCTGAAGGATACTATATCAAAAACGGAGTCCTCATTATTTCAGACACATATGTATTTCCAAAATGATGATTCAATACCATATTTCCTATTGCATGAAGTTTGGCTAAAGGTGCTGGCGGAGCTAGAGGCGGAGCTGGTCTAGATCCTTTAGCTGGATGAAAAGTGTGAACGCTGCCATCTTCTAAAGCTAATACTATCACCGCGGGAGAAGCAGCCAAGGCTACTGCATTGTAACCGAGATATAGTTCCCAAATGGGTTCTGCATCAGTCCCTCTAAATACTTGCAGATGAGCTAATCCTTGGCTACTAGTTACAGTTACAGCGTAGTGTCCAGCCTGTTGAGACAAAGAGCTGGATGGTTTTATGGGAGGAAAAACTACGTGATTTCCGCTCCTTTCGGAAACCATTCTCAGTCTTTTGTTAGGTGAGGAATGATGTGGCTTTGATGCTGTTTGTTCACGGCGTTTTAAAGTTAACGTCGGTACCGGGGTTGCAGGGAGGGTAGAATTCAAGGCCGAACTAACGTTCGGAGTTACAACGTCGTCTCGTTTCTCTATAATTATAGAACTTTTGGTTTGCGAAGTGCTGGTGAACGTTGGTGGGCCTACGCCGCCACCTATCGATGTGTCCCTGCAATAAAAAGGCAATTTATTTTATCTGGTTCGACCAACTGGTTTCGTATTTCCAAATTTCTATCAGAAACGTTATTTCTTGCTCACATTGTGTCCGGCGGTGGCGGAATGAACATTGGTGTGATTCTTCTCCTTCCATCAGATGTCCTAGTCTCAATTTGCTTGTTGATAGGACCTTTGGCCGGCGTAGTTGGAGTAACCGAAGGAGGTGGCACTGTGTTGTTTGGAACAGGTCGCGGAGGACAAGGCTGAGAAGGCGGTACTGGGGGTTTTAAGTTAAGAAGCTCGGGGGCCTCCATGACCATACAGCCCCCTTGAACCAGTGGCTTACCATACATACGTTCGTGAAGAGTACTCTGTAAAACGACATCCTTTTGCTTACTCTTGTTCTCTAAATGTTCTATCTCTTTATTGGAATCGGGCTTGGCGCAGTCTGTTAGAAGGGCACAGCTCCCTGAAGCAGGTTCTAAACTCTGTGGGAAAGTACTAGGTATGCTATTCAGAGTCCAAATCTCGATAAAAAAAACTGTCTCAAAAAACCTTAACAGTATCTTCTCATTCCATAACAGCTTACAGGGTATTCCGTGTTAGCAAGTCAAAGCGTGAACTTGATGAATAGGATTATTAACAAGCTTATGGATGTTGGTCATCAAATTATTTGAAAAAATGTTCCACAGATACCGGAGTAGATAGATATTATGCTATGTACCTGCTCGGTGTGGTCCAATGGCTGGCCAAGCTCCTGCTGAGTAAATTCAATGAAAACGACCGAACCATCCCAAGAACAAGCAGCCAATCTCAAACCACACGGAGACCAACTAGCATCCAATACAGAATGAGTGAATAATTCATGTACGACGACCAGAGGTCTTTTAAGTGACGTCAACCATACGGATAGCGAACGATCTCGGGATCCTATAGCTACGCAACAATATTGTTGAGGTTTGGTGCTTCCCGGTGTTTTTTTTTGCAATATATTTCCATTGAATCTCTGAAAAATAAGTTTACAAACTTAGGCTGCCCACCTCAGAAATCTCGTCGATTATATTATTCTAACTTACAACGCAAGTAACAGCTTTTCTGTGTCCAACAAAGTCTTTGTCTTGCGTCCACCCATCTCTTTCAATAATTTGAGCCGTTGAACCTCCACCATTCATCGCATGAGCTGAAACTAGGTATTGACCATCCGGACTCCAGGATAATCTAAGAACATGAGTTGTGCCTCCACATTCTTCGAACGGTTCTGATATCAGGGCTTCCTCGGCCCAGTCCGTTGTGCGCCATACTCGCAAAGTTTTATCATCAGACTGTGATGCTAAGTACTTTCCAACCGGATCCCAAGTAACTCCTTTGACTAAACCGGTGTGGCCTTTTAGTACGGCAACAACAGCTGGGAATTTAGACGCGTCCCATATGATTACGCTGTTGTCTACGGAAGCAGAAGCCAGCCATGGACTGTGCGGAGCCCATGCTAAGTCGAGAACATCTCCTTCGTGGGATCTTAGAGTTGCTATACATCGCCATGTTTCAACTCCTGCTTTACTACCAAAGATAGAACTTCCACCACTACCTCCTGATAGCCTCCATATCATTATAAGCTTGTCGTCTCCTCCTGAGGCCAAGAGGCCACCACTGCTCCAACGAACACAATTTACACATGCTGTAAGAACGGGCGATAGACAAATATTGAATTATCATTTCAAAAGGAATCAAACTAATTTTTGATACATTTTACTGTTTTATAAAACAGGAGTAGAGAAAATTCATCTATGAGATTTATACAAACTATGCAATGAATTATATACATATATAAATTATGGAAGTAGCCAAGCTTGAAAACTGACAATGTAGTTGCATTGTTGATTATAAAACCAGTTTCTGAGTTTCAGAAGAAGGACGGTATGAATTATGAATAATAGTTATGATAAAAGAGACGGTTTTATGAACTGATTATGAAAATGATAACATTTAATAAAGAGTTCAAGACTCATTTTATTGGAAAGTAAGAATGAAAAGGGGTAAACATTTCTCTTCGAATAAATAAATTCTGTCCATAAAGATTGCAGCCTTAAAATATAGACTTTTGCGAGACTTTTTTAGGACTAGAAGCCTTATTGTTTCAGCATATAGTTTTCTCAACAATTGTATTTCTCTTTAAAGGCAGAAGACAAAATATAAAAGAGACTAATTTTTATTGTAGACTTGATATACTTTGTTCTTAATTTATTCTCGGACCAAAAATCAAAGCAAAAAATCAACCAACAGCTATTTCAAGACTAAAGTGAAATTTAAAAATATTTCTGAACTAATTCGAAGAGTTAAATAGATTTGAAGATATTTTCAGAACTTTATGGAATTTTGGGATCGCTGCGAACCCTCTTCACCTAACAATTTTTCGTATTGCTTTTATATTGTATCACAGAGTCTGTTGAACCCCAGTGTCTTTATTCAAAGATCAAGATTTTAGTTTGGGACGTTAAAAGTCATGAGAAATTAAATGAAAAAGAAAAAACAATAATTAGATAAGGAAGTATTTCATTACCAAGGTGATTGTCTAATTGGCACAACATTCTAGGAACATTTTGATTAAGTTCGGCAGTTTCATCGCTTATTGGTTGCATATTCCATATCACAACTCTCCCAGAATCACCTCCTGTTAAAAGAAAAATATATTTTTAATTAAATGTATAATTTATTTTTTTCAAAACTCATAACTTATCGATATTAAATGAATTAAATGAAAATTAAGCTTACCAGTAAAATGAAAAAAAAATAAATAAAGATTTTCTAAATTTGTTATTATTCGCAATGAGCGATGTTTGATCGCCCTTTTTTTTTTCTCTTTTAATCATTTTTCAATTTTAAACATTTTTGTATATTTAATAAACGTTGATAACTCACCTTGTCCACCAGTCGCAAATCTTTTGCCATCGGGATGTATGTCGACAGAAAAAATGGGAAAATCTAAGACATAAATGTAGTTTTAATTATTATTGTCGGTAATATTTGAGGTTATGAAGTCTGGTAAATTTCGTTACAAACCATCGTGTGTTACCCAGTTAGGTTTTAGCAATTTCATTTTTAACGATACGGCTAATATCGGTACGGTATTTAATTGTTTAGATTATTATAGAGAGAAATGATTCATAACCAGTTAATCAAAAGGTATTATATTATCATTTATCACTTATGTACTACGAAGGTTTCATGGCAGTGCAGTGCAATAGCGACGCCAAAACTTGTTATTTTAAATTCAAAGATCCTGCGCGGATGGACCCTACGATTGCGTATATGTGTATGCTATATGTTGTACGATGGACCGACGGACGTGTAGAGAACAAGCGTGGCTCCCTGAAAAGAGCGGAGGAACCGGCAGCATGTCATCATGACGCATACCTATAAGATGTATGTATGCTGTGCTGTTCTGTGACGCTAGCCGGTCCAGAGAGTGGCGACGTTAGTGGCTATTTTTTGAACCACAAAAGCCGCAGACGTCATCGGCCGGTGTTGCTCTTAAATCTCTCAACAATTGGGCGAAATTCTTATCTCTTTATGTATTTTGGTTTAAGGGGAAATGAAAGCTGATTCCGCGCGACGGGGTGCCATCTATCGGATTGAAATTTTCGGGAGCCCGTTTCTCAGCTAAAACACATCCGATCGATGTGAAATTGATATCAGTGAAGCAGAAGAAGTGTACGGAGGGCATGACTTTTTTGGATTTCCAAAAAACGAAAAGGAACGAAAACGAAAATTTCAATCCGATAGATGGCACCCTGTCGCGCAACAATCAGCTTTCATTTCCCCTTAAGGGGATATGAAAGGTGGATTATACACCTCGAATTTTTGGCAGCCCGTTTCTCAACTAAAACACATCCGATCGATGTGAAATTGATATCAGTGACGTAGAAAAAGTGCACGAAAGGCATGATGCTCTTGGATTTCCAAAAAACGAAAATAAAATGTACAATTTTATATCAAAAGCGCTCCGTAACGAATAATCGTTGGTGCCGACGTTGTACTTGATTTTGATACATATGAAAACACCCGAAACATTTTCGCTTTTTGGAAATCCAAGAGCATCATGCCCTCCGTGCACTTTTTCTACGTCACTGATATCAATTTCACATCGATCGGATGTGTTTTAGCTGGGAAACGGGCTGCCAAAAATTCGAGGTGTATAATTCACCTTTCATATCCCCTTTGTTTATTCATTTATTTATTCATTTCGTCAATCGCACTTTGGCTTCTTTACATTTGATGTTTTAGAAGTGGAATATGTAGTTATCCATCTACCCCAGAGGCTGCTTACCATCACCTATCACTTGTATCTGATTAAGCTAGTTTTTACTAGCAATTATTTTTTTTTATCAGTCTTCAGTTTCTCGTTCAGATTTCGAACAATTTCTTGGCCAGCCTAACTTTTTTTCTACTAATTCTAATTGAGATTAAGGGAACTGAGATTTTATTTCATCCCTTGTATATTTGGTCCCTGAAATGAGTATACAATATTGTTTGTGATGTTTTTCTTGAGGCGTTCGCGTTTATGAATATTTATAGTCATAGCTTTCCACCTGTGTAAACTGTACAGCAAACATACTGGCATCTCTTTATGTAGAGTTACCTGTAGATACATATTATCAAGTGAATATTTTTGGCGAAAGTATCAAAAGATTTGACCTTCACTTACACTTTCCTCGAATTGAAATGCAAAATTCGAATGAAATATCGTCGAGTCTATATATTTCGCAGAATTATTTTAGTTATTGTATTTTTCATCCCGAAAATGGAAGAATTAGAAATAAAAAAGAACTAAGTTCAACAATTAGTAATAATCACAATCGTTTATTAAAAAGAGATTTATACAAGTAACGCCTCATCATATGCAACCTTTAGCCTCATATGTGCGTGAAATTAAAGAACTGGATATCGATCATATCCATGATTTATATTGTTTTCGCTGCAAAGTAGTAATATTCAAAGATCTCAAAGAAATTAAATGTAAACAAAAAACGATATTGAACAATTAATTTTATTGAGATTCGAGGATTAAAAATGAACCCAATTGAATATATAGAGAAATTGATTTTGACATGAAATAAATTCTTCTTCATTCATTCCAATCCTCGAATATTAAGGAAAAAAAGAATGACTTGGAGTAGGAAGTAGGAGATGAAAAGGTTATTGTTAATAGTATAGTAATTAATAATAGTGTATTTAAATAATAAACTTTATTTAATAAAGTTGCTTCGAACCTTACACTTTGATTAGTACGTTTAAGAAAATTAGAAAAATATCAAACTCTGCAAATCAACATATACAAAAGTGAATACAAAGAAATAGTGTATGTGTATACTAGTAAGTTATACTGTATATCACAATTTCGGTGAACATTTTTTTGTCACATTCCTTCGTTAATTATAACTGAAAATTCGACACTATTTAATAATGCGTTCAAGTTGTATTCTATAATATTTTACAGATACTAAATAACGCAAAATAATACTTTTATCAAAACGGAGGAACGTACAGAATGCATTATATCGTCCAAAATATATGTTGAATTATTTTTTTTTATTTTTCATTCCTTTATTCTTGGGCCTTGTACACTCGCGTGCAAACAATGTCCTCCAGCTTCATGATCTGAAACAGTTAAAGATAATAAATTAAACTCTACGCATATTGTTCCCATCGTAATTTCGTGGAAATAAAAACTTAACATTAATTACAAAATTAAGGCGTTGATTTCGAAATTCATTATTCTCTTATTATATTCCCCTTCGATAATTTACAAAAGGGTATCCCAAATTCTTCTTTTTTTTTATATAAAATTTTAACAGCAAATCGTAAGCCTCCTAACTTAATTTCGTCAATTTTTCTCGAGGCTTAATCCTCGCTTATAAGAACCAAAATAGCTTTTATAATTGAGCCGATGATATCGTTAACTAACACACGTCATATTTCGTTCACATTTAAAGTGAATCTGTCACGCAACCTTAACATCGTAGCTTTATGAGACTGGAGATACATTATAGGAATCAACGATGCGCTATTCTCTGGTTATTAAGTGTTAAAAAAAAAAAGAAAAAAAAATTTGCAGATGTGCATACAGTTGCTGATGATTATATGCATAGTGATCATAATATATTTAACTGCGGTATGTAACGAACTTGTGTTGAATTCAAATACTCACAGCTGTCATCTCCGTGGGTGTGAACTCTCGCTCTATTGTCGTCGTCTGTTTCTCTCCCTTCTGAATTTGGGTAAATTTATTTCCATCGCGAGTAACCACGCTCTTTACTTTACGACCGTCAATGGTCTCCTCCTCAAACTCTTCGCCGAGTTTAAACTTGATTTCAGAATTCTTGAAGGTGCTGGTAGTCTTCAGGGTATATTCACCGTCATTTTCGATCAACTCTACGGTGGGGCTGATGCTGTTTCCCATCTTTCGGGTCACCAGACCAACTCCTGTAAAATAAGAAATGGAAAAAGTCGATTAGTCGATTTAAATTTTGAAATTTCAATCATTTTATCGTGAAATAAAAACTTCGGGATTTCGTTTGCACGACTTTAGACGTAAAATTGAAAAACTAAATCGCCATGAAATCTTATCCAAATCCAAACAAACGGGGGAAAAAAAAAAAAAAATTTGTTCAAATATGTATTCAAACGGATATCGCAGGCAGTCGCGAAACTGCATAATGTAAGAGTCTGCGAGGCGTGTCAAATATCGTTGATACCAAAGTTCGTTGATAACTGCAGCAGTACCTACCAGTACTGTAATAATTACCCAGACGTTGTTGAACATGGGCATATAATATAGATATACACAAATATGTAATATAATGTGTATTCACAATATATTAGCAGTGAATAAGCGACACATTGGTATTTGCAAGGCATACGACTTTTCACACGATCAATGAATAATATTTACGTGAAATGAAAGGTTTTTTTTTTTCTTTTCTTGCTATAATCCCGATCAACGGTTTAAACGGTGTATAGAAACTTTTCGAATAATAAATACATGTATTTATCAATTGCGCTATTATGAGCCTATAGGCAAAAGCACCAATTGATGTATAAGGAACAATTCATAACCGACTGTTACGAAGATTTAAATGATGAACTATAGGCGACGAAAGACTAACCGATGAATCAGTGTAAATAACCTTTGATTGGGTAATATAAGAATTCTACCAAGTATATCGTGCGAATCCAACGGTCGTCTATATTTAGTATTTATACCCGACTGATAATTCACGATGACCTTAACCGTCAGTATTTATCGAAAATAAAATTAAAAAAACTGCGATTACCACGAACGACAACTCGCTATAACAGACAGAAAATTGAATTCTGTGCAAACTCAGCTCGTTTTTAACTTTTTGCAGAAAAGAAAAAAATGTGTACATGTGAAAAGCATTCTTCGCTCTCTTGGATTTCACATCGTTAAATGATGCGGGTTTGAATCTTTTAGACATATTTTTGTCCGTACCAATACCGTGAAAAAATTTGTTACTATATAAAAAAGCATGAACTGATTAAAAAAAAAGCTATAATTTGTAAAGCGAAGAGCTTTTTGAAACTTCTATCATCGAAATATAATTAAAATGCTCCTTGCATTACAGATATTAAGTTTTTTGATCAAAACTTTTATGGCTCATTTGTAGATATGATTAGAAGATATTGATGCAGAAATTTTCAAATTTGGAAGCTTTATTTCCATAGTAGAAATTATTTCGCAATTTAGGTGAAACCACAAGCAAAAAAATTGCTGTTGAATTTACCATGTGAGTAGTAAGTATATGGACAGCACTTTTTTGCAGTAAAAATTATCACAATTGTGGTAACATTCACTCATACATAGACATTGAAGGCCACTTGCTCCAATATACCAAATACTAGAATTGCGATAATTTCTATACTGCAAAAAAGTGCTGTCCATATACTTACTACTCGCATAGTAAATTCGACAGCACTTTTTTTTTTTTGCGTGCATCTGTATAATACAGATATTAGTGGTAAAGCCCAGTAAACCGGAATAATAATGAACTGAATTTTGAATTCTGATGTACAAATTTTGAATAAAACTCACCCAGAGTCTTCATGTACTCATCGAAATTTTCGGACTTATCAAGCTTGTATTTCCTTCCTACGTATGCAGCAGCCATTTCGAATGGATATAATTTAAATTCAAACTTGAACTGACGGAATAGTTCGATGTGTTCTAGTCGAAGTAAGACTGACTACTCACGAGCTTGCGTTCCGAACTTTATAGAGCTCCTCTAATCGGCAAATATCGTTTCTGATACGAATATATTTATAAGAGATGTAAGTTCCCGGTCATTGGTCGACGAAGATTCAGAATGAGCCAATCAATGATTGATCGACGAAGGCTCAAAGAAGAGAAGTGATGGCATATCGACGATGAAGTTTGACCCTCCGGATGATATGTGTGTGACAAGTATACACCTATTCATAACTATGACATGGCAATTCGAAGTATGTATCTGCAGTTCAGTATACAATCTATGTAACTATAGGAACTTTAGAAATAGGCGAAGGTAGTTGCATTTTACGATCTATTACAAAATAGACGATAAGAATTTTAGCTTTCTTGCACATACGTGCATAGTTTTCATTGTTTTACTCATTATTTTCACCGTCGTCATTAAAATCATGAAAAACTCGTTCATGCATAGATATAGAGGTATGTAAATGCGAATTATTCGAGTAAGATATTTGGTGTTATGATTACGAGAATTCTAAGAGGTCAATTGTTTGAAATTCTATAAACGAATAGATGCGTAAAATGAGAGTCCTATGAACCAAACAAGTTGAGATATTGCACCAGTCACACCACATAGGCATAAATTATAACTTATGGCTCGGAAGGTTGCGACTGATTGTGAGAATGAAGTGATAAAACCAATGCAGTGGTACCATTCGCAGTCTGAACACGAACAAACAATTATATGCATTAATTATTATAATAATAGAAAATTATCAAGTCAGACAGTTAATAATATACATGTTATATTTCCAACCCAATGAAAAAAATTAATTAATCTCAATATGTGCGTCCAGAGTCGAATTTTTTTTTATCGAATCACATTAAGCTTTCTATATACGTATATATGTATAACTTACGTTGAGTAAATTATAATAATCGCAATTAAAATAACGCTTGTATAAAACATATAATATCAATATAATCTATAAGGAATAGGTATATCGTATAGATATATAACTTATGACATAACTATACAGTCAACACATATAATATCGTCCTGCGGATTAAGATTATCAATTTATTTACAACCATAGAGTGTTACGTGCTGTATCAGTATTTCTATTTTAATTTATATATAGGTATACATCGAAATGTTTGTACTGTATTAAGCATTGAGGTGCAGAATGTTTGAAAATGTCATAAAACGATATAAAAAAAAAAAAAAGTCATCTATATCGCGTGAGTAATATGAGATAAGAGTACACGAATAAAAAATTCTTGAGAAATGGTAGGATTATATTTGTTAAAATTTGTTGAATCGTAAATTTGACCTGCGAAGCACGCATCTACTTTGCGTTCGGGAAGTAAAAAAGTAAGTTAAGGCCCATCCCTAGTCGCCCACCTCCTTTTGGTCGAAATGTGTCACATTTCGATTAATATCCGAGCCCAGGCATCAAAAACGCGAAAAAGGCCAACTTAGAGAAAATTCTATCTCAATTCCGAACACATACGTCAAAAAAAAATGTTCGTTTCGTGCGAAAATAGAGTCTACAGATGGTTTTTACATTGTTACAAAATTATTCGAATTCGATTTCCTCGGCAAACAATGTAAAGACCATCTGTAGACTCTATTTTCGCACGAAACGAACATTTTTTTGGACGTATGTGTTCGGAATTGAAATAGAATTTGCGCTAAGTTGGTCTTTTTTGCGTTTTTGACGCCTGGGCACAGATAATAATCGAAATGTGACACATTTCGACCAAAAGGAGGTGGGCGACTAGGGATGTGCCTTAAGGAACTTGGCGACGTACTTTACTCGCAAAGCTCGGTAGATACCTAAATAAAAACCGGTTATTCAAGCGCAAGGCAAGAGGGTTAATGTTGGAACGTCGGAAACACGCACGTGAACTATTTTTAGCCTGAATAGTCTCGGTTGCGAACGGAATAACTATATTAATAAAAATGAAAGAAAAAAAAAGAAGAAAAAAAAATGGGTTTATTAATGTGAAAACCGAAACCTAAATTGAAATGCGCTTGATGAGATATCAGGTCGTGGAAATCTATCATTATAAAAACCTCTAATTGTTGGTCAATAGTTTGAGCGAATCCGTTTGAGCGATTAGTTGATTTGTGCATGACAGATCGGTTCGTGAATTAATGTCTAATTCGCGGTTCTAATGCATTGTCAGAAAAATGATTCATTTGATAAGAAACTTAATCTTAAAATTATAATTGGTGAAAGTAAATTTTTATTCATGCGTAGAAGACTATTTAAAACAGTAGATAAGATGAAATTGTCTAGGAAATTATATATCAAGCGTAGAAATATTCTCTTCTCATTTCAAATAGTTATTATCTTTTATGCTTGCCACAGATGAACAAAAATTTATTCACAAATTATATGAAAATAATTTGGCGAATTTAGTTGATTATATGATCAGGTATGTATGTAATTTATTTTACCATTGATGAACATGTAAGGTCAATTAAAACTACTCAAAGTTCGAAAATAATTTTTATCCAAAGCATCTTTTCAGACCGAATTCAAAAATCAATTATTATTCAGTGTGTATCTTCCTGTGCTATGAATTATAATTATATAAAATGATATTATACGTGAGTTTTAAAACAAAAGGACAGAAATCTAATGAATGTAGGAGTCTCTTTTCATGTGGACTCTAGGGTCTACGAATCGTTAATTCCGTATAATCGCTGCAGCCGTAAGACAGTCAGTTGAATTTAATTTCTGATCAAACATGGGCTTACGAAGATCAGAATAAACACCTAATTCTTAGTTAATGAATTTTAAATCCTTCTTGCATTCGTCGAAAATCCTACAAAAAGCCTTTGGTCCCATATGTCGTTGCGTTATCATGACGTATAATTTATCGGAAGTCGACAATTGGTTTAGACGAAAATCTACCTTCTATATGTATATAGAATCGTAATACGATAAGAGACGATGTTTTATTGTGATTAATGAGATCTTCTTATTCCATGTGACAAATCGGCTGCTATAACCTACCCCAGAGATTGAGTAACCGCATGTTTTTATCTTTTTTAAGCTGCACTCCAGTATCACAAATACTTAATAGATAAAAGTGCTTCGTCTTTGTGCCTTACCGATTAATGTAGTAGTCATATACCTATACCTATAATATATATGTGAACTGCACCGATCGCAGTTAAACTTTCAAGAATTTTAAAACGTATGTTAATGAATAACTAGCATTACCAGTTTTTGCATAATCTCAAAGCATATGGTCACATTCGAATTCAAATTAATGCAGAATAATCAAGAACTAACTATTCTTTCCTTAAATTAATTAAGAATCAAGAGTCTTTGTAGCTGCAGAGGTTATTACATGCCAATGTCAAATGATAAACGCTTTTTTTCATATAGGTGTACAGTTCTGCACTATAACTACAAGTATAGTTATGTAAGCAGGTCATAATTTCTTGCAAGATTTCCATAAGGAAATTAAACTAGATCTTCTGAACCATATCCTGGATAGATTCGCGCCAACAGCTTGCATTTGCTAATGAATAAAAAAAAATATCATTTCAGGATGATCAGATTTAGGTATGAATAAAAATAGGATATAATTTATATAGAAGACAAGAAAAAACTAAAAAAGTTGGATTTTTTTTTAAATTGATTTATACCAGCTATGTTACTCAATCACAACAACAAGTTCGAAGGACTTTGTGATCAGATATCGGTGCATATACACGTAAGAAAATCAACTTTAAACATAAACATATATGTATATGCGGTTGTGTACAATGTATATAGTCCACTATGCTATACATATAAATTATATGTAGAAGAGTAAAGAAGCAAGTGAAACCTGGGCTGGACGGTTACTCGCTAGTCTAGTACTTCTTGGGTTACTTGTCTCTCCTTAGGTTACATTGTTCCAGGTACATACAAACTACCAGACAACGTTTTTTTTTTTTTTTAATTATCAATTTTCTTCCTTGCTGTATAATTTATGTACTGCAGTTTCACGTTCAGATGCATTTGGTATTAACCGATTGAAGCTACCCTTATTGCAGATTATTGCATTATATACATACAACCAAACAGTAGATAATGAATTGTATTTAGTTCTCACGTTCGATGATCATCGAAATTAATAAGAAAATCATTTTTCAATACATTATAATAAAATACTTATTACCAAAGTGTACAAAGATGGTGACTTTCACTAGTGACTACGAAGTCGATAAATTTGGATTATTAGATTGAAAGATATAGCAGCGCATTCTAAATGCATAGTAATTTCTGCCCAGCAAATGTGATTTGAATACCTGTGAATGTAATCAGTACTTAAGGCCCATCCCTAGTCACCCACCTCCTTTTGGTCGAAATGTGTCACATTTCGATTATTATCTGAGTCCAGGCGTAAAAAACGGAAAAAATGCCAACTTAGCGCAAATTCTATTTCAATTTCGAACACATACGTCCAAAAAAATGTTCGTTTCGTGCGAAAATAGAGTCTGCAGATGGTTTTTACATTGTTCGCCGAGGAAATCGAATTCGAATAATTTTTTAACAATGTAAAAACCATCTGTAGACTCTATTTTCGCACGAAACGAACATTTTTTTGGACGTATGTGTTCGGAATTGAAATAGAATTGCGCTAAGTTGGCCTTTTTTGCGTTTTTGACGCCTGGGCTCGGATAATAATCGAAATGTGACACATTTCGATCACAAGGGAGTGGGCGACTAGGGATGGGCCTTAATTTGCTAAGTAATTCTTATCTCGATTCTGAATGCCAAAACTATTTTTGAGTTACCCCGTTTTGTATAACTGATTGTATGCGAGAGGAGGCAAATCGATTTTTAGTATTTTGGTTTTCGAATTATTTATAAAATTGCAATCCTGGACTTTCTTCCTGACCATGGCATTGCCTAAAGCGAAATAATCGTAGAATGAAGTTCATAAAACGGCATACGTGAATAACGAGGAGCTTACTTATCGCCCGAAAGTGTCAAATTTGACGTATTTGTCGACTCACTGACTAGCCCTGCCCAATTTTCTGCCATACGAAATATTAATCATCGTTATCCGATAGATTATGAAGAAAAAAAACTGAGATCAGTAACTCAAAGTCCACAAGTTTTATAAGTAGATATCCAATTATAATTTCTTCCTTTCTTTTTTTTTTTTCTTTCTTTTATTTTCAACTTTCAGCTCGTCTTATTTATTATCATCATAATTTATGAGAGGAAATAAATTGAATGAAGGGAATCATGCGAGAAATGCGATAACGAGAACGACAAGAGGCATGCGCAGCTTATATATACGTAAATTATATATATACAAAGGCTAGGACTAGGACGCGCGGCGTCGCGTCGTGTCGCGAGACATCAACGCACGGTCCCGCATCTAGACGCATTGGATGCGGTTGCCACGCACGCGATTGTTACTTATTAGTCTACATTGGAAAATAAATTCAGTTCAGGGACTAAATTGGGCCTCAATTGGACTGTCTGTCGGTCTAACCGACCGACCGACCGCACGACGAATGAACAGTCGGATGCACGTCTTCAAAGCCGGTGGTGGTAAGTCAATGCATCGTCATTAATCTAAATGAATTAAAATTGATTAAATCATTGACTATATTTCAGGGGCGGGTCCGGGCATATACAAATTCTTTATCATCCCTTATAATATGACGACGCCGTTATATATATTATAGTGCTTTCTCATCGTGTATTGGAAAATCATGCTAAGGGATGAATATTTTCAAGTGCGAATCTTTATTCGGGGAATAACTTTCATTTTTGACGAACGAATAACGGATAATCAAAAAAATTTGAAGAAGAAAATTCAAGTTCAAGAGATATTTTGAAAAACTGAATTTTCCATCTGGAATTTTTTCTTTCATAATATTCGCGTCACTAATGCCATAAGGGCGTAAGCACAAAAAAAAAAAAAAAAAAAATCGTGTTTTTGGTGGCAAAATCTTTTTCGTGCCATATAACATCGTTTGGGCATATCCGCAAAAAAAAAAAAAAAATTTTGGAGCTTACGACCTTATGGCATTAGTGACGCATTATGTATTTCGGTTTTTTTTTCAAATTTTTTTTTTTTTTTTTTCATCCGCTCTTCGTTGATCGAATTTAAAACGATTTTTCGAAGGAAAATTTGTTCTTCGAAGTACTTTTGCCATGCGGCATCCATTTTTCAATTCGATCGAAAATCACGAGGAACATAGGCATCACCTCAATTCATCAAGCCAGACTATAATTCAATCATGAATGGTGTTTTTTTTTATTCTTTGAGAGAAAGTGCGGCCAGTACAGTAGAGAAGTATCATAATCGTACAGCGTATAAACTCGTAACTGATAATAACGTGAATGTTGATTAAAGTGTTACGCCTCGTTGACGGCGTCATATTTTAGAGACTTGAGTCACAGCCTTATGTATTCATAATCTATTAAACTTGCTGCATACAGCATAATTAAATCTACAGCAGAAATTCCGAGCAGAAAGAACTGCCTAAATGTGTTTTATATGAATTCAAACGATGGGTCACCCGCGGGAATTATAAAATACTAAGTTAGTATAAGAACGAGGCGATTTCAAATAACGAATTGTTCGATCATATAGCTTCTAGACGAACAGGTCGATAAGCTCGATCACTAATTTTTAAAATAGTTTAAACCTTTAGAATCAACCGTAGCGACATCTGTAGTAGAATTATAGAAGCGTATTACCGAATCTCGAAAGATTAGAACCGTTGGCGCTTGGATTTAGATTTGAAATTTGAATGCAAAGACTGTACTGACTATAAATATGTATTTTCCTGTTTTTCCATCATGTTATTGGACTGTGATAAAACTACACCGACAAAAAACTGGAACCTGAATTTATCAGTGTGGGATTCTAGCCCGAACCTCTGAGTGCGTACATGCGCAAACTGGTCGAATTCTCATGATATCAATTCTACAGTAAAAATCGAAAGTCCCACGATTTTAAACCTTGTTTATTCAGAATCACGATTTTAATACTGGTCTAAAAAAAACGTTGTTTAAAATTCCAAAAATTCGGCTGCTAAACTCAAACCTGTTCTGTAAGTTCTACGTAAATTTTTTTCTGATTCATGAACGACGACACTGTGCCGAGACGGTACAACACCGGATTAAACAGTCCGTATAAATTATGTAAAAATAGTTTCAACTGTTGAATATTTTGTAGCGATAGATAATACATTGTAGAATTTCATTGTAATAAAATTCGTATACCTTAGATATGAGGCTCACTTCATGCGTTCTCGGTTTAAGAAAGCTCATATAGATATCATACATCTAAATGCAGCTGATAAGATAAAACACCAAACCAATTAGCAATTAGCGCTTCGAGTTTATAAACCAGTCAATCAATCAACGATGTAAAAAAAAAAAAAAAAAGCCACGTATTATATTATATTCCAATATGTCTAGAGGTAAGATTTAGCTATCCAAAGAGCGCTGATATATGTGCTTAAAACGTGCCAAGTGTTTCTTAAAATATGAGTAAAAATTGCGAAGTTCTATAGTTCTCAAACAAATATAAGAGAATGTAAATATAGATGAGACCATCGTGCATAATACATACCTAAAGCCTTCATCAATTCCTCAAAATTTTCGCTGGTGCTAAGCTTGTATTTCTTTCCATTGAAATCGGCCATAATGTTAGAATAATATGAGTCGTTGTACAAAACTTCCTCGTAAATATAATAATATATGTTGAAAGATACGAGCTGGTTTCTTGCCGGCGAGCAACTGATCAAGGAAAATGTCGCGGAGTATGGATAGAGAACTGCACCGGTTTCATCCCCGCCAAGTAAGCGGGTACAACGCGCATCGCGCAACGCAAAAGATCGGCTGTGATTGGTTGAAAAAAATCCCGCGTCAAGATTCGACCAATTATAAGATTTTTAGTTTTAAATTGGAGCCTAGTCGTACGTTTCCGTACTATAGTACAATACAGTTGTTTTTTTTTTTTTTCTTTTTTTTTTCTTTTTTTTTTCAACACAATTAGAAAACAATACCATGATAGCAATAGAGACGTTTTACCAACTCTCTGCAGTATAGGAGACTGTTGAACGATTACGTATGATTGGCGTAATCGCGCTATCAGAGATAATATATTCACAGATTATAATTACATAGGTACGCGAGATTTATACAGTCAAATGGGTGTAAGAAATGTGTAACAAATTATGATAAACGTATATATATATTTTAACATGGTATGTAATGAATGAAATAATACTGCGAATGAGAACCTTGTTAAATTCATAACTTGTATCACGCTTTGATTATAGGTATTATATTGTATACCAGGCTGTAACGCACCATCAGTTGAATCGAAAAACAACCCATCGTTGCGTCAAGGGGCGAGTAAGTATCTGGTGACGCGGTTAGCCGCAGAACCGACGAGTCGGACTATTGCAGTATAATACTTTAATATATATAGGTATTATAGTATACGTCGTACATAATTCAACTCTTGATACCAATCTAAAAAAGTATACTATGTATTTTGCCTTCATCTTCGATGGCCTCAGCACTCAGTAACTTAGCAACATGAAGAAATCGAAAGTTATTCTATAATAGGTGACGAAAAAGAAATTGCATTATTCTCGGTTTCTGAATAGAGGGAATAAAGCATTAATGCACATATTTTATCTGATCCATCAAACCTGGCAGCCCATTATTAATTCCACGCAAATGAAAATAAAAAGCAAAAAAGAAAATATAAGTATTACAGCAGAGTGTTGGGGGAATCCCGCATTCCCATTGTTATTTTATGCTCGAAGTATTCGAGGTGAAGGAATAAAGGAGAGAAAAAAAGTTCCGGTGTTAAGGCTCGTGTGGTTATAGAGAATTGAGGGGAATATCAAAGAATGGGATCCGCCCATGGTCGCAATTTTGAACGCATGTGGGCCCCAGCATGAACCGAAAGGTCCGCTAGCCAAGCTGGGCCACCTCGGTTGCGGGAGATCAATATAGAGACGCAGGATCGCTCACGCCACCGTCGTGCACACGCGTATTGCCGCACACCCTTGACGCCCCTCTTTCCTCTTAATCTCTCGGTCTTTACAGCCTGCGCTTTATTAGGTCGGGAAGTAGTGGGCCGAGCGACGATTCGTGAGAAATTCTACGACGACTCATAACGCTTTGGCATTTATACTTATACCTACAATTAATTATTCTATATGGAATTAGATAATAATTTGATAATATTTCTGCATTATGTGTATATATATAAGGACATATAATGTGACTATATAAATGTGTATGGAATTAATATCGAAAAATATCCAGCTGTATACGAATTTGAGAGAATAAATATAGTGATCATTTTTTACCTGCATATTTTTAACGGATCAATTTTATTCGGTACATATAGATATACTGAACCGATAGCAACGAAAGTGGGTATCGGATATCCTCGAACTTGACACTATAAGTTGTGTTCAGTATGGTCACACACGAGATATAATAGAGCGCGGGGTCTTCATGTGTATATGTTATCTTTAGCATTATGCTGATGCGTCTGTGGTCAGAATTCTATAGGAATTCATAATTTTTTTTTCAGGAGTGAAGAAATTCTTGGACCCTAATCGCAATGCGACAGAGTTGAAGAGTTCTTTATCTATTTTTCAGTAATAATACAATGATAAGCGTGAAATCTGATAACATATTATAATGTTCATCTTTGGACTCTTTATTGAGATAAAACTGACAGTTTTACGGTTTCATTATCACGAACAATTAATCAAATTAAAAATATCGTTTGAAATAAAACTAAGCACGTATAGGTATATATGACTGAATAATTCCTTGATTTCGGAACGAATTTAGAATCATGCGATGGAGTAATAGACACGCTTGGGTTAACTTGCGCCGAACTATATAATACGTAGAAAAATTTTAATTCTAAGGTAAAGGTAGATTGTTCGGGTCTGATGGAGGGGAGTTGAAAATTCGTACATATGAAACTTATAAACTACCGCCAAAGAATATCCGAGTGGAACTTATACTTATGTGATAAGAATTTAATCATGAAACAGATGCAAATCTTTTATATACCTACTCTTCGCTGCAGCTGATCACCACTATACTTATCTGATATACTCCAAGGGCAGTTGAATAACAATGGTATATACCTAAACCACAAAGAGATAAGCTCATGCTCATTAATAATTAATGAAGAGGAACGCGACGCACGTGTAGCTAACTCCATTTTTTTCGGGTTTCGTTTTCTAGGATTACAGGTGCGTGAAGAATGTCATTTCAAACCAAACAAGTCCAACAAACGAATTTCGAAAAAATTGGAGATAATTCATATCAATTTTTTTTTTTTCGGCATAGGCATTGAAAAGTCACTTTTTGACGCCTGTTTTCGATCCACAAAGTGTCATTTTATACGGTTGATTTCAGAATTGCCCTATAAAGTCTTTATACGGCAGTCTGGATGCGCAGTTCGAAGTGCGCATTCCAAAGCTGCCGTATAAAGTCTTTATACGGCAGTTTCGATGCGCGGTTCGAAGTGCGCGACAGATCGCACCATAACCTAGCTCTTCGTCTAGTGAATCTCAACAGGCGTCAAAGTGACTTTTCATGCCTATTTGGAAAAAAATACAGTATGGGGCGCACCCGTAAACCGTTTTTGACTCGAATAATGATTTCAGAACTCGCTTCCGGCTCGCCTTCTCGCCTAAAAACACTTGGTTTACGGGCATGCCATATAATATACTATTCCAAGTTTGTAGAACATGTAAGAAATCAGTTTTTTTTTTTTCTCCATAAACTCACTTCTTTTGCTATTTCTTGAAGATCAAACCTAAAGAGGATACCATACTCAGACTGGGAAGATCAAATTTTGTGACACAAAAAACACCTTGGGTTATACGTTTTTAAAGAGGTATCGATAAGATAAGAACTCGAATAGGATACCAAATGTGCTCAATATCACTCAAAATAGGAAAAATTGATTGACGTATTTCTTGTGAACGGTCAGACCTAAGTACATGTCTAAAACTTGGTGGACTATCTTATCTCAGCGCACACTTATATAGAAGTGGTAAAATTTCAACCAGATCGAAGTTTCGGCCCTGGATTTGTTGAACTGTAATTGGTGGAGATGCCTATATACTTAAACAGCGCAGAGATATAAGCTCACCGATAGACCTTTTTTTCTTTCCTAATACTCACGGGTCGTTCACCCGCATATTACACTAGAAAATTGAGATTTTTAACAGGCGGAAGTGGTTCACCGATTGAAACCTAATCGCGACTTACATACTAGTATGTCTTTTTAGGGAATCTCTGTACTTATATTAATATACATATCTCAAGTATTGGTATATACCTGGTGCAGTAAATAATTCTACAAGTTCAGTTTTTTTTTTTTAAATATTTTTATTGACACAGTAATTCTACAATTTTTCGATGGAAAACTATGAAGTATTCCAAATTCCCTAACTAATTGTAAAAATTGTTACCAAGTTGTATATAAATCGCAGTTAAAAATCAGTTCGTCAATATTTTCAATCCTTTCGTTCACATGCAGTAAGCAGAGGGGTTTAATAATCCTAAAATGACCTAACGGTCGGGCGCGGTTCTTCCTAATTTAAAATGATTATAACCCACACATAGGTTTGATATATATATATAGTAGGTAACATACGTTATATACATATGGCGGAACTGTGGCCTGTCCAATACAATAATTGATAAACCGACTTCCTTTTCTGCGCGGTCTATTCTCGTCCCTTATACAATGCAGTCGATTAGTTATATTAATAATGAACCATTTTCTCAATTGTCATATCTATGAAATTTGAATATATCAAACTCTTTCGCCATTACCTTAAAATTCATATATATACCTTTCCTAATTCGATTATGACTAATCTAATACCGTAACACCAGCACTGAGTGGATGTATAGAAAGTCTAATAAAAATGATGGACACAAGTGACAGCAGCAGTAGCTGGTTAAAATTGGCCTCAGATATACCTACGGACGTGCGCGAACGTGAGTACGACACTTCCGGTATATAGGGAAGCCTAGCCGGTGCGGCGCAGGCCCTACATCCCATCATACTGTAAAAGCGCGGACAGCTGGGTTCCTCGTCGGTCGTTTCAACCGGCAGGCTACAGTCGGTTTAATAAAACCATGCCGGCATGGCATGGCATGCGCCAAAACTTATCGCGAACAGAATATCTCCCGCGGGAGGAATGCAGCTCGCAAATATTGGTTTCGCAGCTATGCTATATATCGTCGCGCAGGTATAATACACGCATTTCCCCTCTGCACGGCACGCTATAGCCATGGCTATGGCAATACTATGTCAGCCGATTCGACTTTATTCCATTCTTTCGCAGTACTACAGCCAGGACCGACCCTGTGTTCATTTTTTTTAGTACAGGTATAGGTATATCAGGCCACGGGTTCTCATCTATGTGTTATACTATTGAAAAAGAAACAAAAAAAATAAAAAATTCTAGGATCGATATTTTCTATTCAATTCTAGGTATACAATATCATTTCGGAGTTGAGTTAGCTGCTCGTCAATCAACCATGTCTCAATTCCTTTATCCTATCTCTGCCTCGATCGCGAGCATATTGTGTCGGAGAAATTACTCGCCACGACCTTGAGCCTGCAGGCCTCAACTTTGAGGAACAATTAATCGCAGCATCTGCGTCCCGGCGTTAAAAACCTTCGTATTATTTGTCATTTGTTCAACGACTGATAATTTCAAGGCTAGACGATAGGCTTCTAACTTGACATTCTTGCAATATTATTTCATATTTACAGGATTGGGGAAATAATTTTGTTTTTATTTTTGGAATAATTCCGTCAAGTCTCGTTTTCTAGATCCCTGAACCATTTATTACCATGAACATATAATCTAATAAGATTCTGTCGGCGCGCATCTTCCGCGGAATATCTGACTGCCGGCGTCTCAAGAGTTGCTGCGTCTCGCCTGGGCCGAGACCGAGGCCGGGGCGGAAACTGTACGTCGCGTTTAACGGCTGCGAAATGTGGCAACACCGCTGCGTAGGTTCCGCCGCGTCACGACTCGCAACGCTGAACACGCGCCGCGGGCGGCCGGGCGGAGTTACGGCGGTTTGTCCGCCGTCCGCAGTCCGCAGTCCGCATCGGTGCGCGGAGCAGTAGCCGCAGACCCGTTTTTCGCTTGAATATAAGCGTATATCGCAGTTATATCAAGCCGGATATAATAGAAATATATAGGAAACAGGAATCTCCGCTATATTATTTTTCAGCTTAAATCGTGCGTTTTCTTTTATATATACCTTGAATTTATATTTTAGCTACGATTTAGCCTTTAAGCGTTTAATGATCATTTTAGCCGTATGAGTTTCGACCGTTTTATATCATCGTCGGTTACCCGATTATCATCGGAACAGAAAAAAAAATCACAAACAATGTTTGACACGGAGAAATTTATCGTCGAGATACAAAAACGACCAGCTATATACGACGTTAACTGCGAGGAGTATAACGACAGGAATGCAAAGATGGACGCTTGGGACGAAATGTGCCAGGTGATGGTGCCCAATTGGGACAACTTGACGAACGAGGAGAGGAACACCGAAGGTACACAATACATAAACGTATACTACATAGTTTTACACCACCGCATCATCGATCGATCACATTTATTGGTATACCTTATATATTACACCTATACGTATAATAATATTATCGCGATGTTATCTCGCTGTATTACAATCACGTGTTTCTTATATATACTATATATCAAAACTATAATAGTAGGTATACAATATTTAATTGTATAATAAACACGAGGATATTATAGTTACTGAATTATTATTATTATACTCATCTGCAATATGAGAGCGTTCATAATATTTCTACGGAAATATAAATTATACTAATACATGTAATAGTATTTATCCTACAGATTTTCCTTATTAGTTATTTGCAAAAATAAACTTATATATGTATGATATTTTTCCTTCATCGTGTATATAATAATTATTGTCAGAGATGTAAATATAACAATATGATTAATCCTCGCTTTCCAGTCATCGTGTTATAGACTTGTAGACTTACACCTCGCCCTTCGCCCACCGCTTCAGAAATCCGTACGGAACTCTGTGTATGATACTTTGCGGGTAAAGCGCGCAGCTACGCTCGCAGGAAAATTATTATCTCCCGTTGCCCCCGTTGTTCAGGGCATGGCTGTACGTTGCGCATGCGCATTAACGCGTATAGCATGCAGCGCAATGATCGAATTAATTGAGCGGTTTACGAAGTAGCGAATCCGGCCGGTTCTCACATTATTATTAATTATTATTATCGTTATTATTTTATTGTCAATAAGTTTATTCGTGGTGTAAAATCTATAACTGGTTAAGAAAATCGTTTAAATTATTGATCGAATAATTCGATTTGTTTTTTTTTTTTTTTTCAGAAAAAAATTTGCGAGGAAAGTGGCGAAACATAAGGGACTACTTTATGAAAGAGTTGAAACTACAACGTTCACAAAAGTCTGGTCCAGCGGCTCGAAAAAGAAAGAAATACATATACTTTGATCAGTTGTATTTCTTGTTACCGACCGTCGAAAATAAAAGGTAAATTTTCTTCGCCGTAGGGGGTGAATATTTTTGGCGGGAATAAAGTAAAATTTAGTATAATATGTCCAGACGATGAATTGGAATTTAATGTTTTTTTTTTTTTTTTAGAAACGTGATCAAAAAAGCTTCACCACATCATCCGGACAGTGATAGCGAAATGGATAACCCGGTGATCGAAGAGTACGATTTTCCCGCCATGCAGCCCAGTACCTCAAGAGAGTATAACAACGTTTCAATGAGTTTGGCACAGCCGAAAATGCGGGGAAGATATTCAACCCAAATTTGTGAGACTTCATTGAACTCGTTCGACAACGATATTCACGATATTCTGTCTTCCCATAGCCAGCCAATGATACAAGACGAAGATTACGACCGAATGTTTCTTCTCTCACTTTTGCCTATGATGAAACAGGTCCCTGACGTTAAGAAACTAGATGTTAGAATACAAATGCAACAGATTTTAGCAGCTGCATTATACGCCTCTGAATCTAAATGATATGAATATTTGCATTGAACGTGTTGCGGCCTTTTGTGTTATGTTTTTATTTTTTTATTTTTTGCATTATTATTATTATTATTATTATTATTATTATTATTATTTTTTATATGAGAAAAGAAAAACTGTGCACGTTCGAAGTGTGAACTATCAATGGCATTAATGACGTCAGTTGTATGACGTCTCGTGATTGTTATACTTCGAATCTTTGTAAATAAATATTTTCGATTCTTTATTATTATTATTATTATTATTATTATTAATATTATTATGATTATTAATTGTGATGTACGAATGTAAGTTTGAGACTGTATAGCTCTGATCGTCCGTTGCGTAGAAAGCTATTGATAAGAATCGCTGGTATCACGATTAAGGATGAAACAGAGTTTTATGTCCTTAGAAAATAGTTGACTACTCGTTAATTAAATAAGTTCACGAGGCTCACTTGATAATTTTACGTCCGATTAATAGGTTGAAACATTAAACAGAAGTTTAATGTTTTACTAGATGTATCAATATTGTATGTTACCTGTATAATATATCTGAACAAAGACATTTGGATAAGAATCTGATGATCAGATTATTTATCGCAAAAAAAAAAAAAAAAAATACAAATATATATTTTTTGATTAATATACGAATTTCTTTTATTCTACCCTGTATTATGTTCACAATTCAGATTCCAATTCGTAAAATATATTCATTGATTTATTACATGAATTTTACCTACAATGATTTAGTTTTACTCGATCGATGGATCTTATTGACTGTAGTCACGAAGAATACCTTCTGTATCGTTGCATGATGTTACAGATGTCACAGGCAACGATCGAGGTATATCAAAAAAGGTCTGAAGGTACATCGGGTCATCGATAAAGAAGAAATGACTACTACACCATTGAATTTGTGCAATCGATAAAATAGTCTCCGATAAAGTTTCAGAAAATTGAATTTCAAATTCATTTGATGTTATTTTCTTGGCATATCATTATGGAAATTCATGGTAATTCATATAGAGCGAATGAGAAGCAGAAAAATTTCCCAATTTTTTATATACCCAAACGGAATCACTGATTCAGGTATTATTTGCCATAAAATTTACCGACTTTAGAAACTGGAGATCCTGAAAGCTGAAAATTTTAGAAAATTCGAAAATTCAAGGGAGTTTCGTCGAAGTGTTTGGGAATTTCGAATTAACCTTTTCAGTCTGAAAGGAAGAGGGGAAATTAATTTTCAATATTTGAAGATAAAAGTCTAAAACCAATTTTTGTCATGCGAAAAATAACAGAAATCAATTAATACTAGTCAGAATTTTGTATCTGAAATTGATTTCGAGGAAGAAATGCTTATTTAGCAGCTCACTAGTCACTAGTCCCGATTTCGTTAATAAGATTTTCGGAACTGAATGATACAGGATAGGCTCAACTACCAATGCCGATGTGTGTGACATTGATGTGAATGTCCGGTAATATATATAGGATCGTCGTGTGACTTGATTGGAAATAAATCCATTCCGTTGAACCCCATCGTTTCTAATCTGTATAGACCATATCGATATGTTGGTACATACATATAGTGTAGAATAGATGTATAGGCCGAAGTGTAGGCGTAGTTAGAGAAGCGAGCGCTGTTCGACCAGAAACAGTAATTACGTTTTTACGGAAATCGTTTCTAGGCTCTGCGATCCAATTTCCAACTGAGCTTCCAAGAGAGCAGTGACGCGTGCAGGTCAAAAGGCGAGAAAATTAAACAGAAAGAAAAATAGAATATAAACCGAAGTTGTAAATTCCCAACCCATAGCTGAGGTGGGTCTTTTGAAAAGGTACATTAACATGAAAAGAGAATATTTAAAAACTTAATTTTAACGTTGGAGAAATGATAATCGGTTGACGGTTTTAATTAGGGCAGAGTACATCCACAGGGCAAATCCGGCCACTAATAAAGATTGAATTTTTTAGAGAAAATTAAGTCGAGGGACTTGTACATTTTTTAGTTAATATTTGTGTAAAAGCTGGTGGTCTCAGATCTTCAAACAAAATTCCATGCAATTTTCGGTTCAAAGATGAACGTTTGATTCATCTCTCATAGTATATGAATGCAGTCGCTTCGCTCTATGCAATTGAGATGCATAATCTAGTAGCTAATCCATCAGACTCAGTTCTCGAAACTGAAACTTGTACCGTAAACTCCTATAAACTAACTACTTCATACGACACGCTACGTATAGCATAATATTATCCGACAAACCGAAGGCAATATTTCGTATCGACGAATGCTTTGAATGCCAATTGGCATAACTTAGCTGTTGTCGCATGCTTGTTAGTACTTAGTTGTTGTTACACCGCCAGAATGCTGTGAGCAAATGCTGAAGTTAAACATGCCGCAATGAATAGCTTACGTAGTTATATAGTCAATTGACTAATTGTTAAATGCACCTGTGCAGAAGCCGCTAAACAACCAATTAAGAATCACACCAACACGTAGTTCTAGAAGTGGAAAGAAGTTTATCTCGAGTTTAAGTTATCCAACGCTTTGTCGAACCTATAGAACAAATGGATAGTAATTTTAAGTCATAATTTATTATCTCTTGACATTAAAATTTTATCTTCTTTTCTGCAAGTCGGATAATAAACTAAGATTTTCCACGTATACGTCATATGCATTACAAATTCAGAGATAAAACGGCATGTGGAATCAGTTTTTTGATCATACAAGTACTTAGCGTCATGCAGTTTGGTGCAAACGCGCAGCTGTTCAAATAATTGTGAGTAGAATTATTTCTCGATTTGAACTCAAAGTTTAGAACTACTATATACGTAAAACTTTTCTGTATGAGAGAGTTCAAGTTTAAGGATCAAGGACTAATAACAATTGTCTGGTTTGCTAAGATTACTAGACTGGAAATGTAATCTAATTTACGCTATAATTTATGCCGAAAACGTACTTCGGGATTAAGACACCATCCTTGCAGGAGTTGGTTGACTAACAGTAAGGTAAGGCTTCTTACTATGGCTTGAGCACGATTCCAAGGCTGCAACTAGAAGATAAATTAAGTTTCTTCGTAACACGCGTGGCACCCCAAACAGTCAAACTTGGATTATTATCATCTGTTGTAAGTAATTGCTGTCTCTTCAAAAAATACAATAAACATAAATGGATCACCTTTCATCAGGCATTATCACTTTTCAACTGATTTCTAGTTTTTATACCAAAACTGTATAATACCTTAGAATTCTGATGGAAAAACCTAATAGGGAGAAAATAAGGTGGTGCCATAAAGTACTTTTTCCATTTTACGATAGGACTTTCTAGTATAATGCTATAGTGTCCATCAGAAACGAGATGTGACATCATTTGTCATTTTTATCGACATATTTGAGTATTTTGAAATTTTGTATCGAAAATTTTGTTGCCTACTAGCAGAGCAACGGCCTGACAAGCGTCGGGTCTTACTACTTGCTAAGATTTTCCGTGACCAGAATATCTCCGATTATTTTCCTGGGATTTTCCGAGTTACAACACCTGCTCTTTTCTCTTCCGAGAACGAATGGCACTTTCTGGTACCTGCAAGGGTGTTCGGGTCTCCCAGGTGCAATTTGTGATACGAAATGTGTACTGAAAATCTAACAGTCAACCTCGGGACTCACCAGATGCTAGGGCCACAGTTGGGGATAAAAAGAGAAATGTATGGGAGAGAAAAGAGATCTTGTCGCCACATTGTTCTCGTCGAATGCTTTCTTGGGCTGCGTATCCAAAATGGCAATCAACTCCATCCAGCAGACACTCTTCGTTCTTCCTTTCTCTCTTCCTATTTCTTCCCGTCTCGCAGTAAGAGGTAGATATTCGTTTTAGTTATACAGGCACAGTTACACTCCGGTTCATTATCTTCCTTCCTTCGAGAAAAAGTATACACATCCAGTCGGTATAACAACGGCTAAATTAGATTTGGTGTAATAATACAGTGCAGGTATCTTAGCTGATGTAGTACGACGCTCTGCATGAGTAATTCCACATAAAACCGGACAAAATAAATCAAATATGAAAATATACTCGAAAATGAATATATATGATACTATACTACAAGATAAAGGTAGACTGATTAGACCTGATCTGCGTGCTGTGACTCTGGAAAGCAAAAATTTTATTCAAACTAAAACGAGGGATATCTGAGACCGTATCAACCTTCAGCGATGTGATCTGGCTCGGCAAATATCACTCTCGAAAACTTTACCCGGCGCTTTTTTTGTGTCTGAACAAATTTCTGTGGACGAAAAAAGTGGGCTTCCTTCACCCTCTGTCTCCAGGATTGTTATCGTTACTTAGATACGGAAAAGTACGGTACTATTTTGACAAAAAATCACCTTTTATCTCAAAGCTTTAATTGACGGTGCAGGGAAATAAAATTTTATAACAATACGATAATATAGGTACCTATAACGTACGCAAATCAATGCAAACCGTAACTCATAGTTATATACAAACTATATGTATATATATGCTCAGTATAATTTTCTAACATTTGCATAACTTGGTGAACTCTAGCCGAGTTTCAAGACTGAAAGGTCGGCCTAAAATCGTAATTAAAATCTCGATTACCCTCGTCAAGCTAAGAGTATATCCGGTCATGTGTATCATCGCATCTTTATGATTCATAGTCTATACATATTATGTGCTTCAGCTCCGTACTGATCCGTGGTAGTAGTGGCTAAAGCTGTCCTATTTTCTGGGTGATAAACTCTCTCGCTATATACCTCTAAAACCTAAGCGAAAACGGCTTATACATAGATACGTAGGTATACACAATATAGATTCAATAAATAACTCACAAGCGATTCTCTCAAAAATCCTATGAAACAAAATTCAGAGGCGAAAATCTATCAGACATTTTATATCATATTATCTATGCATATACGTATTCACAACTTTAAAACCGCGGTTGACGTATTTACAATAAATAGATTCAAAGTGGAAGAATACCTCTATACCCAATCAACGATCACGGATTTATATACGGAACGTGTAGAATTTCTAAAAACAAAAATTGCTTTCGAACGCACGCTTTTTTGCTAAAGATTATAGGGAGGGGTCTCGACCCCTTCTTTCTTTCTTTTTTGCGTTTCTAGCGGTAATCCTAATCGCAGCGAATTCTCTTTTATTGCAGGAGTAGTCACGAAGGATATCTTACTTCACACATCTATATACATACTATACATACATAGATAGGTATATATATTTATAGGTACCAAAGAAATGTTCACATCCGTGCTCAGATTATGGCTGCGTAATCTTCGGCTATTACCTTATACCGCACTTCCATGAAAGTCATACAGCTATATTCCTAAAAAGGTCAGGAATACACGTAGTACGTATCTATCGAATGAAAGATTACTGACTAACTTTATTCACATGTAGTTTTTATTTTTGTCGAAAAATAACGAAAGTTACTTAATTTATTATTTTATTTATTAATTTAGTACATTAATCTGGAATTTATTGGCAAGTGAATGGACGTATACACGGAGAAAAATTTATAGTAAATTTTCTCATACTCATATAGTAGTTGTGTCATATACTTTCAATATGACGATTGTTCCTATACTTTATACCTAATGTCACCATGAATATAGGAATGTCTTTCTCACATTCATGGAACATTGAGTATAATGTATCGGAACGATCGTCATATTGGAAGTATATGACACAACTACTATATGAGTATGAGAAAATTTACTATAAATTTTTCTCCGTGATAATTGCGAATCAAGTTGGCTCGTGGTAGTATCTTGAGTTCTGCTCGTGCAGCAACGACATGTGAAATTATCATTATGTGATACCGATATGAATTTCCGGTCTTGTGATATGGTGCACTAAACGCTATGACTTTTTATCGTATAATATAGGTATAATGTATAAGTTTACCGACTCTCATATACCTAGGTATAGCTATATCCGAAAAGAAATATCATAAAGGAGTCATATAGCAGGATCAAAGTTCACAATGTTTTAGAAAAAGCACGTATTTCGAGCCGTAATGTTATACATAATATAAAAATGGTGTATATAAGAATGGTATTGTCGAAGTGATATCCTGTGTTCTCGAGAAAATTTTTCCTCTTACGACGATCGTTAAATGAAAATATGGCAGATGGATGGATGAAGTATGAATGCATCGTTGTTTTTGTTACCAAATATCAACTCAATACGACTTAGTATATCGATTTTTCCGCGAGGTAATTTGAGTTTTGTGTCTCGCGTTATTGTTAATGTGATCACCAGGGTTCTCTTATATCCTCATCTGGGTCGTATATATATACTAGGGTGCTTTTTTTGAAACGACAATTTTTTTTTTGCAACTCCCCATTAAAAATCTTGTTGTAGACGTCGAACGGGGAATCCTGTCGAATTTTTAGCTCTTAATTCCGATTCTAGTACTCGTGCTTTTCGTTTCAAGTTTTTCCATGCTAAAAGCATGTGAACATTACAACTTTTTCTTTAGTCGCGCAAAACTCAGCCGCATTTCAATGGATTGTTCTCATCCAAGATTCATTTTACAGAGAATTTAGTGTTCTTCAAAAGTGCCATTGGTAGTTTGGCTGTGGTTTCAACCGCCGCACTTGTGTGAGCCTCCAAAGTCAATTTTATGCATAATTCTTCTTTCTCGCTGTGGGCGAATAAACAGTTGGACTTGGAGAAAAAAACTTCACAACAATTTTGTAGGAAATTTATTTCTCTACAAAAAAAGTTCAGTACATAAAGTCTCTCAAACCAGTATTTCAAAAGATATAAGGACTTTGATTTTTTCAAACATAAAATTCCAACAAAATGTCAAGTTCAATATTTTCAAGTCAGTCAAACTATCTTGGGCACTTTTAAAGAACACTAAATTCTCTGTCAAATGAGTCTTGGATGAGAACAAGCCATTGAAATGCCGCTGAGTTTTGCGCGACTAAAGAAAAAGTCGTAATGTTCACATGCTCTTAGCATGGAAAAACTTAAAACGAAAAGCGCGAGTACTAGAATCGGAATTAAGAGCTAAAAATTGGACAGGATTTCCCTTTCGACGTCTACAACAAGATTTTCAATGGGGAGTTGCAAAAGAAAATAGTCGTTTCAAAAAAAGCACCCTAATATATACGCAACAAAATATCTCACAATCAGAATGACAAAATTTCTGAAAGCTCAGAGACGTTTTTTTTTTTTTCTAAAAAAAAATACATAACGCGATGTATAAAATTGACATGAATTGTATATGAAATTGAAAAAGTCAGGAATTTGCGGTTCAAAGAGACTTTGGGAAAAAAAAAACTCTTCGCAAGTCCAGGACTTCATGCCTCCGAGGTTTTTAACCGCAAAGGTGTAAATTAAAGGCAAAGAGACCCAACAAGAGATCTACTACACGGCAGAGGCTCAACTAGTGGTGGCTGGCCGGCGCACAAGCAGAGCATACCCCGTGCGTCGCGACGCCGCAGCGTCTGGTCCACAAGGGAAGGTTTTTAGGGATGACTGTGGAGCCGCGACTCGCAGCATCCAGTCGCCTCTAAGACCGCGACGTCGCGTTACTTTGGACCCAGGATTCCCGTGCGAGAAGTCGCTCTATAATTGCAAAGTCAATCGTTGGAATACTATATATATATATATATACAAATTTCTCTATATAGTGATATCTGCAATAACTTCTTTTATATATATATCACTTTGAGAGTTTTGTCATTATAAAGAAAAGGGTAGCTTGAGATTTTCCAGCCCGTCATCTTGAGTACGTTTTTATGAAATTTAACAAAATACTTTATGCCTTTCCCAGCATCCGTTTACTAGTTAATTTTTTTTTTTTTTTTTTGTCTTGATCAAAGATTTTAGTATCAGACTTAGCGAGGATCTTAGCGAGGAGATTCTTTTAATTATAGAGATAGAAATTGGGCAAGTAGAAGATTTTAGTTTCATTTCCCTTCACACCTAAGACTTGTTGATATTAGTTTCTGCAAAGTCCAGAGTCACGAGTTAGGACAGAGAAAATAGAATAGTATATAGTTTTATCTTGTTGATTGGAGTAACAGATTGTTTGCCAACTCGGGGAAGACTCCGTTCGCGAATGTCTTGCTGACTGGCAGTATCAATGAAAAAGGGGTTTGACATTTTTTTTTTTTGTTAATCAAGGAATTAATTGAATTTCTTTATTAAATACTAACCGGGATTTTATCCATGATAAATTTTTCCCATTTTACATCCTTCAATCGTTTACGAATTAAAATAAGGAATAAATGTGTCGAATTTGAACGCAAAATAATTATAAAAAATTCCTCCAGTTTTATAACGATGTAAAATACCTTCGAATCTGATGTAATACATAATTTTTCACGCTTTATTTTCGACGTTTACCTCTCAATCTCAAGTTCCGGTGAACAAAAAACTATTTAATTAATCATGGCTTACGTTAATAATCAATTCATCACAGCTAATGCAAGAATTAATTTTTTTCGTAATTATTTATGGTTTTACCCGCACACAGCATTAACGGAGTTGTAAATTGTTTGAATAATTCACCCCAAAAAATTTTGTATCATTGTAAAATAAAAGTTGAAATTTAATTTAGTTATTTGAAACAAAACATCTGCAGGCTGTTCGGCGGTTCGGCGCGGAACTCTGCACCCTCGTAAAAATGTGGAACCGAATTAAGGGAGATCTGTAGATCTGTATACATTTTTTAAACTTTCGTACAACTTTTATCGCCGTTTACTTCCTGATTCTAAACAAGGTCTACAAGGTTCCTAGGAACAGTTTTATTTAAAAAAAAATACATTTTTAATGCCAAAAACTAGAATCGGCTTTAAGTTTTTTTGACTGAAAAATTGAACCCCTTTGAGTCCGAAATAAAATTCAGCAAAATAGTTGCTCGGAGAATTCCTCGGTTGGTAATATTTGATTGGCTTGTAAAAATGTTTGGAAAATATACATAAATATAGGAAACGAGTGAAATTGATTTGTAAATTTTCTTTAGAATTGATCGACGTAGCTGTCAGCGTGTCGATAAACTGATATAAAATAAATATCTGTGAGACTAGAATATCTCCTTTGCGATCGTCTATCTGCGATAATAATCGAGGTGACCCGATGACCGCGTAGATCGCGGCGTCGCGACGTTAAGCGTTCTGTTCTTTCGCGGATTTGAGCAGTAAACAAGTGAAAAATAACTTCCGGGCCGAGAAGGCGCGGTAAGAATCGGGGACAGAGTTAAAACCGGATGCGAACCACACGCCGACACATTGGAAGGGAAAATATTGACGGCTGTCAACAATTTTTTCACGACATCCCCTTTGGTTAACAAAGTCAGACTTCTGATGGTGAGTGAAATGGGTAATGAGATTATTTCCTGAATTTACTCATTTTCGTTCAAGATAATATGTGAAACTATTATTTTTTCGAACTCTATAATGAATTAATGTTCTAATTAATCATTGAACCGATTTAATGATTTATTGAATTATTCAAGAATCAGGTATACACATTACTTCATGAAATTATTTTTTTCTTTCAAATCACTGCCACGACGCTGTGAAGAATTATTATATTGACTAAGTTTTTCAATCTGATGATAATTTTTTTCAAATCTGATCATAATATTAAAAATAATTTAGATTTTATGGGCTTCACCTTGAGCACAGATTGATTACACCGAAGAAAGAGTGGTTGTCCGGGTACAGGTAGCATCGTTTATCGAAGCTTCTTCAAATTTAGTGAAAATATTCAACATTAATGTAATTTTCTTTTTGTGAACGATATGTGAAAAAAAAATTACGTGTGACGTTCTCACAGCAATAAAAAAAATTAATTTACCCTAAAATGACATCATTTAACAATATTCTTTTCGAATTTAAAAAAGCTTCGACGAACGACGCGCCCTGTACCTACAGCTACACAGAAAGAAAGGGTAACTTGATTCAAGAAAATTTTGCGGTCCAAAAATGGAGACCGAAATTTTCTCGGATCAAATCAAAAATTTTCTCGAACCAAGAAAATTGGCACAATTTTCTTGGTTCGAGAAAATTTTTGATTTGATCCGAGAAAATTTCGGTCTCCATTTTTGGACCGCAAAATTTTCTTGAATCAAGTTACCCTTTCTTTCTGTGTACGATAACCACTTTTCCTTCGACAGAATCGATCTATCTAAGACAAAGTCCGCATAAAATCTTGAGTAATTTTCAATTAAGTCTCAAAATAAAAGTAATCACTAATCAGGTTTGAAAGAACTGTGTCAATTAGAATGTTTCGTCAAATCATACCGCAGTGATTTGAAAATAATTATTTCCAAGGTGTATATATCCGTCTAATTGTCAGATTGAGATTACTGAAGATATATAGTTCGAAGCTGTTTTTATGAGACGCTAATTGTCAGCTTAATCTGTAAAAAAATATTTAAATTGAAGTACATAATATATATTAGTCATGACTTGTAAAGTGCATTGCTCTAATGCTCTAGACTGTTTGGTACGTTGTTAGAGAAAAAGAAAAAAAAAAAGAAAAAAATTCTGAAGTAAAAACAAGTACAGCCTGTACTGTACTACCGCTAAGACTTTTCTTCTTAAATCCACTTGATTTTCCTCTCGAAAAAATATGTCAATCTGTTTATTTTTAACGTAAGAACAAATCGATTCTTAAGCTCTTCAAAATCGTACAATAAATCATGCAAATATTTTAATCCACTACTGTGTTTTCCACCGTTGGAAGTAAATCCATCATTTTACGTCGTGAATAGTTAAAACGGTTAATCGAGGGGATTAAAGCACTTTGAATTACTGAATATTCTTAGCGGTGGTTTGATATTCCTATGCGTATTTTATAAACTCATTTCGATTTCGTGATAAGAAAGCAAAAAAATTAAATGAAAATTCTTACTTTTTATCACCTATACGGTGATATAAGAAAAGTATTGGTTTCGGTCGAAAAGTGACTTTTGCTAATTCGACAAATCTTTACGTTTTCCATCCTCTCTAGAATCCGAAAAACAGTCTGTCGGTTTGTCCGACAAACTCGCGCGATGCAGATTACGGAAATATTGTCTCTATGGTAAAATCTGAAATTTCAAGGACTCTACATTCGAATTACGGTGTTACGAATGAAGAATTGCTATATCCCATTGAATTTGAACTTTCGCTTCTATCGGAAATAAATTGACTTTCAATTTTATTTAGTGGAGAGTCTTGATTGATTTTTTGATTGTATTCCGACGTATTTTGGATCAACAATAAAACAAGAAAGCAAAAACATAAATAAAATGTAAAAACAAAAAATTGACTTACCTATAATCGTGCAATGCTATAGTTCAAGGAAATATCATCCTCATCAGCTTACAAGACATGAACACCTTTACCTATTTTCCGCACTTTTTTTTGTGTAATTAACGTCAGAAAACTGAAACAAGTCGTTTTTGAAAAAGTTGAGACGGCATGCTCGTTTTCCCCCCAATTTCGATTTTTCGCGAGGTGCCCGTTTTGCCCCCTTCTCCCCTGCATTTACAATACTTTTTTTTTTTTATTCTTGCCAATTAAAGATATAAATGTTTTTTCGAGTTCAAACCAATTACTGTATTCTGTACTCAGATTACATTATATTAGTACATTGGTTTGCAGGCTGATGAAAAGTACCGCGAAGAATCACTGTCTTTCCAGTCTTATTTTTCTTTGAATAGCTTATCTGTAATTAGGGATGAGTATAAACCAAGATTACTTCAGTTTAATTAAACTGACTGCGCAGAGGTGTGACGTGATTTAAGCTAATCAATCTTTACTGTTCCTCGCTGACTTAAGCTAACCGAAATTTACTCAAGTTAACCATAACTCGACTTGGTCAGAATTTAGAGCTAACCGTTAACCAGTAGCCACTATTTTCTCTAAATTAGAAATTTCTAATCCCTTAAGGGTAGTTACTTGCGGCTTGTAATTGGCTCCCATTTACATTGTAGATGTCAACAAGCTACAAGACCGTAACTCGAAGTTACTCAGCCTATTCAAATCTCCTATGTTAACAATATTTTAATGGGACCAATTTACATATCTGTTTTCGAAAGATATTAAAGTCTAATAAATGTTTAATTTCTTGATAAATTTTACTGACTTTTGACGAGGAATGAATAAGTTTTTCTCGTTTTTTCTCGTCCTTATATAATCTCAAATGTTTTAAATATACGTAATTACGTTACAACTATTCAATTTCGTAGCTGAAAATCGATCGCTTTTTTATTGAAAAGTGAATAAAAATTGAGGAAAAAAAAAAAAATAGTGAGATGAAAAACAGAATCCGCTTTCCATCTGGAAGCAACTTAAAGCCTGCTCCATCCTTTGAGAACGTGTCTGCGGTTATAAAAGGCACATTTCGTAGTTACATTACGAAGGCTCGAGGCTATACTGCTTGACGAAGACGGACTAGCTGGACCTTACCTTCTTAGATTTTTTTTTTTTTTTCCGTCTTCTTTCTTTCGCCTTCGCAAGTTTTTCCTCCGACTACTCCAAGACTTCTCCGCGGATATAGCGATGGGTATTATTTACTCCGAGAAATTTTACTCCTTCGATTCCTGAAGAGATGAAAAAGGGAACGAAAAAAAAAAAAAAAAAAAAAAAAAATAAGAAAAAATTGGGTGGAAAAAAAAAATATCGAAGATTGTGGATCCTCTTCACGTAATTTTTATTATAAGCCTGAGAGTAAAAATTCCTTTACTTCGTTTAATCAATGAGGAGGAAGAACTCGAACTTGGAATGAGATGACAAATGCCCAGACTCACCAAAACGACTCCCTCATTGTCACGAAACCATTCGCTTACACATAGCATCACTTTTAGCATCGTTAGAAATAATTTCTAAGGATTCGAATCAAGTTTATAGGAATCGAAAAATGACAAGAAGGAAATGAAACGGGTTTTATAAATCAATGAGAAAATTTATGAAACTCAAATGTGGCTAATATTTTATAAACATGTGTGAAACGAATGATTCTACATTTTTCGTAACGGCTATATATGGTATCAACTTATCATCTAGTTGCGGTGACGCAGTACGAATGTGGGAAGATTCCCACAGTTGAATTTCATTTTCCTGAGGTTTTGAGTTGGTTAAAGTCGCGAGGAAACGGTGATAACTGTCAGGGATTTCGTTTTCATTTCAAGGACGGTATATGAAAGCTCTGAAAATTTAAAGCTCTCGTCTTTCAGGTAGGTAGTATATATATTTCAACGTACCTATATCTATCTATCTACCTACCTACCTACGGAAATAAATGCATGGAACGCTTATGAATATTTATAAAGAGCTATGCGAAGCCACCAGAGGATTCAAAAGTTAACTCATACCAAAATTTCGCTCAATTTACTCATAGAATCTACCTGACAATTACATATAAATAATAGAGCTAGAGTAATCCCACAGTATTATAGGAGAAAATTTAACGAGAAGTTTAAACAAACTTGTGAGACGTCTCAAACTATTTCCATCATTGAGGAAAAGAAACTTTCATAATAATTAAAAAGTACATTTTTATATTTCCAAAGTGATTTCTGCGATCGATTTATCTCCGTATTTCGGAATGATAATTATACTTGCACTCAGCATTCATCAGCATCCTACTATTCTCTATTCTCTCGCTTAATTTTTCCGAAGATCCTTCGATCTAATTAATTATTAATTGACCCGGGGGGGCTATTGTTACTAAAAACCCTTAGATGCGTGGGACGGCTTACCTACTCTTTGTTTTATTTTTCGGGAGTTGATTTTCGCCCGTATACATCCATCCGCAGTCACAGGGGAGGGCTAAAGAATTATACAGGAATACATACATCTAAGGTATACATGTTTTTCCAAGGAGATCACCATTTTCACGGTTGTCTGCACATATAGAGATTTTCTCATGAATTAACCAGACAATCGTATCATTTATACCTGAACAACGAATTTTCAGACACAGAGTGACAAGAAAACAGAAACAAATTTCTTATTTTCTAATTCAACAAAAAAAAAAAAAGTAGAAGGTTCAAAATATAAGGAAGAGAAATTTCAATTCCCAAGTCAGTCAGTTTCAATCTAACTCTGCAGGGGCTAGATTCAATAAATCAAGTATATACTACGTAGTCTGCTGTATTAGAATATCATGAATGAACAAAAAAAAAAAAAAAAAAAAATACCCTTAAAAATTCTTAAAACGATATAAATTTCGGTTACGACTCCCCCCACGGTATAACATCGTAGTAATATTCCTCGTTCCGTGATCCAGCTCCCCCTTCGATTTGATGCTGTGAAATTGCCATGTGTATACTACGTGTAATACACAGAGTTACTCTGTGTGGTCCCATCAATGTTTTTTTCACAATAGATTTACCCCGTTCACATCACGAAAATATTTCTCCCTAAATTTCACCTCAGTTTCTTATATACGCTTGAACGGAAGCACGCCCACACCTTCGAATATATTTATTACAAGGTGAAATTCACAGCTGTAATAACATGCGGAGGGATCAATATTAACCCTTTATAGAGATTGTATAGGTCGAGTTTCGTTCCGTTCAGAAAAACTCATTGAAGTGTATATACGAGATCTATACTTGATCGAATAATGACCAAATAGCATCCCTTAAGGCTTACGTGACTTAGGGTAGTCATATTTACACTAAAGCGAAGATAAACATTGCTGTTTTCAGGTATACGTGAGATACCTGTATTCTATGTTTAGTCAAGGGGATGAAATTAGGGAATTCTTCTTTTAACTGCAGGGTTGAAGTTTGAGTCAAAGAATCTTTTCAACCCTCATTTGCAAATTTCATTCTTTCATGTGACAAGGCTTATCTGAATTATTGAATATATTAAATTTCTGTAAATTATTGGGAATTAAGATTTTTTTTTGTCTGTATAAATATTCACGAAGTTTATTGTGAGCCGCGTGTAAAAATTGATTTTTTTTCATACGCAATTGTTATTTTCTTTCAATTAAGTATTGGAGTAGGTATACCTTTGATATTTTCTTCCCCTTTGAAAAAATACACAACACAATTTATATTTTCGAATCTATATACTGATTAATCTCAGCTTCGTTTTGTATAATATACACGTTCATTAATTTTACTCCCTAATATTTCGTTTACACATCAGGCACAACGGGAAATCAAATTTAATTTCTACGAGCTCCGAACGAATAGAAAATTCAATGCATATGCTCGTACCTATACATAGGTACGATAAGAGTTTCCTTTCGATTTAAATTATTCTTTGAAACTTGATGTTTAATTCCCCCAGGTGACTCGGAGCATGTAGATGTACTACTTTGTGCCATTGTCTGAAATCTGTTCGCATAACAAAACGTATGTTTTCTTGAGTAATTAATTTACCCCTTGAGACTCACTAGTACGTGATATGGACCCATGGCACAGAAGACGTGTTATATACATATATATGCTGGTCGCAACATAATTACAAACCTATTTGCATGCCATTATTCTTGTAAACGTCAACAAGCCACCCTATTCAAGTCTTCGGTGTATTCTGTCTATCCAAAAGGTTAATACACAGCATTCTCCCCTAATTGCGACTAATTCAGACAGTTGGAAAACGCCCGAAATATTTTGGGTCGTCGACGCACCAGCCAGCTCGTTTCATTACGGCGTTTTATATGGCTTTGACAGGATTTCAAGGGATCATATTATATTCTAAGCCGTCCTTATAATTTGACGTATTTTTATTTACCGCAATACTACATAACATTTCGGCAAAGTCAAGTCACAGAGCTGCAGGATTTTTTTTTTTTTTTTTTTTTTTTTTTTTTTTACCACCATATATATATAAATGAAAAATGAAGCCATATTGAATTACTGTTTTTCGCGGACTGTCATATATTTCTATTTATTGGTTGAAAACCATAAGACCACCAGTGACGTAACTATAGAACGAGTAAACTTTGCAGTATACTGTATAACTGCATCAGCACGTTACTCGTCTGGCAAAAGTGCCCGTTTACCACTATAAAGTTCCCGAAGAAAACTATAAAGACTCACCGTCTTAGCCATCGTACAATCGCAATTGCTAGAAATGTTAGAAATTTTTCAGGTGTTAACAGCTACGTGGTTCGAATTACTTGAACGAAAGAAAAGTTATGGTTATTCTAACACAGCTCAGATGGAAAATCAAGTACCAATTAATGCTACCCTCTTGGATTTGCACGGTAAAATTATATATTATATGTTCGTTCGTATATATTAATGCATGAATAAATTACTGGAAGAGCTAGTTTTCTCATTACACAATATATATATATAGTAATGTCAAGAAGTGAGGGATTGGTGTATAAACAGACTGTTAACTGACAACATGTATATCCATGGCACTTTGGTTGATTAACCCTTCATCAACCCCTCTGGTAAAAAAGACTTTAATACGTAACGTTATTATCCGGTTTTTACTCATTTTGCAAAAGAGTTAGATAGGGTGAAATAATGGAGCAATGATTTTTTTCGGGGTAAATAAAATCGCGTTACATCATCAGTGCAGATATTTTTTACAATTATTTCCAAGAGCATGGCACATTTGTTCAGAAATTAATATGACCACTGACGTAGCCTTCGGCATCGAAATCCTTGAGTTCATTCACCGCATAGGGCGATGTAGAAAGTAAGGCAGTATGTCAGGCGCGAAACTCCAAATAAAAGCGCGATGGCCAAGGTGGTCGAGAAAACGGTCAATACAACTATAGCTGTTATAAGGTAAAAACGGGAAGCTCGAAGCTTTCGAAGTAAGGCTGCACGTTGTACAAAAGCGCGCAGTTCTAGTTTACTTGAACCGTAGTTTTTTCTACTATTCTAGATTACTTCGGATATAAAGATACTTGATCAGAGCTTTTTATTAATAAACTTTTCCTCGGTCAGCCTTCTTCGTGCATGGCTTGCACAGCGGCCAGAAATTGGCAGAAATTTTCTGGTAAAGGTTTCCGGATTGGCTTCAAAAGTTGACTCAATTTCGGGCCGAAAGGTCGTAAGGTTTTTTGTTTTTTTTTTTTTTTTATTTTTTTTTTATTAAAATATTAACCAATTTTTGATGGATCAACGCTCAGTGTACTTTTATCCGCAATTCGTGGGAGCAATTATATTTCATTTCAATAACCAACATATTTATGAATGGATAAAAAAATTTAATCAGACAAGTCGCAGACCGTTTGAAAAAGAATTGACATTAATTTCTAAATATAAAGAAACTGACTGATTTTATTTTCTCCTTTGGGATTACAAGTCCGATGCAGAGTAGTAGTAAGCTTAAAAAATAATCCCAGAGGTATAATTTCTGGGATTTAATTAACAGGGTTTTAGTTGAAACGTCGTGATCAGATATTCAGAAATGCTATGCAGCCATCCTTTATTTCTGTGCATAGAATAACGATGGGATTTTTCTGCACCGGATTAAAAGGAGAAACATGAAAACAGGTGATTTTGTTTCACTAAAAGAGCTGGGTGTAGGTGAAATATCGAATTGAATAATCGTAAAAGTATAGGCCTAGGCTTTTAGACTATACATTGAGAAAAATGAGAATCGTAATATCAACAATAATTCGCTTGCTAACCGAATATTGCTAAGATAACGATTTTTTCTTGCAATATTATAATGCTTTCCAATTATTGTTGCAGTTACGTTGCTGCTTCAACAATAAAATATTGCAGATACAACAATTTGTTTGCTACTGTAGCAATACAATATTGCTGTACAAGCTTGCAATATTTATAGAACAGCTTCAGCAATGATTATTGCAGGTTGGTATGCAGCAATAATGTTTTATTACTGTTTTATTGCAATTCCAGCAATATTTTTTTCTCATTGTAGCTTCTGTTTTTCATCCGATAAAGAGCGGTGAATTATAAGAAAATCAATAGAAATATATGTACAGGTCTCGCCACAAATGATGGAGAAAAAAGAAGAAAAAGAAAAAAAAAAAAAAAGTAAAGCTCTATAATCCGCAATACTTTCTGATCGTGTATTTGATTGAGTCGGGTATATAATACGACGATTTATTGTGGGCGCAATTCTTTAATATAATACCAGATTAATTTATCTTACAAGACGTAGAGTGAATGAAATTGACATAGATTTTCCACGCTCAATAATATTCCAGATCCTGAATAATTTTAAATCATTTTTTACTTTCTTCATTTTTATTCCTTCTCTTCTTACCTACTTTTATTTTTAATATCCTTAATCGATGTGGGCTGTCTTTATGGAATCCACTTGTTCGTGAGTTTATGATAAGAAAAAGCTCGCGAGCCTCGGCTTGTACTATATAGGTAATAAATAAAGTATTGAATTTATTATTTACGACAGCATAAAATTTTCATATTATAGCCATATGAAAATACGCGGTTGATAATATGAACTGAAATAACTTAATATATTATAACTGGTGGCAATGTAGGTATGTATATGCAGTCCTTGTAAATATAAATTTCACACGTCTGCAAATTTAACGATTTTTCTTTTTTTCTTTTCTTTTTCTCTCTTACTCTCTATGGTTTTCGATATTTTCTCTACATTCTTTTTTCTCTCTCTGATACCCCTCATCTCCAAAATACTTGATCAAATCGAAGACCTTTCCTCAGCGATCTTCCGCTATCACAAAAGAATACTTTCAATTGAATTTCTAAAAAACGCTGCGGAACGGTCAAGTGGTGTTTGCTCTCCTTGGCTCAAATTCTGGATGAGTATAGAATATCAATGTATTCCAACAGAATTTTCCCTACCCATATGACGAAGAATATCAAAATTATTTTCAAAATATGGAACATATAGGTATGCTTGGGATACTGGATTTTAAAATGATAATGAATGTGTGATAAAATACAAAATTCGTTAAATCTGTGTTAATAAATTTTCTGAAGGATGAAATTTTTGCAAAAAGATAAAGAGAGAGAGATAAAAAAAAAAAAAAAAAAAAAGAAAAACCATCTTTATTCACCGTTACAATAAAGATCAGAAATTTTTTCTCGTATATTAGCGTATTCACAATGGGGCACGTGTTGTAGATATACCTGTGCTCTTTTTTTGTCCAAAAACCTTTTATGTCCGTGTCCCACATCCCTTAGTTCTTCTAACTTTCGCACGTGCCTGTGGCCGAATACAAAAACATTCCTAAGGTACAAAACACGTTCACTGAAGGAGGAAGTACCTCAATTGTCTACACGTTTTTTTTTTTTTTTTTTTTGTTTTTTGTGTCTTTTTTCTTTATTGTCTTCGACCTTTTTTCTTTCCTCGTGTTTTAGGTACCGCATATACTGAGAGAGGGAAGCATAAAAAAGAAAAAAAAAAAAAAAAAAACTTTTGCGGGTATTGCTTGTGAAAACGAGCTGTGCGATGTACCGCGATGTACCTACGCGTTTTAATTCACATACTAAGCGGCAAAAGCCACACGGAATATAAAATATTCAAAAAATTCACCTAACAAGAAACGTATACCTATAGTATAATCCAAAACTCTGTACTCTCAGAGGTGTACCTTTGTCTCCCTGGTCTGATCTCTGATGTCTATTATTATTACAACAATTCAACTTCTTTTCACAATTTTGAGAAGAAAAATCTCATTATTGCAAACAGTACTTTATATTCGAAACGTAGCGAATCATTTCTATTATGTTTAAATCGAATTATAATCAGAATGAAAAGGTCTAAGAAACCATATATATATAGAGAAAATATGACGAAGAATAAAACTAATTCCCAATTATTGTCAAAAAAATTTGTAACTTAGGAATAACTTTGATTTTTCTTCTCGTTTCCTAATGTTGTTTTTTCTTTTTATGAAATTCTTCAGATTCCTGAATCTTTTTTCGCTTGTCTGTTCTGCGTGCAGGCGTTGCCCAATCTATCGCGGTGCAAGAAATTTTTCTAAATTACATTTCCGGTTAGGATATAAGCTGCTGCAGGCTTGAGGCCACAGGACTTTTGGCTCCTGGATAGCCGGATATAGCTTTAAGCCTGGAGCACAGACTTTTCGTGTTCCGTGTTCGCCTCACCTACAGGCGCCACGATCGTTCACACATAGCTGTGATTGGTCGGCGCTGCGTGTGAGTGACTGTACACTGGTGACGATCTCTGTAGGTGAGCCGAAACGAAAAGTCTGTGCTCCAGGCTTTACGAATCGACCGATCAGTATTCAGACTGGCATCTTCGTCGCGATGTTACGAGATGAGAAGATTGAGCTAACAGGCCATACGGTCACTGGGTTACCTGATCCAGGGTAGATCGGTCCGCGTTACCTAATACGTGAACACTTTTATTAATTCACTTTTTATACAGGTACGTTCATTTTTTACCTTTCGCTTTCTCAACGCGTTGCCTCCCCCACTATCATGATTTATCGACGTTATTCAAATCACTGCAGATTTACGATCACATCAGGGTAGAATAATGTTGCACTTTCGAGGGGTAACTCAGCGATAACAATTTGTAAAACTGAACTCTGAACTCATATTTTTTTATTTTTTTATTTTTTTTCGATCGATAATGAACAAGAAATAAATTTGAACAAAGTCTGCGCAATTTATCATAAAGTATTATGTCGTTCATTTTACGGATATTCAACCCAACTTGACTCTTGTTCCGCAAAATTCGATCTGCTAATTAATTTAGTCCCACGATGTTACAATTTTATGAACTGTAGGCTTCAATACGTTTTTGAAAACCATTTTTTATCGAGGTAAAAGCTGCTTTCGATCATCAGACATCAGACTCTTCAAATATTCAGTGTCTCTTTCAATCGCAAACACAAAATGAAATGCTAATTAATTAAAATAATTATATATCTCGCTACGTGTGGCAAAATTTATAAAACTCGCTTAATTTCTCCGTTAATCTTTTTTCCCCATATCAACTTGATAATTTATTCACGTTTCACTGAATCGTCTAGTCTCTTAGAAATTCCGTGTTTATAGTTGCAATCCTGGTTTTCTCGTTTTCCCCATGTTTTTAACAATCTGTATAGTTAATTAGAGTTGACTTGCCGACCGAGAATGTGAGAGTACTCGTCTTATAATTACTCTCGATAATAAACTCAATAATTCGTCTTTGAATAATAATCATTAATCTTCGTAGAGCTTATGATCTTGATGCGACACATGTGGTGATTATAAGCCGTGCATAGAATACAGGGAATCCCCCTTCGTACGTGTCGACTTTGCAGTGGTTTGGGACTTCCCTGAGGCTGGGGAGATTCTTCCTCGTGAATAGTTGATACATCGATTAATTTCAGGTGTGAATTTCTGTCAAAAATGTATACTTAGATAATATAGTTTACATAGTTTGAAAGAGAATGCAGTGCAATCAAAAAATAGCTTTCATCAACATTAAAAAAAACTCATTTCTCCTAAAAGACTTTCTCATTCTATGAGATTAGAAAATTTAATTTAAAAAATTAAAAAACATCTACTACTCAGTTATTCCGTTTCGTGTGTCTTTTTTTTTTTTTTCATTTTTTAATTTTTTTCAAATTTTTTACCATTAAATTGAAGTTAGTTGAGATTTGAGTGCTGATGATCTCGAGGAGTTTGTACTGGCCTGACGTAAAACTTTTTAGCCGTCCTATATATCAGGGGGCATGACGAAATTTAAGAGTTTTTTTTTCTTTTTTTTTTTTTTCTTTCAAATTAATCTCGAAGCTACGTTTAAAACTGAGCATCAACTTTTTTTTTTTACGACACCTATTATTTTGCAAAATTCATTTGTTCAAGTATTTACGATCCTAGGTAGGTAATATTTCTTCTTACCGCAACACCAAATGATATTCACTCCTATAACTCTTCGCTGTGCCACCCAGCCAGCAATCTGTTGCTCTAAAAGCAACCGCCGTTAATACACAGCGCGGAAATATGCAAAGTCTAAGATTAATAAAGTTTCATCGCCAGTTTTCAACCCGCGGCTCAAAAATCTACCCGATTAACAAGATCCTCACTTCTCATAGTCGCCTAAAGCGACTGAAATTTTTCACCCTTATACAGACATAATGAGCCAGTTTTTTTTTTTTTTTTTTCCTAACTATTCTAATTATTCTAATCGGACTAATTTCGAGACAAGATATTCTCCACAAATTACTCATCTATATGTGAATCTGGAAACAGTGTTTCCATATCCGTAAAATTGCGAATTTAAAAAGTTACCAAAATTTTATAACGCAACGTTTAATGCTCACATGACGTGAAATTTGTGCTGTGCTTTTCGGGCTATAAACTAAATCTCAAACACATGTGTTTTCATAAAAGTGTATAAATACAGAAACGGATGGACTGCGGTGGGTAGGCTTGACAGCATTCGATCATTTTTTTTTTGTTTCCAATTTGTTCTATATAAAAATATCAGCAGAATATGGAGTTCGGAAATGAAATTGCACATTTACTATAATACAGAAAGAAACACTTGAATGAAATGAAAGTTTAACAACTTATCTTCAGTCGAGTTAAATTGCGGTGCAGATGGATAAAATAGATTTGTTCTATCAGTATATTCTTTTTATACATTGCAGTTGGTAATTGAATGTGCTACCACTTACATCAGAAAGAAACGTGATACAACGGAAGAAGGGAATTGCACAAATTCACAAACAGATGTATTGCATTCGTATATATATACCTACCTATGTTTCTGTGAAGGTATACATACATGGGTTAACAATGCAGACATTGTGTAGCAGCAGCACCATCTGTGATGCACTGCAACTGCAAGTAAAGAGAAAATATATTGCGGTAACTGTATATGGTACACAGTAGTAACTACTATATACTACAGGTATATACGTATAGTATATATGGGTATATGGGTATGTACACATTCGGTGGTTAGAAGGGACTCGTATCCGAGTGTTTAAATCGGTATCGTAGGTTTATGGGAACAGAGGTCCTGCGGGTTGGAACGAAACGGCGGTCGCAACGTAACTCCCTTTGCCATTCGTTTTCTACTTCATGAATTACGGCTCTTCCTCTCGGTTTATGGAGAACTTAATGCCTCGAACCTTACGTTCTGGAATACTAAAACTAAGGAATAAATAGTTGCAATTGACGCAATGATCTCGAAACCCTCATCGGCTAAGTATGTGAAATTTCACAAAAATATACCATACACATGGAGGTTTGAGGTCATTTCCTGTACCTACTCCAGAAAATGATAATCGATGCGTGTTCATCATCTCTCCACAATTTAGGTATTAGATGAAATAAAGGCCCTCAAGCAGATATCATGCCCTTATTGCAATAAACTGATGGATGATTCAATAGAACGCAAGAGCACTCTGAAATCAGCCTTTACTGTGATCTTAGCAAGAAGGGCAGATTATCAACACTACGATAGACTAATTACCAATAAAAATATATACACTCAGCAAAAGGTCTTGTTGACACAACCAAAATTTGGGTTATTACATGCACAATCACATTTTTTTGTTCAGTCAACCAAAAATTTTGTTGGAATATCCAAAATTTTGGTTGTCCCAACAAAATTTTGGCCATCCGAACGAAATTTTTGGTTGACTGAACAAAAAATTTGATTGTGCATATAATAACCAAATTTTGCTTGTGTCAACAAGACCTTTTTCTGAGTATAGTTAATATGCATTGCGATGTATGTAATGCCGGTAATTAAACAATTACACACAATATTTCTTCCGCACCTAATTTCTGAACTATTTTATACTAGGTATACGATCTCCCAAAATCTCTCCCGGGAAATTCCGAAATATGCCAATGTTTGGATTTGTGGTGCGCTTTCCTTCGTGAATAATAACAGTTCCGTGATTTTGTACCATTGAAAGCCAATTGTTGTATTTCTATGGAATTTTATGCAATAAGCGAGCATAAAGCTCGTAGTTCAACAATTCATTTTACTCAATCGGTGATATTTTCTCTCGCAGTTGGTACAAGGTCTAGTTTGTATAGCGACGAAACATATACCGTACCTGACAAAAAGATCACTTTGAAAAACATACGCAATTGCATTATGAATTGGTATGTGTTTTTTTTCAATTATCTCAAAACGTCATTGCATCAAAATTTTCTCAATTCAAGATTTGAGATCATTATTTTATGTCTTCACTTTTGGCCTCGACTTAAGTGATTACTGATTACAAATTACAGCCAATTAAAAAAGCTGTGAAAAAGTTTCTTTATTCTTGTTATAAATCAGGTAAACTTTTTAAACGTATTAAGCGTTTGAATGTTAGAAAATAAGGTATATTAGAGGAATGGAAAACATGATCGCATAGTTGTATCAAATATAAAGAGCGAAAAATGAGTACTGAAATATGCTGTTCATGGAAAAACAGAATTCTACAGTAAAATTAGTTAAAAATGACCGGAAGTTATTCGACGAATGGACAAACGACAATAATTTATATATAATTGTCCAATTTTTCTACAGTATTAAACATTTTCGCAGTTAGGTGTTGGCGTAAGAGAAAAAAAAAAAAAAAAAAAAATTAAAGAGAAAAGAAAAATAAATGAAAGTAACGGATGAATTTGAAGAATTCCCTATGGATCACGGTGTTTCTCACGTAAACTACAAACGTATAAAGGAATACAAGGAGAGAGAGAGAGAGCAGGTTATATTTTCCAGGTAAATACGTGCCTGGAGTCTTACGCGATATGGTTTCCAAAGCAGCATATAGGTATAATTCAGATCTCTGCGTGGAATTCAGAACATTTTTTTCGCTACTGAATTCTGCATGAAGTTTAAACATTTGTTTCATATTGGTAGACAAAATTTATGCCACTTCTCACCATCGTCATACGACTATCATGTCATTCCACTTCTTCTTCTTCTTCTTCTTCTTCTCCTTCGGCATGCAATAACGACTTAAATTATTAGAACCAAAAATAATTTATTGTGCAACCAACAGAAAAAATCGATTTTCAAATGACATTTGAATCGATTTTATTTAATTGCACACTAATTTGATCACTCTTCATATATCGTCTTGATTATTATTATCGTTATCACCAAAGGCAGGAGTGCGTCGCGTCGTTTCGTACGGGGCGTCGCTTTGCATCGAAACGACGCTAACGCAATATAGGGGTGCGTATAGAGTTCGGTTCGTCCATACCATGGGCCGTGAAGGAAGTGAGGCTCGAATGTCGTTTGTTATTTGTTTTCAGGGTTCCTTCGAAGATATTTCTCGTTTGGTTTCGCAATTCGTATGCATAAAGGAACGAACGAACCGGAGACCCGAACGACAGATTGGAAGAGACGCAGGCACGTATTTTTATTTTTTATTTTTTTTCTCTATTCTTTTTCTGTCAAGAAGCAAACGAGTATACAGGATCCGCTTTTTGAGCTGGTTCATGTTAAAAGTAGCTAAAAGAATTTCACACCTGAATAATACGCCTCAGACTTGAGTCTTGTTCTTTCGCTGTAGGAAATTAGGCTTCTTGTAAATCGTTGATCTTTGCGAATACGGAGGTAGAGAAAAGACACGGTGTGGAAGAGTTGAAAGAGAAATATATTCAGTCTACCGAATTAAATGTTTACTCAAAATCAGCTTTCTGCGTTCATATAATAAATATAAATCCTCAAAGGCTGAGACATTTTTCAAATCTTATAGATCTTCGATTCGGTTTCGTCTCGCAGAAGAATTTTCAGCCTGTGAATTAGGCGTTTGTATGTATAAATCATGAGAGCCAATTAAGGCGCAGGAGTTTAAATCGCTAAAATCTTGTCCAAAAGTACCTAATGCTAATTTAACTGCAAATTTCTTATAGAGATCTTACGCTTTTATAGTCTGTATTTCGAAGTGTCAAGGGAACGTAAGAAAATTCTTTACAGAAAGAATTTCGGGGCTATCCTTTACTTCAAACCTTTGAATTAATAACGATTTTTGGAGTCGAGTACTACTGGATTTCCATTTGCAGCTTTTGGCCCTGCAGGATATATTCGGCCCGTAACTTACCCTCGGGAATATTATCAGTCAGAAGACAAATTTGCACGTAGTACCTATACCGAAAGATGCATCGGATTGAATATCAACCAAGTATGATTGAGTCAGTAGTTAAAATTCGTATTTATATATAAAATATACTATATTTCGAGGGAAAATTAGAACGGCCAAGATTTTAATGCCAGGGTAATTTTTTATGCAGATTAATTCTACCCGTAGCCCAGTAAAAAAAAAAAAAAAGAAAAAACCTCATTCTTTTACGGAGACTATGAGGGAGAACTGAGGGTCGCAAAACATGCGAATCCCATTAATCCAACTTCGAATTTCGTCGGGTTGCAAAAGTCACGATTCACGATTCGGTTCAGTCGAGAATAATACGAATCTCGTTGACTCCTCGCAATTATAGGTATATGGATGTACAAATAAGTCGAAATTCTGTGTAAAGATTTACAATTACTTATTGCAGGTATATATATTATATACCGTTTTGTATTTAGGAAATGAAAATTTGCGAATATAATAGGTATGAAAAGAAACCCATTTACCTACTTCGGTTCGCAAATACTACTTCATATATGTAGGTATTTGCCCATGGAAAAGCGACGTTTTAGTATAATCTGTAGTTTTGTTACTGCACGAGGTCCTCAATAAATGTTGTTTCAACCCTCTGTTTGACGTGCTAACAATAGGATGGCCCAAAACTAAGTTTATAAACCGTAACCCTTTCAGAATCAAACCCACATCGCGTAGACAAATAGAGATCCTATATATGGTTTAGTGTAGGAATATAACTAGCTAAGTGCTGTTTAAGTAACACTTCGTTATTCACAGTTGTAATTCGCGTTATATCTGTGTACCAATTTGTTAGATCATATTATGCTATGTTTAATATTAGTCGTTGGGTAATTGAGTAGCCGTAGTAGTTCTGAAGGGTTAATTACCACCCGCCTTCAACGTCAACCCTTAATAAGAATTTCGGTACGACGTAATATAGCGAAGCAAAGAAACAAAATTACTGCAAATACTGGTACCGTGATTTCATTTGCGCGCTTCTCTTCGCAGCTTGCAGCTATATTCCGACAAATTTTTAATCGGAAAAGACAGAAAAGAGTACGAAAAATAAGCGCAAGCCATTATTGTTCGAGGGGATATGTATGTTTACTAGGGTGCTTTTTTTGAAACGACTATTCTTTTTTTTTTTGCAACTCCGAATTGAAAATCTTGTTGTAGACGTCGAAAAGGGAATCCTGTCAAATTTTTAGCTCTTCATTCCAATTCCAGCACTCGCGCTTTTCTTTTTAAGTTTTCCCATGCTAAAAGCATGTAAACATTACGACTTTTTCTTTCACCGCGCAAAACTCAGCCGCATTTCAATGGATTGTTCTCATCCAAGATTCATTTTACAGAGAATTTAGTGTTCTTCAAAAGTGCCATAGGTAGTTTGGCTGTGCTTTCAACCGCCGCACTTGTGTGAGCCTCCAAAGTCGATTTTATGCATAATTCTGCTTTCTTGCTGTGGGCGAATAAACAGTTGGACTTGGAGAAAAAAACTTCGGAACAATTTTGTAGGAAATTTATTTCTCTACAAAAAAAGTCCAGTACATAAAGTCTCTCAAACCAGTATTCCAATTAAAGATATAAGGACTTTGATTTTTTTAAATATAAAATTCCAACAAAATTTCAAGTTCAATATTTTCAAGTCAGTCAAACTATCTTGGGCACTTTTGAAGAGCGCTAAATTCTCTGTCAAATGAGTCTTGGATGAGAACAATCCATGGAAATGCGGCTGAGTTGTGCGCGACTAAATAAAAAGTCGTAATGCTCACATGCTTTTAGCATGGAAAAACTTAAAACGAAAAGCGCGAGTACTATAATCGGAATTAAGAGCTAAAAATTGGACAGGATTCCCCTTTCGACGTCTACAACAAGATTTTCAATGGGGAGTTGCAAAAAAAAAAAAAAAATAGTCGTTTCAAAAAAACCACCCTAATATTTACTTTTACATATACAGCGTGCCTCGAACAACCCTCTAATTTCGGGAAGGAATCAGTTTTTGCTTCGTGATTGAAGGTAAAGAATTAAATATATCTACAATGATATGCGGCTATAGCTCGAGAAAATTAGGTCTGATTACAGGAGTTTTGTGAATTCGAAACGTGGCTTGACTTACCATTTCTAATTGCCAGTCAGAAGGTTAAAGCGAAACGGTAACAGGCAAGGAATGTCAATTAAACAAGATTGACTAAAAACCACAAAGAAAATTTTGGAGATTTGAGAAAATAAAGAGAATTATAGGAGATACGGAGACGAGATTAGACTAGATCATAAATATGTACAAATTGTACCATCGTCTGACAAGAAAATTGTAAAAGAAAAGATTTTTTGATAATTTTGAGTATCAATTTACTCTCGAATTGTCTATTTCGGACAATATTATATGCATCGGACGCCTTCGAATAAAAGTATAAATGACTAGTATATCGTATCGTTGAAAAAGGAATAAGGGAGGAAAGGAACGGAGTAAACGGTATCCTGGGATCGAATTAATAATCGTGAATATGGAGGCAGCTACGATTTTAAGTCATGCTTATTTCATATGTATTCCGGATTGGCTCTGGGTGGAAGAAGTGCTTTTTAAATATTTCGAACGCGTGTCTTTTAACACATGCTTTTAGATGGGAATTGAAACTGGAGTATCCATGTGGGATTTGCGAAACGTTTTGCTGCACCGGAAATGGAGTATTCCCAGTGAAGCGATCAAAGCGATATTTTTCTCCGAGTTTTTCAAGTCTCTTCTAGCCTCCATCTAGCACAAGTATAAACTTAGGTACACTTACCCATGTAGTAAAACATATGCCAGAATCGTTTGAGTTCAGCCAACCTTTATACTAGTTCGTCGTTTTCTCGAAGGACTTATCTCGAAAATTTTGCCTTTGAACTAGGCAGAACTTTTCCAGCCCCGCATAATTCAGTATTTAGTTACACAAATTGGAATCTGACGAAAAGACAGAGAGGATTTTCAATATTTTCACTATTTGTTCAGCAACAAATTTGTATATCTTTATAAGGACGCGTATAACTCAAAAGTGCCATTTTTTTTTCTTTTTTTTTTCAGACGTACGTAGAGTAAATCAAACAAGGTAGCAGATTGTATCGAGATAAAAAAAGATGAAATTCGGATTTAAAGCCTGAAATCAAAATGATTATAATCTAAGTCAGTTGCAACGGAGTTTGTTCGAATTTTGTTTTTCATAGCCAATTATGTATATTGGGCAACACAATTTTTTTATTTTGTGTTGCGACGTGATTTTCACCAACTGTATTAATGTATATCAATTAACTTTACACAAAAGTATTGGTGAAAATCAAAACTTTTTTGTTAACCCCCCTTTGAAATTTGTTAAAAGGTTCACATAATCATTATTTTCTTTTCTTCGTCGAATATATTGGTCATTAATAGCGGATTCAAAATAACGATGTAACGATCGATGAGCTTGTAGAATGCCGTCTCTTTAATTAACGACTTTTTTCTACGACGAAACAAAATGGATACAAACAAAATTTATTAAAGACAAATTAACGGCTCCAATTTTCTTATCATATTGAATATGCATTTCGCTGTAATGAATCGCCTAAAAATTTGGCATTTTAGTTCCGTTTTTTTTTTTTCAATAAAACTCATTCCTAAATTTGATACTGACTAATTATTAAGGTGATACGACGCTAATGGATGCAATTAATTTATATTTAATCATTGGAACAACCCTCATCGAACGTAATCCGAACTAGGTGGTAAATATGTTCATGGTATAATTACCTACCCACCTCATTCGTCGATCGAATCCATTGACGAATAAACCTCATCATTTGCCAAACGTATTCCTATGCATCGATAACCGCGCGCTAATCGACATTATGCGATAATGTTATCATCACAACTTTTTCTTTTTATAATAAATATTAAGTATCTTTTATATTAAAAATTTGCCAATACCGCTAATCCATAAGAATAACCCATGATTTTTGTTGTTCTGGTTTTCATTTATCATTCTGGCCGTTTTTCTCCCTACCTATTATCCTCTAATTACGTAATTAATATTAAGGGAAGAAAGCTTCGTTGATTTATACTATAGGATGATAGAACACGCTCTGAATTCCCAGTTTTCCGCCTCCTTATCTACTTTGTTCTTTCTCCTTCATCCCCCAATTCTCACCCACTTTTTTTCATTGATTTCTTGTCAGAATCGATAATTCTTATACCCATGGTATTGATCACATACTATGATTAAACTGCCACATCATTCTCTCTCGATTAAGATAATTCGTCGTTTTACGCTAAAGCACACATAAATAATGATTGAAAAATATTTAAACACTCAGTCATAAAAATATGTCCGATCAAGAAGATCTATGGCCATTAATAATATTCGTATAGAAAATTTTCGAAAATTTTTTTTCTAACAAAATTTATTATTTCTTTCTTGAATGAAAATTTTTCTCCCCTGCACAATAGTCAACATCTCTTTAATCTTTACACTGCACATCTTTTTGCTCCTTTTCATTCTCCCTTGAATCTGTTTACAGGGAGCAAGTGCCTTATCTTGTTTCTACCTTCCGGGTATTTCACCCCTATAATTATTCACGCTCGAATCTAATAAAAAATTTAGCCTAAAGTAAAAAGATATGAAAAAAAAAAAAAAAAAGAAAGGAAAGAAGACAACAGGACAAAAAAATGTTTTGCATCTATATAGGGGTGGAAAAGGCAACCGACTTATCTTATACCCTCGTAGGTACCGACACCTTCTTCCAGCACCCTTATAATTGAAAATGAACAAGAAAATCTAACGGAATAACAAAAAATATAGGAAAATAGTTGATCTGGAAGGGCGAATTAAATCCACGAGGAATCGTGTTCAAAGGAAATAGGTGGATCAGTTCCGATCAGCAAAAAATACATATGAACATGCCTCGGAGGGTTGAGAGGGTTGCAGGAACGTTTCAAGCTGGGAAAAGCCGCTTGTTGCTGTTCGACTAACGGTTTTTTTTCTTTCTTTTTTTTTTTCTTTTTTTCCCAATTCTTTTTTCTTTTGTGAAGGGGAGTCCGAGGAAAGGTTTTCGGGAGGTCTACTCAGTAACGAAAATGTTTTTATTCTGATTAAGTATATGAGAAAGAGAAGAATGAAAAAAGAAAACCCGATAAAAAAAAAAAAAAAAGATTAGAACGATTTATCTCACATAGGTAATGAAAATCTTTCGAGTTTTTGAACCTGCGATGAGACGTGGCAATCAAATTACGAGTCTAGGTGGAAGATACCTTCAAATTTTTATTCTGGTCTATACCTTTTATCAGATCTACGAGTTTGACCATTCACCTGATGGATAGATACACACGGTGTCACTACTGCTAGTCACGATAATACAAGCCATCATGTTCTACTATACGATAAACTATACGTGTACTCACGTAAAAGATTTTTCCTTTCGTTTATAAAACGACGTTATATCAGAATGTCACATAAAGCAGCTTTGTCTACGATTAATATTCTTCCTTGTTCTGCGCATAACAATCTAATTAAAATTAAGGGGAGTCCGGATCCGGATTCATAAAATCCGTACTCTATGTCAAATTATTTTGTTTCTTTTATACCAGATTGGGTACTCCGGTCTTGGAGTAATTTTAGTAATTTTTTTCTTCCTTCGCTTATTTCACGACTCTGAAATTAACTTTTCAGGTAGTTGTGTTGAAAAGTAGTATAAAAATCGTTCGTTGAATAATTTTCTGTATCAAATATCTCACTCGATTCGACTTATCAATTTTCAAATTTGTCTGCAAACGTCGTGAAAAAATTGAAATAAAAAACTTAATAGTCGCCTTATGTCTGACACGTAGCTGTAGGTATATATATAGGTACTTTATTTTTACTATTAGAGAAGAATCGTCCCCTTGGGTAAATGTTTTAGTTCCATTTCTTAAATTGACTTTTTTTCACCTAGAAATAATTATTATACCAGACTCACAGTTATACTTATAAAACTGTGCGATGAATAAAAATAAAATAATGATAACGCTAATTTCCATTGTTATTTGCCTAATTAGCTGAAATTACCCCTGCAGACATACTTTTAGAGAGAAAAAAAAAAGAAACAGAAAAATTACTTCAATTAAGTGTTTGATGGGTAACAACTAACACAGTGCGATAACCCCGAGTATAGTCTCAGACTTTGTAAACTCTGGTAATAATATTAGAATTCTATGACATAATTAAAGCACTTCACCTGGTGTGACTTGAAGCGGTAATATTTAGCGGAACAGATAGCTAACGTTGGACGTAATCTTGACTGGTTCAACCCCTTGGTAAATGTAGCATTTTCCGGCTTTTAGAAAGGGTTGAATTTCCCGCTTACGCTGCAAGTGCATCATAATTCATGATGAGAATGTGTGTCTATACGCAAGAGCGTTGAATGACTAATTAAGGATTCCATCATGATGAACTAAAGTGGCACAGGCGATTTTTTTTGATTACTTATACAAGCTTACACATTTAATCTCGTCACGAATACGCGGGAAATGTATTGCAAATGGGTGGCTGCCTCGTGTGCCGAAAGTAAAAGAACGAAGGAATTTAATAAGCGCTTATTGCTGAATGAAAATAGAAAAAAGTCTGGATTTCATTTCCGCAAATCGCGTGCGGAAACTATTTTTATACTGGAGAATGAACCAGAGCCGTTTATCTTCCCTGCACTATATACTACAGGAGAAAAGAAATGCGAAACTTCAATGAGATAAAAGAGTCTGTTTGATGCTGGAAATTGAATAAAAGCTCGATTCGTAAATGAAACTATATGTAATCCGAAAATCTCAGAAACGACGACTCTGAATCATTGGAACAAAATTGAAAAGAAAAATCGATTCGCTAACTCTAAATTTTCATTCACTCCTTACTCTCCATCAAATTTTCGTTCTCTGTGTAAAACCTTACGACGAAAACTTGGCACAGATTAATGAAACGAAAAGACATTCGTGTTTCTCTGAAATTCCTCCCTCTTGTACCGTTGGCTCGATGTGTCTTAATTTGTTCTTCTCGAGTCTCTAGAGACGAATCAGATACTCTGGAATTTACTTGAAATGGATTTCTTTTTTTCATGTGAACTTCCAGATTGATGGACACTCTGCCAGATGTTCAAGAAATTCGTTTTAAATTCCTTTTAAATTTCGTTCATAATTAGCACACAACAAATTTCGTATCGATCATCAATTGAAAATGCTCTGTGATAATCGTGAGGTAGATTGTATCGTATCTACATATATAAAATGTTAAATTACAAAAATTACTTCAAAGTCTATAATGAATACCTACCGCCAAGTTTCAACCCTCTATAATTTTCAAACCTTGCGAGTAATTGAAAGATTCGTTATGGGCGAGTGACGAGTGGCTTGATTCCATAGCTTTTGTATAATTGGCTCACCCATAATTGAAAATTGCCATCGTTCTCAGCTCGAGTAATGGAATCTAGTGTGGAAGCTGTAGGTACTTGTTGATGCTTGACCAAACCCCAGCCTTTCGGTCAGTTCTAAAGCGTACCTATATACAAGGTTCGCACAGTGCGTTATAATTAGAGAGGAGAGTAATTAATGGATATATATATACCATGCTGAATACCGTCAGCGTTACATTAAACTGTGCAAATAAACATGAAGTACGTAATATAGCCGAGCTAGTAATGAGAGTGGAATAAAGTGGCGTAAAGAAAAAAAGTAAATGAGGATAAAAAAAAAAAAGGAAAAAATTTATCAAAAAACATGAGTCTAAAAAAAAGATTGTGAAATGGATGAATCGTCTCCCAACGATTACCTGATCAAATTTAGGTGCTCTGCATCGCTCACGCGTATTTGCTAATTCGTTAACGGTCTCTTGTACGATAAAATCCGATTAACGCTTTTTTGACCCGGTAGAAATCGACCAACCTGATTTCAAACTCTCGGGAATTTGGATTAACGCGGATGAAAGCGCACAAACGGTCCACGATTCCACATAATATTTTCAATCTCTTCATCTTCAAACATTTTCTGAGTGTATCTACCGCTCGCTCAAATTTTCTCACTATGTTTGACAAATCGAGAGCTTATATCAATATATTTTTCATTACTTTTGATAAACTTTTATCAATTTAGTCTCAAAGTTAGCGCACTTCCATTTGTGTAGTTTTACCTTTTCCAGGATCTGTCAATGTCTGATTATCAATACTGCTGTAGGATGCTCCGAGACTTCCAGTGTGGGAAAGGCACAACTATGTAATGGCAATTTCTTTTTATAGGGAAATAAACGGATATGCGGTAATATTCTTTTAACTCACCCCCATAGGGATATACCCTTCTTATTCATTGATTATTTTCATAAAGTGATAGCCGATTTCCGGCTTATATCAAGCCTCGATATGTATTCTTTTATGTGTTTGATCGACATTGAGCGACGTATTTTCGTTATCCATGAAATTTTCGGAGAAACAAAAAGCAGGAAAAAAATTTGAAAATATCCTCCGACTTATGTCATGCAGTACCTACTTATAAAGTGATATTTTCATGGAACGAAAATGAGGTACGAAATGACTTCGTCTTATACCCCCCAGGGACTGCCAGGTCGACGTTCTGTGATTATTAGGGTGAGGAAATACGGTGGGCTTCTTTCCATTGCCTTATTTTACTCATCGCATTCTTTTCCCCTGGCATGTCGTGACTCTTTCCATCAACATCGTGGCTGTACAGTTTTCTATATAAAACAAAAAAATGTGCTTCTGAATTATAAGGCATTCTCTACAGGTACGTCTGCGTGCAAGCATTTACCTCGTCTCATACGCTCTCAGCAATCCCACATATTTTCAAAAAACGTAATTTTTATATGCAATGAAAGCCGCACTGCGAGCTATGGGATGATTTTTCAATTTGATGATCGTGATGATCATTATCGAGTATACGTAATATATATGATAACCGCACGGTGCATTTTGTCAAGAGAAACTATTGCATTTAAATTCCTATTATCCTATATCGAAGATCTTTGGGGATTATTTTTGTTGTTTAATGTCAAGCTGAAGAGGAACTAGTGCAGGAAACTAGAGGAAGAAGCAAAGTTTAAAGTGGAAACTTGAGGCTGAAACTCGGACGCTTCCTGCGATGCAATTAACTTCCTGAAGTGGTATTTCTACCGTGTCTAGTATTTGAATTGGGATTGTTGCATGGTTGTTTAAATTGTGTCTAGACTGTCACTTGCATGTAACTCTGAAAATTCTGTCTGCACGATAGCAGAAGCAATATATTTAGTTAAATTTACAATAATCGAAGATTCGAATTTAAGTTAACAAATAGATTGACGGAAATCAAGTTTACCTTCAAATACTTGAGTCAAAGCTCGATGAAGATTGGATGTCGATCAACACTCCGTAAACTTAATCTTGTTACTTAGAAATCCGATAAATTTGGTTGGAAAATATTAGCAAAATAAAAAAAAGCAGCACATTTACTGACTTCTTTGATCTATGTACATATTATAATCCGATTTGAGATTATTAGGATAATGCAAGCATAATGTATGTATAATACCATGAAACTTGAGCATGTAAACAAGACGCTCATACTCACATGAGTTAGAATTAACTTGTCACCTCAGGCATTGTCTAAAACCATCATAAATCCAACATCAAATTTCCCAATCTCAGATATGGCAGGGTATCTGCGAGTGAACCCTTCAAAATCTACATAAACTGAATTTATAGGATACTTCACTAAAATATTCTTACGACCTGGATGTCCATATTTCCCTACGAAACATAAATATGAATTGAAGTTGTATTCTCCGCGGACTTTACTTACAAAACGATTTCGAATTGGAACAGAAATTCTAGTTTCATTCCGTAAAATTTCAATTCCTTCACTCTTCAGTTTTACCGACAGAACTACAATCATCCTGTCTCAGTATAATTATGCCCCATACGTGAGGATTAAAATATGTAAACCAGAATTCGCGTTTGCACTTAAAATTCTGATCAGCGTCTCTACATCATACCAAATTTTCAAATCCTATACTTACAATCTAAAAAGTCTGCGAAAAATCAACTCAATTATGATCAATTTCAATTTGGACTTGGAATTTATTCGTCGATCAGTTCATAAAACGTTTGATTAAAAATTAAGAAGCTGCGCAACACGGAACCAGAATTTGAATTCTAGGATCTGTAGAAGTCCAAACTAGAATTTCAGAAATCCAGTCTGTGCCTAAACTTGATAAAAACGGACATAACTCTTACCATTAGGTGCGAACCAGAATTTCAATCCTACTCTAAATTTCTAAGACCTTCAAGTCTTAAGTGAAAACTTGTAAGATTAAACTATAGTGTCAATGTATTTTCTTTTTATTGTATACCAATTTGAATACAGGCATTATTGTATAAATATCTCTATAAATAAAGTAAAGTTTTGTAAAAAAATCTTCTCATAATTTGACCAACTGTTTAAGCTTTAGCAGATTTTTACCCTTTCAACAAAAAGACTTCGGTTCTGTTAAAATTCTATTCTTGCGGCATCTGCCTGATCCCTATAAGGACACTTGAAATAACGTTGATACCTCGCTCTTCGTTTTGACGTTCGAGTGACCCTCCTCAGGGTCGTGCGAAACCCTCGACCAGCAGCCACTCAATCGCAACCTTCTCGTCCACCCGTATAGCTTCGGAATTCTTCATGGGAAACGATCTATGGTTTCAAGCTATTTAATTGCCAATGCGACGGTATGCTGGGGTCAGGAAACGAAACCCCTGGTATTTGTTATGCGAACAGGCAAAGTGCGAAGAGTTCTCGTCCTTCGATTCATCACTTTAAAAGCCCTAAACGCAGTCAACTTCAGTATTTTATACGGGAGAAGGATCGGGATGGGATTGATAATATCCCTACAGAGTTTCGCGTCCCCTCATCTCGCGTTTACACCAGATCTTTGGTTACCTGCTACTTGCTACTTCAAACGTATCCTCACCCTACTTTTTTCGTCCTCCGTATCCTCCTCGTCGAGGACCGTACCTCTTCAAAGTATTCACGTTCAACAATAGGTTCCATTCATCGGAATAGATCCGTTCCAACTTTTGATCGAATATTAAAATGGCTATGGTTTATTAACTCTAAATATTTCCTAACGAATATTATAAAATATTCATACATCAATCAATATACTTGTGTCAAACATTCAAATTAGGATTTTATGTTCTTATTTTTCGAAAACAGATAAAGGTACGGCTGCATGAGCAACGATAGTTAATTTATTTATTCATTCATTAATTCTTGTCCTGCAGTAATTTATACTTGATATAAAAAAAAGAAGATATAGAGTATGATCCCGGTGATCTTGATGCATTCATTGAACTCTCGAGTTTTGAACGCCTATTCTATTAGACTTGGTGAACGCTGTGACCTATCAGAATATCGACGCCAATTGGACCCTTTTCAAGAAATTAAAGCGATGTAGTCATGCTATGGCTGGGCTCCAGTTTACTCACAAGCAGAGTATCAGACCTCCAGGCCATGGATTTTGTCCAAATTTCTAGAGGTGTTTTCGGTATGCGGTGACGAACGTAAAATATGGTGACACAACGTCTTGAATATTTATTCGCATTGTCGACTGATAAAGTTTCAATTATCTGGGTCTCATAGAACCAAGTCTGAACGGATTATTCCACAGAATAAGTAGAGAAACGAGTTTTTGAAATCGATGTTTCGTTATGACCTGAAGAATGAGTTTCATTCTTATTACTGATCTTATAGTGTCCGCAAAATCCCTTACAACCGAATGCAGTGATATTGTTCAAAGGAATTGACCGTTTAATTAAATAATAAATCTGATATACTCTGAGGACTGAGGATGACCTTTCAGATAAGGGATTAATATTCAAAGAACCAAATCTCAGTTGGAAAAGTTGAAAACGAGTTGGGATCTTGTAATGGAAATACATTATACATAAGCCCAAGACAGATTTTTCAATCCTTTTATCTCGATCTAAAGTACAAATTGTTGATTCTTCAACTCCGCAGCATGCGGAAATTACATACAGAGGTATACCTACTGTCACAAAACGTTGTAAGAAGTTTTCAGTTGAATAGAGAACGAGCAGCTTACAGCAATTTGAGGCAAAAGTTTTTCATATTGAGATAGCAGAAATCTGATGTTTCAATTCATCTCTTATCTACCTAAAGTTGGTTAAAAAATTTGAACAACTTAATACAACTACAAATTTTATGAGAATACTTTATACATAAAAGTACAAATATTATCATGAATTTTTTAGATTTTTTTGTTTTTTTTTTGTTTTGATTTTTATTTTTTCTCAACCATGACGAAATTGTTAACGTAAATTTTATATTCTATCATGTTTTCACCGACCGATTTAATGTTGACTTATTTCTGATTGCTTAACTTGGTTTAATTTATTAAATTTCTCCTCGCTGTATAGCAGCTGCGATTTATACCATGGAAATTCGGTGAGTAGGTATAAGGGATGAGGGAATGATCTCTCTAATTTATAATATCAAGTACAGGTACCAGGAGGAAATATGGAATGGAATCAAAACTTTCAACCAACACATATATTTCATCAATATTTTCACACGGTAAAATCACATATTTTAATAGTATGGGCACAATAAAATCTTAAATTTCTAATATTAGAATATGCTGCATTTAATTTAATTATTATATAATTATAACCATTTAATTAGATTATCTTTTATATAATAGAGCCACATAAAATGAGTTTTGGCAAAGACTAAGCCTAGGTTAAATATTTATTCGAAATCCACAGCACACGTAATCCATATAATTATGTTTAAATATTACCTTATTCAATAATATAGAATATGAATGGACGGAAAGTCACTGCAGTTTTAATCCCCAATACCACGAGATGCGCGATAGTACATAACTACATTATATACCTATTGATATTATTTTCTCTATAAGCTATTTCACGCTTTTAAAACTTTGAACGTTTAAAACTATACGCCGATAGTGAATTTTAATCAAAAACTGAAACCCACCACGCGTGTTTATCTACATCTAGTAAAAAACCGAACGACGATTAACTAGTTATTTGAGAATTAATTGGCCAGTTTTCACCTCGCGACTAGACAAAAAGCTCAGAATCTCTTCGAATGAAGAAAAAAATGATATGAGTATAATTGTTAATTAAGTAATAAGAAGTAATAATATCGAGTAAACGAAACTCTGCGTAATCGTTGTAACAAAACGATCAAATCGAATTCCAAAAAACTATTAAATCAGCGGGTGCAGTAAACCGATTCTCGTTTCTCAATTATCGGTATACCATATTTCCGAAACGATGATTTCATGCATGTTATATATACCAGATGATGTTATATATACCAGATGAGCGTCAGACATCAGTAAATGTGTTGTTTATAATTTGAAATATCATCTCTGGTCCAACCTCTGTTTTAATATCCAATTTAATTTAGAATCAAACTGGATTTCATTAGTCTGGACCCTGGGGAGCTCGGACCACATGTTTATTTTATAATACTATATTATTCCAGTAATATGTATATTTCCTGCCGAATATTGTGGCGGAGTTACAATCGAAAAACAATATTGAGGTCTGTTATTATGTCGAATAGTATTAAATTTTTAATCACACGTTTGTGGCCGACATATCGAAGCTTGAAAGTTCAAATACAATCCTGAACATGCACTCATTACGCCTTTTATCGATTTCAACGACTATACCATTTATTGATGCATTGTTCAAACGTTTTTGTGAAATTTTGATACAATTTTGAAAAATCGCAATTACGTGGTTCCTTGTTTGTAGCAAGGAATTATTTTTTTAAAAAGCAATTATGTATCTTGGTTGTTCCATTTTTTGAAGCCAGGTAATAGCTGATATCGAAAATTGAGCTCCACGTCTTTCTCTCTTCTCGTAATAGAATTGTTTTTATATTATTCAGCAAATAATATCTCGCTTCTTTTTTGAAAATTCTAATTATTTCTGTACAAATATGAATTCGCCTATAATAATTATCAGGATTCCCCATGAGTTGATACTTAAATCAAGATATAAGTCCGAAAAGGATATAAATTTTGATAAGGAAAGAAAGATTCATGTTTTTGATAAGCAAAAAATCACGACATATATATATTGTCGTCTGAAGAGTCTGTCCAGTCGTTGCGAAAATGGCCAAACTCAATTTGGCTCAGCTTACAATCCGTTGGGTGGTTTCCAACCAATAGTAGCAGCGCATCTTTTAGCGTTCTGATGCAGATTGGCGAAAGCAGCTTTCATGTTGATATCAGGTAACCAATTTTCTAACATCTTGAATTACTGATCCTTGGAAAAATGAAAATAAATTTTCGGTCATTATCTGCAGATACGCAATATTTTTGCATAAGAATAATTTCAAAGAACCGAAAGTTATGAGTTGCGGTTTAATCTGAATGATAAATTATTATTTTATGATCAGTTTCAAATTTAGGCTTTGCGGGAGTTTCGTATATATTAAAAAAAAAAACTTTGTACACCCGGAAGTTTCGTTGCTTATGTTAATTAATTGACAGTGGTGAAAAGCGAATTACACATAAAGCGAAGTTTAATCACTGCCTTGGTTTTATCCCGTAGAATTTTGCATACAATTTTTACCTTTTAGTAATTAGCAAATATTTCTGTGGTCTAATTAGTCTTTCAATTGCGGGGATTAATTTCAAACGAAACGCGTGAAAAATTGCCGTTGAACTAAGTTAAGGGGTAGGAAACGGGGAAATGGGGGTTGAAGGAGGAAACGGTAGGGAATGAATCCGTGAAGGAATTCACGCGATTCTCGGATCGAAGTGGATTTTAATCTACTTGAAACGACGCTAACTCGTTCGACGATCATAGTGACAGTTCAACAGGAATTCAGATAATTCTGAACATCAAGAGTCGACATTTAATACTAAAGTACCTAACCATTATTGGCATTCAAAAAACGTCGTTAAAAGGGCCGATCTCCGCCTTTTCCAGATTTAATCTCCACGTATTATTGATCATCTAAAATCTAGAATCTGAAAAGCAATGATTCTGCGCCGAACCCACAAGAAAAAAGAATAGTCGGTATGAGTAGAAAAATCTTCACACACGTGAAGTTCTAAAGCTCTACTTTTACTAGCTGCAGTGCCATAAACTATAAAGTGTCGAAAAAGAAGACGAATTTGTCCCCAAAGAGAGGCAAGTTGTTTGTCCATGGACCCTTTAAAATTCACTGACCCCACTGTCGACTTGGTAAGAAAAAAGAGAGGAAACAAGAAAAAAAAAGTCGGACAAGGGATGTTATATCCATCTAGAAAGACAGGGAATGCCTTGGGCGAACTTTGAACTTACCCGAAATATCGGCTGAACCATAAAGTGTCCAGGAAAGAGACCAAATTGTGCAAGACGGGTAGATTCCAGGCCCAGGATATGAATAATAGAGTAACTTTACGGAGTTGAACAAGGGAAAAAAACAAGATAGAAAATCATGTCACTGAAACACTACGTCCGAATTATAGATCAAAGAATTTGTTTTTTCAATTTAATGCATGGAAGAGCAGCTGATACCAGAGGCCAGGTAAATCGGCGAAATACGTAAAGAGATGAAAATTTCAAGTACCTGAGTCAAAGATCGGAATATTTGCCTAATATATGCCAAAGTGGTTAGAGAATATAATTATAAAAACCCTGGTCACTATAATAGCGATTTGATTAAGCCTAATATCTGCACATAATTCCCATAGGTACCAAAGTTTGGGGGGATATTTCATTATCAACTTTTGCATTAACTTGGGAATAATAAAGTACTAGAAACGCGCGTTAGTCATCCATATAATAATCCGTAAATAATTTACTACCCTTTTAGTTTGCCAAAAGTAGGTATGAAATATTAATGAAAAGAAAAAAGTAATAATTGAAGTCTAGATTCTGGTGCTTTTGATCAAAAATTTCGAGTGTACGAGACATGAGAAAACTTCTTCAAAGCTCGTAGAATTTTTAAAATCAGTATTTGGTCTAAATTTTTTTCTAAATTTATGTCAAACTTGTTTTCAAACAGTGGGGAAAATAGATTCTTATTTTTCTACAAATTTTCAACCCTCTTCTATCTACTGCAGTTCCAACGCCTCGATTTATTATTCGACTGCATTTTCAAGTAGCGCACTGATATTATTCATTCATGAATTAATGCATTTACCGCATTGTTACGTACTCGAAATTTCAATCGTTTTCTCAATGATCAATCAGTCTCAGTTATCGATCTATTCTGAAAGACTAAGACGCGTTCATCTCACTCGGTCTTGATCAAAAGGAAGCTTCGTAACGAACTTTATCAGACCAACAGCACTCCGTAAAGCCATAATCTACTCGGCTACTTCAGAGAAAACATCATCAAGTTTAAACATTTTTGGAGTGCAATTCGGTTTGTCAAAAGCACGTTAAAAAATTCTGTTTATTTGAATAAACGATCGTTTTCGAAGTATCTACTTAAAGTTCAAGTTCTCAAATCTCATGTTTCTATAAAAAAAAAATGGCAAAATCACTTTTCGATATTATTATAATGGGATAACTTCCACATACCATTTTGAACAGAGTTTCATACTTCTTTCTATACTTTATGAATCTAAAACGAAAATATTGTACTTGGATCCTGCAGAATTGATCCCAGTGATTTTGTAGCAATAAATGTGAACGAACTTTTTCTTGGTAAAATCTATATAAACCTTCCCGGTGATCACAGCTTCCTATACTACCCAGCTTTACCATGGGGTCGAAAGTAGGCAATAAAAGTGGTTAGAGAATCGCTTGAGATGTGGTTATACCAAAATCGAGGTAAGCCGCGATGAAGAAGAGTAGGAAAAGTTGTTCTAAATGGTTCCTAAAGTAATGTGAAATTTATGCGATTAAGTTAACAACTGCAATTCAGTAGAGGGTTAATCACTCGTGGTTATGATTTGCGACCAATAAATTTACTCGAAGTACCTATAAAAATCATCCCCCTTGATCCCTCTTCAATATATTCAAGTATCAAGTCGTTTGGGTTCGTTAATCGTTCATTAATCTCAATAATCAATAAGCGGACGTCTTTGATCACCCAAATTTCTGCTCTATATGCAATTTCAAAATTGAATCTTGACCCTCCGAGGGCACACCACCCCATAGCGAATCTCAAAGTGCCCATGGGATCGTTTCACCCTGGGTAATTTTCGATTTGGAATATCTCGACAACAGATTTATATAGACATACATTTTATAGAAAAATTTTCAGGTCAGAATAACCCCGTGTGTAATTGAAGAATTGAAAATTGAAATTTTCCAAATTATAATTCATATTATTAAGTAATTAAGGATTAAACTGAACTTTGAACTTGCGAGACTTACAGCACGGCGTTGTTGACACTCAGGATGACAGGAGGCGACAATCGCGAACCACGGTCGTCGTCCAACTGCGCATTCTGGTAGCTTTGAATACATAACTTGATGTTCAAGTCAACACAAGCGTCATTACTTTTTCACAAATATGAAAGCCTGATCGATACAGTCCGGGTAGTCCGTGTCTCTGTACCCATAATAATTTACAGCGAACGTGAAGGTGTATTAGAATAGTCGATAAGTATAGAGGCGATAAAAATTGATAACAATCTATACACAGCCTTTGAAATGATATACGCGTTCTCTCTAATTACTCCGATGCTTTGATGCTAATATTTTATTTATAATCAAATCGTGTCGCTCTAGTCACACCACAGCCTTTCAGTCATATAATAATTAGACAGGATCCTTATTGCCGGTTGTATTCATTATCACGTCAATTATAAGTACACACCATGTACACTTATTCTATATATTTTAGGGTGAAAATTACTCCTTACTAATTACTTAATCTTATCTTGTAATGGAACACGTCGCGCTTTTAAATTGACATAACTGATATTGATCGTTACCCAATGTGTTGTCTGATGAAAACCACAATTTTTCTATTTCTGCGCTATTCGCTGAGCACTTCAATTAGAATAGAATGATATCGAAGTATCCTTGTATCTATTCAGAATATGAATTTTATTATTGATATAATAATATCACGAAGCCACTGTTCCTATTGTTGAATAATGAATTATTTTACACGTGAAACCACCCACGCGATTTCAAATAATCACGCAATTAATTACTTCTAAATAATCAAGAGCATTCATACCTACCTTGAACCTTCGCTAACGGACGATACTTATCAAACCATAATTTTCAAAAAGTTTATTGCACGGATTAGAGATATACAGGCGAAATTATATTAAAACTGATCAAGGAGTTGGAAATGCATTTGAACACAATCTGTGACATAAATTTGTCACTACTTTACCAGCTATGCCAACGAGAATGACAAATTTGTCTCATTTATTTGAATTCATAATTTCCTATGATTTTTATGCTGAACGAAGATGCAATTTTACGAAATTAGAAAGCTAGAATAATATCCGAACAGTGAAGACCGAGGCAAGTGAAATGTCATGGAAACCAAGGGACCTCGACTTTGTGTTACTTTAAGGAAAAGGGGATTGAACCAAGTCGATCCATTTGGTTAGTAATAACGAGATAATGGCAGATAATGATGGAATCGTCTCGTTACTTCTCATTTACGGCGGTTCTCGGTCCCAAAATTTGGTCCATCGAGAATCGCCCTTCTAGTTAAGGTCGAGCTGATCATTCGCGTGGGTATTAGGTACTCCCATTGTCATTACGAAGTCAATTTCCATTGCTCAAAGGTACCTTATACCGCCTGTGCAGCAAGAATAACCTCACGATATCTTCCCTTTAAATTAAACATTATTGCCAGGAGTGAATCAAGGCTTAAGAGATCCTGGGGTTGATTAAGCCTTGGGCAACAGTAAACTGGGTTACCTTCTATTTTCTCTTCATCAAGCTTCTCGGATCTCTTCCTACATTTTCTGCGTACTTTAACCACAGGAGTTTATAAGACTCGGAGATTTTATACATTCTACACATTTTTCACATCTTCCGAAATTCGCCATAAGCAAGAGAATACGAAATTGTTTTATAAAGGGGATAAATTTGGTTGTGGTTGTTCATTTTCAGAAAAAAAAAAAAGAAAAAAAAAAAATTAGTTCTCCAGACGGAATAACTTGCATAGCATTAATACTGCTCGGACATTCCTCTCGTTCTCAGAGTTTGGAGTCATTCCAAAAGTGCAACACATTTCTTAAATTCTACAACTGCTAGATTCGTGGTAGTATAATGTTACATATACGTACAGAAAAATATCCGTGCAGGTATTCGGAAAAGACAGTCAACAGTTTTGGAGTGAATAGTTTCGAATGAAATTAATTAAGTATATGCAAGGGTAAAAGTTTATCCTGCAGAAGTTACCTTTCGAGAAAAACCTCAATTATATATGTATACAGCATTTCCTGCCACCTGTAGATGCTACCACGTCTACGAAAAAGGACTTCCGATAGGTCAGGCTTCCTCCTAAAAGTTCATTTCGCAACAGGATTAAATTTAACTTTGTCCATCGGCTACATAATACATTATCCGAACCACAACTATGGCCGCAAATAAAGGAGTTCACTTTTGGTAGCCAAATTACTTTGCATTAACTTTATCGTCAGATTTAAACACCAATACGTTACGATTTTAAAATAACGTACCCATAGATCCGTCCAACACAATTTGCGAATTTTAAGCTCTTTCCCTTCGTCTGACTCTTTGTGGGGAAAAGACGTATAAATTGTGGGTTTTTTTTTTTTTAGACGGATTCATGGCATATTTACAAAGATATCATTCACACTGAATTATATGATTTTTTAGTTGAGCCGTTTGACTAGGGTCTTGCAGAAAACGTATAGAAAAGCATTTCGGAGTCCACATTCGTAATGCATTTTCCTCTGCGAATGAATGAGATGATTCGATGATACCAAACTAGTCTTTAAATGATCCCGAATCATGGCACAAGATGACTAACTGCATTGAATATGTCTAGACTCCAAGGTGGCGTTTTTGATCAATAAATACTCAACTTTTGGGTATTTTCTTTCATTGCCTTTCATTTCAACTTCCACAGCATCCCTCATATAGGATATACAGGAAGTTAATGTTATTAGCTTTGCGCAGTAGATAGATAGCAATCTTCGATCAGGTATAGCAGCGGATTCGAAGTACCTAGTGGCGAATGAGAAGAGGGTATAAGGCAAAATAAATTGTATCCGATCCGTGGCGAATATAGACGTTTAAATATACATATACACCTACGTACATAGGTATATAGATATATAGATTCTCAGAGAGTTCCTTCAGCGTTGGAGTAAACTGATCGCGATCCCCTTTTCAGCACTTCATCATTTAACTATCCAAGAGTTTCTCTAAGAGTAAAATACTCATTCGCTGTAGGTATAACACGAAGCTGATTCAATCTGCTCTCGTTATCCGGGACAAAGACGTGTTCAGTGAAAACTTTATATACTCTCATTATATTCTCTTCGCACATTGGAAAGAACTCCCATTTTCAATCAAGATATACTCAAACACTTCATTTTCCCCGTAAACGAACTGCGCTCGTTTTGTTTCCTGTATAGCAGGATTTCTTTAAAAAATTTCTGCATACGGATTATTGATAAAAATTCTCTCCCATTAGCCAATAAGATCGATGCGCTCTAAAATGAAATTGATCGTTATTCTTTGTACCTATACCCAGCAATTGGCAAATTAGATTATTGTTCATAGCTGTTTTATAGAACTACTAAAGTCAATATTAATTCGTCGCGACCATACGGAAGTTAACTCCCCATTTGGGTCAAGAGAAAAAATAACAGACAGGTAGAGACGACAGCAAATAGTCACGCTGTCACCTCAGTTGCGGGCGAAGAAGTGGCTGACGTCTAGCTGACCTGAAATTCCCTGGACTGACATTCGTTTGTTTATTTACCAAATAAGAGTAAGACTCAACGTGTTACAAGCAAGTGGATTGCACATTTTTCTTGATAAGTAATATGCGCGAATTTTTACTCGAACCATTTGTTCACATTGGTAGAGTATTCTACTCGAAACTTGACGTCGAAGTCGCGTCGAAGATCTTTTCTTTTCTTTCCGATCTGATTGTCAGCATTTTTTTTTTTTTTTCCAATACTTTACGGACTTACTGCTCATGACCATAGTAGTCGAGTTTCTGCTCATAAATATCGCGCTATTTATGACACGCGACGTTTTCCTTATACCTTACTTGACCAAAGCCTTAAACAAGCTTTGGAGAGTTATGACATTGTCTTGTTAACTTATGGCTGCGGAAAAGGAGCATCTGAAACTTGGTTAATTAATCCGATTTAGAACTGAGTCACGACTAGACTAAGCACATGCCTAATTATTGAGCAAATATACTTGTCTCAATTACCGGATGAACTTTAGTTGCTAATTGCGACTCGCCTAAGAGCTGGTAGCTATATATGTATCTGTAAATTTTCATTCATTTCTAAGTCACGTACAGCTGAAGATCGTAACTACAGTTTAACATTGTTAAAATTCATTAACGATTTTCCGTATAGCTAAGTGCAAGACATATGAGTTTTGCAGCTACCGTAATTTCAAACGTCCCTAAGACTGCGTCTGGGTTCACGATTTATCGCTGGAAACTCTAAATCCCTGAAAGAATTCTTTTCTCATTTTATGCAAGCGGAGATAATAAAACAGCTAATAAAATTTGCAATTAAAATCTGACTCGATTCACGAGCGTGTATTTTACCATAATATATATTTTACCGTATCTATAGATAATATGGCTCAGTTATTATCATGTGTTAATTAATTTTATACAGAACGTTCGAATGGAATTGAAATGTTACGCATGTGGTATTCTACGTCATGATTTAACTCGAGAATATCAATTTGGCAAATGTGATGTTGTGTAGCCTCATTTCTATCGAATATTATGCGAACCATTAGTTACACGAATTTACGACATTTGTCATTCTGGAAATCGATCAATCCTGTATTCAGAGATCGATTGGTTGTTTTTCTATTCAAAATATCGCACAAAGGCACTTATTTCACGTGTCGAACGTGTCACACAAGTCACTTACCCATCGATCGCGGCTTGATGTTCACATATTGCCCTGAAGGGATCCCACACACAAACGCGGAAAGTCTAACATCGCTTTCAAGGAAATAGGAATTTCCTAGTCAGAACTTTTGCCACCGTCTTGAAGCGATACTCGACAAAATGTCACTTGATTGCTTTCACGATTTTATCGCTATATATTCAACCGTTTTATCCAAACAAATTAAAAGAAGAAAAAAAAAAAACGAAAAAAAAAAAAAAAACTAACAGCAAAGAAATAGAGACAATTATTTTCAGCGTAAGGTTCTAAAGATAAAATCTCTCTGCACACCCGAGGCTGAATAAAAATTCTAGTTTCAACTATAAGTTCTCGTTAAAGACTTGGAGGTGCAAACTAGAATTTGGGGGTAGAATGGTGCAGTGTGCATCCTAGAATTTAGAGAGACGTCATAATTTTGGTTTCGACCTAGAGCTCCTCAATCTTCAATTGAACGTTTTGTAAACTGATTAACAAATAAATTCTAAATCCACAATAAAATTGCGATCATCGAGTAGATTTTTCATAAACTGTAATTAGAATTTGGAAATTGATTAGCATGTGGAGATAGACGCTCATCAGAATTTCAAGTGCAAACGCGGATTCTGGTTTACGCATCTGAATCCTCTCGTAGGACATAATTACGCTACTAAAACAGAATAATTGTAGTTCTGTCGGCGTAAGAGAAATACTAGATGAAATAAAATGAAAAATAAATCTAACAAAGTTTTCGTTTTCTGTTTTTAATTTTTTTAAGACGCGTCAAACCAGCGGAGTGGTCGGTAGCAGCGCTGGGGACGAGGTGGCAGGTGGGACCTCCAAAGCAGCGATAATGTCATCAACGTCAATGCAGTCTGCAGCAGCAGAGGAAACTTTGGAAAGCTATGGACTACCCAGGGCACTTCCGGTCACCGCGACAACAATTCCGGAAAATATGGGACTCCCAACTTCTAACACGCCAAGCACACCGTCAGGGGCTACTAGACTCCCGGCCAATCTTCTCTTCGCTTTACCTGCCACACCGCAACGTTCTGTTTCCAGCACTAAAGGACCGGCCATTACCAAGGCACAGATGAAAGGTAATAAATAAAAATTTGAACAAGAACAGGGAAAACTGAAAAGAAGTTAAATATTCATAAAAATATGGATTGTGCCCCACCTCTTAGAGTTGAGATATACACCTCATTTTGCAGAAGGGTTTATTTTGTTTGGAAAACTAAAGTTTAAAGTGGTGGGAGTGAAAAAAAAAAATGAAATGTCTATACATACACGACTTGCTCTTTGGTCTACCACCTGTGGCGTTAGCAGCTTGGTATATAGAGAAATATTAACCACTCTGACTAATTTATTATTTATTGAAAATGCAGGAAAATTTACTCAGGAGAAATTCAACCCCTCATTATCCCGCGTTCAATATAACACGAGAATCTGAGTACGATATTTTTCCTGACCACAGTTGTTGTACTTTGACCAGACAAAGTGAACATAAAATATTGCAATCATGCAATAACTGCAAATATAATTTTCGCGATAAGGATGTCTAATTTCTCTTCTTCGGATGATCATTAGACTGTGTCAAAAAAAAAACGACATCTTCTTTTTGTTCGGGCCCTTTCGAAAATAGTTAGTGATTAATATAAAGAAAATTGTCCCTAAAGCTGAGCTATGTAGCTTGAACACAGAATTAGCGCATTTGAAAATAAGATTTCCCATGTATTTCAAATGGCAAAATTTGTTTATCTCAGTTTTATTTTTATAATTCTCTTTATTCAACTGATAAGAATAAAGTAAATAATACGGTTTTGAAGGGAAAAAAATTTCTGCGAAAATGCATGAAAAAAATTTTTTTAATTAATTTGTCGAAAAGTAAGTAGTAATCAAATATACATATGACTTTTAAACCACTGTAACTCGTTAACGGTTCAATCGAGCAACTTGGGCCAAAGGACTATTTTTGTAGATCATAAAATTCTCTACAAAACCGTATATCTACTTTATTCTTATGAGTTGAATAAAGAGAGTTATAAAAATAAAACTAGGATAAACAAATTTTGCGCCATTTGAAATACATGGGAAATCTTATTTTCAAATGCGCTAATTCTGTGTTCAAGCTACATAGCTGAGCTTTGGGGACAATTTTCTTTATATTAAGCACTAACTATTTTCGAAAGGGCCCGAACAAAAAGAAGATGTCGTTTTTTTTTTTGACACAGTCTAATGATCATATTCGTGTATTTCATCAGCGAGTGGTACAACTTACAACGAGGATAAGGAATGAGATTACACACGAAGCTCGAAATCGAAATTTGTACATTTAGCCAAACGAGCTTAGGCCAAAGTTACTGGTATAATTAGTTTTATAATTCATGACGCGGTACCCTGATATCTTGGAGGCTGCATATATTTCGGGTTTAGGTATGAAATTTGATAACTTGCCCACGAAGCTGAAACGAATCATGTAGATACACGGAGTATGTAAAACAAAATTCCTAGGCGTATACCTGGCCTGGAGTAATTAAGTTAACCGCTTTGCGTACCTACAACCTGCTCTATTTCTTGAATATTTGCAGCGTGCGAATTCCTCGCAATATCTTGCGTCTCCTCTAAAGCTGATTCTGGGTCGGGATGTAAGAGCCAAGGAAGCCTAATGGAATATACAGACACCCAAAGCTGTAGTCTGCAGACTCGAACCATATTGGGCTTTCCCCTAATAATTTCTGCTTCGTAAATTCCGACTATAGCTCAACCATAATTCGATCTTCTTAGCCTACTACGTGATGCCCGCGCCTGTGGCTTCCATAAATAATTTTTTAGTTTATTTTTCTTTTTTCTATAATATTTTTATACACGTGTTGTTAAAAAGGAATGAGAAATACATATAGTACAAGCATATATATATATATATATATATATATATATCTGCACGTAAGAAATCCATCAAATTTATGGATTTTTTCGTTGGGCCTCGTAACTCACTCGAAAAGCTTTGTACCTAATTCGGTTTTCCATCTAGAAAGAATCCTGCTTCTCATATTTTTTCTTAATTCAACTCGCCACGCGATTCTCGCTATAAATCTTACCGCAAATTCACGCGAGCTGGTTATCGAATGGAAGAAATATTTCTTGATTACAGAATACACCAACCTCAGGTTCATGGCTGCTGAACTTAGCATAGTAATTCAAATTTCAAGTTACCCACTCTAAACTGAAGTCCTATTATCATGGCTTATTATACACGTAATTAGAGAATCCTGAATCCGCTTTTCGGGACTTATAGCTTTCCTAATCTCTGAATTTTTTGGAGTAAGATTTCACTCCATTAGTTCTAAGTGGTGCGATATTCGCTCCAAAAAATTTAGAGAGAAGTCCTAGACTGATGAAAAGTACATATGGCTTGCAGGATAGACTTGAAATCTTAAAAGTACATGTGTATTTTAAATTAACCATCATCAAATTTTCATATCATCTAAAAGCTATGTAACATGATTTTTAGTCTGGGTTGATGAGACCCAATTATTTCAGAATTTCATTAAAAACAACAAATTTTGCACTGTAGTATATAGAGCTATTTGAAATTTTTCGTGACGATCAGTTGTCTCTCTTCCAACTTTTAAATTACAAATTATTTTTTAATCTCTATGACCTTATATCCTACAGCGTAATTAACTCTAACACTAACTCTCGAACTTTTGTCCAAAGCTTTCGGGGAGTTTCAGCTGCATTTAGATTGGTGCATATTTGTTCAAGTTATATGGCATAATAATGTAAAACAGGCAACAATTTCAAGCTCACTTTTCTTAAAAAATGTAAAAAAGCTTCAACTTCTCAGAATATCACAGTATACAAATGAAGTTGTGAATGTTCAAAAATGATGATGTTATCAAATTATTGTGTTACAAGCTGTTGGTTTTATTTCAAATAATGTATAAGATCATATGATCGAATATCATTCTTCTATCTTCGGTTGACTCAAGAATATTCCATAAAAAAAAATTCGTCCATCATCTTCAGAGGTTTATAATCAATTATTATAGTATGAAAATATTTCTTTTTCTTCTTTCATGAAACCGATATCATTTTAATTATTGAATATCTCTTAATAAAACCCCAAACCTTTAAAAAGAATTCGAATCAAATTTAGTCGATAAGAAATGTACGAAAAAAAAAAATGTGGAGATGATGATCGAAGGTGAGTCTTTATGACTCTACCTATCTGATCCGGACATTCGGCTAAAACGTAGTTTAATAATTTTATTTTATGTTTCTACGGAATGCATTGTAAATTCAGTATACAGAGCAATTTATAGATTTATCTTTTATACGACGTCTGCGTAAAACCACGTAGGTACAGCGAAGTGCGTACCTACACCGTAACAAAGTATGGAATAGGTATTGCCCAATAAAAGGTAGTTTAATCGCACGCGTGCAGTACGTGTAACGAATTTATACTGCGTATTGGTTTTGCTAAGGTACCTGCATGTCCCACTATTAGTTCAATAAAAAGAAATCTATATTTAAAATTGAAAAACCCCATTAAATTCTTCCGCACGATATTCGCTGATGCATTTATTCAAATGGCTAAACGATTATGTGCGTATGTATATATTTATATATTATATATAGACCGAGTGGCGTGTTCAAACGTTTCAGCTCTCCATATCTTATACTCTGAAACTACATACCATAAATTCTGTCTGTATATAGACTATAGAGAACAGCGTTGCCCTGCACGATGGAAGAAATTTTCATCATTTTCAGAACGATAAAGGTATAAACTACAAATATACCTATAAACGGTGTTTAACTTCCATTGGGGAAAAATCAACACCTCGTATACATGCGGTATATCTAAATCACTCGTTTATCGGTACGATATTTTGTCGATTTCCGCGGGTTCACGTCGCACTAGGAATGAGATAAACCTTCACGTGTAGCCACAGTGAACACATATACCTACCATATCCCAACCCGCATTCCTAGGAGTGATAATATAAATTACCTGCCGTTGTTTAGCCGCTGAGAGTTGGGACGACAGCGTGCTAGTGGTATAAGGGGTTGTTATGCCTCGGCAAACTACCTTACAAAGATTGTCCACGTATTATTTTCACCACAGATATAAAGTTATCTCGATTTAAGCACCAGTGAACCCTTCCATCTGTCCATCCGTCTGTCCGTCCTTTCGTCCTTTCGTTCATTCGCTATTCAACGGACGAACGATTTTACCGAATAATTCAGCCCTTCTATATCTCGCGTACGTCTCATATATACCTACCCCGAAACCTTCAGAGGGAAATTTACTTATGCCATTCCCTGCAGCTTCGCTTATTATATTGTACCGTCTTATTAGAATTAATTTACCCATCTAGAATGAAGAGCCTTCGCTGGCTTTGAGCCGTATTATCAACGGTTTTCCATATATTCATATGGATAATTTCTTATCGAAATTTAGTACGTAATGTGAAAAAGCGTAATAATACGCCATGAGGTGATAAGTAGTTTCGAGTTATCGATCTTGAATTTTATTTTATCAATTTTTATGCAGTTCGTTAGATTCTGAATTCTTTTACTACTATGCAGAAAGTGTTGAGAGATAATGAGAAGCCATTTTCTGATAGTAATTGTGACATTTTTTTTTTTTTTCGTAAGATAAGAGTGAAGCGTTTTTTCGCGCTTAACTAATCAGATCAAATTTAAAACGGCGCGATTTACCTTTCCCCAAAAATTTCAGGCCTTCACCTCTCGTATGAATTACGAGATAAATTCGGACAGACGGAAATATATGACGTGTACATATATAGTATATGAAATAATGTAATACGGACAACGCTGAATGATAACCACTATATTTATCACAACGTTGTTAAGAAAAAAAAAAAAAAAAAAAAAAAAATTAAAACAAGAAAGAAAGACACATTTTGTGAAAAATATGCAGATTACCTAGTTTTCCTTCATTCAATTATATTATGCCTACCCTTTTTTCTTTTCAAATTTTTCGGAATTCTTTTCACGGACTATTAACATAATACCTACGTTGATGTGTAATCCCACCCCATAGCTTCCGCGGTTAAATTTTGATATTAATGGCGTAACTTGCTGCGGTCAAACATTGGCATACCTATGCATATATCGAGACGAACGCAATGGGCCGCGAAATGAGGCTATTAGAGGTAACCCACGTCCTCCCCATGAACTGTCCGAATGTAAATCTAATCGTACATTGAAATAGCTTTCACAGTAGGATTCGAAGTGATGCTATTTTAAACAAACCCTTTGTGACATTTCTCGGATTTATAGAATAAGGTTCATATTAATGGTCAATGCAGGAAGAATCTGGCCTCTAAAAATTGGCGAGAAATTAATTTTTATAATCAAATGAGGCACTCCGTTTCGATTTGTTCAATGAAAAACAGTTGATTATATTATAATATACCAAGTCATGAACTCATGACAAGCATTGCCTTCGTTCCTAGGAAGGCACCTATAATTTCCGGGACTTCCCAGATAAGGAGTGACATTTGTATGCTTGTCAGTTGTTAGATATTCAAAGATCTGTATAATATCTTTGACGTGATTTAAATAGTCGAGATTTTCTTTTCAAACAAATATAAAATTGGAAAAGCCCAAATTGGAAAAGCCCAAATTGAAAATAAATTATTTAATCATCATAATTTTTCTCGTCGATCTTCTCAGCTTTTTCTAACACGCGCGTTTCATGAAATATTTTCAAGTCTAAAGTTACGACGTGATGATTGACCATCGGCAGTATGTATTCTGAGAGGAAACAATATTCCCGTCTTCTTTCAAACAAGATTCATACATTCACTCTATTCTCTCGTGTACTATTGAAGCTTGAAGTAATCTGCGAAACGGTAATAGGGTTGTATTTTCCCTTTGTCGATGTGTTTCTCTTTGTCTTCGACAAATAATCGAATTGTCAATTATCCCCTATGGATATACCTATACGTACATATACTACATGCGACTACATATACCTACTGACAATTGGATCCTTGCAATATCTACACCAGACTCATGTGAGAATCAAACGCAATTTCAACAGCGCCACAAGTTGTGAGCTTGCAACGACTAAACGACTTCACGGTATAAAATACGAAACCTGGATCTAATTTTTAATCCAGAATAATCACGTTTCGCGTTACGTGAATAACGTCTTACCATCAAATTTATAACTCAGAATAACTATGCGGGAAAAAATCTGCCCCACATAATGTCTTAAGCCTTTTTGTTTTTCGTGCTTTAACCCTAGCATGCCACACTTATTTTTTTGGGACATACTTGCCACACTCGGGTTTGTGGGACCCCATTCAGATTTTCAATCATAACTCCGAGAAAAATAGTCGTATTTCGATGGCTTTTTTTTTTTGTAATCGATAGCCAATTAGTCGAGGAATCTGTCTATGCATTGACCGAATCGTTAAAGTTGAGAACTTCTGAGATATACTCGTTTAAAAAATGGTTTTTCTCGAGAAAAGCGAAGAAATTTTGATTTTTGAAGTTTTGTTCGGGTTTCTTAGACCCCAGTGGGGCATGCGAGGGTTAAGAGCTAGTTATGAAGAAAGCACAAGCAATGATGTATTATATGACTTTAATTCTTGCTTATATGTAAATATCTATAGAGCTATAGAATTAAACGTAAGAATTTCCCAAGAGGAATTTAAACAAGAATTACCGTGTCTTGCAAGTTCTCAGAGATGCGCCTGACTTCGCAAACCAGTGAATCGAATTCCCAACGTAACGAGCAGTTGCACATAGCAGTTTGCCTATACTTGGTACTTCTATACCCGCCTTCTCATTCCCATATACATTCGAAGTTCTTTCGAAGTACATACTATATGTAGCACGTAAATAAATGTACATTCACACATTCTACGTCACATTTTATGCTCTGCTTCTTCCTTCTAGTTTTATACCTATGTGTGTTTTTCTATACATGTATATATGTATAGCAGCAGCAGCAGCAGCAGGTGAACGAAAGTAAAAATAAAAAATACGAACTGTTACCCTAATAGAGAAAAAGAAGGCTTAAAATGCCACACGTATAAATATAGAATGGGGTTTTCTTTTCATCTAAAAGTAACCAGAATCCAGAGCTTTATACTAATGAACCTGTAAAACCATATAAGAAATTAAAAGAGAACCTAGAAGTTGAATTGCGAATGAAAATGAATGTTGACACTTTACTGTGAAACAATCTTCTCTGTAATATGTAATCATCACAAAAGCCATTATTCGCATTCATAGAGGATTTTATCAGCGGCTTTTGTTACAGAGTTCAGAGAAGCGTTCAGGCTATTCGACAAGGACGGTGACGGAAGTATCACCAAGGAAGAACTGGGACGAGTGATGCGATCCCTCGGGCAGTTCGCTCGCGCTGAGGAGCTTCAGACTATGCTTCAAGAAATAGACATTGACGGTGAGTATATTGTTTTCGAAAATTATACGGGTTGATAGACGCACATATATCCGTATTTACAAATTATAATCTTCACATAGGTGGGTAGATCTACGCCGCCGTCGCCGGTATCTCACTTTGCGCTCAGATATGTAGTATAAGCACTAACGAATGCCTCAATCCGATGTGAATAACTGAATAGATTAATTACATACCGCACGCGAAAAGCGATGGGTAGCATATAATACGATCATCCAAGAAATAAAATAATTCAAAAAAGTCGTTTTCTCGGAAATCATTTCTCTCTAATATCACTTGAATGCTGTGAACAATATTATCGAGCTTCGAAAAAACATAATTTTAAGATGTTCCCTCCGAACTTCAAAATATGTGAAAAATAACTGAATTATTTCTAGGATGGGTCTTGCGAATAAGAGTATTATAGTACACAATTTAGGGTGCTTTTTTTGAAACGACTATTTTATTTTTGCAAACTCCCCATTGAAAATTTTGTTGTAGACGTCGAAAAGAAAATCCTGTCCAATTTTTAGCTCTTAATTCCGATTCTATAGTACCCGCGCTCTTCTTTTTAAGTTTTTCCATGCCAAAAGCATTTGAACATTACGACTTTTTCTTTAGTCGCGCACAACTCAGCCGCATTTCGATGGATTGTTCTCATCCAAGACTCATTTTACAGAGAATTTAGTTTTCTTAAAAAGTGCTTCAGGTAGTTTGGCTGTGGTTTCAACTGCCGCACTTGTGTAAGCCTCCAAAGTCGATTTTATGCATAATTCTTCTTTCTCGCTGTGGGCGAATAAACAGTTGGACTTGGAGAAAAAAACTTCGGGACAATTTTGTAGGAAATTTATTTCTCTACACAAAAGGTCCAATACACAAAGTCTCTCAAACCAGTATTTCAAAAGATATAAGGACTTTGATTTTTCAAATATAAAATTCCAACAAAATGTCAAGTTCAATATTTTCAAGTCAGTCAAACTATCTTGGGTACTTTTGAAGAACACTAAATTCTCTGTCAAATGAGTCTTGGATGAGAACAATCCATTGAAATGTGGCTGAGTTGTGCGCGACTAAAGAAAAAGTCGTAATGTTCACATGCTTTTAGCATGGAAAAACTTAAAAAGAAGAGCCCGAGTACTAGAATCGGAATTAAGAGCTAAAAATTGGACAGGATTCCCCTTTCGACGTCTACAACAAGATTTTCAATGGGGAGTTGCAAAAAAAAAAAAAAAAATAGTCGTTTCAAAAAAAGCACCCTAGTACACATACACGCATATGTTACGTTTCTAAATTCATTTCTAATGGTAAGTATGAGTTACTACCAGATCGTGTTTCTCGAGAAAAGCAATTCGTTTTTGGCCTCGTTAAAGTGGTCTGTATCTACCGAGAGTGCCACAGTGGAGCAATTTATTTTACAGCCATTATCAATTCGTTGTTTCGTTGGTTTTATGGGTACCTACCCACCTTTTATCCCGCTTATTGTTTTTTTTTTTCTTTTTTTTTTTTCTTTTTTTTTTTCCCTTCGCCTTCCCTTTCATCGAGGACGTTTACTTACCGAGTTCCACTCTACCGCGCGCGAATTCCAAAGTCTTCGGATTGTTGTTCGGAGATAAACTTGTTAATGAGGGTTCTGTACCTGCAGGGCGACCTGTTTGCAGCCAATTTTCTCATATTTTTACATCTTTAACAAACCTAACCAACCCGGCTTTCCACACAGATCTATAAATGTTCACGTAAATCAAGATGGAACTGTTTTCATCTCCGAGATAATGTATCAATCACACCGTGCCAAGTGGACCGCGAAAAAAAGCGTAATTCTTCTCTCATCAACACGAATATCTTTTTTGGCGATACCTCTTCTCTCTGTCATTCTATCATCCCGTTTTTTTTTTTTTTTTTTTTTTTTGTTTTTTTTTAATAAATAAATAAAGCTCTTAATAACGAGAAAAGAATTGAAAAAAGGAAAAAAAAATTGCAAATTGATGCAAAAGAATTACAAAAATCAATCAAATAAAACGACAGAGGAATTTCAGCCTCCTTATACCCATATAGCTATGCATGGTCCCGGTATTAACCATTTTACATGAAATTGCATGAGCCATATCGTATGTGTGGAAAAAAATTCAACGGAATTATACCCGGTTTCATATATATTGCTCCCGATTTTTCCAAATATAAAAGCGGTGAATAAATACGAAAGGAAAAGTCAGGTGAAATTGCGGAAGGTGTGAGGATGTGTGATATCTACAAAGCGACCGATGGGCTGAAACTTGGCAATAACTAGGCGCGCGATCAGCCCGTCATTCTCAATCTTCTTTCGTGTGAACCGAGTGTAAAATTTCCCGTTTCTATACTTTATATCAGATTCTATATAGCAGCTATACTTATAACTCCTTTTAAGATGTACGCGCGGCTGTTTCCGCGATATATTGGTATACATCAATATACGAATTCGTACGTGCATGCATATATAGGTATATGCGAACTATTATACTTCCTGGCTAGATAAAGCTGCATAATAAATACGGTGACTATATTTACAACCATGTAAAAAGATAATGAAATTTGTTTTCCCTCATTGGAAACCGACACGACGCCGAATCGCGTTTGAGAAAATTCAATACAGGGTTTAAACGACGGATTCAAACTTTATTAACAGATTCTTTGCGCGCTCTAGAAGCAAACGTTCCCCTTTCGTTTTTCACTACCTCGATTCGTTCCTGCCATATTAAAAATACTCCTCAAGATATACCTATACTGGCCTCATATCCTCTGCCGTATAACTGCATCCTTTGGTTGTAAACATCCAATTGACAAACACGTTAAGTACCTCTTGGATCAAATTTTTGATGAAATTCCTATCTTTCAATTAAAAAGTTGGGGACCATTTTTTTTTTTTTTTTTTATATATATAAAATAGTGTAGAGATACGTCTTGAGAATATTGTCACATCATGTTTGTGGACCTTTTTAATTAGATTTGGGGTTTTCGATCTTCAATTTCTATATTCTTGGAAAAATTTTCGGCATTCCCGCAGTTACTATTTTCAGTATAACCGCAAAATAAGAGAATAAGAATAAGAAACTAAACTCCAACCATACGTGGGGGGATTCGATAGTATTATCTTTTTTCAAACGGGGATAATCTAGCCGGAAGTCATGTGTCTGCATACACGATTTGAGGAGTAGGACGTTACCATATCCAAGGATATCTTGAAAAACGTGATTTTTATCCCCATATTGGAATTATCGAAGGTGCGGTGACGTTCAACAGACCAAAACATTGGATAGACCCTTAAACAAGTTTTCGAAAAAATTAAAACGAAAGAAAAAAGGAAAAACGAAAAAAAGTGCTGACCGGATTTCAACTGGCATGAAATTACATGATTGTATTTCCATTCCATTTTCTGTTTGCCCCTCGTTTAACTCGATCCGCTTTTATCCTAATCCGTCGCAACTGCGACTGGCTCGATTTACGATAAAACGTGAAGAAAGAAAGAAAGAAAATAAGGAAAAAGGAAATTCGAGTGGAACGAAACGGAAAGAGCTATCTAGACAAAAAAAAATCTCTCAAACTATTTACAACTGATATGACGTCATTAATTTCCTCAACGTGAATTTTCGATGAAATTTTGCGCTTTTAGGGTCTCGTCCCTTCGCAGCTTTCTCACTTTTCCTCCCAAAATCCCCGAGCCAATTTTAGCGACAATTGAGACGGTAAAGTATGGGCTAAGCTACAGCTTAAGCCAACAAATAAACGGCCACACACTCGTACACTTGACGTTGAATGAAATTTTCAAAAGTCCTAACCGATATGTGCGAACTGGCGGGTCAAGGCGTTGGGAAAATAAGTTGGCAATCTAGACCTCGTAACAAAGTTGTTGGGGGTGACAGCGGAGTAGATTGGGTTGGTCGAGGCTAACTTCGTACGAAGGATGTCAAAACCGTTCCAATAAGTCTTACAGAGAAGCACTAGGGTCCTTGCTTGATCGTAAATGAGAAATTAGACGCGAATGGTTGGACGCGAAATTTCTAAACTGGTAGAAATTAGAATCAAGCAAAATCACTAATCTCGGCTGTCCGTCACACGTCATAGAATTTGGAAGCTAAATTTGAAATTGTTTCAATAATTACTTTCCCAGACTGAAGCAAACCATTTATACTTCCTCGTGGACCATGAAAATTGCACGAGCAAAATTTCAAAGCTCTGCGTTGTGTTCATATTATATACCCACCTATATATAACATACGAAGTATGACAGATGGACATATGAAAATTGTCCATTTGTACAAATTTCTATATCGCGATCCTTTTGTCTTTGTATTCAATGGAATATCGACACGGTTAGTTGGTCTGACAGTTGATAACTATTTATCGATGACCCTATTCCCTGGATTTATACTATACCTACATGTGCCGGACGTCGAAGACGCGATGTACACCACTATTGGCGCAGTAACATTGTTTCAAATTTGCTACGGCTATTGGAGTATTTCCTAATTTACCGTTTCCCACTTTTACCTCAAATACAGAGTTATTTGAAAAGTTTTAACCATAATATAATTGCAGATCTTCTTCGAGAAGAAGAAAAGGGTAAAAGTCTGCGTAGAAAAATGGGCTTAAGACTTCCCATAAATTTCTTAATGCAGAAAGTCCATGCAGGACTTATTTCATTTGGTCAGTTGAATAAAAACGTGTAAAAAAAAATAATAATTTTCCGATATATCGACTGACTCTGAGCAAACCAATCAAGCTTGGAAATGTTCCACGGTATTTTTATTTCAAAAGGCATCTGCGGAATTGGCACGTAATTACATGTGACTCTTTCACGGTATTCTGGTCATATACCATATATGTAACATCAGCCGCAATGTGTCAAGTCGGATTTTCATTGTAGGTGAATAATATTCTACGTACGAAATTTTGGGTCTAATTATTGTTATTAGAAAATAGTGATAGGAACGAACTTGGAACGTTTAAGACCGTCATTTTCACGATAGAGTTTCACGTTACTATCACTCGGCAAATAATGCGGGAAGACGCATTAATGTCGGGTAATTCTACGGTAAGAAGATACTCTGAATAATTACAGCCCATGGAACAAATGGTTCGTAACTTAGCCTCTCAACAAACGGTGCTTTATCGCTTTAGCTCTTTGACGTTTGTGCCTCTTTGCAGAGAGTATACGTATATGTACGTACCCACTCTTTTGGTACTTCAAAGTTCACTCCTGGCTGATCGTCAGACATTTTACGTCTGCCCTCACAAGCTGCAAAATCCCTTGACTGCGTGAGCTTATGTACCTATTTTATACATTTATCGTTATACGTCAAGAAATATCATCGTTTATACTCACCGATGTCATAAAACGATTATTAACTGCGTTTTCAAAAGCTTTGTATATACTCATTGCAGCCAATTTGAAATAATCAATAAAATAAATTCATTTCACTTCCATTCGAGGCCTTTATTCTTTATTAATGAAACGGTGCAAGCTCTGTGTATGTATGTAATACTACATGGTCAAAACTCAGACGCTATTCAAACTTTCAAAAGATCTCTGCCCCAGATTCTGGAAACTTGGTGAATACCGTGGTAGGCCATTTATCTACGTACTACCTTGCTGCAGATGTAATGTACGTCTACTCTTATTCTCAATATTTATTGTTCTGAGTCAGGCAGATAACAGCAGGTCAAGTTACAACAAAGGACCATTCATGAGCGACGGAGCATCAGTTAGAACTATATCTGTGTGTTTTTTCTATTTTCAATTTTCAATTTTCCGCTAAAATCAACAAAGGGAAATTATTATAATCACCCAGGAAATAAACGGTCGAATTTGCACAAGATCTCCACGTTTTGAACTCCAGATGGATGTCTGGATGTGTTTGAGATCAATTCTTTGCCAAACGATATATCAAGAGCGAATACACGGATTTTATCCTTTCTTTTATCAATCGATGCAATTCTTCCGAAATTAAAACTCATCTGATTCTTGATTTGATCAAAAAACAATTACTCAAAGAACAATATTTCGATTGATGATATCTGAAGAACTGACTACCGGATTTTTACTATTTTCGTCTCAATCCATAGCATTTGCTCTAACTTGAATCTGATTGGATCTCTGAATTAATAGATTCAGTCGTTTTTGTGTTGGAACAAAAAAATCTGAATTTTCGCCCGTAGTGCATCTTTTCCTTGAAATTAAACTTTGTTCTCATAAAATGCTATTTTTTGATCTTGAAGAGATTCGAGCTAGTAGTTTTGGGATTAGCTCATTGAGAACAGCTGGCTCACCCGCTTCTTCCTCCCTCTTTTGGCTCCATTTTTTGTACACTTTAAATTTGGAATTCAAAATACACTTACGTGCGAAAAAATGATTCGAAAAGAGCGTCGAAAGACTAGTAATAACAAGATGGTAAAGTTCGAAATTCTTTTTTCAAAACCTTGGGAATTGAAGCGATTTGGTATTCCGGTAGCGATAGAGTTTATCGCGTTATCTGTTCGGCTTGTAGTTGGAAAACGTTGGCAGTCGAGTATTTGGGGATTTTAAAGAGAAATAAAGTTTTACCCACCCGCAGGTCGTATATGGGAGACTAATGACCAGCTTAGAAGTTGAGGTCAGCGTCAGGTTATCGGTGTGCGAAACTGTAAAGCTTGGAGCTATTTTTAAATTGCAAAAACGACAGTAAAATTTAGATCGCATTCTTTCGACCTCGAGAACAGACCCAACGTTCATTACAAATTCAAACTTCGAACGTGTCCGCATAAGTATAAAACGAATTCCAAATTCCGAAACTTTTTATGTCCCAAAATTCAAGTCACTCTTCGTAATAATAAGCGAATTAACATTTTCTGCGTCAAAGAAATTCTGCGACTAACCAAAAATCGCGAGGTTCCGCATTGCTTTCGCCAATTATCTTCCTGTCAATCATCAGACTCCAAAAAGTACTCCTCCTTTTCTTCTTATTAAAAATTTTAAATCACTGGGCTACCCATAATTTTCCGCCAAAGTCGTTGAAACACGAGTCGAATAACCGCGGTGATATCCAAGTGTCAAAAAGTGATTTCCAATTTACTCCCAGTGAGTGGGATAATTTGGTAAGGGAAGAATGTAGCGGACGCATTCTCGCGGGGGAAGTTTCCCGTTACAAAGATAGACGCCAGGGGATCAGTCCCTTCGAGAATTGTCCCTAGGGTTCCTCTGTAATGCAATTACTTTCCCGTTGAGTGCCCATCTGTCCATTCTCTCTTTTTCAAATGTCTATGTGTTTGTGCCATACATACACCCGATCTTTTGGCTACCTCCTACAGGATTGAAGGAATTCAAGTCCCAATCGTTTCATTGAACTCTAGTGGCTTAAAGGGACGACGCTCAATTAATCGTCGGGTCAAACTTGAAACCCGCAGAGTTTAGCCCTATGGGCATTGACTCGGTCAAAAGCTATTCTGGATTTGAAAATTGAGATGCATGTTCTTGAATTCTCGATAAATTTCAGGTCCAAATTCATATGTAACATAGTTTTCATACTTCTATGGATATTGAGGTAAGGGAAAGGGAGAGAAGACATTATCACGTATGCATATCGTGTGGTTTTCTCCGGTCTTTTGTAAGGAAGTTTGCTATAGTACATTGAGGGAGGAAGTAGGTAGGTAGGTAGGTAGGTAGGTACGTGCCGTGGAAGAGTATGAAAATTTATTACCCCTTACATGTGATATAGCAGAAGAAAGAAGGTGCGTGACTATTTCTTGTTCGGTCTAGTAACCAGCTTTGGCTAAAACAAGTTGGAAAACTAACTCTTCGGTTGAGCTTAACTATCATCAGCGATATTCTCTGGTCGAAATGTAGTTTTTGGTAAACTTTTCCTGGTTTCTAAGTTTCGGAACCACCTTGCAGTGGTTGGCTTGAGCAAAGAACTTCCGCGTAAACACGTGCAGTATCTAATACCTACCTATGTGAAAACCTAAAGACCGGGTAAATTTAATTGCGAAAACATTGGCTACCCTTCGCGTTATGATATCTGCAATAATTAGGTTTTAATTCTACCCTACGGTACAACTGCAGCGCTATAGCTACGTTTACCCATTTTACCCTGCAAAGATTAAACTGCGATAAGAAAACCACCTAGAGACACTATATCTCATAACTTTTCGGCGCTAAACTTTACCCTTGATTAAATTTCAACTTCGTTTTTGCCGAAACTTTTTCTTGGGTTTAGATGGACGGATGATAATCCGATTTTCCAAGCTAAGCATGATTTTCGGATTAACAAACTTAGGTTATTCTCTTACGACCCGCAATCTTCGTGTATAAATCTGCTTAGCGGATCGAATTGTCTTCGCCCTGCAGAGACAAGAGGTGATTTGTGATCCCTGGTGAAAAGGAAGAATAAAAATGCAATAGCAATATAACTCTCTGGAGGAAAAATTCTGAACTCCAATAACGGATGCAGTTGGCTTGGACGACGGCCACTCGACTCAAGATTTGCACATTTATATGTATTTGGATACGGTATACTTCGAGTTCAAGACTCCGATTTAGTTCCATGAACGCTGAGCCAAACAGAAAGAGTTTGCAAGATCAACGTTATCGTTGATCAGGATTTCCACCTACGTCACCAGACAGATAAAGCCTTAGAGTAAAACGACCAAATTTCGTTTCAGATTTCTTCAGCTCTGCCTGTTTTTTTTTTTTTTTTTTTAAAGGAATTTTGCCGAGGAAACGATCTTTGCTGTATATAAAATACAAAATACAAAATATAAAATAAAAAAATAAAAAATACAGAATCCTCCCCGTTTCATCCGAGTCGAACCTGTTTACTTAACTTCAATCCAAAACCCGTCTTTATTTACATTTTGCGTCTCGAGAGATTTGATCAGAATAAAATATACTAGTAAATCAGCTTCTGCAAATATTAACAAACTAGGTATATACCTAAGTGCAAAGTGCAACAGCGGTTGGAAAAAAGGCAAATTTTTACAACCTGGCATTTTGTCTGTTCCCATTCTGACGCTCTACTATTTTAAGAAAGTAATTTAGCGGTCGATTTCCAGCTGGGTTTCGATATAATATCGCGTCCATAGGCGACCAAACAAAAAAAAAAAAAAAAAGATAGAAAAAAATCGTATCGTAAACCGGAAAGCAGAGTTTACAGGCACGTGGAAGGCCCATTCCGTGCCAATATCTCGCTAGACCTTTCTTAAAAATTGGCCATAACACACCATCCTGAATACATACAAGGTAGATCCTATTCTCCGATCCTATACCTTCATCCTTCTGTTTTGTAACAGAAAAAAGCTCAACGGCCCGTGGATTGTCTACGGTTTAGTTGTCCGCAATAACGCCGATTACATACCGACCCAAGAATCGAAAACATTTTTTTTTTTTTTTTTCAACCCTTAGCAGTAAGTCATTACCCACACATGTGGCTGGAATAAGAAAAAGATTTTTGAAAACCTCTCAAATCTTGAATCGTACCTGCAGAATTTTTATCTCCGGCTTTTCAGACACTCAGAAATATCGAACCTATACGAATAACGCTTACAGATTTGCGAAAGCCTTTTTCCTTTTTCACGTATAGATATAGATAAAATAGGGTAATTCTGTTGCAGTGACTATCGATCAGGATCAGATATTTTTTCTTTTCATTTTTTTTTTTTTTTTTTTTTTTTGTTTGACATTAGCTCAGCTATATATCCTTAACTCATCCGTTAATACATCAGTAAATCCGCAAAGGAATTCGTGACAATTATAATATTACTTCGAAACAGCTAGGGTGAGTAAATTTAGCCTTATATTAAGGTATGGGCCTATAGCGATACAGAAAACTTGGAAAGCCTCTAGTTGATATTCAGGACGGAACTTACGAGCTTTTAGACTTTCGCGAAGTGTTAATTGCTATGAAAATGTTTGTACTGCCTGCAAAGCTGATGCACTCGAATTAGTTTGTTGTTCTTAATATTCCTCGAGGCGTTTAATATAGAGAGAGAAGCTGTATTTATCTTGTAAAACTGAATAGGTACAACGTGGGGTGTAGAGGGAACTAAATAGACAGGAAACGATCGTGGCCAGCTGTTAATTGAATTTTGAATTTAGAAGTTTGGTATGTTTGTATATTATGAGAAGCGAAAAAGACATACTTCTCTAAGTACACCCGCTCAATTTCGAATTTTAATCGATGGTTAACTAAGTGTGAGTTAAAGTAAACAAAGATGAAGTAGGTTCCCGAATTCGGTAGTAAAACTTTGAAAATTAGAACTTCGAAAGAGCAATCTTGAGAAAGTTCGCAACGAAGTAGGGTTTGAAACAAAAAAATCAAGAGTGGTCCCTCCTCACTTCTTTGCTTTCCATCTCTTTTCAAAAAATCTTGCTATATTTTGAATATTTTTGAATTCCTCGTTAATTCGATAATTTTAGAGGCTGAAGCGAGACTCGATTTATTCAATCTACAATTAATTTGATTTAATTGCCATTAAAGTCACGGCTGATTGATAATTTACATCCAAACGCGCTTAGGACGTTCTCAAAAAAAAAAAACCGTGAATTAGTTATCCGTTGGAAAAAAAACGATGCTCTATTTTTCTGAGTAAATAATTGCACGCTAATTTCCGCAAATCTTACCAATCTTGTTAATTAGTCAAATAAATCCAGCCCGATATATATTCCGGAAGTTTAAAAAAAACGAAGACAAATATAAGACAGTCAGATCGGTTTTACATTAGGCGTTAAGCGCCAAGGGAAGTAGCTAGCTGCCATACGGCGAGCTAAGGATTTTGGGGTAGTCGTCTTCGGAAGCCGTAAAGCTCGTTAATCCTCTGATGGCTTATCCGGAGACTAGTTTTGCCCCAGTCTGCCCTACTGGTTACGTTACTTGGATTAACGCGACACTTTGGTCAATAACCGTCGAACACCGTTATTTCTCGTTAAACTCACTTCTTAACTCTCGCCTCGAATTTGTTCACGGAAATTCAAAATCAACTGTGACGAAAAAAAAAGACCTTAAAAATTGGCAAAAAAAAAAAAAAATAATCAGCACAACATTTGATCAATTTTTTCGATTCCCGATTAAGCTCTTATTATCCGCGTTTTCTTTCACTCAGAAAATGGTCTTGTTGACACAACCAAAATTTGGGTTATAAAAGACACAATCACATTTTTTTGTTCAGTCAACCAAAATTTTTGGTTGTCCCAACAAAATTTGGTTTTCCCAAGAAAATTTTGGTTATCCGAACGAAATTTTTGGTTGACTGAACAAAAAATTTGATTGACTGAACAAAAAATGTGATTGTGCCCTTTTATAAACCCAAATTTTGGTTGTGTCAACAAGACCTTTTTCTGAGTGTTGAAGCTCTATTTTCTTTCCTCATCCCTTTTCTCACCCGTCCTTTAATGCACTTTTATCGCTAATTATATTCTCGTTTTGATGTTACCATAAATTGTGCATAATATTTGATCTAAAGAAACGTGCATGAATGTGGCAAAAGCCTTTGGCGCCTGGACGTGGAACCAATTACGTTTTACTTGCGAAGGAAAAGGGGCTTTGATATAGGTATGCGGCGAAGAAGATGGATGATGAAAAAGAGCGAGTGTCCCACGTTATTTATTTTGTTTAATTTTTTTAATTTTTTTTTTTTTTTTTTTTTTTCACTCACTTTCTCAACACTTTATACCTATTTTGCGTACCTTCAGGTACCGTGTCCAATTACGCGGTCTGCGTACGCGTCCAATTACTCCAGACTCCCTTCGGCGTTTACGACCACGATTAGCGGCTACGGTCACGACAATTTTACCCTTACCTTTTTTTACACGGTAAAATAAATGCGGATGTATTAATCGTAGCCGCAGAAACTCAGCCTCAAGCTGTTCTGCCAGATTCAATAAAAGATATGTTATCTTTGAACAATATTACCTATTGCTCGGTACACGAAAGCTGATTATTCTGTACAAGCGAGCAACTCCTAACGCTACACTCAGAGAAAGATCTTGTTGACACAACCAAAATTTGGTTATTATACGGTCAAAGAAATTTTTTTGTTCAGTCAACCAAAATTTTGTTGGGCCAACCAAAATTTTTGTTGATACTACTAAATTTCTTGTGGGCACAACAAAATTTTGGTTGGCCCAACAAAAAAATTTCTTTGACCGTATAATAACCAAATTTTGGTTGTTTCAACAAGACCTTTTTCTCAGTGTATCTCGAAAATGAAAATTTTTAATTTCAAAAGATACCTGCTAGAAAATTGAGCAGAATCTGACCAAAATCTGCCCAATCAACAGAGATTCCGGTCAATTTTCTACCAGGGATTAAATTAGGTATAAATGAAGAGGTTGCAGTGGTAAAAATCTAACGAAAGAATTTAGGGTGATGCTATAAGCTGTTTTGAATTTGACGATAAACGGTGCTCGGATTTCATCAAATTCATCATGTAACATAATCTGATGTAACATTGTTTACTCTATCGCGGAAACTGAGATCCGCACCCGGCAGAGTGAAGTATTTAATTAAGGCTAAGATGATCGCTCTACATCAAGCCATCCTCTTATTTCTCGCTCTTTGAACTTTGAAACTGGAATATTTTAGCCTTGCATCTATCTTTGGGTGAAAAATTTTCAGGGAGCAATCCCATGATGGAAACGTCCGCGTTGCGTCTTTTCTAGGCATATATATAGATTCGGGACTTTAATAATATCAAAAACACGGTTTATCTCGCGTTGAGAGACACACTTTGTCAAATTAATTACTGAAAAGCTGTGTAGTTCTGTTCGGACCTCATATATAGCTATATGTGGGTATAAACTGAAGAAATATATACACCTCGAGACAAGAAATCCTTAGGGACAATTTTTCAGACTCTCGCTTCACGCTCACCGACTAATGTATAGCACTAGAGTTTATTAGGGCCGACAGCTCTGGCAGAAATAAAATACAAGCAAATATATACCTCGGAACGGAAATAAGAAACCTTTTCTTAAATCTATCCACCATAGGTACTATACCTACGTTAGATGAGAGAAAAATAGCGTTCGTCGAACTTAGCTTGCAGGCTATTGGCTATTGTTTAATGGCACTTACAAAAAACAAGGAAACTAATCGAAGGTCAAGACCCTGGTGGCAACCCTTAGATAGAATATCGATTAGTTGTCACTTCCGGTACAACTTGGCACAATTCCGGGCTGACAGAAGAATGGCTTGTTTCAACGCTCCCCAAGCACACGGTCCATCTTTTCTACTTCTTATACGTCGTAAAACTTTTCCGCTTGCAATTTTCCTGGATCATTTAGTTTCAGAACTTATAAATAGAATTTTCGAAGCTTACCCTTAGAAACGGATTGCCAAGTACTATACGTCGAACCTGCGGTACCTGGCACAAAATCTGTCGATTTATTTTCGGATTTTCGGAAAAGCTGCTTTTTTTTTTTTTTTTTGTTTTCTTCCCATGATTCAACCGAATCTACTCACCCGAAACGAGCTAAGTTTTGCATGAAAAATCGAGACGGATGAGCGAACGCGGGTTTCAGCAACGGTATTCAAATTTTGGAACAAAAATTTTAATAAAAATTTTACTTTCAGGTGACGGAAACGTTAGCTTTGAGGAATTCGTAGAAATCGTAAGCAACATGGGTGGTACGAGCGCGGAAGCTGCGACGGAGGATCAAGAGGAGAAGGAACTACGTGACGCATTTCGGGTGAGATAATAAGAATTGCGTTATCCACCATATTCCAGTGTCCCGAAAAAAAAAATGTAAAATTCTTCACAGTGTCAATCCGACGAGTAATTTTTGAATTAGTCTAAAAATTATAACTGATAGGTTTCCCAAATTGAATTCACGCTTTTCTATGACAGAATTTTCGGATTTTATCTGCAGTAACGTCGATTCAGTATTAGGTCGAATTCGTCATGACGAATTAATATCTTACGTGCTCTATTATTTTTTTTTAATTTTTTTTTTTGTTTTTCTGTCAGATAAACTTTACGCTTTCTCCAACCGTGTAGTAGATAAACGAAACTAAATTGCACTCCCGTGTACCTACGTGACTCTTGTGTGATTTACATGACTTCCACGTTTTTCTTTCCCACGTGACAGACGTGTTTCCCTTTTTTTTATGTAAGAGGCGCGAGAACTACTAGGATTACACAGCGATTCCCAAATGCGATATAAACGTCAGACTTTTTGCCAGAGTAAAACCTTATACCTGCCAACCTGAGCCCGAGGAGATATTTGATTCTTCCAAAAATGGCCATTTAACACCTCTTTTTTTCCGAAAAAGATAAAACGTCTTCTACAATATAGATATATAAGACATAGCGTCCGATCACCCTCTCAAAAATTTGAGGAAACGTCGCGTATAGAAAGTTCGAACAAAAGAGATAAAGAAGTATTTGAATATTACGAAAAAAAAAGTGTCGAATATATAATTATGACGACTTTATTCGGTAGGGAAAAATTCACGTTAATGTTGTAATATTTTGTTAATTATGAAAAGCGAAAATGACACTACGCTGTCGTTTCAACGAGAAATTCAGGAAATGTATTTCCATAAATTTAAATACTCTATGTAGGTATATATAGCCACCGGAGCTAATGAACGAACAAAATTCGTATATGCGGTAGAATCAGAAACGTATAAGTATTATAGGTATATTAGGGTGTGCCAAAAAAAAAAATTCAAACATCATCAACATTCCGGTAGAGCATCTCAAATAGAATATCTCAGCCAAATATGAGCTCTTAATATTGATATTTAGAACTGCCTAATTTAGTTACTAATTTTAGTTACTGAAATAGGCAGTTCTAAATATCAATATTAAGAGCTCATATTTTACTGAGATGTTCTATATTTGAGATGCTCTACCGAAATTTTGATGCACGGTTGAAAAATAAATTGTTTTTCCCAGAGTCGTATGACTCTATGATGCTATGACTCAATGTTTATAGGCGAATATCTCTTAATCGGTGAGAGTTAGGAAAATTCTATCTCAGTACTTTTTTGTAGAGCGTGAAATTTCCTATAAGAATCTGTATTCAGATAGTTTCTAAATCAAGCCGGTTACGAGAAAAAACAATTAGAAAATTTTCCGATTTTTTTTTTCACGTGTTATTCAAATCAAAAATGGGAAAACTGAGTTAGGCAATTCTAAATATCAATATTAAGAGCTCATATTTGCCTGAGATATTCTATTTGAGATGCTCTACCGGAATTTTGATGTGCGTTTGAATTTTTTTTTTTTTTTTTTTTCGGCACACCCTAAGGTATATGCTATTTTTTATTGCCAAAAAAATACGCGTGGTCTTTATACTTAAATTTCAAAATTTTCTCGACTCTCTTGGTGCTTGTTCAATAATTAAGCCATAGTACCTATACCTACTATACGTCATCACACAAGCAACGTCGTCGTCAGGGGTAATAATGAGTTAAGGGAGTTAATTCATTCTTGATAAGACCCTCCTTGGCGAACGATCGTGGGATAACAGCGGGAGCGAGAAAAAAAAAATTGCTGGCTCATTCCCGTAGGAGCGATATCGTGGGAATGGGATATGTGTAGCGATTCATGAAAATCGTATATAGTATGACGTAGGTGTATATATACCTCCAGTAGTAGGTATAGTAATTCGTTTTTTTCTATTTTCCTGCTTGCTTTTTCGCTAAATTTCATAAATTATCACTTATATAATTTTCGAAATACTAGAGAGAATTTCGGGGGTAACAACGTCAACAGGGTCCGTCGTTTGCTTTTCGGTTTATTTAGTATTCGCAAGTAACTCTCGCCCTCCTCCCGTGCAGAAATTGAAAAATGGCGCTCGTCAGATCCAGCCCAGTTTTGCTGGTTTCTGGCCAGATAATGGGCTGGACAACTGCCGAGTTCCGGACTAGGCATGTAACGCAAAGTTGTCCAGTACCTGACCTGGCAAACTGACGAGTTTCTGGCCAGTAAACTCGCTAGTTTCTGGCCAGAAACTCGCTTGTTTCTGGCTCGTAAACTCGTTAGTTTCTAGACGCGAAACCCTGTTCCTAGTGTGGAAAAAAACCCAAAAAAACACACGTATGTGTGAATATTCAATTTCACATTATATAACTCTCCACGTATATCAACAAGCATTGCCAGTTCGCTCAGAAAAACGCCATCCGATTTTTCGACCTAACCGGGATTTGAACCCAAGTCCGCTCGCATTCGCTGTATTACTAGTCGCACGCTCTACCTACTACGCCAAACTACCCCATGATAATTGGTCTCATATTTTCCTATTTGTCGAAACTTATGATCAAGCTGTCAAACTAAGAGCTAATAGACATTTCAATCTCACCAATCAGTATCATGATTGACCAGTTTCAAGGCGACATCATTATTTTATGATACGGGGTCCATAATATTATACGGCGTGTTAACTGGCACTCTGGCAAGTAAATTTAAAAGCAACCTGGCCAGTACCAAGTCCGGCTTTGCCGAGTTCACTCTGGCCAGTAAATCGAAGAGAATGCTGGCCAGCACCAAGTCCGGCTTTACCCACTTTACCGAGTTCGCTGTGGCGAGTAAATTCAAGAGAATGCTGGCCAGCACCAAGTCCGGCTTTGCCGAGTTCACTCTGGCCAGTAAATCCAAGAGAATGCTGGCCAGCACCACGTCCGGCTTTACCCACTTTACCGAGTTCGCTGTGGCGAGTAAATTCAAGAGAATACTGGCCAGCACCAAGTCTGGCTTTGCCGAGTTCACTCTGGCCAGTAAATCCAAGAAAATGCTGGCCAGCACCAAGTCTGGCTTGGCCGAGTTCGCTCTGGCCAGTAGTATCCGGCCAGTACCAGGTCCGGCTTTGCCGAGTTCGCTTTGGCCAGTAGTATCTGGCCAGTACCAGGTCCGGCTTTGCCCAGTTCGCTCTGGTCAGAAAACCCACGACTGGCGCTGGCCAGAAGTCTGGCAAACTGGTCAAATTTCTGCACGGGCTCGGCCTTATTAGGACTAATTTGAAATATTGAAAACCTCCGAGTTGTGCAGTGCGAGTTTATTGAAGCAAATATTAATCCGGCTGAATAATTGAATGAGCTGGAGAAGATGTATATTAGCGAAATCCTTTTTCTAAAGAACAAACAGAAAAAAAAAAAGAAAAAATATCAAACACAGTATAATACATGAATATTTATAGAATGTCAGGGTTATCTTGATCTTCTTGATTGACTCTCGGCCTTGGCACACATCGTTCAATGCGCCTATAACGAGGCTTATCTTTTTTTGGCAATCTGCTCGGCTTATCTTCTCCTGTTTTTTTTTTTTTTTTTTTTTATTATTATTTTTTTTTTTTTTTCATTTTTCTTCTTCTTTTCTTATGTCAAATCTAGCCAAACGTCTCGTCGTTTCTTTATCCCCGAGATGTTGTTTTTTTTTTTTTTTCTTCTTCTTACCCTATAGACTAGATCAAAAAGTATACAACAATCTTTTTCATTCGTTTTCAAACGGAACCTACCTAGACTCTAAGACCTGTACCGTTTGGAAGGAATCAAAGAACCCAACTCGGGTAACAAGAACTCTTTGAATTCATACAGAACCAATAATCTGGCTGCAGTTGACGGGTTGGAAAATCACAAATTCATGTTTACATGTACTCAGAATATGTGTACCTATATGAATATTCACGTCGATATGTAGCTGTATATATAGATGCATATGTATTTGGTAGGTAAATTTATACATAACTGAAAAGCTATAGATGCGGGGGTGTGAGAAATACGTACATAGCTGCAATGTGTATGTTGGCGCAAGTGAATCAATACAGGCTCAGGTATAGGTAGTGAAAAGGTGATTCAAGGAAACTGTTTTGAATTTTATTTTTTTGCTTTTGTACTTTCTCCGTTCATAATATATCGACGGCTACTACCCTTTCAACCCGTGATATAGGTACAGATCGAAATTTATATTCGCTAACTTGTTTTACGGGTACGAATGCGAGATTGTGCCGCAGTAACTTTTGTTATTGTGTTGACTCCGCGGAATATTTTTGCCCGTTTATGGAAATCCAAAGTCAGAGGATTCAGGTTAACGCGGTTTGTGTCCGTCGAGAAGTTTTTTTTTTTTTTTTTTTTTTTTTTTTTTTTTTTTTTTTTTACTTTTTAGATTTTTGTTCGTCGGAAACGACATCCCCGAGGTAAAATTTATTACGGATCCTTATAATTTAATCAGAAATGTTGAAATCGCGAGAACAATCTCGTTAGGCTAACAGAACAGTGGAAAGTAATTAGTGAATTGACTACCGATCGTCAAAACTGGTTTCTCAGTAACTCGAGAATTTGCGTTGAATCCTACGTATATACACCCTTATTCATTCAAAAGATATAATCAACGAATTTATCAACTCGACCAAAAATACGAAAGTTAATGAAAATGAAATGAAAACGTAGCGAATATCGCTTAGAAATTTGATGAATCAGAAAATAAATCAGAAAAATATTATTAAATGAAGTTTATAAATAGTTTTTCTTTTTTTCTTCTTCTTTTTCTTACCTATCGATTTATCGATTGGCAAAAATACGTTCACAGACAATTTGTTAATAAAAAAAAAAAAAAAAAAAAAAACGAACCTTATCACATATTTTCATTGAATTTTACTATCTAACAGGTAAAATTGATTAAATCAATAAGTACATTGACGATAGCGATGTTATATTTTGAAAGCAGAAAACTAATCTTATCCAGAGCATAAATCCAACAGTGTTAAATCAGAAACTGATCGCGAGTCCGGAGTTTGACGATATTGAAAAGAGAAAGATAAAAAAAAAAAAATAAGTCTTATCGCTATAGGCATATACAGGGTGATTCAGAATTCGTGACGAATCTCTTGAGGGGTTAATCCTTGTCAAAATTGGGATCGAAAGTTCCTTAGCCATTTTTCTAAAAAATGATTTTTTTTTCCTTGGAATTTTTTTTTCAACAAACAATTTTTTTCAAAATTTTTTTTTCTCATGACGAATCTCTTGAGGGGTTGATCCTTGTCAAAACTGGGATCGAAAGTTTTTTGGCCATTCTTCTGAAACATAATTTTTTTCCTTGGAACCATAACACATTTTTACAACATCTTCCACCAAATGAGAAACTTTCACTGAGAAATCTCTTTAATATTGAAAAAAAACAACTCATTGGCATCATATGGGATTCTTTAAAATTGACAATTGATATGGAAGAAAAAAAAAAAAAAAAAAATTGTTGAAAAAAAATTATTTGTCGGAAAATAAAATTTCCAAGGTAAAAAATCGCTTTTCAGAAAAATGGCTGAGGAACTTTCGATCCCAATTTTGACGAGGATTAACCCCTCAAGAGATTCGTCACGAATTCTGAATCACCCTGTATATCACATCGTGGGTGCTTTATTCTTTCAATGAAACCATTAACTACAACTACTGCACTTTTAAGCTCTTTTACATACACCGATGATATATAAAATTTCTCGCAAATTTTTTATGTATAACCGCGTTATATCTTCATCTTGTGATAAAAATGGTGCAGTTATACTTGCATCTTGTAAATTGTTGAACGATGAATACAAAGGGTATGAAAGCTGTTGGAGTTGGCAGTCATTAGACCGCATTGTATCGCGTCAGTTTTACACCCTTCACATCATCCCTGCTGCACCCTGCGCAGAGGGAAGAAATTCAAAAGCGTTATAGTAGCTCAGAAATAGATTTTCGTCTAAATCCATGAGGTTTTATATATGAACGTTTAAAGAACGAGTTTTAAGCGGCTTAAAATTACATTATCACATTTTTTTTCAAATTGTTTCTGTTTATTTTTTTCTTTTTTCTTACCCTTTGTGAACTCTTCATGAAGGTTTAGGGAAGTAGAGTGTAAAATTACTCGATTTTCTAGCTCGTAGAGATTACCCCAGTGTACAAGTTTCTTGAAAAGAGAAAAGGAAATGTGTTATTATAAAATGGATATATATAAAATACTGTACGATGTATTATTACATCGATTTTTGTTTTAACGAATTTACCTCCTTTCTACGATTTGATAGATTTCAATATTGACTCAAATTTTATCTTCACTTTAATTGGGAAAGTGACAGGAATTGTTTTGTTTACTGCAACTATAAAGATGAGATTTATCTTAAATCGTGTAAAAAGCTTAAAAATATAATCGTGGTAGATGATGATTATAATAATTTTGAAATTCTGACTTAAAATTCGTTGGATTCTAAAGTCTGTTGGTTTAAGAACGGGAAACAAACAGTTAAGGGATGAAATTTGAAACGTTAAACTTCCGTTTAGATTATATAAGAAGAGTTTTAGACTATTTTTGTATTTTATGAATAATTCATAGCTTTCTGCAAGATGTTTTCAAGAATATTATCGAGGCATTGCCAAACTTTCTTGCGCATCAGTTAAAGTAAACTGTATGAAAGTACTAATTAAATTCTATATAGTAGCTATGGCAAAGGAAAAGTTCTTAAGGTGCTTTCCTAGGCAATTCCACCAGTCCTGAAAACATCGTGAAAAAATGTGATATTAAACGGAATATCTCTGCCTGGGCACCGAAATCAATGAAACAAAATACGTCGCGCAATTCTATGTGCGACTCCGAACATGTACAGCCCAAAAAATGTTCGTTTTGCGCGAAAATAGAGAAGATATCCATGAAAAACGGTTTTAGAAACGTTTTTCATGGATATCTTCTCTATTTTCGCGCAAAACGAACATTTTTTGGGCTGTACATGTTCGGAGTCGCACATAGAATTGCGCGACGTATTTTGTTTCATTGATTTCGGTGCCCAGGCAGAGATATTCCGTTTAATATCACATTTTTTCACGATGTTTTCAGGACTGGTGGAATTGCCTAGGAAAGCACCTTAACCATCTGATATAATAACAGAATTTTTTACTTCGGGAAGAAACACTGCAGTTAGCCAGTTACTCATATAAGCGGACTAAAACTTTTCGAAATTATTATAGCAGAAGGTAAAAAAGTCCGCGGAATATTTTAAGCAGAAAATACCAGCCCTGCCCTATCAAGCAGTTCCTCCATTATTATATATAGTATCGAATAATTGTAACAAAAAAAAAAAAAAAAAAATCGTTTATCATAGAAATCGAGAATATTCGCTGCAGTTACATAGAATGACAATTCAATATCAATAAAAATAACGCAAAGGCTAGATCCAGACGATACAGTATACAACGTTCACAAAGTCATTTGCTACAGAAGGCTGCAATACAGCCAAAGTACATACTAACAACCGTCGTAAAAAACCGGGTGCACGTCACTAAATCGATAAGCAAGAATCAACTCGGAAGTAAAGAAGAAAATTAGTTCAAGAAATACCATATACACTCAGAAAAAGGTCTTGTTGACACAACCAAAATTTGGTTATTATATGCACAATCACATTTTTTGTTCAGTCAATCAAATTTTTTGTTCAGTCAACCAAAAATTTCGTTCGGATAACCAAAATTTTGTTGGGTAAAACCAAATTTTGTTGGGACAACCAAAATTTTTGCTATTCCAACAAAATTTTTGGTTGACTGAACAAAAAATGTGATTGTGCATATAATAACCCAAATTTTGGTTGTGTCAACAAGACCTTTTTCTGAGTGTAGCTGTAGGGGAAAGAACAAGAATGATAGCAATTAATATGAGATAAATGAAATTAGAATATTATAATTGACCAATAAACGTTAACGAATTATACTGCATCCAGGAGATTTATTTTTTGTTTTATCCACTTCAAGTTTTTTTTTTTTTTTTTTTGCTTTTAAGGTACACAGAAAAAAAGGTAATTAACTTGAGCCAAGAAAATTATTCTTGATTCAAGATAATTTTGCGGTGACAGAATACTAATGACCACATAGTCATTTCATCACAACACGTCAATTCAACACACATACAAATTTGACACAAATGAAATTCAACATTAAGGGACACCACAACACACCAACAAATAAAATGCTAATCAGCGTCCAGTGTGTTGAGATTCACATGAGATGTGTTAAATTTGTATGTGTTTACATTGTTCTGTGTTGAATGGACGTGTTGAAATGTTTTCGTATTGATTAGTCATGGAACCAATTTTGCGGTCCAAAAATGAAGATCGAAATTTTCTCGGATCAAATCAAAATTTTTCTCGAACCAAGAAAATTTGGAAAATTTTCTTGGTCCGAGAAAAATTTTGATTTGATCTGAGAAAATTTCGGTCTTCGTTTTTGGAGCGCAAAATTATCTTGAATCAAGTCAACCTTTCTTCCTGTGTAGATATCTATATTATACATGGACTATGCCATTTTTTGGCATTAGAGATGCGATATTTAGCTTTTGCCTGTAAGATGCACGCTGACAGTCGAATTAAGATACAGTGACAGCAGGGTAGAGGGTTAGATAGATGGATAGATGCGGAGTGTCACGGGATCACGATAAACCGATCGCGCGTGAAATGAGCCTGAGTAACGAGCTAATAGCTCGAAGAGGGTATGGGGGCGAATGAACGGAGAGAAATCGAAGAGCGATTTGGAGTCAATTCTAGCGAGTTCAGCACGGAACCGGAAGTGGTTCAGAGGTTGAACTTCGCGTTTTATACACCAAAGCATTTTCAGTATCCGTCTAATTTTTCTCTGTCAATTGATCGAGAAATCCCGTAATATGGCTCGATAGCAAATAGCAGAAAATTGTTAATCTGTAATCAAAGTCTCGGTCTAAACTCTAAACGGTCCATGGAAGAGGATTAAAGATCCGTCTCTGACTTATTTTTTACATTTTTTTTTTTTTTTTTTTCTAATTTTTTTACGATGCAGTTAAATGAAACTACGATCGTTATCTTTTCTGAAAAGTAGTAGGTGGTGAAACGTTAACGTGACCAACCGCTATCACTATAAAAAAAACCTTTAGTTTCCGAGACAGATCGATGTCGAGGCCATATACGACACATTGTAGTTAAGAAGTCGATATTTTAATCTCCGCGACCTCGTGCAAGCGATTTTCTACCGCTAGCGCAGATTGTCACGTATACTATACATATACCTATTCTGCTGAAATGAATGAGAAATTTTTTCGAACACATCACTATCGCTTTATTTTTTGGTGTTACCTCAGTTTTTAGGTGAGGCCCGCTGATGATTATCTATGTACCTACATAAAAGCAGAGTTTGAGTATTGAACATATTTTGTTTCCTCGCGATTATAACTTAATAACAAATTTATATTTCAATCCGAACAAATTAACTTTCTGTCAAATTTTCGGGAAAAACGATGAAATTTGTTGTGGTAAAATTACCTAATTTATTAAACCACTCTCGATGTTACGGGATCAAAATGTCAGTGCCGCATGTTCCACTGCGATCGCTTTTACAAATTCCCTAGAGCACTAGACATCAATTATACAATAAAACAAATTATCGGAGCGTAAAATCCGCAAAACTTTGCAAACCACATACATATATATGCTATATACGATATTCGCAACACCGCGGACGTTTTTATATATCCATAGGCATATGTGGGTATGCAATATGCATATATATGCGCGATCTGACGCCCCAATTTCATAATTTCGTTGAAATTCAGTCACTGATATACATAATCGTGGAGAAATATTTAACTAGTGGACACAGAATGGTCAGTGAACGGTTAAATTTGAGGAAAAAAAAGTCAAAATATAATTTCATTCTACCATATTTGTGCAAAAATTTCATATACTACACAAGAATGAAATACTGTTATTGTATAATATATCATTAAACATTTCCCTCAATTAACAAAGCCACAATATCTCCTGCTTTCAATTAGCTTTTTTTTTTCTCCCCCATTGCCCAGGGGTTCATTTATTTTAATCAAATGAATTAGGTACCTTCAGAGTGGGATTCACTAAAACTCTACCACCACATCCAATGGGTCTGTGGTAAACCAAATTAAATACTTTACTGGCCAGAATTATCATGCTTTTTCCTTCGTCACCTTGACATAATTGTTGAAAATATTAAACATACGAATCACACCATTAAACTGTGTTGAGCAGAAATTTGCAAATTATTATAAACCTCGAACAAACAGCGTTAGGTATATAAGTGCAAAAAATAATCATCGCGCTATCCTATATACATCAAAGTTAATTATTCTATGTTTTTTCTCCAATTTAGCAATTTGAATATTCTCCCTGAAAATTTGCCAACCACATATAGTATATGTTTAAATGTACATACATTAGGGTGCTTTTTTTGAAACGACTATTATTTTTTGCAACTCCCCATTGAAAATCTTTTTGTAGACGTCGAAAGGGGAATCCTGTCCAATTTTTAGCTCTTAATTCCGATTATAGTACTCGCGCTTTTCGTTTTAAGTTTTTCCATGCTAAAAGCATGTCAACATTACGACTTTTTCTTTAGTCGCGCACAACTCAGCCGCATTTCCATGGATTGTTCTCATCCAAGACTCATTTGACAGAGAATTTAGTGTTCTTCAAAAGTGCCCAAGATAGTTTGACTGACTTGAAAATATTGAACTTGACATTTTGTTGGAATTTTACATTTAAAAAAAAATCAAAGTCCTTATATCTATTGAAATACTGATTTGAGAGACTTTATGTACTGGACTTTTTTTGTAGAGAAATAAATTTCCTGCAAAATTGTTTCGAAGTTTTTTTCTCCAAGTCCAACTGTTTATTCGCCCACAGCGAGAAAGAAGAATTATGCATAAAATCGACTTTGGAGGCTCACACAAGTGCGGTGATTGAAACCACAGCCAAACTACCAATAGCACTTTTGAAGAACACTAAATTCTCTGTAAAATGAATCGTGGACGAGAACAGTCCATTGAAATGCGGCTGAGTTTTGCGCGGCGAAAGAAAAAGTCGTAATGTTTACATGCTTTTAGCATGGGAAAACTGAAAAAGAAAAGCGCAAGTGCTGGAATTGGAATGAAGAGCTAAAAATTGGACAGGATTCCCTTTTCGACATCTACAACAAGATTTTCGATGGGGAGTTGCAAAAAAAAAAATAGTCGTTTCAAAAAAAGCACCCTAACATACATACGTGTAAATGTTGTTTCTGAGCGGTTTACCTACCTATGCATAAATTTTAGCACTGCTAGCATACCCATGATTACATACTGCACGTAGAAATTTTGGAAGCGTTTAGCGTGTCTCTACACTCTGACGGTGATTTCAAATTTACCGATTTCATTGTCCGAACCGCCAGCTAGTACATGGTCTATACTCTATAATACACAACCAAATGCTCTCACGGTCTGATCACCAGGATCTTCGATGTAGTTAAGCAAATTTGCCCACGGTTGACCACTGATAGCCAAGTACATTGGTAAATACATTGAGAGTATAGTAAACAATTGATCAGATAACATAGTGCTGCGTGCAGAATTCTCAAATTTCTCTCAAGCATGTGCAGTAATAAAACATCGAGATGTTCGAATGAAAGATAAAATAAAATAGCATGAAAAAACTATGGATTAGATCGCAAATGGTCAGGTATTGACTATTGGCACAGAAAAATTAGCACGTATTTCACCAACTGTCTAGGTAATCGGTCTTTATGCCACATACAGCGGATATCTGTGAATAGTAACCTATAGCCGTAAGAGATAACGTAATGATATTTCGTGAGAAGTATACCGACTTGATAATGATGTCAAACTAGACTCCGCCGCTTATCTTTACACGGCTTTCATTGAGCCCCAAAGGTAAGCAGACAAATTATGTCAGGGATGTGATACTGAGTCAGGAACTTCTGCATGGGATCAAGAGTATAATTTCGTTAATTGTAATGAATAGATTTTTGGATAAGTATACGTATGAGCCGAATTGACTTGAAGTGATATATACATATATGGATTAGTATATAATCTGATTAGAAATGTTTCCCCGCGATTCGTGAAATAATTATACATCATAGGTACTGAGAAACGTTACGATTTCGACGCTTCTCTGGATTGGCAGACGCCGCTTGATTCAATAAGTCAATTATACTGTATAATTTTCGCAATTCCAGTTCGCGACGATGATCCAGGGGTGCGTCGTTGAAGTAGGGAAACCCCAGGAGCAATCTACACTTTATAGGTACACAGACTCATCAAGGAATCCTTAGGGGTGTTATACGTACTCCTCCTCAAGAGAAACACTCACCCAAATCTTAAATCTCGAAGATTACTTCTAAAACGGGTGCAGTGTATGGATCTTAGTTTCGGATAAAGAATAATGAAAATAAAAATTCTCGGTGAAAAAATTGTCGTTCTGTTCTTATGATTGCACGATTAATTTTTCAGCAATCATTCGAAACCCTGAAGAGCTGCGAGTGCGCAGGGTTTTTTCTGCTGTGTCAAAGTCTTTCGCTTTTTATAAGATCAACATTCACAATCCACCCTGATTTTAATTGAACCCATTCAATTTTCCTTCTGAGTATGAACCGGGTTGGGTATTGGGGTCGCAATTTGGTCGTCGAATTTAATCGCAATATCAAAATTTCAACGGCTCATTTCTTACGAGCTGTTAATATATGCTCAAATTTTAGGGTGCTTGGTTCAAGTGCCTTTTATAGCTTGTGCAGAGACGATATCAGATGAAATTAGGTTCTGTTAATTCCGATCACGTTTTGGCCAGTACCGAATTGAAAACGGGGTTAATTCGATTTTCATTCATACTAGTACCCTAACACCTACACGCATCACATAGAGGTTTAACAATCATCTGACCTCGTTTTTGACCAGTCTATAATTCACACGGACTCGGTATAGGTATCTACTCTTAGTTCCAATTTACAATCTGATTGCATAATATATCCTATATAATATGCATTCTGATTACTCGCTACAGCCTTTCATAGAAAACTGAAGATTATGAACAAGATTAATTGTCCCTTACTAATCCTCATTGAAACTAAACCGGCTATACTCAAATGATAGAAGACCGCAAGACTATACGAACTCTGTGATCTAATTAATCCCAAATTGTTCTCTTATACGTCTAGTCTTTCTAACGTTTAACTAGCTTAGTTTATAGTTCGAGTGGCTCACAAAGTTGTGTAACTATTATAACAAAGCAAATTTTCACCATTTCTCTTGTGCACCGTATGCAAGCTCTATTGGCGTGGTATAAGTTCTTCTATATACGTTATGTTATAAAGCGCATGCAGGAAGAAGCTCTTTATACTTTAAAAGAGCTTTAGAAAGAGCTTTAGTATGTAGGTATACACTATACCTACACCTAATGCTTTGGCTTTGTTTAATTAACACAAACGTAGGTGTTACATACAATATGTGATGAAAATGTGTAAGATATGAAAAAGAAAAAAAAACTATATTCATTGCGGTTATCTAAACGCGCACGTAATCATGCTGTCGTGCGAATTATTAATGAAAATGTAATAAAACGATCGGGAAATGATAATTTAGTAACCACTGGACTCTTCTATTCAACACAATTCACATATGTTATCACGTTGTAGTACCTATTTTACCCAGAATGTGAAAAAAAAAAAAAAAAAAAGTAGTGAATCTAAACGATCGGCGAGTGACATATTCGGCAATAATTGTGTTTCTTTTATCGATCTCTATCGAAGTACGATTAGGTATAATTAGTCCCTACGATATACAAAAGTATAAGAAATTTTGAAAGAGTAAAGTTACATAGATGCCCTATTTCGATACCATTGATTATTCTCGATGCCACGTGGGTGGTATCTGCTTAGGGTTGTTCGTCGTTTTTTCCATTTTCTTTTTTTTTTTTTCTCTCTCTCTTTTTTTTTTTTTTTTTTCTTTATCATCGCACATTCATGCGACACACATCGAGATAACGTGTCTTGCTGTTTATAGTCACCGCCTCGCTATACCATCATTCGATTATTCTGGCTCGTATGTCCAAGAGCTGAAACAAAACGATTTCGTGGTTTATTTTTTTCACTAATTTATTCCTCGATTGCTGTTCTAGTCTCCAAAAAAACGTAATGAAAAACAAAAAAATTCTCATTTAGACAATTCGAAATTCTGCGCAGTTTCGAGACTAACTCGAGTAACTCGATTCAAAGATTAGATCCGTTCGTTCGCACGTCTGCAACACACTCGACGATTTAGACTAATAACCGAATGGCGTAATTATTTTCCTCGGTAAGTTGTTAATCATATTTTCAGGGGAAAATTATAATATGGTGTATAGGTACCGAAAGTTTCACGGAGATGCAGAGAAAAATAGAGAAAAAGAGAGAGAGAGAGTTCTGCAGAGTCATGTAGGTACCGTTTCGGATTCCCTAATCGTTTTACGAAGTTTCAAACACGTTTTAGGTCTACCCTACATACCTACCTTATATATACACTCTACAGCAATACCTAGCGGTTAAATTTTCCGTCGAAGTTTTCAGCATTGTGAGTAATGCCTCCATAGGTATAAAATTTCGCTTATGTAAAAGCTTTGGGTTAAAAATCGAACATCCATAAAGCTAAGATCAATCTTTGTCGAATCACATATAGGTATATTTCTTAACTTTATTCACGCACTGGTGTGTAAAAAAAAAAAAAGACTAATTTTAAAGATAATATACTAAATCAAGTGTTATCCTTTAGGCCTTGAAACCTTAAAGCTTATATACTCATCTTAAAGCAAAATTTTACTTTACTCAGTTAACGCAGAAAGGTATAATATATCTCGCCACCTTGATAGCCTTCATTTACGTAAAATATATGTATGACGGATATAATATGTATGTATGAGCGAACAAACTGCTCTAACTAATCCAATCCGTTGTTTACTGCGATTATCTTCACTGCTAGCTTGATATAAGCTTAAGTTTGTTGGGGTTTGAGCTTTATACTTCGTACAGTGTCCTGAGCTATCTTGTACTATACCTTGTGTATATGTAAAGCTGCATTTACTCTTGGATATGACTTGTATCTAGACCAGACGCGACTAGCATGACACTGGTTTGGTTTTTTTATTTACCTAGTATTCGAATCGTATATGTGGAGCGATTTTCGAAACTTATATCCGAGCTGGTCAGATAGCTTGAACATTTCTAAATTTATTCATGGTATACAAAATTATAGCGTGATATTTCCACTGCCTTCGGAGGAAAATTTCCATATGGAATTCTGCTTCTATGTATACTATATGATTATGAAACTGGAATTATTCAACGTATATGAAAATATATAATGAAAATACTCATTTGTCAAGAACTATACTTTTCCTCTGAATGAATTATGACATTTAACACTCAGTGGTAAAGCATCAATCTCGGAGCTCATTACGATGCGAACACACACACATGAAAATATCAAATGTATATCACAGCAATTTTGAATAAAAATAAAAGCGTGATTAGTGAAAAAGAAGTAAAAAAGTGCAATAATTCAACTCCTAAAATTCGGTTACGCCATTATAGGCAAAAAAATTTACTGGAGAGAAGGGCTTAAGCTTTTGGATGATATCCGCGTTTGTACGAATACAGCTGTGATGCTGCAGGATTACGTCACGTTGAAACGTTTCAGTCGTTCAAAATGATCAGGGATTCAGGATTTTCGTCGACAAAAGTACTCGAGATTCATCTCGAGCGTTAAACCAGCCTCAATATTCTGTACGAAGGCACGTATCTTTTGATCTTATACACTTATACGTTATAGTACTTAAAATATTGAATATCGTACACAGGCAAGAATTTTCACTGCGTAATAAATGTCGTATATAGATTTTCGGAGCTATAAATTAATAGCGCAGATATATAATAAATATTTGCCAAATTACTTTCAACGCTTAGAAATAATCGAACGGTTTTATACGCTTAATTTACAGAGCTGTAAAAAATGTAAATCTATTCCTGTTTTTCGTGTATAAAATATTCAGAAGGTATTAAAGCCAAATCGAATAATAGAATAGTACATATAGTACGTGATAAAGTATCTGCTCGATATACTCAGCACGTGTACTATCGACCCTTAAATACACAAAGGATATAATATTGCCTAGTTCGAGTTCGCTTTATAACTCGTTGAACGGAAGTAGTAGATAAGTAGAAAAAAATACTAAGTAAGAAAAAAAAAATCAACCTGTATATTAGACCGGTTAAAAAAAAATCGACTATTCTTTTTTTTTTTTTACAATTTTCGCATTGAAATACTTTCGGGTGGGTGAAAAAAGATGCCTGTTAAAAGCGGAGCTCTTAATATTAAGATTTAGAGGTCGCTCATCGCGGATTTATATTTTCCATTTGAATACCATATAGGAAATTTTTTTTTTTTTTTTTTAATAATTTTGTAGCTCACAAACCAATGAACAAATCCAAATGACTTAAACATATTTTCATAGGAAATTGAACACTCTACAAAAAGCTTGTCTTAACATTTTTTGATAAATTGACTCCTTCCAAAGTTATTGAAGCTCAAATTTCAATTTATAGTTGAGTTAACTATTTTTTTTTTTTTTTTTTTTGTGATTTTTTTTCTACAATGATGGATACATTTTTTAGAGTGTTCAATCCCCTATCAAAATATATAAGAGTCATTTGGATTTGTTCATTGGTTTGTGAGCTACGAAATTCTGAAGAAAAAAAAATACAATTCCTATGCTATTTAAATGGAAAATAGAAATCCGCGATGAGCGACCTCTAAATCTCAATATTAAGAGCTCCGATTTTAACAGGCATCTTTTTTCACCCCCCCGAAAGTATTTCAATGCGAAAATTGAAGAAAAAAAAAGAATAGTCGATTTTTTTGAACCGGTCTACTGTATTTTGACAATAATATAGCTTGGAATTACAGGTATGTATATGCGATAAGTAGGTATATGGTTGAACATCGTGCAGACAATACGGGGAAAATAGGTTTTTTTTTTTTTCCTGCCCATGTCAAAACGTGTGAAGTTATTGTTTGTTCAATCTAGAGGAGTGCGTCTTTCTTTGGGCCGTAGAACTTTTCTTTGAAAATTGTTTCCATACCGCAGAAATTGGAAAAGGCACTCTAAAAGAAAAGAAAAAAAAAAAAAAAAATTTCTAAAGATGATGAACGGCAGCTCTATTGTATGCACGGAGATTAAGTAGAGATGCGTAATGAGGATCTCACCGTGTAGATTTAAATTTTTTCTATTTTTTTATTTGTTACTTCTGCTTTTTTCAGGTATTTGACAAACACAACCGTGGGTACATCACCGCCTCGGACCTTAGGGCTGTCCTCCAATGTCTCGGAGAAGACCTATCCGAGGAAGAAAGTGAGTATCTATCTATACGTAGTACGTCAGTTTTTCTACTGTGAAAATAGTTTTTCGATTTGACTGGTGACTTGGAATAAATTTTCAAGGTTTATTCCCACTTCTAAATTCTCAGTGATTGACGGTTTACTAATGCAAAACGGCTATACATATAGGTACCTATATGTATATATACATATATAGAACGTATTGACTGATGGCTAGCGGTCTTATTTTATTCATGTATGCAAATTGGTCGATTTCTTACACAAAGCTGGCCCGGCTGTAAGTTGTAACTATGTAGTAATCAATATCTGTCCCCCATAGGCTTGTATACTGTCATAAGATATTACGTATACGTCAACATGAGTGCGGCAAAATATGACGATAAAAATCCAAAGTTCAAATTGTACATGACATGTTGCACTGCCGGGGTCGTAACCCTCGTATATCGTTAAATTATTTTTCAAATCATTTTATCGCCCTGTTGAATTACTTTACGTACGATGTGCGATCGGGTTTTTATCAACAACTGATCGCACACAGTTATTTATTTAATCGCTTCCGCAGGCATAAAGAAAAAACTCTTTGCGTATAATAAGTGTATAAGTTAGGGTGCTTTTTTTGGAACGACTATTTTTTTTTTTTTTTTTTTGCAACTGCCCATTGAAAATCTTGTTGTAAACGTCGAAAAGGGAATTCTGTCCAATTTTTAGTACTATAGCTCTTAATTCCGATTCTAGTACTCGCGCTCTTCTTTTTAAGTTTTTCCATGCTAAAAGCATGTGAACATTACGACTTTTTCTTTAGTCGCGCACAACTCAGCCGCATTTCAATGGATTGTTCTCATCCAAGATTCATTTTACAGAGAATTTAGTGTTCTTCCAAAGTGCCCAAGATAGTTTAACTGACTTAAAAATATAGAACTTGACATTTTGTTGGAATTTTATATTAAAAAAAATCAAAGTCCTTATATCTTTTGAAATACTGGTTTGAAAGACTTTATGTATTGGACTTTTTTGTAAAGAAATAAATGTCCTACAAAATTGTTCGGAAGTTTTTTTTCTCCAAGTCTAACTGTTTATTCGCCCACAGCGAGAAAGAAGAATTATGCATAAAATCGACTTTGGAGGCTCACACAAGTGCGGCGGTTGAAACCACAGCCAAACTACCTGAAGCACTTTTGAAGAACACTAAATTCTCTGTAAAATGAGTCTTGGATGAGAACAATCCATTGAAATGCGACTGAGTTGTGAGCGACTAAAGAAAAAGTCGTAATGTTCACATGCTTTTAGCATGGAAAAACTTAAAAAGAAGAGCGCGAGTACTAGAATCGGAATTAAGAGCTAAAAATTGGACAGGATTCCCCTTTCGACGTCTACAACAAGATTTTCAATGAGGAGTTGCAAAAAAAAAAAATAGTCGTTTCAAAAAAAGCACCCTAATATAAGTATAGTACAAGTACTAAGTTAATACATAGAATGAAAAAATATTGGATGAGATGAAAATTTGGCCGTTTTTGGAATGAAAATTATTCATCCATGATATCCAATAATGGAAAAATTTGTCGATTGGCTGATGTCTCTGTAGGTATATATATAGAAATGACAGGCAAATCACCAAACAGCATATTATGTATGACGAGATATGTCAGGATCGAATGCGGTTCGTCGACAAAATTTCCTCCTGACAGCTGGGATATTACGAGATTTATTTCGGTCCTATATTCTGACTGAGAAACCTTGTTTTTCTCGCAGAGACCGTACCTTCCTGTTATAGTCACTGATTGATTGAATCGCAGTGATTAGATTGACGATCACAAACACGACGTTTAAAAATATTTCAGGATTGCAGACTTATCGAAAGCTGTCTCGATGAAACAACTATAAAAAATAAAAAGTCCGTTTTTCTTTCAATTAGAATTTCTATCACCCTCTATGTCGTATAAAATTCTAAGCCCAAACTGAAATAATTTTTTTTTTTTTTTTTTTCTAAGCCCAAACGTTTCGGGATTATCTATACTGATCGTAATCTCTGATGGAAGTAGATTTCAAATTACGTGTTTGTATAGAGCGGCGGCTGTACCTATTCCCTTCCCTAATCTACAAACAACCAAAAATTCTGTTATTTTTTCCGCGTTGATTAAATCCAATATCAATATCGTGATCCATACATCTTCCCCAAACGTATACATGAAGGGACTAGGTGATACGGTCAGTTTTTATCTACCCCGTTTCAACTTTTTGCCATGTGAGCATAAACTGATATATTGTACTTCCTGTATGGGAGAGAATTGACATTCTTCCATGTTTATGTTTATGTTCATGTTCATGTTCATGTTCATGTCAGGGTTATCACCGGCCGTTTCATAGTTCGAAGTTTCTTTTTTACGTTTGATGATTCAGGTGTGAGATGCACATAATACACATTCATATTTTTGGATTGTTTATTAGTTCGTATAGAATTTTTATTTATGTATAGAATATTGATTACTTTTCACGCAATATTAATTTAATCGTATGTTTCAGTCGAAGATATGATCAAGGAAGTAGACGTCGATGGAGACGGTCGCATCGACTTTTACGGTAAGGATCTTTTCCCCTGTTTTAAAAACTATAACATATAAAATCACCTTTTTATTGAACGATAAACTTTCGTTCCACAAATATATATTCCTCACACGTAAAAAGAATTGAAACAGCGAAAATGAATTTCATGAGTTTCCCTTATACTACTATATCTACGCTACATCGCATATAATATATATCATCGTAGCATGTCTTTTGATCCGTGAAACGAGACCCAGGAAGAAAGGAATACTACCTATCACTTTCAATGTTGCGGAAAAAAAGATATCAAAATATATGCGCAGATCTTGACCACCGTTATCAAGATAACTGTTTTATGAACCATTTTACTGATATGAATATAGAGTTGAAACTTTGGTCCCCACAAATCGTGAACAACTACAAGTACCTATATCTATCCCCGTTAGTAAAGCCTGCCAAAGTGCCTTTTCCACGAATTATATACGGTCATATCGTCAATTCGTGAATACGAATGTGTCCGGAAATCACGTACCAAGATACCTCAAGGACCGAAAGTTAGGCTTTCGCGGTTAGGCAAAGTTACATCCCTTCACCATTAGTCCTTTTAGACGTTCCGTGTCCTCGGAAAAGATCATGCACGTATATAGAACAACGCTAGATCTAGTACGCGATTAGAAACTTAGAGATATCGAAATTGATTGCCCTGCACGCAGATGTTCCCCGAAAATTGATAAGCACATGGTGATATAAACAGAATTTTGTTACGGGAATATCATGAGAATGCAAATTGAAGACTGATTGTGAAAGATATAAAATTGCGCAGGTACACTCAGAAAAATAACAACCAAAATTTGGTTATTATATGCACAATCACATTTTTTTGTTCAGTCAATCAAATTTTTTGTTCAATCAACCAAAAATTTCGTTCGGATAACCAAAATTTTGTTGGAAAAACCAAATTTCGTTGGCCAAACCAAAATTTTGGCTATTCCAACAAAATTTTTGGTTGACTGAACAAAAAAATGTGATTGTGCATATAATAACCCAAATTTTGGTTGTGTCAACAAGACTTTTTTCTGAGTGTATATAAACTGTCCTGCGGGACTTTTTTTTTTCGTCGCAATTTACACGCATGGTCAGAATCTCTTTTCAGATGTGAAATTTTTGTATGGACGATATTCCAATCTTGGAATAAGTTCTGTTCATCTGCCGTTGTATTTATGCCGTAGAATCACTTTCTGAATTCAAAATTAGCTTAGATAATAAAATTGCGGACGGTATAAGGTATACGGATATACCAAATGAATAATTTAGAGAGATCGATCACAGTGAAGAATTACCTCCCATTTACCTCTTGGACATCAGCGATTAGTTCACTGACCGTAATCCTCCCTGAAAAGCTCTGCAGGAAAAAAAAATAAAAGTGTTTCATAAGTGGGGTATATGGAGCTCAAACAACGAGACTCTAAAAATTCGTTAGAATATTTCAAGGTACATTTCGAAAATTTTAAGGGGTCAAGTGATGCAGATTACTTTTAGTCTTTCAAAATGTCATTAATCCAGTATACGTTGTTCAAACTCGGATCAGTTCCTCAAAAATATCCCCTTCTAATTATAAAGACGTCTATAAATAAAACTATAAGAGAACTACACAGAAAGAAAGGTTGACTTGATTCAAGATAATTTTGCGGTCCAAAAATAAAGACCGAAATTTTCTCGGATCAAATCAACATTTTTCTCGAACCAAGAAAATTTGGAAAATTCCGGTCTTCATTTTTGGAAAATTTCCAAATTTTCCTTGGTTCCAAATTTTCCAAATTTCCAAATTTTTTTTGGTTCGAGAAAAATTTTAATTTGATCCGAGAAAATTTCGGTCTTCATTTTTGAACCACAAAATTATCTTGAATCAAGAATAATTTTCTTGGCTCAAGTTACCCTTTTTTCTGTGTATGTGCCGACAGATTTTGATTCGAAAGAATTATGTGTATATAATTAGCCACGATCGAGTGATAAATTATTTTTTTTTTTTCTCCTAATTTGTGAATTGAAACGCTAAATATCCAGCCGCGTATAATTCGACCGCGTGTTATATACGGTGGGATCTTGCAATTTCCCCGAGGTCTCGTGACTCTCAATACTTTTTCACGTTACATGGCATACACGAACCCGATAAACTTGGATCACGAAACCGCCTAAGGAAAAAAAAGAAGGAAAAAAAAAAAAAAAAAAGAGAGGTCATCGGGATCACAAGACGCGCACGTTTGCCTTTTACGGCCCCCTTGAACCACCTCTTCGCGAAAACCTTCGCGAATCGACTTCACCTTTCTTATATTATCCTTGTAAGACTGATGTATCACTTTTACGTGTCAATTTGCCATGAGCAATTTTCTTCGGTCCTAGATGCAGAGTCCAGAGATTTTACAAATTGGATAAAAGAACTACATATGCGCTTATTTTCAACCCTTATCCGATATCGGAGAATAGTTTTCGTTTTTTTTTTTCTTGTTCTTTTCTTTTTTCTTTTTTTGTTTTTCCAATTAGCAAAAAATGATTTCCTTCTATTATGTCTTTTCAGAATTCGTCCATGCACTTGGTGAGCCGGGAATTGACGAGGACGAAGAGGACGAGGAAGACGAGCCCCAGTCCCCAGCAGACTAAATTCTACTGTATCTTCCGCTTCCATCTTCTTAGATAGAATAAATTAATATGTGCCGTCGATAAAGAACATTATTGTACGCTGCTATGAGCTCTAGAAAATCGCGAGCTTATAGTATAATATAATCTTCGCTCTGCACTGTGCAAAAGAAATAAGTAAAAAAATCTAAGAATAAAAAGAAAAAGAAAAAAGAAAAAAAAAAAAAAAAACAGTCAACGACAAGAGGAAGAGGAATATTGCAGTCGGACTTTTCTCCTTCCGGCTACAGTTTTCGAATTACTAATTGAAAGTAATTTAACAAACAAAAGGGGCCAAAAAGGCAATAGACTTGGTTCGAGCTCGTATCAGCTATACATATAGTCATATGTCCAAATTTATCAAAAAAAAAATACTTCGTTTGCTTATTTCCATTCTTTTGTTTTTTTTTTTTTTTATTCTTTTTTATCATAAATTTATAAGTTTGGAAGATTTTTTATTACAAGAATATGAAACATGTACAGCTGAATAATTTCAAGAGAAACCAGGTGACTTTGCGCGTGTTCCTATATGACCCAGCGACCTCGTAAATCGTTGTTGCGCCCCCGAGAAGCACATGTGTAACTTTACGACGGCAACAACCCCGTTTTTGAATGCCAGTCAAATTTTAAGTACTACGTATATATATTCGGTCTCTGCGTAGTCGCACTTTTAACTTTAAACTAATTTCAATTTTCCAAGTAAAAGTAAACTGTGCGACTTTCGATGTATAGACCCTTTTTTCTATATAAGTCCACCTATACTAGTGGTTCAAATATCGTTTCAATATTTTAGTTTCTTGCTTCTTAACTTAATATTTCTCTTCCTTTATATACTTACCTATATGCAAAAAAAATATGACTGGTATTCGAAATTCGAGGATGCATTTTACAAGCAATTAAACGATTTTAAAATTCAAACATATCCTTCTATCTCGTCTACTACGTAATCATAAAATAATTATAAAACAATAATTACTCTCCGCAACGCGTGAGCGTATAACTCTATAATATACGTTGAATGAGTATATTGTATATCTACTGTTAAAAATAACAAAACTAAAAAAAAAAAAAAAAAAAAAAAAAAAAAATACAAACAAACAAACAAACAAAAATGAAATCTTGTGAATATGAATCGTTTGATGATTTTATTAATAAAATAAATAAAATTTTCCCATTTCTATATTATACATATTATACATATATAAATACTATATTATCTATAATAATGTGGAGTGTCGTTTTTCATGCTTGTTCAAAGATACATACCTACTACCTATTATACATTTCTATCAAAGTTGTTGATATTACGCGCGTACGAATTAATAAGAAGAAAGATAAATAAAATCATCGTACCTACCTTACATAATATTATTATGAACATTTTTTCAGATTACTATATTATATTCGTCTATATTGCTAAACACTTTTATTAAGTCTCGTACCTAAAAAAAAAAAAAAAAAAAAAAAAAAAAAAATATCTAACACTATGCTAATAAATTATTATTAATAAACTACATGCTGTTCCAAATATTTTGAAAATCTAATAAATCTATCACAAAACGTTTATCAATCAACTTTCTTACTATATTTCGTAAACATCCTTTATATTTATATTACAATATCTATCGATCTGTGCTTTCACTTGTTCAAGGTAAGTTATAATATATTTAGAAAGAAATGGTATAAACAGAGCATACTTTCAAAACTAAATAGAAAAGTATACATACCTGAATTGATATTCTATTCGTATTCTGATTTCATGCTAAGAAGCTTTTTCATGTCTTGGAAATAATAACTAGTTTCTAACAAGTCTAGGTAAGAAATAGTAGAAAACGATATTTTTTTTTTTTTTTTTTCAAATTCGAATTTACAAACGTGATCTTTTATTAGCACACAATAGCAAACATTCTCTCTTTGAGAATTACAACAACAATGATAAACTTTTTTTTTTTTTTATTTTTCTTTACATATAATTGTATCTATAAAATAACGTTATAAAAGTTGGCGTTTGAAATTCTGTTTTTTTTTTTTTTTTTTTTTTCATCTCCTTTACGTGTATAGACGTCTATTGTAATTCAGGGTATACGATAAAACTAAGGAATAACAATTTTTTAATTACAAATACTAATCTTTCTCACATAACAAACACAATACTTTTAGTTATTTTTATAATATGATGATATGAGCTGCGCGAATTCAAATTTAACAATCAACACTATACTCAATCATTATTCATTGTCTATATAAAACAAAGAAAATAAAGTAGCAGATTATTTTCTTACCAAAAAAATAAAAAAAAAATAAAAAAAACTGCAACAACAAATGAAACAAACTTAAGTAAGTTTATTGCTTTGAAGATGATATGGAATTAAACAATGATAGAAAAAAAAAAAGACACACACACACACACACGCATACATACGAGCAGAAAAAGGTATGCTCAAACGCATGTGTGAAATTGAATTAAATTGCGAATACCTTTTGTATAATACGTGTGTATGTATATATATATACCACACGTTCTCTGATTAATACTAACTAAAACCTTGAGGCAATATGGCATAAAAAATTGATTTAAATTGTTGGCTAAAAAAAAAAAAAATTGGCGATCTCTTTATATCAATTACGTATATTGGCAAACGAACTGTTCAAGAAGAAGTAACGTTTTGAGGCAACATGTGTCCTGTGTCGCCAAGACAACGTAGAGTAACTCTACCGCTAGGATATATACTGACCCAAGTAATACTAGCATGATTTAACGATATACGTAACCAGGCTTCAGGTGGAAACTGCAGGGCTCTGTAAACATACAATATAATTTATTTAGTGTGTAATATTAAAGATTTTTAAATACGCTATAAACTGAAATTTCATTCATTTATTCTTACCTGCATACAAAATATCTTATAACATTTGCGTGGCAAACTAGAAGTGTGTAGGAATCTTGATTCTGATTCGAATCTGCTCTGTGAAAATATCTCCTAAATGCAGCTTCTATTCTTGGTCCGTCTTGGAAAAACTGCTGCAACAAGCATCTTGTGAAATATACTGTATTTTCAGATTTTATTATTACTTATTTCTATTCACTGAGATACAGACCTGACATGTAAAAAATTGGTTTGTAAACTTGAGAATTTCATAAAATCTTTCACCCTGACTGAATTCAGGACAACAAATAATTAGAAATAAATCAAACAAAGCATTTCTATAAAATGTCTCTCTCACTTTAGAAATTTTCTTACTGTTCCTGATCTTCGAAACAACAAATTTTCACATTCCTTTAAACTTTTAAAATGTTTATCCGCATTTTCTAAATAGGAATTCAATCCTCATCAAAACCTTTCGTTATTATAGCTCGATATTTTGAATCCAGCTGTTTTGTTCCAGCAAAATTCTAAATTATCGTCAACAACGAGTGAAATAACAAAATACAAAAGACAAGACTTCGAGTTCTCGTTTTCATATCAAACTCCATCATTTCAAATCTTTTCATCAACCCCATTCATTCTTGCTTACATATTTCTCAGGTTTCCAATGTCCAACGGGTGGTTCTGGGGGAATAGGTGCTCCCTCTTCCAATAGGCTATCATCTTTAGTAGGAACATCGGGTAAATTTTTTTCTATAAGTTTTGAAGTTTCTTGTGCTCTACTCATGGTAGATCTAACAATCAATGAATAAGGATGAGCCAATTCGTTAAGACGCAGACCAGTAGACTCCGCTTGTTTTCTACCTAATTATCACAAATGGATGTGCAAAAAAAATTGCTATTAGAATAAAAAGTTGCCATTCCACCTAAACTGTGTCATAGCTTGTAGCGTTTTTTTCCCAACTCACCAAGTTCGGTTAAAATTCTCTCAGAATCTGTTCTCCCATGCGTCTGATACTGTCCATGTCGAATGAGGAACAAATGCCTTACGGCGGTGACTTTCTTAGAAGCCAATTCTTCGTTATATCTATTCTCGTCTTTCTCGTTATTTACTTTGACGGGTTTTATCAAACTCTTTGGATCTCTTCTGCGATTGCGATATAACATATAGAAAAACGAAAGTATTGATGATTGAATTGGGAAAAAGTAAATTTCGTATATGATAATAATTTCAATTATATTCTGAATTAATTTTTTTTTTGTCGAAATCAGAGAGTTTGTATAATATCTATGATCGTTGTGTGATGTGATGTGACTGAGTTTAAAAAAAAAATAAATAAAAGATAAGATAAATATGCGGTAATGCGGTTTTATAGGTTAATAAAAAATCCTAACCTATCCCAATTCTGCTCCCATTGTACAGACGGAGTGTAATTTGTGGTCCAAGAATTAAGTACATGGATTGATTCACCGCCGCCGTAAACATTGTAATAAAGAAGTACGGCTCCACCGACAGCACCAAGCCCGGATATAGCGTATTTTTGAAATTTTGTTAAACCCGGCATATTTATTTTGAAGTGAAATTTTTCAATAATATTATATATATCTACATTTATTTTTACTCGCTCGAGTTTTGTGACGTTTAACTATCTAGTGTGCGATAGGCCACGTGGATTTATAAAATCTGATAGACTTATGCGAGAAAAACTTGTATAAAGAATGAAGACGGTGAACTTTAACGGATTTATTTTAACCATTTAGAGCGACATCTGTCTTCATTCTTAAACAACGCGTATATATTTGTTCAGTAGATAACGTCGAGCGCGTTCCGGAACCGACAGCTCATGATTGAATTTTGAAATAATAAACTATGAGAAAATACATTTTCATTGATTTAGAATGTTAATTCGATATATTTTTGTGTTATAGAAGAAGAAAAAAATCCATTTGCAAACCTAATTATATGATTCATTCATGTATTTCTTGCGAGTGGAAAAAGTCCTTCGAAAATTTTAGCCTAGGGCTACTGCAGCAGATTTAAATCGAGGGTTGGGTAAATGAATAAGTATTGCAGCAATGTATTTTAAAAGTTTATTATTTCTGGTATGAAATCATTGTGGTCGTTGAGGAAAATCATTTCTTTTCTAATCTGTGGATGAAATCGTGAAAGATCTTTTGCACACTAGGTTGTTTAATGAGCGTAAGAAACGTCTCGGTATCCAAATCTCGGTTTTCTTTTAGCCATGTCATTGCTGCTTCATGTAACTGTAACTTTGTCATATATCTTGCTTTGGCTGAAAAATAATTCTCGTAATCTTTCGTAAATACAGTCTAAGATATTTTTCGAAATATATAGTCGATTAATGGTATGCAGAGATTACACCTATAGGGAATCATCGTATATTCGTATTATATGTAATACTTACGAGATATTTTATCACGAGACAATAAGACATAGTTTTCACACTTAGCAATCGCGTCCTCTTGATCTGTAGCTAATTCATCAACAAGACCAATTTTCAGCGCATCTTCAGGTGCATAAAGACAACCCCTATATATATATATATATATAAGATTTTAATCACTATAATCATGGAGCTTCCATGTAAGTAAACTATATATAATAATTCTAAACCCAAAACAATAATAATTACTGTAATAACGATATCTCTGCTAGGCGATGCCCAATAATATTGATCAATGTGTCCTGAAACCACTTAGGAACAGCCAAGCCCAGCTTTACTTCACTCAGTCCAATTGTATGTCTGCCTCCCACGAAAACTCGATATTCACAAGATATTGCAAGAAGACAGCCTGCTAGAGGACAAGCACCCTGCAATTAAATATCCATACGATTTAGTGACTCTAGTTTTTATTGTAAACTGGTCTGAACCATATTATTGCAAATTTAAAATACCGTAGGAATCATTTCCTGCTTTAGAATACAAGCTATCGATCTGCTTATTTCAAAGCTAATACAGAACAAGCTGATAGAATTTTTGCGAACTAACTTGGACATACATTAATTGCTGCTGCAGTAGGCAACCCTGTACCGTACAAAGTCAACCAAAGTTCCTGGAGTGAATGCCAGTAGATTTCAGCACGTTTTATATTTGGTTTGTACAATTCTAAGACCTCTAAACCACCGGAAAACATTTTCGGCAATGCAGACGTCAGTATAATACCTCGACATTTATTTCGTTCTAGTTCTCGAAAGTTGGACGTCAATTCCGTTATTAACTCCAAGTTTAAACTGTTTACTGGAGGTCTGTTCATACATACCGTGGCAATACCTATTGTTTCGAATAATACATAAATTAATTATCAGTAGATAATCAATTATACTAATCATTTAAATATATCAGATATTGTATGTGATACTGAGCTATGACTGTGTGTAGGTATATGATATCATTTTGTTAATAAGCTGTTAGTTTATAGGTATATATGACACAAATGAATTGTAATACAATCATCATTTTACCGGTTCGATCATTTACCGAAATATCAACTGATTTAACGACTGATGCATACCGCCTGGCCAATGCAGTCGCTAAAATCTTGACATTATGCTTTCCCAAGGCAGCCATATCTAAAATAAGTAATAGCCAATAGGTATATGAATAACGAAGAGGTATTGTCCATATTAAGTCATATCTTCAGTCAATCAGTTTTTATCAACATAATTTCATTTTTTCCGGAATCTGAGTATTGCTTAAAAATTCCATAATAGAGCAACTACGCAATTGCATGACGCAAACGCAAAGTCTGTTTACCGCCAAAATGGGATTATAAATTGGATGTATTATGTATCCAGCCACACAAGCTTAAATTAATTGTGCTTAGAGTGGGATACAATTTAAAATTCCTTGAAATTCTATGACTACTAATTTCAATCTCTTATTACAATCAGATATCATTTCTTTTGTGCGAACTCCTGTAGACCATATCAGACGAAAATATCATTTCCAGAATCAGTACTTTCAAAAATTAACATTGAAGTTGGCAAAATTGTTTTACAATCACCTCATTTCACCACATATCTATATTTATTCTCATTGCTATTTTATTGTCGTGTCATTCGTTTTTACTGTTATTCTTTCTAATCACTCGACAGTGTTCATTTTTGAACGGACGTATTTCGTCTAATAAACTGAATTTATAGAACTTGTCCCAAGAATAGACTATAGTATTATATTGGATCTTCGTTACATTTATTTAACGGAATAATATCCTACTCACCTAGATATCTTGTGATAGGTACTACAACTAGCGCTTATTTCGTTGAAAAGAATAAATTTCATGTACAAAACCAATTCAGCACTGTTACGTAAGTCTGATAATGAACGAGGCATTGCTAAGCTATGCACTTCGATTATAGGAGTTGGTGTGACAATGATGTAAGTGATCGAATGTATTGAACCGAATTCAAAGTAATTCTATTGATTTACATTATACGCCAAAATAATACCCGCTTTCCTGACAAATCAACTATATGTCGGATTTATTGTTGTAAAATCCAAATGTGGCCAATTGTGATCGACATCAATCTTAAAATTCAATGCGTCTATAATACGCATATAATTACCCCATAAAGAAAAAGATCATTGAATTAATATAGGATGCGGAAATAAATGTAGATGGATTATATTTTATATCTTATCTACGGTGCGTAAACTCTGAATCTATTCTTACAAATCAAATGTCTGAAATTTTCAGGTAAAGTCTTTCCTAACAATAAATTCATATGGTTCATCATTTTTCCAATATTTATGATGAACATGGGGTTTGAATACACCCTCAGGTCCGAGAATAGTATTTTTCAAATAATTACGTTATACCAAATGAGATTGTTGGTAATAACGATTACTTCAGTGTTTGCGCTCCCTTACTTATCGACCCAAGCCTTTGCGCTGTGAAATGACTCGAACGGGCGCCGCTAGACAGCATGTTCACCTTCATCGTTTATTCAAGCGTATTGAATAGTAGAAATTAGAAACATGCCAAAAATAATGTGTTCATTAAAAATCGATATACATAGCCCAAAAAAAAAAAAACATAACCAAGTGATATCACTTATGAAGTTGAAGAAGCATAATGCAGACGACGAAAAATCGAAGTTTCCGATAGTTTAAGCTATCTGACACTAGCGCCAATTTGACGTAAGCGGTTGATAAATGTGAATCCATTTTCGATATTCCGTCGTCTGTAATCTGTATCACGCTTTGACTATAGTATCACGTATAAAATCTCTTGTGTTATATTAAATATTCTCCTTGGCAGTGTCTACATGCCGAAATTTTCAAACATAACATAGGGTTCGATCTTGTTAAAAGATTGAACCAATTATTCCAAGTGATTATGAATTATATAAAAGAGTTACACGTCAAGGTAGAATAATATAACCAAAAACTTGATCTGGTAATATGAAAAAATCGTCACACGTTATTTTTGTCTGAATTTAAATAAGAAACAGAAACATATTGACGAAAAGGAAAAGGAAAAAGAAAAAAAACCAACAACCATTACATAATTTGTCAATAAATATATAATAAACAAAATTCAAGGATGACATCGCTGACTCGTCCCAGAGCTTGCACCACCTTATTAGCTAGTGCTAAATTACAGTTCAGCACAAGTCCAATAACGTCAAAATCTCACTATGACACGTTGGGCATAACTCCAAAGGCAACTCAAGATGACATAAAAAGTGCATACTATAATCTGACGAAAATTTATCATCCTGACAAGAATAAAAGCGAGGAAGCAAAGTTGAAGTTCAGACACATCACAGATGCGTATGAAATATTAGGTAATTATAAGTCGAGGAGAATGTATGACCGCGGAATGAGGCCTGGCTTACAACATACGCACCCAAGAACTGAGGAAGAGATTCAAAAGGAAGATGCTCAAACGCGTTTTTACAAGTCTAGAATGAGAAGAAGCAAAGTTCCAGCACCTCCTGGCGTTCGTGATCCAATTTATAATTTTGATGCATGGGCCAAGGCCCACTATGGGGACTTATTTGAACAAGAATTAAGAGCCAGAGAACAATCGAGAAATAATGAGAGAATAAAAGCCGAAAATGAAATAAGAGCCGAAAACGCTAAAGGCACGATGCCAATTCTTCTGGTATTCTTTGCGGTGATGGCTCTAATGTTCATGTCAAATACAGACAACAATTATGATAGGAACAAACTTCCTTCTGAAAAGAAAACGTCATCTTGATCCATGGATCTTAGTAAATTAGATCTTTTTGCTCTTGTATTTGTTTAAACTTGTTTTAGGATCAATTGTCAGTAGCTTAACTGAACACGTTGTACATAGTAGGAAATTACGAATATATAGTGTTTATGCTGTTATACAAATAAAAAATACTTTATTTATATCCTTAATTTATTAATAACATCCCATTTACTATAATATATATATATATATATATACACACATATATATATATATATTTATATTTATTTATTTATTTATTTATAGAATTTATCTGATGGCCTGTCGAACCGCGTTCAACATATAAATTTACAATTATTCTTGATTATTAATATATTCATTAAAAGTATTAGCGCACCTAAAATATCCCGTTGTGCTTTTATAGCCAGCGTTAAGTCGACCAAAATGAAATCAGTTTTTCAATTTTTATAATGTGAAAACAGGGAGGAGAAATTTAATTAAGTGATAAAAATTCATTGAAGCTTATGTGCGTCGGGGGCACGAGTAGAAAAGAAGAAAAAGATTTTTGATTTTTAAGTTTGCAAAAATTGTATCTAATATCTAAGTGTATATATTTGTGAATATACATAAGGTGTATGCTTATAGTCTCATAGTATTATTTATATTTATATTTATATTATATTCATAATCTGGGCATAATAACATTATTATTATGAAACTCAAAGAATTAAATGACCTATCAAACTTTTTGATCCTGGCTCGGAATCTGCCTTATTAATTCAAATATCTGAGTGTTTAAACAACGTAGTAGGTACACACACAAATTTTATGCCATATATGATTTTACTCAGATTTTAGCATTAAAGATGTTAATTTCATTCAGCCATCTGTAACTATCGGAATAAAAATATGATCAAAGTTAAAGTATACTTTATTGTAACAGTTTGAATAACAGAATAATATGCATCTTAACATTAGAAAAAAAATATCAAAAAATTAATATAAATTTTACCTGAATATTGTGAATCAGTATGGTCTATACATCGGTGGAACAGGCATAGGCATTCCTATCGCACCAGTTGGATAAGGAACAGAATGATGTCCCATACCCGGAAAATTGCCAGGTGAAGGATATCCCAAATTAGTCGGTGCAGGACGAGGTTTAAGCATAATTTCCTTCATTTTATCAACTTTAACTTTACGAAGATGCATTATCTTGCGACGTGATAAAAACTGCTCTAAAAATTCGTCCACTTCCATTTCTTCGTTCAAAAAAGTTTCTTTTATTTTCTAAAAATGTAGAAAAAATATCTCTAGTATTAATTATTATTTGTTGCCTCAGTTTCTTCTACATTTAAAATTATTTAAGTATTCAGATCCAGTAAGTAGATCCAGTAGAATAGTATTCCATATTTTTTTTTATTTTTATTTTTTTACCTCAGATTCTTCTTCGATTTCTGCCGCAGATGTTTGAAGAAGAGCCAATGCTGTGTCTACAGTCATTGTCCCAGATTGTTCCTCTGCAATAAATTTTTTTATTTTTATTTTTTCTCAATGTTCAACGCCCAAAGATTGTAATTCAGAAATGAAGAAAAAAAAGTGACGATAGATAAGGAAGAATGAATAGAAAATATTGTGATTTAAGTAAAAGTTAAGATAAATGGAGGTCTAAGATATGATATGTAGGATTATAGACATACTTAGCTGATCAAGTTTTTCCATAACGCTTGAACATAGCTGACTTCCCTTTTCGCTAAGTTCTCTTATGGCTTGTTTACCCTCTTCTAATTTCGGTCTATTAGATAAGTTAAATTCCGCCATAGATCTGTTGCTTGCTAAAAGCATTTCTTTTTCTGTATCCTGATCTTTGAACTAGAAAATTTTATAGTTTTTTTTTTTTTTTTTTTTCTAAGTCTAAGAGCGTGTGTAAATAATATTGTTGAAAATTTTAACCTAAGAGAAGGAAAAACAAAACCTAACCTGTTTAACATCTTTGACAAGTTCTTCGAACTTTGTATCGTCGTTTAAAAGATCTCTTAGTTCCTCGTTGTTTAGATGAGAAAGTAATCCCAATGTTGCTACGATGTCAGGCTCCTGGTTGCACATTTTTTTTTTTTTTTTTTTTTTCAATATATATATTTATACGCAATTGATTAACTTATAAATATGGTTCAGTCAGACCTCCGTAGCGTCACCCATATACATACATACATATATGTATGACAATTCAGAAACAGCTGATTGCGAGTGGTAGTGTAGTGTAATGATGTAGATACTAAAGTACTACTGTAAGTGTCAAGAGATATTACAGAAGATTACTTTGATGCGGTGTCACCGATGAGTCAACTACATGGGGATGACTATATTATATTCTCACAGTTCTTCTTCGTTAATATTAATATAATATAATACTTTCCCTATGTTCCCCTTTCATTTTATTTTGAATTCGTTAAAAATGAAAAAAAAAAAAAAATAAAAAAATGTTAATAAAACGATATAATTATTATTATACTATTATGTATAATATGTAACTATAGAAAATGAAATAAATAAAATATATACATATATACTGAACAGAATGCAGAATAATTTTATTTTTATTCAAGCTTATACACTTTTGGATATGTATAAGCAAAATTCCTAATTTTTATAATTATTGACCGGAAAATAATAATAATAATAATAATATTTACCTATATACCTATATTATAAAAAAAAAAAAAAAAAAAAAAAAAAAAAAAACAAAGCTGAGATATAGTAGTATTATCTTAATAATAAATGCCCTGTACAGTATAAATATTGTTTTAATAAACACAAAGCTAATTGCAAAGAATTTATTCAATATTAGTTATTATTGATATAAGGCTGCTGTGGTTGTCTTGTTATTCTTTAATATTGTTACTTTTCGCGTACACAGCATGAGATGACTATGACTATGCATTATACAATTGAATTCCTTCCATTTTCCAATATCCTAATACCTACATACAAATTAAAGGATTATATGCCAAAATTTAGAAACAAACAAAATAATAATAATAAATAAATAAATAAAATAACAGATAATCAGGAAAGTTTGCTTGATAGAACCCTTTTTTTTTTTTTTTTTATAATATCACACTCTTCAGCTGTACTTATTTGCGTCCAAAATCCACTTATGTAGTATACGTTGAATAGAAATTCGCTGATCGAAAAAAGAGAAAAAAAAAATTGTTATAATTATCCAATTTTATTTTGTTGTTTTTTTTTTTTTTTTTTTTTTGTCTTTGTACATAGCCGTTATACAAAAAAGATTTTATTATGTGTGTGTATAGTATACTATTTAGTACCTACAGAATAAGTGATTTATTAGAATAGAATAACTCAAACAACAGCGGTTCAAAATTTGAAAAAATAAAATAAAATAAAAGAAATATCAAGGTTTTTAGTGGGTTCAAAGCAGATATTTTATCACATGAAAATGATAAGATATGATCACCGATCTATCAATTTTTTCGTTTTTTTTTTTTTTTCATTTTTATGAATTGTTAGAATTCTTCTATATTTATGTACCTAACAATATAAAATATCGTAAGATTTGGATGAAAGATTGAATAAAATACGTTTAAGATAACGTGAGATCATTGATTTACAAATTTACATTTGATAATAATCGCAACAATTAATACAAGTTTACCTACATAAAATCAAGATCTCCTTATGAAACATTTATTTTATTATCAATTTATTTATTATCAAGTAAAGATTTCCTTTAATTAAGACAGTATTATTTACGTTATAAACATAAATGTTAATTATTAAATTTTTTTATCGCTTTATAAACGCCTGTAAATAAAATTTACAACGAAGTTTAAAACTGAAGGTGTAGATGTTGTTTCATTATCTAATATAAAGTATACCTATGTAGGTATTTGGTATATTATTAATTTTTAATCTAGGTAATATTAAACTTTCATTATTTGTTATAAAAAAGATTAGAGTGTGTACAGTTTAAAGAACTCGGTACTCAGGTATTCTGATTACTCTGATATGTGTAAGAAAGTTAAAGATTTGGTGATCATATATAATAGTATTTGAATATAAAAAAATATCTACTCTGAAAATAGAAGGAAATGAAAAAAAACAAAAAAAAAAAAAAAAAAAAAAAACAGAAATAAAGAAATGTCATATCATAGACATAATATATTGTTTAAAAAGTTTTAATGATAATAAGCTGTTTCCCAACACTTTGTTCATAATTATTATTTACTATGTTGAAAGCTATTATTTAACTTATTTATAACTTTAATTTTATATTTTCATCCTCTCACAATTATTCATTAATCATTACAAGATTTGGTATACCTATACAAATTGAAAATCAAAAAAAAAAAAAAAATTAATATTAAGTATTGAAAATTATGTAAGTTTTTTTTTTTTTATGTTGTATCTTTTTTTTTTTTTTTTGTTATTTTTTTTTTCCTTTTTCATTTTTCTTTTTTTTTTTTTTTTTTTTCAGTAACAATTCATTTATATTCTCAACAACTGAATGTTGGTTGCAAATAAATACAGCTTATTAATAAACGCATTGAATCACGTTATCTAAACTTTGTTTGTATTTGTTTATTTTTTATTATTATTTTTTTTTTTATTATTATTTTTATTTATTTCATCATCTTTTTTTTTTTTTTTTTTTTCCAATCACTCTTCGCATTTCAAACAAACAGGTCGTCAATAGCTTCGCTTGAAGCCTGGGTCGCATAGTACTAATGTAATGGCTCCATTGTACCAAGCAGAGCGACTGTCGACCCACAGTATGACACATTATACTAGCACAACTGTTGAAAACTTTTTTTTTTTTTTTTTTTCGTTTTTCATTATTATTATTTTTTCATTTTTTATTTTTTTTCATTTTTTTTTTTTGCTTCAACTTAAATTCAATAAACTCAGATGCGTTCATCTCTGGCTTTTCTAAACCGTCCAGATTCTGCAAGCCTGACACTCTCCACCCACCACGAAATAATTATTATATTGGCAGTTAAAGCTGTACTAAATAAAAACAAACAACCAAATTTACTCGAAGAGTTCGCATTAAATTTTTATTAAATAGCTAAATCATATATATACTCAATCCTCAACACGATGCAATATAGGAGATATTCTGTATGTTTTGTTTAATCAGAATTTATTCTGCGCTTCTTACCTGATTTTTAGAACATCAAAGTAAAATATAGTTTTCAAAGTATTTGTTTGTATTTGCTTTTTTTTTTTTTTACTACTATTTTTATTTTTGAAAAATATATTGGATTCAATACTACCAATTCTGTTTAATCAATTATTCATCTTTAACTTTTGCGTAATAAGTTATTTAAGATACTATTCTTTAATCTTCTTAGAAAAATAATAATTCTAGATATTATTTAATCACTGAATTAGGTAAGATTTTTTTTTACGGACAAAATTGTCGAGTAAATATGGTCATAAGATAGTTAAAATAAAGAAAAACATATTAGACTTAGACTCCGTCTCAAATAACAGACAATAGAGAGCTCAAAAATTGAACGCATCACAAAATAGTTTCATGATAATTCTTTTAATATGATGACGAATGCATACATTTACACACAATTTATGAATAATTTCGTCCTAATCGAGATCGTCTAAACCTTTCTTTTCTTTCTTCCTTTCGTTCTTTCTTTCTTTCTTTCTTTCGTTCTTTCTTTCTTTCTTTCTTTCTTTCTTTCTTTCTTTCTTTCTTTCTTTCTTTCAATCTTATTCAGCAACACGAGTTAATCACAAATAGTGTATACAATATATACTTTTTTTTTTTTTAATAAGAGCTAAATGTAAAGTTGCTTAATCAGCAACAAATAATTAAATACTGTGGTTTTATTTTTATTTTTTATTTTTATTTTCATTTTTTTTTTTTTTTTTTTTGCCAGTTGAGACATGGCCACTGAAAAATTCGTTCTATTGTAACTGAAAAGGTAGGTAGGTAGGTAGGTAGGTAGGTAGGTATATAAGATAAAAACTGTTTACGTGTAAAAATATTTGCAATTATTTTACAAATGCCTAATAACGAACCACAATCGTGAGATAGATTTCATTTGGTAGGATGAGGAGAGATCCTAAAAACAACAATATTTAGTTGTGATCAGTTTTAATTTACAGGATGCCAATTTACGACTCGCAATGGATATTATAAGTAGTAATAATAATGTAGTATTATAATACAACTTCACTCGGATAAAAACACACATATTCGCCTAGCACATTTATTTCGCTAAAAACCCTGCTGCAACGACACTATTTTTAATGCAACCCAATTTTTCAAAACGATTTTACTAAATCTTGATAGTGTATTAGAAATTGTTATAATCATAAAATACGCTAATCAGATTCTCTATTATTACACTTTTGAGTGTAAATTACAAAGTTATATCACACTTAACGAAAAGTAATTGAGGTGAAAGAGTGAGATCGTACAAGAAACGCTTCATTTAGTCTACTATTTTGCAGCCCCACTTTATAAACTCTACATAGTATCTAAATGGAACGCAATATTGGTCCTGGGTTTTACCATTATTCCAATTTTGTGTAGTTAAAGCAATTCTATGCTTGCTCTCTCGCATCACCTCAACTACCACATAGATTCGACGTATGCGACTGGCAAATCTGATCGCTTTTCATTCGCTATCAAATTTCTTACCCAAAAAAAATTGATCCTTTATTAATAGCGATAGATTTGATAGTCGCAAATGTCGAGTCTCTTTACTTGGCCAATATCGAAATTAATGTTGATACAATAGAATAGAGAGAATCGAGAAGAGAGAGAAAGAGAGAGAGAGAGAGAGAGAGAGAGAGAGAGAGAGAGAGAGAGACGAAAAAGATTCCATAATCTCTAAAATTATTAGAAATAATCTAACGAGATTTAAATGCAATGGGGGAGGCAAAAAAATTAAAAAAAAAAAATAAAAAAAACGAATGGAGCCTGGAATGGTCTCCGTGTACTGCAGGAATTACATGTAGCCTCTCATTCACTGTTTATGGAATTGCAAGACTGTTAAAGCAATGATTATGTTACAAAATGTCTTCACCTCATATATTTAGCGAACTAACATTGATTTATCTATTCATTTATCTATTTATTTATGATACTTTATACCATTCGAGACTTCACACAGTAAAAAGATAAGGTATTATGCTTCGATAAACTCTAATTTTAGTTACAGAATTTAAATACAATCACTCCCTTGTTGTTTTTTTTTTTTTTTCAACTATTAAGCAGTATCAAAAAATGTACATTTCAATTTATTATTAACAAGTTATTCAATCAGATTTCTAGTCGATAAAAATTTAAGGCATTACTAGATCCATTATGTTATTAAAAGCGGTCTTTACTCAATTTTTGAATTCATATATGTAGTATAATAACTAAATTATTATATTTCAATTTGTCAATTGATCCAATAAAAAATTTTGTATGAGGCTCTAATTTATTAAGAATTTTTTGAAACCAAGTTTAATTTTAAAAAAACGTAATATATCAATTAATTATTAAAGAAAGACTTTACTACCGGGAGATGACTTAATTTTTCGATTATAATAGCTCTGCGTCTAATTATATTTGAAATTATATTTAATTACCGCTTCTAATGTTCAATTTCTTTCAATTTTCATACAAACTGTTGTACTACAAACTAATGCTATCTCCACTCCAATTAACAAATGCTGTACAGTAATACAATATTTCTCTCCCATCTTAACTAAAGCGAGGGGTAATATAATTCTGGTATAAGAGCACTGGATCTAGATTAAAAAAAAAAAAAAAAAAAATTATAAACTCTTTAAAAGAGAGAAAAAAAAAAAAAAAAATACTACAGCCAGACTTACAAGGTATTTAATCTGAAAATGTATTCAGCGTATGAAAATGATCGAATTGATGTTAGAAAATGAAAGAAAAAGAGAATAGAGAGAAACACAAAGAGACGACAAAGAAAAAAAAGAAAAAAGAACTGTTATAGCGAAGTGAGTTAGCTTTTGCTGCTAAAATATGATAACATTCATCAATTATTCATCATATTCATGGATTGAAGAGAAAGAAAAAAAAAAAAAAAAAAATATTCAAAATAAATAGTCCAACATATTTTCCTTCTTATTATCGCATTGTATTTTACCATTTAATCGATGCAGACATACGGGGTGTGTGTGTGTGTGTGTGTGTGTAAGAATAATTACAGATAACAAACGCGCTAAGTAAAACGATATACTACTACCCGATCATACTGTATTTTATCCAAAAACTCTTTCCTTTTATTCATATTACTCTTATATTTTGTAAATCTGATACAATAACTACGAACCCCGGGGTACACGAAATAGCGTCGCCGAGCAGGCATTCACATCTTACCCACAACAAAAACCTCAATTTCATCTCGAATCCTATAACAGACAAACAAACAATCACCTCGTCTTAGCTTACCTCGTTAAAGGCATAATATTTTACACTTCTTGGCTCTGTTTAAGTATAATAATATGTATCTGTTTTGTGGTGGTGGGTGTGGTGGCTGCAGACAAAAGGATACACTAGTATCTATGGCAGAGCGCATTTCATTCAGATTTGTTGGGGTATAATAATAATAATAGGGACTGAGGGATAATATTCAGTCCTGCATTTCCTCTGGCATCTCGTGGGGATTTAGAATACCTGGTACAGCCATTTGCTGTCGTCTCTTATCTTCCTGCGCAAGTCGAAGCGCTGTTTCTCGTTCTTCCAAATACAAGTCTGTGTCGTCTTCACCTGTATATTCCTGAAATTGATATCAAAATTCTATTATTTATATCTATTACCACTCTCTCTCTCTCTCTCTCTCTCTCATAATACAATAAATAAAACAGTAGATTCAAATTATGAAAAAAACATAAATATGAACTAGAGAATACTCACTCGAATTTGAACGAGGAAGTCCCTGAGATGCTCTTTGAAAGCAGGTATATCTTGATCAAGATTGAACAAACCCTGGACCGTAATCTTTATCTGGTTATCGCTCAAGTGTGGAAATGCAGCCCTCAATAAACTTGCTACAAATTCTTGAACGTATAGTGTATTGTCTGGTAGAGGGCCTAGTGGTACTTGAATCCTTCCTAATTCTACTAACGTGAACATGTACGCCAAAATCGTTGCATGCATCGTCAAGCCTGTGTATAATGAATGATTACTTAGCGTAAACAATATGAAATTCATTGAAAACAAGAAACAGTAAAGTATGAAGATGCTTACCAGCTGTATGCGAGGTATCTGCTACAACGCTAAATATGTGTTGTAGAATATCAGTGAAATAGGTTTGATAAAAACTCTGGGCTGCTTGGTCGTGTACCTCGATGTTTTGCAAAAGTTGATAAAGTATTTGTAGGCCAGTATCTGCGACATTTCTCATTGTATGTTTAAATGCCCAAATAATGGAGTCGAGAACCAGCTTGAATTGAGCCGGAGGTATGGACAGGAACGCGGGGAAACAGTGGCTGTTTACTGCCTGTTAAACAATAGAGAAATGAGAATTAGAATGAGTGAGAAGTATCCTTTATAATTCTTATTCCGTAGGGAAATAAAAAATAAATAAAAATAGAAATACGTAGTCATAATGATAATGACCTGCAATAATAGGAAGAAGTTCGTTCGGTGTTCAGGGAATTCTTCAAAGTCTTTGTTAATCATTTCAAGAGTACATTCAAATACAGCGTCAAATATTTTAGGCACTTCGCTAGTGATGTGTCCTTCTAACTTGTTGACAATAGTAGCCATTGCGCTAAGCACTTCAGGCTCTCTAGCGCAATGTACATTTGTCTTCTGATAATCCAGCAAGACTGCGTCCAATAATGGCGGTATGAAATTTTCCAAAACCTTTTTCAAATCATTGAATAATAAAACAGTATTAATGAAAAGAACAGATAAAATGTAAACATTTATACAACATCTTCGTGTAATTTTATTTTCCTGTTAACATTGATGAAGTTCAAAGAGGAGATATTTTATAAAACAGATTAATAGATGCAAAATGATGATAAAAATTAAGTTGAAAAAATATGATAACTCACCATTTGATGATCAGTTGACCTGCTGACCCAGTCAGATATTAATTTTAAAGTTTCCTTTTTCACAACTCTCATACTTTTAATCAAAGGCTGTTTCATCACCATTTCCCCATTTAAAGCTATTGCTGCAGTTATGTTTTCACTCATAACCTGGAACGTTTAAATAGATTTTATAGTAGTGTGTGAAATTCTGTAATTGTTATTTTTTTTTTTTTTTTTCCAATGAGCGGTTCAACGTTTCATACACTTAAATTAAATTAAAAAAAAAAAAAAAAAAAATTATTTCTGAATATTTGAAAGATCATTTTTACCTTGTAAACATTTAACATATCTAAATATATTCTTCCTAGCTGCATAACGTAAGGATGCCCAAGAGCTTTGCACGCTCTAACATTAGTTTTGAGGATACTAGCGAGCTGCTTAACAGCTTCTTGATTTTTCAGTATATCCACATTCTGTAGAAAGAAAAAGAAAAAAAAATAAATAAAAGAAAAGAAAAGGAATAGAATAAAAAAGAAAAAAATATGTTAAAACAAACAAGTTATTATAATATTAGTTACAAAATTGGATATTGAAGTTCGTATAAGGATCTTATTAAAGAAATCATACAAACAATTTTATACAACAGCTTATGAGAGCTGTATATCTATAGCACTTATGTTACCTTGGATGCTTGACTAATGATGTCATCCCAAACTTGATTAGGCAAAAGCATATATTTCTCTATGAGCTGTTCCTGTATAAATGTATCCACTTGAGCACTTATCATGTAACCAACAGCTTCGTAGAACGTATGCACCTGTATAATGTAAAAATAATTCAATTATAAACAAACATTTACAAAGTAAAGGATTAACACATCGAATTTTCAGACTTCGAAATAAGATTAGTCTGAATAGGATGTATTTTTAAAAAACTAGGACTAAAAAATTGCCTGCGTAGCTTTTCAATGAACAATATCAGACGTATAAATGATGTAAAGAAATTTAGGATTTAATTACCTGCTGGGTTTGTAGATCACAAATAATACTGCTGATTGTAGACAGTATCTCTTCGATGAATGGCAATGCCTCGCCAACTTGAATGGTTACAAAATGTCGTCTGCATTTTAATGCTATTTTGATGAAAGTATCACAGGCCATATCTTGCACTCCGTCATGTGTTTCTGTTGAAGAAGTAAAATTCATATAAAATTGATTTCGAAAAAATGTTGTTTCAATCTTTGAATAAAACACGTTTTTCCAAATATATTTAATAAAAGGAATAACAATGATAAATATCATGACTATTCTCTCACCATGCATAAACTCAAAGAGCTTATTGACAACAGTCTTCAAAAATTTCCAGTGGGCTCTAAGAAATCGTGGATATTGTCCCACAACATACATGATGTTACTTGCGATAATTGCTTTGTTATCTTTTCCCTTTTTCTGTTCGCATAATCCAAGCAAATCCTTGATTACAGTCACCAAAAATCGCTTCTCATCTTCCTCGTGCATCGCACCTGAGATACTCCCAATTGCCCAGCATAACTATACCAAAAATGATTGATAATTAATTATTATTATATCACAAATGATGTTATTCAAGTATAATACGAGACACAAAGATTATCCTAAATATGATAATCTTTATCACTGCACAAAGCAGCAAGATTTCTTTGTTTGTATTCCACAATTATAATGAAATACAGCTTACGGTATTGAGATTCTTCCAAGACCACTCTGTGCCGTTAACTTGATTCTGTAATTTCTCTGTCATAACTCTTTCCGTATCCAAATAGTCAAGATGCGTTAGATAAACCAAAGTTTCTCTCATATTTTTATAGAGATTAATGGAGTCTGTGTCTTTCATAAACTCTCTGACTACCTCGCCGTTCTCGGTTTCTACCACGAGCACCTCTTCGGGTTTAGCCATACGGCTTATCATTATGTATCGAACTTTGGTCAATACCGGACAATAGAATTGTCTTCTTGGCGGTATGACAAGATTGTTCTTAGCCATAAACAACGGCGACGGTGTAGTGAAGGGATTTTCTCTGTACAAATCAGCGGCAAGTCCGTTCCAATATTCTAAACAAATCTTGAATATTTCAACCTCTTCTACTTCTGATATTAAGACAAGATAATGAAGCGCTTTTAACAGAGTCTCGTTCAATTGTTTCTTCTCAACAAGTGGCCCATGTTCCTTAAGATATGTGCACAAAAACATAGCTAGATTCTGAATGAAATTCTGCTCTTGGTCCTGACCGACTGCGTAAGCATCGCGTATGTTAGTTTCGAGTGAAAGCATCTGTTCCAATTGCGTCATTGTGCTTGCAAACAAAACTACAAACATCTCGTCATAGCTTGTTACAGTTACCGCAGCAATTTCGGTTAGACATTTTAACGTTACGTTGCGAAATATGGGCACGTTCAAAAACTGAAATTTGAATAAATGTTACATCGCATTGAAAAACAAAAAAAAGGAAAAAAAAAGACAACATAATTATAACATTGAATAAGAATTCCTTGTACCTTGAATACCAAAGTGTTTATAAGCTTGGTTTCAAAAATATATCCAAGTGGAATCCAGTTCAGGAATCTTAGTAGAGTTTCTAGGGTCACAGCAACCAGAGGTACATTCTGCGAATTGTCCATAACAAATTGACAAAGTTGGAATATTTGTGAAAACTCGCTACACATTGTGTCCTTCAAATGTTTAGCCTTGGTCTGTGTCATCTGACCGCTTGAAAAATCAAATACTTCTTCGGAAAGAAGTTTCAAAATCGCCATATTATTTTGACATAAACTTTCGTTCGTTTTACTGGCACCAACTATATCACCGATGAAGGATTCCCAGTTCTTTGGCCATTCTCGTTTAAGAACCTGAATAGAATTACCAAAAATTTTACATTCACCTATCAATTTATCATTTTAAAAATTCAAATGCTTCTTTCTGTCTTTCTTCCTATTACCTGTACAAGGATCATATTCAGTTTGTTAAGGTAGACCTTTGAGGCCTCCATTGTTTCAGGATCGCTACTAGTCTTTATGATCAATCCAACAATGTATTTCTTTATACCCTCGCATTGATTCCTCGGTAGAACTTTCCACCGCGTCTTTATTACCTGCTCCAAGATCTGTAGTGCGTAGTACTTTGTTTGTTGATTCTAAAGCATATAATATACACAAGTTAGACACGTATTTGCGTATCAAAAATCATATCTTTCAACAATTTGAAGATAGATTTGATTTCTGGATGGCAACGAGTCTCAATATTCAGCATGCTTCTGCTTCTTCTTCTTTTTCTTTTTTTCTTTTTCTTCTTCAACGCTTCGTCTTACCTGTGAGTATTCTAGAATGGTGTCAACGCGGGTCCATGCATCCGGGTGTTGTTTAAGGGTAGTAAGTACTTCTTGAGCAACACGCTGCTGTTCACCGCTCCCATCATACATGCATCCAACTATATTGTCTAGAAGCGTTATGTCCAGCTTTTGGTTAAAGTCCAATAGTTTGGACGCTTGTTCCGCGAGTGTCGCCATTATGCTTATTTAATATCCTTGCTTTCACACACTCAATCTAAACACATGAAAAGTTTTCTTTTAACATTAACATTTATATTCCTGTAAAAATCATTTCGTTCGTCGCTATCACTTTTTTATCAGAACACAAATATTTCTTTTCTCTTTATATAGTTTTACCCAACTATATACTTAGAAGAGCAATCGCACATAAATTATGATAAATTATTATTCCAGATAACAAAATTTTACTAACAAGTAAAGTTTCAATATCATGAAGATTATCGAAACTTCGGGGAATCGAGGTTCTCGGAAATACTCCAAAATGGTACAGCGGCGTGCTATTTCTTGACTATTGCTAATTAAAACTGAAATATCTTTTGAGTGACGATAAATTTCTGCAATTTTAATTAATTATAACAAAAGATGATGACATAGTGTCAAGATTCTTGATAATTTGCAAAAATTTAAATCCTCTTTACTCTAAAAACAAAAAAAAAAGATTTGAACATGTTTTCAACGATTATTAATGATTTGTTGTATCAAGTTTCAAATCTTTCACATCAGGCTCTGAGCGCAGTAATCGTATTTATTGTAAAAGTAGAAAAATTAAGAAACGCAAGAAAAGATCGTCGTATTTGTACTTTATAATACTCGTGAAGCGTATTCTGAAAACACGATGATCTCGGAATGGATAAGTAAAGATTTTTTTATAAAATAGCATAAAACATAGCAATATTCGATCCACCACCATAACTACGTGTCTAATGGCAAAAAAAAAAAAAAAAAAAAAAAAAAATGATAACGATCATCAAATTTCCTGAATCACAACACGATACCATAAATCATGATAATGCAAAAGCTAAGTAATATGGAGTTGAGTTTAATGATGGATTCTAAAAGAGTGTAGCATTCACTATTTACAGTGTTTGGAGAAAATTTGAAAATGAGGAATACCTGACGTGGGCTAATGCCTAATTGATATCTAATTAAATCAGATAAGCTGTTTAGGATATTAAAATTCCAAATAATACAATTCGGTGTAAATAATTTGTATATATGAAACTTTTCGACGATATAATATCGTTGCGAGTTAAGTGAGGTAAAAAATTTATACGAAAGAAAGAAATTTATCTTTATCTGTAAAAATGATGAATTTATGAACGCCTGAAAATTATGTACCTTGAAAGAAAGTTGCATTAATTATTCTGAATCACATTTCATGCATAGGAGGATAATAATTGATATATATATATATATATAAAGTTTTGTAAATGTATATTATATTTTTTAACCTCGTTATTATAGGTATATAAATGATTAAATAAATGAATATTATTTTTTTATATATGAAAATAGTTTGTTTTTTTTTTTTTCATTTTTTCAAATTATTTTCATAATTCTGCTACCCCGCGTGCATAAAAAGTGAGAAAAAAAAAAATGATACAAAACGTGCCGCAGGGGAGGTCACCGCACTGCGACCGACCGACCTAACCTACATCTGACAATCGCAAACAAGGTTATGTGAATTTTTTGGTATTTGAATATAACCGAATGTTTACATGTCGATTGTGATATTGTTGTAAATGATAAAAATGACAGATTATATTACTGGGTGGTAAGAATTTCAGTGAAATAGTATAAATTGTAAAATTTTCAAAGCCCGGCTGCCGTTTTTCCATTGCGTCGTTGCCCGTTGGGCGAAAGATGATTTGTGATTAGAGGTTTGGGACCTACCGTATAACTCTTTCACACTGTTTCCCGTAATTGGGTTAGAAAAAAATCACGTTTTATTTGATCAGTCGTAACGTTTTATAATAATTAATCACAAGCACAAAAGGGCTAAACACACAATCGACGATTCCCGCGCGCGACACAACTTCGCTCCTCGTTCCACACACTCGCAGTTTCGCTCTTTCTCACTCATTTCTCCACTCTCTACTTTCTCTCTTGCTCTATCAGAACCAAATACACTAAATAAAATATACCCACCGAGGCTGATGTTCGTCAAACCAACTTTGCCCAGGTTTCATGCGAATTTATTATAGTTTTTTTCACCGATAATAAACGAGCAAACCCGTCACCGTGTCGTCGCGAAACCCAACCTAAAGATTTTCGAAAATAATAACAAGATGGCCGAACGATTTTACGCGACAAATGCGGAGAAACAACGTTTCCCATTGGTCGGTAACATCAATTCCGACCAATCAACAATCACATAAACGATAGTTTCCCACTGACGTCAGTGAACGTCACATGACGTCACGGAAACACGTGTGCTCATTTTTAGCATTACTAATAATTTACCAAATTATAATCAGATTTTCAAATCTCATTATATCTTCGTAATATATTGAAATCGATTAAACGGTTTAATATTTATCATTAAAAATTAAATCTAGCTATTTTTATCGTTAGATCTCTTTAAATAGGAGCAAAGCGTTATTTCAAATACCGCAATATCTATAAACATTTGAAAAAACATCGGGTTATATGATCTGACAACTATACTATCTTTTCATTGAACATCACACCCGTAGTCTGCTATTCTAAATGAGAGTCATTTGGCATTTATGACAACCAGCTTCACGAATCACGAAAATGTCGTGTCAAATAAAAGGAATTGCTAATATAGTCGATTTAGTTAATGTCAAAGATTCTTTACTCAAAGATGCGCTCACTAGATGTAAGAATTATTTTATTATATACATTTAAAATTTTAACCACCATCAATAACATCTAAACTAAATAATATTATCAATCTAACATTTTATCAAACAAATGAATGACTATCTACACAGTACATATACCTATGTGTGTCTATTAAAAACATAATAAATATTTTAACTATTTATTTTCAGTCGATTATGTGCCAGACAAAGAATTACCTCTACAAGATATTTTCATTTCATTATCACCAGCTGGAGACATTATGGCAATTGCATGGAACAAGAATATGGTTATATTAACGTGTAAGTTTATATGATAACAATAATCGTTTCGTAAGGCACATTGCTTCATGTTTTTCATATCCCTTGACACATCTTTAATTATAAAGTTGATTCTTTGTCAATTATTAAAATTAAAAAGAAAAAGATCTAATTTCAATCTATAGATCGTCGATCTATACTTTTAAACAATTTTGATTAAATCGAATTTCTACATTTTTCTATATCTTCAGAAATTATGATTCGAAAATTCATTCTTTGAAAATTCCCAATATATTATTTCACTAATTAACAACAATTACCTAAAAAGAAACAATGAATTAATAATCTCTAAAACGATCATCATTCATACCCCCTCTTTGTCTTCCCAGCGAGATGGGACTCTCAAGAGCCTGGCGATGTTAAGACAAAATTTCACATGATATGGAGCGGAGAAATCACAGATGAAGAAAAGTGAGTCCAGGATATGGTTCTGTATTAAATTTTATCCTATCGTGTCTCTATCTTTCTTAATCGTAGAGAAAAACATGTTTTTTTAATCTATAACTCGACCATTTATCAATTGTTTTACATTATTCACAGCGAACAGATAACGTCTTTAGCTTGTCTGCCGCTAATATCTCTGGGAAAAACTAGCGCCGGTAGCGGTCCTGATTGGACTTGTATGGCCGTTGGATTTTCAACAGGATTTATAAGGTTTTATACAGAGGTGAGTGTGTACTCGAGAACGAAAGTAAAAAGATGAAGAAATGAATATTTGATTATGAGTTATGGATTGAAATGAAACTAAATACACTTTCTACCATCCCATGATTATAATTTGACCATTTTATACAGACCGGAGCATTATTGGTCGGAGAACAACTCCACAATGAACCAGTATTGGGAGTTAAGTGCCAATCGCATTCTCCGCCAAGGCGTATAGGGGATTCTGAAGTATCGGAAGAAATTCATGTGCTGTATAACACCTCGGTTTGCATAATGCAAGGATTTCCACTATTCTCTACCCTCAGAGCATGTAGAAATCATCTGGCAAGAGGTGATCAGCTTAAAAGATGTCTATCGATAATTTCTGGGCTTTGAAATCTTATTTTATTTTATTTTATTACAGTACAGGCGAATTGCAGTGCCAAACCTCCGACCGCTACTCTCTCTTATAAAAAATGGGGATTTAAGAATCAAGGAATTACAAACGATTGTGAAATCATTGGTACGACGTCGGTAGACACTTTTGATCATCTGATGTCGGCGTCTATTTGCGGTGGTTACAATGCTGCTTATCGATCCAGCGCTCCTCAGCACAGTTTAGTCATGGCAACTGGTAAAAGACCTTTCATAGGTTTTCATTACGCCTTGGAGGGTGGAGCTGCGCCGGTTTTATCAGACGTTGCAATTGCTATGGCAAGCAAGTTAGCTAGTGCGATTGGAACTGCAGTTCCGTAAGTGAAAGCTAAGAAATTAATGAATATTTTAATATTTCTGCTCGTATTTTACAAACCGTTTACAAATAAAATCAACAAAATTTATTCCAGATGGTTTCGTGGGAGTAAAAAAGTCCCAACTTCACCCGAAAAGGCCAGAGGGTCTATAAGCGAAACAGCAGAACCAATGATCTGTAGATTTGGATTGAGCGATATCATGAGAGAAGGTGACTGCATTACCGTAAGCCCTAACAGAGCTTTGTCCATAATATCTGATGCAATGGGCAGAGTTACGTTAGTTGATAACAGACGAGGCGTTGCTGTGAGAATGTGGAAAGGTATTAATTATTAACTTTATAACTAAGATAAATTTTGAAGGGATTTTCTTTTCCAACAACAAAATTATTTGCAAGATATAAATTTCCTTTTCTTGGTTCTAAGGATACAGAGATGCCCAATGTGGATGGATTGAAGTTATGGAAGAAAGGCATCGTGGATCTCACAAAAGTCACGGCAGTAGTAGTTCTAGCAGTTCTGTCTACGGTCTTCGAGTAGCTTTATTTTTAGCCATTTACGCACCAAAGAAAGGGATAATTGATATTTGGGGTATTAGACAAGGACCAAAAATTACAACTTTTTCTGCGAGCAAAAATGGACGGTAAGTTATACGGAGAACAGATTAATCTTGTTTAAGTTATCGTTTCTCTACCGATTTATAAATAAAATTATTCGTTGCAGATTGTTGTACACAAATTACGGTCTTCTGGGTCTTAACGACATGACTGTTACATCAGCAAACCGAGCGCAGCATCCTTGTGTGTTTATCGACCCTCTGGGAGGTCTGAAAGAAATAACTGTACCATTTCACTTTGCGTTGAGTAGCAAGAACGGAAAGAGAGCCCGGGACTTACACCTGCTTAAAAAATTGAAGACGTTTTTAAGAGAGGAAGAATTTGACAATGAGAAATTAATCAACGAAGTCACTTCTACATGTCTGGATTTTAAAACGAATGAGATACGATTACAAGTTGTCGAAATGCTGATGATCAATAAACATATCACTCCGGAAGCAATGATGGCGGCTTTGAATGTCTTCATTGAAAAACTTTCCCAATATAGTCAGTCATTTTACGATTTAGGCTTAGGAGAATAAACCAATTTAAAATTTGAATCACTGTACAAGAAAAAAAGGGGGAATTTTATTCGATTTTTAATGATTTTCTTGTATTTTCAGAAGGTGAAGAATTGGAACCGGTTGCTAAAACTCTTTATCAAACCTCATCGCAGCTTCAGAGAGTTATCGCATTCTACAAATCCGTTCAATTGCAATTCGACAAACCTCCAGAGTACAATACCGTCGCATCGGATACATTACCCAGTAGTAAACAGTTATCAGGAATTCTGTTAGCATCCGAAAGAGAAATCCATCGGATTTTAAAGTTATCGAAGATGTTGAGCGATTTTGAAAAGTCAAAGACTAGACCACAGGCTAAGGTCCTGTTCAAAGAAGACGGAAGAACATTTTTAGACTTTTTATCTTGTTTCGAATTTCGTGGATCTGGAGATTTAATCGATATTAAAAAAGACGTCAAAGAAGAGAAGAAACTCAACATATGTAAGCTACCTTCTTTCATACACACAATTTTCTAAAAAATTCTTCTTGATTTTTATAGATTTCATCGAGACTAATACACCCGTTCAATATTTAATTCCACAATTTCTTTCAGGCCAATTGATGTTCCAAGGCTGGCTTTATTCGGATGATCCAATTACATGTTGGCAAAATGCAGCCGAACAGAGTTGCATACGTCCTGCTATTTTGATGCAATTCGCACTAATCTATTGGCTGAATAAGAAGCCTGGGGCACCACTAGAAGTCGAGTTAAAACGGTTCAAACAGCTTCTGCAGGCAATTTGTTCTTTGACGGGTAAACTTATACATGCCGATTCAAATTAACGCTTCGAACATGTAGAATAATAATTCTAATCGATTTCAAATGACAAAACTCTGAAATTCAGTAGAAACAATGAATAAAATCATCTCATCATAGCAAAAATTCAATTTCTCCCCGAAGATAACGTAAATATTTATTAAATATTTCCAGACATAGAAGAAATCTGCGCTGAATACAACGAAATGTCTTCTTGGTGGCGAGAAATGCGAAACATATTATCGGACTCTAAGAAACCATTCAATGCGCTGACTGCTGCAATGGTGTGTAGAGCTGTGGCAACGACGATTGAAAAGAGCCGAGATAAAGCATACAATAATAAGCTGAAGGATGATAACGGGAACGAAGGTGAAGACGTGGAGAATGGTAACAGCGTTGAAAAGATGGAAGATTATTTGGATAAAGAATCTGGCCGAACTCCGGAAGAAGAGACTTACAGCTCAACAAGTGAATGGGAAAATGTGAGCAAGGACACTTGCCAATTTACCTCGCTGATCGGAAACCTGGAAGACATAACTATATTACACGCGGTTGTGAGGTGAGGAATTGAGTTTGAACCGAACATCCTATAATCATTATTTTCCAGTTTTCGTTCAGAACTGTTATTGTATATTTACAGCCAAAAGCCACCGTCAGATCATACAACAGAATTTTTCAGCACACCATTTGAAACCACAGATATTTCCTTGGGCTACGTTCTTTCCAAAGGGAAAGGTATTGCGAGATTTCTTATTTTTGTATATTTCTTGCGATGAGAACTTTATAGAAATCAAATTCCATAACTGGGAATAGGTGATAATTTTCTAATCTATTTTATTCTTCTGTTTAGGATCCGTGTCTGAAATCGTTGCTAAATGGCTCAGTTCTACAGGGCTTGATCCGGCGCGTTTGATAGATACTACAGACGTAGAGTTTGATCAGATGCAATTATCCGTCGATTCTTTGAAGATGGCTGGATCACTCGACGAGGCTGCCGCGATGGAATTGTCACAGCAAGAGCAAATGAGACTGCTATCTGTTTCTGTAGAAATTGGTAGCGAAGCAAAGGCCGATTCTACTGCACAAAATCACATATTAGGTGCGCAGACTAATTCTAATCGTATTATAATCATTATTATTATCATTATCGTTCTACTTTCAATTTACTAAAAGATGATTGATATTTTTCAGAAAAAATAACTCTTCTGAAAAGGTCCTTCCCATACAGTCTTACGACTAGTGTTTTGCTCGCTAATCTCTCCTGGGAGTTTACTATGATGTGGAATAAGGACGTCACACAACTAGGAGCTCTTGAGGCAGCGCTAGCTGTTCTTAGACAAATTCCCATGAAGCATATGCGACAAGGTTTACTAATAATCACCTCTTCGCCTAATACATAAAATCAAACAACATCTACATTGATTTAGAGTGCATTATGCTGTACAATTCACAGCTTTTTCTAATACCAGAATTATTTTTCAGGGGTTTGCTGTCTTCTGTGGACACTTCATATGAAAAAACGAATGGAAGCTGCAGCTAAATTGATGAATAAAATGGGAAAACTTCCGAAAGAAAGACTATGTTTACAGGACGTTGGTCTTTCCGATACGCAACTAGTTACTCTGCTGCAAAACTGCGTTATGTTTTTAGATATATTTTTGGATGTAAGTATCATTTGTGTAATACTAGATAAAAGAGATCCGGGCTTTCTTCATCGAACTATGCTATTTATAGGCAGAAGTAATCGAAGCAGAGAAAAGTTCGATCGTTAAATCAGAAGAAATTTGGGAAGGTCATCCTGTAGGTCCGCAGCCATTTGCGGCTCTAGCAGTATCCCAAACACCTGCTTGGTATGATCTTGTCATGTTGCATCTCCAGTTAGCCAACGTATTGCATATGATGGCTCATTTCAATTTAAAAGTAACAAAGCCGTTGAACAATCTATTCGACTCTGTGGTGAGTCTTAAAAATGGTATAAAAATTGAAAACGAAGTAGTACTAGTTTGTTATGTGGGTAACAATTAATTACTTTATTCACATTTTTTTACAGTCACATCCGTACTTCTTTCAAGACATAACAGATAAAGCTATGCTTACTTGGCATAGAGATGATAAACGCGATAGTGCAAGGATGGATTTTCTTTGTCGTGTTATCACCGCTACTATGGATTCTATTCATCAGGAAACTACGGAAGGAAATAACTTCAGTTCTACGCAAGCTATAGCATGGATGAGCAAATGTCAGACTTTAGCTTCTATCTGGAAGATAAATAATGACGAGTTAAGAATTCATCAAGTTTGTCAATTGTATGTTAACGGGTTTGATCGATTGGGCGAAGAGGTGAGAACTGGAAAATGAATTCTCATTAAAAAAAATCCATTGTGTGCGAACAAAAAAAATTGTCATTATATTTATTTTCAGGTATTGATGGCTGTAAATGATACCGAAAGCTTAGCAGCTAATTTGCTACCTATAGCTGGTCGAAGAATGATGGCTTATCTATCTAAAACTCCAGATTTACTGGAAGAAGTGTCGAGAATAAGCCCAACGCTAACTACATATCTTGAAGGCTTGGTAAGCTGAATATAAACGGATATTAGATTGAATTACACATTCGAAAGATGATCTTCTTCTCATAGGTTTATAATAATAATTTATTATTATTCAATTTCAGTGTTTAACAGGCACGGCGTATAACAGCTCTTCAAATAACGATACCATAGAATTAATTCAAAGGGTATCAAGAAGTTTGCCTGAAATTCATGCTGATTATCATTTTGCACAACTAATGCTGGACGCCACATTCATATATGAAGGTAATACGTGATAAAAGAGTTTTTATCACTATCCAGAGAAGAATATGTATAAGTATGCACAACACACTAAAATACTCGTAAGACGAGAAGTAGTATAAAATCGTTTTGCACACAAATGTTAAGCGTGGATTATTTAAAAAAAACTAGTAAATTAGACTGAAAATCGATTTTTCAAAAATATTATCAGCACATTCCTTGAAATATGAGAATAAGCTGAAAGCTAATCGAACTACTATGATATATACCACTAGGTATATGAATCTGAAAATGTTTTCTTGCTAATAATTGGCGAACGAATTCATGCGTCGAAAGAATTATATGAAAATTTAACTACTTCGTTATTATAATTAGGAAATAAACTACACATGATATTCAATCATGCTATAGGTATTTATACACGGAGAAAAATTTATAGTAAATTTTCTCATACTCATATAGTAGTTGTGTCATATACTTCCAATATGACGATCGTTTCAATACATTATACTCAATGTTCCATGAATGTGAGAAAGACATTCCTATATTCATGTTGACATTAGGTATAAAGTATAGGAACAATCGTCATATTGAAAGTATATGACATAACTACTATATGAGTATGAGAAAATTTGCTATAAATTTTTCTCCGTGTATTGATAAGGATTGTTAAAGTACAACAAAGTCCATAATTGAGAATTTATTCCTATAATTATAGGTGTATACGTCTAAATAAGCTTGCTGTTTTCGATTAATTGAATAGACATAATATAAAATCGCGTTGAATAATTGTTGTTTTTTTTTTTTTTTTTTTTCTAATACTTCTTTAATCAATATAATTGTTTAAATTTAAATAAATAATTTAATTCTCTGTTATTTTATATATACATGGTATAATATATTGTTATTAGGCAATAAATTAGTTTCATAAGTATACATAATATAATGTAAATTCAAAATAATATAGGTAGGTAGAACGAAACTACTGTATGTAAATATTATTATCTTATTTCTATTTAAACAATTTATTATAATCTCCGATCATGTAATGTGGATGAATTTTTATAAAATAAAACAAAATCTTAATAACTATATTATATACTTGAATTTTTTACACGTTTATTCTATTATCATCTAAAGAACGTAAAATCACGTATCGGTGTCTGCGTTGTATAGACTTATCCACGATTTCATGAAATTAGGGGTGTAATTAGTTTTTTTCCTATATCTCCGTAACCGTGAGGCTGACAAAATATTTTTTGAAAGTATTTTTGTAGCTTATGCAATTATCTATAACTTTGGTTTATAACTTTTCCGGATAAGATAAATAATAAAAAAGTTATGAACAGAAAAAGACGACAAATAAGGTGATGATTATTTGTTGTCTTTTTTTCTACTCATAACTTGTTTATTATTGATCTTAGCCGAAAAAGTTTCAGATCAAAGTTATAGATAATTGTATAAGCTACAGAAATGATCAATACAAAATTTTTGTCAGCCTCACGGTTACGGAGATAAACCAAAGAAACTAATTACACCCTTAATTTCAAGATGGCGGCCGAATGGCAGCACCCCCAGTCCCGGAAACTGAGTTTTACACTCACGGCTGACCCCCTACGAAACGAAAAAAAAAATTGCTGCCGACTCAAAATGCACGGTTGCCCCCTTTTTTTAAAACCTCGCAACATAGTGCCTGAGCGTTTAATTAATAATCTAACTAATTGATCAAATATTCGATGCGAAATGCTATAATTGAAATCGCGTACCCCAACGTAGCTATAGAAATAATTCATTGTATATGTTCCACCCTCAATTCTATGGGGTCATATTTTTTTTACGTTTTATCATGACCTCATGTCTTTGCCATAAATCAATGAAACCACCCTCGATCAAACGAGTTATAATATCTTTAATTTCGTCCAAAAACGGTGCTCCTGTTTGAGCTAAGAACGCCGTTGTATACTTTAACAAAGCTTCTTCCATCCCGTGCATTTCGTAATCTTTAAAAAACTTTGAAATCTTAGAAATCTCTGCCTTCATTGGAAAAGCACTTTCGAGTTTTCTTTTCGTTTTCATGTCTCCGGTAATCGCTTTGAACGATCTGCTTTTAAAACGATTACAAATCTCTCTACTCATTTCGAACTCTCTGCGTCAGAACAGAACAATATTTGAAGAACGGAATGACCCTCGATCCGAATTCCCGAAGCAACTAATTCTTCGAGGATGTTAATTTCCGGCAAATATTTTGGCTTTGTTAAATATCCTTCGAGAGAAGCCAAATACGAGCGATCAGTTATAACGTAGTTGAAAAAAATCCATAGGAATAAAAATAATTTCATAAAACTCTCTTGATGGCCTGTATTTCTCATTTTTATACTAACGCCCATAGAAATAATTACCACATGTTTATTAATGAAACGATATTCTTATTTAATAACAGACATAAAGCTCCGATAAGTAATAACGTGATAACGAGCATTATCCATGCAGATTTTTCGAAATGTATTATCATATGCATTCACGGTTTGATTAACTCCGCTTTTTGGACTATCCAAACTTTTTGAGAATCCATTATTGATACAGTCGGCTCCATTCCCTTGGCCTTTACCTTTTTCCCCGCAAAGCAAAGGTCTGATTTATTGGACCTAAAATACTGTCTTCAATATCGTTGAAGTTTGAATGAAAGTCTGGTAGTCTTTTAGAGTCAGAAATTAAAGCAGTAAAATTCATGCTTTTGGATAGAACATTCAATATGTTTCATTCGATGCCTTTTACAATCGTTTTACGTTATTTTCAAAAATTGTTTCGACATATACGGCATTCCAGTTGTCGTTGTTACTCTCAATATACATTCATTGAGATTTCTTATTTTTTCATAAAATGGTCTTTCTTTCAGTATTTCACCATTCTTAGCTGTTCCAATTTTGGTCAATTCAGTTGGAAAGCATGTTTTTACTGGGTACGTTTGTATCCAGTAAATATTCAGCTCATCTCCGATCCAGGCTATCGAAATGATCCGTGAAAATCGATTGATCCATAGATCAGACGCTGCCTTTGTGAATCGTTCGAGGAATTCAATATTTTTTAAATTCAATTTGGTGACACATATCACGATTCGTCATCTTTTATGAATGTGATCGAGATTATTTTCGATTAAAGTTCCGCTGATATTCTGCGTGAAAATAATCGTATTTCTTGCTAGACCATGGATTTCAGGATTTGTTTTTTTTTTTTAATCAGCAAAGTTTTTCTATAATATCTGCACTTACCTGCGCGATAGAAATAAATTAGTGATATTATAACATATACACAGAATAATGTTGGTTGAACATCTTCTGCTGGGATTACGAACATCAGATTTTATAGTGAACATCACAGCAACATCGAACGTTTATTTATTAATAATTTATTTTTTTAAGCTATTTCATAACACATCCTTTTTCCACATTCTATAATAACTTATCCATTATTACTTATAACTTACGGTTTACAACTATAATAATAATTAATAACATTATGAATAGGTCTTATAAGTAAAAATTAATTCTATTCTACACGCTAAAAAATATCATTCGTTAACATGCTTTTAATAATGCGTGATCAATTCGAAACTATTTTCACTCGTCGTTCATTCTATATAATTTATATTGATTATATCAAGATCTAAGATTTTGGAATTTTGATTATTTAAAAATTGACTGTTAATTTTAAGCAATATGTATAAATTTTTGCATTGAATATGCAGTTTTAGGTCTGTCAACCTTTCAAACTTACAAGATAGGTCCTAGTTTTAGTGATTTGAATAAAACATACACTCACACATTTTCAACATCCGTACACGTTTTAAACATTAAGTATTTGTTATGCAAACTCAAATTCTGTGGACAATATTTATGGTCCTCTTCTTAAGTATCTTCGAGGTATTGAAATACCCTAATCGAAAAATCAACCCCAATTAATTGTTTGCTCATCTACGACGGAATTGGTTTTCTAATTGTAAGTGCCTTATCTGTTCATTTGCACCCATCCACAAAATATAGATAAAAAATCGAAATGAAAGGTGAGAAATTTTAGGCAAAAGAATCAAGAAAATTTTGACCCTAATTATACATGCATTAAATCTGATTTACTTGACTGTTTCATTCGAAGGTTTATTGGCAACTCGAAAGAATTAGATTATCAATTGAGGAGATTTTCAAATCCATGCACTCTTTGATCTTAAATCTTTTACGCTTAAAATTAAAACCGAATTACATAGCCCTGAAACTGCGGACGTGCGACGTTCTCCCAGTTTGTGAATTCGCAGTGATGAATTTCGCTGCCAGGACTACCCACCGTTGTCAACCATTTTTCCCTAATAAACGTAAAAATTAAATTTCAATTTATAAAAAAAAGAATGACACAACATTACGGATTATGAACATAAAATTTACTATTCTACAATTCGGATTAAAGGGACCAGTACAGCGACTTTTCGAGAAATTATCATAGTCCGAAATCAATTTATTTCATAACTAAAGTTCATTTCACATCAAAATTTTTTTCTTTTTCAAAATCATATGTCGTAAGGATTTCAGAGCAACGTTGGACCGATTCAGGTCATCTTGGATTAATTTTCTTCAGAAAACAAATCCACATCATGTGAATGTAGGAATTTTGAAAATTTTTTCGTTTTGGCCAAGTTATTTAAGAAATGAGTGATAATAATTTTTGCAAATTTGGTAAATTGATCATAACTTGTGACATAATTTTTTATTTTAAAATTCCTACATTCACACGATGAGGATTTGTTTTCTGAAGAAAATTAATCCAAGATTACCTGAATCGGTCCAACGGTGCTCTAAAATCCTTACGACACAAGATTTTGAAAAAGAAAAATATTTTCATGTGAAATGAACTTTGGTTGTGAAATAAATTGATTTCGGACTATGATAATTTCTCGAAAAGTCGCTGCACTGGTCCCCTTAAAGGAATGAAAAATATTTTAAATATTGGGGCACGTTATATGATTGCTCTATAATTTATCCGAGTTCACTATTGCAGGTTCATTCACCTAATATTTACTACTATTACGTTTCGCAATCGCAATAAATCTCGATAACACAGAATTTAATCAAAATTTTGTCTAAGGCTGTTTTTCATCATCATCATCATGCTATTTGGCAAATTTCCAGCACAGCACAGGTCTGAAATTTTTCCTATTAGCAGCGCAACATTTGGCTACAAAATAGACTCTTAACATCGTCATACGTATTACGCATTGTCTCGTTACTGACCCTTACTTGCGATTCGCGAGGTAATTGAGTGATCTAACCCGTATGGTATGAGATTATAAGCGATGAGTAGTTTTCCAAGAGAACAATAATAACTGATTGAAGATTTTTTTCAACAGACAATTGCAAAAGGTACCTAATTTAATTTGAAATCTGATTTCAAGGAAACGGTAAACATTCGTCCTCCAACGCGAATATGACAAAAAGGTTGATTCGATGAAGCAATACTGATGACACCATCGGACGTCTTAAGTATAAGACGATTTACCTAGGGATACTATAAGTTTCTGCAATTTTGCGAATCGTCAACACTTGCGGTGGTTCTAAGAATCAGAGAATCAGGAGTAGTAGGTACATCATCGATTTGAAAACAAAATAAGCTGATCAAGGAAAGAATGATGAAGATTTATTTCTTTTATTCTGCTCATAAACCTGTATGTTTTTTCTTATTATTATTTTTTTTTTTTTTGATCAAACAAGGTGAATGCAGGTATCTTATTGTCAAAGAGACGTGCCTGACCTCTGTTTTATTGCTCTGTTTATTCTACGCCACTGTAAATGTTTGCTAAACAGCCAATTGGCCGTCGAACCAGTAACTCACCACTACTATAGAGACATCAACATCTTCTATCTCTTTTTTACACTTCGACCTCGCATCTAATCCTCTTGCTTCTCTCTCTCTCCTTTATTCTTAGCACCTAATCAGACCGAGTGGAGTTATTTTTAATCGGTTTTGTCGATGTAGACGTTTAAAGGCGATCAGCTGTTTTTTTCAACGATAGTTGTTGTATTAAATTCAAAAAACTTACTCCATAACGATAATAATTAACGGTGAGAGAATTCATACAGAAATTATTCATTTTTATTTTAACTTATTGCATAACTGATTAAAAAAAAAAACAGCTTCAAATTCATCCCTCATTGGATTCTTCATTAACTCTTAATTATTATTACGATTAGGTGAAATTGTAATTAATTTTCGATTATATTGTACTACGTATAGACATAATTATGATCATTGATCACTAAGAGATCGTGTCAAAAATTCTTATTTTATCAAATCCAAGGAGCAAAGTGACCGATTTTTTCCGTTTTGGGGGATAAAAATAATATATAAACAATCCTAAGGACGAGTTGCAGAAATAAAATCATTATATGATTAATTTTTTCATCCTCATGTGTGTAATGATTGATTAAAAGAATAGGAGACGAAGGCAAGTATTGTCTTATGAGATTCTGCGTCGAAACTACAATTCATATCACGATATGAATTTCGAAAGAAATAATTTAAACCTTGTGCCTATCTACCCGCTGTCGTTGGTTAAATTAAGTGGTCGAGAAATGGATTAGTAGGACTAGCTCACATCTCGAAATAACGACGTGCCTGTAGTAACAAATTCTAATGATGAATTTAAAACGATTATTGCGCAGAGAAAAGTTGACTATATACAAATTGTGAAGGGTGAGTATACTGAGTAGCAGTTATGGTGTTTTTCAATTTTATGAGAGAGAAGAATAGTCAACTTTCATTTATTCATATCATATCACAACAATAAATTTCCATTATGCTCGCATTCGAACCTAGGAAAACAGAATCGAAGAAAATACTTACTGAACTGAACGCAACTCACAACCCAGTAAACCAACACGGATTGAAACGAATTTAGTATGTGAAAAACGAAATGAACAAGAATTAAATAAAATTCAAAAAAATTGTGTGCCAATTCTTCTGAATTACAAATAATTGACACCTAGGTCTTTTTAATTCCATCTAATTTGTATTAATTCCGTTTTCCACATTCTCAATTCGTTTTGGTTTAGTGGGAAGTTACACGCATGGCTTCCTTATACCGTGTCCGACCACATATTGACAAGTTCTACTCGGAAAGTGTGCAGCTATTGACTTCCAAGATTAAGGCGCTACGATTACTTGAATTTAAACATTTTCAGAGACTTGGAGGATAACTTTTGATTAATTTGATTTTGAAAAATCGGTGAATAATGAAAGCTAGCTACACTTTACTGTACTAGTGTAATTATTTCTCTATAAAATTTCGCACACACTTTTCTCCATGGTCTGATGCTTTTTGGACTAATTCTAAAACGATTCGAAAAATTGGCCGTTTTCTTAAATTCAAATTTTAATTGAAAAAAGATTGATCAAGACCTTACAGACTGTTATGATTGAAATCGAAAGATATTGGGGTATGAATTTTGTCTTCAGAACTTTATTATCACATTATAAGAACGTAGAACGTCTTCGAAGTAATTTGGTAGTGACTTGCGCATAAAGGAGGTGGTAATGTATTGGCCTATTACTTTATTAAAGCCAGTCTTCTGTCTAATGGCACTTGCAATTTGTAACTGAGGTCATGCTTAACAGTCAACGAATACAAATGCTTCGAAGACAGCAATTTCGTATATGATGGTACATACATATGTATACCGTGACATGTCGCTTAAGTTACTTTCTGGGAAACGTCATAATATGATTTGCAGCACAATCATCATTCTCACTCTGCGTGTTTTGAACGATAACACCTATAACTTGCACTTTTAGAGTTGTGCGAAAATACGAGAGGAATCAACGTTTTACTGCAGTCGTAAAGATTTCGCGAATCCATTAGTTACACACCGGTTCAATTTACCCACTAATCAATGTCTGCCTCCTACAGTCAATTAGTTAATCAGTCAGTCGACTAAATTCAATCCATTTAAAACATAAACGAATTTCAAATCAATAATGAAATTCAAATAAATTAAGTTCTTCACCAACAATTTTACTGACATCTTATATTGAAGGGTCCTTATATGAAATTTCAATTGCACATTCTATTGAGGATTGCTAATAATATCAGAAATCATATAAATCATGAATTCCTTACCGGGAAATGTTTGAATAAATAAATAATTGATACTCTCATAATTCACACTTATTTATGGTGTAACTTACATCTGATCGACGAGGGCCCTTGGACCTTGCATTTGCCCAAGGATTGTTCCCGTTTTACTATTCTTCACCCAGCCACTAATACCCAGCTGTTGACATATGTCTCTGACATATTTGGTGAAGTATACGCCTAAAAGGATCGGCGAATTACTTCGTGTCTTAAAGTATTTTTTTTTTTTTTTTTTTATGTTTCAAGTTATTTTGTGTCTTCGTAGATTGAAGAAATCATTTGCTACAAGAAGACGAACTAAGATGTGATTCCAAATCTTTCAATTAATTCGATTTTTTAATTTTACTTGTATGTTAGTGAGATTTGAATCTGAATCTGATATTTTGCAAAAAAATTTAATCACTGATCAAGGCAATGAATCAAACTCGAACGTCTTGGTATAATTATTATGTAAAGCCTGGAGTTCCGTTAATTAAATTTGTCCTTGCTTGGCATTTATCTACGGAACTCACCCTGAACTTTGCCAAAGACCTCGAATTCCACGGATACGAGAGGCTCGGAGCAGAGTGGGTCATCCGAACCCATTTTATTCCTAACTTTTCAAATCTTTTCTCCCCTAACTATTTTTTTATTTTATTTTTTCTCTCTCTCTCTCTCTCTTTCTTTTAGTTTAGTTTAGTTTTTCTCTAGTTTCTTCAATTTTCCTCCTTTAAAAATGACTCGATCTTTTTTAACGCGAAGAGACAGAGACGAGCAGCAGCAGCAGCAGCAGCAGATTACTTTTTAACACTAGCTAAACAAATTTTCTTTGATCGACTAACTCTCGATGATGAGACTAGCAAACTGACTCTTGGTGCAAGAAGCCGTCCCGACGCCTCAAATAGACGTTGCTCCCCACTCCCCTCGTGGTCAGAGGGCCAGCAGGTCATTGGCGATTGATTGAAAATCAATTAAAGTCTCAAAGATAAAAAATGAAATTCGATTTTGTTTTTCCATTTTTAAGGATCTAAAAACTCCTTCAATAGACTCGATCTTGTGTTACGTTGACGCAAATTCATATCAACCCTTAAATCTATTATTATAAATTGGATTTACACATACCTTTCATTATATTCGTTGCAACGAAGACGTTTGCACTTTCATAATCATATAGAATTCAGTGAATAAGAGAATATAAGATGTTTCTAATTGCAATTAAAAAAAATAATAATATCATTTGTTAATTTATTTAATTTATGACAATTTGACTGTATATCACACAATGTTTTTATACAAATGATATCGTTGCAAGACAACATCTTCATTCCATTTTCGAAGCCAATTTTTATTTTTTTATTTTAGGAAGTAAATCGGATCGTTATTTAAGTAACAATCGGTAACAAACTTTGCAACGACGTAGCGACGTTGATATTTAGTTTACGTAACGATCCAAAAGTGTCTCGTTAGTGGTGAAAATATCTTATACGCCTGACAAGAGAAAAAAAAAAAAGTTTATAATTATTATGAGACATTAATAATAATTTGACAGAGTCCTTCGACGAGGTATACAGCGACAAATATATTATACGCTTAAAATTAGATGAGCACGTCTTTCGCTTCCTCAACGCGTTATATTTACCTATATACACAAAATATTAGCTGAATTTTCTATCTGTTATAAATAAATCAAATTGAAAATTAAATTTGATAAAATTATTCACGATTTAATAAGCTGATTATTTAAAAGTGCATAATCAATTCGCTGTAAAGGGCGAGAGCGAACGATTTTTTCAAATTAAGCAATTCGATCATATAATCATTTAGCAGGATTAACATTATGGCTATTAAATGTAGGCCAGGAGGGCAGCAGCAGCACTCATCAATGAACTAAGTACTTCCGATGGTGGTATTGTCCCGTCATTATCGTAGTTAATTAATAATTAGTACGATGACGTAATAATTGGTGTGCCCATAGTCATAGCAAAAGCCGGATTTACTGCGCAGGATGCGAGGGAGAAGTTTAGACCAACTTATAATAGTCGTTTATTATAATCTATTACCATTGTTATCCAAGGTCCTTTATTTATCGAGTATACATATAGGTATGTACCTATATAGGTATGTATAAGACACCGCGATGTATCCACAGGTTTATATTTTCGATTGCCTAAAGGCCGAACTGAATCACAAGTTCATTATAGCCCGAGGAGAGATCCGGTACCTACATACGTGGTTTTCGGATCCGGCTCCGGCTCCACCCTCGCAAGGGTCTTTTGCGGAATATATGCATATAGATTAATGAGGATGAGCCTATGAAGGCGTAATTTGTGTGCCGAGTTCAAGATCAAAATTAGCTCCCTAATTTTTGTCATGTTCTTTTTTTTTTCTTTCTCTCTTTTTTATCGTCAGTATGTGATTAGAAGATATGAAATTGTTCGAAATTCAATCATTAGATTATCAATGTTCCTATATTAGGGAATGTATAGACAGAATTTTTAAATAATACAAATCACGCGGGGTTACAACATTAAAATATTATTTATTTACATCGTTATATTAACATAATACGGTGTTACTTTGGTATGGGTAGGTAAAGATTTTCTAATAAATATAAATAATCATTGGCGCGCATATACTTTCATAGTTTATAATATAATTATTATAGATAATACAATCTCGCATTCATTCAAACTAGCAAAATCTCTGCCAGAGTATTTGGGTCTACTTTTTGTTTTTTTTTTTTTTTGTCTTTTTTTTTTTTTTTATTTGGTTTTTCTTTTAAATAAAACTACTTATCTCCTTTAATATTCGGAGTATTTACAATTATTATTAAAACTAATAAATTTATACAATTCGTGATTGACTTTTGGTATAATAAATATCTAATCTTGAATTTATACCGGAATTCAAATCATGCACATTAATCCTGTGCGATTTGAATTCATATTTTGAATTCACGCGTCCGAAGCTTTTTTTTTTAGATCGAGAAAAAAAGCAGCAGGTAATACGTAAATCGGAAATAAATTCCTATGCCTTCAAACCTTTATATAAAATTCACGTTTATTCATCTCTAGACTTGTGTGCAGCGAGCTAATAAATGTTTAAGAATTTTTGTCGAAATTTTTATGTAAATCGAAGAATGAATTTATTTAATATATCTTCAAGCTTTAACGATTCACTATCACTCGCGGGCACACTTAAATAATAACTTTCGTATTTACATTGATTTTTACACTTACTTTTCATTACGTTATTTTATTATCTTGCTTATAGTTAGGCTGAAAATTAATCTACGAAGCGAATACTGTTTTGAAAAATCTTTACTGTAGTATTTGTTTTTTTTTTTTTTTTTTTTTTTTGTTTTTTAATTACGTGTGCATTTACCTATACGAAGCTTTTAAGCTCGCATCTTAAATTCCGTGCTCAGTATATGCTCGAACTATTAGACAGACAATTAAGTTACTGTCTTATTGCAGTATGCAATAAACGAAACGAAATTCAACCGACTTTGCAAAAGCTCAATAAATCTTTTGGCTATAATCGACCAAAAAGGTTGTCGCAACATGTTGGCCGCGATGCTTCAACATATACTGTTATCAAACATACGTACATACATATAGGTGCTCAAAACTTTGGGCCGGAGTTCGAAGACTCAACGACTGACCAGGCATTGATTTTTACAGACCAAAAATCTTACATATTCAGATCACCAGGTGAAAAAACTCTAGACAAGAGACTCGGGATTCTCTGTACCATTAGCAGAATTAGAGGTGTTCATGAGGGCTCCGTTTTCCTCCTTTTCAGTACGTTCTGTAATCGTAGCCAAGTCCCTTGAGGCCACAACGAGGTTTTGTCTTCTCGCCTCTTTCTTCTCTCGTTCGATCTGGAAGGTAGAGGATAAAAGTGATCTGGTGAATTAAAGTCGAGCCTTTTCCGAGCTCGATCAGCTCTTTGAAGTCGATTTTTTATCGTCACTCACCTTGAAGAACAGTCTGAGATAATGGCACGGAAAAACTGCGCATTTTCCTTCAGCTTCTTCGGCGTCTATGTAAACGCCACGTACAAGAATTGAATTGCTGCAGTTTAGGAGGACTAGAAATGTGAAACATCCAAGGTGTGTGATCCAGCAGGATAATTCAGGGTCGTCCGGAAGGAGCCAGAGACCCAAAACGTTCCATACTCCTCGCCAGACATTTACTGTCCCTGCGAAACTGACCAGAAGAAATATGTCGACGGCTGCAAGCCGAGGAAGTCCCTTGAGCCGGGTACAGGCATAGCGCATTACGGGCTGCAGCGAGAATGTTATCACTACTATGGTGTAACCAATTATCTGAAAAACATGGAAATACCATATTTATGACGATACGATGTAAACCAGAAGTTGATGACCAGTCGAATCTACAGATTTTTGGATTTTAGATTAGTTGCAGGTCTCTAATCGTTTATCAAGCTTACCTCTACCAGATGAACATACAACTTTTTGATAGTCGAAGCAACAGTCAGAAAAATAACAACCAAAATTTGGTTATTATACACGCAAAAAAAAGTGCTGTCAAATTTACTATGTGAGCAGTGAATATAGGGGCAGCACTTTTTTGCAGTAGAAATTATCACAATTGCAGTATTGGGTACATTGGAGCAAGTGGCCTTCAATGTCTACATGAGTGAATGTTACCACAATTGTGATAATTTCTACTGCAAAAAAGTGCTGTCCCTATATTTACTGCCCACATAGTAAATTTGACAGCACTTTTTTTTGCTTGTGTATGCACAATCACATTTTTTTGTTCAGTCAATGAAATTTTTTGTTCAGTCAACCAAAAATTTCGTTGGGATAGACAAAATTTTGTTGGGAAAACCAAATTTTGTTGGGACAACCAAAATTTTGGCTATTCCAACAAAATTTTTGGTTGACTGAACAAAAAATGTGATTGTGCATATAATAACCCAAATTTTGATTGTGTCAACAAGACTTTTTTCTGAGTGAATCAATTTCTACCAAATTTTGTGCTCAAAATTTTGAACAAGAAAACAAATACTTGTGCATCTGGTGCATGGGAGTCGTTGTTCATATTGTAAAATCGAAATCGTGAGGGTCTAAAAAATGTTGCGGAAGTTAACGAACCTTTTGCGCGAGTCAAACCCTGGTCAAGTACAGTGGAGCAAGTTCAATCTAGCCATTCATAGGATTAATGTCATTAAATGGTGGAATGCTAGAAGCACTATGCCGGTTAGTTAACCTACTTGAACGTCAACCTCTATTATTTAATCGCTTCTTGCTAAACGTTCGTACCATAGGGTTTCGACGTCTGTTAGAAGTTCGCAAGTTTCTCGACTCAATGTCACGATGAGCAAATCTTATGATATGATTTTTCCCATTACCCAGAAGTGCATGGCAGTGTACTTTCCTTTTTACTTCCGTTTTTTAATCTTTTCCGGTTGTCTTACTACGTATACGATTTATGCAAAAAAAAAAAAAAAAAAATTACAGTTCAAGCTTCCACGGCCACAATTACTTCCATTATCAGATTTACGATATCTTATAGCGTGGGTTGATCTCGTTAGCATATTAATTCAAAAATTAGATTTCCTTTCGCGATCATATATTTGTCCAACGTTAAGTCAGCAGGAAATACCAAATTTTCTTATCAAATATGTGACCGAGACCAGCGATTAGCTTGAAAGGTATGAATTTTTCGCAATCATACATATGCTAAGTAATTTTCAGTAACTTTATATGGTAACGCGTTACCATTCCGTTGATTAGAGTTAATTTTTTCACAGGTTTCATTTCGAATGTTATAAGTAAGTCTAGGCTACGATAAATTCAGCTGATTTTGCTAAATTCATAATTTCTTAATTCTATAAAAAAAAAACTTTCTCAACTGCACTTTTGGGCAACGAGCATTTCTCCATAAGTCCGGTTGTGAACGCGTTACACCGTTCTAACTAATGTTAGTCGATTTAGAAATTGAACAAATGATTTTATTGGTTCTATCGTTTGTGGTGTGATAAACAAGCCCTGTTAAAGTGATATACATAACGTACGAAGCGCGGTCAGACATGTGCCTCGACAATCATGCAATTGGCGAACATTCAATTATATAATCGAACCATTCGTGGCCTGGCCTAGTAGTCCTCAAGCTCTTATTGCTTTACAAACGTCTTACTCACTTGACGGTATATACGAGTCATATTTTCAAATGTCATTCTTTTTCCTTATTTCTGGCTTTAATTTCAAAAATCATCATCAATACGTCCTTTTTGGAATTTACTACTCTAAACAAAAGTCAAAATTTCAGTTAGATCAACCATACGTGATCAGCTGTAAGTGGTAATGGTTTGGGCTGAGTCAGACGTGTACATCAGTGGAAATACATGACGATAAATATAACGTGTAGCTGCACGCGGTGAAAGACCTCGAGTCAAATTATTAATGAGTTCTGGAAGCTGTTTTCACCGCATCATTAAATGGAGATGTGCTTTTACAGTCAGAATTTAGTTCAACTTAAAAATCAATTAATCTATATCAAAAAAGGTCAAGACTCCAAAGAATAAAGTAAAATTTGTCGAATAATGAGTGTCGTAACGAATGATGGATGGATTTCTTCTGTATACGTATTTTCGGATCCCGCATATATAAAAAAGAAAAATTTAGTCTAAATGTGAAATAAGGTATAGTAATTGTTTTTAAATACTGTTTTGTGAAGGGAATTGTATTTCTGAAGGTGATCGACACGGGAATAGCTAATCAAACAAATTGGATAAGCCTTAGACTGCAGCAGACTACAGTAAATACGGAATTGTACAACCCCGAGATAAGACGTAAATTTTTTCTAGACATTGTGGCGATTGTATTAGCTACTGATCACTAGCTTCTTGATAACATTGACGGTAATCACTTTGAAACTTAAAATATAATCATTATACTGTATAATGTTAATCAGAGATTAGATTAGTTTCAGTGGCTTTTCAGGTCGTCAAAATTGCTCATCAATTTTTTGCTGATATCAATATCATCGTGATGCTGACCAATTATATGATTCCAAGTTCTTTATGATCCCGAAATTTTGTCACAATTATTATCCAACCTTATGATTTCGACAGATATGTGACTCTTTAGTTCGGTCTATCTTCGAAAAACGTTTAATAAAGAAATAAATGAAAGAAGTTTACTCACGATGGACCCAACTGCTGAATATTCAGCATTATCTGGGAACAGGTACAGGTCGAAAATGACCCAAACACCTCGCCAAACGAATACAACCAGCGTTCCCACAACTCCAACGCTAAATGCACAGTCCAAGATGTAGAGGACCCAATCCCTGGTATTCTGTAAGGTCGGAGATTTGTCTTAGATTGTAAAAATGTGAGTTAGTTACACTACCGAATGGCAAAAGATTCGAAATCTTTGGGTAATAAGTTATGCAAGTTCTTCAACGTTCAGATTACGCTCGATGCGAGAGTCCGAGAATGTCGATGCAATAATTAGTACAAAGGCCGATTACTTCAATGAACCATTGACCAATATGTAAGTCATTGATATTATTGTCTTACAATTGGATATAGTTGTAAATGAAAATATCAGTAATTGCAGTAGGAAATCAGTGCTATAGAATAGTATTACTGATTTCACACTTCGTATAATACTTGATATTTTATCTTCAATACAATCCGTTAAGAATTAATTATATGATTAAACAAATTGACGGTACATTAACTTTAATTGACATTTGTTCTGCACGAATCGTAAAGACATCTCTATAGCCATACTTAAAATAAATTTTATATTATATTAACCGGTTCACTGATAAGTGCACGCATATATGTGCAAAAAGAAAAAGTGCCACAACTGGTAATGGCACATAATTATATGTGCAACGTGGATATCTCTGTCAGTTTTGAACGGATTTGCATCAAACTTGATGTTCCTAAGTTTTTTTGGGCTTCATATTGAATACGAAATTATTTCCTTTCGCCAGTTTTGACACAAAACGTTTATTTCGGGTCCAGTGAACCGGTTAACGTTATAGAAGCCTCAAAATAAATTCTGTTTTACGTATATTAATTTTAGAATTGAAAATTGTCTGAACCCATATCTTATTCATATTATTATTATAAATATGTGGAAAAATAAGGCGAAGTAAATAAGGAAAATATGAAAAGCTTGATTGCATAACTTATATCATTTCATTGCATCCTATTACTGATACGAATATTATTATTTTCTTGGATTTATGTGTTTCCTGTGAGATGTATTTTCACATCGTCTTTATGCACGGTATTAAAGTCAAGATGCTAATCACTAAAACTCACAATTAAATACGACGTAAGTTGCTGTAGCAGTATACCAGCAAACTTAAATATATGGTGGCGTTCCATTGCCAGTGAAATTTCGAAGTCTGGGTGCTTATTCACAAGCTCCTCCGATATGCATGATAACTGCAAAAATTCATGTGAACGTATCGCAAAACAGTTGTATATAATAATAAGATAAAAGAAAAAACGTTAAAAACGTTTAAATACATCGAAATTTCGAATGTCACGTTTTTTCACGTTATCACATTGCAATTATAAATGCAGTTATATAACGCAAAAGTTAGTGAATAAGCCCCTTGATGATGATCATATCGTATGCATTCTCTCACAAGAAAATCTGTTGACTTCAACGATAAAAGATCTAAATGAATTTCAATAGCTCTCAAAAATTGTCAATCCCGTGTTTTCACGCTACTAAATAGTTTTTTGTTGTTTTAATCTCAGTTAAAACTTAGTCTGCGTAATTCAAAAGTAGGCAAAGTTCATCAACCTAGACCGTGCAGATAACGAAAGCTCGTAAATATATCGAAGATTTAAAATTCACGTCATACATATAGCATTTTGAAAATTTCAGAAGCGATTACCTATCTAGGCATAAGGAAATATTCAGAATTTATATATGAATTTTTATTTTCAATTGTAACCTTCTGTTATATCGAGTTATTAACATTTAATTAAGGATGTACTTATAATATTGAATCTATCATTAGAGTAGTGTCCTTTGCAATTAGAGAGACTCTGTTAATCGGTGATACATATACTAGCATGAAACGTAGGCAATATTTTTCCTATCTTTATAATTCCTTCTGCAAAAAGATAACAAAATTAGGGTCTCAAAATTAGCTGCATGTGTCAGTGATTGATTTTACTAAAAAAAAATCGTCAATTTAGAGCCCATTATAAAGCTTGAATTACAAGTCACATAAACTTTCATCTTTCTCTGATTTCATTTAAAAAAAAACTCTATGCAGAGTTAATTTAACCGACGTAACGAGATACAGACAAATTGCATTCTCAACTTTCTCACGAAAGTTCGCAATTATCAGACGTCGTAATTTATTACGCGAAATTTATAGCTTCATCAGATATTTCTTCGATATTTTGACCAGCCCTATATAAAAAGTTTCAAAATTTTCTATATGGTCGAAAGAAAGCAATTTGATCATTTCAATTTCATAATGATAAATGAAATTTGAATTCTGACGAACATTCTCGATTAATTATATTGAAACAAGGATGTACACTAATATTTGTCATCGTGGCTCCGTAAAGCTGCGACAAGTCGACGCCGCTAAGGTACGTGCGATACAAACAATCCGCACCCTGACTAGAGGTAATATGATTGAGAAATAATGAAACGAAAAAAAAAAAAAAGAAAAAAAATTATCTCTGTTGCATTTATTTACTGTAAGAGTGATTTATTATCGGTCATGTATACCTATCCTACCCGCGGTGAGTCTAAGAATCGAAAAAATTCTAAACGCACATATAACCGCAGCGGAAAACGCCTACCTGATCCCACTTGACGAGGATACGTAGAATTACCTAGACTAGATCAGATCTACTGACGACGGAGCACCACGTGGCTGCTACGTCATTCACCGTTGAGTTTAGCGCGCGCAAGTGATTAGTCCCAGTTAAGAATCAGGCCGCTTATTGTTAGTAGCTTGCGTTGCTTGTGTCTTGCTCGATAAGCTTTTACGTGATTTTTCTGGGAAACTAAATTTTTTTTTTTTTTTTTTGGCAAATTTCACTTTGATGAAATTTTGATAAAGACGATTTTTTCGTTTTTTTAAATGACTAATGAACATGTAATCAAAAATTTTCTGCAACAAGATTCAGATTGCGGTAGTAACTAGTATGTCATATCGAAAAGAAATTTCTATCTTCTGACATGAGATGAAAGTGTATATGCACAAGGAACTTTTCGCAAAACATTTCCTTACGCTGCACCGCTGTCGAAAATTCCTTGCGTACACACTCTCATCTCAGAAGATTTAAATTTCTTTTCAATACACATACTACCACAATCTAAATCTTTGTGCAAGGAATTTTCGATTAGATTTTTTTATTCTTTTTTTTTTTTTTACAGTTTAAAAAACCAAAAATTCATTTTTATCAAAATTTCACCGAAGTTTCCCCTTGAGAAAAATGTGAATCCTGAGCAAGGAACTAAACATTTTCAAATAAGGGATGAAGCCCCGAGCGATTAATGCTTCGAATGTTTTCTGAATTGAAAATCTAGATAATATGTGTCATTTCTTTGAAAATAAATGACAAACTGAATGAATTTTGAGAACTCTGACTATTCCTAGAGAACCTTTTTTTCGTTAGTTTTTTTCTGAAAAGGGTCAGATCAATCGAAGAGCTGCATTTTTTTTTTTTTTTTTTTTAATAATGAAAAACTGCACATGTTCAACTATGATAAAAAACAAACGCATTCAGTTCGCGTTAGATCAAACCTGACTATCGAGTTCCCAGATATATATACATATATACAAAACGGCGTACAAGAGTGTGACAGACAACCAGGGGACACAGCCGGAAACTGTGTATAATATTATGTATGTGCACCGTCGCGCGCGCTTCGCCATGTGCGAAAGCACTACTTTTGTCAATATGTTAACTCCGCAGATAATCTTACACTTTTAAACCAATAACTGATCATTATCAAAGTATCCAAAGATTCATCATCAACCTACAGGATTTCAACATGTTCAAGATTCTCCATGTCTCCCATAAAATTGCAATAAAAAAAATTATGAAAAGCTTTAAATTTTCAACTAATCTTCGCGATTTATAATTTCAAGCTTTTCTTAATATGGATAAAAAGTCTCTTCCAACGTTTCGACTCTAAATCCATTGAAAATCCTCTGTAAGAAATAAGCTCTTTCCCAATTTGCACTCAGAAAAAAGTCTTGTTGACACAACCAAAATTTCGGTTATTATATGCACAATCACATTTTTTTGTTCAGTCAACCAAAAATTTTGTTGGAATAGCCAAAATTTTGGTTTTCCCAACAAAATTTGGTTTTCCCAACCAAAATTTTTGGTTGACTGAACAAAAAATTTGATTTACTGAACAAAAAATGTGATTGTGCATATAATAACCAAATTTTGGTTGTTATTTCTCTGAGTGTGGAATTATATGCTTTTCTGATAGCTTTTACTCCTTTTCACTGTTCCTTCGTTAGTAGGTATAATAACTTATGCGGTGATGCACATTATGGACTTATGGCATATTGTAGCTGACTTACGTCGACTCGAAACATAGTTGGTACTTCAAAATAGCCAGGACAAGAGTCAACGGTGAGGCTGAACGGAGGTGCTGAGATGTTCCTTATGGCCCTTAAAAGGGCAAGAGCTATCATGGCTATCCCGGTAGTGGCAAAAACCGAGGTGGGCGTAAGACCGGTGGTTGCATCAAGGGCTTGCCATGCGCCACGCCAAACATTAACACAACAGAAGCCAAATACAGCCGTGTAAAGTCGTGAACCAACGTAATAAGAAAGCCGATGTTTATCAGGGTGAAAATATTCCTCAAGAAAATGTTGTGAAACACTGAATATAAATAGGCCAAAAAATCCTATTATTATTGATGCTATACAGCTGAGAATCTCGTCGTCTGGGTATATGTAGACGTCACTTAAACCCCAGGTTCCTCGCCAATAACCGACGACCATCGGTGCTGCGACACATGCCGAAAATACGGTATCCAGTACCGTCAATACTGTGTAATGCACACTTCGCGATGAACGATTGTCCAATGCACCCGTTACGCTTGCACCCCGAAGTTCTACCATTGTCCAATCTTGTATGGCACCAGACCTATTGGCACTTGACATTATGCATTGTCATAGATATTTTAGAGATTATTTTTATTCCGAATCTACTGTCTCTCCTGTATGTCTTCTTCCTTTTCTCCTTATTATTATATTGAAATTGAAGATTATTCTTCAACAGAATTGAACAATTCGAAATGGTAAAGGTAAAAGTTGGGCTACGAATGTTATCCTCTTGGAAGTGGATAGAAGAGTTTGCTTTTAGTTCGCGGACGCACAAGGAGTGACATTTGCAGTCCTGGTGTTAATGATTAACTATACTTTCACCGTTCTTCTGTGTGTGTTCAAATATATTCCATCCCTCAAAGAGACGATTTCTTAGTTTTTAGATATCTCCTAGTTTATGGAGCTCGAGCTTATCTTCGTATCTTCGAAAGATCTTCGATTCTAAATCTTCGTCATCGTGGTTTAGATACCATACGATCTCTGGAAGTGCAGGATCTTATGTCTTGTCAGGCGACAAAACTGAACAGATAAGCCACCTTATTTCTCCCTCTCTCTTTCAACCGGTCGTTGAATTTCGGGGGTCAAGTCATCTTCGACTCTATCCTTTTTAGGAAATATGCTTCCCAAGGAATATAGCGATAGGAATTTGGAAGGAATCGTCGTGGGCAGGTGAAGAATGGTACTTTTTTTTTATACTTCAGTCGATCATTTTTGATGGAAAAAAAATTCTTGTTTATTCGTACTTTCAAGATTCCCGTCGATAATTCGACGTCGTGAAAGTTAAGTTTCGCGAATTTCAAACGACTCCGAATTCGCCCGGGATTGACAGATCAGAGCCGGATACCGGGTGGATACTGGCTCGCTCCAGCCACTGCTATCTTTTATCAACTGTTGGGCACAAACTAACACCATCGCATTATCACGTTGTACATAAAGTACTCTCGATCCCTCCTTCTCCCCAGCCTCTCACGTGTAATGATCATCCCAGCTACAGCATGTCTATTGTGGCGCATACGTATATGTGTAATATATACATATGTATATTGGAAACGGTAACGCTCTATGTATGTAAGCTGTACCTATAACCGCCAGGAACCTCCTACGCTCGACTAGCATCGCGGATGCGACTTTATCCGTTTTTAAATGTTGAAGAAAAAGATGAAACATCATAAAGCACAGGTTTACGGTATCATCACTGTGTTTTTATTGCGATGAAAACGGATGGCGATATTCGGTTTCCGTTTCAGTTTCAAGATGCAAAGTGAAGGATGTGACAGTCGAACTCTCCGTTTTAATTCTACTGCTATAGTTGAGTCCCTTACGTTCATAAACACGAAAATGCTCGAGGTCCACAAAAATCAATGTCCCAGAGCCAAAATCGAAAATGTAAATCAACGAAGGGTTCAAACAAGAATCTGTGGAAAAAAATCAAAGACAGAGAGAGAAATAGAAGTATATGAGATGAACTCAGTTGAAATTCGCGAAACTTTTCGGAGCCTTTAAGCTCATGCAATAACATAGCTAAGATTTAGTAGAGTCACTTTCTTGTGCTCGACCAAATGCTCTTGAATTTGGATTGGACATAAGACTTAAGGATTGCGACACAACACAAGTTAAATGAATGTTCATAACGTGAGCAAAATCGTTCATATTATGGTGAAATTAATTAATTTCAATTTCCCGAGGATTGGGAAAAATCTTTAGCAACGTAAATCAGGTGGAAATTCGACCCCAACCACTTGAGGGCTAGCTTTGTTTCTTCCCTTTCAAGTCCAGTGCTTACACCTAATTCTGCAATTGTTGATAAATTTCATGAAACGTGGATTGGAAGTAAAGAAAAAATACAAAAAAATACAAAAAACATAACATAGGTGTATTCTCAGAGAAGCCAATTGCCGATAGCTACCTTGAGCTATGATTTTTCTGAGTGGCGTTTCCTGCCAGCAAATCCAGGGCTTTGTTGTGGAACCATCGACGCTAATCAACATCTTTTTGTGCCCCAATCAAGCTTCGGTTTCAATAATCTTCTCACCTTGGCTTGACACGTTTATCTCATGCGCATTTATCAAGTTTAAAAAGCCTCCTGCAGGCTGAAACAGTTGTTGATGAAAATAATGCGGGGATGAAAATTCATTGAAACCAATTTCCCTTTTTTATTCCTGCACTGATACTTTTTCCTCAAACTTATAAATACCGCAGAAATTTTGGGCTCAACGTTGAACGCTTCCTGCAGAAAAAAAAACATAAATTTACTACAAAATCTAACTTACCACATCGAATCTCGTTGGGAACCGGAATACATATCCGCGCTTGTCGATCCCCACAACGTAAGGTGGAGCTAAGAGATTTCGAACACTACGTAGTAAAAATAAAATCACGACACTGGTGACCGTCGCGAATCGCAAGAACCTGAATTAGAAAAATCAGGTGAATAAGCACACTTATAGTAGCTATATCCATATTTAAAAATAGAATCAAATTTTGTGATTTCCGATTTTTGATCACTGATGCGTATGCAAGCAAATTGGAGTATAGCATGAAATGTATTTAAAATATTAATGAGGAACACAAAATGCGAACTTTTCCCTCCAGGAAACATGACGATCATTTATGACTTATTGATTGAGGGGATGAAGAAGAGGCAACGCCAGAAAATTGGGCCTCTGGAGAATTAAGCATGCGTAAATCTCGACTGAAATTCAATATTTTTATTCATACGGTAAAAGATTTTGCACTGATCACGTCGATATTTTATGCATATTTTAGTAAAGTAAGTAGGTATAATTAAAAACGAATATGGAAATAAGGGGATGAAAAGCAACTCACCACTCATGTTCCTCAATACAATCGTCAAAAATAAGCCAACCCCCTCGCCAATGCATGATACAAGCAGTTGAGAAAATGTAAGTGTACGACATCCTCACGAGACGATACCACAGTCGGGCAGATATACATTTAGCTTCTAATTCCTGAGCAAAGTTAGCGTGGAAACGATTTTTTAGTATGGCGAAAATGGTGTGGAGTCCCACCCCAAAGAAGAAACACCCAAGGGCTGGAAATCTTGCAATTAAAAAAGAAAGACTTAAATAAAATTTAGATTCGTCATGCGGTTGAGTTTGAAGTTCAAAGTCTCTTGGTGAAATGTAGCATTAAATTTCCGTTGCAGTAAAACCAGGAAGAAACACGAACTTATACCCTTATTATTACTTCGCGATGCATAATTCATTCAATGATGACTATAATTGTTCGGAAAGTTTTCACCCTGCTTATAGTCCTTGAAGAGCTTTTCTATGATTAACAAGTGCATCGCAAATCAACTTGCCCATCTAGGTACATACACAAGATTGAATAGTGGTATTATTAGCGATCGATTTTACTTGGTATTGACATTATAGGTACTATCTATGGTATTGACCATGAATAAGCACTCGTGTTCAGATCATTACACAAATTGATATTTTGCCTTTGCATGATCGCAGTATTTTCATACTCTGGGATAAAACCGTGACCCGATTAATTCATTTTCTGTTATTATAAGCCAATGCCAAATACCAAGGTATGCTAATATGCAGTAAATTATCAGCCAATTGATCAACTTTGACATCCATATAAAAGTGTATAATGACTTAAATAGGTGTCTTCAATAATTTTGTGTATTTTACAAAAATTACTGACATCTTTCTCGGAATCGACACATTTCAGCAAACACAATCATTAATCATTCAGTAAAATTGGCCTGCATCGGAATTCCTACGCGAGTAAACCTTTTAGAGTTTGATGAAACAGACGGTTTCTTAAATTGTATGAAGATCTTTATGACAGATCAAATTTCTTTTGATATTACGTGTGTGTATCTATAGTATTAGTTTTTATTGTGGTTGCATTTGCGTTAGATAAAATAATAAGTATAGATATAAATTTCTTCATTTTTAAGCTAAGGTTGAAACAAATACAGGTCAGCCCAGATTTGTAGGGCTTGTAAACAGAATGTTTCGCAAAACAGTTTTAAGTGAAAACAAAAAAAAAAAAAAAAAACAATTGTTATCTGCTCTAAAATACTTGAAACTCCGAGAAATAATGAAAAATCAGAGAGAAAATGACATACAACTTATGGTGTACATCCATCAGTGTCCAAAGACCTTTCCAGTAACAGACAACTAATGGGGCAACGACTGCAACCGAGAACAATGAATCGGCTATTGCCAGAACCCGTTTTTTCTTCAATTTTCTTTTCGGTTTTTCCTCTTGTTTTTCGCTCGTTTCTTTCGTTGACATTTTTTCATCCGATATCTTCTCTTGTTCATTCTGTAACCGTGTACAACAATAGAACGCAACTTTCAAACATAATATACTATTAGTACAGGACTTTTAGACATTCGCTCCGCAAAAAATCCTGATAATTGATTTTTCGATTGGATTATGTTAGAGTGTCCCCTAAGTATAAAACCAAGTTTGTGTCGTCCGAAATCGCGAGCGTTAGCCGCTATCTTGAAAAACGCCTTTTTTGCAAATATTTCGGAAACGGTGAGTTTTACGTTAAAAATTGTTCAGACCTTTTTCGTAGAGGATAAAATTCCCTATATTTTTTATTCGAAGCTTTTTTCTCTATTGTTAATATTTGCCGAGATATAGTCGATCGAAAAAATCAATTTGTATATTTTTTTTCGTATTTCCACAAATTATCGAGATATTTTCCAAAAACAAAAATTTGGTTTTTTCAATCGACTATATCTCGGCAAATATTAACAATAGAGAAAAAAGTTTCAGATAAAAAAGATGGGAAATTTTATCTTCTACAAAAAAGGTCTTTACAATTTTTAACGTAAAACTCACGGTTTCCGAGATATTGGCAAAAAGACGTTTTTCAAGATGGTGTCTAACGCTCGCGGTTTCGGACGACACAAACTTGGTTTTACACTTAGGGGACACCCTCTGACATAATCCAATCGAAAAATCAATTATCAGGATTTTTTGCGGAGCGAACCCATTTTCGGTGCTAAAATTCCTCGACTAATATAAGTTTGCAAAATTTGAACGCAGCTCGCTACTTGCGATAAAATGCTCAAAAAAATCTGCTCAGACATGGAATTAAAAAAATAATTTGATCACGTAATTTGGACTTACCTGACAGCTCGCTTCTCGGGTCACAAAAATTGTCGCTATGCCGTTCAAAAGCACAGCTTCTTCATCGTCGGTGTTGTTCGAACAATTTTCATTTTCGTATGATCCCTCGATATGAATCGAAGGTTTTGAAAACGTCGTGGTTTCGCACTCGGAAATCTTCTGCTCATCGCATTGCATCGCTTCTTCGAGTCGACGGCAACCTTCTTCTTGAGGATCGGAGGATGGAGCTTTTTCCGATGGAAACATTCTGCAGTTCTCCAGAAATATTTCTCGATAATTTTTTTTGGAATTTGATTCTTCCTCGTGTTTGTAATTAACGATTATATTTCTCAGATCAATATTATTTTTCGTGCAGTTCTGAACGTCTTTATCTGCATCGTTGATGGCAAGATCCGTTATTACTTCGCGATGCATTTTACAATACGAAGACGAAGTAGATAATGAAACTTACTGAGTACTGACTACGGTATTTAAGCTAGTGAGTGAGAGACGATGCTTGTCTTATCCAGAATTTCTAGAATACACTGAGCGGAAATTTTATTATGCAGAAAATATTCGACACATCGTGATTAAAAAAAATACTGTGCAACAATGATGATCACATTCATATAGACGTATTAATACACGAAAAGAATTTTTCTAGGATAGAGATTTCCATACTTGCTTACGATGATCAGGTATATACCTAGGAAAATTCCCTCCATGATATATGCGTATATGCGATGAACCACTATTTATGAAATAGTGTGAAACCTAGATGAGTACCTGATCGATTGATCACATAACATGAGAGAAACAATAATGAGCTGTATTAATATATCTTTGTACTTTGACTATAAGATATAATTGGCTGCGTATTCTTTGCCGTTTCATGACATCCTCGAGTATGTCTGATAATCGCTGTTATTGCATATAATTGCAATTAGTTATCATTGTTCTTGTATACACACACACACACACACACACACACACAGAAAGAGACAAATGGGGAATAATGAGAATATATGATGCTGAAACTCGGCAAGAACGGTGAATTCAACTTTGACATAAAAAAATCGGACCACTTGATAGATATTTTTAATTATTCGACGGTGTTCACCTTTCAAAAAGAAAAATTCACGGTAAAATTCCCTGCTAAGTATTCGTTCTTCTTCTTATGTCTTACAGAATACTAGTTGCACGCAATTAGCATTCTCGACTCAATATATTATTATGTACATAGATACATACGTATTCACGCGCGAATTCTGATAATCATACTGAATCGTACAGGTGGTAAAAGGCTATATGGAATAAACGCCTGCGCAAGGTGGGAGTTAAAATTCCGTAAGTCCAAAACGTATAAACTGCAGGCTGAAATCTCGAATTTCAAAATGAGCAAAACGCAAAATTCAGAACATAACATGCAATATCACGATACTCTATAAAGTATACAAAAGATCATTATGAAAAACCAATTCAAGAATGGACAAGATCACGAAGGGGAAAAATATCGAATTAGTGAAAATATCTCTCTAAATTTCTTGGAGTGAAAGATTCACTCTTTTTTCTTGGAGTTGCACGATTTTCACTCCAAGGAAGTGAAAATTCAGTTCCTTAGAGTGAAAATCGTGCAACTCCAAGAAAAAAGATTGAATTTTTCACTCCAAGAAATTTAGAGACATCAAATAGGTATACGAAATTTGGACTGTTCTTTATTTTAGAATAGTCAATGTAAGGACCGCTTAAAAATTCTAGTTTATTATCATAAATACTTAAAACACATTGTCGAATTTAGCAACCTGTCGGACAAACAACCTTTTGACAAAACACTTATTCGACTCAGTGGTCTGTCGGAAATAAAAAAAAAAAATTGAAATCACAATTGTCGTGATTTTGGTATTCGCTCATTTCAAAATTCGAGATTTTCGTCAGTTTACGTTTTGGACTTTCGAAATGTTGACCCCCAACCATTTTGATTAGAATCAAGCTTATAGAAAAACTTAGATGAACAAATCGTATATAAAAACTTGACGATAACTAAGATATTCTGTCGGTTTTCCATACGATCTATAATCACTAATTCTTAGGGCAGACGAAATTTCATTCAAATTTAGCAAATCTGCAGAAGTTTGAAGTCAGAATCTCCCAAAACGTTTCCTGCTATAACTAATAATGCAACGATATAATGCAGAAGAAGATAATACTACAATATACCGATTAATTATATAATTAGGCCATTGATAAGTGATAACATCGGTTTAGGAATTACAAGAATTTGTTTGGAACCAGTTTTCCAAAAACCGGTTGGAATTTCAGTCTTCCGAATGAATGATCTGTATTCTGTACTACTATATCCATGTCAAAAATTCCACACCAATTTTTTGTCAATAATTTGCATAGCGGCTGATTACGTCCTGATTTTAAATATATCTATAACTTCGGATGGTCAGATTCTGAAGAATGCACAAAAAATTCGAAATCACGAATAAAGAAATAAATTAAATGCTCTTTGCAGAAATACGATTTTAATTTAAAATCAATCACGTCCTTTTTTTCGAATTTATTACACATCGATCTAAATATTAATTCAATTTGAACACCTAGTGAATCCACTCATTATCAATATCAATAAATTTCATTTATTTTCTTGTATAAACGATGCGGAAGAATTGTAAAGATGAACTAAGACATGATTTACAGTCGCAGTTGTTAAATACTATACAGTTGTTATATTTGCCATTTAATGTGGGATTTGTCAGACTAATTAACAACTAATCAATGACTGCAAATAATTATGTCCGTAGGTGATAAAATATAATATGAGGATGTCAATATGCGTATAATATGAAAATAGAGAACCGATGTTATATGTTCCTATTATAGATGTAATAACTAATAACTAGCTTCTGGATTCTCAGTAAGCTGTAAGGAATAATTTCGGGAAAATTTGCAGGAAAAACATAATAATAGGAAATCTATCGCGCATTTATTTGAACGCGTTCTCTGCAGTCTGACCAAATTTGATTTTGATATTACTTTTGAGTATGATTAGTATTCATCCAAAATCTTTAAAGCCGTTTTTTACTTCGAAGAATGCGAACAATCTTCTTAATCGTAATAATAGGCGCGAGTTCACGTAGTTCGAAGGATTTAACAATTTTATGAAAATTGTTGCGTCAAAATTTCAAAATTCCTTACGGTCAAAAGAAAAGTCAACAAAAATCGACAATACAAAAAATAACAGTATTATCCTAATTGCAAAATTCCGTCCGAATTAATCGATAAATATTCAATATTATCTTTTGAAAATCAATAGATTCGATCTACCTGCATCTTTTGATCTAATTGATTAGATTTTATCGTAACGTAGATTCGTAGATTCAAACGAATAAAATTCATTGTCATACTTATTATAATTATTATTGTGATTATTGAATAATAGACAAAATTTCAGTTTTAACAACTTTATTCAATTCCTCTCGAACAAAAGTTATATTATTTACGTATATATGTAATGTATATATGTATATTGTATATTGTATGTATGTATGTATGTATGTATATAGAAAGTGCAGCAACACAATATGCAATATATAATAATAATATGTATTAATTATTATTATTTTTTTTCTTGATAAATCAACGCACAATCACAGGTCTAATCACTGTTGTGTATATGTATATAACTATTTTTTTCTTCTTTTTTTTTTTTTTTTTTTTACAAATCTTTTTTGCAATTCGACTAGGCATAAAAAAATTTTCAAAAATTTTCTTTCATATGGTTACATAAAACTTACGTCTATTTAATTAATTAAACAGATTATCTTTTATTCTTTCTTTGAATGTGATATTATGACTAGAATAAATCTGAATAAATAGCAGTAGTAGGCATGAATATAATATATAATTATATATATAATAAAAGTAAAAAATAAAACTTATATCAGTAGGTATACAGATAAAAGGTATCTTTGTTACGTTATTAAAGATCCACATGAGCATTTACTAGACCACAATACTAAAAAAAAGGCTCTTAAACTTTATCAATCATTAAGTATACTTTACATTATAATTTAAATTCAATTATATAATTATTAGTCAAACATATTGCGCGCCTATAAACAAATTTTCAACTAAATATATTATAGTGCCGGTATAAATTGAACCTACTATCGCTTAGATTGTATCAGTATATATGTGAAAGAAATTCTACTTATACGAATGCATTGAATAATAATTAATCAATTATTTCATCAATATTCAACTCACTGTTAACTGTAATATTCACCATAGTATATTATAGGTATCAAGTATCTCTTACAATAATATATGTTAGATGAAAAATATTTCTTTTCATAATTAATTTAAGGTGATATTTATTTTTTTTTTTTTTTCCGATTATCTATAAATCGAGTGAAATTTTTTTTTCAATTTATTTACACCACGTTGCAACTGGGCAATAAATTTTATAATATGAACAAATCGTGACGAATTATATTTGATTTAGTGTAATCTTGACAGGCATATATACCTAGTTGTGAGTGTTTATAAATTCTCTTATGTAAATAGATTTTTCATACTTTTTTTTTTTTTCTCCTATTTATTTATTATCTGCGATATTCTAGACTATATTGATCAAATGAAATTAAATAACAAGTAACAGATTTAAAATACTTCTCTGACTGAATTCAAAGAAGAAAGAACGCGATCATTTAATAGAGTTATTAGAATTCAAAAGCTGTGTCTCATCCTATTTTGTTATTAATATTTTTAAATGCATAAACTGGTATTAGGTATATATATAATTCATTTTTGATTTGTCGATTATAGTACTATAGGTATAATGTTAAATCAGTGATTTGAATAAAAATTGTGAAATTACTTAAAATACTATATCTATTGTCGAATATAATCGGTATATTTACAAAGTGTAAATAATTTAATATAATAAAGTCTCGAAATTTTATGCGAATTACAGTGTAATGTTATAATTGTTTGATTTCAATGTGCCGATTACTTATTTATCATAAATTTGTGAAAAATAAGTTAAATTACATCTAAAGTAAGCATAACAAGTCCTCCAGATGGACCAGATTGTATACAGAGTAAATAGTACATTATTGGAACGTACCCTTTTCTTTTTTTTTTTTTTTCTTTTTTTTTTCCACATGCATTCGGAAAATTTTCAGTTAAAGACACATTATACACACACGCCATTATCATATACCTATGTATACATATAATGCTTTAAAAAATCTCTGATTGAACAAAACCTGGGAGACATAGTATTCGGAAAAATTGTTTGATCATCGACTTTTTGGTTTCTGCGGATGGCCGTATCAATATAGTATAACATTTTCATTTCTTAACGCGACAATAGTTAACATTTAGCACAATGAGCAATACATTCAAAAGCATAATACACATGTATCATTTATGTATATCATTGATATACAACTTTATGTATTTCTAAATACTGTTTAAAAAAAAAAAAAAAAAATTCTTTCATCTTTGCAGAAATTAGAATTATTTTCTTTTCATTTGAAATATTAGTGAACTTAATTATACTTATTACGTAAAAAGCATAATATATATAGATGTGATTAGAAGGCGCGGAGATACTCACAATATGGCAATAAGAAGTTTTAGTATAAAAGCAAGAGTTTACAAATTGTTCGCAAATATTCAGCGTGGGACAGATTGAAGAGCTTAAAATAAGCTTTTTAGCTTATAATTATTTTCAAAAAATGGTTTAAGGCGTTTTTAATACAACACAGATCTCATCACATATTATTATCACGCAGATAAACTGATTTCAACAATTTTGATTAAAAATTGTATGGTCATAACATCGGCATATCATTGTAATAAGTTTTGATTTTAGTCTGAGTCGAAAACTTATAATAACGATTTATATCTGTGTTGTAAAATATTAATAATATGCAAGCCGTTTTGTTAAGTCTTTTTCTTGAAAGTTATGAGATTAATACAACTCGAGTTAATAATAGGAACTTAAATATAGCGTTCAATATGGACTTAGTAGAGTAATTATTAACATTAACATTGTTCTGTATGATTATATTGTTAAAAGCTTAAAAGATATTATTTTGTAATTTTTTTTTTTTTTTTCTCCAACAGTTCAATCAATCTCAAGCACCGATTTTACCAATGCATTATATTTAACTCTTGACCATATATCCTGTTAATATGGATTATAGGTAATATAACTTTATCTAACCGACTAGACTATACAATCCTATCATTCAACATGTAAAAACCCTACATCGTAGCAATAAAACGTTAATCACTATCCATAATCGTTATTTCTTTACTGGGTGCTTCTTTCAACTCTGACTCATCTACGAAATTGTTTCTAGAATTCTTTTCTTCTATCGACTTGACACACTGAAAATAAGACAACGAATCAAGAAGTTAGTTATAAAACATTACAAGATTTAATTTATTACATTTCAACTTCTATTCTTATCAATGGTAATAAAATTATTCAAAAAATTATAATATGAGTTAATAGATGAAGAATATACGTACGTCTTCAACTCGTATTCTTGGCGCACTGATTTGCTCTGGAAAATGCCAAGGCTTGTAATCAGCTTTGTGGATAGCTTTCCAACTTGGATAACCCACCGCTGCCTTGTGTAGCTTTTTAACCATCTGGAAAATTTAATATATTCATATACTGATTAGAGGCGAAGTTCTTTTTTTAGTTTTTAAATAGAAAAGCTTTCCAGCTAACTTCCTGGTCGATGAATTAAAGGAATAAAATTTGTACACCAAATGTGTGTATTACCTACTAAAAATTATTCAAATATCGTCAATCTCTATTGACAATAGGATCGTTTATTACCTTAGGTGCGAATATTTGAGTAACTTTATTCACTAGCCATACAGGTAATTTTCCATGTGGATCTGTGTGCGATACATAGCCAAGTTCGCAGCCATCTCCATTCAGCGATTGCCTCACAATGTAACCTGAGAAATAAAACGAATAAATTAAGTTTAATATGAGAAGGACTATGATTGCTCATCTCTTTTCTATAAAATCAAGCTTTTTCTTTAGTGTTATTTTCTTTCCATATACTATATTAGCGAAAATATGGAAATGATCATAATTCAGCTCCTATATAATAGAAATAAATAAATAAATAAATAAATAAATAAATTATAGATCAGAGACGAACCTGTGAGATAAGATGTTGCTCGGACGTAATTTTTGTTTGGTGGATAATCTTTGTGAAAAACAGAATGATTGATAATTAACTGTTCGTGACCAATGTCAAGCCACGATCTCTGCAATACAAAATCTCTGTTTTTCAAAGGCGCCGGACAAGCCACTGAAAAATAAAACATTCTTTTGTACATATTTCAGTTATTTATATAATAAACTGTACTACGTTTGATTAGTCAAGAAATTATTCGATTATTGTGTTTTTCAGGACACTTCATTTTTTGGACAAACATTTTTTGTTTTCGCTTCATTGACGAAATATGTTGTTGTATGTATACATTGACAAAAAGAAATTCCCTCAAAGTTTGAGCCCTTAATTCAAATTCTAGTTTTGAAATTTTTACATTTAAAAAACATGTAATGATAAGCTGCATTTCATAATATCGTCTTATAATGACGATTTACATGTAGGGAATTGATTATTTTTTAAAAGTGCCCAGTGTGATCTCAGTGTAACTCGAGTTATATAAATTTATAAATCTTCAAGTCCCTCTATCTTCTAAACTATGAGTTTTAGGCGATAAAACAATGGGGCCTTTTTTGTAGAGAATTAAATTTCCTGTAAGCTTGTCTTTCACATATTTCTTCTAGCTTCAGCCGTTTTTCAGATATCAACGAAAACATGTGAGTTATTAAACTGAGATCACAATATGTAAATCGTCATTATAAAACAAAATCATACAATGCAACTGGGCATTAGATAATTGAAAAAAAAAAAAGAATCGTTAGATTTACATGCTTTTTGAATGGGAAAATTTAAAAACTATTCAGATTGGTATTAGAATTAAAATTAAGGTTTCCAAACCTTTGAGGGAATTTCTTTCTAAGTACATACTTACAACAATATATTTCGTCAATTAGAGTTAAAATAAAAAAATCTTCAAACAGAACAAAGCACTCTAATATATACCTATATACATATACATATGGATCAATTATGGAAATCTATGTTGTGGGAATATATATATACTCACTTGAATAGTACCCAATGTCATTGTTGGGATTAAAAAATCCAATATCCTTGGACTCAATCATGTGCGTATCCCAAACTTTTCTATATTCAGGATCGTGGAGGACGTCGTATAAAGTTTCTGGTAAAACATCAGGAAATCTTGTCTTAATCTATGAACGTATGAAAAAAATGTTTGTTTTTTTTTTTTTTTTTGTTTTACAAATGAAAATAATCAATTCTTTATCATAAGGTATGTATCAATAATATATTATATATGCTTGAATATAATTATTTATATAAAATTGTTATCCTCATTAAATATATATACTTATATATACTCACTTTAACCATTTTGAAACTAGTCCCAGATACGGTCTTAGTCCAAACAGAAAGATCAGGTTTATTGTAATCAAGTCTCCACTCGTTGTTGCCATCGTATAATTTTTTCAATTTTTCAAAGTCTCTATCCTCCGCTATCTTCACTACTCCCACATCCATGTTATAGCTGATTTCTGTTCATTAACTAACAGAAATATTATTCAAAATTATATACTATTTGATTTTGAAGAAGAATAAAGAATAAAGAATAAAGAATAAAGAATAAAGAATAAAGAATAAAGAATAAAGAATAAAGAAAAAAAAAAGCCCTTTCATGCCTTAATATTAGTCAATTTTAAACTATGTATGTATAGTACTAAATCTATTCTTATCTAACTTTAGGCTACTCAATTATTATCTATAACATATGTGTGTTAATATTTTAGACCATATTATTATCATAACACACTATCAGCTCTAATAAATTCTTATGCCTTATAAAATATAAACCCTAATTTTTTTTTTTTTTTTTTTTTTCAGTCATATGATAATATATAATATGAAGGGATTATTTTACGAGTAATTATACATAATCTTCATTAATACATTTAATATATATGGGTATATAATAGTATGTAATGTCTTCTAAATTCGGATATGTATTTAAAATATCTGATAGTAATAGTATTAACAGAAGTTGTTTATAATAATGTATATAAGCAAGTTAGATATAACGAAATAAAGTTTTCTCAATAAAATATTTAGTGTAATTCTTGATCTTAAGAAATTTATAGACTTAGTAGGTATGTTGTGTTCGTATATCGTGACACTTGACACTTGACACTTGAGACTAAAGTGTCTATATTAACTAACGTGAGATTTTACCCTACCGAATTAATATCGATGATTATTACAGTCTGGGATTAAAGAAAATGAATTTATCAAATCAAGACATTAAAGGTATGAGCCCGTAATACTAAAGAGAATATATAATAAAAGCTTTATAAATCGCACCTACCTAAACTCGCTTCTGCTTATACTTATCACGTTGACAATTTTTTTTTTTCCTATAAATCCAATGTGTGTATCCGTGTTTCTGTATGATTGTGTGTGTGGTGGTGTACTCGTGAATTCGCGATTAGATAAACGATAAAGTAAATATCGAAACTACTATACGGACTGATAATCGCAATTCGCACTTCGAATGGAATTATTTTAAAAATTAACTAATCATCTGGTTATCAATTTATTAATCACTACTTTTTTTAATTAAAGGGGTCAAAGTAGTAAACGAATTTAAAATTTAATACACATCGATATACTACCTACTAGTGCCTGCATTAATCGTTCGCATCGCGTAGATGTAGATAGATGCAGTAGAATAAGAAAAGATATATCCTGCGACCCTGTGTGTTAAAACAGAAGGACATCTGCGCGTTCATAATACGCACATACTTATTCAATAAACAAATAAATAAATAAATAAATAAATAAATAAATAAATAAATAAATAAACGTAAGTAGCGAAAGTATTTCTTTATTATTTCATTGATATTAACATAGTTTTCATTCACATGTGTATATATATATCGTCCAGTAATTGACAAATCTGTATTATCGAATGATCTGTCAATGTTGATATGTCATCGGGATCGGATGATGACCCCTATCGATCGAAAAATAAACGTCAAACCGTATTACAATTTGAGGTTATGTTCATCAACTGACTGCGCGTCAAATCACCGGAAAAAAAATTGTTTTTCGCAAATTAATACATATTATATTTTTATTATCTCTTTTATTACACGACGTAAAGTTCATGGCCATTGCGAAACCTCCGATAAACTTCACGCGATATTATTAATACTTAATAGCCGTATATCGCCCTTCTCATTTCGTATATATCACATACGTTCAATATACATTTTTATTAGAAACTCTATACTCTCATTTCTAGCAACAACTAATTGTCTGTATATTGCACCTCTGTTATCATCAATTTATTATAATAACGTGAGTTTATCTGACTTTATATTATTCGACCTTATTTACACCACAATTATAATCCATTGCTGCATATTGCATTTTCATTTATCTCGTTTTTATTAAATATTAATTATTAATATTTATTAATTTTTTTTTTTTCATGCAAATTTTTTTTTTTTTTATAATTTTTTTCATTTTTATTTTTATTCTATTTTGTAATATAAAAATAATTAATAAATAATTAATTAATTCTTTTTCAGCGTCAATTTGAATAAAGATATTGATAAAAGCTTATAATGGCGCCAACGGATTCTCTGAATACTGGGAATACGATTCTGGATGATAAGATCAAAGAATGGTTATCATGGAACAAAGTAGAATACCTTAATTTCAACATATGGGTTTGATTATTATCTCGGAATTATAACTCGAATGAAAATACTAATTAAATATAATTTTATTCGCCAGGATCCAGCGGCGGAAAATGAAATTCAAAACTACATAAACGAAGGAGATGTTGATACGCTATCTAAACTATTTTTAAAACGATTGGAATTCGGCACTGCTGGACTCAGAGGCCGTATGGGTCCTGGATACAGTCAAATGAATGATTTAGTCATAATACAAACTGGTCAAGGATTCGTTGAATATTTATTAAACACTGTTTCCAATGCTAAAGACAAAGGAGTTGTTATTGGCTACGACGGCAGATATCATAGCAAAAGGTCATGGTTTTACCATAAATTGGATTTTAGAGATTATCATGAATACCACTTTAGATCGCCGAAAAACTACCTTATTCAAATCGCGAAAGTGCACGATGCCAGAATTGCCTTGAATTGCAATAACAAGGATGATAATTTGCCTCTTCAACTTTTTCACCTTTATTTCTTTCCTTACAGATTTGCAGAACTCACTGCCGCTATACTCATGAATAACAACGTGAGAGTATATATGTATTCAAAGGTCTGCCCGACTCCGTTTGTTCCTTACGGAGTTTTGAAGTACAAATGTGCGGCTGGTATAATGGTCACAGCATCTCACAACCCAAAGGAAGATAACGGGTACAAAGTTTACTGGGATAACGGAGCTCAAATTATTTCACCCCATGATAAGGGCATACAGAAATGTATTTTGGAAAATTTGAAACCCATAGAAGCCTCGTTCGATACTTCGGGGGTTTATTCTAATCAATTATTCAAAGATCCACTCGAAGAAGTAATGCAAACTTATTACAAAACACTTAAGGATAGTGTACTGTATCCTGAAACTAATAGAAATACTGTTCTCAAATTTACTTACACCCCAATGCATGGCGTGGGATATGAATACATGGTCCAAGCATTTACCACAGCTAGTTTCAAGGTAATCTTGCGTTAAAAATGTTCAATAAATTCGATTAGATCAGCAAAATTGAATCCAATTCAAAGAATTTTAAAGCAATCGCTAAATTTTTCCATACAAAATTGAGTTTGTTGGTTTATTTATAGAGAAATTATGCCGATACGTTATAATCGGAACTTTTAATTAATTTTTATTCAATTAAAATTATAGCCATTCATCGTTGTTGAAGAACAAAAAGATCCTGATCCAGAGTTTCCTACTGTTAAATTTCCTAATCCAGAAGAAGGTAAAAGCGCCCTAGATCTGAGCATTAAAACAGCAAACCAAAATGCTTCGAGTATTATTTTGGCCAACGATCCAGACGCGGACAGACTTGCTTGCGCTGAGAAAAACGAGAGGTGATATGATATAGAAGATATAGAAATAAATAAAATTTACTTGAATTTTATAGAAAATTACAATTTTCAAGCATCATTCGATCATTTTAGGACTAAAACACAATGTAGAGAATATTTCTTCAACTAATTGTAATGTGATATTATTTATTTTCAGAGACGAATGGCGTGTATTTAGTGGAAACGAATTAGGAGCATTGTTAGGATGGTGGATGCTGCATTCACACCAAGTTAAATACCCAGGTTGTGATTTCGGCGATGTATACATGCTAGCATCAACAGTTTCGAGTAAAATACTAAGATCTATGGCTAACAAGGAGGGTTTTAAGTTCGAAGTAAGTATAACTGCGAATCTTGTTCACAGAATACAAAATCGTTCTCTACACTACCTTCAAAGAAACCAGAATGATAAAACCCTGCACTTATTCATTCACAGGAAACCTTAACAGGTTTTAAATGGATGGGTAACAGAACAACGGAGTTATTATGCAAAAATAAAACTATTCTATTCGCTTTTGAAGAAGCTATTGGATTCATGTGCGGATCTGCGGTATTAGACAAAGATGGTGTGAGTGCGGGTGTTCGAGTTGCTGAAATGGCAGCATATTTAGAAACTATGGGAATATCGCTGGGAAAAAAATTAGACGAAATTTATGCAGAGTCAGTATTCCTTCTTCTGTTTTATAGATACCCAAAAACTACTAAAGATTTATTTTAAATTTCAAAGTTCGAGAACCACGGTCATAGTAAGTTTCAAAGAGATAAAATTCTTATTCTAGATACGGTCATCACATCAGTGAAAACTCATACTTCATTTGCCACGAGCAGCCGGTAATCAAGAGTATATTTGAAAGGCTGAGAAACTTTGATGGAAAACTGAATAATGTGAGTTAAATATTTTTTTTTTCCTCGCCTGATTAGTTTATCATGTTTGCTAATCGTACAACTTGGCAAAGTCCCCGTAGCGTTGACTGATAAAAAAATATACTGTGTAAACTAACAGCCCGTTAAAATTTCATACAGTTGGTTTTTTCTTTTTCTTAGTTTCTGTTTGAATAGCTTCAGCAAAAGTTCCGTTAAGTATCCTAAACATTCTATTTTCAATAACTGTGACTGGTTGCAGTCAGTTCCGTGCTAACAAGGTCCGATTATGTTGTGGTAGATAAGAATTTCTATCACGGTAAAACTGTTACGGTTGAAATCCTTCCTTAAAATCGTTAATTCTCATAACTCGTACAATTATTTGCTTTCCTTGTGTAATAATCATCATTTCTTGGTTCTTTAAATCGTGTAAATGAATATCGTAGAACATAGAAGTACGACGAGGTACTTGATATAGATTATCTTGCCAGGATGTTAAAATAAATACCAGCGACTTCCTTCCTGGAAAATAACTGGCCATTCTATTAATAAATAACATACGCCACGAATGCAATGACACAATGTGCATTCAACAGCGTTGAGTTTGCTGTGTTAATTTATGGAATATCGTAAGGTTTTAGCTCAGTCATTAAGTTGCATGTATTCTCACAGTTGTATCCTTAATGGTATATATATATGCGTGGTGTGTATAATTTATGCTCAAGGTAAACAAGTTTCCAGTTCGAAATGATAATCCAAATGAAGAATTTATAAGCAACATTGATCACTAAGTAGTCGTATTGAAAGGAATCTAAAATACGTGTTGGAGTATAAAAAAAACATTTCTTAAATTGGTGTACGGTACCTTATCAATTATCATTAAAGACGTATTGTTAAATACCACGGTTTTAAAAAAACGCCTTATCATTATCAAAGTCGGATTATCCAATCGGCGTCGAAGCTCAGAAACACTTGGCCAATAAAAATAATTCTGCCATCTTAATTGAGGACACGTGCCTATGAAAAACATTTTAATATAAATTCTGATAGAAGCAGTGCTCAGTTTCAATCACAATTCTATACTGACTGCATCTAGAACAATACAATATTTTTTTATCCTTCATAAACACCGTATGTTATGTGTAAATTTACTACAAGTGCGCATAAATTAAATTTATATCTACGTCTTAATACAACTAACTGAAACTATTAACTATTACTAGTCCATTTTTTTTTTTTTTTATCTAAAAATTTATCTATTCAAGTTGAGTTTCATTTATCAATGACTTACTAACTTCACTTTATTTATATTTTGAATTTCATTTTCTTCTATAATATTATCTCCCATTGTATCGTTAAAGTAAAACTTTTTTTTAATCTATTCTTCAAATATTAAGAAAGATTTTTTTTACCCAGTTTTTAACGTCTGTGTTCATTTAGTTTTACCTATTTTTTGTTTTGTGTTAATAATTTTGCAACTTTATTTATTTCATGAGTATAGAGTAATACTTTTCCTGATAACCAGTTCTTTACTCCGAGTGTTCACTCAATCTACATAATTTATCATCGAGTAAACGTGATACTGTCGTCAATATATCTATATACGATAAAATAAATAAAACGTAATTTATACAATCGACAAAAGTGCTGATATAATTGTTATCTAAAACTAAAAGACTGTAAATTTTACATACCAAAATCTGATCAAAATGTCAAACAATACAGTGTGGCCTGACAAATTGACCGATATGTTCCTCACCTCCCTCACTCTTGTTCCGTTTCTCCTTTTGGGTACCTTAGTCATTCCTGTAGTGCAATCCTTATATTTTCTTACACCTTTCTTCGAGGAGACTTCGGAAGTAGGTATACCGTAAGTGAAGAAGTTCTTCATTTCTTCGCTGTAGTTCTTTCGTCCACCAAAAGTACAACGCAACTAATATCGGTAATTCAAATATAAGATAAATCCAATCACTTCTATTGCAAGAAAAGATTCGTTTGTCATTTTCATAGAAACTTCACTGATTGACCGATGCTATATTATGCGAATCTTTATTGCAACTTATTATTCCTTTAGTATGAATAAATTAAAGTCCAAAGTTCAAGGTGCTGAGTCTGAATGACTCAGTAGGAGCCGAGTCTATCCAAACTCCATAACAGAATGAGGGTAAACCACTTTTTCATCAAAAACTGGTGCATGCTCTGAATTTTACAGACTTCCTTGATGAATTCGAAAAAGCTTATTAACCGAAGTAATAAAGTGTAGATATAAACATTTCATTGTAGCACTTTGTTCATCGTTAATTATAATCGCTTGACCACGTATTATGAAACTCAAACTAGGTCACGTAATAAACTATGTAAATGTCTTCTTCACTCCTCGCTTTTCATTACGATTGCACGTATTATCACAGATATTTCACATCTTTGAAACCAGACACGGTTTTCCCATGTAGATTAAGAGAAACTATAATAATGAACTGTTAAACTATTTGCAAACAAAGATTTATAAATTAATGATGAATTTTTGTGCTTATGCTACACAGTATCCAAGCAGCATCCTCGCAGGCAAATATCCAATAATTGGTATTCGAGATCTAACTACTGGATACGACAACACGCAGCCAAACAACAAGGCAGTTCTGCCAGTTTCTAAGTCCAGTCAAATGGTCACATTTACTTTCAACAATGGCCTTGTACTTACACTACGTACGAGTGGTACGGAACCAAAAGTCAAATATTACACCGAGTTGTGCGCCTCGCCAGATAAGCAGTGAGTATTTCTACTTGAAGACGTTACAAAATTTTTAATCATCATTTAACAAACATTTCATTTCCCATTCATTCTATCGTTTGAAATAAAAAATATTTACAAGGCTTCCATATTCTCTAAGATTTCAACCGTTAAGCTAATCTTTTATTATCTCCAAGCCGTTATTTAAGTAGATAATAGAGCTTTAAAATAAAAGTAGCAATAGGTAGATTCATTGACGTTACATAATGCTGCTCAAACTTATCATTACATTATGTAAAGCTCTTGTTTGGCCATGAAAAATTGGCACATGCCTTTCCAGCTGAATTATAAAGGTTTTTTTTTTTTTTTTTTTTTTTTTGATAAGCGATGCTCGAAGTAGGACAGTTGGGTTTTATGTTTGCTTAGGATGAAATCAAAGAGGGGTATTATTCAGCAACACCGCGACACACCTTTCGTTGATAATCAATATTTCATGTATTTTGTTAGGATTATCTTATCGTTGATCAAACACGCCATATTTTATCTGTCTTCTGATGACTTACTTCCTTCGTGTGGATACTATTAAGGGAAACGTGACTCCTTTTCAATAATTAACTTTATATACGTGATCATAACTGCGTACATACAAAGATTATGAAAAATGCAGTATCTCTGATTAATATTCATCTGAATAACAGAATGATTCATGAATTGAATCATTTATGTTGAAAATATATTAATATTTGCTGACCCCAAGGTGCGTATATCCTCTTAGGAGAACTACAGCCCTAACAAACTTCTCCCCTACATATGTGATATAAATAAGCTCTGATAGTTCAATGTCCCATGTCTACTATAATTTTTTTTTTTTAAGTTTTAGTTTGTTTGTCTCAGAATCGGCTTTCCATACAAAATATTTGACCCACTTCCATGAAATCAATTTCTATTCAAATTACATCACTGGTAGTCTTGAAAAACCTGTTCAGCTGATATCATAGTGTGCTTCGCTGGACTGAGAAGAGTGGAATAATTATCTAATAGACACGCAATGCTACTACCCACTTAATCATATGTTTCAATTTCTATTTTCAGAGACCTAACAGAGCTGAGGAGTATATTAAACGAAATGGTAGCTGCTATTGTGACGGAATTCCTTCAGCCAGAAGTGAATGCACTTATAGCGAGAAGTTCATGAATCAATGATCATTTAAATAGCTATTGTGATATGAAGTATGAGATATAATTGAATGATTTTTTTTTTTTTTTTTTTTTTTCAAATTTGTAAAGAAAAGAAAAACAAACAGAAAAATAATAGTTTAATACTAGTCAAAAAATATTTGTATCACAAAACTGCGACCGGTGTTTGTTTAAATCTGAAATAATTTGTCTGAAGCATGTACTATGTATGTACCTACGTATTTGCCAAATGTTATAATTTAGGTAAGAGTCCATCGGACTTATATAATCTATTGTTATATTGTTATTTTCATGTATTTCGATAAGAAAACAATGATTAATTTTGCAATTTTTTTCTTTTTTCTTTTTTCGAATGAATCACTGTATCGAATCACAGTAAGTCATAGGCATTTGTTGATAATTAAATGATGCTTTTTCTTATTTAACTTACTAATTACAGAAATGGGAAGATTTAATTATAACTCGATATTTAAATCATTAATAAATATAATATACATATATATTATTTCGAATGTTTGATTTGTTTCCATTGTTTGCATTGTTTGTTTTATAATATATAATACATTTTATAGAAGTCATAAATGTTGAAAATTATATTCTTTATGAATAATTCAATCTATTATACCTATACAGCAAGGTAGGTATTGAAAATAAACTATATCGAGACATTATCGATCATAAATTTCGTACAATATTGTAATAATGTATTGTTATTCTTATCGCGATAATATATTGATTGCAGCTGATACACCTGCGTCATTATTTACTAGACTAATTATAATCATTATCAATCAACATGGATTTGAATTAATCATCGATAAATTTATGACAATTAAAAAGTGTCGAAATAATGATTTTTCACTTTTTTTTTTAATCTATCTAGTTTTATGTGTATGTATAATAAAATTAACAAGCGATATCAAATGTAGGGCAGTCATTAATCTAATCAAGCCTCTTGGTGAAATGACATTATCAGCATATATGACTTCTTGAATATCGTAAAAACTCTCAATATATACGATCAGTCTTTCACATAGCCCTGTGACCTAATGACCCAAAATCATCTAAGATATTACCTTTTTAATCCTAACGAGACAAATCTGGACAAACAAGCAATGTAGATTCAAGAATAGCTGTTTTGGCTAGTCAATCATAAACACATTAATGAATATGAAAGAAAAATTGGGAACATCAGCAGTAATGATGCTCCTATTTCACCCAGAAGTAAAATTTCCAAAAAATATTTATTTACTAATTATCTTGAAAGAAACATTCACTTCATCAAATAGACTTTTCATTTATTTCAAATATTATAACAAGCCAGTACCCAACGATATCAAAATAGAGAAAATACAATGAATATAAAAATTCTCATTCTTCACGCGTTTCCCACGCATCAATTATCATAATTACCATATCTAGCAACGATTAATCAAGTTGTATATTTAAAATATTTGCATTATCAACAGTCATGTCGTTACTTTTCAATATACTTTTTTTTTTTTCATTTCTCACTCGGTTCCTTGATTCTTTTTTGGATTTACTTTTCGTTTCGTTCTACTTTTTTTTCCATTTCCCAATGTGCGGAAGGTGATGCACTATAAACAAGTTACCAAAAATTTATTCAAATGATATTTTAACTCGCTTATTATGGTCATACAAATTCCAATAAATTATACCAAAGAATATACCATATATTCACGAAATCATGTATAGCGTTTAAACTTACCTGCTCATCCAGAAAATCCATCAGAGCATTGAGTTTGCATTTTACACCTTGGGCTTTTAATGTTCCATGCAGTTCCTCTAACACTAATGGTTCGTAAGCCAGAATTTTGTTGTGTAATCTTTTATCTATCTTTATTAAGTTCCGAAGAGCATTTTCAAAGTCTTTAGTATTACCAGACTGGCTCAAAGTATAAAGATCATTGTTTTCCGGATCTCCATCATCATCATCGTTCGACGAATCACTCACAGTTCTATAAAAATCAAAATCATCTGATTTAATTATATACCAACAGCATCGTCGATTGTATTGAACGCGCTTCCCTATTTATCTCATCAGTAATATTGATCTTTGAACGATTCTTCAAATAGAAACCGCATTAAATTGATAAGTGAATCTAACATTATTTCTAGAAGAGCTAGAGACGAAGACGTTCAAACATTTCATAAAGAAACTTAGAAGTCTGATATTACCGTAAATCTGATGCGACTGTTTCGTAGTCGGACTCAATATCATCTGTAATCTTCCTGCTGTTTATTGCCTCTGGGCTATTACTTCGATTTGGTCTTTTAGGCAGAGGTCTTTCATCCTCGCTATTAGATTCATCGATATGAGATGCGATGTTGTTACCTTCCACAGGCACCAATGGATGTAACTCGTTATAAATATGTCTAAGAAGTTGTTTAGCTCTATTACGTTTCTGGGGCTTTATTCCATACTTTCGTAGCTCGTTCTATTCGAAAAGAAAAGAAAAAAACGAAATCATAAGAAAAGAAAAAAAACATTGTCGTCGTAAGCTGATTCGGATAACAACATGTACGACGAATTGGCTTACTCTCAATTCTGGCGTTTTCATAGCACTATAGTTAGCTAATGGCGTTACATCCTCTGAAGGCGGTGCCTGCTGCGGTGTCGTTTGATCGTTATAGCTGCTAATACTCCGTTCTTGTATGGGTGGCGTTTGTACTCTTGCCAATTCACAGTCGAATGAATCGTCCATGAAACTCATTCCGCCTTTTGATTTTGTCTTGATAATATTTTCAGATACTGATTTGACGTTCAATGCCCTTAGAGAAGATCTTGAACTCTTTTCTGGCGTGATACTTTCACGTCTGGATTGTCTCGATCGTTTTCTGAATGCCTTTGATCTATTTGCTAAAGAGATTAATGGGCTACTTTTTGTTTTATGAATTTTAAAGCTTTCGCTATCGCTAGAATCACTATCTAAGATGTAATACTTTTTATCTGATTTCTTGGTCCCTGCTTTTCCCCCTTTTTCTGATTCCGCTGATTTTGTTTTGCGAGATTTCGTTCTTGGGGAACCCTTATGACCTGTAAATTCCATGTCATGGTATTCTGAATCGCTCGCTTCGTTAAGTAACTTATTATCGTCGAGACTGTCTCTAGGCATCCGAGAACTAGACGCCACCGCAAACGAGGTACTTGCTTCAGAATTACAATAGCTCCGATTCATTTCAGTATTAGAAAATATTTTACCGCTTGCCCTGCATTCAGCAAGAATATTATCAACTTCGTTTATAACACCTGAAACTGAGTCAAAATTCATTGCCGGAGGTGAGAATATTCCCGATATTTCACACTCTGGAGATGAAATTGCACGGTGATCTTTATCAGAAGATTGCGACTTTGTTGTTTCATTAAATACAACATCCAGTGTGGTATCTAATTTCGTTTTAGAAAGAGAATCTCTTCGCTTATAATGCCCAACTTCCATTTCTCCCACGTCAGTGTCTTCGTTATAAATATCAGGCGATTGATCTCCATCTGCGTTGGACCGACTCTTAATTTTGTCAGCAATTTTTGGCTGTTTCAAAGGTGATATTGACTCAATGAAGCACTCAGTATCAGTCTCTTGATCAGATATATTAGTTTTCTTAGTCCCGCCGTCATTTTTCAAAATTGAGAACTCTGTGTCATCTAGCTTAACGTCACTGAGACTATCAATTTCTTGTTTATCGTCAAGAATTCTGTTACCAGATTTTCTTTTCGATGTAAACGAGCGCTGACTTTTTCTATCTACTCTACTGTTGCCTAATAGATTTGAAGATTCTGAAAACTCAGTTAGATCTATTTCTAAATCCGATAGTTCAGCGGCCCCAAGTTTCGCAGCGCTCTGGTCTCTGTCGTCCGACTCCATCGAGCTTAAACTTTCTGGTGAATTATCGATATCATCTTTGCCTTTGAATGACATACTCGATAATTCTCTGTGAAAATTTGATGTGCTTTGATTCGGGTCGGTGTATTCATACTTGGATGAGAAACTCTTGCGTTTCATTTTTCTATCTTCATCCCATAATTCATTACTTGAACTCACTAAATCATCGGGCGAAGAAGCAATGTCTGTATCTTTGATACTTGTAACAGAACTTTGGGAGAGATTATTTTTAAGAGCAGCTCTGTATTTTCCTATGCTATTATGGCTGTGTTTTCTCTTGTACTTTGTGAACATAGATAAATCTTTGTCTTCGGTGTTAGCTAAACTGTCTTCCTCTTCGCTATACAGCCTACTTTCCCTAGAAGATTCTTGCGTTAAATCAAAAATTGCCTCTACAGTGTCATCCGGTTTCGTAGATCTTCTTTGAGATGGCTCTATCCTATCCTCGATCTCTTCCTCCTTTTTTTCTCTATCGAATTTCAGATCTTTCAATTCACTTGAGCTGGTTTTAGACTGTAAACCATGAGTAGAAACCTCGTTTTTGGAGTATACATCTGTTACAGGCTCATGAGGAGCCAAATTAAACCTTGCTGGATTTTTGGCAGCTTCAAGCTCAATTTTTTTTTCAAAAATGCTCAATTTGTTTCTTCGCTTTGATGGAATCTCGTTATCTGCACAAGAATGCAGGTCATTTTCAGCAATGTCTTCAAGCATGGATAAAGTATTGCTTTTGTTGATGCGAAATGGGTTTTTATGCTTTCTGATTGGAATAGTTTCAACCGATTCGCAATCAGAGTCTGACTCAGATGCTGTTTTAGCATTTAATCTTTGAATTTTTTCAATCGCCATCGTAATGTCACCCTTTTTCCTCAAAACGGGTTTAGAGATTTCCTTTTCCTGATCCAAATTCGCAGATTCTGACTTCGAATTACCAAAGCCAGTAGAAATTGGTTTAAAACTTCTTCCCTTACGCCGAGTTGATACAAAAGGATTATCGAATTTACTGCAATTACTTTCTTGCGTTATATCAAATTTTTTATTCGATTCCGGGCTTTGAATTCCCAGATATTTGCCGGACGTAGATACAACTTCAATATCTGCATCGTTGCAATTGCTATAATGATCAGGATCACATTTACCTCCCTGTGGCGCTGTGTAAGTGTACGCAGAATTCGATATTGTGCTATCGTCGAAGATATCGGGCGATGTGCAGCGATCTTCTTCGAGTATTTCATTTATTAGCCCTAGATTAGTATCATTTTCGTGATCAACACGACAATTTGTCTTATTTGGGGATAAACTACTACTGTCAAGTCTTTGAATATCTATTTTACTACTGAGAGGTGTTGGAGCATTTGTCGAAATTCTTTCTCCAATTCCCCTGCCTGATGATTCTGCATGCATAGTTGCAGAAGAGTCGTTACTACTGCTAAAGCAGTCCACTACTAAGTTATGCGAAGTATTATTCTTTCCAATCACATTCATAGATTTTAGTTTATTTCTTTCTACATTATCGCTATCAGAAGATCGCTCGTCAATAACTGACTCATTTGATGCAGGTGCGTTACATACAGTGCTCAACGAATTTATATCAGTTTCTACAGAAGCAATACTGCCTTCTTCCTCACTAAGGTCACTCGAATCATCATTAGTCATTTTTGGTTCTATATCAGTTTCAACTTCTGAAATTTCAACCTTTTCTGCTTTTATTTCGTTCGATTTACCCCTCAAGTAAGCAAACAGCTTCTTGAGTCGATACTTTCTCGCAAGCACTCTGACCCCAGCCAAAATATCAGGCTTGTCAAAAATGCATGCATAACTTTCAATAACACCGCAATAAACATATTCTAGAAATGCTTCTGCAGATAGAGAATCTATTTCTGGCCATGAAATTGTTTGCTGAATCCCAGTAGCCATATCTGGTTTGTTACGGTCCACATCTTCTAGGATACCGTAACATCTTGCCCAGAATACAACCTGATGAGCGTGTATTTTAACGTTCCTCTTAGCAATTATCAATACATCGCTCATGTAAGTTGAGCCAAGCATGCTTCGCCAGTCTTTGGATAAATTCATAACAGAATATTCATCCGCCTTGTGCTTCACAGCCGATGATTTCTTGTTCTTGATTATTCCAATTTTAGAAACACCTTCTGCATCTATCAGAGGAGATTTACTACTTCCAGCAATTATATCAGTGGGAATTTCCGCATCTTGGTCTGGAGGTTCCTGTTATGGAAAGGAGTATTCGAATATTAACACTTCGATGAAATAGAAACATAAAAAAACTATTATAAAACGAGAAAATCAAATCGGAATAATAGTCTTCAGATTCCATGCGATGCAAATGAAAATTGTTTATCAAATCTCAGAAAAATCTGCTTACTAGTTTTTCTACCGAATGGATATTACATTGTACATTTTTGCTGAAAGATGAGGAATAGATCAATTTTTTTCATCATTTTAAACGCTTACAACGAAGTTGTGAGAGATATTTACGAGTTTGGATGTCCCCTGTTTTGGTTCTTCAATTTCAGTTTTTGGTTTTACTTTACATGGTGAGACTTCCACAAGATTACAAGAATATGAATTTATATCAGTAAGAGAATGCTGAGTCCTTTCCCATAATCTGTCTTCCTGTAATCATAAAAACGAAACAAAATATATCAAATTCTTCGTAAATACATATCCATTTAGAAATACTACCTTTTTAATTCAACGCTCACTTACCACACAATGATAAGATCTGAGCAATCGACTTCTTAGAGTGATATTCTCCTCTGATTTCATAACTTTATCTGCATTTTCCAGCTGCGCTTGAGTTATTGCTTCATCACCCATAAGAACTTCAGCAATTCGAACCGTTAAAAGACGGTCTCTTTCTTCTTGTGTACGAATTTGCAATGCAGTTGGGCCCGCGGGTCTTTCTGATGAAATAATTAAAGTAAATATAATAAGAAGAACAGCTATTCGCCTAAAGTTTTTCCAATCATCTTACGATTTGCTGAATATCTCATCAATAAAGATTCACAGATTATATTACAAAGAAGAATTAATTCATGCATACTCTTCCTCGACTTTCCACTAGTAGACGCAATCACAGCCTTATTTGTAGTAAAGCCAAAATTTTGAAGAGTTTTTCTACGCTCTTCCGTCATCTCTCCATTAATTGGTAAACACGGTTCACCCGCCAGCAAGTGAGCGTCCTCAAATTCCTCTGTTGCCTGTGCTTCGTGGAGGGACATCGACAATGCCAAGGCTAATTGTAGTTGTGGATCTTTCTCTGAAATCTTCAACACGATTCCATTTCAATCAACATTCTCATTAATAATAATAGATCCGAAAACATCAATTTCCTATCTCTCAAAGTTACTTGTAATGATAAATGGAAAACCTTTTTTTAATCCCAAATAAAGGAAAGAAAAGACCATGTAAAATTTATGTTATATCTTTTTTAAATAAATTTTTGTTCAAATAAATAATTCACGACTTTCATTCCTTTTCCAAAAGATTGGAGAAGTTCAGATTGCCATATAATCTTGATAGCGCGAATTAATGTTACCTACTAATTTTTTAGATGTATTTTTTTTCTGTGGTATCGGAGGGGCGACTAGAAGACCCAAAGCTTTTCTCTCGTCGGCTTGTTTTTTCTGCAATTCAACAGCGTCCAATAGTTTATTGGTAGATATTTTATTCTTAGCTGCGCAAATTTTCATGTGATTATGTTGAGCGTTTGCATCTTTGTAAGATTTGAAACATAGTGGACATAGAAAAGCAGTTTTCACTGTAGATTGCGGTTTGAAAAAAGACGATTCTATCGATGGCTGATTAACGTTAGACGTAGTATCTCGATTGCGTCGTTTCTTGTTCAAAACAGTTTTACTCTCTTTCTTTGCCGGTCGTTTATTCTGCTTTAAAACAGTAGGTTTAACATTGAAGTCCGCCAGAGATTCGTTCATCTCGTTATCTTTTATCGGTGATCTAAAATCACACAAGCTATCGTTCTTCTCGTTTGAACTGACGCGTCTAGAAGTGCTCGCAGAATATTCCAACTCTGAACAATATTCTTTCATTTTTGAACAATTAGCAGAATTATCGGACTCTCTCGCCAAACTAAAAAAAAAAAACAAAAAACAAAACCACAGAAATTTGTTTAAACGATCTTTTGTCTACAATTTTATTCCATTTAAATTACATATTTTAATTACAATTCAGAGAATCTATCCGCACAAAATCTGACTCAAAGAAAATCTGAATAATTTTCAAGATCTATCATTTTCATATCGCAATAAATAAATAAATACATGCATGCATATTTTCAACTTAAGATCATTTCCTATAGTATCAGATATTGTACGGAGTTTCTCGCTATGAAATCAAATGGATGTAGTAATCGTACCTCTGATTATCTTGTTTTTGTATAGGCAATTTGTTTCTTATTGATAAATTTTTAGCTTGTATTTTATTTCTAATCTCTAATCTCCCAGTTTTTGGTTGATTTTCTGGATCTCGATTCTCCATATTTATTGATTCTAAATTCTTGTTCTAATAGTTTATTTCTACAATATGTATTGATGGTATTTGTTGTTGTTTTTTTTTTTTTTTTTTTTTTTTTTTTTTTTTTATCTAATTTCCAACCCTCGCTTCTGTTTCTTTAGTAATATCTGGCTGACTTTGTTTCTGTAATATTGACGAATAAGCTTGTAGCATTAAATTATTTTTCATCATTTGTTCGGGCGTAGTTTCTTCCTGCTCCTGCTTCCTAGCTTCGCCGAGCAACTCAAATACAGTCCAAACCTCACGATTGAAGGGAGAGATCCTGTCGATATAAATAAATAAATAAATAAATAAATCAAAAATTTATGAATAAAAAATAAATATTTTACATTTGGGGTTATGTTACAACAAAAATTCGATTCATGAATGAAATGAATAATGAATAACGATTATTAATTATAACTTACATATATAATCCTGCGGTAACTAAAGTGTAAGCAACAAAAGCTGCGGTAATCCAATTCCGTACTTTATATGACGGAGTGCCTTTGAATCTACGAGGTTTTCTATTGCTAACATCTATTGAATCCATCGGCTTCATTGATCTCAAATATATGATAATATATATTGGAGTGAACGGTAGATACTATTTCCATGTAAATTTATCGACAGAGTTTAACTCTAATTACAGATTAGAAAAAATCTGATAATATTAATTTCAACTTTGGTTAATATATTTATATACATATAATATGAGTTAATTCAAGCAAATTCATTTTATGAACCATGCGTGAATGTAGGTATAGTAGTAGGTAGCTACTAGCTTGAACAGATCATCGTATCATATAATCGTGTATTAGTGTCTTTATGAGATGATAGAGACCGCTAGATGTTCGAGTATTGAAGGAATCCATTCCTGTGACCACGTGGAGTCGAACCACGCGTCGAAGGAATCGAACCTTCTATGAGTTTAGTTGCGTTTCGTCCTGGTGTGCTCGGCGGACTCGTCAGTAGGGCTAAGCCGAACACACCGTACCCTAGACGCGCATGTTGTCCAGTGGACATTAGAAGTTACTAGATGCTCGTATATATACGGAGGCGTTGTCCAGTATAGCGCTAGTGAGATAGTAATTCTGCTTATGCGCCGCGTAGTGGGTACGCACGAAGATGTTATGACGCCACATCACTCCCCTCCTAGTGACAACGATATGCTGTCTAGGAGTATCGAACGAGATAGTCGAAAGTCGAATAGCATTCTTCATAGGTTGTCCCAGAGAGAATATTATTGTCCTTTTGACATCTGTTGAGATGCGAGAGGTGGAAGGTCAGAAACTCAGAATGTACGTGAGAGCAAGACTCGAGGCATATACGTTTATATGAACGTTCTGTTAAGCCGAGACCGTGTTGTGAAGCATCACGTCGGGGTCACCAATTGAAGGAATCCATTCCTGTGACCACGTGGAGTCGAACCACGCGTCGAAGGAATCGAACCTTCTATGAGTTTAGTTGCGTTTCGTCCTGGTGTGCTCGGCGGACTCGTCAGTAGGGCTAAGCCGAACACACCGTACCCTAGACGCGCATGTTGTCCAGTGGACATTAGAAGTTACTAGATGCTCGTATATATACGGAGGCGTTGTCCAGTATAGCGCTAGTGAGATAGTAATTCTGCTTATGCGCCGCGTAGTGGGTACGCACGAAGATGTTATGACGCCACAGTATCGAGACTATACATATAGGTATAGTAGTGAAATAGTAGTGTGAATAGTGATAATGAGACTAACTTCACGCGGTTGATAGGGGGCAGCAGTTTTTACGTCTACATACTTACATAGCTATCGTAAAAATGCGTCATTTGTCAAATAATAAATAATTCTTCTTATTAATTTGTTTTGATGCATTGGATATGTTGCATTTGGTAAGTATATCATTAATACTATTCACTCACATCATTAGATTTACGTATATAAACAGTGTTAATTAACAAAGCCAAATTTCAATTCTTTGTCAATTGTTTAATACTTGCGTTTTAAGACTCTATTAGTATTTTATGAAAATATACGATTATTATCCCCAAGGTTTATAAAACAATATTTCTTCAACATTATTTCTCATCAATTAATTAAATATAAACAACACTCCTATATTTTGCTACATAGAAAAAAAAAAAAAAAGACAAAAAAAAATATAAAAAAAAAAAATACAACAATCATCAACACGTTTATATTCTTATCTACACATTTATACCATAAAACATATTATATACACACACAGTCTTGTTTTTAAAATATGTAAACACTATACTCCCCTTACCTCCCCCCCCCCCCCCAACAAACCAAACATTATTTAACAATAAACTGTGTTGCATACTTCTAGTTGTATAACAATAGATATAAACTTTCATGATCATGTTGAAAATCGAACAAGAATCACAATCACTACTTCTTTCGTATCAGAATCATCAAAACAAAGATTAGATCTAAGAATTGTTTCGAGTCTTTGATAAAATGATCATACATATGTGCTAATCATCTATCTTCATTGTATAAATTTTTTCATTTTACTTCACGCTCCTTTTTTTTTGGTATTTTTTTTTTTTTCGGTTCTTCTTTTTATTCAAAAATACATTTCCAGATCGAAGAACGATGGGGTGTGTTAACAGTCGGGCGGACATTAATGATCTTCACCCAAACATATTTCAAGTTATGAACGTCGATGATTTGGGTAACTTGATAACGCCTGGTCAGTTAGAAATAACAGACTTAGATATAGTTTTATACCAACGTGGTAAACAGCCGGTAAGGTGGCCCCTTCGCTGTCTACGTCGCTATGGTTACGACGCTGAAATATTCAGCTTTGAATCAGGAAGACGTTGTTCTACTGGGCCGGGAATTTATGCATTTAAATGCCGCAGGGCTGAGCAACTGTTCAATCTTGTGCAAACTAACATTCAGGTAATTAAATATCGACTCGAAAAATGATATTAAATATCAATTGTATCACTTATTTCATTCATTTTTTTTTCTTTCTTATTCAGGTTTGTAACAGTAGCGGAGATGATACGATATCTAGAGAACTTCCGGTCGCCTCTCATCCAGCATCTACGGTAACACCGCGAGTAATGATGCCTTCGGAGCCAAATTATTTAGACCCAACTCCAGCCAGAAGCAACAGTCGTATAGGTCCGAGATTTTCTCACAGTCAACAAAATGGTATCGGAAGATTAGGCAGCGTCGGAAGTAGTAGTGGCCCTATGTCGCCCCAAGGTACAATGGGGTCACCTTCACCGCCGCCTATGCTGCCTCCGCCACCTCCGATACCTCATCCTCCTCCGTCCTCGCTTTACGTCAATGAAGAAGTACTGACGTCAGCCGCTATCGAATTAGAACACAACAATAACAAAAGTCTTAGGAGAACTATGCAGAGGTATGTTATCATTTGAGAGAATCTAAACGCTTTGAAATTCAATTTTTGGTCAATTATTTACTTTTCTGAACATTTTTACAGCATTATATGAGAACTATTGCTATCGCAGGGTTCAGGGATTCAACATACTCATTTCACACGATGTTTATAATATTGTTTATTCACAGGTCTTGTACGATCAGTAGTACGACGTCAAGTAGTGGTTTTATGGCTTCGGATCCGATGCCTTTACCTTTACCGCTAACTCAAGAGAAGAGTAGTAGAAACAGGCCTCCCCCTCTACCGATGGCATCCTACATAAATGTAGATCTAAGCAGTGACGCAAGTCCGTTATCTCCGTCTCATAGTATTTCCGATTCTACACCGTTGAGAGAAGAAGCGAGTGAACTTGACGGCGCTGAACATGCTTATATGAATATCAGTCCTGGTCAAGAACACTATGATACAGGAACGGCGAAAATTCGTCCGTCTTTACTGGCGCAAGTACAAGCTGATTGGGAAGACGAGCCTAGGCACTGTTACGCAAACCTTGAATCTAGCGATATAGAAGTATTGAGAAAAAGATTCTCGGGTATATCTTCGGCGGAGAAATCTCCACTGCTTCCAACTACTCCGCCTGCCGGCCCGGTCAGAGAAGTAAATTATGCAGTTTTGGACTTGGACCAAAAGAATTGTTCAGCGGCTGTGAGCCCTGAAGGTAATATTAATGCTACGAATACTTTAGCACCGCCTGACTCACCTAATAAACCATTGAAAGGGTACGCGACAATAGATTTTAACAAAACTACAGCCCTTTCGCATTCTGTTAATCCTAATCTTGTTAACGACAACGAGGGCTCTAGAAAAACCCGACATAATTCGACGATCAACGACTTGGCAGCTCCGTCTAGACACAGCTCGTCTATTAGCGAGTGACCCATACTGTTACATACCTTTATTATTTTAGAGGTATTTTGAAGAAAATAAGGAAAGAAAAATACGAAAAATACGAAAAAACGAAAAAAAAAAAACAAAAAAAAAAAAAAAAGAGCATAAGGTTTCTTTAAGATGAGATAAAGAACGAACCCCCATGTCTTTGTATAATAATGTCTGCTTTTATAGCTTGTCGAATTTCAAATAATGAGAAAAATTTTTTCTTAACAAAGAAATGTTTTAGGTAGCATATATAAATAATATGAATATACGAATTGAGGTAAATTTTTATATAATATAACATGGGCTACGTTTCTAAGAAACGTTATACAATTTTTTTAAAACTACGACTATGTTATGCACATGATATAAGACAAGAATGAAATATAATAGGGTCAATTAATAATTAATCAAATTAACATTTCCTCCGTTTTTAAATTTCAGTAATATTTAAGGATTTTACATAGCTAAGACTATAGAAAGAGACTGGGGAACTTGAAATGTTCTATTAAATACGAATATCAAGAATTTAAATTCACCCTTTAGTTCAATTTCTATTTTTATTACCCAAAGTCTTAATCTAGAATATTTTTTTTTTTTTTTTTTTTTTCTTTAGTAATTATAGTTTCAAGAAAAGACCTATTAATCAAATAGATAACATCTTCTTACTACCAATGACGAATGTCTATCTCAAAATTAAACAACGAAATTAAAGATGTATATTCATCGAATGATATCATTGATTTTCAATATCGATAAAAATTTTTAGTTAAACGAGAGTTGGAGGCTGCGGTTTTTTTTTTTTTTTATTTCAAGAAAAAAAAAAAAAAAAAAATGCTCAATGCTTAACTAAACTTTTGTGACGTTGAATTTGTACATAGTACCAAATAAATTTACAGTGCGATATTTCTATAGTTGATAATAATTTTACACGTCAAATAATAAAGTAATATCTTGTATTCTATTTGATGTACTATACTATTATCAAATTTATTATTACTACTGTGATCTTATATCGTGTACATATACATAATCGTAACAATAGTTTGACGGCAGTTGACACAGTGATATGATACGTAAATGTGATAGGTGTAAGGCCTATGAATTGATAGTAAAATAAGTTTGCGCAAGACTCGTTCGAAAGAATAAGTATATAGATATATTTCATTAGTGATGAGCTTGTTAGACGTTATGCCAAATCGTGAATAGTTTATTTTTGGATCACATGGTTCAAGAAAAAAAATTAATTGGCACATTATTGTACGTTGTTAAACCAAATATATACAGAAATTTTTACTCTATAAAGCTCTGGTTAATCAGTTGCCAAAATTGTTCGATGCTCAAAGGCGAAGAAGATTAACAAACACAAGAAACAGACATGAAAAGAGAAAAAAAATCATAAATTTAACAATTGTTTCTAGTTTCTTGAATAAATCTACAAGCAGATTATTTTACGTTTATATTAAATCGGTATTGACACAGTTTGTGGTCCGCAGAAGAATACTTAGTATAGCTTTCCCAAATTGATTAGATTTATAGATACTTTAAGATATATTTATGTTAAGAGCCAATTTGTAAATAAAGTCATAAGTTACTTCGTACGAGTCTTGTGCGAAAAAAGAAAAAAAAATATAAAAATATATATATTACGTAACGGACAATTAATAGCAGTGGTAAATTAGGTATAGATATGCCAAAAGAATATTAAATGTATGTATAATACAGGCCAAAGAAATTAGCGTAACCAGATTTTTTAATATGCAAAATGAATTTCTGGTACTTCTGTCAAGGACATAATATTTCTTTTCTTTTCTTTTTCTTTTTCTTTCGTTTCTTTTAATCTTTATTAAATATTTGACTGAATTATCGCGAGTATTGCAATACATAAAAGTAAGGTGAATAATATCTATTTTGTTTTCTCATGAATCGATGTACGTACATGATTTATGCGGTTTATTAGGCAGCTGAAATAATGGAATTCTGCAGCTTATAATTAGTGTTTAAATCCTTATGTCCTTGGTATGAATGTTTACCAAATCGCCATAGAGCATATTTTGCTCTCTAATCGAACTAAATAAAAGATGTATAAAAATATTTTTTAATCATAATTCTCTAGAGAAAAAAAAAAAATAAATAAAAAAAAAAAAAAAATGTTGTATGTACATTGGAAGAAGTCACAAAGTTTATAGAGATCAATTATTCCATTCCAAAATCAAATGCAATCTGTTAGACAAACGTAGATAATAAGATCTGGTATAATTCGCTACCTCGCACAGATCCTATATTATAAAAACATTGATCTGTTTGAGATGTAATTAATAATCATCTTTTACGTTTTAAATGTTTTCTACTCATTAATTATTTCGCCAATTTGATTATTGATACGACTTTAAATTCATTTACATATTACGAGGCGCACAATTTTATTCTCAGTTTTGTAAATAGTCAAATACTCTAATCAATTTGTTTAAACGAAAATCTGGTGTTGCAACGTTCAGGTGAAAATTAATTTCCTTACACTTGTTATACTGTGATTTAGCAGCTTATATATATATAAGTACAGTACATACGTTCTACAATCTATTTTAGGAATTGGAATTTTTTCTAATTTTACAATCAGTAATTGGAAAATGAATTTTTCTTTTTCAATATACACAGATTTCAAATTTATCAAGCTCTATGGTATTCTAATATATATATATATATTATCTTATTATTAGATTACGTTGTAATCGAATTTTGATTATGACGTTATAGCAAAGACAGAGAGCACATGTAATTGATAATAGGGATCTCCTTGTCATACGCATGGACAATAGATCGCTTATGGCCTATATTATGTTATTTATTATTTTTATGAGCCGTGAAAAAAAAAAAAAAAAAAGAAATTATATAGGTATATTTAGGTGTTGAAAAAAAAAAAGAAAAAAAAAAAAAAAAAAAAAAAATTATGGAAAATGTCATATACATATAGAGATTAAGCTTTAGATTTTAGATATCCAAAGTTTTTGACCAGCCAAAGAGTTTTATCGGTCCTGTTCATTCAGCTCACTCGCATAATTTACTTTTTGTAAATTGTTATTTTCTATATTATTACGCATAAGTATAATGAGATTACAAAAAAAAGCGTACTGTTATAATCTAAGGAACATAACATAATATTGTCACAAGAAATGGAGCATTGAGAAAACGGGAAAGATTTAGCAGGCAACTGCGAAATTAAATTTATTTTATTAATTATTTACAGCCAATTATATTCTTCCATATCAATTGTGACTCATTGTAGTATATTTTATTTTTAAAAAACATCAGTGTTAGATTATGCATTGTTTAAATACAGTACTCTAAATCTTATCCCATTTTTTTGATAACGGGTTGTGCAAAAAACAAAAAAATACACAAAGAAGATATTTATTTCGTAATTGTAAATTCTAAATTAGCATAAATAAAATGTCAAATTAGCTGTAAAATTTAAGAGTAGATAAACAAAAAAAAAAAGAAAAGTACCTCGTCAGGTTGATAAAAACTCAAGTACCAAAACAATAAATAAAACATTGCTCCATTTTTTCAGCTACAATGACACAACCATGTTTGCTATAGGCATGTACATCGAACTGATTTTTTATTGAGATAATAAATATATTATATGTATGCAAAACCTAGGTATTAGATCTATATTATTAGATAGTAAAAACATAAGGGTCAACTCTCTACTGCTGATAAAAAAAAAAAAAAAAAAAAAAAAAAAAAAATTAAAAGTTAAAGAAGAAGAAGAAGAAGAATAAGAATAAGAACGAATTGTTGAAATAAACTTACCGTCTGTTATTGTTAGAGCTATACCACTTGCCGTTCTAACTTTTATTAAATCTTCAACAAACATTTGTAGCCAGCCAGCCAGCCAGGAATTTGTTCCACTTTTATTCAGACATGTTGCCTCATCCAATACTTCATTACAGCTTTGTATAAATAATATTCAACATTCCATCTTCAGAATTCAACAAAGTTCCTAATCGAGAAAACAAGAACACTGATGCTTATGTTGATTTCCATACGTCATATTATATTATATTATACTTGATACAAATGAGGCAACTACTTGTAAGGAGAGGAGATGATAATGTTCTAATAAGTATTAAAATTAATATGGTAACGGCAGTTGAGATGTGATCTAATCCACCTAGCAAGTATAATAATGTCAAAAAAAAAGGTAATTCATGGATTTGTAAAAATATAGTAAAGTAATTTTACGTTGATGTTTCTGAAGCGGGCAGAATCATCATACTTTAAAAAATATAAACTAGGCGCAAAAAAAAAAAAGAAAAATAAGGTTTTCACGGTACTTTTTATCACCGCACAAGCCCATATCATTACCACAAGATATGGCAATTTTTTCATCCTCGTTTAATGTGTGAAGTCTTGTAAATTATTGGTAAAAAAAAAAAAAAAAAAAATTGAGAAATCTTATGATCGTTTGTTGAGATATCAGTCGTCGGAATTTAGCCCATAGCTTATATGATTTCAATTCCCAATGTAATGAAGTAATTTTATTTATCTGTAATAATTATAATTATACTGATAATAATTTAATATCGCTAAAAGTGATTGCGACTGATGTATTGTTACAAATTAATATTTTCATTTCCCGTCATCTTTCGTTAATATTTTTATAAATCCATCACGATATATCCAACATCAATGCATATTTTAATAAAAAAAAAAAAAAAAAAAAAAAACCTACGTATAGCTTATAAAATAATTATTTTATAAATAATTGTACATAAACAACCAAAGAAGCACATCTCATTTCATTGATTTGTGCCTCATTTTGAAATCATACCATATGGAATATATGAAAATGTTGTACAAAAAAAGAAAAAAAAAAAAAGAAAAAAAAAAAAAAAAGAAACCCTCCGTTTTTATCACTTTAAAAAACTATCAATATTCCTAAATCCCTGCAATCAAAACTCTAACACTGTTTAACAGGATGTAATCAGTCTTTGTCTGACACATTTTATACAAATTATATATGTAACGTTACACCTGTTACTTTAGCTTAGTAAAAAATCAATTGTTACAGGCTACTTTCAGTTAAAAAAAAAAAAACTAGGTAATTAGTTTCTAAATCTGAAGATTAGAACTAACTTTCAAAGGAAATTTTTTTTTTTCTTTTTTTTTCCCTTCTTCTTCAATGGGACATAGAGGAAGTAAAGTTAATTTAATAAATGAAAAATGAGTTAAAGAACGAATATTTATTAAAAAATATTAACAGATTTAGCTACATATTTGATACAATTTTATTTGTTTGATTGTTTCATATTATTGTTTCACATTATATACCTAGTACAAATGTTATAATTAATAATTGAGAGAATAACAATTCGTAGGTATTATTAAATAAAATTGAAACATATTATCGAAACTGTATAATAGATAAAGATGTACTTTGGTATTCGCTCCGTGCATACCTAACACACTCACCAAAGTGTGAATGTGTATTCGTGTACATACATTGTTTTTGCGGCACCAAGTTGCCGATTACCTACTATAGGCGTCGCTACTAGTATGCATGTACACGACTACACATTCTTACTTTGGTGAGTGTGTATAGGTATGCACGGTCCCAATACAGTTGAATGGTCATTAGCTAAAATTCTTAGTTGGTATAAACCATAAAATGAACCGAATAACTAAACAAGACTCAATATATAAGTAACTTGTTAGAACTAACACCACATATTGACCATATCTTTCAATTTCCTATATTAAATACCCAAAATAACTATAATATCACAATAATTCGATATATAAATTTATTTTCGAACAAAATATGACACTGAAAAGTATAAAAAAATACCGAGATTACAGAGTATAAAAAAAAAAAAAAAAAAAATCGACGAATATATATATATATCCACGAGACAATTTATATTATTGATCAAGCAGCAAGTTGGCGACGTCTCGTAAGCTCGTGGTTAATCAAAATCGATATATCAGGATGACGGTGTAGGGTAGTAATGCAGTAATGTGCAGTTTGGCTAGGATCAGCTCCAGCTTTTAACAAAAGTCTTACAGCGTTAACAAAACCGCTTTCAGCAGCAACTTGCAAAGACGTCAAACCTTCGTCATTTATTTTCTCCAATTGTGCCAAAGGCGAAGTAACCAGTAGAGATACAGTGTGATGAAAACCTCTTGCAGAAGCTAAATGCAGAGGTGTGTTACCACCAGCATCCTGTAAACTTGGATCTTCGCCACGTTTTAGAAGGCTGTCTACTACTTCGGGCTGATTTTTTCGCGCCGCAATGTGCAAAGGCGTTTCACCATATCTTGATGTAATACCAACCGGAGTATGAGGTATTAGAAGAAAAGCTGTATTCAATGCTCCGCACTCGAGAGCTTCGTGCAAAGGAGTTTCACCGCGATCATTTTTTAAAGCCGGATCTGCACCAGCTTCAAGAAGCGTTCTTATCATTGGTTCAATCTCGATTTTATGACTATTACCAAATGTCGACGAAGACGCTAACAAATGTAGCGCGCTTCTACCTTGATGATCTTTCGCATCGACTGGACCAACTTTTGCTAAAAGACCGAGCGTTTTTAATGCTATATCAAAATTGTGATGCAGGGTTTTTGAACTCTGAGCATTCGCCAATTGACGGGTTAATATATGCAATGCTGTAAGACCACCGCCGGCTTCTTTTACCGTCGATGGACAATCGTGGTTTAACAGTTCTTCTACTATCTCAAAAACGCTCGATGGACTTCCGTTTATTATAGCACGATGAAGGGCGGTCTCACCGCGCGGAGAACGAACACCTGGATCACAGCCGTTTGAAAGTAAAGCTCTGTAATTATAGAACATTTTCTCAAATACGTTTATACATAGATCCGATAGTATATTAATCATACGAAAATATCAGAAACCTTTTCGTTCGATTTTGGATTCGAAATCGCGAGTATAGATTGTTTGTGGAGTCTATTTTAAGGCATCGGCATGATTTTCGAAAAAAATACGGTTTGAATAAAAAAATTTAACGTAACACTCGTTAATATACATGACAGTTCCCCTTATATAAGAATGTCAACAATCTTGTATATACGAGCATGCCATGAAATGTTTAAAGCTTTACATACAAAGTTCTTTCAATAAATTAAACTAATAAAACTGTTAATTGAATATATAAAGTATTGATTAGCAAATCGTATAGTTAGTAACGGTCTGAAGATCAATGTTCAATCTCGTAATGAAAAAAGAAAAAGATATCTAATCTATTTAAGATGTAAATAAAGTGTATACCTAATAAGTTTGTTATTATAATGCTTGAAATTCTGTGCGAAGTTATAGTGTTTGAAATTTGTGTAGCAATTATATACCGCGTAAGTAAAATTATAGGGTTTATTTCAACGGTTATAGCTAATAGTGTAAGCAAACATGAAAGATGAGTGTAAAGTTAAGTAATATGCATTTAGTGCAGCATTCGAACTGCAGGGTATATTTTTTGTTATTTTAGGACGCTGCTGTTAGCCTCGATCCTCTTATTAAATTTTATTTATTTTTTTTACCTGAGAACCGGGAGGCTGTGATTTGTTGCCGCCACAAGAAGCGGAGGATCCCCCGAAACGTTCCAATCCGGTTCGTCAATATTTTGTACAACTCCGCGTGCCATAAGAATCTCAACGCTTTTAGCATCTCCGGTACGAATCGCCTCGTGAAAACTCATCTCACATTCTGGGTCGTAATCTTCGAAACTTTCTTCATTTGATAATTCGAAATTCGCTATTCTTCCCGCTATCATATTTCCACCCGATAATCGATAAACGTTATGCGGTGCCTTTTGATCTTTCGAATGAATAATATTAATGAAATTATCCGTTAATATATTATCCGACGATACAGACTGGCTACTACTACATTCGTTTGCTGGATAAGACGTTTTCCTTCCGTTTTGTATAAGTTCAGGATTAATATTGACAGGCGATGTTTCATTGTCGATAAGAATTTCTTTAGAATTAACAATAAACTCTCGGCTTTTATTTTCATCTGTAAGATTGTAATTCAAGTCTTTTTTATCTTCGGGTATATTTATTTCCGAACTAGTATTAGACGATAATTGAAGTTCAGAATAATTCGTTATCAATTCTGTGTAAGATATTTTATCGACTATAATATTGTTATCGTGGCAATTAATTTTCCGATCGTCAGCTTCTGTATTACGTATAATTTCAGTATTAACTATCGAATTCCTCACATCAATACAGGAAAATGTTTCTTTAACGTCTGTGATAATCTCGTCTAAATTTTTTTGCTTACTAAGCATCAAACAAGTTTCCAAAGAGTTACCTTCCTCGGTGCTTGTGCAATTTTGTGCATCGTCTTTATTTGCCGCTATAACGTTTTCAACTACGTCGACGCATCGACCTGTGATCGAAGAATTTACAGTTTTAACTACAACGGATGTTTCAGAAAACGATAATTCCTCCGCCTTTTGACCTACGGCTTCAGAATTTTCACTCATTGCTCCGTTTTCTTCGTTATTAGATTTATCCAAAATTACAACAGCGATTTTTTGCGGACTAAAATCAGCCGGCATATCGGAATTATTGTTCACGTTCTCCTGTCTACGAGATGAAATCTTGTCGTCGTCGTGAGCTGCGGTCATATTTTTTTTTTTTTTTTTTTTCAAAATACTTCGAATTCGATTTATTTCTTTTGTTTTCTGCGCAGATAATTTAAGTGTCACAATAACCGCATTCAATCTTTTAATTATATTACGGTTTTAAAAAGCAGAATCGCATTACTCAGATTGAAAAAAAAAGAAAAAAATTCGAATTTGATGCACTTTAGAACCTTTTCACTCTTCAATCAATCGGATGCACAGGTCTTCATTCACCTGTAGGTATAACTATCAATTTCAACGGGTGATATTAGGTCAACAACACTCGTTTGCGGTAAGAAGCGTATAAGAAGAGGCGGAGACGACTAAAAGAGACTAAACTAAAACGCGTCCACGCGATGCACACTGCAACCTCCCCTCCTCGCAACAACACGACGAAACTCACCCGAGCATAGGCGCCGACCTCGAGGAATGCAAAGAAATTCTACGAATTAAAAGACTTGAGAAGATTGTACCATTATTCGATTATTTCTATATACACGCATAATGCGCATCTGTAACGAAATACGAAATAAATACGAAACTCTTTATACATACATGTTTACACCTTATGCCGACAATTTTTGCGTAATATAATTTTACATGTTTACTATAACAAGTAGATTAATTCGCAGCTGCCTGGGGGTATAATACCTAAACACATGTATTTGCGCAAGTGTTATCTGCAACTTCTTTGAGCTATAGATACTATTGATGATCATTTGTAAATTAATATTAATCCGAGAAATTCATAACGGAATATTATGGAAATTAGTGAATCGTAATATGATATGTGGGCAGAATAGCTGGTATATAGCATATATATATATATATATATATATATATATATATATATACCACGAATTTACCCCAAAGTTTATAATACGTTAAGAGATATTTTGGTGAAGTGCAGCATCCGAAGAGCTATCTATATTCATGTATTTCTGTTGGCGTCGGTTGCTTCTGTGAGGCCTAATAAAAATGCTGGTTAAAACAATTAACCGTAATAATAACACTTTCTGTATACTAAACGTTGGTGAGCGTTACTTACGATCATGTGATGTAAGTTTTAAAAGATGCGCGTGCATCGAAGTATGTAAGGCGTTTTTTAGTACCTACATACCTGATGTATGAATATTCATTTTTCATCTACACATTTCTTTGAATTTATTAACAATCTCGCATACTTACTATATTCAAAGTTCAAATAACGGAGATCGATTCCTCACGTTTTTGATATTTAATTTTATACCTACTCGTAGATCGATTGTTAAAAGAGAGAAAAAGATAATCAGAAAATATGAACAATGTGTTAAATATGTAGATATTCGAGTTCCGATTCTTCATATTCTAGAGTCGTGAATATATCTAAATTCTGATTCGGAGCATACCGTGTTTTTGCTTCTAAAAATGAACCTTCCACCCGCTGTGCTGCTAGTTAGAACATAATCCCCGTCGTCCCTTATCCCCTAGTATTATTGTAAAGGTACAAAATATACCTGCAGATAGAGTCTGCTTACTATAACAGGTTGAAAATTCAGATTCCAAACGAAATTTTCTTGTGGTTCTTTTTCCGATTTCTGAAAATTGTTATTTACCAAAGTTTTACTGCTTAGCAGTCAATTTTCATACTATGAAGAAATAATTTATCAGCAAATCAAGAAAAATTGTTAAAGTATACAATTACGTCGTTAAAAAAAAAAAAAATAATGCGTAAAAAACTATCAACAGAACGATTATTTTAACTCGAAAAAGTTTTAAAAGAAGAAATGAAACAGCTATACATAATAATATTGGATTTATCAGAAGTTCAAAACTTCATTGAATCGTCGTGCATGTTGTCTCGCGCGTATATAGTACATCTATCACGAGTTTAAAAGGAGTGTAAAGTACCGGATGTAGAAGAAAGATGATAACAACGATACTTGATATAGTTTGATGCGGGTATAAAAAATGTTCATGAGTTTGCTTGATAATTCATTGCGTAAGCATTTCGCGTATATATATATGCGTATATATATATAATATAGTCATTGAAGTTAAGCGATGCAGCGATTTCTCTTCAAGTTACGATTTGTATATACATACTATGGTTTGATCTCTCGATCGCGAAGAAGTGCGTGTAGTATATAACGTATATAAGTGTGACAGATATAGATATATACAGACTTCGAAAAGAGAGAAAACTTTTTTTTTTTTTTCCCCTTCTTTCCTTTCCTTTCTTTTCTTTTCTTTTCTAAAGTCTTAAGCCACATGTGCACATGTGCGTGAACCTGCTGTAGGGTTCTCCCCTTGTGTTACATTAGCTTTTTTTGTCCCCCTTAAATCTTACGGATGAAGGTCCGTCCGTCCGACTGAACTCTGCCTTGTCACAAACAGAACTCTAGGGCCAAGGGCAATGTAGCAGTAATAATAATAAGGGCACCGTTGTGCGTTACGATAGGGATAAAAAAAAAAAAAACAAACAAAAAAATCTTCATTTGTTGAATGTTAAATTTTCATGTGACTCACATCGTTGTATATAGATGACACGTTCATTGACATCAATCACACAACAATTATAAAATAAACAAACATTTGAACTTTGTTATTAAAAAGTAAAAAGAATTTTTTTCACAGTAAAACTCATATAGATTCACAGAATTATTTTACAAACAATACATCATTTCTTTGAATTTTTACGCGTATCATGATAATATTATGATGATAGTAAAATCTAATGTTTGTTTCAATTGTTTTTTTTTGTATTTGGCCGCAATGTTTGAACTATTATCAATATTACGGTTTGTTGGTCTAGAGGTTGAATTGTTCTCTTTTTTAACAATAATAATAATAAAGAGAGTATCAGTACAGTACAGTAGATAAGTATATGTATACGTATATGTATACATGAAACTTTTTTTTTTTTTTTTTTTTTTTCATGAATTAATAAAGACAACAAAGATTGTGGTGTAAGCTTGTATTTTTTTTATCTTCTTTTTTTTTTTTTTTTTTTTTTTTTATTGATAGTCAACACGTAATTGTTATGAATATTTTTTTCACACTTTCACTCAAAGTTTTACACCTTGGAATATATAATTAATAATTATTGTTATTTTTATTACAATACAAATAAGATGAAATAAATTGATAAAAATTTTTAAGTTTTTTTCTTATGTTATACATACATAGTTTTGGAATAATGAGGAGAGAAAAAAAAAAAAAAAAACTTGACGAGAAAAAAAAAAAAAATTATAATATTACATGAATAATTAAATTCAATGGGTCATTATTTCATTGTTTTAAACGGTAATCCAATGTCTACCCTAAATTATTCAATACCATTCGAATCTTAATCTTCTTTCGCATTCCCGTTACGGTCCCCATTCTGACGGCTCCTACACATCGTCGATACAAAGAAAAATAATAAGAAAAAAAAAAAGAACACATATTAATATATTTAGAGTTGATGATTTTTTTTCTTTTTTTTTTTTTCATACGTTATAGAAAAACGTTTACTATTTTGAAATCATTTTCATCTAAAATTGCGAATTTATAACAAAAAAAAAAAAAGAAAACATAGAAAACATAAAAAAACAATTAAAAAAAAAAAAAAGTAAATTCATGAGATTTTTGATGATTGTTAATAATTTTAGTTTATTACAAAGCCAGAATCTGTGATATTTGTTTTTAGTAATAAAGTAGTGAATTTGTAGTGAATAAATTTTAATACCAAATGCCGATGTTTACCGTTTACCTGCTGCGGGACCTTGAGGCCGATCTTGATTTGGTTCTGCGTGGGCTGCGGTCTTTAGATACGGACCTGGCCTTACTGCGAGACCTGTCCCTATCTCGACCACCTCTGCTGCGAGAACGGCTTCTTGAAGCTGAACGAGACCTGGAGTGCTTGCTGCGAGATCGTGAGCGTGATCGAGACCTAGAGTGAGACCTACAATGAACTTGACATTAAAATATGGATCGTTTGATCTGTGCCTATGATTATATGTTTCGATATATATTTGATTTAGAACAATTTTTTTTTATTGTGTAAAAACTGTTTGTTACCAATTCAAGAGGCATGCTGCTTTCTCTGAGCACATATACTTATTAATATTCCTATTCCCTAGTCCTTTTTTTTCTATTTCCTTCAATGATAAATAAGAGAGCCGATTTTTTTTTTTTTTTTTTTTTTTTTTTATCTCCCAAAGAGAAAATAAAACGGCTGATTCTTTTAGGTAGGCTACTACTTAATTACTTACCAATTAAATTCATTTCATTTTAAATTGTCATTCTTCGTTATAAAATCAAACTAATATTGTAAACGAATTTATTACTTTACATGGCTTACTACCGCTACTGTAAGTTACGGCAGTTTTGAAACCAGAAAATAATGATATTATGCTCCGGCAAATTAAGGTTTTTTGTTTTTTCGTGTTTCAGCTACCTTCCATAATAAACAATTATGCTTTCTTAGCATCATTAGTTTGTTAGTTTGTCATCATTAAATTATGAGACTGTATATTCTCTTCTCTTCAACGATATACGATTGTATATATGTAATTATATTATATCAACATGCACCGTTAAATATTATTAATTGGTAAAACATTCCTACCTATTATTATTATTATATTATTATTTGATTGTAATTTAGAATCGTGAAAGAGAGTACTTGAGTGAAATATTCTTGTTAAATTTATACATGGACGAAAATGACTAACCAATTTCTTTGTTTCTGTATGAAGAAATAAACAGCAAATGATTTTATCTTAATTTGATTCCCCTAATTCTTTAAAGGATATATTTTATGGATAGTATACCTCACATCTGTATTAGCTCATTCATAGCATATCCTTCGAAGAATTTCATTCAAAGTAAAAATAAAAGCATTTGTTATCATTTTAACGCATGAGAAAAAAAAATTTTAAAACGAATTTAATCATTTGAAAATGTATAGTCATCAGTACAGGGTTCAAAGCACTGAAACCGGTCAATTTAGGCAAATATCTGTGTATGGAGTATCGGTGTTTTAGAGTAACAGTTGTAATTTTCCATAAAATTTTGATCTTCTCTAAGTTTGATAGTTACATCAGTCAACTACTGAAATTAAATCATTTTCGAGTGATATTTTGTACTCAAATATTGTTGTAATGAAATGAAATGAAATGAAAAAAGTGTGTTTCTATGAGAGTAGAATAACAACGACTGTGAAGCCTTTGCGTACTGAAAGGTGCCCTAATTCCAAAATCGCGACTAGATTGGTTAATCTTTTTCGTCAACGATGGTATTTACATCGGAGCCTCATTCTAGATTGTCGATTTTATATTATATATATATTTATGTTTCATTTACTTCTCGAAATATCTGATTACTGTGTGTGTGTGAGTTTTTTTTTTTTTTATATACCATAATTTGTGGCAGTCTATAGTAGGCGGGTTGAGTACGCGAAGTGACGGCAATTGGCCAGGAGAATGGGAGAGTGGGCGAACACATATGCAGACGAAATCGCGCGAGGGTCAGATGGACGGACGGACGGACGTACGGACGGACGGAGAGTGGCTAGACGAGATGGCTGGACAAAGAATGTCTCTCAGTGACGGGTGTACGGTACTACCGACGACTAGGCGCGAACTGCGAGCAGATAGAAGAAGAAGGCTGGATCTACCAGACGTGCCGAGGTGAGCAAACTCTCTGTCTAGGGTGATGTCAGTGGTCAGTGAAGTACCGAAGTGCGCAGAACTAGCCACTCCGTCAGCCATGTTTCTCTCTTTCTCTCTTTCTCTCTGTCTCTCGCTCTCTTTCTCTCGCTTTTCTCGTAGAGTGCAGAAGGTAACCCAAAGTAGGTGGGTGCTCTACGCTGTAACTCTACGCAGTGTGTGTGTCACAAAGTGAACCCAAGTCGAATCTCGCGAGAATCTCAGTAGATACACATTTCTCAATGCGTGTGTCTGTGTTCAGCCGCATCTCCTATAAATAACGGGCAGGATTACATCGGCTTCGTCCTTCTGCCAGTTTACCAATTTATTTTCCTATCAATCACTCTCTACTTTTGCTCTTTCTTTCTTTCTTTCTTTCTCTCTTTCTCTTTCTCTTTCTTTCTTTCATTCTTTTTCTTTCTTTCTTTCTTTTTTATACTCGACATTTTTACTCTGAACCAGTTACTCAACACATTCATTTCATCTGTCTATACTTCACCATTCACTTACATCTCACAGAGATTACTGCCTGGTAGGGGTCCAACCTGTTTTTCACCTCAACTTTATCCAATTACAATCAAGGGTTTGTGAATATTACCATATTTTACGATAATAATATAAGTTCCATCCGCACTTAGCAGATAGAAAAAAAAAAATGACTAACTTACTTTACTTCAGTTTGCAGAAACACCTTTTCATTATATAATTTAAATAAATTATACAAGTATATAAAGTTGAAAATTTTTCATTACCAATCGCCACCATTCGTCTCTCTTATACTCAATTCTCCAGTTTCTAATTTTTTGGTTTTTTTTTTTACTTTACACATTATATAACGATGAAAAGTATTTAGATATTTCAAATCACTAAATCCAAAGGACAAGCGATGAGAAATAAAAAAAAATTAATTAAAACCTTTACTACCACAATTTACTATAGAAAAAGAAAATAAATTAAAGATATTTAAATGGTCCAATTATTACCAGCCATCTTTTTTTTACTTTCTCACCGTTATTTTGAACGATGATTATAAAAACATGACTCAATATTTTACCTAGTTTTTATAACTTATAATTAGCGTGCAATTAGGGGGTACGTATCCAACGTTGGTAAACTGAGTTTCACCTTGCTTTCTCAAAAACAAAATATTCAACAATTCAAAGATTTCATTTTCAAGAGAACTATGTAGCTCAATATCTGCGCTAAGCAATCAGATGATACAATATAAAAAAAAAAAAAAACAAAACAAAAAAAAAAACAGAAACTCTTCCAATACTTGAAATTAGACGTAGTTTTAAGTCTCGCAGACCCAACTAGTCGCCATTGCATATGAATGCAGAGAATGAATCTCTGTTCAATGTGGCTGCTGATAAATATAATATCAGAAATATTCAATACTATTTTAATGATATTAATTGACCTGAAAATAGATGATTTTTTTTTTTTTTTTATCTCACTTAACAAAAATAAATATATAAATAAGTAATTTTGATAAGTGCGAGAAACGAACCTGCGCCTGCGAGAACCGCGATGTCTTGGACAGTCTCTGGCGTAATGACCTCTCTCTCCGCATTCGTAGCATCGATCTTCAGGATGAAAAGGTCTTCCGCCTCCACGTCTTGAAGGACCGCCACGATCTCTCAATCTTTTTCCATTCGAAGGTTCAACTCTTGCTCTTCGTCCGCAAATAGTTCTTCCGTCAAGTCCCCTTACCGCGTCTTCGGCGTCGCGAGGATCCTCGAATTCAACAAACGCAAATCCAGGAGGATTTCTTGCAACCCAGACATTTCTCAAAGGACCGTAATACGAAAAAGCATCTTCCAATTCTTGCTTAGTCGCATTACTCCCAAGATCACCTACGTAGATCTTACAGTCGGATGGGTATCGTGACATCTGTTGAAAATTTTCTCCATTTTTAGACTTTGAACCAGTTGACTCGGACTTTGATAGAAAACGGAAGAAAATTTCGAGAATAAATTAAATTTATTTCTTTATTTCTTTCTTTATTTCTTTATTTCCTTCTTTTTATTATTAAACAAAAAAATTATTAAATTTAGATTCTAAGGGTTGTTATAATTCACGCGACAACTAAGCATTTTACTTCATTATATTATACTCGTTTAATGTGGGCGTTTCATTTTCCATTTTTTTTTTTTTTTTTTTTCATTTTATAACATTAATATATGAATATATATTTTATAGGTATAAGTATATCTAATTTACGCTATAGTATATAAAGAAAAGATAAGAAAAGAACAGAAGAGGAGAGGAGATGAAAAAAAAAAAAAAAAAAAAAAAATGCTGAAGAATGTGTGAATATCGTCGAAAATTATCTACTTTTATGTACATACGAGAATTATTGATAAAATAAAAAAAATTGTTAATCTCAGGAAAGAGACAAAACCGAGATTGCCAGTGATATGTAAATAATTTCGACGGTTGCAAACGGCAAAGGAGCGGGGGGAGGGGGGGCTTTTTCAGAGTCACTATGCGATAACCTTCGGTATATTTTTTGCGTATAATATAAAGCGAACATCGAGTATATCTAATCGGGTTGAAAATTTGTCAAGAAATATATGAATTTCAGAATTTATGGATATAAATGAACGTGTAAGGGTATAAGGAAAAACAATTTATTATCTTTTCTCTTTTTATTTTAATTTTTTTTTTTTCTTTTTAGTTTCTCTTTTCTTATACTAGTGTATGATTCTGAACGCCATCTTTGCGATTCATGGAAGCCGAACGTTAAAATCACTTACGTTACTTTAGTAATTAATAATATTGATGTAATTATATGTGTATATGAATAAACTAACCTTGTTCATTATTGAATCACGTTATCGACCTCATACGTGCGAAATATCTTGGATAAAACTTGATCCTTTCGTCGAGAGAAAAAAAAAGGCCGGCTGTTCTCAAGCGCGGCGTCACCCTTCCTATACCGCTATCGATCACGACACACACAACACAGAACACAACATGGTGGCGGTCTCGAGAATTCGGAGCGGTCTCTTGGTGTGCTACGTCATCAACGGAAATGGTCAACGACGCCATTTTAATAATTCGATAGGATGAAAGGCGGGAGAATTTAATATTTATGAATATAAATACATTTTTAATAAAGCATAATACGTATATAATTTGACAAATATGGTATAAGGTGTTTGAATAAATACATGATACATGATTAGATTAAGAAACGAATCGCACTGATGCATGCGATATTATAAAGATAAAATTAGTGTCTGTCTAAAATCGATCGTGAATAATAAATAATTAAGAGGTCGTTTAATATATCGTTTCAAATTCCATTGTCTGCGTCGCAATATATATGATTATTATTATTATAAATAATTCAATTGTTTTTGTACACATAATATGCGTCTTAATAATATAATGTTTTGATGAAATAATGTATATAAGGCGCCTAATATTTTCGGCCCTGATCATACGACTCCCCGCCCCAAAGGCTCGCTATAGCAAATTCCTTCTGAAGTCAGCGATAGAACAAGGCTTGTTTTGTTTTCGGTACATATTCGCTATTCAGTAGCTCCGCTGACTTGGTGGACGATGGTGCTGCGAGAAGTGTTATTATAGATCTGTTTATTTATTTATTTTTTCTCTCTCTCTCTCTCTCTCTGTCTCTCTCTCTCTTTCTCGTATGAGATACCGTCCTCTTTAAATGAGAGTTAGTTTTTGTTTTAAAACGTGAAGTGAAAATTGGAGAATAGTTTAATAAATAAAATAAAATATTAAGTAATACCCGAAGTTTAAATATTACAAATGAATTTTATTAATTAATAACCATTAATGTTCAGGCGGCTTTTCGGCATTTTATTTTGCGATGTACTATGCATAGGTGAGTTTTGCGGTAGGTCGCGCATCGAAAGAAAAATGACTTCCTTGAACTTGAAGGCTAGCGACCCCGAGAGCATTCTTACGCTATTACAGGATCTCGCCGACGTACCTTGCGATGTAGTGCAACAAAAATTAAACAGCTACGTAAGTTTTAGTTTTTTTTTTTTTTTTTTATAAACAATCAAGATTACAGTGACACTAGATTATAAATAATTATATAACCTCAAATATAAAAAATATGTTATTTTCATTCATAATATATACGCAGCTTTTATTCTTGGCTACTAATGCGCGTTTGTATGTATTTATGTTTGTTTTCATTTATTACCTTACCGAAGTGTGTGCCGACGACAGTCTGTAAATATTAGGTAAATCCACTCAAAACACCACCTAGTCGTTTTTATCTTTTTATTTCTATTCCTTGACGACGTAGTTAGTTATTTCCGAATTTAATTTCCGTCACGATTTTTTTTTCTTTCTTTTTTCAGTATAAATATTTATCGATGTGTGTTCGTATATTTTGACAGAAATTACCTGTCACTAGATTCTCTATAATTAATTTTCAAACCATCTGCGCCAAATCGGGTTACTACAACTTTTTTGTTATTTTTTCCTCGATATATTATTATGACGCGAAATATAGTTTAGTTATAAAATAGAATACATTTCAAATAATGTATTCGAAAGTGAGAAGAATTTTTGTAAATGTTAACATGTAGCAACTCAAACTGACAGATATTATTCGATTTGTTACTACTACGTGTAAAACGAAGAAAAAAAAAAAAAAAATTTACCATTAATTATGGTTCAAATCTGTAATTGTTTGTACAAGTATGTAGTTTGAATTGAATGTGAATTTTCTCAAACCCACGTCACTTGGTTTAGTCAATAACCAAACTACACACATCTTTCAGCACCGTTTAGCAGTCCAGGATTAAAAAAAACAAAAAATCAAGAAAACAAGTCGTATAGCATTTTAACTTCGTACACTAAAGTCGAGTTTACATTGTTTACAGAGTTTTTCAATTTTCTATCAATCATCTACTCTGTTTGGGCTATGTCATACTTGGGAGTCGAGAAACTAGAAAAAAAAAAAAAGATAAAATTCTAACTCGAAATTTCATTCCATGTAAAGAAATCTACCCAAGTTTACGTTATCTTACAATAAACAAAATTGTAAAAGACATTTATCATCGCTTCTTAATAAATTCAGAGTTTGCATGAAAATTTTTTCACTCATTCTCAAAACGTGGGAGATAATCAACTTTGAATGATTATTTTCACAAATCGTATGGTTTTTTTTTTTTTTTTTTTTTTATCAATATATTCTAGGCAGTAATAGGGGTGTATACATCTTTATACTGTGAGGAAATATTCTGTTGAGTTAGTTTTTTCACAGCTGATCATTTGTATTTTTTAGATATAATTCAAAATTATTTTACATTCTATTGACTTTGCTTTGCACAGATTAATTGCACCTAAGAAAAAGCAGTTGTCTTAGGGCACAAGTCGCATTGCTCATCGACAAATTTACTGGAAATATTCTATATCGATGGAATTTTTAAGCAAACCGAAGATATTTGATGAATTTTATTTTTAGATACAAAATTTTTCTATTTTAAACCACTCATTTTTATAAACATTGACTAAGAAAGTACGGCACATGCTCAGAACAATAAAAAGACTGAGTTTATTTTTATATAATATTAGTGTGCCCCGAAATAATATAACTTTAGATTATTCCTTCCAAATTTCAAAAAGTTTCAATGAACGATGTGACCTGTACCATGAGACAACCACTTTTTCTTCGATGGACTCAATCTATTTAGGGCAAACTGCATAAAATCTCATATAATTTTGAATTTCATTTACAAATACTTGTAATTTGTTGCAAAGAAAGTATAAGTCTATAAAACTTATTGGAAAACAAATATTTGCAATGTGTAGTAAGAAGTGTATTAATTCATACGACTTTATAAATTTGTCTATAAGCCATTATTATATCAAATTTATGAATTTCAGTTACAAGCCACGACTGGATCAAAAGTGGTATTCCTAGCTCCGATTCTGTTAGAAACGGAGGAGATGGTGATACATGTAGTTGGGGAGAAGATTCTTGAGAGAGAGCTAAGGTTCCCAGTAAGCCAATCCAATGTAATATTCAATATTTAGGTATTTTCTCTTTGTGTTTATTTATGTGATAATTTGACACTTGTTTATTTTTTTACACTCTGCCTAATATACCATTATTTCACAAAGCTATTTGCTGATTTGTTATGCTTCTACTATTGCAATGTGTTTAATATTCGTAATAAGAATTGAAAAATGTTGCTCTAGAGCAGCTTGGCTTTCATTTACGTAAAAAATGATATGCATTTTGATAATGTATTCGTTATTTTTGCGTTATGAATAATGTCCCAGTTGATCGAACGCTTAAGCGACCTTGGTGGTATACGAGTTATGAATATCAATTAATCAGGAACTAAAACTGGGTTTACGCTGTTTTGATAGTACCACACGTGAAAGATTAATCTATGGCTATGTAACACATAAGCAGTTTTGTTTGGCGTGTATATCAGATAAGCGGAACAAGTCAAACATCACCTCATTAGCTGACCCCCAGCCGCTGCTAAGCGTCCGCACTTTGAAAATGTTATGGGTCAACATCTAGCCTTTTCATATTTTACTCTAATTTTTAACTATGGAGTACACACGTCATATATTATATGCTGGATCTGATAGTACATAAAAGTACTTGATTCTTTTATATCAACATTACAACATGATCAAGACAGCTGATAATCAAACTATCTACTACATACATACTCTCCTACTCTTACTTTCGCTAATTCAATGACTGAAAAGAAACGAGTATTATTTTCATTCCAATTATTTTCGTAATCCGTTAATCAGCTATTCATATTTTCATTACACTTCACCATCTTTCTTTAACATGCATTATAAATTATTGTTCATCTTATATTGCACTAGCTGCGACAATAGGAGATAAATAAATGAATATATAAATTGATCCTGACAGGCAGCAGAACTGATGGATCTGTTTTCCAATGCCTTACGTAATGCTGGTATACAAAGTACCGAAGGTCATATTATTCATAATGTTTTAATTAGATGAATATTAGATGTTGCACATCTCACCTTTTGTTTTAATTACATTCAAATTATCAACACATCTGTCTTATCTGAGATAAACAGTGAAAGAGTTGATAGAAAAAAATAGCAGATGGGAATTTGCAGAAGCTTCTGTTTCTGAATATATCAGCCGTAATTCTCGTAAGTTGATTTACGTTTTGATTGTTCAATATTTATCATATTGCTCAATAAAATCCAATTGGTATAAAATTGATGTGATTTTTTTTTTGTGTCTAGTGTAATGAAAAGATCTTTTATTTCGATCTAATTTATCACACTTTTCTGAGTTAGCTCAGAAAATTAATTTTTTAGGCTTTTCTTCTTCACATATGCATTGATTTTGATATATTTAGCCACTCTCAGGCTTATATATTTATCATATTAGTATAAGAAGCTTACGAATTATCCCAGGAGAATTGGCTATGTATACAGTATGGCCAAAATCGTTTTAATCATATATGCCGTACGTTTTTTTTTTTTTTTTTTAACTGTCCACTAAAGTAATCAGACTTTTAGTAATTAGGAGTAATAAATATTGTCCATTTACGTTGAGTATTACGGGAGTTTGATGTTTTACTTCGTGGTATAGATTTCTAGTTAATTAATTAAGTTGTGTAAGAAAGTATACCTAGTACTTCCATAACAGATGAATTTTATGTTATTACTTAAGAGCGTCTTTTATTAGATACTTGCGATAATATGACTCATGAAAAAACCAATCTCACAGGGCCATTGAAAAAGATAGCTATATATAATAGAACCTCTTCTAATCTTATCCTAATCCGCCCTCTTCTACTCTAATATAAAGATGGGCTCGTATTTTCTTACGTGTTGAAACAATCTAGGTATCAAAGTTTACCTTTCATTGATCAGACTTATCAAACGCATTCATTCTTATTATAGTTTCTTCGTACTCGTGAAAAATTCTGAAATTAATTTCGAATGCTTTATTTGGGCTGTCTGTTCCTTTATTATGCATGACATTCGAATACTGACATGATAAATTTATACCCGGTGGTATATTTCCTTCTTATTCTTAATAGCAGCATAATTTAGTATCAATGCATAATGAGACATCAAGTGCAACGAATAAAGGTTTAATAATATGAAGCGTGCTTATTGTTAGACTAAAAGTAAATTATTTACAAGTTTTATTGATAATTCTTGTTTTGATAGATCAGTTCGAAGCAATCTACCACTTAAATCTGATTATATGAGTCATTTTTATCTCAAAGTACGAAGAATCTATTTAATTCCATTTATAGCTAATACGAAAGGTAGAAGAGTAAACAGATCTCATCATCGGGAAGTCAATCATGTTTTTTTTTAACAAATGAAACTATTTTCAAACTTCAGCCTTTTACAACTTCATTTCAATGGCCAATGGAAAGAAGAGTTATTGAATTTCTATGCTTCATTAATAAAATGGCATAAAAATAAAATTTGAGTGATAGCTGCCTTAAAAACATTGGTAAACAAAAATTGATTAAATATAAAAGGAAGCAGATAGGTTTAAAGGTCTACGGAAAAGCAATTATCTAATTAGAATTAGCTTAGCTTACTCAAGCAATTGAAGCAATTAATGTCATTGGTAATTGCCAAGACAATAGTAACATTAAATATTGGTGGAACTCATGACCTTCGATCATGCGACCACTAATGGTCTAATAGCCTTTTGTACTATTACACGTAGCCTCTGTATAGCTTGTCGTTAAATGAATATGTCCCCTCAATTGACAATAAAATTAGTTCAAATACTGCTTGATGTCTGGCCTTTGAAACTTAATGTTTTCATTGTATACTAACAATTATGTTATAAATTTAGGCAGGTCCTCAAGAAGCGCAAAGTAGGAAAAAGTAGTGAGTAGTATAGCAAATTTTGACGACTGCTTGATTTAAATATTGAGACAAATCATTTAAACATTGATTCTCTTTTTCTGCTGCATAAAAATATCCTCATTCATTATTTCGGTAAATTTGACCACAGCAACAGTTTACCGAAGCCCAAATTTTGCTAGTCCAGAATTGTGCTATTTCATAGTTCAATTCATATGTATCAATGATTTCTAGTAACGATAGCCTGTTTAATAGCCATTTGTGTTTAATCATCATCAATAATTGTGACCCCCTAATATATTAGTCCATAGTCTGAGATAGATATTGATCAAATAGTGTTATGTCTTTATATTATATCAAAATAATCTGCAGATAACGACTTATTGGGTAGGATATTTCCAGTAAGTGTTTCCATCAATCAATTGAATGAAATCATTTATTGTGTATCTATTTATCGATTAGATTTTGCAAAAATTAATAAACGATCAAAACGTTCAGGCATTAAAATCCAGTTTCTAAACTGTTCGTCATAATTTTTGATGGTCATTTATTCCCCCTGCATAAAGGCATTATATAATAAACCTGCGCATGCAGGGTAATCTCCCTTGATAATATTGCTAATCAATATTCTTGAATCCCTGTTGTAAACTACTAGGAGCATCCATCAAGTTATGAAAAGATAGGCCATACGTTATGGATACAAATTTATTACCATGATATCATTTTTGAGAGTAAGATATTTGTTCAGATCAAATTGGTTCTTTTGAAATCTATGCTCTTGAATTTGGCTGAAAACACTACGCTATGTTTCAATGGTTTACATCAGTTCGAGTTACTCATATCAAACTTGTTCATAAGTTTATACCTATGTAAGTAATGAGTTTTCTCGATATAATTGCTAACAAATACTATACTCTCGACTATACTTCAGATAATAATGCTCAGCTATCACAGAAAGTGTTCATTCATTCTTTTATTCTTTCTTCATAAAGAAGGGGCATAAGAACTTATTTAACATAACAATTGCCAGGTCAACAACAGGTACGATCCTAAATACTTTGCAGTATCCATTCACTTACAAAATGCATTCTTGTAATACGGGGCCACCGAATGTTACACAAGTTTCTCTAGGAATTTAAGCGCTTTGTTTATCGGTAATCAATTGTTAGATAATACATTTGAACATGGTATGGAAGTGTGTATGAATGATATTGGCTGTTTGCTTTCTAATAATCACATGAATTATACAAAAGACGTTTTTTTTTTCGGATCACAATCGTTTCCTTTACAATCTATAAATGTACAAGTGTATAGATGTTTGAACAAAATTCAATCACTGTGTAAATTGCTAGCGCTAATTGAGAGTATGCTAATGTGAAAATTACTTATCATTAAAAGTGTTTCACATAATAATTTAGTATCTTATTATTCAAATGAGATCTTATGAATCTCATCATATTATAACATTAAGAAGCTGTATAAATATTACCGAACGATATTACTACCAGCAAGTAACATGGATTCAGTTAATAGCGAATGAATTGTAAACACAGAACAACTATATTTTGGACCGAAATTTGTTATCTAATTATTTGCTAGTCAGATCTTTTTACGATACAGATCTGTATATATCCTCGTATCAAAGAATCAGTGGTAAAACTAACATGCGATTCAAAGTTTTCAAAAATAGAAAACTAAACTCCACAATGTAAACGAATTGAGGAAAGGTATCTGAATAATTTGTGCCCATCATCACCGTGTGATATTGATTAATTTGACAGAAGTTGTTATGTTTATATTGCCATTTTATGGAGTATTACGTCCAATGGACAGTGAGGTAATGTGCTTGTAGTAATCCAAGCCATATAATCCAATTTAATAGCATACGTGCAACGCAGGCAACAAGTCATCCTAGCACAGGCGTGTCTGATTGAAAACTTGTCTATTTATACCTATCAGTGGTTGTAGCAATTTATATATTTTTTCATAAATTATATGAAACCACAGAAGCTACCCATAAATAATTTAAGCACGTATTATTGAACATATCACATGAAAGATACGCGTTATATGGAGACAAAGTAGTTCTTTTACATCTTTCTTATGCAAATCCCCTATTCTTGCATAACGATTGTCGACATGTGTTAATCTACAAATATCTATAAATCAGACTGAACTGATCTGGCCTCTTCTTTCTTTTCAATAGATTAGAAGTAGAGTTCCAACTATTTTTTGCTTTTGTTTATTATTTCAAGTCAACTTGTATTGTAATTGTTTCTGAAATTTGTTTTTCTCTTTTATTATAGTTACTATTAGCTATGATCATCGGTCCAGAATTACTTCTACACCCTATTTGCTTGTAACTTCATAATCTTTTATCTGCATTGATACTGTGATATTTCGACGTCACAGTTTTTAAGTACTGATAAGTTATCATCCCGTATCACCAGTGCGTAGTTTCACTAACATATTTACTTTGAATTAACATTAATGTGTAGAAAATTATTTGACTTGTAATTGATTATTCTTATATGATTAAATTTTAAATAAAGATAAACATTTCTTTACACAAATTAATAAAATATTCATTTCTACTCAACGGGAGGGTGTCTGTAGTATTCATTTAGTATCCTGATTTTTATTTACAAACAACCAGTCTTCTTCTGCTTGTTCCAGTTAATAAAAATCAATGTCTTTTAATCTAGGTCTTAAGTACTTCAATGTCGTTGTGTAAAATATAGTTATATCTGCTGAATGTATGCTTTTGTATTTATTTTGTACTAGTCAATGATGCGTTTATGTCATTCATATATTTCTGGATTAATAATACACAATTATCTACAAGAAGTATTTTTATTTGTGCCAGAATCGAAATTTTTTTTTTCACATTTGTGCAATGAGGCTTTGAGACCAATACCTTCTTTGACCTGAATAAAATGATCCTAATTAACTTATGAAACTCTTTTGTTATATCGAATTATGTAGCAGATATATTCATACTTTGTACATAGTTGTGTGTGCTTGAAATTGATTTCAAGATTGTAAGGCTACAAGTGAGCACCTATATTTTCAGATCCTTAATCACGTTCTGCACAGAGCTGTAAAACATCGGAGGTCCGTAACTGCAAATTCAACAGAACTTGATCAAGAACTATTGCAGCATCTTCATTCAGTTGTCGATCCAGTACCGGATCTGTTTTTATGTATTCCTGTTCAGCATCCTGTTCAGCATCATATTGCCCTTGTTGTGTGTCTGATAGATTATGCTGACAGAGACAATGCCGAATACATGTGCACAGAAATCGTCCAGGAATGCTTCAAGTAAATTATTTTCATTGTATCATATCGTAAAAGATATTCTCTCTTTCTCTCTTCTTTTCCCTCTCTATAACGCAAAGTTATCAGTAGCTCTCGCTATATATATGCTCAAGGGATGTCTTGCACACTAACTCATCATGAAACTCACCAGATAATAACTTGACAATGTATCTAACAATAATGGTGTTTTTCTTCATTCATACCTATATTTCAGAATCAGTGCATGTGCACAATTTGTTATTTTGTCGCTCCCCCAAAGCAAAAGAAGTGATAATATTCAGCATGTAGCAAAGTCTGCTAGAATGAATAGCATGATATGTTATATGAAAAAAAATCTTTCAGATATTGTCTGGGCATATTATTGAGCACCTTACGATGCCAAGAAGAGACACGATTGAAATTACAATGCCAAGCTTTACTTGCCGTATCTAGGAAACTGTTTACACATTTGGGTAATAAATTATTTCATTTGCTAAACATGAATGTTTATCAAGCTAACAATGATGTGTACCACCGTTCAATTGGAAGACTCTGAAAGGTTGGGCAGATGCTACAAATCGACCTTTTCAGATAACTCTAGTTACAACTAGTTTCTTGTAGTCTTATATTTTTTACAAATTTATTTACTTCCGATCGCACTTGATCTTAGATTTCCTTAAAAATCATTTTTTATAATCCATAGGAGACTTGTCGGATCTTCTACGAGAGATTATGGCAGAAGCGCGAAAGTTAACTAATGCTGAGAGGTGTTCATTGTTTTTACTTGACCCCGAGCAACAGGATCTAGTCGCAAAAGTGTTCGATGGTGTTTCTACGAGAGATGTAAGCAATATTGCTAAACATCACTCTCGTCCCAAAGTGAATACTAACATCATTTTTTTTTGTCGCTATTCTTGACTAATCAAATGTAAAAAAGCTTTGTATCAAACACAGTTGTGTTAATATTTATGAGCGAATTCAATCTATTCACAGTCTGTAAAGGAAATGCGGATAGCTCGTGGTCAAGGAATTGCGGGTCATGTTGCGTCATCGGGAAAACTTCTCAACATACGAAATGCTTATGACCATCCATTGTTTTATAGAGGAATAGATGAAGTTACGGGATTTAAAACACGAAATATTTTATGCTTTCCTATACGAGATGAAAATGGAATTATTGGTAAATTCATATTGTCACTTGTATCGCCTAGAATTTTGAGATCTGAATATTAGGTCGACAATCTTAATCAATGAGACTATGTGTTTCTTATTCTCTAGGAGTAGCCCAGTTGTGCAATAAGATGAATGGATTATATTTCGACGTATGTGACGAAGAAGTGGCTACGGCGTTCAGTATTTATTGTGGCATATCGATAATGCATAGTATCGTTTATAAAAAAATTCAAGATGCACAAGCAAGGAATAAACTCAGCAACGAACTCATGATGTATCATATGAAGGTCGGTATCAATAAAATATTAAACATTATCTGGCACACATCCAAATTAGGTCATTAAATAGGGCTAAACTAATTTATGCAGAATTTCTTGTGATAGAAACTGGTATTCTGATTAAATTACAAAACTAAAGCGTTAGATCGAAACTCTGAATATTTCACACGCCTGGATTTGAAAAGAGAGAATCACGATGCCCAAAATTCTTCAAATACTAACTACTACGTGATATTAGATTAGTTATTGGATTAAAAATACACGTGACAATCATTGAATATAGTTTTTCCTCTTTTTAATCTTACCATTGGTGAATGCAGCAGGTAATGTAATTATACTCTTATATAACAAACATAGAATGAGACAGAACTTCTCCGTAGAACTCCTATTTATTTTTATTACTTTGTTATACTAATATATGCTCGTCTTTGATTGTTTTCCTGTTTTCAAAATTGTCCGATTAGAAATGACATCAATTTGAATTTTTTTGACATTTATTCAATCATAAGCCATGAACTGATATTCAAGAAGAAAGCTATTCGACAAAGTTCATTCAAATTAATTAAATATCTTAAATATCGAAGCATGAAATCTTCATTCATTATGCATAACGTAAAACAGCAATGATCAACAATTCGAATTTTCACCTACTTTTATCTTTAATGTTTTAGGTGGAAGCCGAATCTGTTCAATCTCTCTTGAATTGTCGTGACGATCACAGTATTAAGGACTTTGATAAATTTCACTTTAGTCCTCGCAGCGTACCTTACAAACATATGCCATGCTATGTACTTAAAATGTTTAACGACTTAGGCTTTATTATGCATTGGAGAATAAAGAGAACAACACTCGCTAGGTAAAAAAAAATTCAATAATCTTAAAATTCATTTTGTGGATAAATTATCCCAAATAAGTATAAATGAAATTATTTTGCAGAAAGATACGCCTCTCATAGTTTAAAAAAATAATTTTCTTGAATTACCAAATAAATTTCTTTACAGATTTATATTATTCGTAAAAAAAGGATACAGAGATGCGCCTTACCACAATTGGATCCATGCTTTTTCAGTCGCTCATTTTGCTTATTTATTAATAGTAAACTTAAATCTTATGAAAGATGGCTATATAACTCCTTTACAAGGCTTGGCATTCTTGGTATCTTGTCTTTGTCACGACATTGATCACAGAGGAACTAACAACTCTTTTCAAACAAAGTGTGGCACTGTTCTTGCCAGTCTTTACAGTTCTGAAGGATCTGTTATGGAAGTGAGTATCACTCGATATTAATCATACATTATATAGTAAACAGTCTGAACAATTAGTCTGCGCCTAGCGTAGTGATGAATAAACTTTCATTTGGGATTAAAGTTGGAACAAGAATTCAACGAATACCTAATATTCCAAAACAAAATGATAATTTGCGTTGCTGCACTCACTGAATACTAACTAATATTTTCTAGAGACATCATTTGGCCCAGTCAATGTGTATTTTGAACACTGACGGTTGTAACATCTTTGAGAGTCTATCCAGCGAAGAATACAGCGAAGTATTAGATTTGTTGAGAAACAATATCCTCTCCACTGACTTAGCATCCCACTTTCGTACTGCTGAACAACAACGTGAAATGATTTCAGCCGGTTACAATAAAGATGATGCGTCACAACGTAGGCTTCTTCTAGCCATGTTTATGACTTGTTGTGATCTTAGCGATCAGACTAAAAATTGGAGAGTCACAAAGAAGACAGCGGTATGTGTAGTTGAATATTCATGTATACATTCTAGGTACGGAATCGAAATTTATTTTAGTAATTGAAGTACAAATGAATTAATTATTCGATATTTTCATTGTAGGAACAAATATATGATGAGTTTTTTTCACAAGGAGATTTAGAGAAGAGTATGGGCACTAAACCTATCGAAATGATGGATAGAGAGCGTGCCTCAATTCCAGATCTTCAAGTACAGTTTATAACGAATCTTGTATTACCTCTTTTCAGGTAATTAGAATTTTCAATTGTTTGTAGAATAATTTTAGAAATTTTATTCTAATTCCTGTTTATTTAATTCTAGAAACTTGGCAGATATGTTTCCTTCGGCGCAACCTCTTGTCGATGTTATTAACAATAATAGAGAGGTGTGGAAGTTGGCGAGTGATCTTTTTCAAGAGCATAGTCAAAACGGTACCAAATCCATGGACATTCTACTCGATCCAACATTAGAGGATCAAGTGCTCAAAGCATATCAACAAAATGCTGAGTTTGAAGACGAGACTAACTCAGAAGGCATTGAAAATACAGAAGATGTTGAAATTGGAGTCACAGACGAAAATTAAAAGACCACAAAAAAGTAATTATTAATATTACAAGAAATCTCTGATAACATTTTCATCCTAGTATGAAAAATTTTTGAAGATAACAACCAGAACATAAATCATTTGATATTTAGATTCGCTGATTACTACTGCGTTATCACAATATGCAAGTAAAGATTCTTGATTGCACTTAGCAAACTAGAGGATTTTTGAAAAGGAAAATGAAATGAAAAATATATCAGAAACATCTCGGTCTACAAATTTTCGCTGAATTTGTTTTTATAGACATTTTACTAGGGTGTAGATTTCAAGTTACTTCAATAAGGTTGCATAAAATTCTATCTGGCTATAGGTAGTGAGTTTTGGATTCGACTTTGAATAATTGGCATATTTTATCTCTGAAATATATCATAAAAAAAAAAAAGAGCAAAAAAGAAAAAAGAACAAATTATACATATAAAGGTATATATTTTTTGATGGTTTAAATGTGAGATCAGTGTCAAATAATACGAGTATTAAAATTAATTGTATAGAAATTAGATTAAAAATAGTAGAATTGTCGAAATTTATTGGCATCATGGCTTTAGCAAAAGTAGCCGTTTAATGTCAGTATTCCATGGCCAAATTAGTAGGATGCGTTGGAATATACCGAACTAAACGTGTAGTTATGAACAATGATAGGTATATATATATATATATATATATATATATATGTATGTACAAAGGAGGTAGAATATAGGGTATAAAAAAAAAAAAGAAAAAAATTTAGGTATTTAGGGAAATAGTGTATTAGAAAACTGTTTTTTGAATGTAAATGTTTTTTTTTGGTCCGCACTGAACTCTAACTACCTAATATAATTCATTATCCAGTGAATGAATAAGGTTTTTTTTTTTGCTGATAAAAATATTCCATAACGAAGCTACTCGCGGCTAGCTGATTATGATTGAAAATTTGTTTTCCTCTACGCCGCGTTAAGTTTTGAAAAATATTTAAATTTTTCAATATTACGGAGGCTCAAAAAGAAATGTCACAATTCTAAAGTATTAGTTGAATTAAAATTGTGTCAGGTAGGTATATAGTTGTCATTGCATTTTAGTCAAATTTCAAGGCAACAGACTAAAGTAATGTAAGTTAGTAACTCTATAAGTCTTAACACTAGTGAAACAATAATAATTGCTCTAACTTTTAGTCAAAGTTCAGATAACGAATTTTGAAAATCAGAAATCAAGAATCTAATTCAAAGTTTTAATATAAAATCTCCATATCATTATCACATTGATGATAAAAAATTGTGGGAATTTCATGCTGATAGAATAATATTGTTACACTTTTGAGTGATGATTGCAAACGTAAGCCTAACTAGTTGCACATACAGAGAAAAAAAAAAAAAAAATTGTTTTTGGTGCTAATGCTCAATTTATGAGTAAAAATCGGCTATAAAATTACTTGGGATTGCAATTGGGAGCGCAATGTTAGCTACAAAATTTTTATTCATTTCTCATAGATATTTATGTGGCATTTCATGCCAACTCCTGATTCTCAGAGTCAGGCTTCAGTCAAGCAGGCATGGAATGTCGCTTTTACATTATAATATGTATTGCCTAAGATGAGAGAGACTTTAAATTGAAACCACAGAGATTTGAGGTCCAATGATTCCTAATTATATATTCTTTAAAATATTGAATCGTGATTCGGATGGGAAAATTGTTTCATCTACGTTTCTTGTCTTGACCAAAATTATTGATGATTTATTGTCGAGCGATAAATACCATTACGTGTATTACGCTTAAACAAAACTAACAACTTACTCCATACTATTGTATTTCGAGTAGTTTACTATTTGGAATATATTCCTATACTTTAATAGTAGTATAATAATAGAATATAATAGAACTCTCAAATTGAAAGTATAATTTAATTGACATACTACTTTTGTAGTTGTGTATACAAATTTTATCAATTTTATTGTAAATAGCTCAATATACTACTACTATTACTTCTACTACTACTACTACTACTACTACTACTACTACTACTACTACTATAATAGAATAAATAACACAAAAAATATTAGATAAATTCAACCGCTGAAAATGGTCTGAATATAATACCTAATAATAATAATGTTTCCTTAATACAGAATTACTGTACAAAGTCATGAATCATATAAAATATCATATCACTTATCAACTAAAATATAATAATTATTCTAATTTCAATTATCTAATGCAAAGCGATGGAAAATTGCAAATACCTATATCAAAGAGCACAGGACAAATAATAACGATATAATCTATATCTGTGCCAAGAAAACAGTGATCTGTAACATCAGTTTATTTTACATTTCATTCGTAAGTTCAATATTACTATATAATTCATATTAAGTTAAGGTAGAAAAACTGTTTCCATGTATATCTATTCGAAATTCATGTTGTTGCATAGAAATTTTATTGGTATGTCGAACCATATCATTAATTTTATGTACAATATCAGGCTTTGTAGATTTATATTATTAATGTATATGTATGAAAATTTGTATATATTTATTAATTATTATTAATTATTATTATTATTATTATTATTATTATTATTATTATTATTATTATTATTATTATTATTATTATTATTATTATTAATCTGTATATTGCTGTTTAGAAACAAAAAAAAAAAAAAAAAGAAAATTTAATTCTATTATTACTTTTAAAAACTTTAGGCATTTTTATCAAGGCTCAAATATTTGCCTATAAAAATATGCCTTATTAGATACTATACATACTTAATGAAGATTTTTATTGTTAAATGCAAATTAGTTTCTCAGAGCCAAAAACAAAAAACAAAAAAAAAAAAAAAAAAAAAAAAAAAAGAACAGAAAAAAAAAAGGTAACAATGAACAAAAAAGAAAAAGGCAAACATCATTTCAATTATTGTGTAGCAATTTTTGTTTATTTGTCATTGTTATAATTTTAATGTTTAGTAGACGGTAGTATTACACACTAGATATTTCTGTCTCAAATAACATAAATGATAAATTGTGATTAATGTTTAGTACGAAATATGTAATATAACAGTAAGAACAGTCTTGAAAAAAAAAAATGAAAAAAATGAAAAAAATGAAAAAAAAAAAAAAAATAATAATAAACCATTCTAGTCACGCATATAATATGATTTGTATAAAATGTGTAAAATTACACGATGTATACATCCGAGTACTTGAGGTATTAAATATTTTTCTTTCTATTAAAAAAAAAAAAAAAAAAAAAAACCTTGTAGTTTTTCTTTTTTTTCAACAAATCCGTAACTATAGGTATACCTATTATAAAAGCTGACCAACACTCGTATGAGTATAAGTATGCCAACTCTTTATCAACTCTTCGTATTCTAAATTCATCAATAATTAAAAATTCCACAAGGTCTTTGGAAAATTGATAATTATTATTCAATGAAATTGAATTTCGCGCGCATTATTTCAACATCAACGCTTCTTTACCTACACATGATAATTCAGTTTTAGATGCTAGATTAGGTTGAGAACCACTGAATCCAAAACAAAAACAAGTGAAAAATAAAACCGACATAGGTGGCGCTGACTGTAACGATTCAAACTGAAGAAACGTTATTTTCTGTGGAAATAAAGTTAGGAAAAAGGGGGTTCGGGATGCAAGTGAAGTGTTGCTGCTGCCTTCAGCCTTTTAAATATTATAACATAATAGTGTATTAATCGTAATTATTATCTCTGAATTTATTGTTTTTCAACGTTTCCTCTTTTTTTTTTTTTACCCCACGTTAAAGTATTATTAATTATATTATTACGAGTAGTTAAATATTCAATATTTAATATTAATTAAATTCTATCCGATTACGTACATATTATACCTACGGAATAAATGCCACTGCCCCACACGGCTTCGCGCGATTTATCATAGAAACCGCGCACCAATGTAACGAATGGAATATACACAATCTGCACTACGATCCTGCGTGAATATAAATTAATAGAATATCGCCTATCAGTGTGAAAAAAAGGGAAGAATATTATTTAGCCTTCAATAAAAAAAAGGAACAAGGTGCAAACTTTAACGATCATTTATAAATAAATAAATAAATAAATAAAAATTATATAGAAATACATACATACTCGCAATTTAACCGGCTATCGAATATGTATGTAATTATTTAGTATTTCCATATCCCTGACACACACACACAAACATTTTACACATTTAATACCGATTATTCTTTTTTTTTTTTTTCTTTTTTTCTAACCTAAATTCGAAAAACTTAAAAAATCTTTATCTAAAACAAGTTCGTACGATATCTGTCATAGGATCTATACAATGATGGAGGGTTGGACAACAGAAAGAGTTTTCAATGCACTGCGCAAAGACCTAGAAGATTTGTCTGAACTTTGTGATAAAAATGAGAAAGAAATAACCGATACATTGAACGAAAATTTAGAATTTTTTCGTAACATGATCGCTCAAGTACCAGACGAAAATTCTGCTCCTTTATTACTCAAAACTCCAAAAGCTAATGTCAGAAATCAAATACAACGTATAGAAACTATTCACGAAGATGAAACAGTAGAGTTTGAAGTTACAAGAACGGCCAGCATCGCGCATGAACTAAAAGTAGAAATCAATGACGAAGATGATAACACGTCCAATCGTAGATCGAGAAGGACTGCATCTAAAAAAGCTGCTAGCAGCATTAAGCAACAACAATCTTCAACTCTTAAAACCAAACTTAGAAGACCATCAGAATGTGATGAGGGCATTGCAGAAAAGGTACACAAGATTAAATGTTTCTTTTTTCTCGCTATTTAGTATTTAATATTTGCCAATTTATCTTCACGATGTTATTTTTTCATTCAGGAAACAACAGAGAAGTACAGCAGTTCTGAGGACGAAGGATATCGACCTACCAGGCAGTCGAAAACCAAAAAAGCGTCCGTACAGAAGAAGAAAAGCGACAAAGATTTGGCGCCGGCGGAAAATAGGAATGGAACTTTTGTATTGGAAAGCGGAAATAAAAATCATCGAGAATCATTGGATAGCAAAGAAAGAGTGTCGACTAGTAAACGCAAACATGATGAGACTAGATCACCTTCTCCGCAACGTAACGGATGTAGGAGCACTAGAACACGCAGCGGAGAACCGGCTGCCAAAAGAACCAATGTTATAGATGAAAGTATAGAAAAATCCAGCCTTGACGATACCTTGGAATCTTCTATTTATGAAGACGCGATTGGGAGACCGGCGCCGATTCATAATTCAACTAAGATTATCGATACTACTGTAACTTTGGAACCCAAATCTAGAGAGCGGTCTAAAAATTTGAGACACAAGTCTCGGGAGTTAGACGATACTTTGAAAATACCAAGCGATCCAAAGAATAATTTAACTGTTACATTGGCAACTGCGACTAAACGCGGAAGAAATTACGCTCTTAATGAACAGGACGATGAAGATGTTGTCGATTGTACTCCAGAAGTTAAAAATATGATTAAAGCTAGTATGCAGACTGGGTATCAAGCCAAAGGACGAGCAGCAAAGAACACGCACAAAGCAAACCAGCTGTTTAGTCCATATGCTACAGATTCTGTTAAAAAACGTGTCGAAGCCTTTGAACAAGCCGGTTCTAACAGTCCTAAAACGGTTGAGATCGACGCTCCGACTCGATTAACTAGAACTAAAACTCGAGCAATGGCAGCTGCAGAAGCGTCGGTTAATATAACTCAAGCTATTCAACCTGTACAAAGTATTGCACAGAAATTGGCTCGCAAATCTTTGGCTAAAGCAAAGAAAATTTCACTTGCTAAACAGTTCAAAGACACTGATGATAGCAAGGAGGTAAATAACGAAGTGGAGTAATAAAATTTAATCAATGTTTTCATTAATATCTTCTTTCATATTCATTCTAATCGTAAATTTCGAATTTCAGCCTTTTAAACTTTCTTGGATGATAAAATTCGTTCAGCTTTTATCTTTGAACTGATTAAGCTTGTATTCTATTTCTTTGAATTTCTTGCTAGTTATCAAAGTCGAATGTACCTTAAATTCTAATGATTGGTAAAAACTGCGGAGATTCTGGGTGAAAGATTGTTTATTTATATAGTTTGTATGTTTTCTTATAGAATGAAAATTCGTGCTATGCGCCAATAAAACCTAATAGATTATTTGCATCGAGTGAAAAACTGATGCAAAGAATGCAATTGAAAATAACACCGATAGGAAAAAGTCGTCTACAACAGCCCATGTCTGTTAATCGTATGCAACACACACCTTTGAATGTGCAGCCTCTTTCCAGCGTAAGGCTTTCTCTATCTATTTCTGTTCTATTTCTAATTAAGACATTAAACCTTAACAAGATCATGATTCATCATTCGCCTCATCATTTTTCATCATGTTATACTCTCACAACTCTAATATCTTGACGATAATTACATTTCAGCACTCAAAGGCAATGTCTGCATCTCGTACAAACATTATTATGAGTGTAGACTCCTTCCTTCAACCTACCAAGCAAGCTCGGAAGCTAAGTTCGGCGGATAGAATTGAAGAGAAAAAGAGAAAAGCCAATGAAGAAGATGTTAGGAGAAAAAGGGAAGAGGCGTTGAAGGCTTTATCAGATGAAAAGAGAAGGTGAATGGGAGATTTTGATCTATTCAAACTCTTTAGTAAATAAGTCTTGAAGTACTTTAGCACATTATTTATTCTATTTTTTTTTTTTTTTATATTTAATAGGAAGAGAGAAGAAAAAGCGCTGAAGAATAAACTGGCTAGAGAAGCACAGGAGAAATTTGATCGTGAGAAACGTATGAAGGCTGAAAAGGAGAGAGAAGAGAAAGCAAGAATTGCATTGCAAATGCAGGAGAAACAACGCGAAGAAGCTGAGAGAAAGCGACTCCTTCAATTGCAGCGTGCACAAGTTCGTTTTTTGAACTGATACTGGCTTTGCTGAGATAGAAATTTGGTTCCGAATCTTGGAATGCATAAAGAATGATTTATTGTTTTATTTTCAATGATTGAAAATATTATACTTTTGTTCGTTTTCAGGAAAAAGAAGAAAGACGTAAACAAGAAGAACAGTTGCGGCTACAGCGATTACAAGAACAAGAAGAAATGGAGCGTCAATTGGCCGAACAGAAGCGAAAGGAACAGGAAAATGCTGAAAAACAACATCAACGTCGTCATGCAGAAGCTAAAGCGCAGCAACAGGCTTTAGCTGAAGCTGCAAAGTTTAAGGCTCAGCATCCAGCGAAGGTAAATTTGGATATAAAGTCGTTAGCAAAAGTTTGTATATAATTTAAAAGATAATAGTATTTATTCGTCGTAAAAATGATCATCGGCCATTCATTATATTAAAAAATGATAACTTTTCTCCCAAATTAGCCGACGAAACACTTGATGAACAACACTCATACTCTACCAAAGCAGGTGCAACTTCCGACCTCTTATCAATTAGAAAGTGAAACTGACGAAGATGATGATGCGTCAGATACTGAAGACGCCCCCAAACACCCCGTTCCCTCTTGGGCTACTGGTGCGTATAAAAAAAATCTTGAAAGTTTATTAGGTATCTAAGTATAATTCAAATTATAATTCTATATTTATTATATATTGCAGCTCATGCTCGTAAAGAACAACTGAAGTTACAAACTTTTATACCGGCATATGAAGTGCATAGGTATTTCGATAGTAGACAATGCACACCAGATCTGACTAAAATATTTGAGGCGATTGATAAGAGACGATTAAAACGCACTTCTAGTGCTATATGGAAGACACCACCTCGCTACTCTATGATGTATACAGAATAATCAATCATTGCATTTATCAATCGCGACCCACAACTCAAAGCAAATTTTATTAGATTTACTTTCACTTTATTTATACGTGCATATTATTAGCACTAATGATACATATGAATAATATTATCGCTAGGTGTTTAGTGATGGTGGAAACACTTACCTACACCTACTCGTAGATGTTAAAATTGGTTCAAAAATGAATAAGCTCAAAGTAAATAATATGATGTAACGAAAAGTATAAATCCATTTGATAATAAAACTTTTAAAGCTACTCAAATTTTTTAAGTATCATAGTAATATAATCTAACAGACTAACTAACTATTTGTTGATTCAATAAAAGTAGAGTAAAATTATTTTTTTTTCTAATAGTGCCAAAATGAGCTTTATTCACACCAATTAATCGCAGGAAATTTGTTTCACGATTAGTCAGACAATTTCTATTTAATTTTTATAGTTTTAAATATTATAAACTGTTTGTGTATTAAATTTTAGTTTAGCTTCGTAATAATTGTTTATCTTATCAGTAATATACATCATATTATTAGTTTCCCATTAAGTAGAGAACATGAATTTCATACTATAGAATAAAACCAATATATAAAATTCATTTTCTTCAATCATCAATTTAGATATTTTTTTATGAAAATATCAAAGTTATCCATCACAATATGTGATCATCGAATTGTCAATGCAAACAGAATGATCTATATAATAGGTACCGATAAAAATACACAACATTTTTTATTTTCATATCGCTTCCATTTCTTAATTTTATCGCACCGTTTAATGTGAACTTCTCGATTGATTAGTCGGTGAATTGTTTTCTGCTTCAGTTGATTTTTCAGTCTTAGTTTGTGAATTTCGGTGAATTTCTTTCGTTGGGACTAGCATACCCTTCGCTCTGAGTTTTGGAAGTATCGCACTATTGAGAATGAAAAGTTTTTTTTTTAATTATTTTAAGAAAATTCTCAATTCTTATTCTCAATATTCAAATACAATAATTAAATGAATATAAATGTTACTTTATCACAATATCAATATTATTATTTAATTGTTCATTTGAAAAGAGTATTAATAAATACTTACGGTATAGATTTATGTATCAGCGGTGGAACCGGAGGTATCTTTATCGGTTCTAATTCATGTGTTACTAGATGTGTATATACGGGAATCTGGATATTAATGATATAATATTCACGTGAGAGACACGAGGATTTATAATATAACATGAAATTACTTTAGAACTATATTTTTATGATTTTTTTAAACTAATACTTACGTAAGCCAACGAACTATCCAAAACTGGTGGAGCACCATAAGCATTCGACCGGGCGGGTAGTTTGTAGTAATGCCCAAGTTTAGGAGAGGACAATCTCGTGCCATACAACATATATCGTTCATGTTCTGGTACTTGCTTCAGCATTTCAGACTCCTCGGTTTTACCCTCTGATTTTTGTTGCATTTTACCTCCATTCAAAACCTTTTCACATAAAGGTAACGACGATGAGTATACTAGCTTCCCTCGCCCCCATTATACCCAAATAATTTTCAATCTAATTATAGTTTAATTTTTTTCTAAATAATATAAATGTAGAAAGAGAAAAGTAGAAATCATTTACTCAACAATGAAAATAGATGTATAATTTTTGATATTGTTCTTTCACACTTGGACAAATAAACACTTTTTTACCTTCATCGTAGTAAAACTTCCAACTCCTTTAATGTCGGGAGGCAATCTGTACGAATGAAAATACATTTGCACTGAAGTATTTGGAAGTAACGTGGACCATGGTCTGAATGTACCCAATGTTGAAATATAACGTCCGTTCAACGTCCACAATCTTACTGTATGATCGGAACTACCACTAAAATGGAATTTAACTGATAGTATATTTATTTCTGTTTTAACATATTATAATAATAAGTCAGATCGAATCAATATTCATTTTCTTTCTTTATCATATTCAAAAATTTATTCTGATTTGATGTAAAATATGCTTATCTTAGTATTAAGAAAAAAAAAAAAAAAAAACTTGTTTATCAATTTTGTACAACGTCGAATGACCAACGAAGGAAATTTTACTATTAAAGTATTTTATTTCCAGACGGGAAAAAAAAGGAGAAAGTTTGATTACCAGTACCACTAAAAATTACCTAATTATCAACTTTGCTTCTGGTATATATTGAAGAGTATTAACAGTTTTACGATGCGCACGAACTGATGAAAGTAACATTGGCAGTGGCTGATTTCTAACAGCCCTTTTCGCACGTCCGTCTATTCTATCTTTCCACAAAAATGGAAATTTTAATTTCAACAGTGCTATGCACAACTTTGGAGGATTTGGCACAACATAATTAGAGAGTAACCAGACTTTTATGTAGCCAGCCGTATGACCTAAGAAAATGGAATCGGTTTTCTGTTTAATCAATAGCATTCGGTTGCCAGGAATAAGTTTATCACTATGAAATTAATTATTTCTTGAGAATGAATCAACTTTTCAGAAATGAAAATTTCACTTGATTTTCAATTGTACTGGGAAATCATTGAATATATACAGATTCGGTGATCTTATGTTAATGAAATTTATGTCGAACCTGTGATCAAGTATTTGTTATTGAGATCTGTCGCCAACGATATGGCATAATCACCCGATGTATGAACAGCGGAAAAACTGGCTAAAAATCCAGCTGCGGGATGATGAGTCCATACTTGAATCATACCGTTTTCTAATGATAAGATCAAAGTGCCGATATCAGGGGCTACAGATCGTGCGTTAAGAAAAATCATTGAATATACACCGACTACTCGTGTAAAATTTAACGTCGACTCTCGATGTTTAGATAATTTGGTTTCGTCATTGGCACATTGGGAGTTGTTTGATATCAAAGCTTTTGGGTTCGACTTGATATTTCTGGTCGTTGGTGCTTCTAATTTCTCCTTAATTTCCTTTTTGTATGATATGGCATACCTGCGTAATGGTATGCATCATAGCATCATTAAAAATTCAGTTCATAGTAAGCTGAAAAGATGAAAATATGTTGAGAAAATACTCAACTTCCCGTTGGATTGTTGACATGATATCTTCTATAGGGCTGCCCTGTCTCTAGTCTCCAAAGAATCAGCTCACCATTGTAAGAAGCTGTTGCCAGAGCTTGAGGATAATTAACAGCGGTGCAAAGCACATCGTCTGTGTGTCTAGTTTCCCAGCTTTTCTTATGCACACCTGTTTCTGTGTCTGCAAATTCAGTAATGTGCCGATTCCAGCCAGTACAAAGTATTCGGTTCGATAGCCAGACGATGCTAGTTATTTCACTATTTGGCAATATTCAGATCATGTTTTGATATGTTAGAACACTTAAGTTTCAGTAATTTAAGAATCAGCAATGAACAATCGGTATTATATTGAATACTGATAATATCACATGCCATTGGGCTTCGATGCTCATACTCCGTATACAACTTCCAGAAGTGAAGTTCCACATTTTTAGTGTTCCATCCCTCGCGCCAGTGAGGAGTAAGTGGTTAGACGTATCGAAACTGGCGGCAGTTATTTCGACTGGAACTCTTTCGCCATATACCAAATTATAGTGAGCTTTTTTGCGGAGATGAACGCGATGGCCCATCCAAGGGTTCCAGACTATTATGCAGGAATCCAAGCCAGTTGTAACTACCTGATGAACGTTAGACCTAAGAGGTGATATCTTGAAGCTTAAAGATCATCGAATAGACGTTTATGCTTACAACTTTGAATAAGGAATTGTACAGAACACAGCTAACTGGTTTCGCGTGTGTATATCCATCGGAGGCTTCCTCATTGATCACATGCTCACATGTTAGTATGACGATTTTCATACTAGCAATGATCAGTTTTTGTGTTATTGAATTGTACACAACAGACATTGGAGTATGTTCGCCAAGTTCGCTTGGAAGACCATTATAAGTCTGTTAAAAACGTATAATATTCATCAGAACTATTCCGTACAGAAATTTAGTTGATTTCTGAAGAATGATCTTTGACCTGAATACAAGTCTGGGATACGACATCCCATACTTTGATACATTTATCTTTTGCCAGAGAATATATTCGATTTCCAGCATTTTGTGTAACTAATGCACAAATTGTTGCATGGTGTCCTTGGAGTATACAATTGGATTTGTTAGGAACAAATGGATTCCAAACTCGGATTACACAGTCTGGGCCTCCTGTTACTAGGATGTGCCCTTCTGCACAAAAAATTTAAACGAGTCAGCAAGTTAGTTATGATTTGAAGTCAATTGAACTCTTGATAACATAAATTAATGACAAACCTTCACAAAAATCGAAGCATGTAACACCCTTTGCTACATTAAATACGTATTGCATCTTTGTGCCAGTTGCATCGCTGAGAAAAACTGAACATTCGGAGCATATACCGCAAGATATAAAGGCTCGTAGATTTCCATAGTATCCTACCTGACGCACCCAATCGGAGTGAATGTTCCTGAATTCTGTGACTTTCATACCTTGGAGTTCGCCCTAGTATATTTCAATTTATTCATTACTCAGCTATCTTTAATGGAGTAGGTATCTTACTGACTTATTCAGTGTCATAGGTATGTTACTATTTGTTGTCGGTGCTAACTCTTGCTACAGCTTCATAGCGTAGATGAATCAAGTCTCGTCGCGGAACGTGTTTGAAAGGTCCCTTTCCCAGTGGGCTGAATGACATCACTTTAACAGTCCCTCCCATGTCGCCCAAGACAATATATGAGTTCTCTTTAATATTAGGACTAAAATAGTAGCTCATGCATACAACTGCATTCTCTAAACTTGATATCTACAAACCAACAAGATACAATTCAAATGTCATACATTTAATTGAATAGTCATCAACAAATGGCTTCATTTCATCACGAAGGTGAAAATTATTCTTTTAAACAACGCTATGCACCTACTATTACTCTGAGATCAAACTTCTTTGCTACAGTATCGTAAAATCGAAGATCGCGCTCCGAAGAACTTGTACAAACTATCTGGATGTCTGGCAGCACAACCATATCAGTTATAGTTGTAGGGCATACTTTCAGATACGCTGAAAGTTTGAGCTTGCGATTTATCAAATTCTAAAAACATTCCACCTTTCCTCGATTAGTAAATTGGAATTCACATTCACAAATATGATTGTAAAATCTCTTACGATTGATGGAATGAACGCTTCGCTCGTATTCAAGATCCAAAGACCAATAGTTAATCACGCCATCCCTACTTGCTGTTAGATAGCAGCCTTGTAGAAAGTCCCACGTTCTATCCTAGAGATGGAAAGAGTCTTCAAAAATTTGAAAATAGATATCGCTGACAATGAGACTCACGGGATGAACTTCCGGGCAGAATGTAATTCTGCAGATAGCACTGCGATGATTTGTTTTTTGTACCTCTGGCTCACCAGTTAAAGGTAGCTCTAATGTTTGCCGCTTAAGAGTGGTGTCTTTTTGTTGAAATTCTAACAGCAAATAAGTAATAAACTCATCCCATGTCGTATATCCATTATTTTTCACATTTATCTAGTGGAAAGTTTTTCAAGATGATAAATGATCGTACGAATATTGCAGAATGTATAACTGAATGAATGAGGTGCGAAGGAGTAGAGTATACTTTGGAAAATATTTATCATAAAATATTTTCAAAGGTGCTTCAATGTCTGATCCTTGAACAGTAAAAAGATACAAGGATGTGTAAATTTTTTCAAACTCCTAATCGAGCGATTAAAACTTTCACATTTTTGGATTCTCTTTCTCCAGTGGCAAAAGTGATGAATTATTAAAGTTGGGAAACATGCCTTTCTAAGCAAAGTCCGAAACTCTTCATCTGTAATGTAAATTTTCAATATACTTCTAAATGCTTCTTGGAGTTGCGATTCGCTCAATTCGTGGGATTCAGTGGCCTACAATAAAAGTCAGAACAAATAAGAAATAAACACGACAGATAGGATTCGGAAAGATATATCTAATAAAGTAATATTTCTATATACACCCGAGAGATTCACACACTCCTACGCAATTAGAAAAAAAAATGACCTGCGTCACAACTGACCATGAAAGCCTCGTGTAAGTTTATCAAATTTTCCTCTGTACATTGTTCTTCGATGTTTTTTTGGCTGCAGAATTCTTCGAACTGCCTCGAAATACTAAATAATTATGTTTAGATTAAAATAGGGAACGGCATTGAACATTGTAGGCAATCAATTTCTTAAAATCCAAGCCTTGTAGCAAATAATACTATGATTTGTTTTAATTACAAACTCAATATCAATACTTATAGAAAAATGCTAACTTTGCTTCCTCCGTTTCCCTCCAATTATCCATAATATTCTATTATTATCAGCTGTACATGGGATTGATATTTTATGTATATTGTCAAGATGATATTTGTATACTCATAATATTGTATACAACATATATAGTGAATGAATAAGCTGACTGTGGCTACTACTATTCACTTATTTCATATAAAAGCGAAAGATCATATCATATCATATCTACAAGATGTTGTGAAGATAACGTTATAATATTTCATTATTGAAAATTATTCTCAATCAAAGCTAATAGTACTAATTTGAATTCTCAAAGGTTTTTATTTCTCTTTGTATCAGAGACAGGAATAATCAATAAGCATATGTCAGGTAGAAAAGGTCATGAGTTCTCTACCTAGTAATCAATATTATACTACCCTAACACAACAGAGGATGAATAAAACTTGTTACATTTTCTAAGCAATGGATCCTTTATATTTGGGAATCAGTTTATTTAATAGACGCAAGTACGAAGAATGTGCAACCATATGTACTACTTTATTAAAAAAGAATCCATTGGATCAGGTGAGCGATAAATTAGATTCGATCATATATTTCAGATAAGTCTCTTAGAAGATTACTAACATTAATGGTTCAATTTATTTAGAATTAACATTTATTCTTACGCAGGCAATCTGGATCCTCAAGATGCGGGCTCTGACACTACAAGTATACGTGGATGATATAGAAGGTGAAGAAGAAGGAATAGCAGAGAGTATTTTAGATAACGATACGATTGCCTCTTTGCCTCGACCAGGAACTTCTCTCAAAAATCCAGGAACAGCATTAGTAGGACAAGGTTTTCGACCAAAGACAGAATCAGGTGTGTATTGTAGTGTGTAGTATATTTTTAAATTGAAAGATTTCATGCAGACATAAACGGGAATAAATTTACTGTTTGCATCGTTACAGGCAGACCAGTCACAGGCGTAGTTCGACCAGCAACTCAATCTGCGAGATCAGAAACTATGGAACAAGCATTGAGAACTGCGAGATCATCGAAAACTGCAAGGCCTATCACTGCGAACACTGGACGTAATATCAGGTAGAATATTCTATACAGATAAAGGATCATTCAAACAATATATCCGTATCCTCGCTGATTAATTATTGTCCGTTAAAAACTGAACATGCTATAGAATGATTTTCATTATTATTTCAACGCAAGATAAGAAATCCTTTATGCCAAAGAATGAAATATTTTCAGACTTGGCACAGCGTCGATGTTAACGGAAACTGATGGACCATTCATTCAGCTTTCACGATTAAACATATCAAAATATGCGGCTCAGCCTGGTATCGCCAAACCGTTATTTGAGTATATTTACTATCACGAGCACGATGCGAGATATGTGAGTTGATATCTAAGCTGAGACACAGCTTGAGCTATTTTTTCACACTACCTTTTCAACATTCATGATGTTTACTCAGATATAGTTGATGAAATAAGCTTCATTGATATTTCAGGCTCTTGATTTAGCAGTTCAGGCAACTCAAGCGTGTCAGTTTAAAGATTGGTGGTGGAAAGTCCAATTAGGTAAATGTTATTATGCTCTTGGACTAACTCGAGATGCAGAACATCAGTTCCGATCAGCTTTGAAAGACCACAAAACGATTGAAACTATTATTAGATTGATAAGGGTCTACATTAGATTAGATCAGCCATTCGCGGCATTGGATATTTGCAAAGGAGGTCTAGACCATTTTTCAAATGAAGTAAGTCTTAATAAACAATGATCAAACATTTTCTCAAAAATGGTTTCTATCCAAACGTTTATAACTTACTACTGCAGATGGAACATTATTCGCATCTAGTGATTTACCAAGTCATTTTTTGCAGGTAACTATACTGACAGAAATGGCTCGTGTCTTTGAGGGCTTAAATAATATGCCAATGTCTATGAAATACTACAAGTTAGTTCTACAAGAGGATGCAGCACACACGGAAGCTATCGCAAGCATTGGAATGCATCATTTTTACACCGATCAACCAGAAATAGCATTGCGTTACTACAGGTAGAATACGATAAAAATTAGTCATCAAATATTCGAAGACCCTGATAAAAAGTAACGATGTTTTCCTGAAGAAAATTGTTATCATTTCTCAAAACTTCAGAATCTATATTTTATTGTTAGGCGACTTCTACAAATGGGCGTCTTCAACGCTGAACTATTCACTAATCTCGGCTTATGCTGTTTTTACGCTCAACAATATGATCATACTATATCATGTTTTGAAAGAGCGCTCAGTCTTGCAACAGAAGAGAACGTTGCTGACGTATGGTATAATATCTCCCATGTAGCCATCGTGAGTTTCATAATCATATTAATTTCTAAAATACAGATTACGATACTTTATGATCAGAATTTAGACCCCCATTCATTAAACAACTGTAAATTAAAACCACTGAAGTAGTTTTCATTTTATCTACATGCAGTGCGTTGGCGACACACAAATGGCCCATGAATGTCTAAGGCTAGCGATTGCTGCAGACAACAGTCATGCTCTGTCGTACAATAATCTAGGAGTTTTGGAGACTAGAAATAACAACATCACAGCTGCTCGGACCTATTTCCATGCTTCAGCAAATATTGCTGGCTATTTACACGAGCCGCACTATAACAGTGCGAAGCTAGCGTACGAGGTAAACTTTAATTTGAAGTTCAAATCTGTGAAATTATTGAAGTTGATTTGTGTGAAAGGAATCTAAAGTTGTTTGGATTCATATCTATCAAAACCCATCGAAGTTCCGCTTAATACTCTCTTAGCAAATATTCATTTCTTCAATTTACAGATCGGAGATCTTCAAACGAGTTATATTGTTGTTCAGAGGGCATTGCGAGCCTATCCGAATCACCAGGAGAGTGAAGAACTGTTGAAACGATTACAGAGGCGTTTTGCTCACGTGTGAAATAATGATCAGTAAATATGTGGACTTTGAGTTAATGTCTTTTTTTTATTGGAACATACGACTTAAGCTATTTTTTTTTTATAGATAGTATTATACATGTATAATAAATATCATTATTTTCATTTGACATTAAAAATAAAATACTTATAATTCTAGAAAATGCAAGGTGGAAAATTGATGATAAAGTTCATTTATTAGAATGTTCAATAATCCGGAAGTGTATACATTCGAAGGTAATTCGACTTTTTCGATACCACATTGAGGAAAGGAAAACAGGCTGAAAAGTGGTCTTAAATATTATAAGCCTGTTGATTCAACGTCAATATTTCTGGAGGCTTTGTGCAATTTTTATACAGTCTTAAGATGAAAAATCAATTAATTATCTTTTTATTTGAACTTTTTCACGTAGTATGAGATATCACTAGCCACGATATGACAAAGTAGAACAAAAAGATGGGAAAAACTGCTAAAGCTTTTCTCCCTGTTGGCTGACTGTCTCCGAGGAACGCCATCGAGGCTGAAAATATTATTATTTATATTAATAAAATTTGGAAAATTTTTAAATTTTCAATCATTTCAAGCAAATGTTTGAGAAAATAATGTTCAAAAAATGTAAAAACAGTTTTTGAAGACTGAATAATCCCTGTTTTCTAAAAAAATACTTACCGTACGTTGCCCAGAGAAATCCAATCATCGTAATAATAAATCTTAGAATAAAGAAATACAGAGTTTGTTCTACGAGCAATATAATTCTGCAAATAATTAGAGCTATGGTTGTTGGTAGAAGACAATATCCCAGAACACAAACACTCTGGAAAAATGATCTGAAAAATTAAGATAAGAGTTAGAGTTGATAAAGCGTGTCTATAAAAAAGTAGTTTAAGGATGATAATCAGACTTCTTTTTTTTTTTTTAGGATGTAAAGTTTCAGACAAATTTAGGAAACAGATACATCGAAGGCAAATACAATAGAATAGAATAGGATTTTGATGAAATGTAACTTACATATTGCCTCCCAACAATTTAGAGTTAAGAGTAACGACCATAGATCCGATCCAAACTATAACAAATACTTCAGCAAACTCTGGGCCACCATCGTTTGCGTTATCAGCATTATCAGATGATCCTTGTAAAATTCTGTTCATAAATAAATGAGTAAGAATAAGAATATTTTTAGTTCCTTAATAGAACATATAAGGAAAAATGTATGAATAAAAATTGATTTAAATTAAAGAAACTGTAAACTCACATTGCCATAAATGTACATAATACCAAAGGTCCCCAAAGATCCCCTGAAACATAAGCCAAAATGTTGAATAGTATCTCTAATAAACATCTGTTCAAATAAACTCACATTCTTTGAGTAAACTTTTTTTCTCCTTTGGATATAAAACGTGGTAAAATTTCTTTCCAACAGCTCGCACATCCCTGAGCTAGAAGAAAATATAAATAATATAAAATTAAAACAAAATATTGCCACTTTGATATAAAATTATTAAAGGTAACGCAAAGACTTAATCAAATTGTAAGGAACATCTAGCCAACTTACTACAGTGTCTCTAATTGGTTCGTCGAGGGTGTTGAAATCTGGTTCTCCAATATTTGCTTTCTGTCTAGTACCAACTGTCATCTCTCCTTCCACGTGTTGAGGATCAACGGCGTACATCGTGTCATCGTACATCTGCGAAAAGATATACATACATAGTGGAACTCTATCTATATTCTATTATAGTATCGTATAAGAACGCAGTGACACATCACTGAGAACCACCAGTTGTGTTTAATGAACTTAAATGTTAAATGACAGAACGACAACCATACGTGACCGCTAAAATTATTAAGAAATAAATAAACCTGACGGATTTAAGACCCCGTCAAAATATACAATCGACAATAAATATTTCTATCAACAGCGTAATATGGTTTATTAATTTACGAACGTCAAGTTTCGCCTCCTCCATGGTGGCCATGTTTGTTGCCGATGTGTTAATAAATAAATTAAAATCCACAAATATTCTCCTAGTTTATTATCGCTACACGTTAGATGGCGTAAGGCGTTGCAATTTCATCCAAAGTAGACGATTTCAAGAAATTTCAAGATGGCAGCATTTGAAATACACGTCGGTTTTATCCAGTTTTTTTGACAAGTTATTTGATATTCGTTGAGACAAAGGATAACTGGATGTGTGTAAATTGACCTTAAGTATTTATGCAGTTTTTATGTATTATTAACAAATAAGGTGAACAAAACATTTGGATATGCAGACCCGAAAGATAATCGCATGTTTTATCATACCTATCGCATTATGCGCGGCGCACGTGCAAGATACGACGCAAAACGAACCAATCAAAACGCCGGACTCATTTAAGCGCGAATCTGTTCAAACAGATCCAAATGAACTACTCTGTATCCTTATAGCGTAAATATTAATATTAATATAATTAATCATAAAACTTGTACGAAATTACAATTTATACCTTAGCTAATGTGTATCAGTTAAAAAATTATTCGCAAGACGTCGTGGCGAGCATTTAGAAGCTGTTAGAGGATTAAGAAAGATGGAAAACTACGAACGGCAATATAAAATGATCACTGTTCTGGCTGAAAAAGTTTTTTTTGTCATTCAAACAAGCCGAGGTATTTTAGAAAGCGCTGGTTTCGAGCCTGGTAATAGTTCATTTCCTGAAGACGTTAATCTGAGAGATGGTAAATCAAGGAATAATAACGATGATATAATAACTATTTTAAAATTTCACTTAATCATTAAATTCATTTAGTAATATATTATCAAAATTTTGAATATCTTTCATTTTATCATAATTATAATGAAAAAAATCAACATAACTTTGTATTTTCAGCTCTGTCTAATATTTTGGAAAACACAGCATTGTTTGGGGACATAATTCTGCATTTACCAGACATTAGCCACAGGGTATTAAACGCTCAACAGCAATGGGACACTATGATGCAATGGTCGTTGAATTTTGTTAATCTGACTCAACACCTTTTAGATAAATCTACTATAACGATGATACATCTAGTTGGCCAGGAGCTAAATATCACAACTAGAGAACCTGGCTACTTTAATCCATATTGGGCAAATGCTATTGGAGGATCTAGCGATAATGAGGAAACAAATAAAAAGCAAAAGAAAATAAATAGAAAGGAAAAGAGAAAAAAGGGTCCTAGAATGACGAAGATAGAGTTGTAGTTGATTATAGTCTTCAATCATCTCAAAAAGTTGAAATACATCTATTCCCAAAATTTCTAAACTATAGATTCAAAATTAAACATTTTTTATCAATTTCAAAACAGTGAATAAGAAAACTTCTTACCACAGTCTGTATCATATAAAATGTAAATAGAGTTAGGCATTGCTTCTACTGCAGCGTTATTCGGACATTGAAAAATTCGTTATTGCAAGTACTAAATGATGAGAAAAAATGAAGTCTTCTAAGATTATTATAAAAATAAGGAATAATTCACGGAGTAAAGAATATCGAGGATCCATAATTTTTAGGGTGGGATATAAAATTAATGATAATACCTATGCTCAATATAATATTTGAAATAAATAACACGATAGTCATTTGAGAATATTTCTTTATAATGAAATTCGAAACAAAATACTAGACAATCTTCCGATTATCATAATTCATAATATAAAAATACGATAACATATCATGTGATTAATAACTTATGATACATAATTATATTATTATGTAATAGATGTAATAATTGGACATATTTATACAGAATATTGTTATTCTATGAAAGATAAAGTTGGTAATAATTGAACTAATATAGGAACTCGACACAGTTTAATAATCTGGTTTTAATATCGTTAATTCATCTACCTGAGAATTAAGACTTATGTTACCTAATTATTGATTATCACTTCAACATGATTATACTTCGAGTATAATATTTATAATTAAATAAGAATGAATGCCAATAGTTATCGTAATATTATTATGTATATTTAAAATTTATATTTTCTACTTATAGAAAATTCGGCACAATTGTTGTTGTTGTTGTTGTTAATAAATATTTCGTTATAGAGCTACCAAAGACTATTACAGATTTATTATATGAATTGATACCAGATTCATTTCAATGAGCGGAAATTTATCATACGAACAAATGATTATGCAAAAATAATTTGCATAAGTGTTCTATAGACGTGAAAAAAATCGGAATTCTTCAATTACAAAATCAGAAATCGCATAAATGATGGATTGTAGCTATAGTTCAATTATATGAGAGTAATGAAATGCTGAGTACTTTGAAAGCTTTCTATATACACTGCAGAACCAGAACATCTGGCTGTAATCTTATTTTATTTAGGAAATCAAATTGCGACTTGGTCCTGGATGAAGTTTGGGAATTTCTCCAGTGATTTCGATTTCTCTCATATTGTACGCTTCAAGTTTCCCGAAAGTTTCGGAAACTTGTAAATCGTTGATTTCTATATTTATGAGCAATAATACTGTACATACAACGAATCATTTCATTTGCGCTAAACATGAAATTTCGAAAAGGTCATACATTCCCTGGATTTATGATGAGAAAAATGAAAAAAAAAAATGAAAAAAAAAAAAATAATAAATAAAAACTCAAGAATGTAAATTAAAAAAAAAAAGTATCGAACATATACTGGATTGCGTGCTACGTGGCCAGACGTCAGCTATATACTTCCGTTGGATGAGTAAAATTTCTCTTCTTCTCAATTAGGATCCCCGGTTATCGGGCGTATATATAAAACGTGTCGCGTGAGTATGTCACGCGATGGTAAGCTGCAGGTACAGTCAGTAAAATAATCAAGGGAATCAACTTCCCTCTCAGTTCTACGACATTTATAAATACTTTCATCAATTTTTAATTAAGCGATATGAAAAATAAAAAGTTGTTCAGCATATTATATGCTGCAAGATTTTAAATAAATAGTTGGATTCCACTTTACGTGGAATGCCTTTTCCGAAAAACTTCGAAAAACTTATTTCAAATATTTTCAGATTATTTCATCGTATTTTAGAATCCCAAGAATTTCTTTTGTAATCTCTAAATGTCTGCACAATATTGTGGTAGAAAAAAATTAAACCGGCTGGTCCATTGGTTCCTATATAGGGATGAGATGTGTGTCAACTTTGTTGAACAAGAATTACCAATTTATTCTTATTTCAGTCAATAAGTGACAAACCGATCGCCAGAAATACCATTATGATGTTGTTCAACGAATTTACATTTTTTCGCACTCCCAAATGTCGTTAGTGAATACAAAATACTCGGAATCCCGTTTATAATATCGTTTTCTGAAAAATGAAAGTCGTTTAACAAATCCTCCAGTTGGTTTAAAAGCCGCATATCAAACTGGCATATGATTAAGGCTCTCAAACTGGATATGGCATAAGTCCATTTTGTCAAAAATTACAAAAATGCATCCATGAAATCTACTCCATCAACACCTATTTCGTAATTTTTTACGAAATGATTTTCCACCACTTCCATTCTAAGTTCATATTTAACACCAGTATACTTTCGGTTTTTCCCTACACATCTATAAATATATTCATCTACCTTTTTTATTTTATTATTTAAGGTATATATAGTGATACTATATTATACAGTAGCTCATCCTTGAACTTGCGATCACGAGGTCATTAATATAAGTATCAAGTTTTTTTATCGTTTGTCAAGATGATGAAATCGTATAATAATCAATAAATGAACTCATAATACGTGTTATAGTTTTTGATGATAAAATTTCATAAATTGAAGCATTTTATTAATATTTGAATAAATATAATATATATCATCACCTCGGCACCTCAAGGACCAGAAATCCTGAAAGTTGTATGACCTCGTACTGCGACGGCGGATCCAATATGCATTCGAAGATTGCTATATACAACTACGACGTTATAATATATGTAGGTATGTATGTACCTGACAGTTTCAGGTACCAATAAATTGTCTCTCTTTCATTAGCAGTGGAGACGGTAGAAAGTGGTCAGCCAATGGTTGATCGTTATGGTGGCGACGGGTGCACCGTGAAATCGTGAAAGAGGGATCCTGATATCTGTAGGGACAATTCTGATCAGTGTTGGGCGAGCTGTTCTTCCTCATAGTTGTCAAGTTTTACAAAAGTTATACTTATAGAGATAGTGATTAAAGCTTATTTATTCATATAGTTGATTGAGCTTCATCGTAACGAGGTCCTACTTGGAGGAGTTCGAAAAGATCAGTTATGAAGCTACAAGGATCGGTGCTTTTGTGCACCGCATTACTGGTCATAGGTGATAAATATTTATTTTTTGTTTTACACAAGTAAACTTCACATGTATAATACGTGTTTTACATTTTTTTTTTTTAAGTATAATTGCAGTAAGATGATCTAAGTAGGTAAATTATAAGATACTAAAATATTTCATAAGTTCCTCTCGTCTCTGGTGTTCATAAAACTCGACTATGTAAGTAAATATGGTGTCGTGGTACCGCATGAATATCATTCAGATTTCTTGTATTTATACTTCCACCAATTATTCATTGAGCTTGTTTTTTTTTTTTTTTTTTAATATTTAATTTCACATCGTTGTGAATCGTAGTTGCAGTTACCGCATGAAATGAAGTTTTTTTATTTTTTTTTTATTTCAAAACAAGCCATCTTTTGAAAACTATAATGACTTTCCGGAATATACATGGAGAATTATGATTTACTATCAGGGATGAGATTTATTTTGATGTTTATTTGATTGTGCATTGACTAGTATATATCCTACGACGAATATAAAAAAATGTTGAGTGTTCATTTTCTTTTTTTTTTTTATGAAATCTCAAGAGAATACATAAAATTTTCAACGCTTTCCAATTCTGACTGCGTCATTGCATGCAACCTCGCGAGCCTGATGTAAAATTGAACTCTCCACGTGCTCAAACATTTATAGTATATAAAACGTAAAACATAATAGATAATACCTACTTCGATGGATTATATAATTTAATTATTTGTTAAAGCGACGAAAGTCGATTATTCATAAATGCATCTATCGTATGGTATCCCGGGTACAATTTGTCAAGAAGAAATACGCCTGAATATCGGTTTTTGTAATTTTTTTTATACATTCCTTCGATTGTTTATATCTTTAAATTCGGCACCCATATGGTAGAAGTGTGTAAAATAATGTATGTAAAACGTAGTTATAACGGTATTGTCACCTTTGGGTGCGTATAGACATTATATGCTACATGCTCTTGCTATATTTATGTATATACCTTCACTTTCCATTTATATATTATTTAAAAATCAAACGGTATCGATCGATTAAAATAAGCAGTTCATTAAACCATTTTCAGTTTTTTTTCTTGTTGTGTCCCAGTATATCGTTATCCCACTGAAATAGTGAATAAATTATATGTCTGATGCCTAAGTTTTGAAAATAAAAACATATAATAGTTTATTAATGACATAACAATCTGCAAGCCGGTGATCTCTCTTCTTTCGCCAGAATTAAAAGCCTCAAATTTTTACGACGAAAAATTGAATACAACTATTTAATCGCTTTTATAAATATGTAGTATAGTCGTGTCGTTAAAGGATATATATTTGTGAAAAAATTGAAACCCATTTCACGTACTGCAGTCCGGTTTTTTTTTTTTTTTAAACCGCAAGTAGTATACTGGTCGGTTGAGTATGCATAACTTCGATTAAACCGCTACCTTTCTGTTCTTCACAAATTGCGATGAATAACTAATAATAAAATCTCGAAATTATGGGTGAAGGTGTTATGCGGACGATATTGTGTAATTTTTTTATTTTGAAAGTCGATAATATAGTACGTAATCTATTGATCTAAAATATCTGGAATTTCGGTAAAGGTATAATATTATCAGAAACGTTCGTATATATGTGGAGAGCCTTGAGTTCTGTTTACGATCGTATAGATCACGTATCGCACTTTCTAAGAACGCGTCTGCAGCCTCTAAACGGATTTCTCTCTCCAATTCACGATCATCATTACTTTAGGGATGTACGGACAATTAGCGTTAATTTCCTGATCATAAATTGAAGAAAAAAATTCACACATATAAAAATATATATAATTATAAACATATGTGTTTTATTAGTATATAAATATAAGCCATTATTCTATACCTTTAATGTGGAATCATTAAAATCTTTAAGCATATCGTTTAATAACAACAGATGACTATCAAATGGCTTAAATCAAACAGAAAGAAGCCCCTCGGTGAAAACTTTCTCGCGTACCGGTTTCGATTTCGAGCTTCGTCTATCCGTTACTATGAAACCTATAATCACGGGAATCACAGTATAGGTATACCTACATACGTTACTCTTCAAACAAAACTTGGAATTCAATTTTCTAAAACACAAATTCAATCGATAAGAACAGTTGCAAATGTTCAAAATTCACTTTCACCTCCGTATAGTGAATGTAATTTTTTTTTTTTTTTTTTTTTTTTTTTTGCACTTTGATAATAAATGCAGTTGCGCGCCTGATATGCACGCAACCCAAGTTAACGTTGAATAATCAATTAGCTGTAAACCCAGAAGCGCGACGGCGCGAAAAATAATCATGTTTGAAAAGTAGGAGGATACTTTTTGCAAATAAAATGCGAAAATTGCGAATAGTGATGTAAGTATTGAAATTCTGAACTGGAGAGTGTGAAACAAGGCTATTGGATCAGATCAGTCGATTTATATGTTATATCACCAAGAAATATACGACCTTGGATTAAAACTGCGCAAATGATGTTGCTGACAGTATATATACAATAATTATTGCATGCTATACATGCAGAATTATAGTTATTATAGGATAAGATGAGAATTGGTCGTGAAAGTTTAGTAACTGTAGAGCCGGTTAGTCATTTGAAAACACGTGTGCGGTATATGGGTATATGGTATATGTATGTATTGTATATAGTTATGTATACATTAGACCGGTTCAAAAAAATCGACTATTCTTTTTTTTTCAATTTTCGCATTTAAATACTTTTTGGGGGGTGAAAAAAGATGCCTGTTAAAAGCGGAGCTCTTAATATTAAAATTTAGAGGTCGCTCATCGCGGATTTCTATTTTCCATTTGAATAGCATAGGAATTTTTTTTTTTTTTTTTTATTATAATTTTGTAGCTCACAAACCAATGAACAAATCCAAATGACTCAAACATATTTTCATAGGAAATTGAACACTCTACAAAAAGCTTCTCTTATCATTTTTTGATAAATTGACTCCTTACAAAGTTATTCAAGCTCCAATTTCAATTTATAGTTGAGTTGACTATTTTTTTTTTTGTGATTTTTTTTCAACAATGATAGATACATTTTTTAGAGTGTTCAATCCCCTATCAAAATATGTAAGAGTCATTTGGATTTGTTCATTGGTTTGTGAGCTACGAAATTCTGAAGAAGAAAAAATAAAATTCCTTATGCTATTTAAATGGAAAATAAAAATCCGCGATGAGCGACCTCTAAATCTTAATATTAAGAGCTCCGCTTTTAACAGGCATCTTTTTTCACCCCCTCGAAAGTATTTCAATGCGAAAATTGAAAAAAAAAAGAATAGTCGATTTTTTTGAACCGGTCTAGTATACATATATGCATATTCGTATATAATATACTATATATACCTGGATATATGTTACACACGCACGCAATATACATTTCTGATATCACATGCACCTGCAGAAAGAACTGCTATGCTAAATTGTTCAGCCTTGACATTTATATGGGTGCGTTATTGCGATTCGTATAGATCCCTAGTAATTTTCCTTCACCCGAAATTATAAATGTACGTTAAAAAATACGGACTGATATGCATATAAATCTACCATAATCTTGCAAGTCAATATATTCATACGTATATATGAAAATGTAAATGCTACTGAGATACAGCTTATAAAAATGCAAGTTCGGCTAATAGCCAATTAACTACAACTGTAAAAGAAAAAAAAAAGAAAAAAAAATCATTTCAAGGTCCTTGTACATATTATAACGTTAGGCGATGTTATTTGGAAAAAAAATTCTTTCACCGTGCCTTTTTTTTTCCAACGAAAATTTGAATATATTTCTCGTTTCGGCGAAGCTTAATGATTTATGCATATATATATGAAACCCGATTCATTAATAGCCAACACTAATTGAGCCGTTATTAAATTACGTAAAAACTTTGTTCGTGAGATACCAGTTATTGCAATTTAAAAAGTTGCTCTTTAATAGGAAAAAAAAATATATATATTTGAATAGGTAACAAATAAAATGCAAGGCCGGTGCGTGACATTTTGCCATCAATATGTCAAGTCAAATATGGCCTGACGCGCGAAGATGGTATAATAGAAAGCCGGGCTACCATTGATGTCAGAGAAATTTAAAAGTATTTATCAGACTCGAGTAGGCATACCTATAGTGAAATTGTCAATATACCTACCTATGTACATACAATTAGAATTGCAATTAGATCAATGTATGTACCACAAGCAGGTCGGACTTGTTCGAAATCTGGTTAACACCATATTATAGTCTATCGTCCTTTCAGATTTTTACATAAACAGAAACTATAATTTCAATTTATATTTGGAACAATAAACGCGTATGAATCATTATAGGATCTGACCTAATGTGTTTTATTTTATTATTTCTTTCACAGTTTGCTCTGCTCAAAATAAAAACGATGATAAAAAAGAGCAATTCGTATGCCCCGAGGGTCAAGGAAATGGTAATTTCGCTGATCCTGCAACCTGTAAAAGATTTTATCAGGTATAATATTACTCATCATATTATATTGTTACGCAAATGAATATCAGATTTTTTTTACAATAGAAAATATAACCAGCATCAATAAACGGATTGTCTCTATTTAGTGTGTAGATTCGTACCCCTACACGAACAGGTGTCCACCTGGCCTACACTTTGATGACATAAGTAAATTCTGTACGTTTAGAAACGAAGCACGATGTGGTCCGATTCCTGTCAGTAAGTACATTTTTATATTCTGTTTAAATATGTTACCAATAAAATTTGAATTTTATAGAAATACCGGATTCAATTCTGGGAGTCGTTTTTGAAACTTTTCGATTTTAGCCATTATTTTATTATCAACATTAAATCTAGATTATTTGAATATTTATTTATACAAAAGAGTATATTTTCTATATGAATACGATCTTTCTCACATCTTTACCATAATGCTTGTATTCTTAAGGGGATATGAAAGGTGAATTATACACCTCGAATTCTTGGCAGCCCGTTTCCTAGCTAAAACACATCCGATCGATGTAAAATTGATATCAGTGACGTAGAAAAAGTGAACGAAGGGCATGATGCTCTTGGATTTCCAAAAAGCGAAAATAAAATGTACAGTTTTATATCAAGAGTGCTCTGTAACGAATAATCGTTGTTGTTGACGTTGTACTTGATAAATATGAAAAAACCCGAAACATTTTCCGCTTTTTGGAAATCCAAGAGCATCATGCCGTCCGTGCACTTTTTTTGCATCACTGATATCAATTTCGCATCGATCGGATGTGTTTTAGCTGAGAAACGGGCTGCCAAAAATTCGAGGTGTATAATCAACCTTTCATTTCCCCTGGCCCATCCCCAGTCACATACCTCCTTTTGTTCGAAAAATGACACATTTCGATTATTATCCAAGCCCAGGCGTCGAAAATGCAAAAACAAAATGCACAGCGCGAATTAAAATTCAATTTCGAACACATACGTCCAAAAACATGTTCGTTTCGTGCTAAAATAGAGTCTAAAAATGGTTTTTACGTAATTCGAATTATGACTGCCGAGGAAATTAACATACGAATAATGTAAAAACCATTTTTAGACTCGATTTTCGCACGAAACGAACATGTTTTTGGACGTACGTGTTCGGAATTGAATTTGAACTGGCGCTGTGTATTTTGTTTTTGCGTTTTCGACGCCTGGGCTCAGATAATAATCGAAATCTATCCTTTTCCAACCAAAAGGAGGTGGGCGATTAGGTATGGGCCTTAAATTAAGCACAATAATTGCGGGACAGTATTTGAATTCCCATAATTCAAAAATCGAATATCAAAAATGAAAAAAATCGTGTCATTGAAACAGAATAAGACTTGATATAAATCTTCAAAGTAGTGCATACAATACATTAGAATACATAATATCATAATCTATAACAATAATATAATTACAGCTCCGGCACCAATAACAGAAACGCCTGTAGATCTAGCCGAAAAATGTGATACTGGTAATTGCGAATTACCATATTGTTTCTGTTCTCGCGATGGTACAATTATTCCTGGTGGTTTGACACGAGAAGAGGTATTTATGAATGAACATTTGTTTAAAAAAGATGATAGTTGGTATTAAGCATAAATAAAAGTTCCAGAAGAAGTGAAGCATGCATCTTTATGGACCTTTATTATTGATATCATTTTTTCTTACAGACACCACAAATGATTCTCTTGACTTTCGACGGTGCAGTAAACAACAACAACTTTGATCACTACGAAAAGATTTTCACAGGCGACAGGCTCAATCCGAATAACTGCCCAATCAAAGGCACATTCTTCATTTCACATGAATACTGTAATTACAATATGGTCCAAGGCCTGGCTCATGATGGTCACGAAATTGCAGTTGAGACAGTATCGTGAGTTTGAACATTTTTTAAATATCATTAAAATTCTGTTATTTACTAGTGAAGAAAGCACAGCTTGCTTTCCTGTCTATTCAAGGATCTGATGAAACCGGATACACAAAACTAGCTAATCTCTCTTAAAGCTAATTGCACATAAGTTTTCTCTTTCACATTGAATAGCAATGAGAATATCTTTCTTTATGTATTTGGTAAAAATTCCATAAGAAACTTCAAGGACTATTTATACGATTTTTTATGCTTTACAGTCTTCAAAAAGGTTTGGAGGACAAAGGTTACGAAGAATGGGCAGGAGAGATGATCGGCATGCGAGAGATTTTGAAACATTTCAGTAACGTGACTCGCAGCGAAGTCGTTGGCATGCGTGCACCGTATCTTAAACCAGGTCGTAACACTCAATACAAAGTGATTGAAGATTACGGTTTCATATACGACAGTAGTATCGGTATATCACCATTGAGAATTCCAATTTGGCCATACACCCTCGACTACAAAATTCCCCACGAATGTAAGGCCGGAACATGTCCGACAAAAATATTCCAAGGCAAGTACTTATCTCTCATTAAACAAAAATATAGCAGATTTGAAACGAACATGTAATGCAAACTATTTCATCATCAATTTTGTCACAAATTTCTTCCAAATGAATGAAAAAAGGGCTTGGTACGATTTCACTGTTAGGAAGTGATAGACGGATGATAATTATTCCTAGCAAGAAAAAGAACCAGTCATTATCTGTTATTTGAATTTTCAGGTGTTTGGGAATTGCCTCTGAATGCTCATTACGTCGAAACCTACGAAGGTGGGCACTGTCCGTACTTGGATCAATGCGTACTTCACAATCACGACCCTACCGAAGTTTTCGAATGGCTACAGGAAGATTTCAACCGTTATTATGATCAGAATAGAGCACCTTACATGATGCCATTCCACACTAATTGGTTCCAGATTAAAGAATTAGAACGAGGTCTTCACAAATTTATCGATTGGGCACTTACATTGTGAGTGTTAAATCAGAATCGAAGAGTTTTCATATTTTGATATCCATTTGAAATAATTTTCATTCCTTTCTAGGCCTGATGTATATTTCGTCACAGCCACACAGGCGTTAACTTGGATAACTGATCCTACAGCGACAAAATCGTTGAGTACTTTTGAAGGATTTCAATGTAAGAAAAAGGACAATCTTCCAGAGCCAATGTGCAATAATGCTAATAAGTGTGCGCTGGACTTTAAACCAGCAGAAGCAAATGTTACATCGACCAGGTAAATAGATAATGAATATTTCATAGAATAGTTTTGTTTTCTAAATAATGTCTGGTCATATTTATATCGCAAATTATTTTTATCTCTTTATTACAGATATATGGAAACGTGTAGAGAGTGTCCGAACAAGTATCCGTGGTTGGGTGATTCTAAGGGCACTGGATTATTTAACGACAACTATAATCCAGAAAGGAAATAATTTCATTTTCATTTCCACTCAAACTCTGATTAAACTGTAAGACAAAATCTATCCATAACATTATGCGTCGTGAAATAGTTTAATTTAAATAAAAACTATCCATGACAATTTCGAACAGCATAATACGTACCAAGAAATTTAAACGACTGTTTACGACAGTCACACATTCAAATATTTAAAAAGAATATCTTAGCATTGGACTGGGCTTCAATTAAACTAAGCATATAACCATTGTCAGAATAATTCTTACGAATTCAGCAATAATTTTGGTATATCTACTGAGAACTGCTGACGTAGTTTAAACTCAGTCATCGTTCTTGAGGATTTATTACTATGTATTCTTAAAAAAAAAAAAATATAAGTCTCGATTGACTATTAAGAAAAAAAAAAAAACTCTGCAATTGAGTTTAAGAAGAAAATATTATAATTTGTAACAGTGTCTAAGATTTGCACGTTACATTGATATTATATGTTAAATGCTCTACGATTGTGATGTAGCAAAATTCAGATTGCGTTTATCGATTAAGTGCCAAACAATTTGCTCTGTAGCTTATTGCTCAAGTTTGCATAAATACTTATAATAAAATAAGAAATAAAACAGATAAATATTAAAAAAAATTTCGTAGCTTATATTCCATACCCTTGAATCGAACGAATGAACTCAACTAAATTAAAATACTGTGTCGTTTCTAGATATACATAGACAAACGATTCAGAGAAAAACAAATTACTGGAAGTTTATAAATAATGTTCTTCAATGCACAAAGCCAAATGTTTTTTTTTTTTTATAATTTTGTATTTCTATATAATGTATATACAAGAAAAGTAATCAATATCAACTGTTACAGTTATCCATAAACATTACTATTGCATATCAATGACCTATGAGACTGATGTAACATATTAATCCTTTTTAACGAACGGGGTACCACGGCTTCAGAATATCGCCAAACTTTTTACGTTCTGAAAAAGTGAAAATTTTTCTGTCTTGAATTAATGCGAACAATAATATTTGCCAAGTTTCTAATGTTCTTTTTTTTCCAAGAATTCAATTTTGAGGGACTAAAATTTGACAAACTTCAATTTATATCATCACTACATAGCTAATGATGAATTACAAATATTCGACCGACTTTAATGACATAATTTTTATTGATCATCGCTATTACCTGGCTCTGGAAAATCTTCAGGATGAAGAGTGATGTAATGGCGGAAAATAGCATCTCTTTCAGCTGCTGAATCTAGAGTACGAATCTGCCACCAATATATTAAACCCGCTCCAATTATAGGAAACGTCAGGTGTTTTTGAATGCCTATAATGAACAATAAAATTACAAACAATATTCTAAGCCGGTATAACACAGTTATTTATTATTCTAATAATATATGTGTGAAATATTGAATATGACATTACTTGTCTTCAAAATATACTTTTAACTCTAGTCAATGCTTAGAAGAATCACACTTCATTCAATAACATAGCATGAACGGTGAAAGATCTATCGGACATATATACACATAGAAATTCATAGATATAGACGTGTAGCTAGCTAATTTAACAAAAATGTAGGACATTGCCAAAGTATGAGTATAGAATAAATAGACGTTAAAATTTTTTTACCGCGATTTTGATGCTCGAAGTAAAAATATTTTTATCTCAAATATGTATATATATACGTAGACGGATATCGTGTCTCACGATTGTTGCATAATAACGAAAAGTAAAGTAAAGTTAGGTTAGCTTAGATTAGGTTAGGTTCAATTCTAACGAATTAATCGATCCTAAATTTATATTCATTTCAGATTTTACATTATAAATGTTTAAGTTAATAGCATGATCTACTTACCTGAAAACATGGGCCTTCGACTAGCATAATTGACGTATAGAGCTGTTAGAAAACCTGAAACACCCGCAAGAATTGGAGAAGTATATCCCGATAAAACCGAGTTTTCTTTCTCAGGATCCGCTGTCAGCAATTTTAAAGCCCACGATACATCAGTCTCTTTGTCCGCCATGTCACCAGATATTTTATGCAATCGTTACGATTTAGAATTAGCTCGAAATCGTTGTTGAACCTCTCCGAAGAAGATACCGAAAATCTCTTCCTTCTTCGGAAACGAATGTTTTTACGCAAGTCCGCAAGATTATGTTCTTCTGCAACAGAATCGGATCAACTAATCGAACCGTTCTGTCAGGTGGATAATACTATCGATATCATTGTTGCAATCTGTTGCCGAGGCGCGGGATTTTTGAATATATTTATCGGGGATTCCCGTTTTGGTACTTTGGGGGGATATCACTTCCTCGTCAAGAAATGATTGTAGAAATAGTTTAATATCATATCGCGTCCCTAATGCCATAAAGGCATATCTTCGTTATAGGCCTTTATGGCATACTAATGCTAAAAAGGCATATAGTTTTTTCAAACTTCGCCTATCACTTTGAAAACATGAAAAACGCATAGAAAGTTAAAAAAAAATAATCAGTTTTCCTAATGCCAAAAAGGCCTATGTCCCAAAAGATATGCCTTTTTGGCATTAGTTTTTTTATTTTTTTTTAGAAAATTCATTTCAAGTTATTCTGAAGCGATTGGGCGAATAAAAAAATTTATATGCCTTTATGGCTCTTAGGTAGCATCTATATACAGCGTATGCCTTTATGGCATTAGGGACGCGATATACCGACTACCTTTTTTAGTAAGAAGTCATGCGATTATGATATAACGGCTATTTATTCATTCTAATTTTAAATCAATCATGTTCCGCATGTGATTACTAGGAGAATATCGATACACGAATTGATCGCATCTTCAATATTGAAAAGATTTCGGATCTAAATCAATGAAAAAATACATATATCAGAATCGTTTAAACTAAATTTATATCTTCAATGAATGCAGTAGATTATCACCTATAGTATAATTACCTACCGCTTGGTACGTTCACCAAATGTTTCATAATAATATACACGGCTGATGAGTTTAAAGTTTTGACAGTTGTTTTCTGTCACAAATCACAAGCTATTACATTTTTATAAATAACGAATAAAAAACAATATGAGTAAGGTATACAGAATAGTTTAACTTCGATCATATATTATACATATGTTATCTCTCCATTATTCAATATTTTTTAATAAACTTATTCATTACTGTATAACAACTATCGCAGAATAAAAGTAGCAAAAGAAATGAAATTGAGAAAGAGAAACGCACTGCAGAATCCGGAACTAGCGAAGTTTTGCTATCCGAAGAACCTACAGATATTCAAAGAGCGATCGAGATAACTATCGAGAGTATTGAGAATATTTCATGCATTAAAATGGTCAGAATATTTTTTATTCTTACATATTCTTCCAATATCTCTTAATTCATGTCTATCTGGACACATGCGAGAAATAGCATTACTCACTCCATACTATGGAGTAAAATAAATGTGATAGTCTTGATACAGATCAAGAAACCACTTAGCCATATCTACTCTACATCACATATGTAATAAATATTATATGTATATGCAGAGAAGTAAAGAGGATACCGGGATCTTGATACAAGTACAGCACAATGATATCACATTGGGAGAAAGCTTGTCCCCGAAATTAGGCAATGATGAAGCCACTCCTGATTTAATTAACATCGATTATACCATCTTGTTTACAATAGTAGTAAATAAACAGAATAGTATAGGGGCCGCAGTATCTACACCAATTTTGAGTATGCCAATTTTGTTTTCATAAATAATTGTGTCGTTAAAGATATGAAGCCATGTAGTTATATGATTCTTTTATAAAGCTATCAGGCACGTTTTAAATACCTATACTGAAAAGTCTGAACTCTGATGAAATGAGTCATGTTTCAATGGTTGTTCGACATTTTTAGTAACAGCTTTAGAAAGTTTGGTCGATAACTCCGATGGGATCATAATGTCCCCTGCGGGCGATGGATCTAGAGAAGATGTTGGCAGTAAGAATAAAGCAAAGCGAACTTCTGCCATGAAACCGAAAGGCTTGAAGAGGAATCAATTAAGCTCAGTTGTTCTAGGAATATGCAATTTCGATCTTATGCCACTAATGTTGGGTGGGTGTATTCGAAACTGAAGTTTATGTTACATCTTTTTATGAAGGAAATAGGAAATAGAATTCGGTATTATTTTATTAGTATAACATTTCCTCAGGAGAAAAATCAGTTAAAGAAAAATTATTATTGGAAGTACCGACGTCCCATAATGTTGGAGAATCGATTATTCCTTGGAAAAACTTACCCCGTCTAACTATCTCCGCAAGACTACTTGATACAGATATTTTTCCTCCTGATATGAGTGTTAATTTTCTCACAATTACTGTTGAAAGTATTTACAATGTGCCATCTTCCTTTATGGATGATATGGAGTATAAAGCAAGCTCTGTCATATATGCGGCAAATAAAGTATGTTACAATTGCAATAGTCTCAATTTAGTGTTAAAATCACTATCATAATTCTTTTCCTAAATTTAGATACCAGATGATATTATATTTGATGGCGGTGTAAGGACAAACGTTCCTGATATCGAGAAAATCAAGTGTTGGCAGTCACTGGCTCACTTACATGGCCGTGTAAAACACTCTAAATACAAATTAAATACTGCTATTGCCAAAAATAATGTTATTGATAAGCTTGTTATGGATAAGGTATAAAGTTTTTATTTAGTTGTATAGTTAATTATATTCTACAATCATGCTACGCCATCGGTGCACTATTTCCTATTATTGTACGTATAATTTTTGTCCACGAAAAGTTATCGGATAATGCACCCAGAGTGCAGTGGAATTCTATGCGACGCTCTTTAATTCTACACTCAGGATGCGAAGTGATGTCAAATATAATCAAAAGGTGACTAGCTATGACCATGTTTAGATAATGAGATTAAAAACTCGTTTTCTAAACAAAGAGATTGCTAATTGAATCTATAATCTCTTCTGGATATCAGATACAAATTTTGGCCCTTCTTTTTTGCTGTGAGTGGAAGATCAAAGGACGCTGGCAAGCAAAAGGCAAAAGACGCTGATGCTATGCTACTCTATCAATGCTATGTTGATGTTTCCAAACTTCTTTATCCTGGAAGTAAGTGAAAGTGGATTAAGTCCTAGAATGAAATCGAAGCTTGTCATTAAATTTGAATGTATACAGCAACAAGAATCCGAACGGTGGCACAATTGCACACATTCAGTTTATCAGCTATGGCAGAACAAACAGGATTAGATAAAAGCGTGTTTGAAAATGAGATATCAAAGGAGCCTATAATTAAAGAGAAGGAGTTGAAAAAAGGAAAATCTTCTACTAAGGGTAGTTCTCTGCCAATGGTTAGTCAACTATATCACATATTCAATGGTGCAAATTCAATGATTTATGAATGTATGTTTAACCAGACGGCGGCAGTATCTACAGAGTCTGAATATGTATCAAGTTTTCCAATAATATCAGAAGACGGTCAGCCTGTATTTGTCATAGTCGAATTTGAACTGCATCGTCCATTGCAACCCGCTCGAACTCTGGAAGACCTTACTGATTGGTATGAGGAATTTATATTTCACTGGCAATAAAGACTATGTATTTAGGATATGTATGACATGCAGGATCACACGACACTTTACAAACGAAAAATTTGACTCTGATTTTGCTAATGCAACATTTTTAGCATAGACAAGATGGTACACCCTTACGTCTTGCCGCCCAATCCATACACGAGTGATCTAGCTGAAGAACACTACTCAAACTGTATCAGAAAATTGGTAGACACACTGTGTGGTGCATACCAGGTATCAATTAGTAATTCTAACGATACAATTTGAAGTGAAGTTCCATGAATATAAAGATCAGATAAATAACAGAGCGACCTAACTTACAGGATTTTAGTAATAACTGTCCAATGCCTGACATGACTGAGCAAAAACCACATAAGGTCTCATCACCTGTGAAAATATTCACCACAAGTGAGGATTCTACAAGCGAACAAAACACTTGTACCAAGACTACACAATCAACTGAGCAAGACAGCAGATATAGTTACATCAAAGTAAATAGACTATAATATCTACCGTTCGATGCTGGTGTACAGAATTAGAATTTAAATTACGTTGTTTGGAAACAGCAGAGTGTATATTAAATATTTCATATTCTCAGGACGAAATTGAATGTTTTATACAATATCTTCATGAAACAGGAACTTATTTGAGTGTGCGTAGCACCTTAAAGAATAAGATAACAATGCTTCTAGATCAAAAATTCAAAATCGAAATGCCTACACTTAGCACAAAAGAATCCCAGGTACTCATAGATTGGTAAAACATGGTGAGCATAATAATAACACTTCACTAATCCAACTATGGTATTTTGATATTTTTTTCAGAATTTTGTGGCCACAACTTACGTGTTTCTAATTGAACAGATGCATAGTGTACTGAACAAAGTTGTGGAGGGCCAATATTCTGAAGGGTCTACAGACTCTGGTCTTGCATCAAGTCAAAGTTTCTTTGCAGAAGAATCTTGTGTACTCGGATACATGGACGATGCAAGAAAAGAGTATTTGGGTGTATGTATTGCAATTTTTTTTTCACTATAAGTAACTATTTCTCGCTATGTGCTCGCTCTGATTGACTCCCCAGATGATAACGAGAGACAAAAAAAATCCTGATACATGGATAGAGTATGCAATATATTTGATACGTATTAAAGATATAGACCGAGCTACAGAATGCTGTCGGGAAGCTATTGCTTTGAACAAACAGCATAAAATTGCGTGAGTTCCATGTATTATTAGTTACAGCTCTTTAATTAATATTATTGCAATTAATTTTCCTAGCATTTTGTTTACGGTGATCAGTATCCAGATTATTTTCTCGCACAGATTACTTCTCTACGGTTTAATTCTTTCACAAAAAGAAGAGTATCGTGATGCAGAAATTTTCCTCAATACCATAACGCAGGTTTATCCTCGATTTGCCGAAGGGTGGGCAATTCTTCACCTCTTCTATCTTCGAACAGAATATTTTCCTGGTATCTAAGTCGTATTTTAACAGATATTCTGATCCTGTGTAACAGATAACATTTTCAATCACTCAATGATCAACATTCTTCTTATTCAAAATGCTCAGACCAGATTCAGAAGTACATTTCATATTCTAGGAGCCGATGTTACTATTCAAATCGCACAAAAGTGTATGAAAGATAAAGATCCAGATACAATCACAATGCCGTTTTTAAATCGCGAGCCATTGCTTTGGACAACGTTAAATTATCCAAAGGACAGAATCTATCTTGTAATTGCAGTTTTGCTGATGAGATTATCTTGCTTAGATGTGAGCAAATCAAGTACGCTCCTTCTCAATTCTATTCATAAACTGCAAATTAGTCTTTCACTCCAGTTCGCAGGTATAGCGCTCGCTCAAGAATTAGCAGACATGGGTAGGACAAGATATCTTTTATATTACGTAGCTGTACAACATTATATTGAGAATAGATATGCAGATGCGATATGCCATCTTAAAGAGGCAGTAAGCATACATGGAATGGTATGTGAATTAGCACAACGCTCTGCAAGATATAGAGGATTAAATCCGAGCACAAAAGAATTGCAGTGTATGTAAATGAAATGAAAATTTCTAGGAATACTCGGTTGCAAGTTTAATGGGTCATTGCCACTTAGAACAAGGCAACTTTGACGAAGCAATATATTGCTACGAGTTTGCCAACAGTTCGTTCGATCGTCCTGAAGATCTACATCTTGCCCAGTTGAGGTAAACGTTGCAAATGTTGTATCTGATTTACTCTTTTCCGAGCAGGCTGGTATTAGAATTTCCAGAATTCCCAGAATTTTGAACTAAAGAATAGATTTTTCAACTGGAAAATGTCTCGTGCAGTAGAATTATTATACATGGTTTTTGGTTTATTGAAACTCATTGAATATTAGATTGGCCAATTTATATCTCAACACTGATCGATACGATGCTGCGAAAAAACTCTTCCTTATTGTTTGCAAAAATTCACCAACTTGTAGATCATGGCTGGGTGTAGGAATCGCTTTATATCATGTACGTTAATTCCATCAAAATAACTTTAAGTGTACGTAGTTCTGTTTTTAATAACTTCTACATTATTACTTCACGCAGTTAGGTGATATGAAAAGTGCTGAAACATCACTGACGGAAGCTAATAGTTTGAACACATGTAACGCTGAAGTATGGGGCTACTTATGTCTAGTTAATATGTCGCTGCAACGTTGCGATGAGTTTCTTCAATGCTATCGACAAGTTGTAAAGGTAATAGCTTCTCCTCTCGTTAAGGTTTGGGATGAAATAAGAAACTATTATATTTTGTTAGCAAGCAGTACGGGTTTATTGACTTTATTTATGTTTTTTTCATTTTATCAATTATATCAGAACAATCTTACGAATTTACGGGTATGGACGATGATCAAAGACCTGATGAAGAGTCTGGATTATAAGACGCCAGTACTATCAATAGATTCTCAAGAAAATTTGGTAGAAGAAACTCTAGAGAACAAAGTTCACAATCAGGTAAATCAGGAGTCTGATGATAACTAAAGAAATATAGTAGAGCGAGTGTATTCCCGTAACGAATTACCATATTTTCTCTAAGATTGTTACTTTACAGTATTTAGGAATAATTTTACCATTTAGAATTTCATGCTTTGTCAGTAATAATGAAACGACAGTGAAAACACAGAATTATGTTGACTTGGAGCGATCCTATTATTAGCTGCCATAAATGGGGTGCTTTGTAAGCAAACAAGTGCTTTGATTATACGGGTATCTAAGAACCAAATTGTTGTCTACAGAAGTATAAAATAAATCATATAAAAGAAGATATTCAAAACAAAGTTTACGTATTATAGCAACTATAAAGCTACAGTGTGTAAAATTTGATGCATATTTGCATCGTGGAGTATTAAATTATTCGCATATTATTACGATAACTTATTATATATTGAAGTTCCTCGAAAGACATTGAAGCTGCGTTAGTACTAATGTGTAAAATATTCAATTGATATTTTGTGAATATAGATACATGCAATATGAAATCAAGAATAAATTATAAATATAGGTGGAAACACATCGAAATACATATAGTACTCAGAGTATTAGGTGATTATAGTATAAATAACAAAAACTTAAATAACAACAAAATAAATATCCGTAAACTCTAAATGATGCAACAGAAATATGTAAAATATTAAATTTGCAATAAATAAAAACATAGTTTTCATGATTTTCTTTTAAATTTCTTTAAATATTTTTTTCTTAAAACTGCAGTCTCGCACCTTAAAAACTTTAAGATCCAAATATCTAGTATAAAAATATTTGATTGTTTTTTTAAAATAAATATGATTTTTTTTTTTTTTTTTTTCTTTTTTTTCTTTCTTTTCCATTTACTTATATGCGTATACGCAATATAATTATAATGTATAGTTTTATAATAGATAGAAAATACTTTTTTTCGGTGCTACCATTGAAACCAATATGTGCATTTACCATTCCAAAATTATATGATTACTATTATTATTAATGTTGTTATAAACATTAAATGGCAGTACTATTAATATAATTCAATTATAATTGATAAAAGTATAAATATATATGTTAACAGGTCGATTTTAGATATTAAAAATATTACGTCAGTAGATTATACTGCCAAACAATCATGATAGATAATTATTGAGAAAGATAATCATTACTCATTAGTCATTAATGGTAATATATAGCAGAAAACAAGGCCGAACTTAATTGTATTCGAACTGTAGATCATGGATACATTTCTATTACCATATAAATGATTAAAACTAAATGTATTGCACCCTAATCATACAGTTGGCATGATAATCGGAAAGAAAAATTCATTAACGAGTCTTCATTATGGATTATGAAATTTCATTGAAAATTGAGATAAAATTTACAAATTTGCAACATATATAAATTGAGCATTCAATGTTAAATATCATTGTTTCGATATTTCAATATTTACATCATGCCATCTGTTTCAATAACACTGAAAGACCGCACCCTATATTTGCACTAACAGTTTTTGTGCATTAATATACATATAATATGTACAATACAACCTTTTTTTCTTTAAATTACCGAATTTTTTTTTTTTCATCTTATGAATATTTGACAATTTATTTATCGATATCATTTGAAACGTGTTCAATTTTTGTTAAATCTTTAACAACTTGATTATCAATATCATTTGAAACGTGTTCAATTTTTGTTAAATCTTTAACAACTTGATTATCAATATCATTTGAAACGTGTTCAATCTTTGTTGAATCTTCCGCAATCTGATTATTAGTCTCATTCGAAACTTGTCCAAGTTCTGTTGAAGCTTTAACAATTTGTTCATCGATATCATTTGAAACTTGTTCAAGCTCTGCTGAATCGTTAACAATTTGTTCATCGATATCATTTGAAACTTGTTCAAGCTCTGCTGAATCTTTAACAATTTGTTCATCGATATCATTTGAAACTTGTTCAAGCTTTGTTGAATCTTTAAAAACTTGATTATCGATATCATTTGAAACTTGTTTTTCATCAGTCAAATGAGTCTCTGCTTCATGAGACAACTCTACCTTTTCAACTACGCTGGTTGATTCTACAATATTTCGAGACTGTTCGATTTCATCTGTAATTTTTTTGGATTCAAGTGATATTTCACTTTGCAATTCACTTTTTGCAATAACTGCTTCCTTTTCCAATTGTTCAACTTCATTGGTATCCATCAAAGGAATCAAATTCTGTTCCTGCGCGGCTACATCTTCAGATATTTGTTCTATTTTCGTTATTTCATTCTTATCATTATCCGTATTGCTTTCAATAATCGTTAGGGCTTCTACTTTTTCTTGCGCTTCACTCGTGACTTCTGGTAATCCTTTACTGGTCTCAACATCCTCAATAGTCTCATTGCATTCATCAGTTTTACTCTCACTAGAATGCAGAGTTGTAGATTCAGCCTCTGTCTTTGTCTCAACATTTTCCACAATTACCTCCTTCTCAGAACCAGTGTCAAATGTATTAATAGATTCTTGACACTCGATGGCATCTTTATGGGCAAGAATCACTGGTTCAGAGTTATCAATTGATGTCGTATCCTCAGAGAGACTTTCATCAACTTTTTCTAAGTCAATAGATGGGCTAGAAGTCTCTGAGTTAATATTCAGCTTTGATATATCATCATTTCCATTTTGGTTTTCTTTGACAGTCTCAATTGGCACAGAGTCATCAGAAACCTCTTTTGGGCAATTATTGTTAGTATTACTGACTTCTCCTTTACTTTCATCGCCATTAGCTACGTTTCCGATAGATTCTTTGATTGCATTTGTGCCAAGATCGTTTGGTTGAGAATTGCTTTCGTTTTTCACAGATTCTTGGGTTTCCTTCAAGTTGCTGTGTTGGAAATTTTTAGATTTATCTGTCCGCTTGTTCGTTCGCTGTGGTTTTGGCGTAGAAGCGTCTTCCGGCTTTTTCGATATTGGAAATTTCTGCGAATCATGTTTCGTCTTCTCAGACGTTCGTCTTTGCGAATGAATTGGTTTGAATGAATCATTAGCAGAATGATTATTCTTTTGCTTAGCGTGTGACTCCCGTTGACCAAAATCCACCTTTCTTTGAAAATGGGGCGATTTTGGACAGTCCTTAATTTCTTTTCGTTGCAAATATGGTGATTTGGGGTCGATTTCCCCATGTCTTTGCTGTTGCGAGTCATACTTGAACTCTTTCCTAGTCAAATATGGAGACTTTGAGTTAATTTCAGCCTTTCTCTGTGGGTGCGGACTCTTAGGAACATAGCGTTGCTGTTCATCAATATCCCGATTAAAAGAAACACGGTTTGTTTTATCATCGGGTGATTTATGGCCAGAGAATTTCTCGTGTTCATGACCAATCGTCTCAGTTTCCGACTGACTGCTGTATAAAATACGTGGTTTTTGGCGCGGTCCGACTCGCCCTGTACCAGCAATACTTGGAGAGCTAACTGAAAAATGATTCATCAATTAAAACCTTATTCGAAATAAAAAAAAAACATCAATTTTATCAATTTTTCTGACTGAAATTATCCTGAAATAAATTCCAAATCACATTCTACAGACTCCTCTACTACACACCTTTAACACTCATCACAGGACCCTTGGGGACTGTTGTGCCATGATTGACAATGACTTTAATGCTCTTATCAGTCGCCACAACGGTTCGTTCGTCAATCCCATTCGGAGAAACTGGTGATTTTACAGCTGGTGGTGATACAGGCCCATGAAATTGCTCGAACGAATTTGAATGCTGATAAACTCGATTGTTATGAGATCCTCTTGGAGCACCGCGGCTGATATACTGCTTTCCTCCACGACCACGAGCCAAATCATGATCATTTCCTAGTAGAAGTATCACAAATAAGTAACAAGCGAATTGGTATAACAGATATTACGGCTGTTTATGACTAGAAATTCAAATACGATAGTTTGATTATATCCATCATACTGTGAGTACCGACCATCAGCTTGCCACTTGTCGTATTCTTTGTGGTCCTTTTTAACAACATCTCCGATGTCTAATCGAGCTGATTTAGTTGCCCCAGCTTCGTCTTCCTCCACGTTTATCTGTGATTAAAAAAGTCTGTTTAAAACTTGGTACATTTCAATTTGATTAATCTTTTATCATTCTAGTTTGTAAAATCTTCAATTATTTATTCTCTCACAACGCCGAATGCTACTATTTACTTTATTGTTATCCCATTCTCTCCGCCAATTTCCCTCAGCAGTACGTTGCCGACTAATCCTAGCTTCGTCAATTCTATTACGCTCTGCCCTCCAAGCTTCGTATTCTGGTTTTGTAGCGTCTTTTGGCGCAGGAGGTCCTCGGTATTCCTTTTTTATGAACAAAAAAGAATGATTCAATTGAAAATCGTCATCAATACAGAAAATCGTTGACTCTAAACTCTGGGTAAACCAGAATGAGAAACAGAACAATCTTTACACATCATTCAATTATTGCTCAACCCACTTTAGAATACCCTTCTCGACCCCCACCCCGTCTCCTAGAAGAACCTCGTAGAGGTCCGCCACGTCCTCTGCTTCGCTCATTGTCTCTCAAGTCCTCTCTATTCCGCTCTTCTCTTTCAGAGTCGGCAAGAAAGTTGTAAGAAGGATCTGGAGGCGGTCCGTCACCCTGAAACAAATGTTATACATCTTCTTACACAAAGTGTAATTCAAAAATGATCAAAGCAGCCAAATATCTCATAATAGATTTTTGATATCGATATAAAAAGTGGCTTTTTTTATTTCGGCACATACTTCCGCAAAGACATGTATCTTCTTTCCATCTCCGCCTCCAGCATGGTACTGTTGTTGTCCTCCCCGATACTCTCTCTGTGAAATTTTAGGCTTAGAATTACCGTTGCTTCTCTGTGGTGGTGGGTTTGAAAATTCTGGTGGTTCTTTTCTCTCGGGCCAATCGGTGGGCGGAACCATTTTTACTAGAGCGTTTAATTTGGCTGCGTTCTGTTTGTCTGCTTCGACTTCCTGCGTTTGCAATAAATTATTGATTATGCATTGATGATAATAAAAAAAAAAAAAAAACACACACAAAACTTGGTAAAAATAAATTTGAAATTATTTGAACTACATACTTCGTGTCTTCGACGTATCTCTTCATTTTTTTGTCTGATTTTGTTTATCTTCTCTTCTAGAGAATTGGAAGCCATCTGAAATAGTTTTGAAGTAGTAACAAAAATATTAACGCAAAGTACTAAAAGATAAATTTATAAACTTACACACCTTTGCGTTATTCAATATCGATATATTATTCAAGGGTATAGATTTATCGTCGGACTTTAAATTGACACTGTGACAATTAATAACGATGTATAATAAAATGATAATTATAATTCAAGATGGATAAAATATTGCATTGGCTTTAGTAGGTAGTCTATGTATGTATGTAGCATACGATGTACAGTTAGATTGAGAGTTGATATATATATTTTCATATCACGTTTTCTTGCGGTATGATTATCCGTGAAAGGAATGTACCTGGTAGCTTGAAGTCTTAAGTTATTTTTTTTTTTATTTTATTTTTTTTCATTTTATTATTTACCTAGATATGCTATATAGATGTGCCTATACCTGTAAATAATGGTCGTCGTATGCATATATACGGAGGATGTGTAATTTTTTAATGAATACATATAATATAAAATGTTACGAACGATTACACGCATACTAACCTTTTAGTTTGTAAAATGAGGTTACGATATCATCAGCGAGTTGTCACTCCATGAGATAAATAGTCAAAATTTTTGTTATATACTTATACATAAGTCGGTAATATATAATAAAGAAATGCAGAAATATGGGACGGACTACTTAATTCACACAACCTATACCAATAACCAAACTAGTAGATCGTAATGCCAGATGGCATCGGCATATTATATTTAAGGCTGTCAAAACGCTTGCGCAAAACTCACTTCCTATTTATCAAACATTTTAAAGAGTTTATTTCTAAGAGCAATAAACAATATTTGAAAAAAAAAAAAAAAACATCTATAATTTTTAGATTGAATATTGAATAAATTATCTTACCGTTCAATTATCAGCTCGTTTTTCTATTTCAATAAAAATTAAGTATACGATATCTGAAAATAAACAACAGCAGCAATCAGCCGTGAGGAAGTGTCAAACTGACAGCTAGCAGACGACGTTGAAATTATCACTTGCCAAAACCGCCGACTAAAGACTATTTTTATTACAATACATATATGTTATGTATACGCGTGATGTCTACGATTGATTATACGGCTGGGTAAAAATTACCTTTTTTTTTTTTTTTATTTTTAATCCTCGATTAAATAAAAAAAGAAAATGTCACAAATTCTTAACGCTCTTTATTGTTTTTGTGTCATTTCTTAACCTAACACTATTTGTTATTATTATCATCGCTGTTATATCGCTTATATCGTACGCAGTTAATTTTTCGACGATTTTTAAAGCGTAATACAATATCTCAGATATTTAAGCCGTTTCTAAATTACCTAAGATATATTTATCTAGTCAATTAAAAAACAGACATCAATCACTGATAATTGTTTATAAGTTATAACCAACATTAACAAACGTTACCTACTTTGTTATCTTTGATCAAGAGGTTCGACACGTTCAACCCATCTACGCATACACACTTCTGTCTAAGAATATTTATAATAAAAAATTGAGGATGAATTAAGGAGTGGAAATGAGGATAGCAAAGTCCACCGTGATCTTTTTGATCTTTGTATTAATGCTCTCAGTATTTGTGGCCAACGTTGCAAATCTTATTAACGTCGATTCACATGCTGCAAACGATACGCCGCTTTATCAAGGACTGGATGACGCCGAGCCGCAATGGCTACCTCCAAAAAAATATCAAATTCAAGATCTGACTGACCACCTAATGTGGTTTGTACAGGTTCGTCATAATCTCTAGATGTTTAGTCAATTTTTTTTTTTTTTTTTTTTGTACATTAAAATATCATAATTTTTATTCTATTTCTAAGGTATCTGATATCCATATAAGCGTCTTTCAAGATCAATCGAGAATTACAGAATTAAAAGAATTTTGTGACATCACGATCAGCGCCATTGAACCTTCGGTCGTTCTTGCGTCTGGTAAGCATGTTTTTTTCATACAACAGATCTTCTAGTTTGAAGAACGGATTAATTTTCTTGGAATAGTCCTTATAGTTAACTGCGTAAACATTAATGAGAGCTAGGGAATGATTTCTACTCCTAAATCAGAAGATTTAAACTTATAACGATCTGAATTTTTCATAGGTGACTTAACGGACGCTAAGGCAAAGGACAAAATGGGATCGGGACAGATACAAGAAGAATGGGAAAATTATAGAGAAGTTTTGAAGGAATCTAATGTTCTGAAGAAGACGGTGTGGCTTGATGTCAGAGGAAATCATGGTAGTTGATTGTAATACAAAGTATATATACTTCAATATTTTACAATATGAGATTTATTCCTTGTTTATATATTTCAGACAATTTCAACGTACCGAGTGTAATATCGAAAGAAAATTATTACATGAATTATTCTGTCCAAGGAAAAGAACATCCTCGTTCATACATGCATCAAATTGCAGTCGGTTCAGAGAAATATAGTTTTATTGCTATTGACGCATGCTTAGAACCAGGGCCTCGTAGACCGTTCAATTTTGTCGGTATTTTAACTGGTTCTGAAGCTGATAATATTGGTAAATTTGTACAACAAGCAAGAGCGCAAGGCGGAGATTACATAGTGTGGTTTGGACATTATCCCACATCTTGTATATTGGCACAGTGTAGCGGAGGAGTAAGAAGTATTTTGGGTAAGATGTACCAATATTTGCTGATAAATTTATTGTATAAATACAAAGATATATAAGAACAAAGTTTTGTACTGCATATGCGATTATAATCAACGCTTTAATCCTCAGGCAGGTACAGAGAAGGACTAGCATATCTTTGCGGACATTTTCATATGCTGGGTGGCGCCGCTCCTTATATGTATACATTACAGCATGCAGGATTCCTCGAATTGGAATTAGCAGATTGGAAGGATAACAGAGTGTAAGCTAAATGGAACGGGACTTTGTTAGTCTTGAAAATGTTATTCAACATTTGACGGAGGTCTAAAAAACATCAAAATACTCAATACATATCCTGCGAAATCCAATATACGCTGCTAACACAGATGATACATGATAAAAAAAATAGTACTTTGCGAAACATGCATGAGGAATTGCACCGTTAAATCATTTTTTCTTTATAAGACGTTGCGTTTCCAGTAGATGCCTCATTTACTTTTGCTTATTGTTAGGTATCGTCTAGCAGCTATAGATCACGGTCAATTTTCATTTATTGACATAAAACATCGAGAGTGGCCTGTGGCATTGATCACCAATCCGAAACACGCACTATACGTGATGCCACGAAAAGAGAATTTACAATCTATTTTTGAATCTACGCACATCAGGTAACCACTGCTTTACAATGCGTTATTCTCACTCATCCTCGTATACTATAGCTATTTCAGCCTTGCATCAACCCGATACTACTAATCGGTCGGTGAACAAATAGAGGACTCGCTATCATTAATTTATTATAAATTAATTTACTTAACGCTATAAGCCGAGAAGAAAGCACAAAGCCATTAGAACAATTCACCTGCAAATTTTTTCCTATTATGTATTTTAGTCACTTTAAACGCATAACGAAGCTTTCCCGTCAAAATATTTGACTGCGTATTCAATCTAGAATTTTTTTTTCTTACTCTACGTTATCAAAACTCATCTGTGATATTCGCTGTTAGAAATTTCGATTTCTCATTACATACAGCAGTAAGTTTTCAGCCAATATAATTCTTGCAGAGTATTGGCATTCTCTATAGCTGATTTAAAGTCCGTCGAAGTACAGATAGACAACGGTGAATGGTCGCAGTGTCGGCAAGTAAAAGGTCCACTTTACGTTGTACAATGGAACCCAAAAGAATACAAAAGTGGGCTTCATCATATACAGGTTTACTTGCATGTTAAACTGTTTAATAAACACGTATACGTTTCAATACTAAAATTGATTATTCTACAATTTTTTTCAGAGACATACACATTCCCCCTTTCATTCATTACTCAACGTTATTATTTCCATAGGTTCGAGTCGTGGATGAAGACGGAAGAGAAAAGGTAACGAGTCAACCGTTCTCCCTGGATGGTACTCGTTTGTCATTCCGAGTCTTATCTCGAATGGTCCTAATGTCTAACATCAGTCACATAGTGAGTATTGGGAAAATTTGTTCAAATATTTTTTGGTAAACGCTAATGATAGCGATTTCTTTTCGGTTCAGCAACTAATAGCTACTAACAACAAAAAAATGATTTCAGTTCCAAATTTTGTTCGGAACCATGCTGATCATGTTGGTAGTTCCATTGAGTATTCTTCGGTTCATTCACAAGCTTTGCGAATGTAAGCAACAACACGTATTCGGTCTTTAATCTTCGTTAGCTCTAATTGCATCAGAAATAATATAAGAAACATATTTTTAGGCAGAAAGATACACCGTCCAAGAATTCGGCCAAAGATATTCAATTGGTGGATAAGAAAATTGTGGATTCTATCCACCGTCGACCGCTTGTTCTTCCCCCTGATATTTTACGTATTGTATTTAACAGTGGGTATGTATTCGTGTGTAAAGTTAGCGGATTTGCCCTATTGACAAACTATAGATTTTCAAAAAGTATCACTCATAATTTTGAACAAAATTTTACTAATCCATATTTAGGTCCGTGGGCTGTTGGAGAAATAATAGAGAATCGTACTGGGACAATATTTGCGTGGGGTACTTGGGTAGGATCATCTTATCTGCCTGGATCTTTCACCTACGCATATGGCTTTTTTCAATTATTCTCTTTTCAACTTCCTCTCACACTAATCCTAGCTCACCGAGTTGACCAAAGGTGATTTTTCAACCACTAACGTAATTGATTAGATTTTTTTTTTTTTTCGCTGTTCGAAAATTCATATAGTAGTAGTACGAATACGAAGTGATGAACTTCTAATATTTTAACAGCAAGAATCTTATCCTACATATTTATCTTGACTAAAATTTGCAGAAATCTTCTCTCCGTTATACTAAAAGAAATTTTAATCTCCCTTAGGCTATACCTGATTGAAAAACCAACAAGAAAACCTACAACGGTACTCAATTTATTATTAAGACATACACCGTTCGTCTTATTAGTAACTATGCAGGCAACCATGGTATACTTTTTCTGGCTCGCTTACGGAACCCTGACTATAATCTTTGGCCCGATGCGTACTTGGAGTATAATTTTAGCCATTGTATTGTGGTACCAGGCTAATAGAATGCCGCAAAGTTGCTTAAGGTCAGTATCTAAGGTCAGTTATGTGAAAAACTGAATTATATTTATAACATGAATATATTTTCTCTATAATAGGAGTGCAGAAGCTGTTTGGTATCCAGGAAGTTCTATAGTAAGTAACGTGGGTAAATTTGAGCAGCCTAGTAGTCATAGATAATCATTGAAATTTGTCTACATGAATATTTCTATTAGTTATTATAAATCAGGGTTTGAACAATCACTAATTTTATGTCTTTAAATGATTTTTCAATATCCGGATCTCACTATTTAATAGAATCTATACAAATATGTGATATAATAATCTACCATAAGTTGTTACCTCCGATAGTTATTCAATTTATGAACTTGTAACAATCTGACTTCAATTATACGTACTACCTACCACAAATGTTTTCCAATAGTCAAGTTCAAACAATTTTTTTGTCTTGAGAGCTGACTCGAATCTATTATACTACATACTTTAAAGTATAAAGTAAAAATAATCAACTGTTGATCATAGTTGTTTTTCAAATCCCACAATGTTATACTACTGTGATTAGTCTTATGTACTTACATCAAGTAGATTTAGATGTATGTACCTATTCAGGTATACTAAATATTTACTTCCAATAGATGAAGGAATTAGTCATTGATTGGGACTGGTCTTTTTTAGATCCGAATGTCACGGTGTGACAATTATAAGAAAGCAAAATTTGATATATTAGTAACATAGTTAGAAGCAAACTTTCTTCTTATTGATAGAAAAAAAAAAAAAAAAAAAAAAATTATTAGTATTTTAGCAAACTGCCTAAATTCAATTTGAGATATTTCTCATGAAAGTAACTAGTCTTATTCAAAGTTTTCGTTATCCTGATTTATTGAGTTATTAAACTATTCGCGGATTATAGTGGTGGTATCGGATACATGCAAGTTCCAGACTGAGAACTATATTCCTTAAAAAAAATAGACAAATCTGTTGTTATACCAAAACTGTATGAAAGTATTCCTCAAGTTTGGGTAGTGTTGTGTGTTTTAGTAAACAAGAAATCACGGAATCAATATCTCATGTAATGTGTAACTAATCACAAAGAAATGTCTGTGAAAACGAGTTACCTATTTAACACTACCCATTCTTTATCGAACTGTAATGTTAATTGATAATAATAAATCAATATGTGAACATATACTCATTTTAGTAGAGATTAAAGTCAGGAAATATATTTAACATATCTCATATTTTTAAATATAAAAAAAAAAATACCTTTCCTTGACGTTAGACATACAATAAAATTGCAAGTTAAAAAAAAAGAAATAAAATTGTTTTACACTACCAATCCTTTTCAAATGACCATGGTCTTAAAATTAAACTAATTAGTATTATACAATAATAAATATAATTACAATATATATATTTGAATATGAATTAGATAAATATAACATTTGAATAGTTTGTTCCGAAGAAAATTAATCATTTCTATTACAGTTACTGAATATAAATTATAGTGTCCCTAGCTAAGATTGATTTTCATTAGAAACAAATCAACATCATAAAGAGCAAATCTTTGGAAGAATCTCTCCGCATCTTCCTGCTATTTTAACTTGAGCATACTGATCCCCCCTTGTCTGACCAATGTTTACTATCGATATAGGTTTCTTCGCCTCAACAGCCTGGAGAATAATTCTCAATCCAGAAAATACCGAAAGAGAAGATCCGAGCACTAGTAAAGAATCTGCTGACTCTACTTCGTGCTTTACTCTATCCACCCTTACACGTGGGACATTATCTCCGAAAAATACAATATCAGGCTTCAATATTCCACCGCAATTATCGCACGAGGGTACTACGAAGTTTTCCACTTGATCCTGAAATTCAAACCATAAGATAAACTGTTTTATCCAATCGTTTCGGGTATAAATATAAAAGTTTAGTTTTTTCAACTAATTCAGGGTAAACTTTTCTTTCTAAATTTACTCAAGGCGTAGTTTAGGTACAGTTACATCAAGTTTCTAATCTTCTAACTGTTTTTGATGAATTATGAATCTGATTATAGGAAATTTATTATTATTAATATTGATAAACGACGATGATACCTGTGACAATTCGACGTCACCATCAGGCCTCATCATCTGAGCTTCAGCTTTCATGTCTTTGTTATTTTCTTCCATAATCTTTTGTAGTTCGTATCTACAGATTTTGTTATCGCAGTTCAAGCACATTACTCTAAAAGCAGTTCCGTGAAGTTCAATAACGTTTTTGCTCCCGGCTTTGAGATGTAGATTATCTACATTCTGGGTAACAATACAACTGACTTTACCCTCTTCTTCAAGCTGTTTTAAAATATTGTGGGTAACGTTTGGGGCGAATGAAGAGAACCTGAAATAAATAAATAAATAAATAGATAAATAATTTTTTTTTTTTTTTTTCTTTTCAAATCGCAATTGAATTTTCAAACCTTGGCCATCCTACGTAATTTCTTGCCCAATATCGTCTTCTTGTTTTTTCACTTTCGCAAAATTCTTTGTATAATACAGGCCTGCGGTTACTTCTAGCGTATAAACCAACGCCCTCAGATCTGTAGTCAGGAATACCACTTTCGGTTGATATCCCAGCGCCCGTTAATACGCATATTTTATTTGATTTATTAACGAAATTTTCTAATTCAGATAATTCCTTGTCTCCTATCGGTTGATATTTAGGCACAAATGCTAGCGTCGAACAACAGCTGATACTATCTGTCAAATTTTTTAACGTTAGACTGTTGTGTAAATTGTGTATTCGATATAGTAGTAGTTCTTTCATTATTTTAACACATATGAATTTTTCTCTTTTACTATTAAGATTTGTAATTTTACGTTATTTTTTAAACTACGTATTATAACATCATTTTTGTGCTTTTTCTAACCTCTCAAATATTAGAGGTTATATAACATTTCAAATAATAATATAACGGCGAATTTTCATGAATGGCGAATTTTTCCATTATCATAGCGACTGTAACCAATTTTTAACAAATCAGCGTCGTTTTGTCGCGCGACAGTTGTCGCAATCGCATGCATAAAATAGCACCTTAAGGCCGCTGTCGCGCGGCGACAAGAACAGAGCTTAATGTTTCCTTGCTCTTTTTACCGTTGATTTCGAATGTGAATTGTGATTTCTGACCACGAAGTAATAGTAAGGAGACCGGACTCAGCCGAGGCCTCGTTTCAAAATGGGGCAGCGGTTTCTGTATGACAAAGGAGGAGTCCGCTGAAAAGAATACCAAAATTTTCGCGCCGGCGCGTTACGCATTCTAGCGGTGTCTCTTTCTCTCTCACAGAAAGTGCAAGAGAGATAGCTCGGCCGTCATCACAAAATAATAAACAGTGATTTAGTGAGGTTATGGTGTTTTGTTGTTTTGTTGTTATCACGAAGTAATATAAAAGTATTAAAACCGGCAAGGGTATAACGAATATTAAACGAATATTATTATTATTATGATCGAACTATTCATCCAACATAATGACAAACATTAAATATATTTACGGAGGGAGCTCTGAATAACGTATGTTTGTTTTCATCATCCTAACCTCAAAATCGCAACTTCGCGATTTCTTGGCAATCCTGATGAAAAATAATGATCGTTATTTGTACTATTATACTGCAAATTGATCCTGTTTCATACTAGCTTTTTTCTTTATATTTTGTATTCACCAGTTAAAAACGCTCGTTAATGTCGCTACCCTTGCCGGTTCTAATACTTTTATATTACTTCGTGATAACAACAAAACACCATAACCTCACTAAATCACTGTTTATTATTTTGTGATGACGGCCGAGCTATCTCTCTTGCACTTTCTGTGAGAGAGAAAGAGACACCGCTAGAATGCGTAACGCGCCGGCGCGAAAATTTTGGTATTCTTTTCAGCGGACTCCTCCTTTGTCGTACAGTGAACATAGTCAAAATTGTATAACGAAGTCCGGTCTCCTTATTATTACTTCGTGTTTCTGACGCTAGTAGTGGCGAATTCCAACTTGAACGTTTGTGTACGTTTTCGATTCGGAGTGAACTGTAGAAATAAATTTTCCGCGGCGTACTGTTGTAGTACGTAAATTATCATCTTTTACAAATATTAGAACAAATATTATCGAAATGGAGGATAAACTTCGTCAAATGGAAGACGAAATGAATAGGTATTATACGAACGATTAAACAATTTTAAGAATAACCTCGAAAGATTGATAACCTAACCTAACTTTTTCTAACGTTATCTTAATTAACCTCAAACGACGCGGTACATACAATATTATTTCTTCGATACAGCGAAGTACATCACTAACTTTTTTCTATATATATATTAATTTACCTGATTTTCAATATTTCAATCAAATTATGTCTATTTAAATATGTAAAAAAAAGAAGTTTACTGATTTGAGTGAAATACCCTAACCTTAACCTAAACTAACTAAATTAAGATCGAAAATTAGCAAAAACATTTTTTTCAAAGAACACCAACTGACGTTATTCAAAAATTCTGTATCGCCAGAATTTAGAAATTTAAAAATTTCTAAATTTCTTTTTATTATCAATAGGTTCGAGGCTGAGATTGGAGGACAGCTAGTTACGCCTATCGTCAGACAAGTCATAGGAGTAAATACATATAGTCAAGTAGCGAGGCAGTTGGAACAACATGAAATACCTGCTCCGGTTGTTGCAGCCGCTGCAGCTACACTTGCGTTTCCACCTATGCTTGGATTTCCACCTCCGCCTCCACCCCCGCCACCAATGCTTATACCACCGCAAGTCGCTAGGCAATGTAAGAAATTGGATATAGATTATAAGTTCGTTTGTTTTTTTTTTTTCACTGAAATTCACAAAATATACAATTATTTGTAAATTTATTATGATTTCTATCTGTTTTTGTATTTTTTTTTTTGCTATGTAATATGTAATACTTTTACTTTTGTAAAATTATATTGAAATTATCTTTTCAGCTATTTCAATGTCAACGTATTCATCACCAGCTCAGATAAGCAATCCGTTTTTACCAAATATGGGAGATCAGAGTTTAAGCGCTACTCCAAAATCGTACGAACCAACATCGGCGCCGAATATTCATCCAGAAATTATTGAACAAATAATAAATACAAAAATTCCTGACGACGATGGAAAGAAAAAACAAAAAGCTAAAGGCGTTAGTACCGCTGCAGAGTTAGCTATTAGTCAAGGAAAGGCTAGCTCAATTATGGCCAATGCTAGCGCAGAAGAAACTCACCCTAAAGGAAAGGGAAAGAAGAATAAAAAAATCATCAGAATGGCTGGTGGACAGACTTGGGAGGATACTTCTCTATTGGAATGGGACGAAGGTGAGAACCGTCGATTGTAAATCGAAATTAGCAAAACATTTTTAAGAAAATTACCTAATGGCATAAATTTATTTACCCAAATCTATTTCTTTGTATCAGATGACTTCAGAATATTTTGCGGTGATCTTGGGAATGATGTTACAGACGAAATGCTCGTCAGAGTATTTAGCAAATATCCTAGCTTCCAGAAAGCAAAAGTTGTGAGAGATAAGAGGACGAATAAAACTAAAGGCTTTGGTTTCGTTTCGTTCAAGGATCCACAGGACTTCATCAGAGCCATGAAGGAAATGAATGGTAAGTCGCTTGCACGTTTTAATAATCTTCGAAGAGTACGTCTCAGAACACTTCTATTCCGTAATACATTATCCATCTAGCTTTAATAACTTCATAAAAGACTAAACCGGTATCATTGTTCATTTCTTGCGAAAATAATCAAGATTGAAAACTCATATGGACATAATCTTCATTACGCGAGACCTGCAGTCTTTGGAAATTCATTTTCCTGTGTGATATTGTGTGTGAAATTAATTTCAGACCCCAGAAATTTCCAATATCTAATATATTTGGAGGCCAATGTTGGAGATCTTTGTTCTTTTCTGTTATCGTATTCTGATTTATTGTAATTTTTAGCATTTCGATTATTTATCGGGTCAATAAATGCTGTGTCTTGAAATAATGAATCACAGTTTAGATCCTGTACTTGGAAACATAGCTTTTTATTATCTTTAGATCTTAATAATCTAAGCATTTTGCTCAAAGACTAGTAGTAGCAGCCTGTAAATTGGATGCTTACAGTTGCTGAATAGGGTTTGCATGAACTTAATTGAAAACGAAATTCTAGAATAAATAAATACCTATGAAATTAAATAATATTATATTAAATATAAATAATTTCGTTTGACTAAAAATACTAATTATAGACATAAACGATGATCATGTTTTCATCTGAAGTACATAATGCGCTTGAAATTTTATAATAATACATTTGCGGAAACTCTGAATGTTTAATTAAAATTTCTTATATATACTATCATAAGTAACATAGGTATAAGAATTAAATTAAACTGCAGTAATCTTGATTAAAAATTCAACATATCATTACAGTAAAGTTTTGAAATTTAGTTGCTACCTAATGCTAGATGAATAAATACTACTCTCGATATATTGACATTGATAAAGTTTAAGCAGAATTGTTAGAATAGAAGTCCTGCGACGTTATAAAATTCCAAAATTTTACAAATCAGTTCGTTTGAGCCCCACCTGCTGAATAACGGTCGATAACTATCCAAATCAGATGTAAATTGACCTTTTTCTTTTTTTTTTCCAAATAATGCTTGTGAATATTGTTCTGGGTTACATTTATTACAATTCATCGTTGTGGATATGACTTTCGGTTATTATCAAAGAGTACTTTCATTTGGCAAACTTTAGATTGAGATTAGAATAAGTTTTCTTTTAATAACTTCTTCACATTGCGTCAATTGGTAGTATAGATTCTATTTTCCAAGTGGTCCCCATCCGTAAGACACAAAGAGTTGTGGTATTATAGAATACTGTCTTCTTGGTTGACCAGAAACTCCGTTTCTTGGCGAAACACGATTGTTGGAGTGTTTAGACGGTGGTCGCGGAGCAGGGCTTTCTAATGGCAGTGCTCTTGCTGGTTCGATTTCATTTGCTCCTGAAATTTTAAACAAAATTCATTAGTTTTCATCAAATAAATATTAAATAAAAGAATTCCATCTTTATCAAAGACAAGACGTACACTTTCCAGTAAAACAAATTTTCTCATAAAGTATTTAAACTCTCGATTCAAGATTAGGTAAGAGATTACCTGTATTGCTGTTAGACCGTGGACTATGAGGGTTTAGATATAATACAGAAAAGGGCATTCCACCAGCTCCCCATCCGCGAGACATAAATACATCTTTCTTCGCGATTCGATTTGTTGACGGTGGACCAGCTGCAGATGATTGCACAACGGGTGAATCTCGTTCTTGGTGACTTTGTAGTCTGAAATCAATCTCTCATGCAATTAATATAATTGCACACCTTGTTTTCTTTGAAAGAGATGAAGCTATACTTTAATCTTGGATCAATTCTGATTTTCTGTATAGTTAAAGAAGCTGATTAGAACTCTTGACTTTAACTATTATTACGAATCGTTAACAGTTGGTGACAAATAAATTCATTTAGGTATTTAAATGGAACTGATAAGTATAATGAGTGTTTTTAAATGCAGGGTCAGTTTAAAATACATAACGCATATAATTATTGATTAAGATCGAGCTGTATTCACTATTCATTTAATAACTTGACACCGATAGGTCATGCAGTCAGCTATACTTATATTTCTATAATTTCCAATCTAATGAGTTGTGGATATTACTTATATTATTTAGAGACTGTAGAAATTTCTTATCACATCACGTGGGTATTACCAGTTATGTAACAGGTAAGATTGAAAATATTTTTTTTAATCGGGTATTGCCCACCGCTGATTTAGGATGTATAAAATAAACACGTGTTTAGATAACTTATACGTAATGTATATATAATAAAATAAATAAATTAATTAATTAAATTACGAAAGATCATCAAATCTGGATAAGATAAGAAATTCGTAAAAAATTTCGAATTCATTAGAAATTAGAAGTTTTGATTATATACCAGTTTATCTGAAAATTGAAGGTATCCAAATCGTAATTTCTGACTTAAAATAAAATTCTTAAAAATTCTGATTCGGTGGTAGTAGATTAAAATTTCACAAGTATTTCTATAATCTGATCTAATTGATACTATTCGTATATTTTACCTCATTGTGCGAATAACAATATAGAAAAAAAGTAACAAAAATTGTGGCAAATTTTTTTTCTAGACTTTTAAGTATCGAAATTATATTCGAACCTTTTCAACGATATATAAATTGTAAATATATATTACGACGTTGAAAAGTCGGTCTAATCATGAGAATCGTTTTATAATAAATTCTCAGAAGACTTTTCTCCCAAAGACGAGAAACTCGATATTAATTAATTAATTCCGAGTAAAAGTCAAGATTCGCAGAAAGATCTCGTGAATTAAATTAGGATAAAAAAAAAAAATAAATAAATAAATAAAAAATATATTAAAGCTCAAGACATTGGAGTGATGAAAAAAATTACAGACCTAAATTTAATCCGTTGTATATTAGGTATGAAGAAATTTACCTTAAAGGAACTTCGTAGTAATCTCGTTTAGCTACAGATTCTTGTTCATATAAACGTTCCCAGCATCGTCCACCCGGTGAACAATCTACCATATTTTCATCCCAGGATCCATCAATCGCTCTGGGTATAATCGGAGAGCATTGAATCAGGAATATATTTAGGCTCAAAATTATAGTCAATTGATAAACTATCACTACTCTAGATTCTGCGAATGGAAACATTTTTTTCTTCGTGGGTTTTTTTCTTTTCTTTTTATCTGCAGTTATAGTTTCCTCGGTTTATATGCAGCTTTACTTCTGAAAACATAAAAAATATACTTCGTTTATTAATTAAATTTTTTCAATAATTTATTGTATATCAAATTTTTCGACCCTTAATTTTTTTAATTTCATTTTACTTTATATTATACGTACTGCGCAAGGCATTATACTTATAGAGCGTTTCGAAAATGACTAAATAATGAAAAATGAAAATGAAAAATCATCGCGGGTTCGAATTATCGACAATAAAAATAGCATCTAGTATATTTATTCTAAATTTAGTTCGAAGGTATCGAAAGATTCTTTTTCCTTATTTTATTTTCTTTTAATTCTTTCATTTATCGTTTGTCGATATAGTCCCGGATTTTTAGACATTCGCTCCGCAAAAAATCCTGATAATTGATTTTTCGATTGGATTATGTCAAAGAGTGTCCCCTAAGTGTAAAACCAAGTTTGTGTCGTCCGAAACCGCGAGCGTTAGACACCATCTTGAAAAACGTCTTTTTGCCAATATCTCGGAAACCGTGAGTTTTACGTTAAAAATTGTAAAGACCTTTTTTGTAGAAGATAAAATTTCCCATCTTTTTTATCTGAAACTTTTTTCTCTATTGTTAATATTTGCCGAGATATAGTCGATTGAAAAAACCAAATTTTTGTTTTTGGAAAATATCTCGATAATTTGTGGAAATACGAAAAAAAATATAAAAATTGGTTTTTTCGATCGACTATATCTCGGCAAATATTAACAATAGAGAAAAAAGTTTCGAATAAAAAATATAGGGAATTTTATCCTCTACAAAGAAGGTCTTAACAATTTTTAACGTAAAACTCACCGTTTCCGAGATATTTGCAAAAAGGCGTTTTTCAAGATAGCGGCTAACGCTCGCGGTTTCGGACGACACAAACTTGGTTTTACACTTAGGGGATACCCTATGACATAATCCAATCGAAAAATCAATTATCAGGATTTTTTGGACTAATGGATGGACTAATATCCTATCGCGTAATCAGCCATAATTTTAGAATAACTAAACGCCGCAAGAAACAATAAAATAAAAATAAAAAAAAAGAAGCAAAAAGAAAGAGAAATGGACATCCCAGACAGGAACTGTACATTAGATTGTTTATCATATGTCTAGCAGCTACTGAAACTACTTGCATAGTAGCCGCGTGTGTTTGCGTCTGGAAGACGTTGATCGACGACCTCATGAATTCACGTAACCACATCGATATTAGAAACTTTTTTATAAGTTTTGTTTTCAAGCACGCCTCTATATTATATACGTCCTGGTATAAAAAAAAAAATCATATATACATGATAGTTTGACGCGTGTCTGTAGATTTATTCTAACGATTTTTATTACACCTTTTCAAAGTCCGTGCCATCGCAATCGAACACTCAATAATCGGAACCATATTTTTTAAATTTATTCCATAGAATAATTTGTTATAAAAATAAAAAAAAAAATAAATAGGAGCAGAATTTCATTTCAAATAATGCCTCCTTCTGTTTCTAATGAAAGCTCGTCTATTTATTAATGAAGTAATAACGTGTCAATGTTTAAATAATAATTAATAAGAAAATGAGTGTGCGTATAATAGCAGCTACTTGGCGATTGCAGAACGCACGTGTCTAGCTTATTAGTAAATCTCGATTACCTCCCTCGAATAAAGCAGTACCTCGTGGGTCATTATATTATTTTTAGAAACGCTGCAACTCTTGAAAGGACTCTCAAGAAGTTGTTGAGCTTATTTGCCTTCCGGTATTTACGAACAGTTACAATCCTATTATTACGATCGTTATTTTTATACGATCTTAATTTTCTAAAGAAGAAGAAAAAGAAGAAGAAGAAGAAGAAGAAGAAGATGAAGATGATTGTCAGTCTTTATCGTAATCATAACGAATCATGATCAACCTCCAGCTTCTTTGTTAGTATATATATAGTGCATACAGAGCGATTTTTTTTTATTTTATTTTTTTTTTATTTTTCTTTCTTTCTCCTTAACAACAGCCTGGGAAATTGACACGTGTTCAACGAATGACAGTATACCGAGTTTTATATATATATATATATATATATATATATTTTTTTTTTTTTTAAACTGGGTGATTTTTATGACGCAAGGGTTTCGTCTACTGATCTTTTATGACATTATTGTGTCGTTTATAGTCGGCTGATAGCGAGGCGCCGTTGATAAGCTAGAGGTGGCTGAAAGTTCGCTGAATAGTTACGACGAGAGTTGTAGAATTAAAAAAAAAGAAAAAAAAAAAAAAAAAATTAGAAAATATATATCGTTTCCGTCTGCAATCTCTATCACTCGTTAATCAGATGACATTTATTATTCGATCACGCTGCTTGTCGTTGCGGCTATTTTCTCAGGATATTTTTATTTTATTTTTAATTCTCTGGTTTATTGTCAGATTCTTCTATTTAATTAATATATATAATATATATTTGTCTTATTTATCTATAACGTTATTAGTTTTATATTCGTATATAAAATTGGAAACTAATTCGTTAGATTTTTTTAGTCATTTTATATTTTATTTCGTTCGCGATAAAAATCTGAAATCAAAACTTCTGGATATTATAGAAGAAGATAGATTTTTCACGACGAATATTTCTTATACTCTTCCCACACTCTTCGAGCAACCTTCTTATAATTTCGCTATAAAATCAGTTCAAATTTCATTTTTTTGTTAAAAATTTGAGATCTACTCACGTTACGTATATAACAATTAATTAATTATTGTCACATCTGCAGGGAATATATTAAAATAAATCAAAGTATCGTCAATCGTAAAAATCGCACTTTGTGAACTTGGGGTAAATCCATATTATCTTCACACTTAGGTATTCATTAATTTTAAATTCACCAAATTTGGTAAATCACCGCCCGCCCCCTATATTTTACCAAATCTTGACGCGTCGACAAAATTTCGGATACTGTATTAACGATGATTAATGAAATAAATTATCAATTATGTAGATATTCGTGCATCGTTATCCAGCTCTTCATTTTTTATTTTCTTTTTAATCGAACTTTTACCAAAGCAGCAACTAACGCATATGCCACGATGGCGAACGATATAACTGCATGCGATGTTCCAAGTCCAAAACGATAGAGATTTATGTATATCAGTTACATAATTCGATTGAGTTCCAAAATTTTTATTCAACTAAACGTTTATACGATATTACCTACTACTGCTTGTTTATTTCTATAGCTTCACGTTTAATTACAAATTAGCTTTCCGAAAATTTTGAAATTTGAAACTTCTTCCGCCCTTAATCAAAGTTATTATAGCTCCTATATATATGACTCCGATAAACTTTCCAACGATTAATTACATTTTTCTACTCTTTCTTCTTTGTGTGTGTGTGTGTGTTTTGGGGAACATTAATTAAAGCACGCGTGTTTTTTTTTTTTTTTTTTTTTATACCCGAAGGAAAACTTTCGAGTCATTTAACTCAAGCCAGAGTTTCAAAACCCGCCAATAAGTGAACCGCGCGCGCTTTATATACACAGTAATAAATTTTCACAGTTTCGACAAAATCTGCATACATTAATTGAGTTAATTTCTATGTCACTTAATTCCTGTTTGATGATCGTGCTTCGAAGCAATTATACGAAACAGTGATTAAAATCATTCCAATTTAACGTCACGATTCAGCCTGGCTGAACTCTATAATCTGAGACCATGTAAACTCGAGCACCATTCAGTTTAAAATTAAAAAAACCGAGTCATTAATAAGCAATTAATGTGAAAGAGAAACTGATTTGAAGAAAAACAAAAAAAAAAAAACTTCTGCACTCACGAGTAATTTTTGATTTCATAAACCAGATATGGTGAAAATTTTTTATTGTATTTAATTTTAATTACGCTGTATAACAACTCCTGGATTTCACTCAAAATTTGAAGAAGAAGAGACAATTTCACGAATCGAGTAAAAACAATTTAAATGTCAACTGTTTTTATATACTTCTCTGCTTGGGAATTTCTGCAATGCGTAAATCTATTTCTGTGACATTCCTGATATATTTAGTCCAACGTTGTTCTGATTGTGTTGTGATCAAGTGGGGCGAAGAGAAAAGGAGGAAAAAGTGATAATTTTATAACGTGCGGATTCCACACAAGAATTCTTCTACACATTATTTCTTTGCCTAACATTTGATATGGTCGCGTGGGAGGTGAATAAAAGAGTTGAATAAAACTTTAGAACTTTACGAACAGAAAATAAAAGTTGAACCCTTTTATTCCATGTCACATTATTCTTTCTATATAAAATATTAAAACCACTATAGGTAAACTTCTTTGTCTTCATATATATTTTTGAAAATTCGTCAAAATTTAATATCCTTACATCATACCTTGACGCGACGGCAATAATAATAATAATAATAATAATAATAATAATAATATTAATCGCGTTAACATTCACGCGATTCAACAAGTGCAAATATAATTGATACTATTATCGAAACGTTTCAAGTCATCGTGTCAAAGGCTAACTTCGACCTTGCTTGGAAATTTCATTATATGGCTATTATATACCAGATCTTACTTATATTAATTTATCGTTATTATATACTCTTTGAAAAATTCAAATTTTAGGTGCGAATATTAATTATGAAATGACGAATTTTCAAGCGGTAAAATTTTATCGTCTTCAAAATTATTATACGAGATATAGCATCTCTCCTTCGTCTAAATCATATTTTATTGTACAGATAATATTCAAAGTTCGAATGTGCTATGCAAAAAAAAAAAAATATATATATATATAAATATTATAAATCCTTAGGCTTACAATTCATCATCTTGCAATTAATTTCTTCAAATATTATTTCAACTTTTATATGTATTTGCTTTCTTCGATACACGAGTATAGGTACCTACCTATAGTTATGCTTCGAGAGGAACAGTTTTTTTTGCTATCAGATGAAATTGTTGTTTCAAAGATATTATGAGTCAGGATCAACGCATGTGTGTATCGTTATTAAATTTTATTATGATTATATTAATATGCGGGATCGAAGCCAACTATAGTAGGAAGATCAAGTCGCGTGCCATGCTATTTATATTTAAAGTTGACTAGTATTTCTATATTTAAAGTTTCAATCAATCTAAGAGGCCTAAACGTGAGTTGACGTATCAAAAGTAAAGAAATCGTCATAAATTTTTACGCAATATATATAGTGACGGATATTATTACCTCAACAGCCTCGAGTTATGATAAATAGTATAAACGTTCACTTTTTCCCAAAATTATCTCATTTTACGAGTACTTAAATCATTAATTGACAATGAAAGAACCAGATTAATTTCAAAATTACTCATCGACGATTGATATTTAATTGTTTGGTGAAACTAACACAATATGTATAATAATTCTCATAGCTATCCACAAAAGCAGTTTTTTTATCTCCTCGTAAAAAATTTTTATCAATCAATATTCAATAAGAATAAACTATAATTGATCTGTCTGTTTCATTTCGAAATCCGAAAAAATTTGGTCAATTATTTATGTGCCTGAAGTTCTGAACGTTCATTTGAACGAAATTTTGAAAATGGCAAGTTTACCACGATTGTTAATCGACTAAAAATATCTACAAATTTGAGATAGATTGAAGCCGGAAGGTCAGTTATAGAGATTTCGAAATTTAGAGATATTTTTGGTCGATTAACAATCGTGGTAAGATTGCCATTTTCGAAATTTCGTTCAAATGAATGTTCGGAACTTCAGGCACATAATTATTTTTGGCCTGTTCAAAAATTGGTCAACCTAATATTCTAGATTATGTCGTATAAGTTTGAACTTTTATCTTTACCCAATTAAATTTCACTCAACGATAAATACCAGAGCTTATAGTAAACCAATAGTAACTTTTGGAAAGCGAAAAAAAAACAACAAATTTTTGAAAGCGCGAGGTCTACTCCGATGTTGTTTCTTCGTTTGCATGTTTTCGCCTCCGACTATCAAAGTTAATAAAGCTAATCTAAAGTCAGACATTTTTTTATTTTCATTTTTTACACAAATTTTTTTTCATAGTTGTAATTTCCCAATTGCTATGCTCGAGGTAATATTGTAATTATTCGCAGAGATTGGCTTGGTTAAATTTATGCAAATTCTGTGGTCTCTGAAGGTGGTGGTATTGTCTCTTAATAATCAAGATTTAGGTATAGACGTTGAGAGAATTACAAAGGGGTAGTTTTGACAAAGAGCCAATTTCAGTGATGACGAGAACTTGTCAGTGGTCATCAATGTGGTCCGAGATTGTAATCAAGTGTTCAAAACTTTGTTCATGCGGTAGTTTACCGAAATTTTGTTGTCTTATTTGTCTTCCTAAAATTAACTATTCTCCAACTCCTATATCTACACAACGATCTAAACTGTTCGCTACACATTATATATAACAGGAACATAAACTGACCGCGAACTGTGGGTACCTAGATCTCAGTGAATTTAGTCGAAACGTTTCCTTTGAACTTAAAGAACCACCTACATAGTTCTCTGCACAGTCTCAATTGCTTGGTAATGAAATCCGAAGTATAAACCTACGCGATAATAATGAAAATAATTAAACTATTGCATAAAACTATAAACTGATGAACTTGATTCAAGAAATTTTTTTATAGAAACTTGTTAAAATTTGTCTCAATTTATGTATGAGTACACCGGTGTGGATTGATGATATCTTATATTAATCTAGTTGCACGTACGAGATGTCAAACCGAAGTCACGTGCAGTCTTCTCAATTTTCTCTTTTGACTTCAGCATTAATACAATCAATTGGTATTCATAGTGTGAACTCGTTCGTTGCTGATTTTGTTAGAATAATACCTCGACAAATTTTAGTAAAAATTAGTTTTCTGAATTCATATGCAAAATATGTTAAAAAAAAAAAAAAAAAATTGATAATATAATTTAGGTAACTAACTAACTCTTTCATTGAATAAATTTTTAAACGGTACGCAGTTGCAGATTTTTAGTAACCAGATTAATTATAATCTGTTGAATTAGAGAGACCCGGGCTGCAGCATAATGGTGATTTTTATAGTTTTACTAATCATTTAAAATGGGGAAAAATACAGAGCGATCAGGAAATAACTTCGCTTTGCAAAGATGCACGATCTTTGATATTATACATATTTGACATGGATATCCAAGGTTACAGAGCTGGTGGCGTTTAATCAGACAAATAGTTTATCCAGAAGGTTTATTTCTTCAACCCTTTTTATGTGTCCTCTGACTCGTGAAAAATATTTATTCAAAATTTGTTGGAAAAAAAAAAAAAAAAAATATATATAAAAAAATCAGGAACATTGATATCTTCAACAAAATAAAAACGTTTCATGTATAGGTAGGTACTACCTCGAATATCAAGTTCAAATGTTACAAAATCGTATCTTTCATCCCTCAGAATTTATACTTCTGCAAAATGTAATTATATTTCAATGTAGGAAGAATATGATTACCCAATGAAGTATCTGCTTTCTTCGTAATTCAGAATTGATATAAAAATGTTGACAGAAAAATATGATACGGTCTATAAGTTTACAATTGTTTTACGAAAAAAAACCGTACACTGAGAAAAAGGTCTTGTTGAAACAACCAAAATTTGGTTATAATACGGTCAAAGAAATTTTTTTTGTTCAGTCAACCAAAATTTTGTTGTGCTAACAAGAAATTTAGTAGTAACAGTAAAAATTATGGTCAGCCCAACAAAATTTTGGTTGACCCAACAAAATTTTGGTTGACTGAACAAAAAAATTTCTTTGACCGTATAATAACCAAATTTTGGTTGTGTCAACAAGACCTTTTTCTGAGTGTAAGATAGACACAGCTTTGTCGGAAAAAGTAATATATCAAGGTAGTATTCCTGTTCCAAATTAAATTTGGAATTTTATCCATACGACGATTACAACAACAAAATAAAAATAAAAAATCAGTAAATGGCAACTAACGAACGATGTGTGCATTTATATTTTTGAACGCCGGGACACCCGGTCCGCAGAACTTATACATCTGAGTTTTACTTACCTGTTGCATTCGCAGTCGTTTTTTCTCGGTTCTATACCTCGTGTTAAGCGTTTCGCGTCGGTGTCGTTTATTTTTTTTTTTTTTTTTATTTCTTTTAATTTATTTTCGATTTCGATATCACTTATATCGTCACTACTGAATCCTACCCTGTTCTAAGTAGTATTTTGTTTTTTTTTTTTTATTTTTTTTTTTCGCGAATTTCACGAAATAACACCTTGGCTTTCGTTTACTGCCAGGGTGACGGCGTCGGAGTGCGTCGCGACTAACGGTGTCCCGGTACTATAATTCAACAACCCCTACCCGATCCAGACCTCCCACCCTTAGAAAACAAGCCAATCGCAGATTTACGGACTTTATATCAACCAATCGAAACAGTTTTTCAAATTGTAGATGAATCAGATGCATGTTGCATTAAAAAAAAATATCTCAGTTTTGTAGGCGGGAAAACAAAAAAAGAAAAAAAAAAGAAAAATTTCGAAAAATTTCTTACCAACTTTGTACACCCTAATATGTACAACAACACTGTAGATACTATGATGACGTTTTATCGCTCAGTTTGAACGCCTGTAACGTTATGGTCAACCATAATAAATTGGTCAAGGAATCGAACCTCCCTTAACTACTTGCTATTTATATCTAATACTACTAGTTCAATTGTTCCCGAGTTAATGAAAGAGAAAAAGAGGAAAAAACGAGGGTTTCGTTCGTGCAATCATTAAATTGCTGCAGTGCAATTTTTGGAATAATTTGAATTACCATTTTTCGGATCATGACTTTGATGAGGCATTCCTCGATCTTCGAGGAATTCAACAAAGTTTTACTATTGAATAACTTTATGCTGCAGGGAGATAAATATTTCGATATTACGTAATCGACCTATTTCTACATGTGGATTACAAAAATAGGGATCGAATAGTGTATTTTAAGTCAAGATTGTTGAATATTTAGAACCTCACACACATATTGAATAGAAAAAAAAACAAAAATGTGCAACCGATAGAATGCATGTTAAAAACTATATTTAGTTTTCGGTTATAATATTTCACCAACTTTATATACTCAGGAATTTTTGGATATAAATTCTATATACGTGCCCTTGTATTTACCTCTCTATCTACCTATATATTTAATGATATTAATATAATGAGTAGGCGATAACCGTAGGTTGTATTAAATATATAAACATAAAAGACACTCGTGGTATAGAAACAAGTGTTTGTATTTTACCCGCACACTAGACAGTATTGCGGCTATAGGTAGTCAAAATTCCACAAATTTTCTTTTTTTTTCTATTTTTTTCACCCGAATCTTCGATATAGTTGAAAATAAAAATAAATTTCACATAGGTACCTAAATGTGAAATTATCTTCAAAAATTTTGATCAAATGTTCATTTTCATAATTAATTGTTCAGTTTTATTTTCCTGTTCTAATTCGGACTGCAAACAGATCTCAAATTTGACTTCGTCTTTCTGTAAAAAAAAAAAATAATTATAATTATTTATTTCAACTTCATATAATTATTCCAGTAATTTTTTATTTTTTTTTCGTTGGAACTTAAAAATTGATCAAATATAAAACTAAAGTTGAACAATTATCTACGATGAACCGATATTTGCATCCGTTACTCTCTCGACGTTATTAGTTAAAATTTCCGTTTTTCTTTGCTAAAATGTTCGATCAAACGAAATACTTTATATTCAATTTTTTGCCTTCATATGTCGCAAAATTTGAAATTTAAAGTTGGAAAATTCTGAGACACGATCGTTTTTAAGTAATACAAGTTGGAGCTGACTGAGCAGAAGCAACAAGTAGTTCCGGCCTCTACGCGGTCGGGCACTGAGTACCACTAAATGTAATACAATAGGGAAGAAGCTTTACGTCTAAACCCTCTGAATTCCATTTCCGCCAAATTTGTTTCGCTTGATTAGAATTCGGTATCAACTATCAATGCGCTCCATTCGCCAGAGATTAGTATCGGCAATGGACTGCCCTTCATGATAAAAGGACCGTGAGAAGACAAGATGAATGAAAAAGTTACGAAAAATAAAGAAGAACGAGAAATTTTTATTCAAAATGTACTGTGAAACTTCTACTGAACTTTTGAATGAAAAAAAAAAAAAAAAAAAAAAAATACTGAAAAAGCTCCGCAGGATGGATGGTTTTCAAAAGATTATACTCTTTCTTGATACGTGCATTGATCTTAACAAACGTGAGATTCATGCGAGGTTTAGTTAGGATTATCACGATATTTAATCATAATCAAAAATCACGAGTCAGTCATAAAGTTCGGTAAAAACAAGCTTTCTGATCCTTGTTGACATCAGAAAAGCTTTTGTCATGTTCCGTAGGGAATACTTAGGGAGCTTTTCATTCGTTTAAAAAATACAACCTGTCATGAGATGAGGATTGATATAATCTCGGCCTTTTATTGGTTCTTGAAAAATTTGAAAAGCATTTTTTCTTTTATTCAAACAAGGCTCGCGCGCAAACCTTTCAGCTTTAAACCTTTCAACCGTTATTATGATTCTCATCAATTTTTTCCATCTTATCAGATAAAATTTAGGGTTTTGATGTCCGTCTCATCGTCTGTACGGAAAAAAAATGAGCAGTTGGAATAGGGACAACACTTTTTTGCAGTAGAAGTGACAACAATATTGTGGTAACATTCACTCATCAGGACATTGAAATCTACTTGCTCCTATTTATGTACCAAATACTAGAATTGTGGTAATTTCTACTGCAAAAAAGTGTTGTCCCTATACCAGCTGCTCAACATAGTAAATTCAGCAATAATTTTTTTTCCGTGTGGAGCTTTGCTCAAATTTAGTGACATCTTTTTCTTATTCTCCGATTAGTACAGTAAACAATTTTTGCTTTTTCGTTGGAACAGAAAAATTCTTATAAAATTCAAAAATAATTTACATCAATATCATTCAGATCGTTAATTAAATCAAAGGACAAGGATATGATGTAAAATTGAACGGATATCTGAATAGCGTTTGAGGTACCGGAATTTTCGGTGTAACCTTGCGCAGTTATGATTAAAATTACACTGCTGATCCTCTGTCCTTAGATATAAATTAAAAAAAAAAAAAAAATAATACATCGAAAATCGGAGTAATTAGGTAACATTATACTACTTTTCATTTTTCCTTTGCAAGAAAATACCCATTCAAACAAACATTATTTTATCTCAAGTACCTAGAGAATTGGTACAATAATAAATTACCTAGATAAGATTGTAGGTGAGATTTTTGTTCATCATAAAATATTTATCCAATTATTATGTAGTAATACGGAAAAGGTGCGATCTGTCGCTTCCGAATCTCATGTTAAGACTTTTCGATATGGCGTAACAAGGAATACGTGCCTGATGGCTAACCACCCCTAGAAACCTTGGTCCGTTACACGTTGCTTCAAATAAACCTGCTATGGTCGTATTCAATACGATAAATGACCTGCAGTGTGCACAAATAATCTTTTGCAAAAATTTATCAGCAGCCATCTCGTAATTACTGTATTTGTGATGTAACATCCAATATTTTCCATCCCTCAAACACAATTCGAAGAACAGTCTGCCCCCCGCGATTCCCATAGTAACGCGGAAGTCGGTCATATAAGACGGATGTTCAAATTACTACTCATTATATTGAAAGAATCAAATTATGCTCATTACGTATACATTATATCTTTGTATATGCGGTAACTTGATTGCAATTGTCGAATTATACTTGAGTTTTTGTCATTTAACAAGAATTTTATATTCTGAGGGTTGCCATAGTATTTTTTTCTTTTTTCTTTTCACAAATTTCATGCGATGCGATCGACATAAATATTTAATCGATTTTTTGAAAATTTTATGAAATAAAATTTCACCACAATTCGTTGAAACTATTTTCATATCCTTGATAAAAATTGTCGTCTGTTTGTATAAGAACGTGTATAAAAATCGAACGGAAGAATAGATTGGATTAAGTGTATATGAATAGAAAAGTGAATCCATAAATGACATAAGTATAATTAAGTAACTATAGCTACACGTGCTGGAGTTTTGAAATTTTTTGTGGTGAAATTTTTGGCAAAAACAGGTTTTTTAATTCTTAAAACTTTGAAAAGACGTGTATAAAAAATCCTCGCAGTAGTTTTTGAATAATGTCAGTATAGATAGTGAAAAAAAGTTTCAGCCTCCTGCGATGAAAGTGTGTGCGCAAGGAATTTTTGATAGCGGTGAGAAAAATCTTCTTCGCAAGGTTCCTTGCGCTTACATTTTCATCGCAGGAGGCTGAAATTTTTTTTCACAGTCTATATACTGACATTATTCAAAAACTGCTGGAAGGATTTTTTTATACAACCTCTCATAGCGATTTTCAAAATTTCACCGAAGTCTCCCCTTAAGAAATACTCTAACCGCGTGCATGCAATTCAAAGAAATAAAATTATTCAGTCGAATTTCAAAAATTCAGTAGTATTATTAACAGACCTATTTATCAATTGAACGTAGCTCACGTGAGATCCTATGGCCGTCCTACTCTGGAAATTTGTGTCCCTTACTGAAAAAATCTCAGCTTTCACATGAAAAACTTAAAAGTAAGATAAATTTTGATGGCGCATCAAAAAAAAAAAGCGATCTTTTTTTGCCGAAAAACGTGTTTTTGAGATTGATTTCGGAAAGTTATTTAGAAATGAACAACATATTCGTAAAGATGAGAATTTTTCACATAAGATTACCTATATTTTTCTAATTTTTTTTTTATCCCGATAACGATACGAAAAAAATTCGCGTTTAAACCTCAATTAGATAGAAATGGTAAACTTGTATGTAGTATTTCTCGCGAACGGTAAGTTCTAGAAGATTCAAACTTGGCGAACTTTTCAATCTTAGTACACACTACGAGAGGTAAAAATTTCAGACAAATCGATTTTTTGACGTCCCGTTCATTTGTACGCACAATTCAGCACCTACATCCCTTCCAGCTTTTAGTTTTCCACCTGAATTTTTTTTCGAATGGTGTTAAACGTGGGAATAATTTTCGCTCATTAAATTTTCACATGATTCAAAGAAATATGTACCATATTTTTCATTTAAATTTCATTATTGATGGATTTCAATTTCACTAAAGAGCGTCAAGAATAAAACAGGTAGTAGTACACTGAGAGAAAAATATCATTGAATGAACGAAATATTTATTTCTATATTCGCAATTAAATATTCATTTGGAACAAATAAATTTCAATTGATGTTATTAACGGTCATATGAAATTAACCGATTTTCAGTCACACCGATTGAAATTTATTTGTTCCAAATGAATATTTAATTGCGAATATAGAAAAAAATATTTCGTTCATTCAATGATATTTTTCTCTCAGTGTATAGCATGAATTCTCGGAAATTTTATTTAATTTTCATTTTGTTATCGATAATATTTGTATATTATATATAATTTTTTTTTCTCTCAGAATTTTCGTGCTGTCTTTACGACACTGTTGAGTTTTATTTATTCTCGAAAAGTATTCGTGGTAAATATATTTTCACAGTAAGTAAATAGGAAACAAGAAACAAACGAATTCCAAGAATATTCTCAATCGTTTATATTTAGCCTCGAGATATATATATAAATTTATACATTACTAAAATTAGGTTACAGAAGTATTGCTTTTTGGTATGTATTCTGTCAAAACCCATCTTTGGAATTATTTTTCAAATCATTTTTTTCCTCGAATAAAAATCTAGTTTGGTCATTTTTGCCTGCGAATACTTTTCACAGGGGAATTAATCAGGCAATTAAAAATTCAGTAATTAGAACAAGCTCTTATTCAAAATGCTATCTATTCGCATATAATATTGCGGTTTCAATACCAGTTTATTCACAAAGGAAATGCGAGCGAACTACCTATCATATATCGGATGCCAAATTCTCCGCACCTTTGTTCGATGATCACGTTTCTTAGTAGTCTCCCAGTGGGAGCTTCCAATCTCTGTCATATCATTCATGGAAGAAAAAATAAGACACAAACAAAAAAAAAAAAAAAAAACGTCACGTTCTTAAAAATGTACACGCATTATATGCCCACGCGTCTGAGGGACATATTTTTCAACAATGAAAAATTTCGGATAAAAATGTAAAGAGAAAAATGATCTGCGGTTCATTTTAGCGGAAAAGACATCTGGGTGGGTTTTTCCAATTTGGTTGTTTCATGAGACGTGTCAGACGAGTTGAAATTTATTTAATATAATCAATACATGAGATTTCTAGCTTATTATATTCAATGTTTCTCTAATCTTCTCCTGGAGTCTGCCCTCGTCAATTTCTAAGAATCAAATGTCAAAGCTTGGCGTAACGAGCATCTTGAAGAGCGATAAGCGAATTATATAGTATTCTGTAATCTCGCAACTACATAATTCTAAATCTCTAAATAATAGCCAATCAGGTGTCGATTACCTCGTTTGCTGTCGAGAAATTTCCAATAATTCAAAATTCTCAACAGTAAGATCGACAGTGCGGTTACCCCGAATGCTTTGAATGGTAAATACATTAATTAATAGCAAATATGAAAACTATAGCTGCTTTACGTGATTCAGATTTTATTATATGGGCCGCGCGAATTGCATATTTTACTTAATTATATAATACGCATTACTAAACTCATAGTTTTTTTTAGAAGATAGAGGGACTTGAATATTTATAAATTTAAACTTTTGAGGTTGATACAGGTGAAACAACTCGAGTTACACTGAGATCACACTGGGCATTTTTGAAGAATAATCAATTCCCTACATGTAGGAAAATTTAAAAAATGGTTAAGATTGGTGTTAGAATTGGAATTAAGGGCTCAAACTTTGAGGGAATTACTTTTTAATTACAAACAACAATATTTCGCAAATGGAGCGAAAAATAAAAAAATTTCGTCCATAACGAAGCACTCTGATACACATATAATTATAGGGATTACAATAAAGCAATATTCATTCATATAGCTTAGAATCAAAAGTAGTAATTCATCCCTGAAATTAAGGGGACCAGTACAACGACTTTTCGAGAAATTATCATAGTCCGAAATCAATTCATTTTATATCCAAAGTTCATTTCACATCAAAATATTTTTCTTTTTTAAAATCATGTGTCGTAAGGATTTTAGAGCACCGTTGGACAAATTCAGGTCATCTTGGATTCATTTTCTTCAGAAAACAAATCCTCATCATGTGAATGTAGGAATTTAAAAATGAAAAATTATGTCATAAGTTATGATCAATTTACCAAATTTGCAGAAATTATTATTACTCATTTCTTAAATAACTTGGCCAAAACGAAAAATTTTCAAAATTCCTACATTCACATGATGAGGATTTGTTTTCTGAAGAAAATGAATCCAAGATGACCTGAATCGGTCCAACGGTGCTCTGAAATCCTTACGACACATGATTTTGAAAAAGAAAAATATTTTGATGTGAAATGAACTTTGATTATGAAATAAATTCATTTCGGACTATGATAATTTCTCAAAAAGTCGCTGTACTGGTCCCCTTAACGGCGGAGACGAAAATGAATGAATTATTATAACGTGTGAAAAATATCATGTGTGTATACTGTATATTATATACTATACGACCTGTTCGACAACTTGATATCAGTCGATATTAAACAGACTACGTCACAACGGACGGTCGAAAACTCTTGTTATCAAAATGGTAAAGCATTTTTAACCATCTAACCGTGAGAATATCACATCAGGCTTAGACTCTCGATGGTTTATACATACATTTATAATCTAAAATCAGTGGTTTTTTATTTATTTTTTTTCTTCAAAATATTTCAGGAAGGTACGTTGGATCGCGGCCCATTAAACTGCGGAAAAGCTCGTGGAAGCAACGTAACTTGGACAGTGTTCGCAAGAAGGAAAAAGAAAAGCAAGCACTAATTGGCTTGCTGACCGGTCGGTGATGGTGCCAATTTAATTGCCATCGCCTCTTGACTCTAATCTCAGAACCCAAAATTGATCGTTTTTTTTTTATACTATGATCATGGGTGAGAAAACACAAAAGAAAATTGTAATATGTATATAATCTTACTATTATAACGTTTATTGCGTAGTGTGTTTAGGCGCATACACGCAAAAAAAAAAGCTGTAAAATTTACTATGTGAGCAGTGAATATATGGACAGCACTTTTTTGCAGTAGAAATTATCACAATTGTGGTGACATTCACTCATGTAGACATTGAAGGCCACTTGCTCCAATGTACCCAATACTGCAATTGTGATAATTTCTACTGCAAAAAAGTGCTGTCCATATATTCACTGCTCACATAGTAAATTTTACAGCTTTTTTTTTTGCGTGTAGCTTTCTCTAACTCGCTCCATATTGCGATGCGATTAATTTTTAAGTTATTTTCAGACCCATGAGATGTACTTTTGAATAAGTATATAACGTAAAAGCTGTTGACTAATTATGTATGTTTACTTGAAATTGTTATTTTTTAAAAAAAGAAAAAAAAAAAAAAAAAAAAAAAAAAGAGTACATTCTTAGGTATAGGATTAAGTCATCCCAGCTTTGGAAGTTGGAGATAATAGAATGAAAGTCTGCGGGATAATGAGAAGAAAAATAAAATTGAAAATTAAAAAATAAAAAATGAAATGGCAATTCTGAAAAACCAAATGGATATTGATAATTTATTATTACAGTTCTTATATAATATATTGCTTGACAGTAATAATTATTTGACAATTTACAAAGCAGTGAAATTTAACGCGAAGCAAGATTTTTCAATATATATAGGCTTATATATTTTGCTTTCCAAATAGAGGCTGGAAATTGAAAAGTGAGATTAAACGTACGTAGGTATGAAATACGAGAATATGCATTCAGACGGAAGTGCTATATAATATGTATTATATTCTTCGGAATATCGTATACTTCACACATCGTATATACTGTGTCGATGATTTCTTCTACATACGTTTCGCAATATTGCGAATAAAATTGAATTCTCCATCGCGACGAATTGGAAATAAAATTGACTCAAAGCGAACTTGAAAGCATTTCTGATTCCTCAAATTTATCGTCGTACCCTCTCGATACGTCGCGTTTATATAGCCATCGAGTTTGGTAAGTAGACTGCGATCTAAATGCGTGAAAAGAAAAATGTATTCTAATTATGTAAAAAAAAAAAAAAAAAAAAAAAACGAACAAAATTTCACAGCAATTAAAACTCCATCAGAATTTTCTCCAAACCCAATCTGAGCAAATCTGTACCATGGTATATGACTTTTTTTTGTTTCGATAAATAAATGGCAGCATCGATTTAAACTCAACCCTCTTACTTCTAGTCAAATTATTTAAAAACCTAGAATATTATTGCTAATATGCCAGCAATGAGTGGCGAAGACGGAGAGGGTGGAGAGGCGGACCGTAATCCTCTCGGGGTAAGTTGATAAATTTTGTTATTCGCCTGTGTCGTATAGCCCTTTGGTTTTGAAAAGGGTTTGACAAAAATTTTGAAAGACTTTTTCGCCCAGATCGAAGATCGTTTTAGGAATACGAAGGCGAAAGAAACGATCTAGGCGATAGACACGGTCATGGTAAATCATTGCTTCCAAACGGTGACATGTACGTTGGTTTTTACTGCAAAGGATTACGCCACGGTAAAGGTATCTACGTTTTTCGTAACGGGTCACGTTACGACGGTGAATGGCGTCGCGGTTTAAAATATGGTCAAGGTACATTTTGGTACCCGGACGGAACCAGGTACGAAGGTAAATCCGCGTTTCTATTTTCAATTATAGAAAAACTGAATATACCTCGTGTAAATAAAATTGCAATTATTCACCGCACGAAGACAGCGCAAATTTAAATTACACAATAATCCCCCCCCTGTAAACTGCGGGCTCAGGGGACTGGAAACGAGACACGAAGTATGGCTTTGGTGCGTATTACTACGTTAACAAAGATATTTACGAAGGATCTTGGAAGAAAAATTTTCGCCATGGGATGGGGACGTATTTATATGCTGAAACTGGGACAAAATTTATGGGGACTTGGATCAAAGATCGTATGCAGGGTCCGGGACAATTAATTCATCCACGACATCGTTTTCACGGATTTTGGGAGCTCAATCAGGTCTACGAGATTTTTTTTGTCCGAATTTTATACTGGCTCCTCTTCTTCTCATCCACGATTCCTGCGACCTTATTGCCTTTGTGTAAATTTTATTCAGCCCTATGGCCGAGGATGTTTTACCTTCGAGACGAACTGCATGCAGCATGGACACTACATTCACATTCGTGATCCAGACTACGACGAAGTTAAAGAAGAAGCTGATAGACTGGCTGCGGTGCTTTTGATCTCTTTTTTAGTTTATCAGTAAAAATCTTAGAAAATTTTAATGAGATAAGGAATTTAAGATAGCGGTTTCGCAGGATGAAACGGCTGAAAGAATATCTGGTGAAGAAAATCAACCTGCTGGAATCACAGAAGGTGTGAAGGATGGCAAAGATCCTTTACCACCTAAATCGCTTTTTGTCGAAGAGTCTTTACCCTTGAGAAAAGGCATTATTCCAGTATGGAGAGCGCGGTATATTACGGCGTACAATCCTGATCTGCTTCCGCCAGAACCAGCACCTCTACAAGAAGAAGTAAGACGATATGTTTCAGTTTTCAGTATATATCTAAGAAAAAAAAGCTATGAATCTCGTTTTATCCCGAAGTGAGAATCGCTCTGAAAATATTTTATTGGTATATAAAAAAAAAAAAAAATGAGCCGGTTTGTCCTCTCAGTGAATAAAAATGCAATTTCAACAGAACTCGTGTGCATGAAAAAATATATATATGAAATATATTGAATACGATTTCAGTCGTTCTTTGAAACATTCACACGCTACAGAGGTTCAGACTTTTCGGTGAGAATATCGGATGGTTATTGATGTACAGAAAGTCTTATGTATGGTTGAGAAATTGTTTGAATTTCTGCAGTAAGAGATTCAACGTATTTCCGAATCGTTTTTTCGGGGTTTTTGCAGTTCAAGTCGCTTATTAAATTACATTGCTTATAATTAGTTGGTTGAAAAAAAAAAAGAAAAAAATGCAGGATATTAAAAACAATTTCTTTGTGAAGTATTCCGCGAGGGTAAAGTTATTTCTTTGTGATGTTAGCTGACTTACGATCAGATGCGATCACAAGGTAAGAGAGGAGTGTGGGGAAAAAGAAAAAAAAAAAACAAAAAACTTATAACGTTCTAGCCGGATTTTTATTGAAATTGAAAATGCGTGCGATGTTTGCAATACAAAGATATGCGGAATATTAGGTATTGTCAAGTCGTAGAACTCCAATTAATTTTCATAAATTGCATTACGCCCTCATATCCTATGACTTTATTTGTTAAAAGAGATGAAATAGAGATCTTTTAAAAATTCAAATAAAAGAGGGAACCGTGATCATAAATTGAATCTTATTTGCCGGTAAAAATATGAGAAATTATTTATTAATCGCGTCTATAATAAGCACTTCCGGTTGTTCGTTCGCTTCACACGCTCCTAATGAGATTAGGATTTCTGCGTAAAAGGGCAATCAACTACAGATGCTCATTCTGTTTATTCATTAAGCATCTTCCAGTGTATTCAGTGAGTCTGAACTTGCGACAGTTTGATTCTATTGTATTTATAGAAAGTGTTTAATGCCCCGTGGGTGGTTTAATTATTATATAATTCTTCGCATGGAATGTTCACAACGATTGGTATGATTTGAATTAATGAGAACGTTATACTGTCGCACAGGCGTCCCTACAATCACTAGAAGACAAATGCGAGGAGGACCTCTGGCCCGAGGATGAAGAATATCTGAAATACGAAGACGATGGAGAAGACCGTGGCGAGCATGACGAATATTTTCAAGATTATGATGCTCCGAGTGCGGATGCTGAATCGATCGAAGATAAGGAATAATAATCGGTTGACCATAAACCTGGATTTTCTTGGATTATTTTTTGGATAAATGTTTTTTCCAAGAACTATGGAAAAATTAATTCTTTTAGCTTTTGGACCAATAAAAACAATAAAAGCTACAAGCTGATCATACTTGAACTCCTATTTAATATACTAAAAGAACGATGAAAAGTTCGGGTGCTTTGTCTTCGAAAGTTTTCCGTGACTATTTTTTTTTTTATTCATAATTGGTATTCAGGTTAAGCGATAGTTCAATTAGGAAGGAATTCACTTGATAATAAAGGTAGAGGATTGAGTGCAATCCTTGTTTTTTTTTTTTTTTTTTTTTTTGTTAGCGGTAAATTATAATGTTACCATGAATATTCAAAACTATTAAGTGGGATAAAGCGCCTGATTTAATGCAATCCGCAGACCTTCACGGATACTGGATTGCCGACAGATCAATATGGCATCGAATTATGAACGTCAAGGATACTTTTCAAACATTTTTACGAATTTTAATTATTATAATCAGTCTATATAATCCATAGTGGTAATTGGTAAGTTCGGCAGTACAGAGAATTCAAATTAATTCCTGCACGATTAAAGTAAGCAAAAGTAGTTCACCGCTAACATATTAGAGCCTCCACCTCCTGGATAAATTGGAAATCACAAGGTCTGCATCGAGGTGCCAAATGGTATCGTCATTTCGCGGATGAATTCATAAACTACTTTTGCCGCGAAGCTCGGCTCGCCTTATTATGCGCAACACCGCTGAATTCAGGACTGGCGTGTGGGTTGCGTATAATAAGGATACAGATGTTCGCAAATTTGACCGCGATATGGTAGTGCCATTTGTTAAGGGGATATGAAAGGTGAATTATACACCTCGAATTTTTGGCAGCCCGTTTCTCAGCTAAAACACATCCGATCGATGTGAAATTGATATCAGTGACGTAGAAAAAGTGAGCGAAGGGCATGATGCTCTTGGATTTCCAAAAAGCGAAAATAAAATGTACAATTTTATATCAGGAGTGCTCTGTAACGAATAATTGTTGTTGCTTACGTTGTACTTGATAAATATGAAAACACCTGAAACATTTTCCGCTTTTTCGAAATCCAAGAGCATCATGCCCTCCGTGCACTTTTTCTGCGTCACTGATATCAATTTCACAACAATCGGATGTGTTTTAGCTGAGAAACAGGCTGCCGAAAATTCGAGGTGTATAATTCACCTTTCATATCCCCTTAACCAATTGATGCAACTATCCGGGCGACAAGCAGCACTGATCTAAGGTGCGGCACCTGTTGTGAGGTCAGTGGCCCTCGTTGCGTCAAACAAGATACAGCTGTGGAAGATACATTCTCTGGTTATTCTCGCTACTTGTAATAATATAAAACATAAAAGTAAAATCTAATGATTATAGAATAATTATTTGTCGCAATGACAATTTTTTTTTTTTTTTTTGTTTTTCTATGAGTTTTCAATGTTCTGATTGACTGAGTTTTTGAGGGGAAAGATCTACCAGATTTTTACCGACCCCGTATATTTTCTCGAATTTCGCCGAAACGGGGCTATCAATCGAATTGTCTTTTTTGCAGCTGATGATTGATGCAGTAATGAGTGCGAACTGGTACGCTAGCGTACCAATAATCAAGCTTGATTGAATGAAAGCGGATTTTTTTTCTCTTTTTTTTTTTTCTGATCGCAAAGTGTGGGCGTACCATTTATTTCCACTTATATCAAAGCTTTCGCATCAAAAATGCAAAATCGGCTTCCTGAGCCCGATTCTGTACATCGAATTCCGAACACGACCATCCAAAAACATCTTTGTTTTCGAGAACGATGAAGGGGTCAGTTGTATTCCATGATTTTGTGGTAATTTTCGCGATCGACGGTCAAACTTTCAAACACCTCAATTAAGTAGTGCGGACTTGACCGACAAATTCAGACGAAATCAATCATTTTCAGGACTACATGATGTACCTCAATGGGCCCGGCAGAGGCCCTGACCCAAAAACTGGGATGCTCATCTGATGTCTCCTTTCATATACAACAACTTTTGTTCGAAACATTTTTCAATTTAATGCTTAGTTAATAAAGTTTCATGAATTCATGATCATAAAATGGCGAAAAAAAGAAAATTAAAACTAGACAATACTAATTTATAGTCGTATGTGAGGCGATCACATTCTAAATCGATTTAAACCTGCAAAACCGGTTACAATGCATCATGACACACACTTACGAACTATAAATGTTATTTGGTCTAAACCTTCACTATCTCATGAACGTGAAATGGCGAAAAAAAGCAAATTAACGTATGACCTACTCATTAAATACGCACACAGATTTCTCACATTCGTTCAGGTGACAGATATAAATAAGGACGGACAAGGGGGCATTTTCAGTTACTCTGCACGCTTTGTAATGCTGAGTATTTTGAATAACCTGTCGTTAAACTCAAGTATAACTATAAAAAGAAAAAATTTCGGTTTTATGTTGATGAACAATTCAAAAAATATATTGACAATAGCGGATATCTGAATAGCGGACTGCTCAATTCACTCGGGTCATTCAAAAGTTATAAAATGGACCTGACCGTAGTATCTCAGGTTATCATCGGTGCTATATGCTCTGGAATTCTGTACATTGTGATTTGGGGATTCCGGAGGCGACACTTATACAAACTGGCATCGAGATTCCCAGGACCGCCAAACCTGCCGTTTATCGGCAGTGCACATCTCTTTTTCGGAAACAGCGAACGTGGGTGGATTGCTCTTTGATACAAAGCTAAATCTAGTTCACAATTCATTTTCTATCTTCTTAAATTTCAGACATTCTGAGTAAGATGTTGGAGTTATTTAATTCATATCCTTCGCCGTTTCGAGTGTGGTTTGGGCCACGTCTATGTGTAATCGTTACTGATCCTGAACAAGTAAAGGTGAGATAATCAAACTATAAGCTAACGGCAAGAAAAACCTGCACTCACGTTCGAAAATTAAATTTTAGATGATATGTCTGAGTCCGAAGACCCTTGGAAAGAGTGACGAAATGGATTGTCTTCGAGTACTGTTGGGTACAGGGATTCTTACCGCTCCTGGTAAGGTTTAGGTGTTTTCTAAAAAGATCAAGGGATAATCAATTGGTCACTTAATACGATCACCATAATCGATACGGTTTATTCAATAAGTCTATCGATTTACAGTGCCGAAATGGAAAGTACATCGAAAACTTATCCAGCCTACTTTCAACACGGGGATCTTAAACAACTTCGTGAAAATATTTGCCGCCCAATCGAACATACTCACAGACCAGATGAAGAATCACTTGGACGGACCGGAATTCGAAATGTTTGATGTGATGTCCCTGTGTACCTTGGACATAGTCTGCGGTACGTCTACCAACATCTATACACAGAAAAAAAAGTTCACTTGACTAAAGATGATTTTTTTTCATCCGAGAAATTTTTCAGTGGATGGAATGAACACCAAGAAATTCTTGAACGAAGTAAAATAATTTCTTGAATTCCTTAATCTTGAATTAAGAAAAAGAAATTCTTAAGCCAATACATCTTTCACTTGATCCAATAGTAGAATATAACTTAAAAATGCAAAAATAAAAATATCAAAATATCAAAACATTAAAAAAAAATATTTCTTGAATTGAGACAAACATTGCTTGACCCAAGAAAGTATGCTTTTGGTTTGAGGGATTAGTTTTTCAGACAATGATAATGATGTCTCCCACGAAGTAAATAAATAAATTTCTGGATCAAGAGAATTTTTTACTTCAATCAAATGCGAATTTTCGTTTTGGTTCACGAAAAACATTTCGACAAAATTTTCTATCTTTGTTCAAGATATCCTGTTTTTCTATGTAATACACATGTATGGGTAGTTGGTTCATAGAGAATAACTCGATGGGTAATTCGTAGCTTTGACTCAATAAATACTATAGATCAAATAATATCGATAGGAAGTGAACAGTCGAATTTTTACTTTAGAAACAACAATGGGTGTCAACGTGGGTGCACAATCGGGGAGAGATCTCTACCACTTGCAGGAGGCATTGAAAAAGTAATTCAATTGATAAATTGAACATTGATATAACATAAGCTACTATATCGGGACGTAAAATCGGGACACGTGCGTTTGACACACTACATCTAAGTAAAAAAAAATCGGACAGCCTTTGGATACGGATCATTTTCAAGCTTGTTCTATTCCCCGTTAGATCAGCCAAAGACCATTGTTGTATGAAAATTAAGAGGGAAGTTATCGTTCAATGTATGCAAAAAAAGAAACGTAGTTTTTACACATTCTCTTTCGAAGCTTCACTTCAACTCACCGCCATTCTTCCAGAATAGCCGGGTAAAAATATTCAAAAAATCATGCTCAATCTTTGAAGCTTTTTAAGTGCAATGCTTTTTCAATTTTAGAGAAATTCCCAAAATTATGGTCACGGCAGTGGATAATAGCCCAAGTGGTGATCTCGGAGACCAGTAACAATAGAAGGTTCATCAATGGCTGAAAATGCAGGGAAAAATTATGGTAAGCAATTGCCGTTGCGATTTAATATGTTCGATGTATTGTTCAACAGTTGTTGCTTCTGCAGCCATAGGCGCCGCGCGCGAGATACTGCTCCGAAAGCTCAACGCGTAATACTTTGCAATAACTGGTCAACAACACATCGAACATATCAAATCGCAATGGCAATTGCTTACCATAATTTTTCCCTAAATTTTCAGCCATTGATGAACCTTCTATTGTTACTCGTCTCCGAGATCACCACTTGGGCTATTTTCCACTACCGTGACCATAATTTTGGGAATTTCTCCAAAATTCAAAAAGCATTGCACTGAGAAAGCTTCACAGATTGAGCATGATTTTTTGAATATTTTTTCTGGCTATTCTGGAAGAATGGCGGTGAGTTGAAGTGAAGCTACGAAAGAGAATGTGTAAAAATTACGTTTTTTTGCATACATTAAGGGGAGGCACCGGTGAGTTTTCAGCCCAGTGATATTCAAATGGTCGAATGCAGCATGACATTTTCTTAGACCTAATTTTTGCTGAGGAATCCGATGGCGCACTCAGAAAAAATAAAAAAAATCATTTTCCACCATTTTGACATTTTTTTTTTGGTTATCGATTTTTAATTCTGGTTCTATAGCACGCCCAGTCGAATCCATACGATAAGTTGTTCGAAATCATTTCAGGAGCCTGCAGAACAAATTTCAGCTAAAAATACGAAAAACTGTGGAAGAAGTTCAATTTTTAGTGCGTTGCGGTCGCCCACGAAACTTTCTTTATGAAACATTTTTATGAAAATAAGCTTGAGAATATCATTTGCGAAAGTAAAATTGCCATCCAGGGCCACAAAATTAAGAAGAGAATCATAATTATCGCGATAGTCGCCGCGTTGCGCGCCCTGTATGAACAACTCCGCGCCGGGCGGGTGGATTGCGCGGGCTAGCGCAACACACTGAAAATTGAACTTCTTCCACAGTTTTTCGTATTTTTAGCTGAAATTTTTTCTGCAGGCTCCTGAAATGATTTCGAACAACTTATCGCATGGATTCAGCTGAGCGTGCTATAGAACCAGAATTAAAAATCGATAACCAAAAAAAAAATTTCAAAATGGTGGAAAATGATTTTTTTTATTTTTTCTGAGTGCGCCATCGGATTCCTCAGCAAAAATTAGGTTTAAAAAAATGTCATTCTGCATTCGACCATTTGAATATCACTAGGCTGAAAACTCACCGGTGCCTCCCCTTAAACGATAACTCCCCTCTTAATTTTCATACAACAATGGTTTTCGGCTGATCTAACGGGGAATAGAACAAGCTTGAAAATGATTCGTATCCAAAGGCTGTCCGATTTTTTTTCACTTAGGTGTAGTGTGTCAAACCCACGTGTCCCGATTTTACGTCCTGATAGTAGTTGCCTCGATCATCGTGTATTCACAAATACCACATGCATGAAGAAACATGTCTTATGCCCTCAAATTGCTATATCGCATCAATAAAGTCAAAAGTTGTTCCAGGGATTAGAATCTAGTCTCATTTTGATCAAACTATTCAGTGACCATCTAATCGTTTATTCGATTCCTCGCCTTACACCGGTGCAGTCGATGAGTTTATTATTTTTAGGGTGGCCTTTGGCTTAAACAAAAGGGTCTTCAGCCCGTGGCTTCACCCAGATTCTATTTTCTACCGCACTCAAGTTGGAAGAAACGAGCGGAAGTACGTTCAGTTTTTGCACGACTTTGCTGACAAGGTGAGTGTCAGAAACACGTTTGTCTCAATCAGCATATTAACGCTAGATAATGTCAACGGATTTTGTTCAAAGCTGCGCATTCGATGATTTGCTCGTCAATTTCCAAACTGAACATTCATCGAACGAAATAAAATTCGAATGCCATTTTTGTGTCATAAGTGAAATTATCAGTATCTAGCCTGTCTGTTACTGTGCAGGTAATAAAAATGGAAAAAGACGAGTTTCTCAAAAGAACAAGTGGGCCAAACTTAGATGAGAACGAAGAAGATGCATGTAAGTAATCGTATCATTAGGCATGTGATCACTAGGGTGTCCATTAAAAAAAACAATTTTGAATCGGACTAGACGCACCCCCTACAGTGATTGAAAAAAAAAAATAAAAAAATTTTTGAGCGCAATTTGATCCTTCTATCTCGATTGAAAGGCGTGCCTAAGTGTCCAATTCTTTTCCATTAGAATATCATTGATTTTGGTCATTTTTTTTCAATTCCAATTTTTTAAGTTGAAATCTCCCTCATATAAGTGGAAGTACATAGAAAAAAATCCTCCTGGCCGATTGTCTCGTATGTACGGAAAAATAAATTTTTAAATGAAATGAAGAACTGATCCTTTCAATAACGCAATGGACAAGAAAGTACTGATTCCATCAGGCTAGTGTTGCACGTCACGGTTTGCACGTAAAAAATTGGAATTGAAAATAAATGACAAATACAATGTTATTGAAATGTGAAATTATTTGGACACTTAGGCACGCCTTCCAATTGAGATAGAAGGATCAAATTGCGCTTAAAAATTTTTTTTTTTTTTTTTTTTTAAATCATTGTAGGAAGTGCGTCTAGTCCGATTCAAAATTGGGTTTTTTAATGGACACCCTAGTACTCACAGTGATCGAAGATCCTACCGATTATCAGATATATCGGACACAATAAGGCCTGGATGGTTTGACTTGACCAAAAAATTCGTCCGAAAGATCGATCAAAGCTTATAGAATACATTCGTTGTAATTACAGAATGATTTATTCCTTTTAGACGATTCGACACCGCGAAAAAAAGCATTCTTAGATCATCTCATTGCCCTATCTTACGACGGTGCCGGTTTGTCAAATGAAGCGATTCGTGATGAAGTTATTACGATGATATTAACCGTGAGTATCATATTGTGGTAATATGTTGTTGAAAACTATCAGAAATGATAAAAAAAAAAAAAAAAAAAAAAAAAAAAAAATAACAACCAAAAATGATGGGCAATGGAGAACACTACGTGACTAGTTTCAATTTCGTTCCAGGGTAATGATTCGACAGCTAGTATAATGTGTCGCGCAATGATGATGCTCGCGTCTCATCCGAATGTACAGGTTTGTAATTTAATTCTGTTATTCAAGTGTATGCGGATATAATATAGTCATGCCGAAACGTCCGTGTGATAGGAAAAGGCGTACCAGGAATTGTATGAAATTTTTGGAGATCGTGACACCGAGGAACGTCCTGTTATCCTCGAAGATCTGCCGCGCATGAAGTACCTGGAACGTGTTATCAAAGAAACTATACGTCTATTTCCTATAAGTGTTATACTTCTTCGTAAGGTTGAGGATGATTTGGAGATAGGTTCGTGAGCTTTCAATATCGTAGCCGAAAACGCAATTCACAACTCACATATCATAGCTTATGTACAGAGCGATTCTCTGGAAAGTAACGCGCCTAAAAGGTAAGCAAACCCGAGACGCCTGCATTGAGCAGTTCAAACATCGACGATTGGGTTTCATTTTCCACGTAATAAATAAAACCCAACCGTCGATGTTTGAGCTGCTCAATGCAGGCGTCTCCCGTTTTAGGCGCGTTACTTTCCAGAGGATCGCTCTGTATGTAACTTATGAGCCACTGATTCGTGGTCTCTACTACTCAAACCCTTCCGATATTCATATGCTAAGTGTTGGCTCCAGGTGATTACACTCTTCCAAGTGGAAGTACAGCCGTTATTGCAGTTCTGGCAATCCATCGGAACGAAAAATACTGGCCAGACCCTCTCAAGTTTGATCCGGACAGATTTCTGCCCGAAGAAGTAGCGAAACGACACCCTTACGCGTTTCTGGGTTTCAGTGGCGGGCCACGGAATTGTGTAGGTAAGCCATGGGTGTCAAATTTTGTGTCGTCAATCAGTTATTCATAGATAGGAGATCGAACAAAAAACTTCATCAGAAACGTAATCGGAGACAGCGCTGGCGACTTTGGCGTGGAGGGTATGGAGCACTCCACACCCTGAAGGACTTGTTTCAAAATAAAAATTTTTGGATGGATTTTGAAAACGTTTTGATAAGAACAAGTATCCAAAATTTTCCGAAAATACCCATATTAAATTTCCCTATAATCAACACTTTTGCGAGCCACCTAGCAGATTTGAATCCCGACCATATTGATGAATACGTTTATCCTGAAAAACAATATTCGGCTATCGCACTTTGGAAAAACTATTCAATAAAACTGAGCAAAAATATTGTGGGTGCCCCCCCCCCCCCCCCCCCCCCCCCCCTGCCCCCGGCTTCTGAGCCACTCCACACCCTGAAATTTCGTGAGTCGCCGGCCTTGATCGGAGATAACGTAGACGTGGGTAAATAGCGATGAGTTTATTATGTATACCTTGTCTGGATTTCAGGTTACAACTATGCTCTTATGGCAATGAAGACAGTCCTGGCAACAGTTCTGCGAAGATATGTCTTGAAAAAAGACAAAATTGTACCAATCAAAGACATTCGATTAAAGATGGAAGTACTAATGAAACTGGTTGATCCAATCAAAATACGGATCGAAAAACGAACTGGAAATTAATTTGGTTCGATTGGTTGATAGTGCCATTTGTTGACTGTTATTCGAGACTCGGCTGTTGCAAACTTTATAAATCAATCATATTTCTCGAATTTTCTATCGTGTTATCTATCTTCTTTTATACTATCAGCTCTATTCTGTCTGAGTAACGAATTGAAAATAATCAAATTTCGCAATTGGCGAAGATTCTGTGAAAAACTCGAGGAGTTTTCATCGATTATTACATCCGTTTCACAATTTTCGTGCTGGACCCGATGGACTTTCAACTTCAACTCTTCAATAGTTATTGCTAATATGGTAATTTTAATTAATTTCATTCTGTAACCTGTTATCAAAGTTGAAAGAAATCTAATAAAAATAATACTCAGTCATGGAATCGTTATTGAATTTATGATAAGTTGTTTCGCAATGAGAGCCTTCTCGTTATCGATAGAGAAAGAACGAGGAGGAACCAAAATTGGAATTAATACATTTTCAGCCACTTAAAAATTGCAGCACACCTCCTCGGGTCAGATGTTTTCCTCATACCAGGTGGCTCTTTGAATAAAAAATTTTCTAACTGAATACCGCTTAATAATTCTTACTTTGAGTTGTTCGTTTCATTGTTCGTTCGTTTGTACACAGCGCTAGTTTTGATACCTCCTCCCGCAGCAATAACTCCATTGATACATAGAAAGCTCTGGTCGCGTATGAATGAACGAATGGTAAGATAGTGGTGCTGCACAAATATGCGAATAAAAAAATTACTACCTTTTCTGAGAAGCGCTCGTCTATGAATGAAAAGATACTGGTGCTGCAAAAATAAGCGGATAAAAAGAAAACTACGACCCTTTCTTTATATTCTTGGTGGCGTGGAAAATAGTGCATTGTAAAAATTCTGAAAGGCGGTAGAAAAAAACGACTAACTCTTTATTAGATTCATTAATTCAATGAAAGATAGTAGCGCATGGAAATAATACGACGAAATTGAAAAGAATTGCTGATATTTTATTGCATTTGTGTCTGCATTATAGGTATCTAAACGAATAGAAATCAAGCAGTTGAAATAAATTTCGTTGAAACACAGAATGAATAAAAATACAAATTCACTGAACATAGAGCAGCTGACAAACAACTATATTGTACGTATGTTGTTTAATTATTCATGATTCGTTCTACTATTGAGAATACTACAATCACAGAGATTTATTTTCGAGAAACAATCACAAATTACTCTATACATAACTTCAACAGTGAATATTGTATCGATGCAGCAGCAATAAATTCTTTGATATACCAATAATCAATTGCTTCGTTATTTTCACTTTCCTCTGCCTACGACTTTTTTTTTCAACTAAGCGTTAGGCAGCACAACTTACAAGTCATAGAATCAGTAGGAAATTAGAATTAATGCACTTTCAGATACTTAAAAATTTGCGACCACCTAATCGGGTAGGATCTCCTGATACCAGGAGGATTTTTCGACTTACAATTATTCTAACTGCCAAAAGCGCTATCACACATATACCATATAGCGATGTGCGTGAAGCAGCGTATGCATGCCTATAAACGTACACTATTCCTCTTTCCCGCCAAAAATTTCAGCACACCTCCTCAAGTCAGATGCTCTCCTAATAGCAAGAGCATTTTTCGACTACACATTTTTCCAACTCTGAATAACGCTATTATAAATAAACCTACATAAAAAATACAGAGCTTGCACGGAGGGGATAGTGGAAAATAACAAAGCAATTGATTATTCATATATCGAGAAGCAACACTGATCTAAGGTGCGGCACCTGTTGTGGGGTCAGTGGCCGTCGTGGCGACAAAGGGTTTGTTGTATTGCTTAAACGAGATACAGCCGTCGACAAGCATCTTAATAGAAATACTCCAAACACAAACAAGTTGTTGCGAATAAGATGGTGTACTTATAGACGGAAAAATATTCCTCTTGTCTAGTTTCATGAGTAATTTACTTAATGATAGTGATATACAACACTCGTCTTTCTGTTATAGCTGAATCACTTTACATTGGAGTCCAAACATCTCCGTCCTGTAAGGATCATTCTGTTTCAATCGCAACGAACGAGTGTATATTGAACACAGTCTCTTATTTATAATTATAGTATATAATTTACTATAATTATAATGAATGTGATTTATGTCATGATCACTTGTATGCTATAAAGTAAGTAAAGAGACTCGATCAATTGCGATGAGTACATATTTATCTTTAAGTACCAACTGCAAATTGTAGTACATATTTTTGAATGAGTAATATTGTATCGATGCTGTAGCAGTAAAGTCCCAGATATACCATTGACGAATGCCCTCGTTATTTCACACTTTCCCAATCCTGTGATTCTTTACTACAGGATCCAACAAACGAGATTCACAACAGCGCAAAAAAAAAAAAAATGAAAAGAAAATATAAATAAATTTTCAACGACCAAAAATTTGTGCACAACTCCTCGGGTCGAATGTTCTCCTGATAGCAGGCTGAATTCCCGACAAACATTTCATAATCTTCGAACAACATAGCATAGAAAGATGTACACGAAGCAGCGTGCATGCCTGCTTGTCTGTATACTGAACCTTTTCCCACCAAAAATACTAGCACACACGCACTTCCTCAGATCAGATGTTCTCTTGATACCAGAAGCATTTTTTCGCCTAAAAATTATTCTAAGTCTGAACAACAAAAGTAGATAAATAGTATAGCGACGTGCATGAAGACACGTATGCATTATTCCATTTTTTCCGCCAAAAATCTTAGCACACCTCCTTGGGTCAGATGCTTTCCTCATACCAGGATCATTTTTCGACTTAAAAATTTTCTAACTCTAAAAATCAGCAGGGTATCAGGAGAACATCCGAGCCTAGGAGGTGTGCTGAAATTTTTGGTGGGAAAAAGGGATAGTGCATATCCATACGTGTCTCCATGCATGTCGCTATATGTTTATGTATAGCAGCGTTATTCACAGTTAGAAAAATTTGAGGTAGAAAATCCGACGGTATTGGGGGAGCATCTGACCCGAGGAGGTGTGCTGAAATTTTTGGCGGACAACCAGGGACTCTGTATATGCACATGTGTCTTCAATCTTCATGCACGTCGCTATATGCTCATATCTATACTAGCGTTATTCAGAATTAGAATAATTTTTAGTCCGAAAATGCTCGTGGAAAAAAAAATAACAGTGCAGTGTATGAACAGGCATACGTGGCCAGTTACCGCTTGTTTAATTAATACCTGGAATAAAGAGTTGCAAGGAGGGGAAAGTGGAAGATAACGAAGCAATTGATCATTCATATTATATATTTGTCAATTTATATTGATGCAGAATCGATAAAATATTACTAATTGTCAAAATCATGTACAATTTATAATTGTTTCTTAAAAATAAACATGTTACAGTGATCGAGTCTTTTCATTTTCCTCCTGTTATACAAGTCATCATAATCTAAATCACGTATTTTTATTACAACGACACACTAGCTGCTATCAACTAATTCTACAAAGACTGAGATTTCGATACTCTGATTAAAGTTCATTCAACTGTAACAGAAGGACGAATGTTATAATACGACAATCATTGTTCAAATTAGTGAAAAAAGAACTACACACAAAGAATCTGTTTTCGACAACGCGTAAATTGTCTAGTTAGTGTCAACGTCGCTGCAGTTTTTATTTAACCCTCATGCCAACCTTTTGACGCCACAAAGGCCATCGACCTCATGACAGGTGTCTGTACCAAGTTTAGTGCTTTTTTTTTTTTTTTTTTGCCTTTTTGGCTTATCTCCGATTTAGAAGGTAGCCTGCCAAGTTTAGTGCTCCACCATGCCGGCTGTTCTTGTCAGCACTCAGCAGGGTGCCAAATGGTAACGTTATCTCGCGGTAAGATTGATGAACTACTTTTGCCGCAAACATCTGCAAACATATGACCGCCTTACTGTATGCAACCTGCGTGCCATTTGTCCCGCGAAGTTGCATGTTGTGAGGCGTACTCAGGTTTGCGGAGGTTTGCGGCAAACGTAATTCATGTATCCAGCCAGGAGATGGCGATACCATTTCGCACCCGGTAAGAGAATTTTGTGATGCTGCAGCAATAAAGTTCCATATACCACTAATAAACTTCTTCATTATTTTCTCCTTTCCCTATCCTGTGATTTTTTATTTCAGGATCCAATAAATGAGATGTAAAACAGGTCAAACAAATAAAAATAAAATATAAACAAATTTTCAGCAACTTCGGCATGCGTCAGTTTATTATTTTTGCATTTATAGACTCGACTCAGAAATTCCGAAACTTTGTAAATTACTTTAGCATATACAAGTACTACTTCTGTTCTGGACAGACCAGGCTAACAATTCTGCGTCTGTGCTCCATTGGGGGATGAGCTTTGATTGTAAACCAGGCTTTAACCTCCGTATCACTAGCGTCCGCAAGTAGTAGTGTAATTTATTTATGGCGCGAAATAGGAATTATTTGCAACTTTGTTGTATGAATTCGGCGACAAGAAGTTAAACAGACTATATTTTAGCTAAACCCTCTACTCTCTTGACGTCTACAATAAAGCTACATTAAAAAGTATAAATCGTTTAGAATCTATACTTGTTCTTGAGTCATTCGTGCTACTAAATAAACACTATTTCCGTTTCCCGCTAAATTTTCTGATTCCGGTAATGGTATCAGTGTAATTTGTCCCGCTTCGATCCGTGGTTCCTAGTATAAAGTATTATTTTACTCAGTTATAAGTAACAAATAGATAAGCCAAAGATGGTTGGATCCGGCAAGATGTACGTGTGCAAACGTGGTAAGTAATAATACATTTAAAATATATTTTACAAATACTTCAAACATTCTACTATCATTGTATATCCCAACAATGAATGTCAGTGAAAAATTTTCTCATCGTCACGTTTACAAAAGACACAAAAATTCGATATTTACCTACAACTAATTTAATTCACCCCCTTTAGATGGAAGAAAGGAAAATATTCATTTCGACAAAATAACATCAAGAATACAAAAACTATGTTACGGTTTAAACCTGGACTTCGTCGATCCGGTAAGCTCTTTCTCTCTACACTCATCAATCTACATTTGTCAAACATGCGACCTACTATCAATATTATATCTCGTCTATAAAACTTTGATAAACATAACATCGTCATCAATAAATTTATCTCTTATCTCAACCTCATATCTATTCAATAATTCAGAAAATTTTTAAGCTCAAATTTTCACTACCCCTTATAACCATCGTCATATGAATTTAAAGTACCAAAATCTCATATTATTTTTCTATTACTTAATCATCCATAATTCAATGCATTTTAGTATTATAAATAATTAACAATTTAACAGGCCGCTATAACATTTCGCGTAATCAATGGCCTTTATTCTGGAGTAACAACCGTCGAGTTGGATAACTTAGCGGCAGAAACGGCCGCTACAATGACCACTAAACATGCTGATTATGCTATCTTGGCTGCCAGAATAGCAGTTTCGAATCTCCACAAGGAAACTAAGAAAACATTTAGCGGTGCGAAAGAATATTTTATCACGTTTTTTATTAAATCAAGAAATTTGAATTTTGAATTCAACTTGATATTTGGAATTTTCTTTATATTACAGATGTAATGTCAGATTTGCATCTCATGATTAATCCACATACAAAACTCCACACTCCTATGGTTAGCGAATACCATTATAAAATCATTCAAAAACATGCGGACAGATTAAATTCTGCTATTATTTACGACAGAGATTTTAGCTACAATTATTTTGGCTTTAAAACACTTGAGAGAAGTTATCTGCTGAAAATAAATGGCAAAGTTGCTGAGAGACCTCAACACTTGTTGATGCGTGTAGCCGTTGGTATTCATGGAGAGGATATAGACAAGGCCATTGAGACCTACAATCTATTATCTGAAAGATATTTCACTCACGCTTCTCCAACACTTTACGCAGCAGCTACTCCCAGACCACAAATGTCTAGGTGTGTTAAGAAAAAGGTTTAAAATATGAACAGTAAAGGTTTCATTATGATATAGTAAACTTCCGGAGAGGAGATTATATGATGCAGGAAGACCAGGGAAGCGCTGCCCACTCTTCATTCATAAAGTCGTACGCTGAGTGGCCAATCAGTACATAATCTTGCCGCTATCGCACCAATTAGCGAGCATTGTGGTCAAGATAATATGGACTGTTCAAAATTCTTGTTATCTCCAGAAGTTTACTGTATTTGTAGATAGAATCTAGACCGAAGACCAATCCTCGAGATTTATGTATACAGAGTACCATGCCTGCTGCCGCAGCACTGAACGCCTACTTAATCCGCGCTCCAATCACTGTAAAAATAGAGTTGAATGTTGCGGAGTGGGACTAGGAAAAAAGAGGGGGGGGTCATTTAGCAGATAGCCAATTAGCGAAAAATAGTCACGTGGGCAGCGGCAGTTGTGGTATTCTGTAAAAGGCGTATAGGAAATTTATAAAGTTTCTTTATCTTACAGCTGTTTTTTGTTGACAATGAAAGAGGATAGTATTGAAGGAATTTATGATACACTAAAACAATGCGCACTTATAAGTAAGTCTGCGGGAGGTGTTGGATTGAATATACACTGTATCAGAGCTAAAGGTACTTACATTGCTGGAACTAATGGAGAATCCAGTGGACTAGTTCCTATGTTACGTGTCTATAACAATACGGCAAGATACGTTGATCAAGGAGGAAATAAAAGGCCGGGTGCTTTCGCTATTTATTTGGAACCATGGCACTCGGACGTTTTCGAATTTTTGGATCTGAAAAAGAATACTGGTGAGATAATTGGGGAGAGATCAGAAAATTTTTCAAGCCATGGGAATTTTACTTGAAAATATTTAATTTTTAATTTTAATAGGCAAGGAAGAGGTCCGAGCTAGAGAAATGTTCTACGCTCTTTGGATTCCCGATTTGTTTATGAAACGCGTTTTGGAAAAGCAAATGTGGAGCCTTATGTGTCCTCACGAATGCCCAGGATTGTCAGATGTTTGGGGTGACGAATTTGAAGCTTTGTATACGAGGTGAGCAACAGAAATTTGCTTTATTTTATTCATAAGGACTTTAATTCTATCGTAGTATTCAATTCTCTTTCATAGATACGAGAAAGAAGGACTTTACAAACGGCAAGTACCGGCCCGTGACCTGTGGCTAGCCATAATGAACTCTCAAATTGAGACTGGTACACCTTACATGCTCTACAAAGATCATTGCAACCGTAAATCAAATCAACAAAATGTTGGAACGATAAAATGCAGCAATCTTTGCACTGAAATTATCGAATATTCAAGCCCTGACGAAGTCGCAGTTTGTAACTTGGCCTCAATTGCCGTCAACATGTTTGTCACTCCTGAAAAGACCTACGATTTTAAGAAACTAAAAGCAGTGACAAAAATCGCAGCCTACAACCTGAACAAAATCATTGACATCAACTACTACCCAATTCCAGAAGCTGAAAGATCTAATATGAGACATAGACCCATCGGTACAGTTTCAATACTCCCAAAAATTTTTTTAATAAAATGTATCTAAGTCAAGCACAGTATTATCAGCTAATTACCTTTCTAGGCATCGGTATTCAGGGACTAGCGGATGCCTTCCTCCTAATGCGATATCCATTCGAAAGTGAGGAAGCCCAGAAACTCAATATTGGTATATTTGAAACGCTTTACTACGGAGCGTTGGAGGCCAGTTGTGAAATTGCTGAGAAAGAGGGTGTCTATCCGACCTATGAGGGTTGTCCAGTCAGCAAAGGGGTAGGTTTCTATATAATTCAGAGTTTTTCCAATCAATTACCAACTACTACTTGTATTAATACATTCCAATGATTTTTAGATCCTCCAATACGACATGTGGAATGTCACGCCAACAGATCTCTGGGACTGGGCAGCTCTGAAAGCTAAAATAGCCAAACACGGAATAAGAAATTCATTGCTTATTGCTCCAATGCCGACAGCTTCCACCGCACAAATTCTTGGAAATAATGAATCGATTGAAGCTTACACAAGCAACGTTTATTCACGTCGTGTATTATCTGGTGAATTTCAAATCGTGAATCCACATTTACTAACCGATCTTACAGCAAAGGATCTTTGGGACGAAGACATGAAGAATGAAATTATTGCAAACAACGGATCTGTCCAGGTCAGCTTAAAACAAGATGGATTTATGCATAGATATCTCTTCCGCGTGATTCTAATTGATGTATGATTTTTTCATAACAGGATATCGACCGCATTCCCGCCGACTTGAAAGCTCTGTATAAAACAGTGTGGGAAATTTCTCAAAAGACTGTTTTAAAAATGGCTGTGGATCGAGCAGCGTTCATCGACCAATCACAATCGTTGAACATTCATATGGCAAAACCAACGACTGAAAAACTTACATCGATGCACTTTTATGCATGGAAAAACGTGCGCATACATTGATTCCTAATTTCTATATCTCATCTTTTACTAAATTTATTTATTTCATTTCAACTGATTGCACTAAGATTTGAACTAATCATTCAATGCTAATTATTGTCATTCTTACCAATAATTGAATGGACCTGTTAATATAATAATATGAATGATGTTATAGGGTTTGAAGACTGGGATGTACTATCTTCGTACAAAGCCTGCTGCAAATGCTCTACAGTTTACTGTGGATAAGTCAAAGCTTAAGGAGACAATTTCTACACCTAATGGTAACCATACTCCAATAAAGGCACAGGACTTGACTGAATACGATTCGCCTCAGCGTCGAGAATTATTGGAGAAAATGAAACTAAGAAAACTCGAAGAAGAACGTGAAAGAGAATTAGATGCAGTACTTGTTTGTTCTCGAGAAAATGGTGACGAGTGTATGGCATGTGGATCATAACACTTGAATAAGACTCACTAAAATTTTTTACATTGTAAATAAATGAAACCCTTAACAATTAGGTATTCGCGTTTATTCTAAGATTGATATCTGAGAAAATCTTGCATCTCAGATTTAGTATTTTATTACATAGAATAAATTGATAATTTTGTTGAACAAATATCGCAAGTACCTAAAACTTTGAAAGACACCAGTGTTTATAACTGTTTGCTAGCAAAAGGCTATATCTTGATATCGGTAGATCAGGTGTTTATAGTCGCGTATAATTTTCTGTGAAATAAACATAATGTACTTATTTTTATTACTATGATTGTGCCTTATTCATGTGTTATTCACAGTTATTAACAAACAAATTTAATATGTTTACGTATATCTCAATTTTTTAAATCTACTAGACTAATATCTTCCCATAGAATATAAAGCACACACACCCTTCGGGCAGTTCACATTAGATCTATTAGAAAATTGACTAACATTATTTGTATTATTTAGAACGATAATCATAAGCTGTAATTAAATAAGTATCATTCGCAATAACATTTATTCTTTTTCTTTACGTGTATTGTTAGATGTAGTAACTACCTTATTTTTTCTGTTTGATGTGAAATTAAAGCGATATAAGCTGTTCGAAATATGAGTGCAAACACTTTTCTCTTGTATTACCAAAACATATGCGTTCGTCATGCAGGAATTGCATCAACTTTAAGTCTGTATATGATTATTATCATATTTTTTTATAATATATTTTCAAACAGTGCAAACACCGCTCAAATATCATTTATTTTCAGTATCTTATTCTTAGAAAAGGGAAGAGCGTTTTAATTTAAGTTAATAATTGTGCCTTTATTCTAAATGTAAAGATTACGTAAATAACTGTTCTTTAAGTGATCAAAATATCTGCATTTTCGTAAATAAAATATATAATTATTATACTATATTTCAAATAATTTTATCATGACTTTTCATTACACCTAAAATAATGCATTATAAATAAACTAAGTACCTATATGAAATAATAAGGTAAGCAATGGATAACATTATTTATTATTTTTTTATTCAAGGTATTTCGAATTAAATGTTTACAAGCAATAATATAATTAAAGATATGAAATAAAAAGCAAAAAAAAAACTTAAATCAGACGTTACACCTCTTTTACATTGGCCACATTTTCTCTTATTCATGATTCGATTTTTCATAATTACGTTTTTATTTTTTTTTTATTTTTTCTCTTTTTTTTCTTCTTTTTCTTCTTTTTCTTTTTTTTTTTTTTTTTTTTTTTTTTTAATTTGTACTTCTCTTGGAGCAATCTTGTGCCTTACTACCTTATAAGAAATCATTCGTTCGATTGCTTGCCCAACACTGACAGATTTGCGAGGTTCACTACATTAACGTTATGAAAATTATAGTATTTACAACTTTGCAGCTTGGTTCACATGCTAAAAAGATATCATATTTTATTATATTTTCACCTAAGTGTATTAATTTCGTATTTCAATTATTATATGCATAGTATTATTATTATTATAAACAAGCTCCAAAATCTTTAATTATGAGACAATTATGTAAATAGAGTCATATAATGCTTCGAAATGACAAACAAAGTCATAGATGTAATCGTGTTATCGGTACATCTGTGACAGTGTTTTAAAATTTTTGTTTCAACAAACAACGCGGTCTTGAATGAGTTGAGAGAAAAAAAAAAAAAATGTAATGTAATAATTTCAGAAACAGAAAATGATAATGTTAGAAGAAAAAAATAAAAATAAAAAAAATAAAATGATAAAAGTAGCGAATCAAGCTGCATAGTTTTCGTAATAATGATAGTAATAATATAATAGTGCTTAATAAAATTGTAGATTAATAGTAAATTAATAATTAATAATTAATTATTACCAATAATAATAATTACACACCACTTCTAATTAATAATTACTGGAAATATACAAAATGTGTAGAAAAAGGAAAGTAAACTTGTTTTATATAGCTTAATGTTTTAAGGTAAAATACATAAATGTATTTATGTTAGTACCATGCGTTTCAAGAATAATCGAAATTTGTTTTTTTTTTTTGAACATATGGAGAACCGAATATGGAAAATAATACATTGCATAAGTTAAGCAATTTGCAACACAGAATCGAAACATTGATCCACAAATAACTTTTCTAATATAATTATTATGAAGTATGTTGTTCCTTGACGATTGAACATTTCAAATAATAAATAAACTGTATAACTTCTATTTATTGCTGAATAGAATACCCAACAGTTGTGGATCCAATCCAATTGTAATAATGCCAACAAATTATGTGAACCGATGGTTTATCCCGGTGCACCATTGTTCAAATAGCACCTCTGTAAAATGCAATTGCAATATACTATACATACATTAGTTTGTTATGTATTGCCCCGTGCTGCTCACTCAAAAATTCAACTAATTAACTATATTTCCAAGTTCTCTATTTGTCCAAGAGATCAATTTTGAAACTCACGGTAGGTTCATGTGTACTATAATAGTATTCGTATTTATGTTATGTACCTATAATGTTGTAACAATAAAGCAATATGCAAAGGTATGGAGAGTTTACTTTGCTCATTTAAAGTTGGGGGTTTTCAAAAAAGCTTATTATATGATCTAATGAATGTACATAGGTAACATAACGCATCGCTTACTAATCAATCTTTGTCTTACTTTAGTTTAAATTAAAAGACTTATTACTGTTACCGGTGTCATTTCTTAAATGAATATATATAATGAATACAGTCAGAAAAGCAAGCGTTATATGCGATCAAATAATAGTTAGATATCAATATTCTTCAATGAAAATATCGAGGTCAGAATAGCTGATTTTTAAACCCCCTTTAAATGAGTCTATTTTAAAACAGTAAGTATAGTATTACTTATATTTCATAATATGATGATTAGCTGATGAATATCCCGCTTCTATTATTACTTGCGTCGATTTGTGATATTCCTTTCATTACATACAAACTTTAGCATAGCCTTATATTATAATTAAAACAGCATGGTCAGCGATATATATAATTAAATGAATGTAGAAAATCTATAAAATTGTCGAGCCCTTTGTTATAATATATATATATATAATAAATCCGGGAAACTCTATTTGAAAAACAGTACATAGGGTCAGAACTATAGGTACAATAGTAGATACCTGATTTAAATATAATATATTAACGAAATCTATAATTATATTAATCGCCGCGGCTGACCATTCTGTGATAACGTGTTACAATGTAACTAAAATCGTCAAAACTTCGGACATGCCCACAATTTTGTCTACCTATCAATTAAATATTAATTAATTAATTAATTATCTTTCTTATTATCATTAAAAATTTCTTCTAGAAAATTTTCCTAATTTCACCTAATCATTTTCAACAATATGATCAGTATCTCAGTCAATGTAACATTTTTTTTTTTTTCTAATATCAAATTTTAAGTGAGCTGCTGCCTGAATGTCATTTTGACGATCTTAGTTTAAAAAATTATATATATCTATATATAATTTTTTTTATTTATATTGTAATGACTGACGGAGGTGACAATTGTCAGTAGATATATGACAAACCGTCACCCTAGGATTTTTCCCTAGATTTTTAATATTTTTTTCATACAATCTTCACGGAATAGACGATATTATAGCAAAGAGATAACGTGACATGTGTATGTAATATTTTTTAAGTAATAATGACAACTATGAATACATCGTATGTTAATGTTATTAATTATTATAGTAATATATCAGTAAATAGTAACCAGTAAATAATAATCGTCATAATATAATGAAGTTATAAATACATCACAGAGATTTATGTTTTTTTTTTTTTTTGTTTTTTTTTTTTTTTGTTTTTATATATTCATGTTGCATCAATCGAGAAAGTGCATCGGGAATCATTATAAAATAAATTGATGATAGACAAAAATCAATTTTCTATATCCACGCAATCATACGAAACAAAATTTTGTTCTCGCTCATCAATCATTCATATATCTTAAGAATAACTCCGATATGCACTTCCTCGATATTACCCCTTTCATTTAATCATTTAATGAATTAATTAATGTGTACGAATTGAGTGTTGAATAGAAATCCGAATAATTGTTGCTAATACACGTTTTTCATATTATTTTCATATTTAATATCCATGTATTAATCAGCATATTTGGTAAGAATTTTGATTAATTGAGAGCAATGTAAGGTATAATATTATGTTACCAGTATTAAAAGTGACTGTGAGCTCGTGTATATGTAGTGGAATTTTTTTCTAATCAGATTTTTGTTTGTTTATTTATATTTAACTATAAATGTGTACAATCCAAGTCAGTGGCAGTCTGTTCTGTGGTAACTGTGTTTACAATGTGCAATCAATTATTATGGTTTAAAGATTGAAAGTACAATAAACCACTTTTACTTACACATGCTATAGGTAAACACAGTATGAGTGAGGAACTTTTTATTTTACTTATGCCCGCGAACTCCGGTTCATTTCTATTTTAATTATAGCCTGATTTCCTTTACTTCAGGTTCGGATGAAAGTTTAATCATTTGTATTTTCCAAATGATAATATGAGTTAAGTATAGTTTCATTTCATTTCATTTCATTTCATTTTATTTTATTTTAATGAGAAGAAAGTTATTTTATTTTTCAGACGATACTAATAATCAAAAGGATAGAGATGCAGTATTTTGTTAAAAAATTTAGACGATGTATAACTATACACTAGCATATAAAAATTGGATCTTATAAATGCCAAGTAATCTCAATGAATGAATGAAAGAAAGAAGAAAAAAAAAAAAAAAACAATTAATCATCACATAAAATATTGGAACTGTTTTGCAACTACCATCCTATCCTAAAGTAAGAGAAAACTGATTCATACCACTAAAGTTTCACATTTTTTAAACCGGGTATCGATTTTGTATCAGCTATATATGTCTGTACTGATTGTAGAATAAGAAAAAATTTATTTCAAACAGTTCAAACATTTTCACAGTACTATTAATATATTCCTTTTTCTCCCACGCTTATTCGCCCATATTAAACACTACTCAGTTCTGTTCCTGTATTTAAACTGGAACACATTTCCTCTCCGTCATTTATACTAGATCTTAGCTATCGGCGACTGAATGTTTTATCATTTAACAACAAAATACCAAGCATACATTAGTACAGTAGTTTTTTTTTTTTTTTTTCTTCTTTTTTTTTTTTTTCAACACATAATTTTCATTATAAGATATATTACGTAATGTGAGAGAGAAAAAAAATTCTCACAATGCAAACATGACATTAGAATCTTGGCTAATCAAAAGTCCAAGCCAACATAATTGTCCAATATTGAAACAACCGTGTTTAAGCTATAAATTTTGATATATTAAACAAGATTTTTATTTTCAGTCGCCAATCGCTACACAGTTCCAAATTATCTACACTTAATCTTAATTTCGTAATCGGTCACTCGTAATCTGCACAGCCTAATCCACTTGCCTAATATACTTTGAGAATTCATTGATGATTGATTAATGATAATGATAATGATTACTATCCAGCTATAACATCCTGCAGGTCTTTATAATTGATATATAATTTATTCAACAAGAAGTGAGACAAGACAAGTAGATTTAATGTCATATTCAATAGTCAAGTTACCATAAAATATAAAACGTATAACTTTTATATTTAATAACGATTATCATTTTTTTATAAACTATTATAGTTTCACTAGCGTATCGTACTCGAATCATGAATAGAAAATCATAAGCCAAGTTAAAAGACAATGATGAATATATTGTCGTCTTTTCATTTAATAATCAATAAATATAATAGATAAAATCGTTGTAATTGTTCTGATCAGTTTTCACTGGACATTACTGATCTCTAATACTTGGTCAAAAATTAGATTTCAACTACAATCGCGTATTTGCTCACTTCTTGGATGAATTACAAGAGTATTGGAGAAGAGGTACCAGCATATTGATCAACGACAAAATGAATCTGTTTGATGATTTGTCAAGAGTATCATTTTCAATTAGCTACTATGGTTTTCAACAGTAATGATAAATCGTTTCTGAAAATAAAGCGCTTGGTTCTGATGCCGCAGCTATGGAATTCCTTGTATTATTATATCATATTGGAATTGGATTGAATTTATTTAAAAAAATATTTATCAAATATCGACGTATTCATTTTGTGAGAAGTTGTTAACTCAAATTCATTCCGTATGATATGAATCATTGGTACTCATCTTCTCCATATGTGATACTCTGAGACATGAAATAAAATATATGGTCTATCTTGCATGTATGTATAAAATTGTTATGGTTGTATAGTACTAATGTGCATACGCTAATTTGGATACTCAGAAATGATCTAATAATATAATTGAGTTATTTAAAAGCCATGACTGATAAAAGTGCCTAATTATTAAAGATTATTACAATTTGGTATCCGCTCGCCCTCCAATTTATAGAAACGAATAGAATTTAATAAATAATTTAATATATTGGCTAGAAAAATTTAGTAGCTAAGCCTACGCACACTTGGAATACACATCGAAGTAATCTTTTGAGTGGTGAAATGACAAAAACATTGTGGTCATGCACGCACTAGGTCACGAAATCAATTTATATTATCTTCAAATATAATATGTACGAGTAACGTATAGACGCGAATTTTCTTTTAGATAGATATACATATACCGAGAATATTCGGTGACACTGGACGGTTCCCTCCCTACGGTGAAACCAACACAGGCATTGGTTTTACCGTAGGGAGGGGAGCATCCAGTGTCACCGAATATTCTCGGTATACACGCACAAGAGCCCAGAGACCTTGTGCGTGTGTGTTTGTTGGAGATGTGTACACACATGCATTCGGTATGCATTTCTATACCCGATATACAGAACGTCCCATAGAATCGTTTAAATTCCCAACAAGTGACAACAAAATTGCCTTAATTTGGACCTAACTTTACAATCTCATGATAGTCAGAAAATGTGTTCTACTATTAATCCATTTTTTATTTTTTTATATTTTTCTCAATTTTTCTCGCAAAAAGCTAAATATCAATAAGAAATATGTTTCGAATTGATCGATGATAAAAAATGGTGAAAAATTTGTTCAATTTATCAATTTTTCAACAGTAGTTAAAAACTACCATATTTTCAGACCAGGTTTACATATACATAATACGAACTCTTTAAGTCTCTAGCCCAGATAATTCATTCTATTAGAAAAAAAATGTCAATTTATTCACGATAAAAAGATCCCAAGTAGAGTGAAATATTGAAGAAAAAAAAAAAAAAAAAATTTGAATAAAAATCTTATAATCCGACGCCACCTGGGATATTATTTTGAAGAATATTATTCCAAATCACCTAAGGCTCTGCTGTTCAATAGAAAACATTGAAAGGTTTTTAAATGGCTTTCTCTGAATCACCCTGTATAATCGTGAAAAATCCGATTTTATGTTACGCAGGTAATTGGACTTAATAATCTTACAAGTTATTCCCTTACGTAGCATATAGAGTAATATTAAGTGATAAGCCCAACGATGCAAATATACAATGAGTAATTAAATGATTGCAATATTGTAAGCTCACCTGCATATTAGGTAAAATAATCTCTCTTAATTTTTCAGTTTCATATGGTAGAAAAAACCCGATGAGACTTTTGAACAATCAAATATTAGACAAGATATATATATATAGATATTAAGCATATTCTTACAATACACTGTTTAGGAACAACACACTTATTATGCGAGTAAGCTTCTTAAATGCAATCTAAATAAATACAAAGCCATAAAGTGCATTGTTGAATTATACTTGTAATCACTTCTAATGCTACATATTGAATGACTCGTGTGATAAAAACATATTTATATACTACACTTCTTAGAGTATCGTAGTAGTACCTAGGATCACGCGTGTCACGTATACAACATTGCTAATTTATATATATATACATACAGTACAATACAGTTTTACAGAGTAGTGTCACATATATAATATTAATCATTTTACAACTGTAATTTATTCCTTTCTTTTAATCATTATTATGATAATATAGTAATATTATCATTTTTTATTTTTTTATTTTTTTTTTTTTCATTTTTTATTTTTATTTTATTTTTCTTCTCGTCGTACGTACCAACTAACAATTCCTACTGACCTAATTTACTAAAATTTTACTCGCTTACCTAATCTTAGTTCTGTTTACCATATCGTAGATATTATTTCCATGTACTATCCTTAATATTATTGATCATATCGTTCATTATTCAATATCCAGCGTCGTAGAAAATAATAATAATAATATTAATAATAATAATAATAATAATAATAATAATAATAATAATGATAATAATAATAATAATAATAATAATAATAATTAGGTATGCATTATTATTAATTAATAATATAAAAGTAACATAACAGAGAGACACAAAACAAAAAAATTTACATACCGGGCCTCCCATTGGTCAGTCAGTCAGTCTGTGGATTTCTCTGAGCCTTTTTAAAAGGCACAAAGTTTGCAAAGGAAAAAAAAAAAAAAAAAAAAAATTGATGAGAAAAAAAAGAAAGAAAGAAAGAAAGAAAGAAAGAAAGAAAGAAAAAAAAAACAGATTGATGTACCATAACATTTTTCAATTGATATTTCTAGGGACTGATTGAAAGAACAATATTATTATTATTGTTTTTTTTTTTTTTTTTTTTTTTCACATAAATAATGTTTAGGTGTATGTATATTGTATACTACATACTTCACTCCTTGATATAGGTGCGATACTATATACTACCTGCATTTATGCTTTACGAGGTAGAATTAATATCATAGCAATATAATTATGTATTTGCCATCACTGACTGACTCTGTCATACTAACTCTACAGCTACATGTGTACAAAGGAACAAAAGTCTCGGTACTCGATATTTGGCACAGATTAAACAAAACAAACAAAAAAAAAAAAAAAAAGAAAAAAAAGAAAAAAAAAAATTTCAATGAAGTTTCTTTCCATAGCGGTGCACAAACTCGAATGTGAAAATGCAAAAACGAATCGCGACCGTTATATCACCTAAAATACTCTTGTATTACATCTTAATGTGTGTCAAATATTAAGTATGCATATTTTGATTTTTTTTTTGTTTTTTTTTTTTTGTTTTTTTTTTTTTTTGTTTTTTTTTTTTTTTTTTGTTTTTTTTATGTGGTGTTCAACAATGACTGAAAACATTGAGAAACATATTTTTTTTTTTTTTGTCATCAGTTTTTCTGTAACAACGTAGAAAAAAAAGAAAAAAAGAAAAAAAAAAACCTTAAATATCTTATAATACAGCGTATTCTTAATAATTAGGAATATTATTGGTATATAATAATAATAATAATAATAATAATAATAATAATAATAATAATAATGTTAATTCTTAAAGACTAATCTTACCGGAGGAAAAAACACTTGTAGCTCGATCTGTGAAAACATAGAAAAAAAGAAAAGAAATAGAAATAAAAAAAAAAAAAAAAAAAAAAAAACAACGACAACAACAATCGTCCATCGAGCGAGATTCAGAACAGGAGCGAGTGTTCTTTGTTAATTCGTAGAATACATAGAAAAAACCGGAAGTATTTACAAGAAAAGTATTATTATACGATTGTTTGCGTAGTTTTATAGTATGTGTATATATATATACGTAGTTATTTTTAATAAATACAGAATGATGATCTACCTAAACTCCATTTTTTTTTTTTTTTCAAACACTCAACGTTTTATACAAGAAAAACCGTTAAACAGAATCAATTGAAACTGCCAAATACTGCGTTTGTTAGACATACATATTTGTCAACGACTGATACCCATACGATCTTTGCACCAGTTCTTAAACGTACTTCGAAACAATGTCTACATACTGCAATTATATTCAGTTATAGAATCAAGTTGACTGTACATAATGATTTCAATGCTGTAGTCAATAAGACCAAATTATTATTATTTTTTTTTTTTTTTTCAAATTTAGATCAAAGGCTAGAACATCGATTAGTATATCAATCATGTATCCATTTTTTGTTGATATTATTTAATAGGAATTGCGAGTCAAGTAAAAGATCATGCGATGTTATGTATTTACAAGATAGTTTAACAGTCACAATCCAATCCCTGATTTGCGTATAAAATAGTAGTAATAAGAAATTGATATTTTTCAACAATTATAAAACATGTATTCTTACATCGTTACATTTCAACGAATTTGTAAAGAATACTTTGACGGGGGCAATTGCTGTATTTCAGCTATCATACTAGTCTGTAATCCACTACTGTACTGCAAGATGTAGAATATCATTCCGAGCACTTAGAACGGTGTGATTAGATATTTGAAATTAGTTACGTCTCCTAAAACCAGAAATTAATGAATCATGACCCATATCCAACGCACTCGTAAATTTATGATATACATATTTTCAATACTGTAGCGAGTTTAGAAACATGTTTATGGCTCATCATTCATCAAGATGGTTTGCAAGTGTGGAGCTTTGGCTGTGTCCAAAAGTTTTGTCTAGGTATTCCATTACTGAATAAAAAACGTTGGTGGTACAGAATTTCGATGAAATATTATTGACGAAATTCCGAACAAAATGCACAATGAATTTCGTTCAATGTATAAAACTATCGAAAATTCCATACTCAGGAGTTTAGCGAGCGATATAAAATAATTCACAATAAAGTATCGAAGAAATGATCTGCGTAGTTTTAAGTAAAGTCAATGTACTGGGATCGTAGGGATTAATGTTTTGAGCGTGGCGTGATAGAGGATCACGAATGTTTCACAACGATAACACCTGGTCGTTGCTGGGCTTGCTGTTGCGTATGGAACTGAAGGAAGTTGTTCATTTCTGCATGTAGCAGCCGTTTGGTCGTTGTTGCAGGTGCCGCTGCTGGTTTATTTGTAAGCGCTAACGGTACATCTTGTGCTGGTTCATCGCTGAACAAATGATCGCCTTCTAAATGACGTATCGCTTCAACGATAGTTTCCAGGTTTTGTCGCGACGTATTAGCAAGGTATAGCCTTGCCTGGGGCGTTCCATCGTCCAAGGAATTTGCTGGCGAGGGCAATCTAGAATGCAGAACATATATTTACTCTAACAGTGTTGAATATAAATACATAATAATGGAAACCACATCCTAAAAATTCAATCAAAGAATAAATTTCAAAATATAACTGTTGAGCGTACAAACCTTTCGACCTCAACTTTGGGCTCAGCTTTCATAGCAGCTTCAAGCACGCTAGGTAATCGCTGAGGTTCAGCGGGCGGAGAAAACGGTCTTGTAGGACTTGTGGATATAAACTGAGAAGAAACGTTTTCAAATTCAGGTGGTGTCGTTGCATAGGTAACATGCGTCGGTGAGAACGATCCGAGTTTTTGTTTGGTAGGTGTGGTGAATACCTGGGTTTGAGAGAATGTTACAATCTTAGGAGTACTAGGACGGGAAATTTCCTCTTTTATTATTTCATCTGGTACCATTTCTGGTAGAGGGGGAGACGGGGAAGGACTGGGATCCGGCGTCGTCGTTTCAACAGTTTGCGTCGAACCTACAGGAGGCAAGGTAACCACCGATACAACCTGCAGGGAGGCAACTGCATCTTCCGTTTCCTGAGCCATTACATTGTCCGTATGCTCTATCACCTGCAAAACATGACGAATCAGTTGTTAGTGTATCAAAAAATGAATTGGAACTGATAAGTCTCTGTCATTGTAACTAATTACGTTTTATATGGATGGATAATTCAGTTCAACAATGGAATTAGACAATTTGGGAAACATCACATTGAGATCTAGATTACTTTGTGAATTGTCTGGGTGGATATTCTGTTGGACAAACCTCGTGTGGTTGATAAGCGATCAGTTGATTATCCCTGAATCTTTCTGGATATATTTGGCTTTGAATTGCCCTCATCTGTTCTTCTGTGCGTAGCCTTGCACGACGTTCTCTTTCTAGCTGCCGCCTAAGCTCAGCAACTTCGCTGCTCGATACAGAATGTGCCTCCGCAGAAACAGTAATTACAGATAATGGTTCGGGAGACATACTCCCTAATCCTTCATCTCCACTTTCATTGACATGCATTGGCAAACTGACAACCACTCCTGTAAAGAAAAACCGAAAATCTTCATCCCCTTTCCATGAAAAGAGCCCAGATATTGAAGTTCAAACATAATTCGAAAATGCATGCATCCTATGTCTGCTTTCTTTTCCATACTGGTTAACAAAGAGATGAATAAACTAAACGGGCTCGTTATACTGGTGAAAAGACTTTCTTATTCGTTTTATTAAAGCTAATCGTCTGATAGCTATATCATTTCCGCTTTCCCTACTATCGGTCTAATTGCGAACAACTTTTGTCGCATTGTCGCAAGTATAAGAGATTGTAAGACCCCAGCTGGCACATGGATCCGTACGTTTCAGCTACTGTTGCATCGTTTGTTATGTGCCAAAGAAAATTTCCGTGATACTATTGATTGCAGAGACACAGAATCACGCGTTTCGCAATTACTACCTCCTCTTACCCCAACGGCTTAGAGCAGAGTCACCACGTTATTCGCGAATGATTTTCGACGAAAATTGTCACAAAGTGCCGAAGACCAAGAATGGATTTGATAGGATTCAACATTCCTAATCCTTTTTTGTGTTCTAATTGAAATTTACTGTATGAACAGATAGAAACAGTCACACTCTCTAAATTTTTTGAAGTGAAAAATTTACTCCTTTTTTTGGACTGGTGCTATTTTCAATCCAAGGAAGTGAAAATTCACTCAATTCAAAGTGAAATTTCACTCTTTTTTCTTGGAGTGGTGAAATTTTCACTCCAAGAAATTAAGAGAGCACATACCTAAGGGATAGTTTATTTTTGTAGATTTTTCGGAAATATAGGAAATAGATTTTTTTATCGTACCCTGGTTATCGGCTTTGCGTTTTTTGATTGGTACATCGCCACCATCGTGCTGGTTGACCAATCGTTTGAGTTGACAATTCTGTGACAATAATTGGGTCTTCTCTTGTTCCAACTGATAAATATATTCCGCCGTTTGCTGCAATATCGCCGCCTGTGAACATACAAAATATAACAAAACCAAGTTAGCAACTATAAGAGATAATGATCGCAGGAGCGGTTGGTCTAACGTAACACTTAGATACCGATCTCAGGTAAAATTTATTACGAGCCCAAAACAGATGTCTTTTCATCTAGTTGTGTATTTTGGAATCTAGAAAAACGACACTTGTGTACATAATAATAAGTATCTCACGTACACATTGTGTCTGTTGTACAGGAAATTCTAAATAAACTTTAGATCGTTAAAGTCCAGATCGAGTTGATTATTGGACTACATATTATACAGTATACATTACGGTATATATGTATAACTAACGTATATAGAACAAAGCAACAAACATTTAATCTACATTACATCTCTCCTCGTTTATCTGTCTTCAAAGGCATCAGGTCAACCTGTGCATTGAATTTCGAACTTTGAATAAATAACGAACAATTATGCAGCGTGATATTATTACAGGACGTAAACGTGGATCATTATATGTGCTGCAGCCAGCCATGCATGTGTTACAGATTCAAATTTGAGTTCGCTTTTTATTTTTTGGGAAAAAAAGTTCCGTTTCATTGTTTCCTGCAACGGCATTAATAGTGCCGCGTTATATTTCACAAGTTGTTCATGCGATCTCGCAATTCCGTTTTTTTTTTTTCTTTTCCCTTTGCGCCGCGCATGAAACAAGGGTGTCGGGTTCCTTATAATGGCTCCCGCGCGATGAAATGCTCAAAGTTACGACAGGTGATCCGTCTTAATACTTTATAGCATTCGTTGCGGCGGTATTGCTAGAATTATAGTCATATTGCATTTTTTTTACCGTGATAATCCGCCGTTACCTCGCAAGGATATATACACTCAAATTGCATTTTTTTGTAGCATAATAAAACCAGAGTTATTACCGCATCTAAGGCTCTAACGCTGCGTATAGGATTAAATTGAAATGGTATTTTTTTTTAATACCTACTGCAAAACTCGGTTTACAACTGCGTACTAATATCGTATTTTTTTATTCCTCATTTCTTTAGTATATATCATATTATCAAATTTCGAATCACCAATATTTGCATTGGAATTACACATATGCCGAGTGCAATGATTACTCAACATTGATCATTTTATTATCTGAATCATATATATATCATCATGTATATTGATTATATAGAGGAAAATTAACCGAGACGCATTTCCGCTTTATCAATATTCTGTAGGGATAATATTTCGCAGTATTTCGCATTACGTCATCGCAATATCCGTCACCGCATATTGGCATCAAATAACACGTGTAGTAAACAAGAATGACCTCGAAAAGGGTTGACGAAAGCGCAAAGAGTAAATTGATACCGTAGACCTGGGGGCCCTAAACACCGGGTTGCAGACTTCGATCGCGTTTCGCACCTGCCGACAGTCGACAGGTGGTCATCGAACAGATGCTGGGTGAAGGGTGTGTATCTTCGTTGTATTTTACGTAATTAGGTACTACCTCGCAGTCAGTGCAGTAAAATAGAATTTCATTGAACTGATATGACCTAATCTCTGCCACCCCTCCTCGCATGCCCCTTTGTCGTTAAATTTATATCTCAGTTATGAATCTGACGGCAAAAGAGATTCAGGAAACCTTTTACACTAGCTAATTACTATAAAGCTTATACGAGAGACGGAAACAAGCTCGTCCACGTGCTCGTCTTTCTTCTGCAGAATAAAAATTTCTCGTCTATTAGGGGAGAGTTGCCACTGTTGGACCGCCACCTAAATTGGACCGTTTCAATTTGGTAATTTTTTGCAACAGTATCTCTTCGATTTTGAGAATTGTAAAAATAGGAATGTTTAGAGAATTTCTAGTACTGATGGTACCCATTTTTACAATTCTCAAAATTGAGAAGATACAGTTGCAAAAAATTACCAAATTGAAACGGTCCAATTTAGGTGGCGGTCCAACAGTGGCAACTCTCCCCTATATTCGATTGCACAATGTATAATTTCTACAATTCTGATATATATATATATATATAAATACGGAAGTATTTCATTGTCAGCGTTTTTCATACGGATGACTGCATTTCATGTCAGATACAAAAATTGCTATCGTTAGTATAATGTTGCATTTTATAGTGTATGCAAATTGCTAAAATCACGATACTTGCGCATTATTTGCACCGCCATATAAATGTTTCGTAATATAGAATTTTAATCGCGATCTAGCATTGTGTTTCACCTTACCGATCGTTCAGTGGTTCAGCTAATTTTCAAACAGAGAATTGATCGATTCAAGATAAAACTCCACCTCGATTTATACTATACATTATGCAGTATGTGAAAAATGTTTAGAGTCGTAAAATCGATAACGAGTTATAATTCACTTTGATTTTATTCAGACCATATCCTGCAGTTACTCGAATAGCGTATAGATGTGGAGAATGTCATAGTTGAAGTATACAATACGTCACGTATAATTATGGTGGACATATTACCTTAGAAAGCTGATAACCCTTCGACCGTCAGTTTTATTCGAGATCATTAATAATCCAACGGAGTAATTGCTGATGCGTGCGTGATTTTACCGCGCATTCGAAAAATAAGACACAAATTTAAATATATTTATAAAAAATATCGTTTTGAATGATTCGAGTTCGGTTCCAATGAGGTAATTGTTAATTTTAAGCTGTTCTTTAAATACATAATTATATACACGACTAAAATGAAACGGAATAATTAATAATGTTTGTTCGTTGATTTCGTTATTATTAGCAGAATTTTTCACATCTGTACGCGATTAAAGTTGTAATCCTGCTTAGACCTCATTCGTTATTAGTATCATTTGAGATTCTGTATTTATATGTGAGTTACGATATTGCAGTTATTAGGAAAATAAAACAATTAATATTTAAAAAAAAAAAAGAACGTGAAAGTACTCGGAAAAGCCTGAGGAGGGAATTAATTAAACTTTTCAGGTTGAAGTTCAATTTGTCTGCATAATGCAATTCAATTAATTAAAATAATTAGACTCGACGTTCACGATAATATCACAGAATATTTTCAGCAACAACGAATTCATACAATATTATAAATAGTAACTCATATTCGGATACGGTATTCGTCGAAAGTAAAAAACAAACACGTTTGCTATATATATATATACTGATTATTACGTTCCAATTGTCGATCAGCAATAATTTATACAGAACCGAACACCTTCGCGACTATATAAATCACCCTCAGAATTACAATTGCAAACAGACGACTGTGCAGACGTGATAGAACATGTAAGTCTTTATTATACATACTTAAAAAAATTCGCATCTCATAGATTTAAGTCAATTTCGTGTAAAGTGAAATTACATAGCAACGTATTTGTGTTAAATTTAAATACATATTCAATACAAATCGTCGATATTTAGATGCGTGCTAAATTCTTGCCCTAATCTTCTCGTCAAATTCATGCGATAAAAATTCACGCAGGGCCCCCGACATAGGATTGAACTTTATAATAAAAAATAAAGAAAACGATGAGTTCGACTTGGAAGAAGTGATCAACAAGGATCTGGATACTAACACCAAGTTTTATCACAAAATCGTGATTCCCAATGTGATCTATTTCGGCGCCTTACACGTCGGAGCTCTGGTTGGAGTCTACTACCTTCTGGTACACGCCAAGATCCTCACATTACTATGGTGTAAGTCGAGATAACATTCTTTGTAAATTAATTATATAAAATTATTCAACAAATTTTTTATTTATTTATTTTTTTGCAAACTATGACTTTATCCCTTAGGGGTTGCTCTTGGATTTCTTTCCGGCGAGGCCGTAGCGTTGGGTGCTCATCGCTATTATTCCCACAAGAGTTTCAAGTCAACGACATCATTCAGACTGTTTTTGATTATCTTTCAAACAATTGCTGGACAGGTAAGACTGATTTAATTCATTAACTTTACGGAGAAGCTACATCAACCTAAATTAAACCCCTTATAGAAATGTGTCTAGTTGTTTTATTATACATACAATATTGTGATAAGAGAAAACGCTTCTTCTTAACAGTTGAACGGTTTTGCTTATTATTCGCTAATAATATAGCCGGGAATTACAGTATAGTTGATGGTTTAAATCTGCTAAAGTAATTTTACCCCGAGATTTTTCGATCCCTTTGGTTAGTTTCCTTAACTGTATTTTAATAGCGATAAAAATAAAAGGAGCTTAAATTATACTTTAATAATATAGAATAGTATGTATACTTGGGCAAGAGATCACAGAGTACACCATAAGTACAGCGACACCGATGCAGATCCTCACAATGCAAAGAGGGGATTTTTTTTCTCTCATTTCGGGTGGTTGGTCACTAAGAAACATCCTTTGGTCAACGAAAAGACGAAATGCATCGACGTCTCGGATCTCCTCGAAGACAAACTTCTCATGTTTCAACACAAGTAAGTAATGTACCTTACATATGCACGTATTTACGTACTACGTAGGTATAATGTCGAGCGGAGTCGAGAACGTGATATAAAAAATAATTGGTCAATGTGACCAAAATTCACTTGCAGATATTTCGTACCGGTTTATGGACTCGTGGGATTTCTTTGCCCCACTTATCTACCAGTTTTTGCTTGGAACGAAGATTGGTGGACTTCCTTCTGGGTTATATATTGCCTCCGCTACGTAATCATACTACATCTCACTTGGAGCGTTAATTCATTGGCTCACATGCTCGGCACAAAGCCTTACGATAAGTAAGTCTTAAATACCCAATTCCGAGATTGAAAAAGAACCCAAAAAATTGAATTTAAACATTGATTTGTTCATTCGAAGTTCACACTTCTTCCCAGACAGCACGGAATATTGCCCAATATTGTAGCAACATTGTAGCAACATTGCAATATTGTAGCAGCATTGAAACAATATTTCAATGTTGCTACAATGTTGCTACAATGTTGCTGCAATGTTGCTGCGATGTTGCTGCGATGTTGCTGCGATGTTGCTGCGATGTTGCTACAATATTGGGCAATATTCCGTGCTGTCTGGGTTTCATTATTGTGGAAAGAACCACAATGCATATGTGCATTGTGTACCTGCACAATGCACATATTCTACGTATATTTAATTGTTCGATTGACGATTTTAGGCGACTTGTAGCCGTGGATTCAAATATAGTAGCAAATTTGACCGGAGGAGATGGATGGCACAATTACCATCATGCATTCCCGTGGGATGCTAGCGCGGGCGAGTTCAGTGTACGCGGTGGTTTCAACACTAAGGTTTTGCACAAACTTAGAGATTATGGATTCGTGTATGACTTAAAGTCTGCTACGGACGTAGTAATTGAAGGTCATACGAAAAGACACGGCGATGGAACACGTCCAATTAAAGGAGCCAAGGAAGAGGAGAAAAAAAATGAAAACCACAAAAACTGTGCAACGAATGGTTCGAGCGAAAAACTACTGAAAACTAACTAACTAAGGCCAAGTTTCAAAGACCTTTCAAATCAATCTCGAACTATGTAAAAGATTATAACTTATAACATAATCCATTGATTTTACAAATACCAATTAAGGTACGCAAAGTTATGTAGTACGTCGTGTGATACTCGAAAAAAAAAAAAAAAAAAAAAAAAAAACTAAGGAATAAAAATTCCGCTATTATTTTTCAAATTTTTGTCTTATTTTGAAATTTCTGTTGAATTTCTTGTCCCCCCTCCCCCCGCGCTTCTTTTCCAATCTCTATTATGCATGTCACGCAGAATGTTTAGATGAAGTTCTTCAACCGATAATGGGATTAAAAAATTCGTTTGTTTTAATATCGAGGTATAGTACATACGTTAACGTATAGGTAGGTACCCCACGGTGCGGCGTGTAAGCGAGATATGAATTTGGGTAGGTATAGGTAGTACCTACATTTTAATTAATCCAATTCGAACCAATGAATATACCGATTCCGTGTGTATGGGCGCAGAAAATCAAACGATTGGGAGTAATAACAGTTTCCTTATTCATGTTTTAATCCCGTTTGAAAATAATTCGAACGGAAAATTCGAGCGCTGATATATATATGCGCTGATATGGGATAATATTAAATTTCTGTCAAAATTCAAAGCAATTATAACGTTTATCAACACGAATTATATCTCAATCATTAATATATTGAATTGCATATGAAAGATGTGAAAAATTTGCGTTAATTATATAATATTAAATAAATAATAGATATATAGTAAATAATTGACTCCTAACTTTATTTCATTAACAGAATAATAGGTGCGTTACATATATTGTGCGAAAGTTGATAAATCGCGTCACTAATGCCACAAGGTCGTAAGCACAAAAAAAAAAAAATTTCGTGTTTTTGGTGGCAAAATCTTTTTCATGCAATATAACATCACTTGGGCACATCCGCAAAAAAAATAATTTTTTGGCGTTTACGACCTTACGGCATTAGTGACGCGAAATGTATACGAAGTCTATATAGTTCTTAAAATTTAGGTATTAACCGCGCCCCAAATCGTCAATCCTATATACGCCGGGGATGTCGGCGTCATCGTCCTGACCGTTGTCGTCACACGCGATAAGCATTTGCATGCGCGCTGATGACATCACCCAACCTATGTTTCTGCGTGCTGGTTTTGCTTATGGGTTTCGTGCGACCAAAATGTGCTAAATTTAGCGTACGCGCACCGAAAGAGATTTAAAGAAAGAAAGAAAGAAAGAAAGAAAGAAGAGAGAGCGAGAGAGAGAGAGAGAAAGAAAGAGAGAGAGAAAGAAGGACCGCCCGAGCTCATGTACGCGAAAATTCCCAGAAGGCTCTCCAACAATAATATTATAAACGGCGACCGGATGTAGTTCAATTTTTTTTTTTTTTTTTTTTCTCATATTTTTTATTTTCGTTTTGTTTTTCATTTATTTCATTCCTTTCCTTTTCATTTCGTCGCTGATCATGCCTTGCGAAAAAAAAAAGAGAAATAAAAATAAAAATAAAAATAAAAATAAAAAAACCGGCAAGCATTCCACTGCAATCTTCACCATTCCTCTTAGTACTCGCATCTGCAGCAGCCGGGACAACCTAGTCGGATTATGTTTCGGTGGGATCGGAATAATACAACACGAAAGTTCTTGTATTTCGTTTAAGTTTTTTTTTTTTTTTTTTTTTTTTTACGTAACTTAGTTTTATTATTATTAACGGAACTTAGCTTTCTATATAAACTGCATTGCCGAAATTCAAAAAAAAAAAAAAAAAAAAAAAGAATGAACAATAAATAAACGATGATGCCGACGAAGAGTACGCCGTGAGGCTACTACATGATTAGCTTGAATTTATAAGACAATTTAGTTTTTATTTAATGTTATTATGTCAATAAAAAAAACGATCGCGTGAATAAAACATCCCGTTGTTATTTCTCCGATTAAACAACGATTTATTTTCTCATTTCGCTATAACGTGAGAGATAAATTTAAATTCGCGTTACTTGTACAGTATATATATATATATATATACATAGTCTAATTGTCAGTTGTTCTATAAATTATTATCGCATCGAGATACGGTAAGTGAGTTAATTAGATTATACAGATAAATTAAATACTGTTAAACAAGCAGCTACGAATCTCAAAATAGTATTTAAATCATCCCAGAGTCGTAATTAATCGATAATCGATACCTAATTCAATCTCATTTAAAGATCGATTTGAAAGTAAACTCCCACGATAGTATATTGTATATTTTATACTAACATAAGAACAAAACAGAATGAAACAAATCTTTGTCTTTATAATAATTAGCGAATGAATATAGAAAATAAAGTTTGTTCACATCTCGTGAAAAACCACATTTGACTTTAACCCCTTGGATAGACGTATGTAATAATTTCCCAAAATAAGACAGGGAACTTTGAAAATCTTACGAGCTGCGTTTAGTCGTTAAGAGTAACGCCATCTGTCACTAGATCAAGTAACTAATAGAAGTAGTAAGTTTATGTCGTCAGAAAACTCAATCGGTATAATTCATTTTCACGCATCAAAATTGTCATAATACCTATTACGATTATAGCAAATTGATCGTAAATATTATAATCGTAATATTGACATATATTATTATTTTTTTTTTCTTCACCGTATAATCTTGAAGGTGAAAAAGGAATACCATAATTTTAAATATATACTATTTCTTATTGTAGACAAACTTTTTTTTTTTTTATTTCGCGAATATTATACCAGCCCATGTATAGTATAGTTGCAGGTTTTAAATGTAACGTACTCAACCGTTCTCTACTATACAAATGTGTATAAGCTCTATACCTACGTTTATACTATACCTATTATATACTGTATATACATATATATATATATATATATATATTTTATATATATATATATATATATATATATAATGTATAGTATGGCGTATAGTCGACTCGCCTAAAGTTACACCGCACGTGCCGAAATCTTGCAAATATCTCTGTTCCACAAAGCCGGGGCGGGCCAAGGTTGTTCTTTCGCAGAACGTGATAGCAGCTAATTGAGCTTTCGTTTGCAATTATTACGCACAGTGTACAGTATTATCCCCTAGCGTGTGTATGTCTCGTCTTATAGTATATATATATATATATATATATATGCAAAAGGTGAATAAACGAAGGCTGTAATTAGATTAAACGAAAACTATGTATACATATATATATATGTAAATGATTACAACATTGTCGCGCAGCACTGGTCATTTTTTTTTTTTTAATTTTTTTACTTAGTGACGATGTCAATTCGACAATATAAAAGTTTCTTTAGAAACGTTATTCAATAAAATTTGATAAAATTGAATAAAAGCGAAGGTACGATATATACTTAATACCTACGTATGTAATGAAAATCGGGGCTGCGTGACATTGCAGAAAAGTAAATCGAGGTATGGCATGACGCGGGTATATATTCATTCATTTATTTATTTATTTATTTATTTATTTATTTATTCATTTATTTATTTTCTTTTTTTCGATAAAATAAATGACAAGAGTACTATAATAAAACGGAGTAGGTAGGTATATGTAAAACCTGCGCGTATAAAACAACTCTTCTTTACACTCGATCAAAGAGACCGGGCGATTCGCGAGCTAAAATCAAGGCCATAAGCTATATTAGTTTTTGAATTTTTATTTCTATTGCGGTTTGCAGACGATATACATACTATATATGTATGTATAAATCATATAGAATATAATTAAATAAACGTAATTTTATTCAATACATAAACTGTTTAACGTTATTTTTTAATCCCCCCCCTTTCTCCATACGATATAAAAATCTGAATGAAAAAAAAAAAAAGAAAAGAAAATCGAACCGCTAATGATGTAGACTGTAGAGGGTAGAAACAATAACGCACGATAAAAATTTCACCTCTACTTATTCACGTGGAGAAAAGTGTTGAACACGTATATTTTATAGCTATATCTATAAAACTATCCGACCGCAAACGACTGTCCGACCTGTCAACCGTTATCATTTCTAACGCGCTGGCATTCTTTCCATTAATCGAATTGAACGTACAAACAACTTTGTCAACTTTGTTGTTGTTCCGTACGTACGTATGTACGTACTACGGACATACATACACATAGAAATAGTAGACATAGACAGTTGAGTACATAGATTAATACATATAGATAAATACACACGGTTGACAAGAATGAATATATACACGTGAGTTTGTAAGTTCAGAAACGCGTTGTAAAACACGCTATATCCTGCACTGCACCATACCATAGGCATGTGTAACATATTTTATTCAGTTACTATACCGGATATGGTCATCTATTATTTCATGATCAATTTCAAAGAGTTTAAGGTTTCCTTTCGTCCCATAAAACGAATAACGGTATATATAAATACATGTATGTATGTATATTTGACCTGCTGCATAAGTTTTTGGGCGAATGAAAAGCTCCTCGTGTTCTCTTCAGTATAAAGTAATTCTAAATGCATTTAAGGAGGCTGCGAGTTTCTTTTGTGAGAATATCCCGAACCTCGTGTACATATTACATATACCTAAAAGTCTACACACATGCATAACACAGATGAAAGAAATATCAATGTAGTGGTAGACAAGCTGCAGCTGCCGCAAAGACTCGCTGTATTGTAGTGGTAGTGGGATTCTTCCTGCTCTTTCTACCACTTCGTGGGTAGAAAGACGATTCACGAAAAATCAAGGAGAGGGGATAAGGCACAGGACCACCTGGCTATCCTTGGGAACAAAGAACACCTTGAGCAAAATACCGGAGTGCTTAAGGAATTCGAGTAAAAATATGCATATATGTTATGAATATGAAAAATTATAAGATTCTGCTAAATATATACGTTATGAAAATAAATCCCTGCAGCAGCCCATGTATTTAATTACATATACGAAACTGTAGAATAAACCGTTTTGGATTCGGGTTCAAAGCATACGCGTGACATTAGACAATATCAAAATGACTGCACGCGAAATTAAGAAGAAAAAAAAAATAAGTTTTTTTTGTTTAATTTGATAAATTGTCTAGTTATGTCACACGTCACCCTGCCTCACCTTTCTAGTATATAAATATAAATTATGAAATTTTCTAATTTTCGCAATACTATCTTTTTTTGCGGTTCCGTTTATCCTAATACTATTATTTTTTATTTAAAATAAATATTTTAGCTGATATTTTGAAACGATCGTATAAATCCGGATCGAAAGGGAGAAAAAGCTACTCGAGAATTGTTCCATTGAAAAAGCACCCTCAAGGCCATCATAAGCTGCGAGAGGTTCTATCATTCAGACTTTGTGTCTACATCGTTGAACGAAGTTAAGGTGGTAATTTGGTAGCTTAAAGTTAGGCGACCGATCGGTGCCAACAGGTTGTCGTCGTTCGGGGAATCCCTTCCTTCCTTCCTTCCTTCCCCAAAAACTCGTATAAAGAATCTAGTTCTTCTCCGCGAAACTTTCGCCCGGGTTTTGCTGAAGAAGCATTTTTCTGATCGACATAAATCTCTTGCAGTGTAGTAAAATGCGGCGAAAGAAAGAAAAAAAAAAAAAAAAAAACTAAACGTAGTATAACAGATCTTCAAATTTCTTAATTACAAAAATAAGAAGAAAAAAAAAGATGCGTAGAAAAATCAAAAAGGGAAATCAAAAAGACAAAGAAAAAGAAAAAAAACTGTTCTTCAATACGCGATAAATTCTGAAAGCAACGGATAACCGCTCGCTTATCTATACAAGTAGATCGAATCGTATAAATCCATAAACGAATGAATGCTGCTGCTGTAATGCTGGAAGGTAGCGCCACGCGATAATTCTAGCGGCACGGTGGGATGCGGCGGTTAGTTTGACTGTTGAATCGTATGGACCTTAAAGGCTTAAATACGTATACAGCTCAGCTGAGCCGAGATCGGCGTGTCGCGTCGCGAGACGTAGCCCCGCGTAAAAAGGACTTTAGGCTTACACGCTCGTCTCAGGCAACCCGTACTCCGTAGCATTCCACAACTGGTTACTTATATTACTACTACTACGAGGAGCCAGAAGAGAGTGCCGCGGGGAACTGAGGAGAACGGATTGACTTGGTGTGGTTCCGTCTCACTCCTACCCCGTATAATCTTATGCGTCAAATCGACCCTGTATCTCTGTCGTTCTCGTCTTTCTTCCCACCTCAACCTCCGACGAGAAGGAGGAATGAAATTGCGGTCTTCTTGTTGCACTCGCATTCCAAAGGCCCTCCGCCTCGCCACGGTGCTGCTGCTGTTGCTGCTGCCGTTGCTGTTGCTGCGGCCTTTCAGACTAGGCTGCGCTTAACGGAGGGCCAACGAGCTGCGCTGCTGCTCCGTTCACTCCTTTTCTCATGTATGTAGTTGTGGCAAATACGGATACGAAGAGTATATCGGTATTTGTGGTTACATTTACGATCATCATATGGACGGCCGAGAATAACTCTACACCATTTTTAGCGTGCTTTGTGGCTTGATTCTTCTAGCGGACGTTCCAGCGTAGGGTATACACATAGTATACCTTATGTATATATGTATAGGTGTATATATGGATGTATTAGGCTGCATGGTGGTTAATTATATATTCGTATATATATAAAAATAAAAGATAATGGAAGATAGTATACAGGGAGGGGATTAAGCCGCGTAATTTTAGACTTCGGAAGTATAAAACAAAGTCGACAACTAATGTGGGTCATTTAAATTCCGGAGTGTGAAAATTTCACGCGGATCCTCCGCGAGTTTAGACCCGACGACGATATCATTAACGTGGGATGAATTTATAAGATTGTTCTCTCGGGATTTGACACCCCTTGATGCAGACACGCCACGTTATATATATATATATATAACGTTATGATTTCGATCTATAATTTTAGCTCCGGAATACATCCACGTTCGTTATACAGAGAAACTGGATAAAATTTATCCACATTTTCTACTGTTGGTTTTTTTTTTTTTTTTTTTTTTCTTAATGAACTCCTGTGAGAAAATTTGTAAAAAAAAAAAAATTGTATTTCTGTATAAAATGAAAATGAACTCTGCTCCTACGTATTATTTTTTAAGTAAATTTACTGCAATTTATACGTAGGTATATATAAGTAGGTATATAGTGAGCTTTACGTATTAATTAACAAGATATCAAGGCGACCTTAATTCCGTTTGTTAATTAATTTGAAATTTGAATGAAGAAAATCCCGACGAAAGGGATTATTATTATATACCCTATCGCATCTAGTCGGAAATAAATTCTTTACGACGGGGCTATTTAAAGCAAGGCTAATTAATATTAACACAACCAACAGCAGCAGCAGCAGCAGCAGCAGTACTAGCAGCACTAGCAGCATCACGAACAACAACATTTATTCATAAGTACAACGCAGTTTGTGGCCCCCGCCATCCCCATAGCGGCTCATCCCTCATGCGATAATTACAGCTATTACGAGTAGGAGGCATTCATTTTCAGTAGCGCGCCAACTAACGAAAGCACATAAAATTAGCATTTTTAGGAGTTATGACTAGCTCGCAGATTCCCCTGCGGAACATTCTTCAACTTGTACTTTTTCTTTATATTTCTTTATATTTTATTTTTTTTTTCATTTGTTCTTGTTATTTTTTTTTTTTTTTTTTTTTTTTTTGGTCTCGGCGATCATCGTAATATCATATCTGCAACGTTCGCTAATTTCACTTAATATATTATTCAATGTTGTGACCATTAAATTGCCAACGAATCATGAAATTATACCATTCAGTTCTTAACTACCACGTGATTTATGACATAGTACGTTTACAGAACGTTATATTCTCTCATGTATGGATCATATAGTATAAGTAGTATCGAAATTATACGTTATGGGAACAGGAAGATATTTCGATTATGAAAAAACAGCCTACAACGCTAGTTATCTAATATATATATACCGGTTAAAATAACAAATAATAATAATTTCTCAAATAACGAAAAAATTTTTATATATATATATATATCATATTATTCTCCACGTGTCCAAAGAGAATATCAGACGAACGTTTCTATTCAATGAAATCTGAAACTCGACTAAAAAGAGCAAACGATATTAAAATTAGAAAAAAACAAAAAAACAGAAAAAAAAAATTAAATAAACGAAAAAAAAAAAGTCAGCGCATGCCAACGTAACAGGTAACAAGATCCTAAAAAATGCTGATCCTCGCTGGCCTTGCCGAAACAAAGAGCTGCAAGTTTTTTTAGAAACTTCTTTCGGTATATAACGAAACGGCTGTTTCTTTTTTTTTTGTCCCTTTATATTTTATTTTTTTTTTTCTTCATGGACAAAATCGGTTCTTTGTAGTATACCGATTATGCAAAACGTGCGAAATTCTTTGTTATAAAAAATAAAGAAAAAAAATAAAAAAAAAAAAATTATAATAAGATACGTCTGCAGAAGCTTTGCGAGAGAAATTCGAAATCTTAAAGAGGTTTAAATTTTGCGCACGACTTTGCAGCCGCAACGCGGGTTTTGAAAATAACCGTGTCAAGAGACAGTCGCTGCTCTTCCTTCTGCCTCTGATGTTATTGTTGTTTTATTCTTATTCTAGCCGTTCAAAACCGTCGTAATTACGGACTGGCGCCACTGATTTACGTACTCCTTTGTGCCCAGGTTTGTTGGTCCGCATCTGTTGCGGTATGTTGCGCGGGTCAGGCGTCGCGGCGCCAGACGACGTCGCAGGACGATTAACCACGCGTTTTAGAAACTTGTTCCAAAAATACACGCATCAAGCTATATGAAAATACTGTATTAATAAAATAAAAAAATTAAATAAAAAAATTACAACTACATTTCTTTGAAAAAAAAATTGACAAAACATCATCGAAATGAATTTGATCAAACCCAATGATAAAAGGAACAAAATCGTCAACTTTTTCGAAATACATTTTTTCTTGGAACAGAACTATACTTGAGTCTGACTAAGGTGATTGGACGCTTATAATCTACATGTATATGTATATATACGCAGTGTAAGATTTGGCACGAGACATTGAGAGACGTAGATAACTCAAGATCGGGTGAGCCGAGTAAGACAGAAAGTTGGTCACCCTGCCAGGAGCGCCAACACGTGAAACCGTAAATTAAATCCGGTCTAGACAAAATTACGTAATACAAACTGCATAATATTCGTATTAATTCTTATATTGCACACTAGTAGTATATAATATAAGTCCGCGGGTTGTATTCTTTAAGTATGTATACCTACGTCAGAAAGTAGGTATCGTTGCCTTATTGTCACGATTAGCGTCAAGATAAGAGATCAGAAATAATTTAGAAAAAAAGTATCTCATAAACTGAATAAACAAACGTCGACTTAGCACAAAACTTGTATAGGTATACAAGATCGTGACGATTTCTGACAGATATCTTGGAGCTGATTTAAAATTGGTAATTTATTTTTTATTTTTTTTTTTTTTTTTCACCCTTATTTTCTTTTTTTCTTCTTTCGCAAGGAAAGATATATGTAATTATATCTCTTCCTCGAATGATGGTATAGAAATTTTTTCCAATAATTTTATTACTTTTCTTACACTGCAGAATGTAACGAAAGGAGTTTTGTAAGACAAATAACGTATGTATATATATACAGAAGTTCATTATATACATATACAGCTATAGAAAGGAAACGGAAGTAAAATAAGAAGATAAAAAAAAAAAAAAAAAAAGAGAGAAATAGGCGAATTTATCCCGCAACGGAAACAACTGAAACAATAAGGAACAAGAGTAATTAGAATCTTGAGGCAATTACGCGAGTAGCTCGCGACATTTAAAGAATGACAATTATAATTTGACGCGCAACGCGGACGTAGTAGTATAGCCAATATACCCTGGAACAGCTCGTATACCGTATTATATACCGTGTATATACCTAACTGCTCCATGTTGCTGCAGGTATAAGACAAGTATTTAGTACAAGCGGATATATTCAATTCATAAAACGGCGAGTAAATACTTCGGACAATAAATTGACCGCGTGGTTAAAGAGGACAGCGCATGTCGCCTGTCATTGCTTGATAAATTACGCTGACGGTAATAGGGGATATTACTGCTTTTGAGGTCGAGACCGCGCCGCCGTACCCTACTGCGGGGAAAAGAAAATACTACTTACCGCTATTTCGTGGGATTAATACAAAAAAAAAAAAAAAAATATATACATATATATATTAAAAAAGAGTATATTGAAGAAAACTAGTAACATTTCTATCAAATCGTTTCAAAGAAAATATATATCTATATACCTACTACCTATCTCCAACGACGTCGTGAAATATCTATACCAATAACGAAGTATGAAAGATGAAATTACACAGATGCAATCGTCTCCTGCCTGTATATATATAGGTATATTATATATTATTGTGTATAGAAAAATACCTTTAAGTGTATAATGGACGCAATATTGAGGTCCTGATATCTCAGATTCTGGACTAGACAGGTCAGAGCTAATAGACATACGATCAAGAAGTTTTGTACAGGCTTCATTCTATATATTTCATTGTGTATGAGAATGGTTGATATATATTTCGTTTCAAAATAGCGGTAGTAATAAACGAATACATGTAACGATTTTATTAACAAATTATTTTTAAAGTTATTTTTTCATCTTATATATACCTACTACTACGTATATTTGATTATCTTTGTTTTTCCTCAATATTACTCTAAAGAGCCAGTGTCCGGCCTGTAATAATCTAAACGGACACATACACGAGTCGTAATTTGCATAAACACATAACTCGGTTCAACAGACTCTTAGTCTCGTCAAGGTTTCTGTATTTATATTTATATATCCGCACATATATATATATACACATCTTCCTTCGACTGGTATATGTACCAAAAATTTCGTTGTTACATAATAGTAAATAATGAATTATAAATTATAATATATCGCGCAGGCAATTCGATAACTATAATTAAAACAGTCGCATATGGGAATCGAAGATCGAGCTTATGCCATTAATATATATTCTATATCTATACAGAAGAAAATATTTTCTTTTCCCTCTCATTCAGTTTCCTATAAGACCCTCCGGATATACGTGCAACGCCGCCATACGCATTGTCCCGGACACGAGATATAAGACTAATATCTACCTTTTGAGTCAGATATTGATAAGAGCGTCTGTAGTACGTATGGTACGTGTTTCCGGGTTGTATTTTAGGCCTTATCGGAAAGATAGCTAGTAGGATTGACAACTGCCTAACGTTTTACGATTATATGCTCTCCCTCTGCAGTATAACGTCCGACTTTAATCGTCTATATCGGAACTATTAACAACGTGACAGCTACGTACGCGGGTCGCGCAAGTCGTTCCGGTCAACGATCGGTTTGCAACGTTAAGCCAGCTCAGCCTTTTTTTTTTTTTTTTTTCTTTTTCCACGATACCTTTAAGGTTTAGACACCCTAGAAATTTGGTTCTATATTTATTTCCGCGGTCGAATTATTTACGCGGATAATATATACGGTCAGAGTTATGTTAAAATTGAAAAAAATATATACTAGTCCATATTGCGACCGTTAATAATTATTCGATATAGAAAATAAATAGTATATTATATCAATTTGTCGAAGAAGAGAAATACTGCACGCCTACGCGCGTACCTATATATCGCGCTTCCGGTAGATGCGGCTAGTCGTTGCTGCTGCTGCTGCTGCTGCTGCTGAGTGCTGGGTCGACGAGATATGCGAGGAGACAGGACCAGAGAACGTGGAACGAAAAGAATTGAATTACGATCTTGATTATAAGGCGTGAGCTCTATAGCCAGTTTCAGTTCCAGTTCTTCTAGTCTTCCATAGTGTCACCAGAGATTTACAAGACGGTTGCAGGGTAACTCGGCCACGATTTATATATATATACTATACCTACGTTATACTTACACATTGATATAAACATTCGATATATATTATACAGTATTAATAAAGAAAAGCGTGCTTGTTATCAGTTATACTCAGGAATCTTTATTTGCAGTTAGAAAGTAAAAAAAAAAAAAAAAATTTAATTTTTGTCTAAAAATCGTATATATATATCGCGTCACTAATGCCATAAGGTCGTAAGCGCCAAAAAATTATTTTTTTGCGGATATGCCCAAACGATGTTATATGGCATGAAAAAGATTTTGCCACCAAAAAGACGGAATTTTTTTTTTTTTTTTTTTTTTTTTTTTTGCGCTTACGACCTTATGGCATTAGTGACGCGATATAGGTACATTTGTACAAGTAAAACGTTGTAGGTACTTTTTTTGTTTGCTTGTTTGTTAAGGAACCAAATAGTGACGAAAATTTGAATCTATATAATAAAGATGAGTGTTGAATGAAACAATAACAGTTTATTTAAAATTGCGGTTAAAAAAGAATATATATATCTGCATCGGTATATAGCTGCATAATGTGATGACCATCGATCACACTTGCAGAACCGCGTGTTTCGAAACGTTCCATCTACCTATACTACAGTTACCGCCCGCGTAGTAGGTAAACTAGATATAAACTATAGAGGAAACAACTCCGATTCTAGACAAGAGAGGTAATTAGCAAGCTATCCGTTGTTTACAGGATAAGCCAACGCCGCCAACGCCCGTAAGGTGAATCTGGGGTCACGGTCAAGGCCAGAACAAGTGTTAGCATACAACAGACGCGTGTCACCGCACTCCGATTACGTATATTGTATATTATTATATTATATTTGCAAAGCTGTTATAATATCTGATAATAAAAAAAAAAAAGAACAAAATGCATTTGTTAAAATGGTGATTAAAATAAAAATAAAAAAAAAAGAACATATGACATATATTTTTTTTTTTTTACTAAATATATACAGTTGATCTCAATATCGTTACATATAACTCTGTTGCACGATTTTTTTTTGCCCACGTTGTAAAATTTGAAGTAAAAACGTAGCATAAACCAAGTAAAATTTATCCAAACAGCGTAGTAGGTATATAGTACAGCGTATAGATATGAAGGTATATATATATATATATATATATATATCTTGATATCATATGTGCAGCATACGCGATCGAATAAAATCTACATCAGTCAGATACAGAGACAGCAACGCACCAGTAACGATGGGACGCAGAGTCGTAGACAGAAGCGCATTTACCAGCTGTTGCGACAGACAATGATGAATGATGTACCTACCTACACCCGTGTTATATACCGAACGCGGAATGGTATAGATGTTGTAACAGTCAGCTGAGGGGTGGATGCACCAGGCTATACCAATAACTGAATATAACTACTAGATACCAAAATTGTAACGAAAATTACTTCGATCAATCATCGTTTTCGTATAATATTATAGTTATATATTTTATCTGTCGTTAAACCCCGCGACTTAATTTTATACTGTATAAGCTACAGTATAGATACTATAAGTTATAAAATAGAACCTTAAGACACGAAGTCAAACAAAAGTTGCGTGATTTTTTTTTTTTTTTTTTTTTTTTATAACATTAGTAGGTATAATATGAGAAAAAAATTTCGGTGATTTAGTACCGTTCGTCAATTTTTTTTTTCATTTCTTTTTTTTTTTTTTTTTTTCTTTCTTTTTTTGGTTCAACTTTTTTTTTCACTTTTATTACGTTCGGTTCCCAAGACTCTAATTCGTAGATTGTACTAATTATACCCATTCGACGCCTTAAATGAGGGTCGACACAGTTCTCCTTGAGCCATCTGTCAGTCTAGGGATCCCCCTGTCTAACTTTGTGTCGTTATTGAGACGCGCTATTTAGGTCGCAAAAATTATATAAATTCCTAAAATTTAGTGTTTGAAACTGCGTTGAGTATAAACGAGCGCAGCCATTTTATCCTGCAAGTTCGATTATGGATAAAGACCTGGATAATTATGATACGTACTATAAATGTTATAATTAAGTCCTCGTATATCGAGATACTACAACTTATAGGGACCCAACGGTCGTCGTACGTTTACACTTTACAGCTCCGTGAACGGGCTTCGGTTGAGAAATGTCGGTGGCCAGCCATCCGCGGCTCAAGAACGAGAGAACGAACGAACGAACGCGACGCGGCACGGCACGGCACGGCGGATGGACGAACGGACGACCCTGACCTTGACTGTTTGACAAAGACAAGAGATCCTGAGATCCCGCAGTTCTTCTCTCTTATTTTCTCGGCCTGGTATATAATACGACGGTGTCTACTACGCCGCACACGAGACAGAGAAAAGGGGACAAATTGTCGGAGAGATACATATACTACACAGAAAGAAAGGTTAACTTGATTCAAGACAATTTTGCGGTCCAAAAATGAAGACCGAAATTTTCTCGGATCAAATCAAAAATTTTCTCGAACCAAGAAAATTGGGACAATTTTCTTGGTTCGAGAAAAATTTTTGATTTGATCCGAGAAAATTTCGGTCTTCATTTTTGGACTGCAAATTCCAAATTTTCCAAATTTTCGTAGCTCCAAAAATGAAGATCGAACATTTCTCGGATCCGAGATCCGAGAAAATTTCGGTCTTCATTTTTGGACCGCAAATTCCAAATTTTCCAAATTTTCGTAGCTCCAAAAATGAAGATCGAACATTTCTCGGATCCGAGATCCGAGAAAATTTCGGTCTTCATTTTTGGACCGCAAATTCCAAATTTTCCAAATTTTCGTAGCTCCAAAAATGAAGATCGAACATTTCTCGGATCCGAGATCCGAGAAAATTTCGGTCTTCATTTTTGGACTGCAAATTCCAAATTTTCCAAATTTTCGTAGCTCCAAAAATGAAGACCGAAATTTTCTCGGATCAAATCAAAAATTTTCTCGAACCAAGAAAATTGTCCCAATTTTCTTGGTTCGAGAAAAATTTTTGATTTGATCCGAGAAAATTTCGGTCTTCATTTTTGGACCGCAAAATTGTCTTGAATCAAGTTAACCTTTCTTTCTGTGTACGCATGCGAGAGTAAAAATCTTACGAAACCGCAGATGACCGAAGGGCGAGGAGATAATATATGAATCCATAGGTATAGTTATAGTTATATTATGACCTGGGAAGAACGTAGACACGAAGAAATTATAATTATCTCTGTTACAAATATATCTCGTAATCTAACTACGTACGTAAGTAGTGTGAATTATTTAGCATCTTGAAAGAAAGTCATATTACAAACGGGATTAACGAGCCGTAGCGGTTAACGGAGGGTCGAGAATATAACGACGGATAAATTAGCGACACCGTTTCGCAATTCGGTGTGCACGTGGCTTTAGAAAAAAAAAAAAAAAAAAAAAAAAAAAAGGGAGTCAAACCGGGCGCCGCATATATGCCGCATGGCAAAGGACCTGCGAGAGACTAGAGAGGGGAGGTGGATTCAAGATCGTAAGACGGCGAGCCGCCAACCCGCACAGGCTGGGAACTGAATATTGCATTCCAAGATGAAACGTGGGTACGAAACCAACCTACCTACCTCCTATCTACCAATACCGCGGATATTATCGATACAAATACCTACACCCACACACTGATCGAGAATAAGAAGAAGAAGAAGAAAAAAAAGGGGCGATGTGACGCTCAGTCTTAAACTAAAAAAATAGTCAAGGAAAGAGAAAGAGAATTCTTCTATAATCAACATACTCTTCTCTCGTCGTGTGCATACGCTGTACTGCATCGAAACATATAACTATATAATACACGTTAGTATGTAGATACACACGCAATACACGCTTTCTACGGAAAATAAAAAAGCAAGATAGAGAAAAAAAGAGAGAGAGAGAGAGAGGAGAGAGGAGAGGAAGCAGAGGCAGTGGCACTAGAATGAATAAGTTGAAAAGAAACCGGGAAAGAGGTATAGAGATAGAGATAGAAATAGAGTGAGAGAGAGAGAGAGAGAGAGAGACGAGACGAGACAAGCGAAGCACTCGCTGGGGAAGATTCCAACGTTTGTTTCTCTCACGCGGCATCTCAGATCAGCTGACTCGGCGCGTCGAGAGAGTTATTGGTCAAGGCCAAAGGCTTGTCTTCTTTAGGTGTTCTATTCTACACGGTATCTTCCTCAGCAGCGTTGTCGTACATATATACATACTTCGTTCGTTAAAACTTATAATATAACCGGTGTATTATTATTCAGCCGTGAAATTTGTTAGAGTGCTGCTTTAACTCATATAGAATCAAACTAGTAAATGGTATTAATAGTTTAAGATATGCAACGGATTAATTTTTAAGTATAAACATGATCAGATGATGTATGATTTTTTTTTTTTTTTTTTTTTTTTTTTTCTGTTATCTTTGAAACATTTTTTGTGACTGTGTCTTACACACCGTATAGGATAAAGATGGGTGACTGAGATTGGATTACAGGAAGTGACGTCACTGGCGCGTAAACGAAGCCTCCGCTCTCTTTTCCAATTTACGCGGGTAATAGCCGTTCATCGATATTGGCCCGCGACTCGCGCGTTCCTTCTTCTTCTTCTTCTTCCCTTTATTCCCCCTGTTTTATTTCCCCCACTTTGTCTCCTTTCATCTGTCCCCTTCGTCGCCGCCCGGTTTGCAAACGGGGTCCACAACTCGCCCGAAGGACTTACATTTAAACTCCATTTCGTGACTCTTAAGTAGTTGTAAAGCTCTCGAAAACTTTAATATCCAACCTTCCAGAAGATTAAAGATTCACTACTATTTGTCATTCCGCCACTTTGCGAAGTATAGCCGACGTTGCCATCGGAGTCTACAATTTTTATTCTCCCAAGATAAAGAGGGACAGATATATACAGAGAAAAAGAGAGAGAAAGAGAGAGAGAGAGAGAAGGGAAAAAAAGAAAGTTTAAAAGCTTCCGATGTTCATATCGTGAGAAAAGAAACTCGGAAAATATCGATGGTAACCGAAATTAAGGTTCATGTGTGACGAACTCGATGCCTACACACTACACATGCATGCATATAATTATAAACGATGAGGTAATTGTTATTCGTAATTTTTTTTTTTCTTCATCATTCTTTCATCGCGTTCCTATGCAGACGCATGCGTTTATACAAAGATTGCCTAGAAAGAAATCTTTCCATTGTTATAAAAATAGTTTAGGGATAAAAAAAAAAAAAAAAAATGACGAGGGGGGTAAATCAATCTTTTCACGTGACTCATAACTGATTATGGTTATACGAACCCCATTATGTAATTGAAAAACTTAAAGACAGAAGACGTTCAATCAATCAAATAAGAAGGTTCGTGGCAACAGACACTTTGATTACAGTCCCTAAGGCTTGTACAGAGTACCTATACCTACTCAGGACTAACTCGTCACTAACAATATTTAACGACATATCATTGAACAGTTTAGAATATTCATCGATATATATATATATATATATATATATATTTTTTTTTTTTTTCGCATACTCCTGCGACTATAAATTTACAAGACATCCATTCTCGAATATACCATGGGAGGGGGGGACAAAATTAATGATTCATATTATCAGAAATATGAACGAAAGAGGCGCAAAATAGTTGGTGAAAGAAACTTGGGAAAGAAAGAAAAAAAAAAAAAAAAGTTCGACGGCATTGCAGATGCAGCGAGGTGCTGCACTCTGTCGGCATTATACGACCGACATGCTCAATGCTCCGTTCTCTGGCCCCCCTGTACACACCCCGCGTCCCTCGCTACTACGAAGCGTCGACTGACGACGACTCTACTACGGTACGGCAGATACGACTACTATAGATGCCGGGCGTAGAGGGTGAAGGAACTGCACACGTGTATACATATCTCTCTATGTAGGTTTGTGTTCGTGCAGCGCGGAAGCGAGAGAGTCGATAGTATCCGAGTGAGACGAGGCTATATACGAGAAATGCAGCGTACGTCGTTGTATATATAGATATATAGTTATACAGTATACATACTCGAATGGGCGGCGGCCGGGTGATGTTGGCAGTGTGTATAGTATAAGCGCGACGTAAGGCACTACTCACTCGCGTATATAGCTAAAGCTACGCTATATTACTCTGACTTGTATAAGCGGAGGTTTGTAGTAGTAATACACGAGGTTAGTTAGAGATGGAATGTTGAGTGAGCGGTTTTAGCGCGATCTTTTTCACAGGATTGCAGCGAATACACGGAAGGCTGTTGCAGATTCTCGTTCAGAATTATCTCGTTAGTTTCTTTTCAGTTTAACTTGATTCTCAACTTTGAACAGATTCATATACTACTAGTACCTATACCTATACTATACCACGGCCAAGGACAAAGTGTATTTATTTCTAATTTCTGATTAGTTACCTATATATATATATACTTACTCTTCGTTATACCTATGTTTACCTGTATTTAAAAATAAAGAAAATATAAATATTCAAAAATACGTGTTTTCTTTTCATAATATTTCCCTTGTTTCCGCCGTGGAGATTCATTGATCCGGTATTCGAGCGTGATGGGTGACGACTGTTGTCGTACTTGAATATGGAACGATTTTCGTTATACCGGTAGCTGGTAGGTAGGTAGGTAGGTAGGTAGGTAGGTATATAAATGTAAAAGAGTTTGAGCGGCGGAAGTGAAACGAACCTAAATTAAACGTCTGGTTAAAATAATAACAGAGAGGCGCAGCAGTTCATTCATGCGTACATACCTACTTCACCGAGTGGGCACAAATCGCGGCGGTGCAAAATTAGAATGCAGCTGACGTTTGTTGGTTTAACCACGCGCGATACACAAAGAGCTCTCGAACGACTTAAGCCCGTATAGTAATATCTCGAGAGAGAGAGAGAGAGAGAGAATATGATCGTCACGCGGAAAACTTTCCTTCTAATTGTCAATGAATTCATAATTCAATTTAATTCATCTAACAAAAGCTTGGGAATTGTAACTCTTTTGCTTGCGCTTCCAAGCCGCTACACATACAACAGTAGCAGCTAATCCCAAAAAACTGGGATTTCGGAGTGATCCCTAGAGTAATATTCTCGGGATTTGTGTACTCTCCTATTTTTCATTCAGCCTAATATAGAAAACAAGAAAATAAATAAAAGCAAAAAAAAGACCGGCGGCGAAAGTCAATGGAGGTAAAAAAAAATGTAAAACCTGGATTAATTATATCGAATATGATCGAAGGATGTAAGAAAATTGCAAACAAGCCAGATATAATACGCTCGCACGCTACTGGCAGAGAGTTTACATAGATCGCATATAGGGCCATTCCACGTGAACCGGATCAGTCACCTCTCAGATATTTTTTTAATTTTGCATGTCGATTGTCCTCGGGGAGTTAGATTTTTGTGCCAAAGGATTTTTCAATTAGTGCAAAATTCGTTGAGTTATTTGCATAAACAAATTCGAGCAAGGTTTTTTTCAAAAATTCATAACTCAGCCAAAAATGACACTAGACTCGATTTTTTTTTTTTAGTTTACGCGGAAAGAGTCATAGAATGTATAAACAAATAAGTACTTCGAAAAAAGTTTGTTCATCCATTGTTTATTTAACAATTAAGTTTTCAAAGATTTTTAAAACAGGGTGTGACACGATCAAAAAATTTTTTTTAAATACTGACATATACTTTGCACTATACTACAGCCTGTGAATTAAATTTAGGAACGTCTTATTTTTTGTTCTCGAGTAAAAAATCTCTAAAGTTGGCGGCGCGCGCCAATTCCGAGTCGACGCCGCGTGGAACGTAATGGCGTGCGTTAGACTGCTGTTCGCCGCTACTCGACGGACGCGTAGCTGCGGTATTCGAGAGTCATTTTCACAATGAGTGACACGATTTAAAAATCTGAAAAAAATACTGTAGTTTCCCAATGGCAACTATAAGCGATACGTTGAGTTTCGAGAACGTCTTCTTTTTCGTTTTTGAAATATTGCAGCTTAAAATTTTAGCACGTATACTTAGCATACATATACTTGACGAACGCGTAGCAGCGGTGTTCGAGAGTGATTCTCACAATGAGTGACACGATTTAAAAATCTGAAAAAAATATTGTAGTTTCCCAATGGCAACTATAAGCAATGCGTTGAGTTTCGAGAACGTGTTCTTTTCCGTTTTTGAACTATTGCAGTTTGAAATCTTAGCATACAGCTCAGCATACATGCTAAAATTTTAAGCTGCGATATTTCAAAAACGAAAAAGAAGACATTCTCGAAACTCAACGTATCGCTTATAGTTGCCATTGGGAAACTACAGTATTTTTTTCAGATTTTTTAATCGTGTCACTCATTGTGAAAATGACTCTCGAATATCGCAGCTACGCGTCCGTCGAGTAGCGGCGAACAGCAGTCTAACGCACGCCATTACGTTCCACGCGGCGTCGACTCGGAATTGGGGCGCGCCGCCAACCTTAGCGATTTTTTACTCGAGAACAAAAAATAAGACGTTCCTAAATTTAATTCACAGGCTGTAGTATAGTGCAAAGTATATGTCAGTATTTTAAAAAAATTTTTTGATCGTGTCACACCCTGTTTTAAAAATCTTTGAAAACTTAATTGTTAAATAAACAATGGATGAACAAACTTTTTTCGAAGTACTTATTTTTTTATACATTCTATGACTCTTTCCGCGTAAACTAAAAAAAAAAAATCGAGTCTAGTGTCATTTTTGGCGGAGTTATGAATTTTTGAAAAAAACCTTGCTCGAATTTGTTTATACAAATAACTCAACGAATTTTGCACTAATTGAAAAATCCTTTGGCACAAAAATCTAACTCCCCGAGGACAATCGACATGCAAAATGAAAAAAATATCTGAGAGGTGACTGATCCGGTTCACGTGGAATGGCCCATATGCATGCATGTATTATAAGAGCGTCGTGGTTCCGAACGGTTGCGGTCCGACCACAAGCTCATTTAAAATGTCAGCTCTTAACGTTTCTCTTTGAATTTGAATTTTATTTATCATATGGAAGTCGTTGCCGTCTCACGTTACGGGGGACAGATCGTGTTCGCTAAGATCTTCGATTTTCTTTGCGCTTACCTATGCGAACGCCGCAAGATCGCGAACTAACGATCGTGATCCGTCTATAGGTAGTATACGTAGGTAGTACAGGATACTTATATTTTCATATAATAAATAATAAGAAAATATTTCTAACACGCGATCAAAAACTAGTACTACGTATTTTTATTATTTTTATTAATCGTTATCGTGCGATTTATATTTGCGGATAAACATTATATAATATGATAATGTGAAGATACATATTATTATAATAAGAAACAAAAGTCTCCGTAACTAGATTATATAATATAATATACGATGAAAGTAGATTCTTTATACCGCTGCGAAAATCGCAAGGGTAAAAGAGATATTTTGATGAAAAGGTATTGGACGATATAATAAGAGCGAAAGATGAGGCTAGACGACGACGTACGTCGAGCGAAGCTATGTAATAATATGACTTACGTCTTATATATATACGATACTATAGCTGAACAGGAAAGTAGAGAAGGCGCAGCTTGTATTATTTCCGAGCCAAAGTGACTACAACAGAACGGCTAAAGATAAGTGGTTAATATAAATATAAACAAAGGTTCATTAAGCCGCGACCGTTAAATCGCGGCATGGCATGGCATGGCATAGCGCAAGTTCGAAACGCCAACGGCGCCTTTAGAGTGAATATATATAAGTTACGTAATACATTATAACCGCACGGAGACAATTCTCGCTCTATCGGGGTGGGGGTCGATATTTTGAAAGATCAGAATTCAGAACGGCCAAAAATGCGAATATTAAAAATTTGAATACAAAAATAACGAGAGACAAATTAATTCGAAATTCTTATTTTCGAAAGATCATTTCTTCGAATGACTTATTCAGCAGGCTGTCACCTGTCAGAACGCTGGTTTATTCGAAAATGTATTTTCTGATAATTTTTACTCTGAATAAGTATAATGTAGAAAATATAAATGTATAAAGTCAATATTTCTAAATTTTTAATCTTTAGAGACCAGAAGTTCGAAAGACCAAAATCTCGAAAGATTTAAACTTCGAACAAATAATATTTCGAACGTATTTTCTCTGCGTAGATGAATTTGGATCAAAATTTTTATTGTTTATTGAAACATCATCCAAAAAACCGTATGAAAGATTCGAGATTCTGACCTTTCGAATTTTCGGTCTGTCGCTAAAATATATTCGAATACGTGAAGATTCGAAGTCTCGACAATTCGAAATATTGAACTATTCGAATTAGCAGACGTTTCGTTATCTTTTCAATTAGATATTTCGTCTTTCGCAATTCTGACCGTTCCAATTTTTTATTTTAGTACAAATATCTTTCTACATTTCGATATACGTAATTTTTTAGTTACTACTTGATAGGCCTTCTTTAAACTGGCCTTTTTGAATTTCGTACCATCGCTATTTTAAAATTCGAAATATTGGTCATTCGAAATATTAGTCTTTCGAAATTTTGACCCCCACCCGCTCTATCGCATAGCGTATACGAGTGCACTCTTAGCTATTTTATTGCAATCGTATACAAACGTAGTGTATATATATAGTGGCCACGTTTTCGGTCACGTATTTAGGTTGATGCCCATGCATCATATGCCCGGCTCCCTCATATATACATATATCTTTATCTTCGAATCTTGAAAAATGGGCGCGCCTTTAATCCTTGTTGCGATAAAGTTATTCCTATATAACGTATAGATATAAACGGAGGAAAAAAAAAAAAAAAAGAATAGTTTAATAAAATAATTAGATATATTAATTTAACTAATATTTTCAAATTATCATAAAAATATATTATATCGACGATTCGAGTTATATGGGCATTATGATCAACGCGGGGTTCAACAGATGACCGTAATCATTATAGTATTACGCAACACCACGCTTGCGATGATTGATCAGTCATCAGAAGTCGACCTTGCCGGCGCCTGTAATTTTCTACATATATATAGAATCAACTATATAGTATAAGTAATACAGCTGCGTTGTTACAAAATGCTTTTACAGCTGTATATGAGGTAGTCCATCCCAACTCGGCGGCATTTTTCCCTGACCATCTGCGATTTGTTTCATTATTTTTCATCTCAATCGACCTACAGCAGAACGTACTCTCAATTTTTTTCAGATTATTCGGGTTAGCCGTTCGCTCAAAAAAAAAAATTAATGAACCTCAATTTTTGAGAAAAAAAAACGCTCTTTTTTAAAATTCTCAAAAAATTTACAAAAATTCTGTGTCACAAAACAAACTTTTTGAGCCATAAATCATCGATAAAAAATAATGAAACAAATCGCAGATGGTCAGGGAAAAATGCCGCCGAGTTGGGGTGGACTACCTCATATATATATATCTATATCTATATTTATATTATGTATAAACATTAAACAGACGTTTTTTTTTTGTTCTCACGTCTTATTATAACAATTTATACAATTTTTATTTATATTCATCGATCTCATCGTACCTAGTATACTTATATAGTACCTATACCTAAATCGCGGTTCATTGTTCCGATTACAAAACGATCGTATAATATATAGAAAGGCAATAGAAAATAAAAAGTTATTTCAAACTTGAGATACTGAGAGATAGATAGATAGATAAATAGAAGAGAGGGAGAAAAGTTTGAGACTTTGAGAGGTCACCAATCTCTATAAATTCTTTTTCGAACGGTCAGTAGTACTCCGTTCGCGTGTGGTTACTATATGGATGTGTGAGAGAGAGAGAGAGAGAGAGAGAGAGAGAGAGAGAGAGGTAGGAGAGGCGAGACCGGATTCCTCTTCCGCACTGCACCACGGAAGAAGACAATATATATACGAGAGACAGGAAAGCGAAAAGCGGAAAGCGGAAGAACGAAATAGAGAGGGAGAAGGAAAGAGAAGAGAATATATTCTCCCTCTCTCGTCTCAGGGTTTGCTTCGATTTGGTCGATAACGAGTCTTCTACGAGGAAGAGAGAGAGAGAGAGAGAGAGAGAGGGATCAGGAAGGGAGGAAGGAAGGGGCAGAAAGAAAGAAAGAAAGAAAATAAAAAAAAAGAAATAAAGATGTAGACAGCTATACGCATACAAATATTTTTTTCGTAAACCTCAATCGTATATTTGACTCTAAAAGAAAAAAAAAAAAAAAAAAAAAAAAAAACTATAATAACTCACGATGTAATAACATAATATATAATATAAAGCAGAATAGTGAGAAAAAAGATAAAACTTAAGAGTGGATGAAAACTAAAAAGAACACAAGGCGCAGAGAGAGATTAGAAGAGAAAAAAAAATATATATATATAGAATAGAGCAAGAGAGGTATAGAAAAAGGGGTGGTTGCGCTCGACCTGTGCAACGTAATGAATGGTTGTAGCAAGGGGGGCAACGCCCTGCCGACCAGCTGACTCAAATGAACCAGGCCTAGATGGCTCGGAGGTACCAATACTAGTACTGCCCGCAATTCCGTTCATGTTTATGCATATACGGAGCGGAATACTGCACCACCCACGCGGGTCGACCTAGTAAAGGCGCGGTGAGAACCCTCGAGAGTTGCAAACTCACAAATTATGCGGATGTCGGGTGGGTGGTGGTGGTGTGCGGTTATCTATAGCTATATTATACCATAGCCCGTGTAGAAATCATAGGACGGCAGCCACTCTTACAAATCGGGCCAGCGTTAGGCCAATATTGGCAATATGATACAACGGTCTTGCATTGGTAGTTTGGTCCGGCCCTGCTCTGGTCCAATATCGAAACTTGATAGAATGGTGAAGCAGCGGTAAGCTATGCCTGTCCGATATTGGCTTAAGGATGGCAGCCATTGGATGGTCAGACATCAGAAAACTATGTCTGTCCAAACATTGGTTTCAGAACGGCAACCATCCAATGGTCCAGCTTCGGTAAGCAATGTTTGTCCACCATTGGTTTCAGGACGGCAACCACTGCGATAGTCAGACATCGGTAAGCTATGTCTGTCCGATATTGGCTTCAGAATGGCAGCCATCGTGATGGTCAGACACCACAACCGATTTCAGGTCGGCCACCGATACACCGGTCGATCCTCGACGCGCGTTACCTGTCCAATATCGGTTTTAGACCGAGCACCAATGCAACGGTGAAACCTCGGTGCCCACTATCCGTACAATATTGGTGTCAGATTGGCGACCGATGGAACGGTTGAACCCCGGTACGCAATATCCATCTGATATATAGGTTTCGATGCGACGGTCATACTAAGGTCCATAATCCTGGTCCAAGATCGAACTTGAACCAGCAGCTGATGTATGGGTCAAACCGGAGCGCAGTATCCCGGCCCAAGATCGGGCCCAAATAACTCATTGTATGTGCGCGCTATGTATACAAGTAACAAAAAGTAGTATCGATAGTCATGCAACGAATTGGCGTGGTGGCTAGAGCGAGCGATTCGTAATATGGGAGACCGAGCGTTCCGGGTTCAAATCCCCTCGTAGTTAGAAAAAAAAAAAAAATATGCGGTTAGTTGATAATCAGGTAGGGGTACATAAGTTGATCATATAATCTAATGCGTGACGAACAAAGTCAGTTAACACAGCCTTCGTATACAATACCGCGCGAATTGAGATTGAGGTTTTCGAAATTAACATTTTTTTTGCTATATAAATGAGCTTGGTCCAATGTTGCCTTGCCAACGGAACAGAATATTGGCCCAGAAACGGCAGCCAAGTACGGCGCGTTTTAGGTTGGCCAATGTTGGTAGAACCTGGCACGGCGTTACATTACAATGATGGGCCAGGGTTATTTGCCAAGCTTGGACCGCTCGATTAATGGCGGAGACCAACATCGGCCCAACCAGCTGCCGTTCACTAATTTCTGCACGGGAGGTATACCGCGCGTTAGTATATTGTAGCTATATATATATATATATATATAACAACGGCATAACCCGGGTCTTGAGGACGCGATAATCGATCATAACATACATGCTGCAAAAAATCTAGTCACGAAAATTTCTTCTTTTTTTTTTTTGTTTTTTTTTTTTCTGTTCTACTTCGTCTACACTTACCCCCGCCGTCAGACTTCATAGCGATTAAAAAAATTTTTGAATAAAATCTCTCTCACGTACCTGAAACAAAAATTAATAACAATAATAAGAAAAATGCGTCATATTAATAAAGATATATATATTTCTATACTAATACTGGATTTTCATTGACTATATCGCGTCACTAATGCCATAAGGTCGTAAGCGCCAAAAAAAAAATAATTTCATGTTTTTGGTGGCAAAATCTTTTTCATGCCATATAACATCGTTTGGGCATATCCACAAAAAAAAAATAATTTTTTGACGCTTACGACCTTATGACATTAGTGACGCGATATTATAATATATATATATAATAAATTTCCGTATGTATATTCGTTTTTTTTTTTTTTTTTTTTTTTTTTATAATTTTTCAAGCTGTAAAATATTATCTATCTATTTCATGGTAAAATTCAGGAGAAAAATTATTGTTTCTCTATATAGTAGATCGTATATAATATTATGATTAAATGTGTAAAATATGTATAATAATATAATTGGAGGGAAAAAGAAAAGGTCGCTTTATGTAGTGGGTCGATCCGGTTCGAGTGGGTCGACGATAGTATTTGGGTTCCGTGCACGCTGGGGCGAGGACCCCTTGTAGCGTGATGAGCGCGGGCGTCGGCTGTGACGTCACGAAGAACGAGAGGAGCGTCGCCCGGGCGAGTAGAGTGGAGTATCGACCGACTCTACCAGCGTCGGGACGCCGACCCCCGCAAACCGTGACGTCACTACGTCAGCTGGTATACGCTGCTGGTGCTGGTGCTGCTACTGCGGCTGTGAACCTACTATGCGGCTAAAGGAACCCCGCCAACCGCCAACGCTAACGCCAACGCGATATGTTAGTATAAAAGTGTAGAGATTTCTACGGAAGAGAATCGTTGATCAGACTCTAGACTCTGCTTTAGGAGCCAGACCGGAAGAGACGGAGGCACTCCTCGCACATCTTTACTTTTTCTCTTATTATTATATACGAGTTTTACTTTTTATCCGCATACTTTGCCAAGACTATCTTTTATCCAATGCGATAATTTTTCGTATGCTATATGAATATTGAATATATTTTCACAGAGAGAAAATTACGATGTCTGCGGTATAGGTATAATCAGGGTAGAATAATTATAGGAATAGTTATAGACTGATTAAGCAGAGAGCTTCTAGACATTTGTTTTTTTTTTTCTTTTTCTCTCTCTTTTTTTTTTCTAATTAAATTAAAATTCGATTTATATTTTAGTAGACGAATGATAATTTATGTCAAAAATTTTTGATAAATTTATAATCGTTGAAAATTGAAAGATCGCTAAATCGTAGATTATAATTATTCACTAAACGGTAATCGTACCTTTATAAATGTCAATAAGTTAAGATTAAATGAATTATTGTTATCGTCGTTCGAGCAGCTATCATATCGTGAAAAATTATACGTCTATACTAATGACAGTGAACGAGTTACGTCGCCTAAAGTGTAGGCAATAAATTTAATGTCCTTTTCAAGTCGAGGTTCGTATTATATAATTATTTTTATGACTGAAACTCTTTCGTGTTACGAATGACAGTGAAGCTATTATTATCAATACATCACACGCGGGTATATCTACGATCGTATATATTTCTGTGTCAGCACAGTCCATTAAATTTCATAAATTTGTAGGCGTAAATATATATATAATACTATGAAAAAGTAATACCTATTATAACGCCACATCTCTGGTATAATTGAATAGAAACTAGTTTTCCATTAAGCTGTTACCTTCATAGATACACACATATAGATATAGTATAATTATATCAAAATATACAAGCATGGAGAAACACTTTAAAAATCTTCCAAAGATATGTAACGATTCCTGTTGTTTAAATTTATCAATATCGCGTTTTTTTTTTTTTTTTTTTTTTTTTTTTGATACGGTCAGATCGTTATCCGTTATACGTTTTTCAGCTAAAATTCACAAACAATAATTTTAATCAACTTAAGCCCTCGCAACAGCATCGAAATTCAATATATGTAAAAATTTGAAATACGGGGCAGAGGTCGTTGTTGTTAATTTTAATTGAAAATTTCGTTGAACTCTTGAATGTGATGATACTCGATGATAACAAACCGTACTGCAGTGTCCATTATATTATCAAATTTCGTATAAATACGTTAAAATTATTATATTGAGTAACTTAATTTCCCTATATATGCTATATGCTATATAATATATTTTCCTGTCCAGTTTTCAGCAGTGGGCTTACCTACTCGGCGTCTAATTTTATTTTTTTTTTCTTCTCTTCCTTTTTTTCTTATTTTTTCTTCTACTTCTCTCCTCGTATACCCCGGCGTAATTGACGGTAACTTTGGAAACTGACGACGGCGTCGCCGCGCCTCCCTAAGGCCCTGGCGTCGCGACGCCGTTGCCATTGCCGTTGCCGTTGCCGTTGCCGTTTCGCCCCCTACGCGAGAGGCTTGGCAACGAGCGTTTTCTCCTTGACTGTGACAGGCTCTCTTCTCCTCTTTCCGCTTTTCTCGTTTCTTTATTCGCGATTACGTTATATGTCTTTGGTTCCGACGACTTAGCGTGTGTTCCATGGCCGCGCAAATCTTTCTCTCAAAACTTCTCTCTCTTTCATATAGTTATGTGTTTTTTCTTTTTCTCTCTCTTTTCGTGACTTACCCATTCAGTTTTTTTTTTTTTTTTTTCTTTATTTCATTACATTTCTTACCTATATACACACGTATATAATATAAAAAAGAATTTTTCGTTTTATCGCTTCTTTTTCTCAAGAGATTATACCATTTCTTCTCTTCTCTACGAGCGCATCAACTCGCTTCCTATATACGATCCAACCGACAATATAGACTTGCGAAATATGTTATAAACGTACGAAAACAACCGACGATATTCTACAACCCGGCGCCGTTTCAAACCTATAGATACGACATTTTCTTATATATACATATACCTACATATATACATTTCTGAGAACGGTCTTGCTATTATTGTGTACGAAACTATATATATATATATATACCAGCGTTTTGACACGCGTTGCTCATATAATATAACGGAAATTGTAGGTATTACCGAGAATAACATAAATATACCCGATCATATATTCGCAGCTTTGTTATAGTTACGTATATACATATGCGTTTAACTATTTCCCAACAAAATTTACGAGGACTTTAAATTTTTATTTCACGCTGTTTTCGACCCCTCGATAAAATTCACTTCGGCAAAATATCACTACGACGAATTCTATATATATATACAGTTCTGCACTATACGTATAACTTTACGCGGATTAGATTATTCAATACTTTCTCTTAGCTTTGGTTATTTATAACGTGAACTTTGAATTATGATGTAACATTAGGTACGGTTCAAATTAGTTAAAAGAAAATTATATTTCAAATTTCACCGAATCAAAAAAATTGCCAAAATTTCGATCAAATTTGTGGAAAAAAAAAAAAAAAAAAAAAAAAACAAATTTTTTTCATCAATTCTTTAGACTATTTGGCGAATTGAACGATTTTCCTATACATTCATTCGTATACCATCATGATTCGCGATTCAACATATTATATGTATTTGTAAAAATATCTGATGATGAAAAATTGGGAGCCATGAACGTGACCAAGCGTATCACTGGCCAATTTTCTCTTCAGAGAAGCATAGAAGAATTTTCTTCCCAAATCTGACAATAAAAGATGTTAATCTTTGGGCTTGGGTCCTCGCCGAGTGTTCCGAGTGTCCTTCCGCAGCGGGACTATATTCTTCTTATAACACGTGATTTTTGGCTAGTGTAGTATATAAGTTTTTCTATACCCTATTCTTTTCACTGTAGATTAGAATCGGTCTGAAATTCTCTTATCTTCTACCTCCCTTACGCTCAGAAAATATAAAGTAGATCTAGGTATTTAATCAATGTATGAAAATCTTTACAAGGGTGGGGGTCGATATTTTGAAAGATCAGAATTCAGAACGGCCAAAAATTCGAATATTAAAAATTTGAATACAAAAATAACGAGAGAAAAATTAATTCGAAATTCTTATTTTCGAAAGATCATTTCTTTGAATGACTTATTCAGCAGGCTGTCACCTGTCAGAACGCTGGTTTATTCGAAAATGTATTTTCTGATAATAATTACTCTGAATAAGTATAATGTAGAAAATATAAATGTATAAAGTCAATATTTCTAAATTTTTAATCTTTAGAGACCAGAAGTTCGAAAGACCAAAATCTCGAAAGATTTAAACTTCGAACAAATAATATTTCGAACGTATTTTCTCTGCGTAGATGAATTTGGATCAAAATTTTTATTGTTTATTGAAACATCATCCAAAAAACCGTATGAAAGATTCGAGATTCTGACCTTTCGAATTTTCGGTCTGTCGCTAAAATATATTCGAATACGTGAAGATTCGAAGTCTCGACAATTCGAAATATTGAACTATTCGAATTATCAGACGTTTCGTTATCTTTTCAATTAGATATTTCGTCTTTCGCAATTCTGACCGTTCCAATTTTTTTATTTTAGTACACATATCTTTCTACACTTCGATATACGTAATTTTTTAGTTACTACTTGGTAGGCCTTCTCTAAACTGGCCTTTTTGAATTTCGTACCATCGCTATTTTAAAATTCGAAATATTGGTCTTTCGAAATTTTGACCCCCACCCCTTTACAATTTTCGATCACTCCTTTCCTTAAAGTTTTTTTTTTTTTTTTATAAAATAAAATATAGAACTGCTTTCGATTATTCGATACAGTCGCATAATCGCGAATGTACATACATATATAAATATACATAAAACTATACGTATATTGATTTCGCAAATTCCCCAGACCTACGCAACTTACTACGAGGCTAGTGAATTAATGTTAACCGGCTGTCAATAGGCCAGCTCAGCTCGTCAGCTCGACTCAATTCAATCGAGGTTATGCGTGTAGTACTAAGTATAAGTAGGGTATAATAAGTACCTACACATATGTGTGTGTACGCGTACGTATATATTATATGTATTTATGAAAGAGTTCGTCATTGATATAGTGGTGTTAAAAGAAAAAAAAAAGGAGAAAAAAAAAAAAAAAAAAAGAAGAAAGAATCACACGAAACAGCAAAAGATATACGAGTATGAAAAATAAAAAAAAAAAGTTGTAATTGTCTAACGTGAGCACAACCTCATACTTTTCTCTCTATATGTTTGATGCGAGTCACTCCGTATAGTTCTCGCGGTTCTCGCAGGTCGAGGAAACTGCATTCTTGTCAAGTACGTTTGCGCAATATTCTCAACAGCTATTCGCTTATATATATACATAAGGCAAAAGTCAGAGATTGTAATTATTCTCTCGACCGTACGGTGATTGCTGATCGCGTAACGGTTCGCGTAGAAATTCCGTATTACCGTTGGTATAGGTATAGGTACAGGTATAGGTACAGGTACAGGTACAGGTATAGGTATAGGTATAGGTATAGGTATTAGGTATACATATAAATATACTAGACGTATTCAATTATAATTATAAGTACACGACAATTTTATTTTTAATAGATTTCTCCATACATATAAACGTATTATTTTACTCTTCATTATTATTATTATTATATATATATACCAACGAGAAATTTGTAATTAATGAATCGCGGTTAACCACACGCGCGAGCGCGCGCGCGAATTGATAATTATCTAATTAGAGCTAAGAGATATATATACACTCGACTGAATGAAACATAAGCTGTACTATATTTATTTTGTTGTAATTATGTTATTCTACGTTTTTAAAAACACAATTATCATGGCGATAAGATTTGATCATTGTGGTATGATAAATATATATTCATTGAATAATTATGATTCAGCCTTCTCTTTATATATTACTATTAAACATAAGTAAACATACACGTAATAGAATTATTTTAACTATAACGAGATTTGATTAGTATATATATTAGACTGTGTAAAAAAAAAAACGACATCTTCTTTTTGTTCGGGCCCTTTCGCTAAAATATTTGGTGCTTAATATAAAGAAAATTGTCCCCAAAGCTTAGCTATGTAGCTCGAACACAGAATTAGCGCATTTGAAAGTAAGATTTCCCATGTATTTCAAATGGCAAAATTTGTTTATCTTAGTTTTATTTTTATAATTCTCTTCATTCAACTGATAAGAATAAAGTAAATATACGGTTTTGAAGGGAACAAAAATTTCTGAGAAAATGTATGAAAAAAAATTTTTTCATTAATTTGTCGAAAAGTAAGTAATAATCAAATATACATATGACTTTTAAACCACTGTAACTCGTTAACGGTTCAATCGATCAACTTGGGCCAAAGGACTATTTTTGTAGATCATAAAATTCTCTACAAAACCGTATATCTACTTCATTCTTATCAGTTGAATAAAGAGAGTTATAAACATAAAACTAGGATAAACAAATTTTGCCATTTGAAATACATGAGAAATCTTATTTTCAAATGCGCTAATTCTGTGTTCAAGCTACATAGCTGAGCTTTGGGGACAATTTTCTTTATATTAAGCACTAACTATTTTCGAAATGACCCGAACAAAAAGAAAATGTCGTTTTTTTTTTTTTTTTGACACAGTCTAATATATATAAATTAGAGACTTGACTCGATCCAACAACTGTCGCTCTACTGTTACGTCGTATATATACCTATATATATATACACAGAAAGAAAGGTTAACTTGATTCAAGACAATTTTGCGGTCCAAAAATGAAGACCGAAATTTTTGGAGCTACGAAAATTTGGAAAATTTGGAATTTGCGGTCCAAAAATGAAGACCGAAATTTTCTCGGATCTCGGATCCGAGAAATGTTCGATCTTCATTTTTGGAGCTACGAAAATTTGGAAAATTTGGAATTTGCAGTCCAAAAATGAAGACCGAAATTTTCTCGGATCAAATCAAAAATTTTCTCGAACCAAGAAAATTGTCCCAATTTTCTTGGTTCGAGAAAATTTTTGATTTGATCCGAGAAAATTTCGGTCTTCATTTTTGGACATCATCATTCATCATTGTCCCAATTTTCTTGGTTCGAGAAAATTTTTGATTTGATCCGAGAAAATTTCGGTCTTCATTTTTGGACCGCAAAATTGTCTTGAATCAAGTTAACCTTTCTTTCTGTGTAGGTATAAACAGAAAGAATTAGGATTCGAAAATAAAATTCTGTTTTACAGCTCGCGATTATAAAAGTAAACCCATGCGTAATGCGTATCTTTATGCAGGTTGACTCATCGACGATGATTAAATCATTCATCCGTTCTATCTGCTGCGTCGACAGTTTTACATCCCATGATGATGTAGTATATAATCAAGTATACGAACTGGCATTCATGATTCTACAATAAATTGTCACTATAAACACTTTTCACTCGTCGCATAGGTTTTATTTCTTTTGATACTAATTCAATTCGTCTCTATTAAATCGTGCCAGTTTTAAGAGACACAAAAGTATCATAGAATCTGAGTTCCTCCTATTTTCTACATACGGTATGAAAGCGTGTCTGCAACCACTCGAGAGAAAAAAAAAAAAAAAAAAAAAAAGAAAAAAAAAACTGTATAATGATGAAAAATTGGTGATAAATGCGAAATTCAGTCTTTTAAATTTCAATCATTATATATCGAATCGGGAGGATGGATAGAGAGACTCGTTGAAATCAAATCATATTTTACTATATATGTACCTATTAAGCGATGCGATCCTGTCTTAACAAAACCGTCGAGTTAGAACCAAAGAAACCTGTTTGCTATTTTTGCCTCTCCTCGCGAGCACGCATAGCTTCTTTTTTAATCAAACGAAGGCAGCGTGGCGGGCGCGAAGGAAACGTCATACCACGGTGAAGGTGTCCCGAGTTGTCAGCTGTGCTGACGACATCGATGACCCTGACTTCTCTAAGCGGTTTATATACATTTATAACTATATACAGACACGAGAGCGGAAAAAAAAAGGATCTTTTCATATAGTTTTTTGTATTTCCTTAAATAATGGAACAAACTAAAGTCTCATTATAATGTATAATGTATAATGTATAATGTATACACAATAAAAGAAGACTGTGAATGGTGATGGTACACCTACACATATCGCGTCACTAATGCCATAAGGTCGTGAGCGCCAAAAAAAAAAAAAAATTTCGTGTTTCTGGTGGCAAAATCTTTTTCATGCCATATGACATCATTTGGGCATATCCGCAAAAAAAAATAATTTTTTGGCGTTTACGACCTTATGGCATTAGTGACGCGATATTATATCTACTAAATGCAAGAGGATTGGAATAATACTAGTATAAACGCGACTGACTGAAATGATACTATATATAGTACAGTTGAAAAATAAAAATCACCGTAAAATTTATCGCTGTCGAGAAAGAAAGACGAAGACGAAGACGAAGAGGAAGAAGAAGAAGAAGAGGAAGGCGCGTGGGAGGGTCGGCTGAGTGTTGCGGGAGTTGAATAGCTGTCAAGGTTCAGCGAAGAGGAATGCGGAGCCCCAAGGAGGAGATCGGATCTGCAGGTCTTATCCGAACAGACAAAACGGACTCTGCAGGGGATTGAAAAGTCGGATGATGTAAAGAGGATTAATTAAGAAACCCGTCGTCGTGAGATCAGAGGAATAAGGGGGGGCAAACACTCTTATCTAAAAGGACAGCCGCGCGAAGATTCATATAGGAAATTTTCCGGATTATGATTACCAATAAGTGTAGTACTACAATCTGTTATGTCATGTGAGGCTGAAAATTGACTGAAAAAATGTATACACCGCGCGATTTTCTTCGTTCAAACTATAAACCTGCTCTTTAAGTTTTCTTCAAAACTTATACCTAAAGAACAACGGATTTCAATCGTTATAATAATAATATGGAAGCTACACTGAGAAAAATAACAGCAATAATATTGCTCGAATTGCAATAAAACATTATTGCTGCATACCAACCTGCAATAATCATTGCTGAAGCTGTGCTATAAATATTGCAAGCTTGTACAGCAATATTGTATTGCTACAGTAGCAAAAAAATTGTTGTATCTGCAATATTTTATTGTTGAAGCAGCAACGTAACTGCAACAATAATTGGAAAGCATTATAATATTGCAAGAAAAAATCGTTATCTTAGCAATATTCGGTTAGCAATCGAATTATTTTTGATATTACGATTCTCATTTTTCTCAGTGTGGGTTTATCGTTAACAAACTCATTATTAAACGGAAAATCGAACCTGTACTATATATAATATTCAGAATCACCTGCGGGAAAATAAAATATAGTATTTCTTGGAATGATTTAATCACACATCATACGTTCCAGCGATTATAATGCGAAGATAAAGAGAGGTTCTCGATATATACTGGCGCCAATACCATATGGCTGACAATTATTAGAGGGGGTAAAAAAAAAAAAAAAAAAGAAATAAAGAAGAAAATGTGAAACATGTAATTAAATAAAACCAATCATCATTATCATCTTCTTTAGTGTTGTTATTGAAAGCAATTACAGAAAAGATAATGAATAATCATTACTGCAGCAATAAACTGCTGTTTCTTGTTTACTATCGTATATATATCGAGCTTGAAAACGCGTAATCAGTCTTCAAACAAGGGATCGGCTTTGTAGAACATTACGATCGTGTGCGTATGTCTATACCTGAGCGAGAACGCTTATCGACTAATTCTGTAAATAAAAAAAAAATAAAATAAAATAAAAAATCCTGCACTGACTCGAGTCTTTGCGGGGTAAGTGATAATCGAATTTCGTCGAACGAGAAAATTGAAATGATCAAATAAGGAGGGAGAAAAAAAAAAGAGAGAAATAAACGGTACCTGACTGATAACACTTTTAATCTTTAGGAGTAAATAAATCGATTCAACTTCTTGACGGAGTTCGATCAGTCTGGAAACGATTACGTAACGTTTATGCCTTTGGAAAAGAAAGAAAGAAAAAGAAAAAAAAAACAAAAAAAAAAAAAAAAAATGGTAAAAATGAAAAAGAACGAAAAGAAGGAAAAAAGAAACGAAACACAATAAAAACAAAGTATAACACTGTAATACTATTGTGCGATGATTTAAACGTCGTAAATCTCGCCATCTGCTCTCTCGCTAAGATATAATCTTTGGCCTTGATTTCTTGAATCGTATCGCGGATAAAATCAGTTTAAAGTTACAAGTTCCGGGAGAGTGCATCGACTGTGACAGTCTCGATTGTCGATATCGTCTTAATGACGCTTATGCGATTACAATCTAATCCAAGCCTACGTACAAATCTGAGAAATTCGTATCTGTGAAATCTGTCTCCACGTTTTATATTTTTAACCGTTAATTTTCAGTTGTGACAAAGAGAGAGAGAAAAAAAAAAAAAAAAAAAAAAGTGCATGAAAGATGAACACATTTTCGTTCCTCATTTTCGTCTTATTTTCATTTTTTTTTTAATGAAATTGAAAAACCGGTGATGTGGGTAACTAATATTTTCGGTTGCATTGCTGTTTACGCGCAGCATCTTAGCTTTAGCGTGTCGTTGAACAGAGTTTTCTTATACAGAGGAGACAAAGCAGCGGGGGACGGGCGTTGCCGATTCGCGTGAAAACCTGACCTAAGACAATCCGGTTTACCGTAGCCTAACCAAACATTAGAAAACGTAACAAAACCGACGAAGGCTTAAGCCCGTTACGTTAGCCAAAAGAGATAGCTAACTGTTGCCAAGAAGTAACGAGAAAACTAGTATAGAAAATAATGAGTAACTAGTAACGAGTAACGAGTGGTGCTGTCAATTAACGGCGTGTAACTATATGTATGTAGGTACGCAACTTTGTTTTAACTCTAATAAAACAGCTAAAACAGAAGGAAGAGGAAGAGGAAATTGAGGGGTATGAGTAGGAGTTAGACGTCTCAGCTAGGCTGAGAAACGGGTCACTCTATGATAGAAACTCGGCTCTAGAATTAATTGTGAAAAAACAATATAAAGAATCAGACGATCTTATGGCAGTAGAAGAAAATTACACGAAACTAATTGCGTAAGAGTCTTCTTCTGTATTTATAGTCGCAATTAAATCAACTCTGTTTATGATCAATTCAATTCAATTCAATTTAATTTCATTTAATTTAATTAATTTAATTAATTTACTTTACTTTACTTTACTGATCACGAATATTACTATGTTAAACGAACGTAAACTGCAGAGGGTGTGTATAATTAAATAGCAAATTTTAAACTTCAATCGTGGGAGGAACAGAAAAATAAAACAAAACAAAGGTAGTAAATATCGGGATGATTGAAAACTATTAAAATCCATTTTTTTAATGAAAATTATAAGATAAATGTTATTTTGTTTAACGATATAATTATTGGCCTGCGAGTAGGTATAGTATTAATTTAAAAATAATTAGATCACTCGTTTAACGCCCATATAGGTTTTATTGCATTGTAAGTACTGTGGCAAACGTGTTTGCGCTTTTCCTGTACACGAAGTCTTATAGATTGTATTTCTCGTACTATCATCCTCAGGGTCTTTTGTCTTGGGCAGCAAAAGTCCTTGTGTGTTATTACCCGGTTGTAAATACATCAGCGGCGTCGATAGGGATCAAGGATGGCCGACGAGGAGGATAAGGAAGCGTGTGCGGATGATAAACGTCACTACAATTTGCTTCGGATCTGGTGCTATCCATGTGGTCAATTTATACCTTATTTTAAAACCTCTATTTTTCTTCTCTTTTCTTCTCTTTTCTTTTCTTCTCTTCTCTTCTCTTCTCGTTTCTTCTCTTCAACTCTTCCGGCTCGAGGTATATAACAAAAGAAAATTTGCCCGGAGCTGCGCTATACAGGACTTTATAGTCCGCCCACGTACCGGTTTCCCTTTGTCTTATTTTCGAAAACATTCGACCATAGAATACTAAAATTTGTATAAAAATAAATCCAAAGAAATTCATCGCCACTTACTTTTATTCGCAAATAAAAAGAGCAAAAAATAGAATTAAAACAGAATGTCTCACATATAGTTTCACCCGGGGCGAAATCACTTCTCCGTAAAACAAAGCGTTTTCTTATTATTTTTTTTTTTTTTCGGAGTGCTTTCCGAGCCAAACTCGTTCGTTAGTAGTAAACGACGAAAATCTCTCACCCTCCATAATCTGGAACGACGAGAGACAAGAGAACGCTTCTTGAATAAGAAATTGGTCAACGTTATTTCTCAATTGGTTGAATAATTGGAGTATATTTTGTCACCACTTTGTGCAGAGCGCGAAAAGTCGAGACGATTCTTCAAAGAAGTACTCGAAAGATACGGAGCTACATTGGCTACATTGGCCTCTTTGATCTCATCTCCCTCCATTAAATAAATTCCAATATATACATATATAGAGAAATTCAACGAATTTGAATAAAAATATAAATTCAGGAATACTTTCCGCATAAAATGATATATTTTCATCGAATATATGCGCCCACTACTTTTGATTTTTCAAAGTGCTACCGAACAACGCCACCCACTCGAGGGTCAGAATACAAGGAGCAAAAAAAAATTTTGTCAAAGTGAAAATATCGGACGAAATGTGTGGACATTCGACATTTCAAATTCATATAAAAATCTCAGTCACTTCATATCGCAGAAAATTTTTGACCAATTCGTGACCAATTTTATCCGTCCATTTATTTATTAGTCAAGAGTTCAAAAAAGACCTAATTTCTCAGATGTTGCTGCTCATTCGTGAATATGTTGTTTGTGATTTTGAAAAATTATTCCATTTTTTTGAGCTCTATAGGACAAATTTCGAAATTTTGCCATTTTTGGCAATTTCAAAGTTCTCAGATCAAAGTCCTCATCTGGCTACCTCTAGGTTCTCATTCAATGAGGATGTTTGTTCAAGATGAGACTCGTACGATAATATTTAGTGCTGCCTCAGAGACATTGAAGTTTTTTCACTATTTAGGGGGTTTCTGAGAGATTGGATCGCCAGGTGTTGCTCATGAGACAGTCTTTTCTTACCATTTTAATGAAGAAGTACACGAAGTTTGCAGTCTGTGGAACCAATTTTACTACTGCCTTATGTTGCTAATTTTACTTGAAGGAAAGTCGCCCTCAATGAGGCAGTAGTAAAAATGGTCCCGCAGACTGCAAACTGCTTGGATTTCTTCCTTATATTGGTAAGATGAAACTGTCTCATGAGGAGCACCTGGCGATCGAAACTCCGAAAAAACGCAAAATATTGAAAAAACTGCAATGTCTCCGAGGCAGTACTAAATATTATCGTACGAGTCTCATCTTGAACCATCATGCTCATTAAATGAGAATCTCGAGGTAGCCAGATGAGCGCTTTGATCTGAGAACTCTGAAATTGCCAAAAATGGCCAAAATTTCGAAATTTCAACTTCACTGAGGCAGTAGTAAATATTGTCGAATAGAGATAAAAAAAAATGGAATAATTTTTAAAAATCACAAACAACATATTCACGGATGAACAGCAACATCTGAGAAATTAAGTCTTTTTTTTAACCACCCTATTAAACAACCAAACGATGAAAAATCAAAAGCTTCAAATTTCAGGCGTAGATACGTAAAACGAAATCGTCGCTAGGCTTTGGGATCTTTGCGATTCTAAACTTCTCGTTTTGGCAGTGTCATGAGTCCCATAGAAACCGAAAAAGAGAAGGAGAAAGGGGCGGGGGGGGGGGGGGGGGGGTGAATATTGCCGCAAAGCCGACACTAACAACCCTTTTGAAAGTATAAAAATTACCGGAAGCTATTGTCAACCTGAGTTTTGGGGCGGGTGTTAAAACGGGTAGAAATCAAAGGGAATATAATAACTGTAATGCTGGTGCGTCGACCCTTCAGCATTTTAGGCACTTTGTACCAACGGAAGTGTCAGGTTTGACGTAGATTCGACCATTATCTCCCGTATACTACGGACGGGAAGAGAAACGGGCTCGTTTCCCTCTCTTCCTCTCTTTCTCTCTTTCGCTCTATGTACCCAACTGGTTCGATATAATACATAGGAAGCGTACATACATTGTAGATACGATGTGTGTATATGTCTACATAGCGGAGGATCGACAAAAGCATAGAAGGCTTCGGCCGTTCAAGTGTTTCGAGTACGTCAAGCAAAGTGAGTAAACCGTAGGGCATTTTAGCGTCTTCTGACGGTCGCTTAGCGAGCAAGCAAGCAAGTAAGCTCACGAGTGAGTGAGTGAGTGAGTGAGTGAGCGAGCGAGCGGAGAGATATCTCCCAGTCTTTTCATCGCTCGTTTCATCTCTCGGTTTCCTCGTCGAACCCGAGTCCTCGCTTCTCTCTGTGTCACTTCCTCCACTTAGCACCGAGTACTTAGCGGCCCGGAATTCTAGGAGAGGTGCTAACAAGGCACCTGCAAGCGCGTAACGAGAGAAAATGAATTATCATTCCTCCTGGAATTTGCGTTATTAAGGATCAGGGAGCGAGCTACGAACCACTACGATCCGCTACGAAAAGAAAGAAGAAGAAAAAAAAAAAAAAACGAAAAAAAATTACCTTCTTACGCTCTCAAGGATTCCAATAATCCCCTATTCAAGTACCGAGAACTGCACTTCGAAAGATATCAAGCATCTGAAAGATTCCTGTATCTACGAAGTGCTCGATATTTTATAATATTATTAATATTATCAATTTCAGTTATTTTCAGTTGATTAAAAATCTTACATATATCGCGTCACTAATACCATGAGGTCGGAAGCGCAAAAAAAAAAGAAAAAATTTCGTGTTTTTGGTGGCAAAATCTTTTTCGTGCCATATAACATCGTTTGAGCATATCCGGAAAAAAATTAATTTTTTGGCGCTTAAGACCTTATGGCATTAGTGACGCGATATACCTTGTTTAGAAGAGAATGGGGAAAAAAAATAAAAAAATCATTTGCCTCTGGCAAATCAGTCTGAGACATTGTCCTTTGTTATATTTTAACTTGTCGGGATAATCACTCGCAAAGATTCCTATACAATTTACAAATAAATGAATGAGGGTTGAAAAACAAAAAAGTAAAGAAAATCTTCGATATAATAATATTATAGGTATGCGTCCGTCCTCGGGCGATTTCTTTTCACGATCAGCTGTTCGTGTCAGGTATAACAAGAACTTTGAAAACTAACAATACAAAAACTAAGCTCTAGGGGACATCTAACCAACCAATCAGCGTTATACAATTTTCAAATATTTGCCTCAATTTTCATCGAGAAATCTTTCACCCCATATTTTTTTTTTTTTTTTTTTATGTATTTTTATATATATATATATCTATACACAGAAAGAAAGGTTAACTTGATTCAAGACAATTTTGCGGTCCAAAAATGAAGACCGAAATTTTTGATTTGATCCGAGAAAATTTCGGTCTTCATTTTTGGAGCTACGAAAATTTGGAAAATTTGGAATTTGCAGTCCAAAAATGAAGACCGAAATTTTCTCGGATCTCGGATCCGAGAAATGTTCGATCTTCATTTTTGGAGCTACGAAAATTTGGAAAATTTGGAATTTGCAGTCCAAAAATGAAGACCGAAATTTTCTCGGATCAAATCAAAAATTTTCTCGAACCAAGAAAATTGTCCCAATTTTCTTGGTTCGAGAAAATTTTTGATTTGATCCGAGAAAATTTCGGTCTTCATTTTTGGACCGCAAAATTGTCTTGAATCAAGTTAACCTTTCTTTCTGTGTATATACGTAAATTTTGGTACACACAGGGGTGCTAGTATTTATATACATACATATACATGTACATATATGGATTTTGTTTACCCTACATATATACGTAACATGCAAGGGCCGAGGCATCGTGGCAAACCTTACGTATGAAATACCATAAAATATTTTATTCCTGGGTCCTTGCCCTGTAATAACGCGTAGGTATATTATACGAGTTCACATAAACTGATATAAAACCGTACATATATATAATACATACTTATATACATATTATACTTATATCTATATAATAACGGCTCAAAAACAGATGGATATAGGTATTATATTATATTATACATTTTAAGATAATATTTAAAGCCTCTCGATCGAAGCTATAGTTTCCATAAGACAAGAAAAAACGAAAAGTTTTACTACTTGTATCTAACACTGCGTAACAGATCGAATCATGACAGGATGTGTATATAATCAATCTTTTACTATTTTATTTTATTTTATTTTGTTTTATTTTCTTCACATTTTCTCCGCACACTAATATGGGAAATTCTGTATCACATAGCTAGTGTATATACCTACTAGGTTTTGAAAGTAACTTATAATAACACATACATATAGGTATATAATATATATATATACATACTATCGCGTTTAGTCGAGTCGGAGTCGTGGAGGGATGGGACTGGCTCACCTTGACGGGGTCCTTCCACTCCTGCGGGGAATGCAGCGCCGAGTGAAGCGGCGAGGTAAGCCAGAGGGCACAGAGTTTGATCTTAGGTGGGGGGAATTGGGTTAAAGGCCAGGGGGTTCAATGGGGGGACGGAAAAACGACGAGGAATTAAGAAAAACGATGAAAAATAAACAACAGCCTCTATACATATATGTATATTACGTACATACGCACATATATGTATAACGTTGGTATTATGCCTACGGGTATAGAAAATAGAAACTCGTACACAATAGGTACACATACGCGTTTACTTTGTAGACATCATAATATTCATACGAAGTATTTTTTTCTACGTGAAAACAGATTTCTGTAGGTATTTATTTATTTTTAGTTATTTTTTATTATTTTTATTGATTTTTATTGATTTTTATTGATTTTTTTTTCAAATGTTAGAGACAAGTTTCCCTCGGCTTGTGCAGCGGTGCGGTTTGTGTTTGCATTTGTAATAGGTAGTACTACTTGAAATCTTGATCAAAATCCTTTTCCACATTGTGTGCCTATCCATTACCTAGTACCTACTCTCTCTGCGGGCGTCTTTACTTTGCATCATCTTCTGTCAGGGAGAATAAACAACGTAACTCAACCTCTTGACCGAAGGATTTTAGTCACAACTTATATAGCAACCCTAAAGCTAAAGCTAAAGCTAAACCTGAACCTAAAACCCGGCTGTATCAAATAATCAAAGATTACAATCCCGACCCTCAATCTTTCTTCAAAACTCTCTCGACCATCCACTTACGTAAATATCAATTTTTTTTAAATTATTATATAAACCGTGATCCCTCCGGGCGAAATATACCGCGTTGTGATAATATTGATGTAAAAAATAAACGTCGTATTTATATTTGATCAAAAATCGAATTATTCATCTCACTTCCGATATATTTTCGAAAAAAAAATTAGTCGCGGCGATATAATATATTTGATCGCGTTTCAATTGAATTCACTTTGATAATGATTAAATTTTTCAAATTTATGGTAAAAAACTATTGCGTCTACTGGGGTCATCTTCAATTTTCATTATACACTGCATCATCGACGATAATGGTCCAGTTTGCCTAAACCCAACCACGTTATAAATGGATTTTACTCCAAGCCTTTAAAGAGGGACGAAATTTGATAAGGCTATTCAAAAGTTTAATCAACTCCAGGACGCTCGCTCGTTACGTGAACGCATTCCGCGATAATAACGATCATCATCGCATCTCATAATGATGTTATGACTAGAAATACGACAGGCATCGTGCAAGAGAGCAGCACGATGCCCACGACTACCAACACTCTTTGTTATACTGCTATTGCAGGTATAACATATACCTATATATTATATATGTATTATATTTATGCCTTCTTATCAATTACGTAAAAGTTAACGACGCTCCTTGAAGTCTATATTATCTAGGCAACGTACCTATACGTATATACAAATCAACGTTACGTGACCAGCTGAACAACCAAGTACAGTAATTATACTCAAACCGAAGGTTGTACAAAAATGAGATGCATTTATAAGGAAGAAATAGAAAAAAGAAGCATATTTTTTTTTTTTCTTCTGAAAAATTGCAAAAGAATCCAATCTCAACTTGCGTTTAATTATTCATACATGCACTCAGAAAAAGGTCTTGTTGACACAACCAAAATTTGGGTTATTATATGCACAATAGACTGTGTAAAAAAAAAAAACGACATCTTCTTTTTGTTCGGGCTCTTTCGAAAATAGTTAGTGCTTAATATAAAGAAAATTGTCCCCAAAGCTCAGCTATGTAGCTTGAACACAGAATTAGCGCATTTGAAAATAAGATTTCCCATGTATTTCAAATGGCGCAAAATTTGTTTATCCTAGTTTTATTTTTATAACTCTCTTTATTCAACTGATAAGAATAAAGTAGATATACGGTTTTGTAGAGAATTTTATGATCTACAAAAATAGTCCTTTGGCCCAAGTTGCTCGATTGAACCGTTAACGAGTTACAGTGGTTTAAAAGTCATATGTATATTTGATTACTACCTACTTACTTTTCGACAAATTAATAAAAAATTTTTTTTTCATGAATTTTCTCAGAAATTTTTTTCCCTTCAAAACCGTATATTTACTTTATTTTTATCAGTTGATGAATAAAGAGAATTATAAAAATAAAACTAAGATAAACAAATTTTGCCATTTGAAATACATGGGAAATCTTATTTTCAAATGCGCTAATTCTGTGTTCGAGCTACATAGCTAAGCTTTGGGGACAATTTTCTTTATATTAAGCACTAACTATTTTCGAAAGGGCCCGAACAAAAAGAAGATGTCGTTTTTTTTTGACACAGTCTAATGCACACTCACATTTTTTTGTTCAGTCAACCAAAAATTTTGTTAGAATAGCCAAAATTTTGGTTGTCCCAACAAAATTTGGTTTTCCCAACAAATTTTTGGTTGACTGAACAAAAAATTTCATTGACTGAACAAAAAATGTGATTGTGCATATAATAACCAAATTTTGGTTGTGTCAACAAGACCTTTTTCTGAATGTGTGTCGATATTTCGTACTATAAATCGTATAAAAGTAGTATTATACTATTTACGCTGAAGGCATATGATGATGACCGAAGGTCGTATTTGCTATTTACAGATGAACGATTCCGCGTAAATCTTGACAGATCCTTGGCCGGTTGCCACGGATCTCCATCGAACTGGAAATACGTAACAGTTTTATAGGATGGTTAAGTCAAGTCCGCAGCAAGATGCTGGTAAATATGCCTGTGCGGGTATATATATTATAATGAAGAAGGATATATAAGAGGTAGTAGAGATGAAAGAGTGAGAAAAAAAAAAAAGTAAAGTAATTACACAGAACTCATTCCTCGCGATTTTATTCTAGCAAAAAAATTTTGTTCGCCAACTCAATTATAGTCTCTGTTTATTTCCGTAATATAATTTAACGAAATAAATGAAAAAGAGCAAAAATAACTAAAGAAACAAGACGCCACACTCCATGTATAAGGTACAATTAGGTATGTACCTACGTAATACGGCGCCCCAGTTTGTTACGTCTGTTCAAGATATTACAAGACATATAAGTAGGTATTCGATTACATTACGCATTGTTATGTCATCGTGATATCTCAATTAGTCACCAACCTTCAATTATTTACATTCAATTACAGATCGTTGCTGCACTGCAGCAGGATCTGCAACATTTTTTTTATAGTAAGTGAATATATAAAAAGATCAAGTTTATATACGATACGAAGAGAACAAAATTATGCAAATAAAAAAAAATTTCGAATACCTGCAGGATGAAGGAAAAAAAAAAAAAAAGAACCATTCCTCTTGAATTATTTCAGATTTTTCTTTCATCGCTTATTTCAATATTGCTGAATTTTTATTCCTCAAATTATGCTTAAAATCAAGAACCGTTTGATGACAGGCTAAAATCATAATATATTTCGCAGCATGGTATCGAGAGGATCTCTTCCACATCCGGTTTTTCATTTGTTTTCTTTTCTACTCAAAGAATTGCATATAATTAGTATGTCTTTTGCGTTATGGTTTGATGCACAGAATATTTTTTTGTAGAAATGTGGAATTATTCAAACGAAATGATTTGAGTGATGTTAACGAGTAATAGTAAAAATAAAAAAATAAAAAAATAAGTGAAACAAATAAAAAGAAATTCCTTCCCTTCAACTATTGATCCTAAGAGCTAATCAACAGATTCTCGCATTTAACCTAAATACCCATTTCAGGTATGATGCTGCAGCATTCCGTTTCATTGCAACGAGCGAGAACCCGCTGATTATATTATTCCTACGCGGAGATTGGCCGTATTGGCGCCAGTCCCCATATGGCAAGGTCTAATCACCAAGCCCGCGGCTATGTGTGATTTTATTTAATACATACGGGGAGTGGGCAAGTCTCAGTTCCATATTCAGAAATCTCAACCCATGTACCCAGCTAAGGACTGCATCGATGATATTATGGAGAGAGCATGGATACATCTCTTTCGCAGAATTTTGCATCTGTGTGTGTATATAGTATATAATATATTCGTAAATGACACGATTTTTCCGTTTACTTGAATATACATTAGGTACATGTTTCATTTTTGCCCATATTTCTCTTTCTTTCTCTACTGTGCCCATGCTTTTTCATCGAATTGTAAAAATCGTGCCACCTGCAACGTAAGAAAGTCAGATTTGGAATGTAGATTTTTGTCACATTTTTTCTGTCATTTGTAATTTAAAATGTTTCTGCAGGTGGTGTGATTCTATAATTCGATTGAAAATGCAGCACGAGTATAAGGTAGGTACAGCATATCACGTTAAATACAGTATTTTAGTTCAAACTCTAATTCTCTCTTAAAGTCACGTATTCATCAATCTTTGGTTGGTTTTAAGTTATAAAATAGTTGTCGTCTACGGCACGTATGGGTACCTAATATATCTTTCCACCTGTCTCAACCGCGTACGGCCTTCTTATATTATATACGAATAAGCTATAGAATTATCGCTGCGTTACCATATTCGCTAAACTAGTATAAACAGTTTGAGCAAATTACTGCAGTACTAGTAAAACATCGCGGTTTTGTACACACGCGTGCCTAGATATGTATAAACATATACCTACTAGTTGGAACTTATTGCGCTGACTTTGTATACTCAGCCGCAACCGTTGAGGACAGATTGACTCAACTTTTGAGAATATGAATAAGACGACGGCAGCTAATCACCTCACGCGGTGTAAGAAATTTATTAAACCTCTCACGAGACCTCGTATATATGTACTAGTCATCAAACAAGCCAATTTACTATATGACAATATTTCACGGAAAATATTTGCAGCCGTGAAAGTAAATGCAGAATTAAGACACGTACAATAACAATACCAAGAGATAGTTACGTCATCAATATGATGTACTACTATGCTGCAGTGTTTTATACCACGGGGGTCTAAAGTTAAAGAGTGTTAATTGCGGTACCGCGTTCCAGAAACTAAAATTAAAATGCAAATGTACATATGATGCAGATATTATGTTGTTGCAGTTTGAGAAAGAAAAAAGAAGAAAGAAAAATAGCGATGATGATATGATGATGATGATGATGATGATGATAATAATAATAATGAAAGAAAAAGGCGGTAGTCGTGTGCGAGTTACGTCAGAAACACGAGGCTTGAATTAATGCAACGACAAATCGCGATAATAACAACGATGCAAAAGTCAACAAACCCATCGATTCACGCGCTCTGTCGCATGACCGATGACTCATTACGCCAACGGCCGCGCGGTTGTACCGCTTTGCTCTACACCTAAAAGCTATACAATATGCTGTAGCATACCGCTTTGCGATCTACTACTATAGCTGCTCCATGCACCGATAACATGTAAGTATTTTATATGTGTGTGGCACTGGCGATGGGTGCAAGTTAGTCGGACACAACCTTATATGGTGAAACAGGAAAGTCGAGATGTCAGATTCGTCGAATCAGTTGGCAAAAATATTTTCATCTAGTCCAGTCAAATTAGCTCGAAAAGTAGCTAATATCTACAAAACGGATTGAAAAGCCAATTTTTTTTAGGACAAGTAGAGGGTCATAAAAGACGCCCAAAACCACCACAATCCAACAAAATTTCCTTGTGCATCGTCCGCCATCTTGAAAAACAGGTAATCCTCAATATCTCGGCTCCTATTGGTTCGATTTTCGTTTTCTTTTTTTTAGTTTTGTAGGGAAAAATATTGTCTACAACTTTTATTCGAAGTATTTTGTTATAGCTGTGAAGGAAAAAAAGTTTTAGGAAGTTTTATTTGAACAAATTTTCGATAAAATCGAAAGGGGCCATATAATCGACAATAAACATTATTAATAGTTAATTTGTGGCACTTTTTTTATCGTAACTTTTTTTCCTTCACAGCTATCAAAAAATACTTCGAATAAAAGTTGTAGACAATATTTTTCCCTACAAAACTAAAAAAGAAAAGAAAACGAAAATCGAATCAATAGGAGCCGAGATATCGAGGATTACCTGTTTTTCAAGATGGTGGTTTAGGGCATCTTTTATGACCCTCTACTTGTCCTAAAAAAAAAATTGGCCGTTTTCAATCCGTTTTGCAATTTTCAAGTCTAATTTGACTGGACTAATCTTAAATCGTTGAATTTTATTCAACGATTTGATTATTTTCCTCTGTTTATATTAATAAACCAGAATTTTCTTTTCATTTGTACAAACTTCGAATTGTCAAAAGATTTGGTTCTTCCGTTTTTGGTAATTTTTTTTGTGTTCTATTTATTTCGCACGTGAATATATTTCCAGGTTTTTATTCTTTCATCAGAAAAGTTTTTTAAATCATTTTCTGACATCGGTACGATTTTTAACCAAAGAAGAATAAAACAGATGGAAAATTTTCTTTCATTTTTTTTTAGAGACATTTTTTGATTTAGAATCATAAATCTGCACGAATTCTTTTCCTGATTTTAGTTATATATTTATACAGTCTCACCAAGTGCGTCTGCCCGGAAAGGCAAGGAATGATCAGACCGTATTAACATCGGTCTATAATAATTATCGTTTGACATTCGTGCGTTTACACGTTAGTGAACAGATACACATACCTAGATACCTAGATACTATATTTATATATCTATACAAGCATAATGATAATATACAAGAGAAAATCGCCCTGGAAGTTGTCACGCCTTGATACGGTCTCGATAAGAATCATTAGCCCATGTCATTATGTAAAATCAGAGATACGATAAGCGCGCTGCAGTAGGTAGGTATAAGGCCTAATATACCTACGCAGTGCCTGAGGGATCGTATAAGTCGTAGAATAGTGAATGAAAGAGATTAAGGTTTGATTTTTTTTTTTTTTTTTTTTTTTTTTTTTAAGCTCCCCGCGGTTATTGAAGTCGAATTAATGAACACGAGAGTTCGAACTTTTATACTAATTCCATTTGGGCACGTTGCGTTGTGTCGCACGTCATCAGCGCTCGATGCATTCAGCCAATTCTTCTATAAACGTATAGCCGTTACTAATCGCGCTTACAATTACGCGTGTGCGTGACTGACACACTTCGCGTTATTTACGACTACATCAATGTCGCCCGGCACGGCGGCGTAGGTACCTAACTACAACGCAAATGGGTTGTAAGTTTTAACGCGTTTTTTTTTTTTTTTTTTTTTTTTTTAAGACAAGAAATATATCGGCACCGATTTAGAGCTACACAGAAAAAAAGGTTAACTTGAGCCAGGAAAATTATTCTTGATTCAAGAATAATTTTGCTGTCTAAAAATGAAGACCGAAATTTTCTCGGATCAAATCAAAAATTTTTCTCGAGCCAAGAAAATTTTTCAAATTTTCTTGGCTCGAGAAAAATTTTTGATTTGATCCGAGAAAATTTCGGTCTTCATTTTTAGACCGCAAAATTATCTTGAATCAAGTCGACCTTTCTTTCTGTGTAGATCACAAATCCTCGAACCGCAAGCAATAATTTATACACATATAATATACGCATATAGTTTATAATTAGGAATAGTTTGAAAAAAATATATTATTAGTACTACTCACGTAAATGTAATAACTATAAACTTTGATGCATTGCATCGCTATATAATATAGTGAGAATTTATTTGCTTATAATATCTTATATATAGTAATATTATATATACGCGTGTTATAATTTGATGGCGAGATATATAAACTGCAGCTGTAAGTCATTACTGCAGTTGTGCAGTTGTAACGACTAATCAGTGACGGGGGGGGGGGGGGGGGGGATAATTATTCGAGGATGTGATAATCAACGGGCAAAAATGAGGTCATTTAGTTTGATTGCAAATGAAAAGGAATAAAAATCATCTTATTGCAATATGTTATTAGCTTTTAGAAATGCATTAGCTGGTACTACTTATACCTACCTACTTTATTTTCGATTGATTTTTTTATTTTTTATTTTTTTTTTTTATTTTTTATTCATTCTAACGCGAGTTAGATTATATAATGCGATGTATTTTAAAAGCTGGTTTAATAAATTATCGACAAAAGATGTATGATAAGAATGAGAAAAGATAAAAAAAAAAAAAAAAAAAAAAGGTGTCAAAAATTTGACGACATATCAAGAGCTTCTCCTGAGTAACGCGAATCTATAACTCGTGACTTTGATAGTTGGTTGCGACTCCGGCATACAGTGGGTATAATAAAAAGTTTACTACTATCGTATAAAGGGATTTTTATAGAACTATCCTGCTGCAAGAAGGAAGAGTGAGTTACCCAGACCTCGTTGGGTTGACGTAGTTTGACAAAGTAAAAGGAACAACGATCACTATTGTTTTACAATCTGTGATATAAACCTATAGGATTATCAAGTTTTCGTTTTTATCTTTTCTTTTATCAGTTCATATATATATATTATATTTAGTGTCGAAATTTATTGTCGCTAATTATTATACCTATACCTACTATTAATAAATAAAATTTTGTTCTAATATAGTAAGTCTATATAATATATATATATATATTATATTAAATTATATATATAGCTGAAGACGTCTCGTCTTCGTTTGTCTTGTCTTGTCTCACGATAGCATCGCACCACCACGCCCTAAGGTATAATGTTTGCTTATAGGTATATTATATACATATAGTAATACAAAAGGTAAGAAATAGAGAGGGAAAGAATTTTTTTTTTTTTCTGTTATTTCAAAACTGATAACGAAGCTATAGCAAACACTCGATAATAACGTCGATTCGTTATATGTACCGATGCAATAAAACAGCCTGAACTAAAGAGTGGACAATATTATCGCGTTGACGGACGTAAACGCGTATATATATATAGGTATAGCTAATACATACATAATTATATATATATAATACCTGTATGAGAGAACTAGAAAGAAAGAAAAAAAAAAAAAAAAAAAAAAAATAGAAGAATAAATGTAACACGTGGAAAAATTTTCGCGGTTTCTTTTAACGTAGTATATATACTAAGTATAGAAATAATCCAATTAACGAAATGAAACAATTAGGCACGAAGATAGAGGTAGTGAGGAAGGGGGAGGAGGAGGGAGGGGGTGGGTCAGAAGTGGTAATAAAATAAATTTGAAAAATATAAACGGAGTAAAAAATGAAAGCTTTTATAAAGTACCAGGCGCGGGGTTGGTTTCCTGCGCTATACACAGGCATCATGCGCCCGTTTCACAAAACGATTATTACCTTCCAACGGAGGCTGCTTACCGCGGGGAATTATGAGTCGGCACGCTCCAAGCAGTGCTAAGGTATAGTACTAGGTAGAATATCGTGGTAAACACGGTTACGCGGGCGAAGGGACCTTCGCCAACCACCGCTGCTAACGCCCGCGGAGAGTAACCCAGGACTTTATACCCGCACACGACGAGTGCAAACATCATGCTCGGCCACCATTTAGTATTACAGTAATTTTCTTTGTTCCGTGTCCTGCAGGGTAATGACTATCGTTGATTGGCTACGTGACCCGGCACCTTCACGCCGCTTCTTCTTGTGCGGCTACACAGAAAGAAAGGGTAACTTGATTCAAGAAAATTTTGCGGTCCAAAAATGGAGACCGAAATTTTCTCGGATCAAATCAAAAATTTTCTCGAGCCAAGAAAATTGGCACAATTTTCTTGGTTCGAGAAAATTTTTGATTTGATCCGAGAAAATTTCGGTCTCCATTTTTGGACCGCAAAATTTTCTTGAATCAAGTTACCCTTTCTTTCTGTGTATACGTAGTTTTCTATACCTATATATTAGACCGGTTCAAAAAAATCGACTATTCTTTTTTTTTTTTTCAATTTTCGCATTGAAACACTTTCTGGGGGGTGAAAAAAGATGCCTGTTGAAAGCGAAGCTCTTAATATTAAGATTTAGAGGTCACTCATCGCGGATTTTTATTTTCCATTTGAATAGCATAGGAAATTTTTTTTTTTTTTTTTATATAATTTTGTATAGCTCACAAACCAATGAACAAATCCAAATGACTCATACATATTTTCATAGGAAATTGAACACTCTACAAAAAGTTTCTCTTATCATTTTTTGATAAATTGACTCCTTCCAAAGTTATTCAAGCTCAAAGTTCAATTTATAGTTGAGTCGACTATTTTTTTTTTTTTTTTTTTTTGTGATTTTTTTTCTACAATGATAGATACATTTTTTAGATTGTTCAATCCCCTATCAAAATATGTAAGCGTCATTTGGATTTGTTCATTGGTTTGTGAGCTACGAAATTCTGAAGAAAAAATAAATAAAATTCCTATGCTATTTAGATGGAAAATAGAAATCCGCGATGAGCGATGAGCTAAATCTTAATATTAAGAGCTCCGCTTTTAACAGGCATCTTCCCCCCCGCCGAAAGTATTTCAATGCGAAAATTGGAAAAAAAAAAGAATAGTCCATTTTTTTGAACCGGTCTAATATATATAATATATATAGGAAAAATACTCACTCTAAACGTGGAAATATAATATAATATAATATAATATAATATTGTATAATACACCTCTGTCATGGATCTTAACGTCTTTATATTGCATCTCCCCAACGTTATGGACTTTTTACTTGCATCTGTGTTGGTTAACTTATATAGTATATGTTTTAGTCTCAATACTCGCACGCTTCGATCTACAAACTGTTCTATCCACCTACCCAGCAAAACGTGACTAAAACACGACAATTACGGATTAGAACCGTGAAGATTGTCGATTACCTATCTCAGAGTTTACTGCGATTTAATGACTTGGAACTGTTAATTAGTTGTATGGTAGCCATGCGCGGTTGTTTACTTTGTTCTAGTCGAACAGTGAGTTTTTCTGATATATTCTCTTTCATCTTGATTTAGTATTTAGATTTTTCCTGCTTTTTCTATTCTTGAATTTTTTTTTTTTTTTTTTTTTTTTCTTTTCCCCCATCGATTTTGAAAATCTCACCATACGTGAAGAATATTTTTATTTTTATGAACAAAGAGCGAATGATAGAAAAAATTTGAAAATAAATACATTAGTTCTTCGATATATTATGCAGCTTCTGGTGGGGTATGATTTTCAAATTCGTTTAGTTAAATTTACACGTTTCCCTAACCTTTCTCAATTTCGCGGAAACAATAACAGAGACATAAATTATTATACGAACATTTACGAGGCTAACCCCGTCTCGTCGTTTGGTATATAACTAATAAAGTCTCTAGTTTGAAAACGGAATAAATATTAAGATTCGCTTTTGGAACATACCCAAATTTTCACGATTAAAAGGTCAAAGATCTTTGCATGTCTTGCACGTCTGTAAGCACGCGGAAATTATTAACAGTTTTATATACACAGAAAGAAAGGGTAACTTGATTCAAGAAAATTTTGCGGTCCAAAAATGGAGACCGAAATTTTCTCGGATCAAATCAAAAATTTTCTCGAACCAAGAAAATTGTGCCAATTTTCTTGGTTCGAGAAAATTTTTGATTTGATCCGAGAAAATTTCGGTCTCCATTTTTGGACCGCAAAATTTTCTTGAATCAAGTTACCCTTTCTTTCTGTGTAGAGTCGAGGTATAATGTTCAGTTAGATTAGACAGTATCGGTACCATAAATTCAGAGTTTAAATCTCTCTTTCCTATATTCTCGTAACGTTTTACTCGCTAAAAAGGAGTCCTTCTTCCTTCCTTCCTTCCTTCCTTCCTTCCCTATTATGGCTTTTATATTATGTAGGTACTTTGATTTTATTAGGCATTTACTTTATTCGATTCACACCACGGACAAAACCTCAAGTTTTATGATCAAATTTTATGACTTTTTTCCTATACGACTTAGACTATGTGGAACTGAGGAATGACAACGATTCGGAAACGGGTATATATAGGTATATAACCGCAAACTCACGACAGACACGAAAAAAAAAAAACCTCTTAAATATTCAATCGAGACGTATAGACATTGTGACAACGATCTGACGGTGGTTATCACCCGATTAACCCTTTTCAAGGATAAACGGGGTAAACACGCCTTGAAAGAGGTTTTTATTTTTTATTTTTTCTTCTTCTTTTTTTTTTTTTTTTTTTTTTTTTTTTTACCGATGTATGTGATCCCAATAGAAGTTTCCAATAGAATATTTTCAAGGAAAATCAAGTAAAAGACGAAATTTGTAAGTCATCGTCTCTCACGATTTAAAACGGTATAAAAGTAGTAAAATCAGTTGTAGCAAGAATTGAGATCAAACGTTGTTTCGATTTTACCTTTTTTTGGTCTCTATATGATTGTTCAGGAAATTGTCGATTTCAAAATATGGCAAAGCAAAAATGAAAGAAAATTTGTTTTTTCGCAACAATATTAGAGTGGAAAGAAAAAACTGAATTGAACAATATTCTTATATTAAAAAAAAAAAAAAAAAAAAAACAATAAGGATCTTTTTATAAGATGCATATATCGCGTCACTAATGCCATAAGGTCGTAAGTGACAAAAAAAAAAAAATTTCGTGTTTTTGGTGGCAAAATTTTTTTCGTGCCATATAACATCGTTTGGGCATATATCCGCAAAAAAAAATGTTTTTGGCCTTTACGACCTTATGGCATTAGACACGCGATATATTTTCCCCATAATCAAACTGTCTCGGAAAAAAATTATATCCCGTTTAATTTCTATATATTTACATATGTATGGAAATCCTTGGCAATAGAAGGGAATAACCTGACCCAACTCAACCCCCCCCCCCCCCCCCCCAAACCCCTAACCAGTAGTTACCACATATACCTACATGCTCATGGCTAAAATTTTACGGCAAAGGATTCCGGGGTACGATGTTACGAATTAACGAAGGGTTAATTTTGCATTTGGTACTTTGTAGAGCCGGAGGCTTTTTCGCGCATTTATATACCGCGACGTAACTAACGGGTATTGTACATACATATACCTATATACCGCGTAGAATCCACTCAATTAAAACGAACTGGTGTAATAGTATGTGTAACAAAATGAATTAGCGAATTTTTATAACAAAACAGATTCAAAATGAGAACCTCTTGATATTATATTACGCCTACAAAACGAACTTATGCTGATACGAAGTTTTTTTTTCTTATTTAAGAATGGAAAAATAAGGATCCATTCTTTCCCTGTATTTTCACTTCCCAAATATAGATATGCACGCAGGAAACGACGTTCGTTCTGACAAATTTTTATCTGTTTCCGTTCTTCAACGCTGGAAATCAGTATTCAGCCACGCATCAGTGTCTATGGAGTTTTGAAATGAAGGTATAGCTATATAGAGCGATATGGCCACGTTTTTCTAGTAATAATTTAATTCCAATCGGAGGATAAATCCGCACTAATGAACGTAGAATTTTACTCGATTTCACAATGGACGAAAAAAAAAGAAGATCCAAAAAGAAGGAAAAAAAAAAAGAAAAAACAGAATTCGGAAAAATTCAATTTCACAGTAATCAATGCATGCATATGGAAAAAGTGTTTTTGTCAATCCCATTCCCAATGACAAACTAACGCGTGTTACCAAAATGAATTATGGAAAGGGCATGAGATGCGGATTGAATTTTTAATGCCGACCAGCTGCACGGGCCGCTTCATCATATTGCAGCGATCGTATATCATCCAAAGTGTACACGACTTGAATTTTTATTGAAAACTTTCATGTTTTCAAACTCTAAAGTTATAGATATAGGTATAATAAAAAAAAAAAAAAAAAAAAAAAACAGAAAAACTATGAAATTACAAGAAAGTCGAGGAAAAGCTGCATTACATATATGAGTATAAATCGAAACTTGAGTAATTTTGTATTATATCAAAAATGAATAAGAAAAAAAAAAAAAAAAAAAAAAAAATCCCCACATTTATTTTTCTTCTAATTATTGTATCGTCGAGTGTACTTACGTACGGCTTTTATACTCTTCGAATCCCTGACATTTTTCCTGGTATATTTATATAATAGCTTACCTGAAACAGAGAAGAGAGAAAAAGAAAATGAAGAAATAAATAAAATGAAATCGCGTATATGAGTTGTAATTTCGTGCGAGGTAAAAGCAATGAATAAATTATATAAATCGTAGATACCTATATGTATTATATTTTCAGTATTTCTTTCTTTTTCAAAGATTTTCTGCACCTGTTCCCCTCTCGCCCCCTCAGACGCGGAAATGGATATATACATACGCATATATATTATATATATATAGAGAGAGAGACATAGATATATATATATAATAAATGTACATACACGCAGAGGATCTCGGCGGAAGGAAGTATAAGGATAAGCTAGGAGCTCAAGAGGATCGTCGACGCACGTGAAGAACGTGAAGTTTTGGAGGTGGGGGTGCAAAACACTCTGCGTAGTATTAGAAAGACATAAAATATTGATCTTGGGTGCGTTAAATTTATCGACATTGGAATATATTTGTTTTACGGCCTGTAACGCGCAGTTATCCCTCCGCACGTACACCAATATTGTATATACGTATACACCCATCCCATGCCAAGTACTATGAAAGAACCGAAACCCCCGGCTCATAGCACGAGCGTAGATCTCGTCAGTATTCCTCGCGCAGGATCTACGATCTTACGCGTTTCGCATACATGCAATTCTTATGACGTTAGCAATTTTCAGATGCGAGGGGGAGACATATACGAACAGAGAAAGAGAGAGAGAGAGAGAGAAAGAGAGGGAGAAGTCTTGAGGAAAAAGAGATGAGGCTTTTTATTCCGTTAAGTCAATTCATCGAGGAGTCGGATAAAATTACGATTAATATTGTATTTCTACACAGAAAAAACAAGGTGTACAATTTTTTTTGTCCCAAAAAAAAAAAAAAAAAAAAAAAAAAAAAATTTTCTGTCCCAAGAAAAATTTTGTTGTCCCAATAAAATTTTCTCCAAACGCATTGGAAACCGAAATTATCTTGAATCAAGCAAAAAAAATTCGGTTTCCAATGCATAAGAAATAATTCGCATAAATATCGAGTATATCACGTTAATGATAAGCGCAGTAAGTTTCTTCCGTCTCATTATAATTATGTAGTATGAAATAATTTTGGCAAACTTATCGTGTAAACAAGTTTGTATTTTCAGGTGTTCCCTAAACGCTCTTGTGAACAAATATCCTACCGCTATAATGTGGCGATATGATATTGCCTAACCTATCTCAACCCGACCTGACCTCACCTAAGGAAGGTGGTACATATAACTTCCACGAAACTCGGAAGCTCAACTTGTAGTCTCTAATTAATAAACGGAGGATAACGTTAATGGGCGTATCTCAAGCTTAAGCTAAACTAACATGAAAATTTTAGACCATAGGTAGTAGACTAGACACTACCTATTACCTATACATAACAGAAAATTAACGCTGGACGAGAAAAAAATGTTAACTTGAGCCAAGAAAATTATTCTTGATTCAAGACAATTTTTCAGTCCGAAAATGAAGACTGAAATTTTTATTGGATCCGAGAAAATTTCGGTCTTCATTTTTAGACCGAAAAATTGTCTTGAATCAAGTCAACCTTTCTTTCTGTGTTGAAAATATATCCTCAAAGATCTTGAATTAGATTCTTTGACATTTCTTCTAAATGAAACAACGATTTTCTTATATTCATCATCGTTATGCATGGTATACGTCTTGGTGTGATAAACTAACGTTGAATCGATGACTTTGATAAATGTGTCGGTAGTCATTAAGCTGTTTCTATACCCCTTCCGGTAATCAAGACTTTTACTATCGTCGTTATTATGCCATTATTGTTATTACTATTGTAGGTATATTCGAGTTCTAGATTGATAGTGGCACGTTCTCCAACGCTTAAAACTAGATTAACAAATGTGATGTGGCATACAGCCGGTTAATTTTTGTTTTCCATTTACTATCATTATCAAAGTAAAAGTCTCTCTCTTTTTTTTTTTTTTTCCTCATATATTCTCTCTTTCGTTTTTATTCCATTTTGTTAATCTGTTTATTGTATTCTCATTTTTTTTTTTTTTTTTTTCATTACATTTTTCTTACCCTGCATCCAAGAAAATTTCTTCATATTCTTTGCTTATCTTTCAATTATCACTTCTGACTTCATCAGATCAATTTTTCATCTACGATTTGTTATTGCTTATTATATATGGGGAATTCCACGTGAACTCGACCAGCGTTTGACCCTCACCATTTTCTATTCGATTCATATTTTTTTCTCAGATTGACCCCACCCCTTGGAGTACCCCTGAATTTTTTCAGAATTTTATATGTATTCGTTTTTGCCTGACGAATTTTGAATCATTTCCTGTTTTGTCATTTCAAAGAATTTTCAAAGACCTGTATCTTTGGACGCATGCATCGTATCACAACGAAAAGCATATCAAATTCTTCGTCTTGAATCGTTCTTTCATGCGCAAATATTGCCATAATTTTCCGACCCCTTTGTGAACGATATTTTCAAGGTCAAAGTGGAAAAATCGAAATTTCGCAAAGTTGGACCATTTTGATTTTTCTGAAAAAAATTACAAAAAATCTATTCTCGAAGACGTAACTTTTGAGCCCAAGCCCAGCGTGGCTCGAATTTTCCTCAATTTTTTACAGAATTTCAAAATTCAAAAAAAATTTTATTCAGGGCAATGCAATGGTATAACCGATCGTCAATGCAAATATTCGGCTTTTATTCGATTGTTCGTACCTAGGGCCTGTTCCGATATTCACTGGTAGTACTGCGAGTTTTCCTTGCTTCTTTCTCGCACCTGTGAGTTCGTGAATACAGCTTTCTCTTTCTACCATAAGCTCGCAGTACTGGCAGTGAAAATAGGAACATAGCCCTACTCTGCCCTGTTTCGTTGATGACGTTTTGCTGATGAACGATTTACAAATTTACGTTATTCACGCAAATATGGCACCAAATAAATTTCGTGACCGGTGCTGCAATCCCTTTGGTCTATATAACCGTCGAAAGTGGGAGAGCTTAGGACCTGCTTATATATTATTATAATTATTATTACTATTATATTATTATTTTTTTTATAGCTTATGATTTCTCTATGATCATATAGCTATGATTATTATTTTATAACTTATGATTTCTCACGTCGTTTCGACAAAGAAAATGAGTTTCCTTGTCCAAAGCTAAAATGTGGCCCTTGGACAAAGCCATCCTTCGAATTTGGAATATGACCAGGAAATAAATAGTCAATTACAGAGTGTATGGAAGTTTAAAAGAATTTTAAAAAAAGAATATTATTAATAAATATTAATAATATTAATATTAATAATAATAATATTAATATTAATAATAATAATAATAATATTAATATTAATATTAATATTATTATTAATATTATTATTAATTAATATTATATTATTATTAAGAATTTTTTTAAAAGAATATTTGCATTGACGATCGGTTATACCATTGCATTGCCTTGAATAAAATTTTTTATGAACTTTGAAATTCTGTAAAAAATTGAGGAAAATTCGAGCCACGCTGGGCTTGGGCTCAAAAGTTACGTCTTCGAGAATAGATTTTTTGTAATTTTTTTCAGAAAAATCAAAATGGTCCAACTTTGCGAAATTTCGATTTTTCCACTTTGACCTTGAAAATATCGTTCACAAAGGGGTCGGAAAATTATGGCAATATTTGCGCATGAAAGAACGATTCAAGACGAAGAATTTGATATGCTTTTCGTTGTGATACGATGCATGCGTCCAAAGATACAGTTCTTTGAAAATTCTTTGAAATGACAAAACAGGAAATGATTCAAAATTCGTCAGGTAAAAACGAATACATATAAAATTCTGAAAAAATTCAGGGGTACTCCAAGGGGTGGGGTCAATCTGAGAAAAAAATATGAATCGAATAGAAAATGGTGAGGGTCAAACGCTGGTCGAGTTCACGTGGAATTCCCCATATATATATATATATGTACGTGTATATAACATAACTTCTCGTCGTAATTCGCAACGAGTCAACGCAATGCTGGTCGGTTTCTAGTTGAGTAAATTACCAATGAATGCCAATAATTTAACGAGTGTTAACTATAATTTATTACTACGTAATCGGACGGCCGTGTCTTCGGTTGATACGCAACTACGATACGTTAGGATGGGTCAGGAGACTGTTGGAATATAGATAACCATTTTTTTAGGTTGATTTGCGATTCGTTATCATAATAATGTCAGCTCGTCTACGAATAAACTCGCGTATATATATAAAATCTGTGTTCATAAATAAACAGCATATATATTATTCACCACGTGCGCGGTGTGTGAAGCTGAAGTTGGATATTATAGTAAGCGATAAGAAAAGACTACAGAAAATCTTCAAATTTATCACAGACTACAATAAATGATGTAAATTGAAGAAAATAATTATATATAAAAAAAAAAAAAAAAAGTTTGGCATCAATTAAAAAATTAATCATCTACCTCTTGATTCAGCTGTTTTAATCATACAGCATCCTTATCATCGACAAGCCTATAGTCGATTATTCTGAGTTGAAAAACGACGCAAGAACGCATAACATATGCTGCAGTCGTAAAGTCTCGTATTTTATAGTCAATATATCGAACATGAAACGATCGTATAAATCCGATATTATATATGTATATATGTAGTCGAATCTATATACATATAAATTGAAATTAATTTATAAGTGGTTGAAAGTTAATATTAATGTAGTATAATATGTAATAAATAATAAATTTTTCAGAAATGAATGACCAGAAAATATATGGAATAATAATAATAATAATAATAATAGAATATATAAACCTATATATATATATATATATATATAAGAATGGCGAGGGTTGATCAAAGATTATGTCATTAGTAATTACTGGTATTATTATATCGTCTCAGAATTTCACGCCTCCTTAAGTAAGCAAGCGTGGAATTAGATGAACGGCGAAGAAAAACGTATGTAGAAACTGGAAACAGCTCGTCTTCGTGCGTATATATCTACGGAAGTAGGCAAATAAACGAATATGAGGGAGTGAAAATTAGCATTTATATTGCATTCAGTAATTTATGGACGTCGCAGTTCTTTGCACCAGATAATTATTTTCTTTTAATTTATAACTCTGACAATAATATATATTTGCCTGAAGTTCCGAACGTTCATTTGAACGAAAATTCAAAAATGGCAAACTTACCACAATTGTTAATCGAATAAAAATATCTACAAATTTGAGATAGATTGAAGATCGAAGGTCATGTTATAGAGATTTCGAAATTTATAAATTTAAGGCACACTTTGGAATCATTTTTTACATTAAGGCTCATCCCTAGTCGCCCACCTCCTTTTGGTCGAAATGTGTTAAATTTCGATTATTATCTGAGCCCAGGCGTAAAAAACGCAAAAAAGGCCAACTTAGCGTCTACAGATGGTTTTTACATTGTTAAAAAATTATTCGAATTCGATTTCCTCGGCGAACAATGTAAAAACCATCTGTAGACTCTGTTTTCGCACGAAACGAACATTTTTTTGGACCTATGTGTTCGGAATTGAAATAGAATTTGCGCTAAGTTGGCCTTTTTTGCATTTTTGACGCTTGGGCTCGGATAATAATTGAAATGTGACACATTTCGACCAAAAGGAGGTGGGCGACTAGGGATGGGCCTTAAGAATAAAATAAAAGGTAAAGAGTGAAATAAGGTATTCAGAAATCCGAATCCGAGTATTCAAGATCAGAGCGAATAGGTACTCGTTGAAATACTCTCGTATACCTACTGGGGCATAATAATTGCGTATGTACACCTTTGCCCCCAAGAGCGGTGTATGTATTTACCCGCGAAAACTCAAACAGAGTTAGGAAAACAAGAGAGGGTCGCAAAAGGCGACCCAACAAATGCCTATGGCAAATAATTACTTGATTAACAGTCGCGCATATGAATTAACCTCACGCATATATACATATATGTATTTAGATTTTTCCGACCAATTACACGGCCGACGTAAAATATCGCACGAAATAAAGAAAGAAGGAGAGAAAGAAGAGAAAGAAAGAAAGAAAGAAAGAAAGAAAGAAATCAGAACTTATTGAAAGTGGGTCAATAAACTTCAGGAAATGAACAGAAATATAAGAACCCACTCAGCTTTTCTCAGTCCTGTATAAAACTCAGGAGGGTCTCAAATCCGTTGATTAGCTAAAGCAGGGCTGAATATTGAACGGTTAAAAGGCAACCAGCTCCGATAATGATTCCGTGTATTTAATAATAAAATTAAAACAACAAAGAATGTAAAAAATCTTTAAAGAATTAGACAAACACGCGAAAAGACTGATAAACGCGAGGATGTAGGTATAACATCGATCTATAGCTGCATATCGAGGTGGTGACGATGTGCGTACATTCATACCTATAATACAAACCACAACACTTATTTATTATAGTCTTATCAGCTGTCAGTCTCGTCTTATAATCCCCGAGGTTAGCCAATGGAATTGAATTGTGACTCTGATTTGTTTTTTTTTTTTTTTTTTTTTTTTTTTTCGCTCGCTAGTCCTAACCTCGAGTCACGACATCAGTGTACGTAATCCGATTGCTTATACTTGTAGTACTTACAGTGTCAGAGCGTGTAGCATTGATACAGGCTTACATACTCGTGCGCTTACGTACTTATTGTTAGATATATATGTCTACAGATAGGCGCCCTCCCGTCGCGAATGAATGAAGGACTGCGAGGGTATCGGCTCGCAATTGCAACTTTATTTATAGACCATATATGTACATATATGAGGTGTATCCGTAACAGGAATCGATTTCCGAACGTTATGTGATCCCAAGGGTGAAATTCAGCGAATCAATTCATGGCAGAATCCGTTGTTGTTTTATTTATTTATTTATTTTTTTTTTTTAAATTTATTTTTGCAGAGATTTGGGATGAAAATTTGTGATTTTTTTTCTTCTTCAAATTCTTTAGGAATTAAAGAAAATAATAATAAACGATTAAGCGAGGCAGAGAGTAACGGATGTCAACTTTTCTAATTCAGTCACTGTGCATACAAACAGCTTTCTCCTCAGTTTCCGGCTATACCACTAGGCTTCTGACGTCAACCAATTCTTCGAAAACAACGGTTGGCTTGAATTTTCATGGTGTAAGTGTAACGAAACGGCATTTAGTTCAATTCTCAATGAGGAAGTGAAACGAATCAATCAGTCGATTAACGACTCCTTGGAAACGGAATTATTGTGCAACGTGGGAGGAAAAAAAAAAGACAGAGCAAAAAATAAATCAAAAAATAAATAAATCAAAAAAAAAAAAAAAAAAAAAAAAACATCCTGTCAAACTATACTATAGGCTTGATGAAAAATAACAGACTTCTATAAGTATATGATCAGACCTTTTCCATGAACTCTTAGAACGGTGATTTCATTCCTTGGAATGCATCGAGGATCAAATAAAATAAAATCGAATTGAATACCTTATACCGTCACGACAAGGCAATAGGCAGAACCGCACGACTTATATACCTAACATAGCAAGTTATACACCCCACCTTTGTCATCATGAAGAGTTCAGGACCGCCAAGCCAAACGAAAGCCTAGGCCTATAGAGAAACTTGAGAAGCGATTACAGTGGGGATGGAATTTAAACTTAATGCCACAGTACATGGAGTAATGGCAAAGTTAGAGGAATAACGAAGCACGATATGGTCAAAAATTGTGATCTCTCTTTGGTTTTGGTTTCAGAGAAACGGTTTTCTTCAATTTTAAAATCTGGATGAAACGGGAATCTATGAGGCGGAATAATATACGTGACGGAGTATCGTGATCTATAGGAAATAGGGGTAAAAAAGAAAAAAAAAAAAAAAAAAGAGAAGAACGAAGGGCGCGGTTTTTTTCCCTCTCTTTTAAACTCGAGCTTGAAAAGGAACAAAGATTCGTTTATTCATGCTTATAGACACTGAAGAACGGCGGGGAGCTACGCTGGTGCAGAAGGCAAAGGGAGTTCTAGCCAAGTGCTAAAATCATGTCCCCATTGTGATGCGAATGAGACGAATGTTTGTCGCTGTTCATAAATATTTGGAACCTGTCCAAAATAAATCGTTGACACGCGCGCACTGTTTGACGAGGGCAAATAATGCCGTCATTATTCGATCCTATCTTTGTCAGACAGTTCGCGCGGTAATGCCTCGAATTCTGAATTCCGAATTCCGAATTCCGAATCCTGAATTCACCATTCCACAATTCAACGATTCCGCGATTCCACGGTCCCACATTCGGTTAAGCGTGTCGGTTGGTTCCTGATGCAAATTTACCCCCCGTTTTGAGGCAGCGATGCGGGTTCGTTCATACGGATAAAAATCCCGCGAGGCTCTTTTATGTTTCGGATACGTTACACCTAAATTCGCTTTCTATACAATTTCTACCTACCGCTCTCCAATTATACGATAAGACTACGTAGTTGCAGACAAGCACAGAACTTTTATAGTCGAATAGTATAATAAAAAGGAAGAAAAAAGAAAAGTACAGCGGGAAACTTCGCAACGTGACGTGACTCAGGCGACAAGAGAAATGGAAGAAAAAAGAAAGCAGGATATTATAACCCGTCAGAAAGATATTCCTTTTAAAATACGTTTCTTTAGCATAAGACATGATGTAATCGTATAACGAATCGGCGCTTATTATACTCGAACGAAAGATAAATCTTTAGCGACAATTTTAACGACGTTTTTTTTCTGAACCGATTCACCTTTCCAAACGACACAACGCATGATATTATAACCATTTCAAAGTTCTAACACGACGAAAAATGACGACGACGGACGGCTATAGGTACTTCATACCAAGAAATTCTCATCAATAATAATTATTTGACCGGAAAACCTCTATCACTAATTGCACCGCGCAGCAACGACGATGTTGACGTATAGATAAACGCTAAAGCGACACGTCAATCCATCGTACGATCAGTCAATCCGGTTAAGATGAGATTTCCGTATGAAATAATATGTACAACAATGATTTATGAATGAAACAAGAATAAACGATCGTCAATATCTAATCGTTAGTTTTTTTTTTTTTTTTTGTTTTTTTCTCTCTCAAGATTCTGATTAATGAAAACGTTCGGATTATAAAATCACTCGATGATAGGCACATAATAATATATTGAAGGCGTTTTTTAAACGATTTTTAATGATTGATGTATCGTCGATATTTCTTCAAACCTAAGAAGAAGAAAAAACGAGAAGTTACATAGTAGGTGTACGAAATGTTGAAGTTATATAGATGCTGCTATACGCGTGGGCAAGATGTAATAAAAGATGTGAAAATATAAGGAGTGGTCGTTATTTCTATATGATCGTATTTTCAGGAATTCGTGATGCTCCAGAGATTCAGCCTTGGAGGTTTAATCGACTGACCATCACTGACCACCAGACGTGGCACAGTGAACAATATTACAAGGTGACCCAGTGCAGAATAACCACGACAAGCGTAGAGTCACCCCTTCAATAGTGACCCCCAGTGACCCCTGGTAACCTGTCCCAAGTCCACCGAGCTGTTTCAAGGTTCGCTGGCTCTGCGTTGGTTCGAATCAGCTGTTCGCCGAAGAGAAGCCGGTTGAATATATACGTATACAGTCACTATATGGGAATTTATTCCTGGTATAGTTACCTTTCTAATTTCCCCCTACCCCCGACCTACGCGACTCCATCATTCCTTCTTATATGTCAATTAACTCAAAGCGGAAATGAAGAAAGACGCGAGGATTTCAATCCTTACCATACACAAAGTTCCCTGCACTTTTTAATTATATGTATATTCATTCATTAGTTTGGGCTCATAGTTTCAATTTAAATTTATAATTAACTATGATATCCTTTCTGTCTTGGATCGCAAGATGTAGTAATTTATACTTGATACTATTTCGGTGTAACTGGTATAAGCCATAAGGTACCAAGGTACAAGGTACTACTACTACATGTAAAGATAATGCGAGGATAGTGTATTTAGGGGTAAAAGTGGAATTAAAATTTCAGTACAAACGGAGATAGCCATAAAGGGCTTAATGATGGTAATTATCTTGAAATTTTTAAGGGTTGCTTCGTGTACAAAGGGGGAACCCTGGAAGGTGCAGAAGAACTCTGAGAAAGCTATGAGCGCAGTTTCTGCGTCGAGGGTAATATACCACCAGGGTGGATAAAACGGGCCAGTTTTTCATTGTACATTGGCTACCCTTTATGAACTCATCCAATTCTATTCAAGGCTTAATTCACCTGCTACTGCCGCATGTCCGAGACAAGTTTTAGTCATTAGGAGCTTTTTATAGAACCTCCTACTATAGCCAGAAGCTTTATACATATTTTATAACCCAGCCATATGGTAGTCAAACAATTATTATATTTTTAGTACTATCAATTTTATTATCACTCTACCAAAAATCGAATTCCCACAAGGTACCTAGGTAGGTACTAACGACAGAGAGAAAAATTATTGGAGAGAAATGGGGATTATAGGGCGCGAGTTATCAGGCCACAGGTGATGCAAATGAAACCGATATTGTTCCGACATTACATTTCACGACGGATTAGATCCGCCACACGCGTGGTCAATTTGGTTGATCTCCAATTCAAATTTTATGCTTTGAAAAAAGTCAGTTAGCCGCACCCCATACCACATTATGTACCTACAATCTAACTACATCTATACTCTATAGCTTTATCTTGTATAAACCTATGTACATATATCTACCTAGTTAATATTAAACTGTGAACTGGATTAGTAGTAAGTGAAGAAAAAAAAAAAGAAAAAATACAGAGATTACATATAGATTGCCATACATTCAAGCATCTTTTTCTGTTCTTTGTGTCTTTAGTGTTTTTTTTACAGAGCACGATTCAATCTACGCTAGAAGGCACATGCATTAAGAAAAAGGTCTTGTTGACACAACCAAAATTTGGGTTATTATATGCACAATCACATTTTTTGTTCAGTCAACCAAAAATTTTGTTGGAATAGCCAAAATTTTGGCTTTCCCAACAAAATTTTGGTTATCCGAACAAAATTTTTGGTTGACTGAACAAAAAATTTGATTGACTGAACAAAAAATGTGATTGTGCATATAATAACCAAATTTTGGTTGTGTCAACAAGACCTTTTTCTGAGTGCGATGTGTGAGATGCGGGGGTTCCGAAGATGAAGATTTATGGTTGAAATTACGTATAGAACGTAGAATAAAGATATCTGTGTATAATTTACTTTACGTTAGTCACGAAAAACCCCGAAGATGTGTCTTAATTCTTAAATCCTGAGCGTGTTAATATATGTAGTATGAAGATATTATGAAAGGCTCCCGCGACTCGGCACCGGCGTTTAGACAACACTATATGAGAAATATGAAAACCCTTTCAAGGAAGGTACACATAGGTCGTGAAAATATATTCTACGGGTTTCGGTAGCGTAAGCAAGGTTACGGTATATGACTACCCAAGTGGGACCCGGTGAAGATAATGTTGTGGGGGATGTGAGGTGCACGCGGAAAGAGACCTGTGGGGAAAGTAATACACAGTGCAGGGCCCTACACGTACCTACGCGCTTTTACGAGATTGTAATTAGGCCCGGTACATAGAAGACTCTCCTCTGCCCGCGTCACATTCAACACCACCACCACCATAAACTACGACTACTATTACCATCGTCTTTCACGCGCGCTGGGGAACCACTTCGCTTTATGGTAGTGAATTAGCCTGAATAATTGAAGAGCGTCGTCGTCGTCGACGACGACATCGTTGTGCTACAGGGGAGAGGGGAACGATTATTAGGAGAAGAAAGGCTGGATGAGACTAGGTTGTAAGTTACAAAGCGTATTTTTGTAGAAAAGAGAGAAAAGGAAGCCCGAGGGTGTGACCGTGAGGGGATCATCTGGGAGATCCTCAGTAGGTGCGTAAGTAAGGCACAAGGGACACATTAGGTACGGGAACTGTGCAGTGAACTCTCTCTCTCTCGGCTTTCGACTCTCGACCCTCCAGAGATCTACCATAGGTATATAGTCTCTCAGTGCTTTAGCTTGGCTAATCGAAAGCTTCGAATCCTCAAGTTAATTAATATAATGGATTTTCGGGGCATATTAGACCCGGGGACAATATTAACTTATACTGTGAAAAGAGCCGAAGGATGGATCCAACCGAGACTTTATTTTACCCATAAGGTTTATCAAGCTCCCTTATACTCTATATTATTATCTGACCTAATAATCCTAATGAATACCGTTTTCATTTATAGTTTTACCAAGTTACAATTAATATAGATATACCTACCGATATAGTTATAACCAATGAATGCATGTGGTAAATGCGGGTAAATGGCTAGATGAATAGATCTACTCTACGATACTAACCGAGTGAATTGGGCTGGGAATTAAACTCCGATGAATTTTGGAATCACGAAGTGATTGGCTGGTTGCGGAGATCAACGATTCAGAGATAATTAATATTCGCTATTCAATGTCGGAGTCAATGTCGATATATATGTGTGTATATAGGGGGCGATATAGTATATACATTGATTTTCGTTGAATATGTGGCCGATTAATCAATTCCAAAATACATTTCACACTCTGTGTAGATAAGTTAGTTGGTCTAGGATTGATATGAACAAACATTATATGAGAGAAATTGTACAGAATATTTTATTTAAATTTGGTGTGTATGAAATTTGTAAAAAAAAAAAAGATTTTTTTATCCGATAATTCTTTTAATTTCTATATGAAACATATGAACGACATTTTATTTTATATGCTTGTGATTGAATTTCTTTCATTTATTAAAGAAATATTAATTTAACCAGTCTTCTTTTTTAGAAATTTTCTTTTTAGGTACATCATTTGACATTTTCCGTATTATTTGTTTCATAATAATTATCTGTATTTCCCGGTTATATACGTTTAGCCATGGATTTTAGCGGGCAATACCGCGGGACTCAGGAGCTTGACGTGTGAGCTAATGCCGAATAGTAATTGCATTAATAATCGGGCGTATTCCTCTAACGACGCAGGTAATTAGCGTAACTGTTAATTATAATTGACGACCGTTTCACGGACGGGTGTGTCTCTTTAATAATTATTATCCGTTCGAACGTGTCTCTAATCCTAATTTTGCTACAAGATATACTTAAGCTCTGGAAATTTTATCAGCTTTGCGAGTCTCGACTTTTATACGAAAGTAAAAAGAATGTTGAAAAATTATAAAATCTCTGAACAAAAATTAGACGAGATTATTATTTGCAATTTTTTTTTTATTTTTTACGAAGATTTTGTTGACTGAAAATTGTTACTCTAAAATTATATTATAAAATCGATGGGAAAGATGGATTTATTTAGCGACAATTCTACTCGTAAATTTTGACTTTAGTTGATAAAAATCAAGCAGCAAAAGTTGAAAGCAACGCAAGAGTTTATGAATACAAGTCAATTAACGTATCGGTCGGCGGTATCTCCCGACGACGGAAACTGCAGAGTGGCGTCCCAGAGGTTCCGGCGCGGGCGTCGCGTCGGGACGTCGACGCCTACGCTCCCCAACGTTTTACCTACCAGCTAAGTACTATAGATCGTAAAACGTTCATTCTAATTGAATAATTCTTATCCGGTTACAAAATCCGGCTTAAATAGTGTTTGTATAAAGTTTGAAAGAACACATAGAGAGCCGAAAAAGAGCACCCTCTATAAATCCCGATTTAAACCTAGAGTCAAATCCGTTTATCGATTTAAATTGGGTTTATAGAATCGAGAGCAACAAGTTTTACGTTCCCTCACACTACTTCGTAATAGATATAGGCAAGCGGAAGGCGAAAAAATATCATCGCTGAGAATTTCGGACGGGTAGGTATAAGAGAATGATGAAGGAGTTCACCGTAAAAATAACAAAGACGCACGCGGTGATAAAGTAGAATGAATAAAATATCACAGAATGAATTTCGTCAAGGGGATATCCTCGAACATCGATATATATATATAAGCGGTTTAAAATCTGACAAATTACTTCCTGTGTAGGTAATATACGATCATGCATTTCAATTCCACGTAATCAATTAGACTCAATAATAATTGATCAGAAATTATAAATAATATCGATACGTCAAAGATTTTCATAACGAAAATGAATTTCCGTATAAAATCTATAAGAGCTGTAATAAATTTTTTGCAAAAAATTATTTTGCGATTTATATTATGTATATTGTAAGTAAAGTATGCTTTTACTCCGTTTTTAAAAATTCATGTATATCATAGTATTTCTTGATCCAATTTTGTAAACTTTCTTAAGGGTAGACTTCGGTGAAATTTTTGGCAAAAACAGGTTTTTTAATTCTTACAAATTTGAAAAGACGTGTATAAAAAAATCCTTGCAGCAGTTTTTGAATAATGTCAGTATAGATAGTGAAAAAAAGTTTCAGCCTCCGGCGGTGAGAAAAATCTTCTTCGCAAGGTTCCTTGCGCTTACATTTTCATAGCAGGAGGCTGACATTTTTTTTCACTATCTATACTGACGTTATTCAAAAACTGCTGCAAGGATTTTTTTATACAACCTCTAATAGCGATTTTCAAAATTTCACCGAAGTCTCCCCTTAAAGCTAAAAAGGTATACTTGTATAGGTCTACTTGAAATTTTAGAGGTCAGAAATGTATCATAAATTGCGTACAAATCCATCTAATAAATTATAATATCAATATGGATGATATTTCCAAATTTTGTGTATATAAAGTGACGCCCCCGCATTAAAAGCAGAAGTAAGTATAGCTTCGAAGGTACGTAGTAAACTGGGTTTCCTTGGCGCACCGACCCTTGTTTACTACCCTTCTGCAGCGTTGCGTGTTACCGGGGTACGCTTAACGCAACGCAATGTAACGTAACGCAAAGTAACGACGTTGGGCTGCATGGCGTAAAGGCTATTCCATTTTTACGACTTGAGGAACAGAACGGGTTCCGGAACTCCGTAAGGCTATGAGACATTTTTCAAAATCAAAAAAAAAAAAAAAAAAAAAAAAAAAAAAAAAAAAAAAAACAGACAAAAAGACAAACAATTGAATTTGAATTTTTATTCAAAATGATAAAATATTTTAATTCGTTGATTGAAATTAAAAATTTTATCTCACTATATTATACGTAAAAACTCTATATAATTTCTAATCGATCATTTATATCAATTTATACGAAAAATAACATCAGTTGAATAAAAATCGTTGAAACCGCGGTCTAAGTCTAAGTACTATTAGTTTTTTTTTTTTTTTTCTTCTTTTCTTTTTTCGCATTTATTTCGGATCCGATAATCAGCACAGTGGCTATAAAACTGGAGTGTGTATAAATTACTCGTCGCTATGTTATAAAAAAATCCATCAAATTTTCTTTCCCTATTTTTTTCTCTCTCTCTCTCTTTCAAGATTTTCAGCCATAAAATTGCCAGTAACAACTCTCGCCCTCGTCTCGTTGGTAAGAAAAAAAAAAAAAAAAAAAAATAGAATAATGAAAAGTAGGAAACTGCGAAAGACCATTAAATGCAGATTACTCAAACCATGACAGATAAAATGGAGCCAAATTTTTTTTACATTTTATATACTAGGCCGACGCCCTGAATCCAGGGGGAAACTTAGATATTCCTATGTAAGTTTACTTAAAAAAAAAAAAAAAAAAAACCATAATGAGTTTCATTTTTCGCTTAGGGATCCACGATTTGCACTTGGATGAGGCAAATTTCGTACGCCTTCATGCTTTTCTTCACCCATCCACCCATCTATTCATTTCAAGAAAATTATAATAATATTTTTAACGTAAAAACTAGCAAAGTACCCGATAACAATTAGTCCTCCAAGTCTAGGGGGTAGATGCTAACGTCATTTTAAGCACCGACTCACCCTAAGTTTATGTTTTCAACGACTTGAAGGAGGGTTGCGGGGCGTCCCTACGGCACTTTACGACCGCGTAGGTAGGACGCCAGCCACGCAAATCCCACTAAAAATCGGTCTGACGTATCAAAAAGAAAAAAAAGGAAGAAAAAAAAAAAAAGTCACCGTGTTAAGGAAATCTTTAAATCTCTACCGGCTCTACGGCATTACTATACGACGTGTGCGAGCGAGCGCAGTCAGTTGAACCATAAATTAGATCTCAAGTCATATTCGCGGCTATAGGATTCAATCCAAAAATGAAAACAAGAACTTTCTCCCTTTTTTACTTTTCTTTTGTACCTATGATTGAATTCATCAATTTTGTTCTTATTTTTTATGATGTATACTAGACCGGTTCAAAAAAATTGACTATTCTTTTTTTTTCAATTTTCGCATTGAAATACTTTCGGGGGGGGGGGGGGGGGGGGGGGAAAGATGCCTGTTAAAAGCGGAGCTCTTAATATTAAGATTTAGAGGTCGCTCATCGCGGATTTCTATTTTCCATTTAAATAGCATAGGAATTTTATTTATTTTTCTTCAGAATTTCGTAGCTCACAAACCAATGAACAAATCCAAATGATTCTAACATATTTTGATAGGGGATTGAACACTCTAAAAAATGTATCTATCATTGGGGAAAAAAAATCACAAAAAAAAAATAGTCAACTCAACTATAAATTGAAATTTGAGCTTGAATAACTTTGGAAGGAGTCAATTTATCAAAAAATGATAAGAGAAACTTTCTGTAGAGTGTTCAATTTCCTGTGAAAATATGTATGAGTTATTTGGATTTGTTCATTGGTTTGTGAGCTACAAAATTATAAAAAAAAAAAAAAAAAAAAATTTCCCATGCCATTCAAATGGAAAATAGAAATCCGCGATGAGCGACCTCTAAATCTTAATATTAAGAGCTCCGCTTTTAACAGGCATCTTTTTTCAGCCCCCCGAAAGTATATTTCAATGCGAAAATTGAAAAAAAAAAGAATAGTCGATTTTTTTGCACCGGTATAATATATATACTACGCTGGCGGCATCTGCACAAGCTTTTGCATTTTTCTGTCTTGGCAAATTTCTGCGCGAAGATAGTGTAATTTCATAGCGGCGACCAATCCGACATTTATGGTCCGTTTGATGGGCTTTCTTGTCACATAAACGGACGCCACCATACCCAAGGGAGTTTGTCCACGACGCGCGTAGGCACTTCTATACTTAGAAACGCAGCAACGTAGGTACCTACCCATATCATCCCGATGTCTCTGTACGTACCCCGGGTATTTCGTATAGTTGTTGTACGAACGAGCGGACCGTTCTGCTCGTTTCATCGCAATTTCGCATGTATACGAGAAGCTTTAGTGCCATGCCCCCATGCCCCATACCGTAACGAAATACGGGGCGAATAGTGGGTGTACCATTTCGTTCCTCGTTTCTTCACCAGTTAGAAAATAAAGCCATATCACTTATTCGCCAATGGCCATTAAAACTCGCAAGGATCTTTCTTCGTTCGTTCGTTATTTCATTTCTTTCTTTGTTGCGTCTCCCATTTCGTTCGCCACGGTAGAGCAGCTGCTGCTGCTGCTGCTACTGCTGTTGAGCGTATTGCGGTATTTGCGGTTTCGACGTCGCCGTTTTCTCGATCTCATGCTGCAACTCCTTGGCGGACGGACGTGTCAACGCTGCTGTAGCTGTGCAAAAACCGCGTAATAATATTCGAGATCAGATTATGAAGCTAAAGGTCAAGATTGAGGCCGAGCTTTCTGCAGCTATTTCCGCAAGATAAATTATTTTAATATACATGCGAAGAAAGATAATTCTGAATAAAACATACAGTAGTAGGTATATATACGATTTTTGTGAATATGGAAAACATAAAAAAAAAAAAAACCACATAATCCCGCAAGTTTCATTAGAAAATGTTTCGAGTATAAAGGGGATGATATACGCTGCAACGTAGCGTTGCGTTCCGTTGCGTTCGCGTAGTTTCTGTCCCCGTATTTCCGTCACGACGTTAAATCAACCGACGCCATCTACGTCAGTTTGTTCTACGCCCGCTTGCTTTACCGGGGTGCTCGTGAATCATTCTCAGAGTCTTGGGTGGAGTCTACATCGTCCCAAAGCTCGTTTTACGTTTCTGAAGACATTTAGGTACTTTGTCACAGGTTGACCCGTTGTTAACCCGTACAATAATATAATATAAGGAAATCGCGTCTCCTTATATATACCTAAATGCGAAAAGTTTTAGATATTCATATGAAGGCAATCATCGATCGGTAATTGATTTTCATTTCGTTTGAGTATAAAGAAAGCTGAGATTCCTGCGAGAATCTTAATTTTTTTTTTGCGCTATTTATTATAAAAGAGAGAAAGAAAATTTCTTTGAGGTATAAGAATTTACTTTAATAAACCTTTTTCATGCTTCTCACTTTAATGATGCATCCCTTAAACTCTTGGCTTTTAATTAAAACGATCTAATTACCTGAAAGAAGAATCATCGGAGACGTGACCTTTGATTTCCAAAAGCACCGTCCAACTCGAGTAATCAGATAAATACCCCTAGAATCGTTGCACGAAAGATAGGGATGTCGTGATAGCCCTAATTTCAATTGTCTTATCCTAAAGGAGGGGCGATCGCCTCGCCGAAAGTCAACGAACTGATTAGAGAAGTAATCTCGGGATTATCTATAGACTCGAGGCAATTTTTTTGCCACAAAAAAAAAAAAAAAAAAAAACGAGGAAAATTGTTATTTATTGCAGTTCAGATTAGTTTTTTTTTTTTTTCATCATATTTTGTTAATTCACGATTCGAAAAATGGTTGAATAAACGCGAAAGACTTCTCCCTCTATTATACTTTCTTTCATTTTATCTAATTTCTTTTTTATTATTCGAGCTGTATTCTTGCCCTGTTCTTTTATTCGGATTTTAAGGGCAGCGGAAGTTTAATCAAGACGATACTTCCGGTTGATCGATTAAACGCAATATCTTCGAAACAGCTTTTCACGGATATATTTTCTTATAAGAAACGAAAATCTGACCGTTATAATTAAAATTTGAGAAAACAGAAAAGAAAAGAAAAGAAAAAAAAAAAAAAAGATATAAAATGAATAGAATGGCAAATCATTAAAGCGCTGAGATTCTAGCCGTTATTAAACACACTTAAATTGGTTGAAGATGAAAAAAAAAAAAAAAAAAAAAAAATTATAAGTAAATAAATGTTTGTGGGTAATAAGATCATCTTGTGTCATAGCGACTGCAACTACCCGAGGTAACTGACCCAGCCACGTTACGCAAGCCTTAACTCCGCTCTAGGAGTCTCTGGTTCTATACTTGTTAGTGACAGAACTGAGCTACCTTTGAGTTTGAACTTTTCCAAGTTTCCTATAGGTACGTGACGTGAAAGAAGAGGAAATTTGAAAACGAAAAGAACAAACGTAGGTGAAAGAGAGCGACGTAGGATGTATTGAAATACGATATAAATTCTTCTTCCTCTCCTAGTGAACTTTGCTTTCATGTGTACTACTATTCGCGAGAATATTAGACGCAATAATATTGTTTGAAAAATCAATCGCTAAGGAAGAAAGAAAGGGAAAAAAAAAATGAAGAAACTTGTCAGAATTCGTGTTATATGGTTAAACAAAAAAAAAAAAAAAAAAAAAAAAATTCAATTTATTTCAAGGAGTTGACTTAAATATGTTCCTAGACTGACGTCGACTTCAGAGTCGCGACTGTCGTTATAAAATGTAATATTATTATGCAGAACATATTGCGCACGTTGCTCCGTTTAGGCTGCTGTGCTTCGGCGAATTTCTATATTGTAAACGAGGACGCGAGTCGTCGAACGAGTAAGTGTCGGTACATCAGGAGACGAGCTAGGCATTATGAGGAGGTATACTAGTTATATAGGAGAATTAACAGTAGGAAGAAGGGAGTTGCGGAAAACCGCCTGGAATAACAATGCCAATACTTTTCCACAGAATTTTATATAAATAGCTCCGAGGTGACGAGACCCCGTTTATTTTGACTCAAGGATTCATCGCACATCGTTGAAAAGAAAAGAGAAAAATAATAAAATAAAAAGAAGTTCGAAAACGTTCACCGCGGTTTCGCAAAAAAAAAAAAAAAAAAAATGAAATACGACAAAAAAAAAAGAATAATTTATTACCTAGATTGAACTTTGATCCAAGTTCCACTTTTCGAATTTCTCATGCTCTCAAAATGAGTAGAGCCTGATTCTGAATTGTCTTCATTGTTGTTCAGAAATTCGTAGAATTTTGACTTACGTTAAAATTTTTTTTTTATTTTTTATTTTCTTAATGAGGTGCGTCAATTTTCTTTTCAGGTATGATTTTTATTCAAGTATAATTCCGTCAACGCATTTAAATAAAATATGCATTCATATTTAATATTATGATCATTGGTATTCCGTGCAACGGGGGATACAGGAGAAACTATTGGTTCCATTTTTTTTTTTTTTTTTTTTTTTTTTTTTTTTACTTTTTTTTCAGGGGAAGCCACGAAAAAGCTTGTCATGGTTTTTATTGTGATTTCGTGGGAAACCGTATTTCTACATCTTTGCTTCGTCACTGTATCAATTTGATCGAGAAGCCAAAGCACATGGCTTATCGGTCTCGTTTGCCTAAAAGTCTCGATATATAGGTATGCGATGTAGATTATAGACCCCACGAATATCTACACCCTCTCTCTAATGTGCGTTTACGTGTGCGTATAAATATACGTATATACGAATATATATACTATTCGAATATACGCCGCATTTCAAACTGGTGTGAAAATATTTAAGGCAGCAAATTTTTGTGGACTTAAATTCTTTCCTCTTTAGTCTTTTTCCCTATAGTTTTCTAATATCCGTAGCGCGTCACTTAGAAGTCGATTACTTTTCTTATTCCGTTTTCTTTTTCTTTCTCTTTCTCTTTATCTTTATCTTTATCTTTATCTTTATCTTCTAGTCTATACTTTAGCGCTAGAAAAAAATGTCAAGTCATTTCCCTCGGTGTTCAATCGAATTAAAATAATCGTTCAGAATTTTCTGATCCCTTTTAAGCCCTAGTACTGAAGTAGGTATATATATATAGAGAAACGAGAAACGAGAAACGAGAAACCGTCAACTGCGTCGTAATTTCTGTGGAATTTTGTTTACTCGTAATTACCGTGCATGCTAGTAGGTAGGTAGATAGGTACGTAGGTATACCTACACACAAGTATTTCCAAGGAATTACGTGACCCATAAAAACACAAGGAAGTTCAGCAAAGTTGTCACTGTGTAGAAACTCGCAACTTGACGTTTTAAGCTCCGCGTTGTCAGTTTTAAATTCGTAATAATCACCCATAAACGCGAAGTATGTATATGAAAACGAGAAAAGTGCTTTTCACAAAGGGCTGTCAGCAAAAAAGAGAGAAAAATTTTTTTTTTACGTGAAAAACAGTCGAGAGGAATGACAAAAAAAAAATAAAAAATTGGTAATAATAATAATAACAATGATATCAACAAACGTCGCGTCAAAGATCGAGGACAAGAATTCGTTAAAAATTTCCATCACAAAAACGGAAGAGAAATTTTCTTCGATACCCCAGGCCCAACTCTCGGCGCAAGGATCCTTTCCTTTCCTTTCCTTTCCTTTCCCCAATTTTGTGTAAATTTTTCTTTTTTTTGTTTGCTTATTTATTTTATTTTTTTCTGTATGATGCCTTATTCGCTCTTGTATAGGTGAATAGGACTTGCAGCCCCTACTTTTTTTTCAATGTTCTATCGCCGACAAGCGTTTTTTCATTTTTCGCCCTTTTTTTTTCTTCTTTCTTCCCTTTACTTTTCTTTGCCAGTTTTTTTTCTTCAGCGTAAAAATACTACAATTAACGGCATAGTGCCCCCCACCACTACTACATCGCGACCCCGAGGACAGGGTAGGAGACGTGCTTTTGTTTCCTTCCCTTCCTTTCCTTTCCTTCCCTTCCCTTCCTTTACCGATCCTTTCCTTCTCTCTTTTCTCTTCTCTTCTCTTCTCTTCTCTTCCATTGACTTCCCTCACCTCCCACTACCCGCCAATCCCAACTCTCCCCGTTACAACTACCACCACCGCCATCACCACCAACCCATTTCCGCTCAAGGGAAGAAGGTAACCATGGAAACGAAACCTCGGTGCATCCACACCCGATGCAGTTCAGGGTAGCCGAGGGTTGTCGGGTATCGGGGTGTCTGCTCGCCTGAAAGTCAGCCGCTGAGACACCTAATTAAGGATCGGTGTACTTTATGCAGTGGTAAGGGGGGGGGAAAGGAAATAAAGCTCGGAAAGTAGCTTACGGGGGTATTGGAAAAATCTAATACCACTTATATTATGTCCAAATCGTATACAGATGTATATATACGGATAAAAAAGAAAAGAAAAGAGATATGCGAACGTGCGCAACATCGTTAATAATTCTGATTCAACCCCTTTTCGCCCATATACATATATGTACCGGGTTATAACAAACGTAATTTAACTCGCGAAAATTTACCCCGTCTAGATTTTGGACAGAATTTTATTCCGAGTTATGTGTAGTTCGAATTCACAACTAACTGTAAATCACAATTCTCTATTTCATATATATTTCGTTTTGAAATGCTTCTCTGCTGCATCCCTGACAAAAATATGAAACAACACGATATATACATTATACTTTCATATACCTACCCATAGCTACTCCACGTTTCAGCTGTGGAAAATTTTCTTTCACAAATTTATTACGACTTAACGATTTTTCGAAATTCTTCAGATTCGTTCTTTTCCTGAATTAGGTATTCCTTCTTCCGAATCACGCTTTTACTCAATACTCCAATAAATCTCTAATACTTCTCAGCAGAAGAGAAACATTGATAAATAAATTACGAATTTATTATAGGCGATGATTTATCAAATTAAATTAAAAAAAAAAAAAAATACAAAAAAATACAAAAATTTAAGAAAATTATATAATTTCGATGCATAAAGACGCAAAAGCGATGCGCAAAACTCGCCGCGTATTCAGCGAGAGCCGCTGGTCTCTGGACCCAAAGCTTCGGCTTTTGAATAGAAGCAACGCACGGTGGAGGCAAGGCGAGGCGAGGGTGAAACGAGGATATATAGGCTGGGGGGTTAGCGGCGTGGAGGGCGACGAGCAGAGGGTGTCTTGAGGCCGACGCCCAGATCGATGCTTTCGTCTGAGGCTTCTGTAGGCGGAGGCTGGCTGGCTTGTCCCGCGGTTGTGCCCGTGTGCCAAGGTCTGGTTCTTCCGTTTCCCGAGAATCACGTGACGTTTTATTTCTTCCCCGCTCTTATTCATTTCCTCGATTAAACTCAAGATATCAATTTTCAACGCTCATTCTCACTTCGGACCATAACCAAAATTACATTTTTTTTTTTGTTGAATTTGAACAAAAAATTTCGAACGAATTATGAATTATGTTCAAATTTTTGATAATAAAATGTTGTATTTTTTGTATTTTTCTTTTTTTTTTTTTTTTTTTTCGATTGAACATTTTCCGTGCAGTAATCTTATAAGTCGAGATGAAAAAAAAAAAAAAAAAAAAAAAACGGAAAAAGTTAAATTTTACCGTGTCGAATTGTTTGAGTAAGATTCTAGAATCGTTTCAAGATAATCTGCCGCTCTTTAGGGCAGATGAGAGATTCTTTGACATTGGAAGGTAGCTAAAAGGAAGAGTGAAAAATAAAAGAAACACGTCGTAGAACTGTTTGAGTAAAAAGCGGATGAAGAAAGAGGTGAAAACTGGGGCACAATAATCCCTCTTGAAACCCTTTCGTTTTCCTTCGCTAGCCACGTTTGGCTGTTTTATCAAAACAACCCCTAGGAAGGTCCGCGGCCCGGGCGACGAGTGCGGAGGTCGCGAGGGTTCGAGGTGGGTTGGAAAGAGTGTAAGAGTAAGGGAAAGGGAAAGGGAAAGGGAAAAGGGATAACAGGGCAAAGGGAAAGGTAAAGAAAAAGGGGAAACGGGGAAAAGGGAGCAAGGGAGCAAGGGAGCAAGGGCGCAAGGGATGCCTCTCGCGAAGCCCCTCTTTTCGAGGAGGGATCCATTGTGAGATATTTGGGTTCACGTCGAACCGAAGGAAGTGATGGTGACGGCACTCGGAGCGCTCTCATTGTCGTTCTAATTGTCCTTCGTGGATAACCACATTGCTCGAACCCCGAGGGTGTTCCCGAAGAGGATATTCAAGTGTCTCCTTTTCAAAACTCAAACTACTCTAGATATAGGAATATATCTACACGGAAAATTTCATTTTTACATCCGCTGAATTTCGTTCAACGTCTCAGCAAACAAGAGAAAAAATTAAAAAAAAAAAAAAAAAAACTGTAACAATTTTCAATTCTGGGCTGTAAGTTCAACACGGAAACAAATATGATGTGAAGAAAAAAAAAATCGACATCAAATTGAAATTGAAAAAAAGAGTTACAGGTCACAAAAGCTGAACGGACACTTGAACTCGAATTTACGAGCACTGCACATGTACAATACTTCAGTTTGCAATCAAGAATATTTGGCTTGACACAGAGGGGTAGGAAATCCCGGTGACGTAACTCCCCGCGTTCTCATTGTTGTTCTAATATTGTCCTTTGAGAATAACCTCCCGCTCGAAGGAGGGTTCCTGGAGTGGATCATTGGGTATCTCATTTTCAAGGCTCAAGTTCCCTCAATTGATCAGAATGTCTTTGCATACATCAAAGTATCCATCTATCTGATACTAACGCAATTATAACTATCATCATGATGAAATAATGATAAACGAAATAAATTTATAACTGATTCGCCGATCCCAATTGAAGAAAGAGACAGAGAGAAGAGAGAGAGAGAAGAGAGGGAATAAAAAAGAAGTTATCACGGACGATGAATATATTCCGAGTAATTTAGAAACGAAGGAAAGGGTCTCGGTGACGTAATTCTACATTTTCCTTCTTCCCTTGTCGTTAGATAATTTATAATCGTCCTTTGAGCCTTGAGGGTGTCCTGGAGAGGAATCTTGATCGAGTATGCTCTTCAGAGAATACAAATTACCTCGATACTCAAAATATCTTTAAGCACATCAACGTACATCTTCGCCGCAATAAAGATCTCAGAATTAATTGTCGGGACTTGAATCGTAACGTCTCAACAAAATGGATGTAATTACAACGTTAATTAACACAACTCCCTTGAGAGGGTATAGGAGGGTAGGTACCCACTTTGTGGCATCGTCGTCACGTCACGTATACTTTGACTAAAAATTTCTTACCACATCTTGAAACAGAAATATCTCATCAGTTTTTTTTTTTTTTTTTTTTTCTCTCTCTCTCTTCCCTCCGAAAGAAAAATTACACTCAGAAAAATAGCAACCAAAATTTGGTTATTATATGCACAATCACATTTTTTGTTCAGTCAACCAAAAATTTTGGTTGGGATAACCAAAATTTTGTTGGGAAAACTAAATTTTGTTGGGACAACTAAAATTTTGGCTATTCCAACAAAACTTTTGGTTGACTGAACAAAAAATGTGATTGTGCATATAATAACCCAAATTTTGGTTGTGTCAACAAGACTTTTTTTTTTAGTGTAGAAATAAATTATATAACATCATAATATTATTTTCATTCTCAAAATTTAGTTTCACAATTCAAGTATGCGTCTATATTATGACATAGGCATCACAATTGTATTTATTGGAGAAATTGACGAAATATGATTTACCTGACGATGAATAAAGTTCCGTAAAACTAAGGGTAAATTTTTCTTCTATCCACAATCTCGTCGTCCTTTCGTTACGTTTTTTCTATTGTATTTATTTATCTACTCTCGTATACTTTTTTCTCGTCATCGTCTTCTTCTTCTTCTTGTTTTTTCGCTTTTTTAATCTCCTCTTCGCGCCTGCAGCACCCTTGCCGCATTGGAGTCTTTGACGACTCGCCTCACGTACATCCGCACGACCCACCCTCCCTCTCTCTGCCCCTTCGTCCTTCCTTCTTCCTCTTCCTCTCTCTCTCTCTCTTTCTCGCCCTTGCTTCTTCTCTCTTCTATCGTCTCTTAGGAGACGGTATGCTGACGTATCGACGACGCCGGCAATTCTACAGGGACGCGGAAATACTACCTTCAAGGATTTACGATCAGACCCCACCAAGATACGAAGTGACTTGCCAAAATTACCCTTATACTTAACCCCATCGATCGACCCGACTGCGTTACCACGAAACGGGTTTACTCTAATTTCCTCCCTACTTCTTATTACATACCTATATAGATATATATATACACCCTCCGGTCTTATAAGGACTCAAAGCTCGAAGGTAAATTCTCTGTGGGAATGACTCTGCGGGGGTCCAGAATCCTTGAGGCAATCAGATATTCAAAGTATTTAAAATTTACACCTAATATTACCCAAAAACGACGTCTTTTATTTTTAACGATAAGTATAGATTTCCCCTGGGTCAATTATTATTTCCTATCATTATTGTTATCATCATTATTATTAATATTATTATTATTATTGTTATTATTATTATTATTCGCGTAAGACAATCGATATAGGTGGAAATTTCGGGGCGATATATACGCGACCCTACGGTAACCGCGAGTAAGCGCGTAGGGGTGGGTATAGTCCTGAAATTGGCCAAAAGCACTCGACCTGACCTTGAGCCTGTAAAGGCAAATAACGGGACCTCGATCTGCGGGAGTAAAGGACTCTCTTCTCAGAGAACCCCCGGAAGCTTTGAAGAGGACACGTCGGCTTCAATAACCCTCGCAGCGGGCAACACCTTTGATATTTAACCAATGAATTCAGGGATTCATTGCGTTTGGCAAAATCACGGAACCCCCTCGAGGCCAAGTTTAGAAGGGAGGAAAAGAGGAGTCGAGAGGATTCTCGGTCCGTCCTAACCACCTGCGGGCCTCAGACTTGACAATTTACTCCTCCTCACTGCTATACAGTTTGTTGTCAATAAAACTGCGTGTTTACTAAATTTCGGAATCATAACGTTCGATAATTTTGTAAGAACAAAAAAAAAAAAAAAAGATGTTCTACCGTTTTTAAAAATCACCTAACAGAATTACAGAAAGGATCGAGAAGCTTGCAATTTTTAATTTAATGCCAGACTAAAAACCCTGCAGTTGTTTTTTTAACTACGACCTGGCAATTAAGGAGAATAAAGTTCGCGCTGCTGCGCAGCAGGTAACGAAAGTTAAATATCGTAATGCAGTTTGTCGCCTTTGCTAGCTGTATGGCAGTAATTTAATCATATCAATCCACCCCGGTCATATATATACCCTTATAAAGTCACAAGTCCTCATAAATTTACCATACAGAGGTCCTTAAATAATAATTCGATGGTTTCACTGCAGCGCAGCTCCTACCCTCGTTAGGACTTATATATATATATATATAGTTGAGTTCTTGTCACGTGTCACAATTATATGGGTATATATGTATATGTACCTACCTATATATGATGGATTCCACGCGGAGCGGACCACAAAAAGACCTCAATGTCCCATTCCAAAACAAACGTGATTCGATAGGAAATTTTCCGAGCTTTTCGAAAAAAAATACGAGAAAGATCTTAAAAATGACATAAGTGGATAAAAATAGAGTTTTGTGTTGGAAAACGTTTTTTCGACATTTCGAAAAATCAACGCAGCATCAATGCAGCCGTGTCCCATTCCGAAACAAACGTGATTCGATGGGAAATTTTCCGAGCTTTTCGAAAAAAAATAAGAGAAAAATCCTAAAAATGACATAAGTGAATAAAAATGGAGTTTTGGATTGGAAAATGATTTTTCGACATGTTTTCCGATAGTCACGGGCAAGATCATGGGCTGAGGTGAAAAAGAGTGAAGAATACTACAAATCACCACCCCATTACTTTTTTCATATGACATACCGTTTCTAAGATATTTGCCTCCAAAGACATCAAGAGCGTAAGAAATGAAAAACTGAAACAGCTCGTACACCATAGGTAACAAAAGCTACATATGTCGTACATACATAAAAAATGCTAATTCTGAGGGTACTAAAGGTCATCCAAAAATGAGAAAAATCCGTGACATCTAGGTCTTTTTTGGTCCGCTCCGCGTGGAATTCATCATATATATCACGTATGTATTTATTTACGCACTACTAACTCGTGTACACGCACACAGATATACATATTACGAGTAGGTACATAAGTGGAAAAAAGAAAGGGAGAGAAATGAAGCAGCGCGTAAAGGCGAAGACACGATTTAACACCTACGTCATATTATATGTAATTAATTCTTTTTGGTAAAAATTCTCGGAGAGAAAAAAAAAAAAAAAAAAAAAAAAAATATGAATATTTAAATTGAATGATAAATTAATTAAATTGGATATGAATATTTCAATTAAAAACTGAAAACAATGATCATCCGCACTCTTAGAATATAATATAATATCTGGAGTCGCGAGGAAAAGAATCGCGAAATAAAATTCATTTCGCGATAAAAAATTCGACACGCCATACCTTTTGTGTATACCTTGAGATTTTTCAGTTTTTTTTTTTTTTTTTTTTTTTTTTTTTTTTCTCTCTATTTTTTCTCCGGTGAAAAGAGAAAAGAGTGAAATGAAAGAAAGATTTGTATAACGAGTTGAAAAAAAAAAAATAAAAAATAAAAATAATCGTTGGTCAAATAATGTACAGAAAATATATTTCTTTAGGAGAATTGAACGGATTGAACAGCGATGTGACGCGACCGTGCAGAGAATTTAAAAGCTGTATATAGTACTACCTATATATATATATAGAAGGGCAGGGTTCATTTTTCATCTAAGCTTATACTCACTAGGGCACAGATTTTTCGGATCCATCGTGAGAAAAACAAATATGATTAATGACGTAGGTACCTACTGATGCATATAGGTAATATTACGAAAAATATATGAAATTGTATTATAATACCTATGTAGCTGTTCCGTAACGAGGCGAAAAAAAAAAAAAATAATGATTTTTAAGTGAAAATGATAAATAAATAAATAAAAAAATTAAAAAAAAAAATAAAAAAAATGGGAATCTCGTTTGCACTTAGGTAGTACGTATGCAAGCCTATACATATTTCGTTGATGGATTGCTGTTGGAAATGTATTAAGAATGAAAAAAAGAAAAAAAAAAAGCATTTTTTTTTTTTTTTTTTTTTTTTACAGCATAGGGCTAATTGTGTTAGCAATCAGAGAGAATAGATAGTTGTAATAAGGATCAAGACTTGACTTACGAGTATTAGCAAAAAGTGAGACGTCGACGTAGGCGCACGCGACCGGTGAATCAGCGCAAAACACTTACCTGAAACAAAAACAGAATTACAATTATAATTAGTCGGCATAAGAGAACACTAGCGCGTCGCGGTCGTAGCAATACGATAACTTCAATTACAATGATTAGCGGAGATAATTATTGTGGGTATAAATTGCTACCTACTAACGATTCGCGCAGTTTTACGACCCAGACCTCATCCTGCAGTTCTATATAATACGAAAGAAAGAAAAAGAAAAAAAAAAAAAAAAAAAAATACTAACGCAAACCACGAAGTAGCAATGAATCAAAAAATCGTTAGAAAAATAATTCTGCAGGAAAATGATAAAATTCCAATATTAAAATGTCATTCGATTATTCAAACTAATTCTCATGATATATTGTATATTCCGTACACATATTATACTGAAGCGATTAAAAGTTTCCGCCAATGAATAAATTCAAGGGCAGGATATGTGTATAGCTTCCTTTAATTTGCAATTTGCAAGTTTTCTTTCTTTTTTTTTTTTTTTTTTTTTATTCATTGTTTAATTCCATTCTCACTCTGTGGGCGTGTAGCACAGAGTACGTACAACCGGCATACTTCATAGTCTGGTGATTCGCGAGAGCTTAATTGTGTCATTAATTTGGTGTTTCAATTTTGACACTCGAATTCGTGTCGTATATAGGCATGTTTTTGGGATATTTGGTAGAGTAGAGTAGAGTAGAGTAGAGTAGGGTAGGGTAGGGTAGGGGCGCAGATGTTTCGCAGAGCAATCAGTCGGTTGAATCTGACTTGGTTCGTATGACAAAACGTCGTTAGGGGATTCCCTCACTTCTGCTGCTGCTGCTGCTGCTCTTACTGCGGAGTAGATAAAGTTAGAGGTTGTTCGTTTTCTCACTCACTCGACAACGGATTAAAAAAATCCAGAGCGCCGATTGGCTGTTTCTAGAATTGTCCAACTCGTCCGGGTCAGAATCCATTACGTTTAGTGTACGTAAAAAGCCAGGGAATTTAAATTACACCTTCGTCACGACGTCCGCGCTGCTATACAGAAAGAAAGGTTAACTTGATTCAAGAGAATTTTGCGGTCCAAAAATGAAGACCGAAATTTTCTCGGATCAAATCAAAAATTTTTCTCGAACCAAGAAAATTGGGACAATTTTCTTGGTTCGAGAAAAATTTTTGATTTGATCCGAGAAAATTTCGGTCTTCATTTTTGGAGCTACGAAAATTTGGAAAATTTGGAATTTGCGGTCCAAAAATGAAGACCGAAATTTTCTCGGATCTCGGATCCGAGAAATGTTCGATCTTCATTTTTGGAGCTACGAAAATTTGGAAAATTTGGAATTTGCAGTCCAAAAATGAAGACCGAAATTTTCTCGGATCAAATCAAAAATTTTCTCGAACCAAGAAAATTGTCCCAATTTTCTTGGTTCGAGAAAATTTTTGATTTGATCCGAGAAAATTTCGGTCTTCATTTTTGGACCGCAAAATTCTCTTGAATCAAGTTAACCTTTCTTTCTGTGTATACATCTCCGAAAACACACACACAACTTCGCGGATTCAAGAACCCGAGGAAAGAAAGATGAAGAACCGAAAAACAAAAAAAAAAAAAACCATTTCGTATGAAAAAATTCACCGCAAAACTTTCTCTGACTTTTATATTAAAAGTGCATATAATTTCATTATTTCAACACACCGCTGTATAGTCACGCATATGTATATTATATACCTAATTGTCTGACACGAATTAGACATAGATATATATATATAGATACTGTATATGCTAATATTACTTCGAAACTTATCGTTCATTTGAATAAATTAATGTGTTATGATAATGGATTATTATTCCTGAAGTATATAGTAGTAGTAGTATAATTTCGAATGAATATCATATTGAATCAACATAAACTAATATAAGATACTGTATATTATTTCCATATAAATTATATCGTTCAAACGCATATAACTATAACCATAGTAATGAAACTGTTCATTAAATTTTATTCTATTTCTCGCTGCACCTGATGTAATTATTAATTGAAACAGATAATAATGCAACTGCTTATAATATATCATCAAATTATATATAAGAGGCGAAAATCATTTATTTTTTTTATACTAGTATATATGGGCGAGTTACTTCTATTTCTATACTGTGAGATAGCGTGCTAGATGTTCTTTATAGGATTAACGCGTATGTGAGCTAGCTAGCGTTCGCTATAGTATTAAACCAAAACTTTCGGCTCACTGAATCCACAAATTATGTGTTAATCTGAGCAGAAGTAAAACGTTGAAATGTAACATTATTCTTTTTTTTTTTATTTTTTATTATTTAATTCATGTTAAAGAAAAATGCACTTCAAATTATAAACGCGTTATCATACATCTCATATCAATTTAAGAATTTGACTAAAGTTTGTTTTTTTTTTTTTTTTCAATTTTTTTTTTTTTTTATCAACGAGATGAAAATTACTCCACTACGCTTGTAGGATAAAAAATGTGATTCTGTATAAGATCATCGAAGATTATATCTTGCAACAAGATTTGTCAAAAATTCCGTCCACCTATATATTTCCGATGTTATATCGCGTCACTAATGCCATAAGGTCGTAAGCGCAAAAAAAAAAAAAAAAAAAAAAAATAATTCGTGTTTTTGGTGGCAAAATCTTTTTCATGCAATATAACATCATTTGGGCATATCCGCAAAAAAAATAATTTTTTGGCGTTTACTACCTTATGGCATTAGTGACGCGATATACTGTAATAGATATATAATAGATGTATGGGATTATAGTTCACCGTGAATTTATTGTAATGTAATGTAATTTATATTCTGAGAATTAATAACTCTTGCATTATCGTGAGAGGCCGTGTGTTGGTGAGCGCAAAGTAGCCAGTCTAAACATAGACCCGCGGGATCGAGGAGCAACGTCACATCCGGTCTCTGATCTCCCCTCTTGACTGTTGCAGCCGGTCAAGTTCCCGACCTGCAGGAAGTCAAGTCAAGTCGTAGTATATAGTAAAACGCTTTTACATCCCAACACGATCGCGCGCGACCGCGCAGCACGCCGCGTATCTTATCGTTATACTAGTATAGTGCGCGAGGAGGTAGGTATATTAATTATTACTGCTAATCACGTTATACTAATACCTAGAATGCCCTGCTGCTGCGTCATATATATATACCTGATATGATAATCCTTAAAGGATTACGTCAGACCTCGAAGATGTTTTTACAGGATTTATAGCTTGCGTTTGAAAATTTCATTATTTAAGATTATATGCGTATAAAACCGGAAGGAGGAATGTAAGTGCTAAAATCCAGTCCCTTCGCTGCAGAGAACCTAATGATAAATAAATTAGACCACCGCACCGTTTCAAGGAATTCAATTCTCGTATTAAAGGAGATGAGGATACCTTTTTTTTTTTTTTTTTACAGAGTGAAAAATGAATAGGAGATGGATAATCGACGTTGTTTAAAATCATAGTTAAAATTCGTTGTTACATAAGTGAATCGCGTATATATATGCATATATATATATATATGTACTATATATACATATGTAATTAGAAAAATGATCGTAAAGCGTCGGTGAGGCGACGCACTGACTGCGATTAAAAAAGTAATTGCTATTAATGCAAAATCCAATTAAAAATATGGTGCTCCAATTAAAACGTCCGACACGAGCGGAGGAAGAGAGGAAGAGAAAGATAGAGATAGAGAGAGAGAGTAAGGTTTTCATTAACAAGAGTCTGCATTGCGTATATATATATATAATGCATGTGGCTGGTTTTATACAAGTTGGTGCACCACGTACGTTTACCATATACTTACATAAACTTATACACACCGCCACATTCCCTATTTGCAAAAGCCTTAGTATAAGTGGATAGTTTGAAGCGATACACTTACAAGAGCTGCACGTAAAGGTGTGCGACTGCACCCTCGTGTACTACTATGCCTAGTACTACACGAAGTCGGAGTAACGAGTTAACGTAGAAACGGGTAGGTATGAGTAGTATAATATAAGCGCGCAGGTTCACTTGCACATTGATAAAATGAAAAAATTTGTAGAATTTTGAAAATAAGAGTTCAGTTTTAACGTAATGTAAGGGTAAGTGAAAATACACGTCTACATATTATTACTCCGAAAATATACAAACACGATATATGAATATGAATAAAAGCATGAGTTTGATTGATACTATTTACGTAATAAGGCGCGATCGAAAATGAGTATACCCACATTAGTATATTGCCAAAAATAATATTATAGAAAATCAAGAGAGAGAGAGAGAGAGAGAGAGAGAATTGCAGAAAAAAAATTCAAGCAGAAACAGCTGTGGTCATGTATTTTGTAATAATTCTTCAAATTTAAGAGAGAAATCGGTATTTTACGAAGAAACCATAATTACCATAAGTATATTCAAAAGTATAGTACTACATTTGTATGTAGGTATATAACGAGAAAAGAGAGGAAAACGAACTGTAGGTACTGTAAATTCAATATTATATTGTCGACGTTATTGGTATTATTATTTTTATCCATTATCGGGATTATACTATATATAAATAATTATCAGTATTCGATGAATTTCGAGAAACTTTTTGAAAAAAATATCACGGATGAATATATATGTGTATAATAAGGAAATGTCGAAAGTTTCTCAAAAATATTCATTCTTCCGAGAATAATTTCAACATCTTATTTCCGTACAGCTGTAGGTATAACGTATATACCTTATATAAGTTGTGAAAAAAATTCCGTGTCGGAGAAACGGAGAATATGATAATTTGCATTAAAAAAAAAAAAAAAAAAAAAAAAAAAAAATGACTAGTTGTCTCAAAATAAAAAAAAAAAATAAATAAAATGTAGACAACGAGTATTGCTAACGATGTCAAGTGTATTTTGAAACTCGAAGCGGAAAATCTTGGGACCGGACAGTGTGAAAATATTTTGTGATGAAAAAAAAAAAAAAAAAAAAAAAATGAAAAATCCTTTTCGACCGTCTTGTCTGAAATAAATTTGTAAAATTGGAGATATGAGGGGTGTGTGAAAAAAGAAAAATAAAAAAATTAAAATAAAAGAAAAAAAGAAAATTTCAATAAGTCTTATCGTCATGAATCGGTCGCGTTGGCGTGGCATTGGACGGGTAGAAGGACACTTGGTGTGACGTATCCATAGTACTACTTTACTACAAGCCAAAGTTCCGCCTCTTTCCGGCGCGCACGTACCTCGACGTAGTCATGGCAATATTGATCCGTAGCCGGCGGTCGCGAGTTCGTCGTAGACGCGGGGGGCGTCCAGGGCGCCGAGGAGGTGGCAGAAGCGTTGCTGCAGCAGCGAGGCGGTTTTCGGCGCGCGCTTTTTACGCTTTAATTTAGCCGGGTGGCGGGCAGAGGGACACCACGTGTATTTAAAAAAAAAAATATAAAAATATTACAGGATGCGTTATAAAGAATGAATAATCGCGGATCGCAATTTCCCCTTCCATTATTATATACCCTCAAATCTCATTCACGAAATCGCGTCTTTGAAAATTCTTCATAACTCATATAATTGTAGAATGGAAATCAATTTATCTATAGAATTTAACGAAAAACACTCCATTCACACACATAAGCAAGTTAAGTCTCACAGAGACGAACGAGATAAAAAGAAAGAAAAAAAAAAAAGAAAAAAAGAAAAGAAAAAAAGCACTCTTTATTATTATGCGCGTAAAAGATCGATTCCTCTCTACTTAAATCACCGGATATACACCCACGTGGATCTCGAGGGTGTAGCGTCGCGGCGTCTCTCGTGGCGTCGAGCTTTTCAAGAACCTTTCATTCACATCGTCGGGGCGCACGATGGTCACATGTTAATCGTATATACATATTTATATTATATATGCGACGCAGTATACGTATTAGACAAAATATCGATTCAGCAGCTTCCAGCTTTACTCCATTTCACAGTTTCCGGTTCCCCCCCCCCCCCCCCCCATGACACGCGAATACTCGGGAATATATAAAAAAAAAAAGAATTTCAACTATTTATGCACAGATTTCATCCATTTTTACAAGATGAACATTTCAAAAATGAGACAAAAAATATCCCAAGACAAGAATTATCGCAAATCCGTGTCCCACAGCCTGAAGCTCGAAGGCTAAGCCGAAGGAGGTTGTCGTCTGGTCCATTAAGAGGGCGGACGTGAAAATCTGGTACTAGGGTAGAGAAGAAAATACGGTGTGAATATATAGGAAAAACGAGATGGTGCTTTGAATACGAGTCGGTGGTGGAGCAAATCGAGAAACGAAAAAAAAAAAAAAAAAAAAAGAGAGAGACTAAAAAAAAAATCCAACCCACGGGAGTTGAAAAAAAAAAGGAAAGGTTGTCGTAGGTCGGTGCAGCTGAGTGCAGCGTGAGAAGCCGTTCCGATTGCAAATCCGATTCTGACTGGTTCGCTAACTAGTTTTGTTGGCTATTATAAAGTTTTTGGCTTTGAAACGTAATATTCAACGGGGCGAGTTTTTCCCGCACAATTCTCGACTGCATGCGGACGTCCGACCGAGTGATCGGGGAGGGATTGGCGTGAGCGGAGAGGAGAATCGCGCGACAAGTAAAAAGCTAGATATATTAAGTAGATATAGGTGGAAAGTCTGCTTTAGCCGTTATATTTCTGTCTCGGACTCTAGACGGACGGACTGGACTGCCTTATCCCTCGGCATTGTTGGATGAAAAGCTGCTTTTTCCTCCGCGCACTCCTCCTAATGCACACCCGGCTATATAAGGCATATTAAGGCGCGAGAAAATCTGACGTGAAACTAAAACGGATAAAGAAAGGCGCGGGATGACAACTTTCCCAGGATATAAAACAACCGAAGAACGAATAAAGCGGATTAATAAATCAAAGGATGATCCTACAGGATAATCTTTACTATCCTCCTATCATCACCACCTATTCTATTCTATTCTCTCTTACCTTTTCTACATGGATTTCTCAAGATTTTATAACTTCGCTTTCAAGATATACTTTCTCACTTTTATTAGTCTCCTATGAGAGAGTTTGTTCTTCAAAAAATTTGTATAAGCTTTATATACGATTGTCTATACCCGATGCTTATATAGATCGTCGAATGATTTTCAAAAGAAAAAATAAATAAATAAATAAATACTTGAAACAATTTTTTCATCATTTTCATCAGACAGACATAAATTGATGAAACATGAAACGATTCGAAATTTGATTCCGGCATACACAGAAATAAAGGTTGACTTGATTCAAGATAATTTTCTTGGCTCAAGTTAACCTTGTTTTCTGTGTATCAGCGTTATATGCAGTACTATACATTAGGGTGATTCAAAAAAGACCTAATTTCTCAGATGTTGCTGCTCATACGTGAATATGTTGTTTGTGATTTTTTAAAATTATTCCATTTTTTTTTTTTTTTTAGCTCTATTGGACAATATTTACTACTGCCTCAGTGAAGTTGAAATTTCGAAATTTTGCCATTTTTGGCAATTTCAAAGTTCTCAGATCAAAACGCTCATCTGGTTACCTCGAGATTATCATTCAATGAGCATGTTGGTTCAAGATGAGACTCGTACGATAATATTTAATACTGTCTCGGAGACATTGGAGTTTTTTTCAATATTTTGCGTTTTTTCGGAGATTCGATCGCCAGGTGCTGCTCATGAGACAGTTTCATCTTACCAATATAAGGAAGAAATCCAAGCAGTTTGCAGTCTGCGGGACCATTTTTACTACTGCCTCATTGAGGGCGACTTTCCTTCAAGTAAAATTAGCAACATGAGGCAGTAGTAAAAATGGTCCCACAGACTGCAAACTTCGTGTACTTCTTCCTTAAAATGGTAAGAAAAGACTGTCTCATGAGCAACACCTGGCGATCCAATATCTAAGAAAACCCCTAAATAGTGAAAAAACTTCAATGTCTCTGAAGCAGTACTAAATATTATCGTACGAGTCTCATCTTGAACCAACATCCTCATTGAATGAGAACCTAGAGGTAGCCAGATGAGGACTTTGATCTGAGAACTTTGAAATTGCCAAAAATGGCAAAATTTCGAAATTTGTCCTATAGAGCTCAAAAAAATGGAATAATTTTTCAAAATCACAAACAACATATTCACGAATGAGCAGCAACATCTGAGAAATTAGATCTTTTTTGAACCACCCTACTATACATATATGAAAATCCGATGTGTTAAATCTAGGAAAAGATAATATATGCGTATAGAAGCCGTTTAGTAACCCTGCGGATAATGTTGAACGGTAGTAAAACGAGGAGACAAGAGACGTCAAAGCCGCTGGTAAACCCGACAGCCGCAAACAACGATAGTAACGGACTGGAGAGCCGTATTATCGATGCGCGTATCCGGGAAATGCACACTCCACGACACGCTCAGATATATGTATATACTATCTATGCAAAGGCGTGTAAGTGTATAGCCGTGTATATATATCCGTGTATGTATTATATCCGTGTATAACCGCTAGCCCGCGTCTTCCATTCTCTCCATAAATCTCGTAGCTCTGCTTCTATACTCGCCGTGCCGCTTACCTGAGGGGAGAATATTCACAGGGTTGTTTATTAGCGAGGCTAGTATCGCCCGAAGGTTCCGCGAAAACCAGACTTCTGACTTACGGTTTACGAGGGTTCAAACCTTGGGGATAGACCAGCGAACCATGAACCAGCCACCGTGACGCCCAGCAAGAAATAGCCCTCCACCCTCACGTATGAAATAAACCATATCGTCTGAAATCGGGGCGAAAATTTCAACCATCGTTTTTTGATTCATTCATTTTCATTTTCTGGCTGTTTTTTTTTTTTTTTTTTTTTCTAATTTCTTTAATTATTTTATCGTAATTTTATAACAGAATAAGAACGAAAAAAAAAAAAAAAAACAGTGGATGATGATTAGAATTATTAAATGATTGATTTTATATTTTTTTTATACCGACTAAATACCACGGTGACAAAAATTACAGACGGGGCCACTAGGCCGCGAGAAAGTAATTTGAAGTCAGTGGCTCGTCGAGAGTTGGTACACAGCGTCAATGAGCGAGAATGGAATAAAGAAGTAGGAGGTGCGGTGGATGAGTGAGGGGTGAAAGGTGAAAGGTGAAAGGTGAAAGGTAGAGGTAGAGGGTAGAAGGGTAGTGGGACTATAGAGGGACGAGGAGAGGAAAAGAGTTTTTCTTTTATATTTCACGCGCTCGAGTAAATCCGTATCCACTTCGTGGATAGAGTTCAGGAAACAGAGAGAAAAATAGAAAGAGAAGAGGCAAGAGGCAAGAGGTAAGGAGGTGAATTGGATGGAGTGAGAAGACGAGAGAATTTCAAGAAACTGCGACATTCACCTATACCTACACGCCTGCATAGATATATATATATATAGGTATATACCGTATATAGACTTATATATATATACTGACGCAGCAAGCTTGAAACTCGAAACTTGAAACTCCGGAAACGGGAGCAGGAACGGAAAACTACTTACCTAGACCTACTACGCTACTACCACTCACTGTGTATACCAAAAGGCAAGACCCACACCCGAACGTTCGAAATTCAAACGCGTAGTACCACGTGGAAATCCACCGCGCTGTTTCCCCGCTTCTCTCTTCTTCCTCTCGCACTCTACTATAGTAGTAATACTAATAGTAATAGTGATAGCAATAGTAGTAGTAGTAGAAGTAGTAGAACTAGTGTATGGTAGTATCAAGCGTATCCCTTCCTATCCTATCCTATCCTATCCTACCCTACCCTATCGTCGTATCATGTCGTGTCTGCCTGGTAGGAGAACCGCAGGCGCCGTAGCGATTGCCGTAATGATAATTGCGCTCAGTGGCATAAGGGTCACGTGGTTGAATAAAAAATAAGGGATTTGAGGGAAAATAGAGAACCTACGTGGTGCACCACACTACCATCACCACTGGGTTTAGTACCTTCATGCCTGGGTAATATTTACAGATTTTATCATCTAGGTACGTTTACCGGAATTGAAATGCATTATTTGTATATTATGCTGATGAACACACCACGTGTGTTCGTGTTCAATAGTATGATATATTATACATATTATAGTTGAAGGAGTTGGATCTTCGACACGTTTTACGATAATCGTCAAAACAAATACACAGAAAAAAGGTCAGGAAAATTATTCTTGATTAAAGATAATTTTGCTGTCCAAAAATGAAGACCGAAATTTTCTCGGATCAAATCAAAAATTTTTCTCGAACCAAGAAAATTTTCCAAATTTTCTTGGTTCGAGAAAAATTTTTGATTTGATCCGAGAAAATTTCGGTCTTCATTTTTGGACCGCAAAATTATCTTTAATCAAGTCAACATTTCTTTCTGTGTACGTCAATAGATTTTTGCTTCCATGGACTAATTATTATTTTTCTCTTGATCTTCAAATTTTCGATGAAAATGTTGACAATTTTTTTTATTCCTATTAATCTAAACATCAAATTTTAGTATTTTACTAATATACCTAAACCTACCTTTTGACGATAGACAATTTATTATCGCTTCAAGTACACGCGCATATCGCCCTATATAATATGTATATAATTCGATCTCTGATTAATCAAGATAAGTATTATCGATGAATATAATCAGGAAGAAAAACAAAAAAAAAAAAAAAAAAAATCATTAATAATCGTCAAAAGAAATAAGTGAAAAAAATATGTTATAGACTATATAATTTTCGACTACACATTATTCTCATTAATTAATAAATAATTTAATATTTTGCTAATTTGTTCTAATAGTTATAAGGCTATGAAGCGCGTAGAGAATACGATACTGATTATTATAATATAAACTAATCACGTAATCGAGTCTAGACGAACGGTTAATTAAGATATTATGTCGGTATACAGATACAGCGGGTGAATGTTTTTTTTTTTTTTTTTTTTTTTTTTTTCTTTCTTTCCTTTTTTTGCAATAAGGTGATCCGCAAAACGAGTTGATCAATTCAAGTTCCTTACAAGGCTATGTCTTGTCGAAAAATTTCTCATCGTTGAAACGCTACGGTTTTTAATGAAAGCAAGTAAGGTAGGTAGGTAGGTAGGTAGGTATATACAAGAAACCCGCGTGTTTCGGTTCGTGTAGTTTTGCCCTGGAGTCAGTCTTCCAGGCCACGTTGCGGTGAGACGCACCATATTTTATCTCATCCTTTTATTTATTCTTTTTTCTTCTTCTTTTTCTTCTTTTATTTTATTTTACGTTATTTTTGGTACGATATAAGTCGACCGGTTTTTTTTTCGCCGATTCTTTACTACCGTATCGGGTATGTACCTACTTATATTTTTCCAATGTTCGCGAGGCTTGTTCGTTCGGATAAAGACACTCGGTCGAGAATATTGAGTATATATACAGAATGAAAAAGAAGACGGCAAAAAAAAAAAAAAAAAAAAAGTATTCGCGAAAAATAAATTGTAAGTATATCGGAAAACGTTGATCATATATACTTCTAAATAATTGATTGAAAAATTGGCTTTTCGCGACTGTATGTACCTATATAGGTGATATACCGCATCTTCGCAATGCTGTTTGACGTTAACAAATTATGCTAATATAATACGGGTCAAAATTGTCCGAGTCAACAACGATTTCCAGAGGTTTAGCGTCAGCTGATCGTGATCCGTTCCATATTTGGTTCGTCTGGGGCGAGTTCGCAACCTACGCATTTCGTGCCCCCCCACCCCCCCTGGGGTCCGAGTGGTAAACCTCTATCGTGGGCTGTGAGACTTACGACTTACGACGTTTCGTCTGACGATCAACTACCACTGAATAATTGACATGCGAGTATTTAGGGGACATAAATCGGCGGGAGATAACCAGCCGGTATATAAGATTTATCAGAATCCATAAATAACGTTATTATTATTATTATTATTATTATTAAATTATTAAAGTGAGAAGACTGCAGTTGATGATCAATGAATATATACATATTGGTATAAAGTTTATACCTTGAAGAAAAATGAAAAGAAAATAAATGAGAAGATAGGTAATAATAATAAGCCGAATAGTTGTTCGTTTAATCGTTCGGAGAACGTGATATGGCTATGTTGAAAAGTGCAGAGTGGTTCGTGGCCACAGACGCGCAAACAAAACTCCCACGAAGTCCCCTTCGCGTCGGCGGGAACAGCCGTGGTTGAATGAGAAATGAAAAAAAAATAAAAAAATAAAATAAAAAGAAAAGAGGAAAAAAAAAAAAAAAGAAAGAAAAAATAAAAAATAAGAGTCCCATGGAAATGCGAGGCGTAGTAAATCGTATAGTAGTCAGCTGACACGCACACGCAAACGACGCATCGGCTTAGTGCCCCGCCTCGCACTCGCACTCGCAATATCTTTCTCTTTCTTTTTCTCTTTCTCTCTCTCTCTCTTTTTTTTCCCGCTCCTTCTCTCTCGCCCTCGCATTTATACGTATATATATATATATATATATATATGTATATGTGTGTATGTATAGGCATGCATGGAACTACGAGAGTTGCTGCTGCTGCTGCTGCCGTTGCCGTTGCCGTTGCTGTTGCTGCACACCCACGGAAACTGCACTCATTCATAAAAGTGGCCAGAGTTGTACCAGGAGCGCCTTAACGTCGAACGTTCGCTCGCTGGCTGGCTGGCTGGCTGGCTGGCTTGCTGGCTTGGTTTGTTGGTTGGTTGTTCGGTTGCTCGGTTGCTTGCTCGCCCGCCGGCAATTTGCAAACCCAGACATTACTGCAGCAGTACTACTCGGTGTGCGTCGCCCATTGTCATATAGGAGGTATTGCACCCGCTCGTTCATATGTCGCGACACGATACCTCTATATAACTACACGTATGTATGTATGTATGTATGTATGTATACCGATAAAAATTTCCTGGCCAACGACATACTCGGCACGAAACTTTTTTTTTTTTTTTTTTTTTCTTTTGTTTTGTTTTGTTCTATCCGTTTTTAAATACTGTAAATACTTAAATAAGGGAAAATTCAAAATTACGTCATTTTATCATGACTTGAATTAATTATCGTTCATTATTATTATTATTCTTGAAACAAAAGAACAAAAAAATCAAATTTTTTTTTTTTTTTTGTTTCAAAAAATTTGAATCAATCGACTTTTTATTTTTTTTATTTTGTTTCAACACATTTACCAAAATTTGTAAAAATTATTACTATATTATTCTTGAAATAAAATAAATTCAAAAACCTCTGCTAGTATAATTTTGTGAGTAAATTTTCGTTAAATTTTCTAACAAGCATCTATATCTATATATAAGTAGTCGGAAGAACCGAGAAAGAACGAGACATTACGTTTCGTTAGGTGACGTGACGTGAGGTGACGTGACGTGACGTTTGGTAACCCCTACGTCAAGTAGAAGATGAATAAAAAGCCAAGCGGTTAGTCGTCGCGGGGCAACGGAACATTTGAACGTCGTAAGATGGACGGCTTTTGTTTTTTGTTTCCTCTATCTTCCGAAGACGTAGTGGTGTTGTCTTGGGTATACGAAGAGAAGAGAAGAGAAGAGAAGAGACAAGACAAGCGGTAACAGTGGCTCGTACACGATGCGAACTGGAATGCCATTTGCCAAAAGATGTCGTGCGTTTAAAAAAGTAAACGCCGTTAACGACCTACATCGCTTTAACACCCGGATGCCTTAAGAATTCCAAAAGACTCTTTTTCCCTCTATATATACAAGTACCTATAGTATAACAAATTCCCGGGGGATTCCCCCGTCTCTTATTTCACGCTCGCGTGATCAAAGTGGAAACAAATAAAGTCATTAATTATATAATTGAAAAGAAAAAAAACTCTTTCATTCCATATTTATTACCTTATAAGGGATGCTCTAGATTGAGCACATCATACTTTAGGGGTAGATTACCCGTGAAGACATTAATTCAATACTAAATTTCCAATTAGTTTTCAAGCTACGAAAGTAATCTTAGTTGACCAATCGCAAAGCTTATAAGACACATAGCCATAGGGTACCTACTGTTCAACTTACAATCATGGTCAGCCTTATCTACGTCACCTATATATCAGTTTTATTTTAGTCTTAAAATTTCACGAGGTGTAGGTATCTATCCTCAAAATAATCACCCTATATCGGTCAGTTGAAGCACGATCTGGGTTTTTGATTCAGTACACAGAAAAAAAAGGTTAACTTGATTCAAGATAATTTTGCGGTACAAAAACGAAGACCGAAATTTTCTCGGACCAAATCAAAATTTTTCTCGACAATTGGGACAATTTTCTTGGTTCGAGAAAAATTTTGATTTGATCCGAGAAAATTTCGGTCTTCGTTTTTGTACCGCAAAATTATCTTGAATCAAGTTAACCTTTTTTTATTTCTATGTATGTACCTATACTGAATAATCATTTCCCTCGTCGCATTCAACCAGGTAGGCAGGTAGGTAATAATAAGCGTCATTATGGAAATGACATAGATCTAATGTTGATTGAAGAAGATGTACCTATATATCGCGTCACTAATGCCATAAGGTCGTAAGTGCCGAAACAAAAAAAAAAAAAAAAAATTCGTGTTTTTGGTGGCAAAATTTTTTTCGTGCCATATAACATCGTTTGGGCATATCCGCAAAAAAAAATAATTTTTTGGCGTTTACGACCTTATGGCATTAGACACGCGATATAATATGGTTTATATCTTCTCGTCTTATATCTAGGTATACCTTTACCTTAACCAGCTAAACAATAAAATTTTCTCATCGCTTATACATATATATATATATATATATATATATATATATATATATTGTATCCTAGTATTAATTATTTACCTTTGTTTCCAGATCACAATCGCGGGTATGTATATCGATTCGATTTAAGGACTTTTATTACTACCGACTAAACTTCACTTTATACTTCACTTCAATTTTACTTTTCTAATAAAAATGAAAAAAATTAAAGAAAAGAAAATAATTCTACGTAACGCAGATTGGATCTTTGGAACCTCGACTCGAACATATTACGTATGTATTTGAACCCGTGGAAGCGGAGATCGTGTGGATAATAAAAGCAGGAAAATTCAATTCCGGCATATTTCTCATGATATATTTTTTTTTTTTTTTTCTTCTCGTCAGAATGTAAACTGGCGAAAAAAAAAGGGTTAAAACAATGATTTCAAGATTCCGAGAGCGAATATTTTGCGAACTATTATTATTATTATTATTATTATTATTATTATTATTATTATTATTATTATTATTATTATTATTATTATTAATATTATCTCGTGAATATTTCATACTGCAGAATTATGTGTTTTTGTTTAATGAAATATACGTAGGTATACCTAGCTATTACCGATCGGTAAGAAACATCGATAAACTATACGTTTAATATCCCCGCAGTACAGCGAAATCCGTATACCTATATATATAAACCGAATTTGTTTAACCCATAATTAGGAGGCTAGAGCTTCGATGATCGATATGGAATAAATTATACCTCTACATATCCTGATGTATAATACAAAAATCCCTAAAAACACAAAAAAGTGAAAGAATATTAGTCGTAATATTATCGTTAAGACCTCATGCAAAGTTGCAGCGGTAAGTCCGACCGCATATACAGATAAATTGAACGAAAATCAGATCTCTATAAACCATTCATGAATATGTATAGCCTCATCATAGACACGAAGTAATTTTCAGCTCTTGCTATAAAATTGAGTCAAGTATAAAAATTTGCGAAAAAAAAAAAAAAAAAAAATGAAAAGAAACATGTAAAGAAAAAGAAAAGAAGGAAATATATATACGCTAGCTTCGCGGGGGGTCCTAGAAATCGTCAGACATTAGACCTTAGACCTTAGAACGCAGACTGCAGACCATAGACTTTAAAGTATGCCGTTGACCTCTCCTCCCGGAAAGGCTGGCTTGCGGAAATTCCTCTTGACATATTTGCTAGTGAAGAAGGGTCACTACTCGTATAGTCCGCCGAAGAACCGACGTTAGCTATAAAGCGAGTTATGTATAGACCGGATATCACGCTTACTAAGAGATTCGGAGGCTAATTTAGTGAAAATTTGAATCTCAAATTTGGACAAAATGAGGCAACTGAAAGATGTGAAAATATTTTGGACTCAAATTGTAGATAATTTGATTAGAAAAGGTTGCTTGTGTCAAGGAAACTATAAGGAATGTACATTTACGAATTCCTAAAAGCAAAAAAAAAAAAAAAAAGTCGATATTTTAGATCGAGGAAAGTTGAGAAAAATAATTGGGATACTGTGTTAGAAAATGAAAATTCGATTTCCGGTGTCACCCTAATTTCCCTACTGACACGCAATCCACAGCAGACTCATGTAGATCGTTAGGTGGAAAGAGGTTGATTCTTGAACCCGAAATAGGCGTGTTAAGTACATTATAATCGTACACACCACATAACTGAAATAGAAATACGCTCACTGTCTGGCTATGTGCATGGCAGGCGCGTCTACACCCCACATATCCCGCAAATATAACCGCACGGGTTTTACACACCGCAAAACGCATATATATATATATATCAAGCTGCGTCGTGGCATCAATATAATTTCCGCACATTGCAAACTGAGATTTCAGAATACTAGAAATAAGAAAAGAAGAAAAAGAGATACCCTTGATAAACTTTTCTTCCAGAAACTAGTCAGATTATTACGAAGTCAAACAGAGGAAAAAAGAAATTCGAAAAAAATTAAATAAAAACGACAAAAAAAAATTAGAGAGATAACAATTTGATCTCTTTTAGCCGCAATTTGTTTTTTTTTTTTTTTTTTTGTATAATTGAATATTCGAATAAGTCTCGTTTAGAGTTTTAACCGCGTATATAACTTGAGGTGGAAGAATCCATGGCTGGCCTTTTGAGTTGAAGAATACTACGCAATTACCTCATATCATCGTGGTATACATGAATCTAAGCCTGACATTTAGTTAGCCATTAGTCAAGAAGTACGCCTGAAGCGAAAAAAAAAAAAAAAAAAAAAAAAAAAAAAACGACTCTTTCCAAGCGAGGAACAAAGAATTGTATAAAAATGTAGAATTAATTTAAATATAATATAAGAAGTTGTTGGGGAGAAGAGCGTGCGGAGCTGTGTGTAAACCCGAGAAATTTTTATTCAATACACGGAGAAAAATTTATAGTAAATTTTCTCATACTCATATAGTAGTTGTGTCATATACTTCCAATATAACGATCGTTCCGATACATTATACTTAATGTTCCATGAATGTGAGAAAGACATTCCTATATTCATGGTGACATTTGGTATAAAGTATAGGAACAATCGTCATATTGAAAGTATATGACACAACTACTATATGAGTATGAGAAAATTTACTATAAATTTTTCTCCGTGTACTCGAAGGAAAATTTTGCGGTCCAAAAATGAAGACCGAAATTTTCTCGGATCAAATCAAAATTTTATCTCGAGCCAAGAAAATTTGTCCAAATTTTCTTGGTTCGAGAAAAATTTTGATTTGATCCGAGAAAATTTCGGTCTTCATTTTTGAACCGCAAAATTATCTTGAATCAAGACTAATTTTCTTGGCTCAAGTTAACCTTTTTTTCTGTATACAAACCACGAGGGAAAATGGCAAATTATATAAGAAATAATACATAGGGAAGTACATAATTCATAAATGCTACGACCTGATCGGAATTAGTATACCTGCTAACGAGTTCAATCGACCTGAAATTATCCGCCAATGTTACTAATACACGCGTTGTTATAGTTTGGGAAAAAAAAAAAAAAATAAAAAATGAAAAAAATAAAAAAAATAAAAAAAATTTGGTGCAAAAGTGCATAAATATAAAAGTTCGAGAGAAAATATTGAAGATAATGATTTATAGATGGATATTTTGTAATATATCGCGTCACTAATGCCATAAGGTCGTAAGCGCGAAAAAATAATTATTTTTGCGGATATGCCCAAACGATGTTATATCGCATGAAAAAGATTTTGCCACAAAAATAAAAAAAAATAAAAATTTTTTTTGGCGCTTACGACCTTATGGCATTAGTGACGCGATATAGTGTGCCACGTGTTACACCGGAACTGTATCAGATTGTGTTGGCTTAGCCGGAAGTTATAAGACCGACGTAATTTCAATACTGGGTCAAAAGTAGCGGGGTTTATTATTTTTCGCGGTTTAAAATATTCGGCAAATAAAAGGAACCAATCGAATGGCGAGGGACGTACGTACGTACGTACACACAGACGGACGAACGAACGAACGAACGAACGGACGGACGGACGGACAGTCCGCACGTGCGAATCCATTAGCCTTGTCCCAGTCTTCGGTTTGGTATATGACCTTCGAAATCGGTCGCGGCCTAATTCTGCGCAACAGAACTTCGCGAGGAAAGCTATAAGGGTACATTCACACCGTATCGCATCTCGGCTGGACGCGCATATTTATGTAAGAGAGACCCCATACCTCCTCGATCCTTTCTTCTCTCTCTTACTTATAGTACCTCGGTGTTGAGTTTAGAGTTTCAGTATCACGTTTCTAAATTTAATAATATTATACGTAATGCATGTATATAAGGTATAGGTGTGTCTATATAGGTGAATTTAACGCAATACGTACACCAACAGTAATAATTGTAAAACAAAACGAAACAAAAACGAAAAAAAAAAATTAAAAAAAAAAATGAGAAAAACAAATAAAATTTTGGCCGAACAAATTTCTGTGTGCAAATATAACAAAAATTTGCATCTGTGAACATAAATTTTTATTGACGTAAACATTTTCATGAAAAGAGAAGAAGAAACAAAAAAAAAAAAAAAAAAAAAAATAACCGGGAACAAATTGAATTTTACAACCGCTAAACTTTGAAGATTTGTGATAATATGTAAATTTTATAGTTTTACGATACCCCTGACTTATCTTAGTGTATTTCAAACAATTTTTTAACCATATTACATACTTCTGTTTCGGGAATTCCCTCTTTCTTTTTTTTTTTTTTCTTTACTTTTCTTTTTTTCTATACTTAAGACGGGGGGGAGGAAACTGAATCTGCACATTCTTTATATAAAATACCTTTATGCATATTGTACAAGTAACAGTTCGAATCATCTGTCTCGAAGAACGTATAGCTATTAAGGTCTGAAAGTGAAACAAGTCAATTAGTTAATCCTAGAGAATCGCGGGGCGCGGGCCTATCAAAACGCTATTAAACACGAAAGTGGATGAGACCCGTTTCGTTGAGAGTTATTAAGGTTTATACTCTCACCTTTTTTTGTATACACACATACATATACATATATATATACTTACCTTAGGTATACACCCACCTATAACATCAGGGAGAAACTATATATATATATATTCAATTTATATCTATATATCTACTACGTATCGTAGGTATATATTCGACACACATTCAAATAGCGAACATTTACTTACTCGGAAGGCATTTAGCTCGACGCACAAAGCTTTGTGTTACCGACTCTAGCCGCAGTAGTTATGGCTTTAGGGTTTACGGTTCAGGATTTAGTTTTAGGTTTAGGTTTAGGTTTAGGTTTAGGTTTAGGTTTAGGTTTTGGTTCAGGATTAGATTTAGGTTTAGGTGTGTAGGTATATCAAAATCTACTTGCCACACCTCGCGTGAGTAGCGAAACCGAAACTAAAACGTAAGCCGTAAGGAACTCTAAAAGTTTGGGAAAAAAAAACTTGCTCCAACTTTTACGTTAGCAATATATATTAAGTATATGCATCTCATTCGAATTAGATATAATATGTGAGTAAAAACTGGAGAGAAAAAAAAAAAAAAAAAAAAAAAAAAGGGAAATTTTTCAAATTAGATCGATTCGAAAATTTATTGAGTAGACTTTTAGGTATCACATGAGGTAAATAATAAAAGTGAAGAATGTATGGCTGAGTGATGGGCCTGATTAAAGTGGGCAACCCGGAAACGAGAGATTTTTACCTCGTATCAAAAGGGGAGCGGCAGAAAAGTATAGGTAACGCGTAATCTCCGCGTCTGCTGACCCCGTGGGTGAAACGAATCGTGACAGAAGGGCTTCAGAGAGAATTTCTAAACATGAAAAGGAGCTACGAACCCTACGCGTAGTAAACACGTGGATTTTAACGTTATACTAGTTTTTGTTTAAATAAATGATTTCTCTCGTGAAATTATATGATAGCAATTTATGCGATGTATTGAGATGAATAGAAATGAAGAAATTATATTAATAAGAGATTTGAGAGTCTGTAAAACAGAATAAAATTATAGCCTTTTGTCAGTCCATTTCTATATATAAATTATCATATATATTAATTTCGAGACATCTTGAAGAAATTTTAACTTTTATAATCTTCAATTCAAATGTGAACCGCAATATGTGAATGATTCAGTCGGTTCCAACTAACCGATCTATAAAGACGACAGTACCTAGTACTATTAATGAAATACTATGAGAAATGAGTAAAGAAAATATATTTGAATGAAGTGTATTATACACCTGGATGATAATTCGTAATATTTTAAAAAGATAAGCTGCATATATTTGTAGTAAATATTCGTAGGTAGTAGTAGTACCTATGGTATAATATAAAGTACATTACCAAACGTTGGTTATTAAGTATATTACCGAAAAAGGTGTAGAGGCTAGCTATCTCTCTCAAGAATTTTTTTTTTTTTTTTATTACGAGGAGTTAATTAACCGAAATTGAACCTGTTCTCCTCCTCTCTTCCTTCCTTTCCTCTTATCGGATCCTCATACAGCGTCTTGTAATTCGTAATTCGTAATTCGTAATTCGTAATTCGTATGTAGAGATTAATGAGATAATTTAGTAAAAAAAAAAAAAAAAAAAAAAAGAGACGAGAATAAAAACGAGAGTTTTTTTTTCGTCGGCTTGACGAGCTGAGAGAAAAATAACAGCAAGAGTGCAAAAATAATAGAGATCAACGTGTAAGAGTGAGAAAGAAACAAGGTGGAAACTTCTTCCAAGTAAGAAATATACCTACCTACTACCTTTTTTTTTTTTTTACATATATTTTTATTTATTTTTTTTTTTTTTTTCTCTTTAAAGTTTTTTTTTTTTTCCACCACCAACGCTTTGGCAATCGCCTCGCGGTAACTGCGTCCTACCTATATATATATATATATATATGAAATTGGCAAAGAAAAAAGGTGTGCAAACTTTTTACAATCTTTTATTCGCGAATTAATAGACCTTGCGTTAGATTTCATTGAGTCATTGAATGACTGAAACCTCAAGATCAAAATTCAGACGGAATTAGAACGCGCGTGGGATACAGTTGGTTATAATATAGTTTCAAACAATTTATTGATTGAATGTTAATGAAATTTTTATATGAAATTTTGTGCAGTATTGAACGACTGCATAAGTTGCTACACAGAAAGAAAGGGTAACTTGATTCAAGAAAATTTTGCGGTCCAAAAATGGAGACCGAAATTTTCTCGGATCAAATCAAAAATTTTCTCGAACCAAGAAAATTGGCACAATTTTCTTGGTTCGAGAAAATTTTTGATTTGATCCGAGAAAATTTCGGTCTCCATTTTTGGACCGTAAAATTTTCTTGAATCAAGTTACCCTTTCTTTCTGTGTATATCTTTTTTCGGGCATCGTTGCAAGTACAACATTTAGTGCAGAATTTCATTAATCCTTGTTTCTGATCGTTATATATATATATATATATATATTTATACTACCTATATACCAAAGTCGTCAGATATATAAGTAATTAAATTGAAACTAATTATTATACGAGTTAGCGAAACATCGGCAATGAAATCTGAACAAGCAAAAAAACAGAAACCGTATAAAAATAAGATCTCCGTATCATAATACATATTATAGTCCCGAGTTAATTAATTGATTAACTAATTAGATAATAAATTAAAACAACGTTGGTAATTCTTTTACTTTTTTTTTTTTTTTTTTTTTTATTTGTTTAATAAAAGATTGTTTTATCTATATACGCGTCTAACGAGACAAATTTTCATTGTCAAAAAGCACATTTTATCGCGCGCGGTGAAATATGATGGCGAAAAAAAAAAAAAAAAAATGAGAAATTATATAGATCGAATAACGTATAAAAGCTTAAGAAAATAAAGTTCAACGGTTTGCGGTCTATGAGATTTAATCTAGTTGATGTAAGGACTGCAAGTATCTACTTGGTTTACCTTTAGGGTAAAGCATGAAAAATGTAAGTAGAATCAAGAATCAAGAGAGAGTAATGGTGTTAGTTTGGTAGATGTCAGCGACGATTTCATTAAGGTTTGCAGTCACACGGTAGAAACTAGAATCTCGTAGTATACGGGTGCTTCGCGTAGTACTCTAGCTTCTGTTACGACAATTACGTACTACGAGTTAAATTTATGCAATAGTAGCTCGAGTGAAAGATACGAACAACTCGCAAGCTACAAACAAGGGTTTGTTATAGATTTTTTAATTTACCAAAAATGGTGAAATTTTCCTCGTCCCAATTTACCCTATAGAAAAATATCTCACAACGATTATCATAATCGTTTATATGTCATTTCATTCTTTTTTATATAATTATATATTTCAATTTTTTATTTTTTTCTTCTTTTTTTTTTTTTTCTTTTCTTTTTTTGCAGTTAACGACTCGTTTTCCGCCACCTAATTATTATAGCCAACGTTTATGCAACAAGAAAAAAAAAAAAAAAAAAAAAAAAAAAAAAAATGACATAAATTAGAACAAAAAAAAATTGAACAATTATTTTGTTCATCGCACATTAAACTCGAGAGAAGTTTTATACTTTTACTATAAATTTACACGCGGTTGGTCATCAAAGTTACGCGGGATAAGCATGCTTACGTTCTTGGGTATCTTCGATCTACGATCTACACTTTAACGACGTTATAAACCGACGTTAATTGCAATTAATTGTAACATCCAATTAGCCCTTGCTGTTCGAGGTTCAGAGCCATAGTCGGTGAATAAATACAGTGGTACTCAAATTGCTTTTTTTTTTTTTTTTTTTTCGTCTCTCTCACTTTCTCTCTCAAGAAAATTTCGAGGCATTCGAAAACTGCATCAAGACATAATGGAGCATTTTTTTTTTACGAAAAAAAAAAAAATTTCCGCATTAATGCATCCACAGACGGTTTGTTAATTGAAACGAATCTCACCGACAAAGTAACTGGAGATTATGCTTTCGCTTTTTTTTTTTTTTTTTATTTTGAAGGAAGAAAAAAAAGTAATAAGTAAAAAAAAAAAAAAAAAAAAAAAGGTTAACGCCGGTTAACTTTCGCACTATAAAATAGCTTTATAATATTCTTTAGCTATAATTACAGAGCTCGGACCGCATCTGTCCGTCAAAATTCTATACGTATATTGCCCACGTGACAGCTGCGACGTCTACAGTGTCCGAAGTGAAGTGTGAGCCAACCTATCCATACGTACTACTATAATAACCACGTGCAAAATAGCGCAAAAAAAAAAAAACAAAGAGAAAATATCATTTTCACCAGCACTAGGTGTCAGAGTGTAGCCAGAGAACACAATAGAAAGAAAACGACAATTTTATATAGGTAGGAATTATAAGCGAGCGCTTTATACTACGCGGTTGCGAAACGACCTTGTCGAATTAGCATAAATTCGCAATAAACTCAGCCGCCTAATTATACGGTGGGATCAATAATTCGTACGTCACACTTGAGTTTCTTCAAACTCGCGTATCGTCATATTTGGGTTATAATGGAAGCTACCGGGGAAAAGTGAAGATCCAGCTGAGAAATTGATGATGAAACAATTTTTCGAACAAAAGAAAAGAAGAAGAAGAAAAAAAAAAAAGGATCTTTCAGAAAATTATTATTTGTTTTCGTCAAATTTCAGATCGCGGTCTCACCTAATATTTACTATAGCTATACGAGTGAAGAATGAATCTAGACTAAAGCCTAATGCCTTGGGGGGGGGCTGGATCGACCTATACGCCTTAACCGGAACAAACAAAATTTAACAACAGGCATAGTGAGAAGAAAGGATCGAGTTAAACGGGCATAGGGAGTCATTTAAAAGACATTAAAGAAATTCCATTAGGAGTCAAAGACACGCGGGACCAGACGCCCACGGCGTCTTTAGTATAGTTCTCGTTCTGTATTATCGTCTTACACTTCTCACGATCAGTCAAGTTTCACATAATATGCGAGGTGAAGTTAAAATCCGCGAAAATAATTCAACGAAAGATCGTATTTGTTGCAAAAATTAGTACCAAAAAAAACCGACGAACGTCACTTTTTACTCCCACGATATTTCGAAGGATATAGAAGAGATTTTAATCCAAGAATTTGGTTTTGTCGCAGTTTTGCGGTTTTCAAAATCAGAAATTAACAATCAGAATTTAACAAAACTCTAAGCCGCAGAGATTATTTCAGATTTCGATTCGTAGTCTGGTATAGGTAATGAGAATCTGAAAAATGAATGTAATTCTCTTGTCAAACTATACTTCTTCGCCGCGCATATACGATGTATAGTACCTAAATCGTTTTTTTTTTTATCGCTAGTTATTAACTCCACGATTTGAGCCGGTTATTATTACCTTATAGATCGTATAGTTACAGCTACGCTGCTGCACAGGGTAATCCGGATTTATTGAATTCCATAATGGTGAATTTTTTCTAGACTAGAGATTAACTAAAGTTCGATAGATGTACACAGAAAAAAAGGTTAACTTGAGCCAAGAAAATTATTCTTGATTCAAGATAATTTTCGCGGTCCAAAAATGAAGACCGAAATTTTCTCGTATCATATCAAAAATTTCGGTCTTCATTTTTGGACCGCGAAAATTATCTTGAATCAAGAATAATTTTCTTGATTGGATTTGGAAAAATTTTCCAAATTTTCTTGGTTCGAGAAAAATTTTTGATATGATACGAGAAAATTTCGGTCTTCATTTTTGGACCGCGAAAATTATCTTGAATCAAGAATAATTTTCTTGATTGGATTTGGAAAAATTTTCCAAATTTTCTTGGTTCGAGAAAAATTTTTGATATGATACGAGAAAATTTCGGTCTTCATTTTTGGACCGCAAAATTTCTTTCTTTCTGTGTATACATATTTTGTATCATATATGTAACTATAATTCGTTGTAGACTTTCACACAGCCTAAAATCACGATAAATGTAATAAAAATAAAAAATGAAAACGTTTAAAATTTGAATACTATAAACGACGAGCTACGGTAGTTACTGTAAATACCTACAGAAATACCTCTATTCGGTTAATATATATATATATATGTATATATATATATACCTATGGATATAGAGTAGCTGCTGTGGGATACACCGGTTAGATAGGTACTGCAGTATGTAGACTGAGTTTAACGCAATTTATAACGGCCACTTACTCCACAATCTAGCCAATTATACTATCCTGCCTATATCTTTGTACTTAGAAGAGAGGCTATCAAGGTAGTATCAGGCGACATAAACTGATGACTTTTTAGTATCTAAAAATAGGTTTTAAGAAATAGATAAACGTTGTAGTTTATAATATAATTTTCTTGCAAAACTAGCTACAGAGAGATCATTATTGATTTAGAAAAATAAAACAAAAAAGAATAGGGAATAACTTGAAAGTGTGTAATTTTCTATATTATACCTATACTATAATAGTAATAATAAAATATTGGCTCGCGCGCGGAGATTTTATATCTGCGGTAAAATATCGGTTACAGTAACACGGTGGCTCTGAGTCTAACACCCATATCTACATACCTACATAGATTATATTGGTTCGATATTATCGCTTGTCGATATATAAAAATGGATCAATTTTTACATCGCCTTAATTCGCGGAGGTTGATTGTTGTTTGTTCACTATAACCACCACCACCACCACCACCACCATACCACTTGATGCAAACACGACGACTACACGAGTATCAATTTACATCTTGTCCAGTAAGCCATAAGAGTACCTTATACCTTACCTTGTCTTACCTATATCTACTTATACCTACAGCTAAGACACTCGAACATATATTACCTCAAAGTTAGAAAGTCGATCGGCAACTGACTGCGAGGCTGACACCAATCGACTTATTAATTTTGACTAATTTTTTTCAACGCCCTCACGATTGTTAGACCAAAATTTTACCGATGTACATTGTACATATACATTTCAAACACCAAGTTTCATTATAACACAAGAGACAAAATCTATTGATTCGATTTTAATCGTAATTTTTGCTTTTTTTTTTTAAGGATTTTCAGATGATGCATCGAACCAGAAAATGATGCTATACACTCAGAAAAATGTCTTGTTGACACAACCAAAATTTCGGTTATTATATGCACAATCACATTTTTTTTGTTCAGTCAACCAAAAATTTTGTTAGAATAGCCAAAATTTTGGTTGTCCCAACAAAATTTTTGGTTGACTGAACAAAAAATTTGATTGACTGAACAAAAAAAAATGTGATTGTGCATATAATAACCCAAATTTTGGTTGTTATTTTTCTGAGTGTAAGGGAAGAATTATTTTGATCAACAATTTTTTCCTTCGTTTAATCGTTTTAATTTGGAATCGTTTACATATATCCCTTTCGTTAATCGAAATCAAAACGATTTCCCGAAGGAGAATACGTTGCGAAAACGCACAAAACAGTTTAAACGTGAAGTTGACGTTGGTCAGAGGATAAAGGGTGTTTTATTTCAACCCGCATGGAATTGATTGGATTAAAAGTTATGGGCTTTGTGTGCCCACAGGTGATGATTCTCCTCCTGCACGTATAAATTATACCTTATGCCTATAGGGGAGAGTTGCCACTATTGGACCGCCACCTAAATTGGACCGTTTCAATTTGGTAATTTTTTGCAACTGTATCTTCTCAATTTTGAGAATTGTAAAAATGGGTACCATCAGTACTAGAAATTCTCTAAACATTCCTATTTTTACAATTCTCAAAATCGAAGAGATACTATTGCAAAAAATTACCAAATTGAAACGGTCCAATTTAGGTGGCGGTCCAACAGTAGCAACTCTCCCCTATATGAGTACACATACCTACCCCCTAAGTAAGTTATAAAAGCTATGTGTATAATGTATGATATTATTATCGCACGTATATATCGCGAATAAAATTTGTGCGTCAAAACTCAACTGTATACGATGGAAAATTTCCCTGCATATTGTAAATTACTGCAGCGATTGATCATTAAAAATTGTTTCTCTATGGCTGTACTAGGTAAACAGTAGGTACGAGAACCTGTAACCGTCTACACTCTGGCTAGATGCGACGGGAACTAGGCTTTCAAATTAGTTGAACCGCTAACTAAGTAGTTTCCTGGTTAATTAATATTAGTTTACGTCCAATTTCCATCGCTCACTCACAGGCACACAGTCGAGTTCCGGTTATCGTATGATAAAATTTCAATATTTGCGTAACGACTTGTCAATATTTGAGAAAATAAAAAATAAATAAAAAAAAAATTACAAAGCAATTATAAGAGTGAGTTTAATTATATCGGTGTTCATTTTTTTAATTCATATGATTAATTCGAGGGTTGAAATATTGGTAACGTTTCGAAAAAAAAAAAAAAAAAAAAACTAAATATCTGAAATTATTATGCATGTCTTAAAAAAAAGAAAAAATGATAAAAATCGCAATATGTATTTTTTAAGATGAATCCGCTTGTGTGTCGCGTATAAAAGTAAAAAAAAAAAAAGAAAAAAAAAAGTATGAAGTACGAGAAGATTTAGAGAGAAGAAGAAGAAGAAGAAGAAGAAGAAGAAGAAGAAGAAAAAAACGGAAATATCATTAAAATAAAGTGAATTAAATAATGAAATATGTAAATCAAGGGCAAAAAGCTAAAAGACTTTGTCTCCTCGCTCTCGCCTTTTTCCAGCTCTTCGGCTAAAAACTCCACGAAGCCTGGGCTAATTCACTCGGGGTTGTAGAATAGGCGAGATTTCACAGTTTCAAGGGTTCAAGGTTCAAGGTTGGCGAATTTAAACTTTCAGAGTGTTCCCTTTTAAAAATTAAACGTCGCGACGGGACACGTCACCCTGACAGTCGTCTCCTAATTCCATTCGCGGGAATTCGACGAGCGCCTGACGCAGCTTATACGTCGACACGTCAAATAAGCGTCGATTAACTTTACGAAATTTCAATCGCAAAATGGGGGAAAAAAAAAAAGAGTAAATTTCATGTTTCTCGCGATTTAAAAAATGGGGAAGAAAGGAACTATAAGATATTGAAAAATTGCTTTTTTCGAAATACTGAACATTGTTCGACGAGCTGATATTCTTCATAATTATTACCAGTTTCTTCACAGGTGTATAAGAAGACGCGGGTATTTACTGACAGCGACAAAGTGTAAGTCGTAAAAGGCGTGGTATAAAATAAATGAGCATATCCATCCATATAGCGAAGAAGAAAAAGTCGGCTCGGCGAACTGTATCGTATAGTTAATGCCTATACGTCCCAGATATTTATTATGAATATAAATCTGTCTAGGTTTAGTCTACGAGATATTATGGTTAATGCGTTATTGTAAGTATCATTTGTTGTTGCTTTTTATTTATTCATATTGTCATATGTGTTAAAATTCAAAATGAGTCTCGCGAGTGTGCGTAATAAATTCTCACACGAATCGCGGTCTCCCTCCAAATTCGCTTGATACTCTTCTATATACCTACTATATATATTATAGATTACAATTATTATTCAAACTATCCAACCGAAATGAACATGCCTATATTTATCTATAGATACAGCATACTATGAGATTCGCCATTTCATTCTACAATATAAATTTTGATACTGTTCCGTTTGTTTAACTGTTGCGAATCGCCGCACGTGTCAAGGTAATACAAATCGTAAATCGAGCTGTTCGTGATCGTCCGCAACGAACACAATATAATATCGCCAATATTCTCCACATACGTTTAAAAATTCATCAATATACGCAAGGTGAAAGAAGTACCTAAATAAAATTAATGAAAAATAATTATCTGAAAGATATTATGAATGAATGTTGAAAATAAATGAAAAAGTGTGATTTTTTTTTTTTTTTTTTTTTTTTTTTTTTCTATTTTTAATGACTGCATAAAGATTGTCGAATTATATTGTAAATTAATTTAATAAAGTAGATACATTATATCATCTGCAGTGATAATAATAAAAGGAACATGAAGACTATAGGGCTTGATTTAAAATTGCAAATCGAATCGCTGTACCGGGAAATCCCAAACACACATTCTAGTACCACCAAGCTTCCCGCGGTTTAACAGACTCCGCGAACGATCAGCTGACTCTGGTAGACCGAGGAATTGAAAAGTTTTACCACGAACGCCAGAGTTCCGTAGTCATTTTCACTCCCCAATTTTCTATACCGCGTGAAAAACCGGATGGAGATAGAACGGAGATTTGCACGGTCCTAAAAGGCGTGATTTTTCGTTTTCTCTCCTTTTTTTTTTTTCTTTTTTTTTCTTTTTTTTTCTTTTTAGAAAGAAAAATAGAGAGAATGTGTGTGTGTGTGGGACCAGAAAACTGCAGTATAATGTAAAAACGGATGGATATGTTTAAAAAATGATCCTTTATTAGGAAGAATTGGGTACTACTAAAAGATCATCAAAGAAAAACTAAAACCATACATAAAAACGAAAAAGAAGAAAAAAAAAAAAACAAACAGGTGGATATTCTACGGTATTTAAATTTAATTTTCAATCCTGATGCACTATACTATACGATAGAACGTTATAGCAATGATAAATTCATATATGTTAAAGAGTGAAAAAAAAATTGTACAAAATTTTGAACCGTGATGATTTCTTATATAGACGCCTGATGGAACGTCGATTATGTAAAGTCAGGCAACCATAACTTGAAAGAAAAAAAAAAAAAAAGGAAAAAAAAAAAAAAAAAGAAGAAAATCTATATAAGTGATCACGTTTTACTCGGTCCGTAAATCACCACTCTCTGCTAGATCGCACTTATTGTTAGTTTCCTCTGGGGATAAAGCGTAACAGCTGACTAGCAACGTCGACTGACGTAAGTCAATGGGCCCGGTGATTTTCTGTAGCTATTCTCAAAGGGTTAGAGGTATATATCGTAATAACGATAATGTCACGGGTGTCAATTTTGCAAAGGCCTTGAGAAATCGCTTACGTAACTGCTATTCAGTTACAGATTTATTCTACCTATTATCTTTATTTATTTTCTTTTATTTTTTATTTTTTTGTCCGAATTTGAGATTATGATATATTATATGTGAGAAAATACTCGAGAGTAACTTACTTGGTTAATTAATCTTGGTGATTACAATTCACAGGCCTTCGGATATTCAAAATTAGATAATGTTTAGTACATATGCGACTTACCTGAAATAAAGAGAAATAAATAAATAAATAAAAAAACTAATAGGTAATCTAATGTCTTAAAATCTCCGCTCGTGTTAATGTCATTTGAGAACAGACAAAATACGTCGTATTAATTTCTCATCGAACTGTTAACAACGTTAATTCACTATGACGCGATCTAATTTCGATTAAAGTAATGCAAATGAACAAACATCCGCTACTACAATATCAAGATGCTAGCTGGCTGGCCAGTTCCTTTACGTTATGTCTATACCTATATAGGTATACGATAACGTATATAGGAACAAATCTTTATACTGCGAAAGAGAAGTCCAACATAAGACTTTTTCGGGAATTGCTTTATGAAATACGAATAACGCAGAAAAATCGGGACACTTTTTCTTATATACAGTCAAAATATTATAGGATAAAAAGGATTTAAAGAAAAAAAACAAAGAAAGAAATAAGGAAAGGCATTGAAATAGTATGAGACAATAACGTCTTAAAAAATCTACACCCATTCGGCGTGAAATTTAGATGTGGATTTAGAAAAAAAAAAAAAAAAAAAAAAAAGAACTTTAGAAATACAAGTAGATTCAAAATTGGAAAGTTTACTACACGCTCTGTAAGAGCTGTACGTATATCGCGTCACTAATGCCATAAGATCGTAAGCGCTAAAATTTTTTTTTTTTTTTTTTTTACGGATATGCCCAAACGATGTTATATGGCACGAAAAAGATTTTGCCACCAAAAATACGAAATTTTTTTTTTTTTTTTTTTTGGCGCTTACGACCTTATGGCTTATTAGTCACGCGATATATACATATTTTTGTGTAGCATATACTATATCCGATCGTAAGACTTGCTATAAATTAAATAAAATGACAGCCTATATATAAACGATCAAGACGGTCAATTCCAGGACTTCAGGTTAGCCAGACGACAGCCTCTATACGTCGCATGCAAACACACACTATGAGTTATGTCCTTATGTAGTACATAATATGTAAAGATTGTAGTATGTACATCGCATGTACAAGCAAGACACTCTCTTTGACTTTAAGGAAAATCATGTCACGTGATGAATATTTTGCGAAACAAATTTTCTTTCGGTTTGTTTTTTTTTTTTTTTTTTTTTTTTTTCGTTTTCGTTTTAAATTTTTGGTTTCTCTCGATCTCTTTTTTTTTTTTTTTTTTTTTTTTTTTGTTTTCTATGTCATTTGTTTATCGTTAATTCAAATCAAAACGATTCACCGATGAAAAATTTGTCATTCAAAATATTCTTCCCTGTATATAGCATGATTTTCCGAATCAATAAACAAACGACGCGAGTAATATAGGTACAGCATCACCTTTAAAGTCGATATGATTCAGAGGGAATCCTACGTCTATATCTATATATATACACACAGTGCGCCGCTAACTTCTTCGAACAAGGTATAAACCACAAAAAGCACCTTTGGTGCAAAAACCTTTCGCCAAGTCCATTAATGTGTAGACTACCAAAAAATAATCAAAAGTTGTGCTCGCTCGCTCGCTGCGCTCGCTCACTCGATGGGTTGATGATTATCAACATACAAAAGCATCGAAATCAGATACAACTGCCAAGTACCTGTAGAATGATAAAAGTTTGGAATCGAAAAATTTGTTCAAACTAAATAACGTTGTACTCGTTCGCTCGCTGCGCTCGCTCACTCGATTGGCTTATGATTATTGATTGAAAAAACAATTCGGATGAAGAAATTGAAGACGTCAATATTTATCTAAAAATATTCATAACGAAAAAATAATAAAAAAAAATTGTAAAAAAAAATTTGGAGTCCGTGGTACGTTGGCGGGCCAATGTTTGAATATCTATAAGATGACATTGACATGGTTCGCGATCGATATTTCATCATTCTTTTTCTATAAAAGGCCCCCCAAGTACCACTTCCTCCAAATTTTTTTTTACAATTTTTTTTTATTATTTTTTCGTTATGAATATTTTTAGATAAATATTGACGTCTTCAATTTCTTCATCCGAATTGTTTTTTCAATCAATAATCATAAGCCAATCGAGTGAGCGAGCGCAGCGAGCGAACGAGTACAACGTTATTTAGTTTGAACAAATTTTTCGATTCCAAACTTTTATCATTCTACAGGTACTTGGCAGTTGTATCTGATTTCGATGCTTTTGTATGTTGATAATCATCAACCCATCGAGTGAGCGAGCGCAGCGAGCGAGCGAGCACAACTTTTGATTATTTTTTGGTAGTCTACACATTAATGGACTTGGCGAAAGGTTTTTGCACCAAAGGTGCTTTTTGTGGTTGATTTCACTACTTTTTGTAAAATTTTGCTTGACCACCTAATAATTGTGCTCGCTCGCTACGCTCGCTCGGTTTCTTTGTACTATTTCGTACCGCCCGAAGTCCCTCGATAAGCAGGAACGTCAACAGCAATGAGCACGCGTGTGCTCATAATTTTGCCCAAGTCTCAAATTTGTAAACTGACGCGTAATTGACCACCTAATAATTGTGCTCGTATTCATTGTTGAATTATATCACAAGACTCGTTACAATCTCGCTTAGTAATAAACGTCGCTTCAGTAACTGTGAAATAAATTGAGAAAGTAGAAGAGTAGAATAGATTAGTAGTTCGTTCGGTTCTGGGATAGGACTCTGTTGTCAAGTTAGTCAGAAATAGACAAGAATTATGGAGTCTGTCTGAGGGACTCGATATTTGAGTAATATCGGTGCCTTTTCTTCATAATTTCTGTTCATTATTATATTTATTTATACCTATATCATTTTTATCTACTCTTGTAGTCTTGCCACTTAAGACAATGACAATTGGTATCTGAAAACGATAAATTCCTAATTTATATTTTGTTCAATGTTGTCTCAAAGTCCAATATCTGTAGTCTGTGATGCACCGAGATGATTATCTAGAACTTGAATCACTTAATTCGATATTTTCATACTGAAAAATAGACTTATCAAACTCAAACGCACTTCAAACGTGTAAAATATAATTTACTGAAGTTCAATGCAAAATGGTGACGTAGAGTGAATATTATCAGTCTAATACACTGCATCGACGTAGAGAATAAAATAAAGCTGATCGTAGTCTAATGCACAATGTTGGCTTACGGTCTGGTTTTGACTAGACTATACGAAGATATAACAATCCGCTACAAAATTAAACAATCCGTAAAAAAGGTTGTGCAATGAATAAATAAATATAAATGAGAAATAAATGGTTTTTATAATTTTCATGATTGAATACAAATCTCTATTATCTGAGAAAGAGGAAGTCTATCGATCATTTCTTTCATATTGAATAAGTATTTTCATTCTGACTATTCGTCGTGATAGCACTGATCTGAATTTGATTGAGATCGTTCCGAGCGGAGAGTCTAAGCTGTTTGTAAAAAATGTATTAAGAAATTATCTTCACCGAAGGTCAAAGCACTACATTGTCGTGGAGTGTAGAATAAAGCCTATCGGAGTCCAACGCACAACGTCAACTTACAGTCTCGTTTGGACTAGAGGATACCGAGATAGAATATAGAACTCGTCGGAATCCAACGCATAACATTGACGCACAATTTGGGTCTGAGCAGACGAGCCTTTAACGATGAGCCTAACATAGAGCTTAAAGTGGAATTCGTAGCAATGCAACGCTTGAACTTGGCTTTCTTGGTCTGGCTCCATGCCGTCCTTATATCAAATCATGCTATCCTGATATTTTTCGACTTCAACATTTTCTCTTGATTTTCTATTGTCAGACTTCTTCAGACGGCAGCGTGCTAAATAATTGGAATCCCTAAAAAAAAACGTTTCCTCCGATAATTGCATCCATAAATGAAAATAGGCCAAACCTACAATGTATAAGTGAAGAAAATTTAGAGGTAATAGTCAGTTAATAATAGTCATCTGACAGTCTTGTGTCATGCAAGGTAAACCTAATCGTAAAATTATCCGTTCACGATTGTTATTTCATTTATCACCATGAATTTTACACGTCAGTCGATTCGCATAACCTCAAAAGCTCAAGATCGTAGGATTTAAGATAATTAACCTATCGAAACATTTTTGTTGGTGGCTATCACTTGAATGTACTTGGCGTAAGGTTTTCGCACCTGAGGGGCTTTTGGTGGGTATTCACTAGTTTTCGTACCTTTAAATTTTATTAATCATTGCTTGTACTTTCTTTTATTTTCTTTATTTGATTTGAATTCGAAAACATGAAATGAAATGACAACACGCGTCTGCTAGTGTTGCAGACGGTTTCTGTCTGCGATACCAGCGCTGACTACGTTGTGACTGTCGAACTAACGCCATTCTATACAATTTTTGTGTAGATTTTCCCTTCTATGTGATTTTATGGCAATGGTTTTAGTGTGAATGACAACACGCGTCTGCTAGTGTTGCAGACGGTTTCTGTCTGCGATACCAGCGCTGACTACGTTGTGACTGTCGAACTAACGACATTCTATACAACTTTTGTGTGGATTTTCCCTTCTACTATGTGATTTTATGGGAATGGTTTGAATGGGATGAATCTTGGTCTGAATTTTTGTGTGGATTTTCCCTTCTATGTCATGTTCCCAGATGCGTAAAGACGTATGTTCTATGTATAAGCATAGGACATACGCCCTGCGGTCAGCAACGAAATGTGATTTTATGGGAATGGTTTTAGTGTAACTGAATCTTGGTCTGAAGACGAAGGAAAAATATTGTACGAGGAAACGGGGTTTCAGAATGTAGTTATAAATATATCTCAGCACTCCGGACACCGATTTAATCGATCTAGGGCTCAAATGAAAGCTTTTCATGCCCACATCCTGGATTAAGTTAGTTTTAATTCGTGTATGTTGTGAGGTGAAAGAAAACGAAGATACTAATTCGCGGTATAGGTTAGGGTAGTTGCCTCTCGGGTATATAGACTCGTTGAGTCTCGCGCTTGAAAATTTTTTTTTTTAATGTACTTGGCGCGAGACTCTACCGAGTCTCTTGATAAGGAACAAAATAGAGAAAAAAAGAAGACTAAAGAAAAAAAAAAAAAAAAGAGCTTAACTACAATCACGTAATACTTATTATAACTCGACGTGTGTAATACATATAGGAGTAAATTTACACGTATAAAAAGAAAAAAAAAAAACAAAAACAAAAAAAAAAAAAAAAAACGAAAAAAAAAAAAAAAAAAAAAAAAAAAAAGAAACGTTTCACGTTAAATATTTATCGTTGTGTAGGTAGGAAGGAGAGCCAGCCTGGTGAACGAAGAATCGTTTGTAGGTCTTTGGGTGAATGTACCCACGCGCGCGAGGCCGTCGACAGTCAACGTTCAGGTTCGGCCAAAAGCTTTGACTTGTGTATAAATTTATTTAGCAAAAATTTTCACATCGAATAAAAATTGTCTGGATAAGATATTCGGACTGTTTTAATATCTTATAGTATAACGATCGAGCTGTTATACGATTTCTATATATACCTACCCTTATATATTTCATCCCTTATCCCTTATACCGTATAGAAAATTCTACACTTACGAATTATAACGCGAAGTATATAAATTCGCGTTAACTAAAATCAAAATAATACATGAACGTAAGTATATTACTTAGGGATGCCAAAGAAGGCGCGTGCGAGTTCTAGACTACAGCAATCGACGCCTCACGATAAACCCTCAGGGCAAATTTGGTTTATGGTCTTACGCTTATATAGGTATACATACCTCTGTATACACGACGACGCCACTTTCACTGTAACATTTTGCGATTTTACATTACGCGCATAAGTTCGCGATAAAATAAACTACATATATATAGGTAGTACGTAGATTAAATGGAACGAGTATTTTTTGCGGTACCAATTTTTCTACTTTTTTTTTTTTTTATCCGATTTTGTTTTATTAGAATATTTTCGACTTTATTCGTACTATCGAATTTTTATACATCTTTGGTTATTTATGAAGTGAATTATGAAAAAAAAAAAAAAAAAAAAAGATTTGCCTATATTTGTAATTTATTTCGCCAAGTGTATATAAATTTCATAACTTTTTTTTATATGAAAGTATACTAACTCGATTTACGAATTCCTGATAAATTTATACGTTTATCTTTGTAGATCATATATTTGTATACTATACAAAATCATATTTTGGGGAAAGAAGATTTTCGGTACATAATTCAAACCTCCCCTCAAGAGAAGTCGCTTAAATCTCCGTAAACTCGATCTTTGATATAATACGCGAGAAACGTGATATTTCTCGTAGATCAAACTCAGTCAAAGTTAACCCGACGCAGTAAACTGGTTTAATGAAACTCGAATAAAGTTCCATACAATATATACTAATCAATAATTAGTTTACGGATAATTTTTCACCCTCTGCGATAACAAGACAACATAGAGATTATACTCAATTTTACGCAACTCCAACATCAATCTTCTCCTTGTTTCACTTCCCCCCCAATTGTTACTTTTTTCATAATTTTTATTTTTTTTCTCCCATTTTTTTTACTTTTCTTCTTTTTTTTTTTTTTTTTTTTTTTTTTTCTTCTACACATAAACACCGTTATAAAAGAATAGCGTTGTCATAAACTAGCACCGCGGACAGTAGAGTCGAGGGTACATCCGTAAGGGCGTTGACATCGTGTGAGGGCTGTTAGATATATATATAGGGAAGACTAGGACAAAGTGGGGCACCTGAAAACTGAAAAATTGATTAAAAAATAATGTTTTTTCTTTCTTTTCATCGAAAATTTATCGAAACCTATTAATTTTTCTTTTTTTTTCTCAATTTTTAGCCGAGGTGCTTCAAATCGCCCCCGACCTACGGGTATAAACCTAATCAACCTAATCTATCACAGAAAGAAAGTTTGACTTGATTAAAGATAATTTTGCGGTCCAAAAATGAAGACCGAAATTTTCTCGGATCAAATCAAAAATTTTTCTCGAACCAAGAAAATTTGGAAAATTTGGAAAATTTTCCAAATTTTCTTGGTTCGAGAAAAATTTTTGATTTGATCCGAGAAAATTTCGGTCTTCATTTTTTGTACCGCAAAATGATCTTGAATCAAGAATAATTTTCTTGGCTCAAGTTAACCTTTTTTTCTGTGTATATGCAATTAAAATCGGCATTGTCATCACGATTTTATTGTAATTTTTTTCGTTTTATGTTTTTTGTTCGTTAACGTTAATATTTTCATTATTAGTATCATGCGTTAAGGGTATATGCCACGATATTTAATGATATACATGTACATCGTTTGCACGTTGAGTCTCAAGTTATTTGTAAACAGCTAGTATACATGTTTGTCTACAACAGCTTTTTTATGCTACGCATAATATGCTGTAAGAGACAACTGCACTGTCCCACAGGTGTTGTCTTTTGTTTTGTAACCTATAATATTTGATTTTTTTTTTTTTCTCTATTTGAAGGTATATAGGTATAATATTAGGAAATATATGTATAATATTTTCTCTCATTAATTCTATATATTTATATACGTCTACATCTCTGTAATTATTATTACATTACCATAATCAAATATGTAGTAGATATAAATTTAAAAAAATATATATTCTGCATAATTTTTTTTTTTGGTTTTTTTTTTTTTTTTTTTTTTCGTTTTCTCCTTCTGTTCGTACTTCTCTGTACACAAAACAACGATATTACTTCAGAATCTTCATTTTTTTTTTTTTTTTTTTTTCTCTCTCTCTCTCTCATTGGTACTTTTTCAAGCAGTTTTAATACCACAGCTGTTTATCGAAAATAAAATAAAATAAAAAATGAAATACAAAAAAACACTTCGTTTAAAAAAGAATATTATATAAGACTCCCAGGATAAGAATAAGAATGAAAATTAAAATTAAAAATAAAAAACAAAATTTTTTAATTTCATAATCTCTATATAATATTATTATCTACCTAGATAGCTACTCAGCAAATTTTTAATAAAAAATTAAAAACAAAAAATATTATAGTTTTTGGACTTTAAATCGCAGTTCCTTTACATAGTTATGCAGTAAGTGTAGGGAAATTTTTATAATTCTTTAGCTTATTCATGTCTCTCATTTTATTTTATTTTATTTTTTTTGTCTTTTAATTTCTTTTTTTATTTCGTTGTCTTTTTTCTTTTCTCGTTCTCTCTCTTTTTTTCTCTCGCTTGAGGCCCGCATCTTCAAAATTACGCCTCGGGCGCAAATTGAGGCAAGTTTTACCCTCGCAATAATTCTATCTTGCATTCTTGAAGAGACGCGAACATTGACCGGGACACTTGCGTAACGCGAAAGTCAAACAGAACGGAGGGAACGACGACGAGGAGACAGACAGAGTGGAGTCACAAGCAGACACATATATACATATATAGATCTATAATAGCCAGACAGTACGTTGATTGATCAGGAGACTCATACTTATATACTGTGAATGACTTATAATCAACGAGTTATTAGTCAAGTGTAAACCCCGATCTGTGATAAGAAGAATTTTGAAATTTTCACACGAGACTTGATACGAAGATTAAAATGTTAAAGAATAAAAAAAAAAATCTACCTCCAACCGCGCCCAAAGTATGTATGTAATGAGTTTATCGTTCGATCAAATAAGCGCATGTTTGATCGTTTATCTGCTATATATGTAGTAGACCGGTTCAAAAAAATCGACTATATTCTTTTTTTTTTTTTTCAATTTTCGCATTGAAATACTTTCGGGGGGATGAAAAAAGATGCCTGTTAAAAGCGGAGCTCTTAATATTAAGATTTAGAGGTCGCTCATCGCGGATTTCTATTTTCCATTTAAATAGCATAGGAATTTTATTTATTTTTCTTCAGAATTTCGTAACTCACAAACCAATGAACAAATCCAAATGACTCTTACATATTTTGATAGGGGATTGAACACTCTAAAAAATGTATTTATCATTGTGGAAAAATAAATCACAAAAAAAAAAAAAAAAAATAGTTGACTCAACTATAAATTGAACTTTGAGCTTGAATAACTTTGGAAGGAGTCAATTTATCAAAAAATGATAAGAGAAGCTTTTTGTAGAGTGTTCAATTTCCTATGAAAATATGTATGAGTCATTTGGATTTGTTCATTGGTTTGTGAGCTACAAAATTATTTAAAAAAAAAAAAAAAAAATCCTATGCTATTCAAATGGAAAATAGAAATCCGCGATGAGCGACCTCTATATCTTAATATTAAGAGCTCCGCTTTTAACAGGCATCTGTTTTCACCCCTCCGAAAGTATTTCAATGCGAAAATTGAAAAAAAAAAAGAATAGTCGATTTTTTTGAACCGGTCTAATATGTAGGTATATTTGAAAATATTAACAAAACCAAAAAAAAAAAAAAAAAATGAAAAATCAATAAGTATGAATTTTAAAGAATTATAATAAATATTACTGCGTTTGAGTCGATGATTTATTGAAAGTAGTTTCTGTTCTGTCAGAGGATCGAAACCGATGAGAGTATATATTGCGGCAACCGCATATATCCAATAAAGACGGTCCTATGTCGTAAAATTTTTACAAAGGTGCCGCGACGCTGGTGAAGCGAGACGACTCGACGAGACGGCCTGTTTGTAGACGGTTTAACGTTTGAGACTTTCGGCCACGACTGCAGCAACATCAGCAAGCTAAAGGAACCAGAATTCCTCGACCTGGTTCAACGAAGTTACGGGTACATATATAACGATGTATAAGAGGCGCGACCGTGTCTCGTGTGTCCGCGAATCGTCCAGGTCTGCGAAGTAGGTAGGTAGGTAGGTAGGTAGGTAGGTAGGTAGGTATAGGTACCATACTTATACTTACGTAAGATCGACAGCATCGCGTAACGCTATCTCTTGGTGCTACGGCCACCCGGGCACCCTGGCCTTTCGCGATCGACTTTCAGCACGAAAGGGGGTCGGGTTTCCCGTCTTATAATTTAATTGAAAAATTATTAAATTCTATATATATAGTTATGTGTGTATACATATAGATTTTTTACCTAACGTTTATCTTGATAAGAAAATATCATTTCTTATGAATACATAAGTGTATATCTTGAATGTATGCATATTTATAATGATTAAATAATTTATACACAGAAAGAAAGGTTAACTTGATTCAAGACAATTTTGCGGTCCAAAAATGAAGACCGAAATTTTCTCGGATCAAATCAAAAATTTTTCTCGAACCAAGAAAATTGGTACAATTTTCTTGGTTCGAGAAAAATTTTTGATTTGATCCGAGAAAATTTCGGTCTTCATTTTTGGAGCTACGAAAATTTGGAAAATTTGGAATTTGCAGTCCAAAAATGAAGACCGAAATTTTCTCGGATCTCGGATCCGAGAAATGTTCGATCTTCATTTTTGGAGCTACGAAAATTTGGAAAATTTGGAATTTGCAGTCCAAAAATGAAGACCGAAATTTTCTCGGATCAAATCAAAAATTTTTCTCGAACCAAGAAAATTGGTACAATTTTCTTGGTTCGAGAAAAATTTTTGATTTGATCCGAGAAAATTTCGGTCTTCATTTTTGGATCGCAAAATTGTCTTGAATCAAGTTAACCTTTCTTTCTATGTAGTACACCTATACCCACCCACATACGAGAGGTTTACAACTTTATAACATTTTTTTTTTTTTTTTTTTTTTCATTAAGATAATAATTTCAAACCGTGAGAAATAAATTTTCGATTACTATATTTGAATAGTCGCGTATAAAAGAAATGATAGTACTATATATTGTATAATGTATATGTATAAAGCTCTGCTCGCTGTGTTATCGAAGTGCGAAATACCGACGGTGAAATATTTGTCAATTAATTACTATATATTGATATTATCTCACGTCTGTATAAATATGTATGTATGTACTATACGTATAAGTTATAACGGTGTCATTGGCCACTCGCTGCGTTTACGTAACGGAAAGAAATACGGGGACGCGCGTATATACGACACGGTACATAATGTACAACTATACCACGTAGGTAGGTACTTATTTCTCTGAGTATATGAAAAATAAGTAGAAGATTTGTTCAAGCGGGAAAGTCCCTGTCCCTGTCCCTATCCATATCTGTCTCTCTCTCTCTCTCTGTCTTTCTTTCTTTACACGCACATATTTCTTGTCTCCAAAGTTCTTGAGGTGAGAAAAAAAATTGAAAATTAAAATGAAAAATGAAAAAATTACGCGTCTGAAAGTAAAAGATTTTTTTTTTTATGGTCGATGTCTCCTCGCGCGGTATTATAATTAATTATAAACTTAATGAAAGAAAAAAACGTTAGAAACATTTTCTTTATACCGTGTGATTTCGTGGAAAGAATCTGGCCCAAGCGCGCAGGCACTGATTTATTCGAATATCCTTGGTACTACTACAGCTTTCAGTAATATCCCTATAGTTCTGTCGTCTGCTAAGTTCACAACAAACATAATCTATTCCTGCCATGGTCTGCGCCGCCATTTATTTTTGACAACAATCGAAAACAATCGTAATATCTGCGTGCTTGGACCAGGCCACTTTCCACGAAACCTCACGGTATACCTAATGTAACGTAGACTCGAAAATTTAGAGTCTAAATCAAACAAATATATAATATAGAAAAATATATATAATTATGTTAACAAAAGCTCCACCGAAAATGATAATAATAATAATAATTATTATTATTATTGGTTTTTCTTTCAATTTTCCTGAGGTTAACCCATAAGGGTCTCGACCCGGTGCCAGTACAGTGACTCGCATGCAAGATAGCAATTAGTATAGAGCAAAGTTCGGTAATTGCATTCAACTGCACCTGTCGTCCTCGTCGTAATTGTAGTCGTAGTCGTAGTAGTAGTAGTAGTAGTAGTAGTAGTTGTATAGTCGTCGCGTCGTCGTTTTCGACTGTTCTATAATCATTCCGTCTGTTGTTTCGCGCGCTTATCTCTTCTTCTCTAGGTATATATCGTATTATATACTATGTACCTATACCTATATTAAAACTAGTATAGGTTATATTTTATACTTCCTATAACTGCATGCTTGCATGCAAATCATTATATTACTTCGGACATGTAAATCGGCAAAAGAAAAAAGAAAAAAGAAAAAAAAAAAAAAGTGGGATAAATTATTTTTGTTACAAAAACATTCACTCCGCACGATATTTTTAGTTTAGTTTAAATTTCTAATAATTTATCGTTTACCGATTGAGAGTTAATCATCCTAGTAGGGGAAGAGGTGGGGCAGAACGGACACTAAATCCAAAAAAAAAATAATGTCGTCGGAAATGATTTTTTATGAAATGTGGCGACGTATTTTGGATAAATAATGACACAAAAAAAAAAAAAAAAATTAAAAAAGTGAAAAAAAATAATTCAGTTTTCCTTTTTTTTTTTTTTGTGTCATTATTTATCCAAAATATGTCGTCACATTTCATAAAAAATCATTTCCGACGACATTATTTTTTTTTGGATTTAGTGTCCGTTCTGCCCCACTGTCCATTCTGCCCCACCTTCCCCTATATATCGACGGCTGCGTGGAATAACCGGCTATCTCAGAGTCCGGTTGAAAAAGCGGCTATCTCAGAATCCGGTTGAAAAAGCGGCTATCTCAGAATCCGGTTGAAAAAACGGCTATCTCAGAATCCATTCGAAAAAGCGCCTGTTCCCTATATTATTCATATAGCCACAGGTCGCTTTTTCGAATGGATTCTGAGATAGTCGCTTTTTCGAATGGATTCTGAGATAGCCGCTTTTTCAACCGAAATCTGAGATAGCCGCTTTTTCAACCGGACTCTGAGATAGCCGGTTATTCCACGCAGCCGTCGATATAGTAGTACTAAGTAAAAACAAAAATAATTGAAATAAAAAAATAAAAAATAAAAAAAAAACAAACAAAAAAAATTAATAAAAATAACAGAAATGACGGTGAAACATTATTTGTAAATTAGCACACGTCTGCGGTCATTGATAAAATTTTTCCGTAGCTATAATATACCTACATAGTCTAGACTCTGAAAATCTGCACTACTATACTGCAGCAGACCACAGCGTGCAGTTAATATAGCTACTATACGTAAAGGTAAGGTAAGATACACGTCTATAAAAAAAAAAATGAGAATCTTGTGTGAGAAGGCAGTAGCAGTAGCAGTAGCAGTAGCAGTAGCAGTAGCAGTAGCAGTAGTAATAGCAACAGCAGCAGGACGAAGTAAGAGCATAGTATTATAGTGTCGAGTGTCGACAAGTCACGTTCTATAAATAAATTTTCTTTTAAGAATGACTTCTTCTTAGGTGTAACACGGGGCACACACACGGGAGCTGTATAACCGTCCTGTTCTGTCCGTCTGTCTGTCCGTCCACCCGCCGCCTGCTGCAATTACGTCGACGAGTGTGAATTGTGCACGTTGCCGTTTACTTCTTTACCACGTCGTACAGTAGCAAAGTAGGTATCAAAAGAAGAAAAAAAAAAGAAAAAAAATTAGGAAATAAGAAAAAGGTGGGAGAAAAGAACCCCCCCCCCCCCCCCCCCCCCCCCCCCCCAGAATCGTCAAGACTGTAGACCATATGGAGGAGCCTCGTTAACACACAAAAAAAAAAAAAAAAAAGGATGGCTGTAACTTCGGAGATCCGTTCGTTTTTTGGTATACATACATTGTGATAACTTTGCAATAGAAATAGTCCGTTGCGAAATAATCGTAGAGATCACATCAGGCACCCATTTTTTCGAATTTTATTTACAACTGCAGCTAAGATTTTTTTTTTTTTTTTCCTTTTACTGGTTTTCATTGAGATATTGACGATCGAATCGGATGCGGAGTTACAGGAATGCAGGAAGAATACTATGTACTTACGTATACTTTTTGTTACATGAAAAACTAGCCTCGTGGTTCAAACCTCCCATAGAGCGAGATATCACGATTAGTTACGTATTTACGGTGTAGAACGGAAAAAAAAAAAAAAAAAATCAGCAGAGCATAAAGTTTCGATTCAAAGTGGGCAGCTATATCAGTTGAACTATTGATAAAAATTTTTGAGGCGAAAAAAAAAAAAAAACGAATTAAATAAACAAATAAATAAATAAAAAATCTTCATCAATTTTCAACTGAGGTGCCCACTTTTCACCAATATTTTTATTCTTCTGATCTATACTTATGCAAGCGCCAAAACTATGAAATCGACTTACAATAAGATATCCCTGACGAGTTTTTACGACAAATTTCATATGATTGAAGAAAATATTCGAATAAATATCAAATGAACGAATTCATGATTAAAAATATTGACCATTTCATGAACCTTAACCGAGACGCAGGAATCTATATGTTTATCTGAATAAAGCCATAACTATGGAAGAGAGAAGATATAGAAGAGGAGAGATTATTGCGTAACGGGACTTTGGATGTGTGTTCGACGAAACGTAGTTATACCTATGTCAGTACCTATGTACTATAGGTATACACGAGCAGTTCCATAAATTTAAAGAAGACAAAATTGGCCATATACGTAACGCAGGTCTCGGTTAGGTAACGTCACGCGAATGTATATATACTGCCCATACATATAGGTATGTGTCAAAAACTCGGAGTTAAACTATAGAGACAGAGCGATAGCGAGAGATAAAGAGAGAGAGAGAGAGAGAGAGAGAGAAAGGAAGAAAAAGAGAGACAGAAAGTACACCGATTAATTTTTTGCTATTCAGTTAAAATTGTCTTTGATTATCACCTGCCATCTTCCTGAATCTAAATGAACAAAATAAATAATAATGAAAAAAAAAATTAAAAAAAAAGATTTCAAGGGTATTCAAAAAATGTTCAACGATCTATTCTCGAGACGGAATGAATCATAAGCGTTAATTCCTAAGACAAATAAAATTCCAAGTAATACCGAGGATATTCACAAATAACCCTGTAATTCCAGTGGCTTGTTTTTTTTTTTTTATTTTTGTTTCTCTTTTTTTTTTTTGTTCATTAATTATTGTGAAAATCGATAAAATTATATCAGCGATATGCAATAAGATGAGCTAAATGAAAAGCTTCTAGTCTATATCGACGCCCGATACGAATAACAGCACATTTCAGATTCCGGGTGGAAAAGAGCACGTTTCAGATTCCGAGTGAAAAAGAGCATGTTTCAGATTCCGGATGGAAAAGAACACGTTTCAGATTGAGAATGAAAAATAGCACGTTTCAGATTCACTCGAAAACTAGCACAATTCAGGCGAAGCGAATATTACTCATTAGTAAGTGTCAGGTAGGTTTATTATGAAATTGGAAATGCACAATTATGCACAAAAATTCGATTCAATTTTATCATTGAATGATTAATTCAATCTTATAATAAACCTACCCGACACTTGCTAATAAGTAATATTCGGTTCAACCTGAATTGTGCTAGTTTTCGAGTAAATCTGAAACGTGCTATTTTTCATTCTCAATCTGAAACGTGTTCTTTTCCATCCGGAATCTGAAACATGCTCTTTTTCACCCGGAATCTGTAATGTGCTGTTATTCGTATCGGGCGTCGATATTATGGTATAACAATAATTTTGAAAGAAAAGTCAAACCGACTCGGCATTTCATTCGACATATTGACAGCGTGTGTCTTCCCTGCAGTCAACTAACGTCTACTCGTTATGACAGTAAGTTTATCCCCCGCAATCTCCACGTCTCGTACATAAGGGAGGTGAATGTAGCTGTCTGTCTGTTGCTCGTGGAAGGAGAAGAAGAGGGAAAAGGAAAGAGGAAAGAGGAAAAAGGAAAGAGGAACAAGGAACGAAGAAAATGGGAAGAGGGAAGAGGGAGATGACCCAGATGCAACGTCGGCTGTTCAAGAATCTCAGGCGCAACTATCGGAATGAAACAGCTCACCTCGACGGGAGGGCATACCGAACACATGTAAAGCCCCTCTAAGTACGTCGGGAGTTTACAGTCTACATGTGTGTATGTATATCCTCAATATATACTTATTACACGTATACATGGGTACATATATATTATATACATTATTTATATATATATATATATATACGTACTGACGGCGTGGCTTGGTGAGTACTACGTATGAACCGAGTCACGTGACGTCTGCACATGCATTTGCAGTATTCCCGCCGTCCTTGTCGAAAGACGGTACATGGTCTGGCAAATTTCCCATTTTCTAATCGTTTATTCTGATTCAAAAAATCCTCCTTACGCGATTCTGATTCCGCGAGGATTTATATAAAATGCTAAGCCGCGTGTATAAGGGGATCTTTAAAAAATCTGAGATCTAATATATATGTATAGATATAATAATATTTCACATGGAAATGACAAAAGGCAAAATCGCAACTCTCGGCAATTCCCAGCGGGAATCCGATTTCTTAAGGCTTATGCAATATGTCGATCTTCGGATGTCTTATAAAAATGAAATGAGAGAAAAATCCAAGGAAACAGGATTCTCTATGGTATAATATAGTATACGGGATCAAAACACAAATAGGAAATCTCCCGTATTTTTCATTCGGAAAATCTTTCGCATTTTCATTTATAAATAAAATAGTTCGTTGCAGTTCCGAAAATATTCAGAATTTTCTTCATTTAAAAAGAAAAAAAAAAAAAAAAAAATTCATTTTTTAGTCATGTGCTCTTTGTTCATCCAAATCAAAATATTCATCCCGTGTCATGATTTTTGAATTCGATGAAAAAACACGAGTAAGTAATATAATGTCATCGTCTTAATTAGCTGTTAAAAATTAATCGAATCAAATCTGTGTTTATTTGGAGTCCGCTGACTACTGGAGTCTAGATTCTAGACTAAGTTATAGTAGTAAGTAAGTAAGTGAGTAAGTATAAAGTAAGTAAGTTGTATTATAGTTTGAGCTTAGAGTGACTACTTAACGCGTGGCTGAGTGCTTGAGCGTCAAATCCGCGTCTACTCTTCTCGTTAATTAAATAAAATAAAGAGAGTTGAGAAATGCAAGATAATGAAGCGAGAGATAACGGTCAAGCAAAGTTAAAATTAGCCTTGCCTCGATCGGCATGATCTGTGCAGTTTTGTATTATAATATATATGTATATTGTTAAATACTTCATGTAGTATAGTGCATACAATGATAGTGTAACTTTTTTTTTTTTTTTTAATGCAAAAACCGTTCAGATTTTAATTACGTTGTTTTTTTTTTTAAATTGAAGCGATGCGAAAAATTCATTTAAATTACTTTTGTTTTTTTTTTTTTTTTTTTCTTCGCTACATCGCAAATTGCAATTTCTGACATTCTCGTGAGGTATACGGAATCATAGTAGCGTGATTTTGATCACTAGTTGAATGTCAGCTACAGTTCCAGCTAATAGCCCAATAAATATATAGCAATAAAAATATAGAAAAAAAGGAACGCGGATTTTATGACCCTAATTATGAACATTGTGATAAGTTTCCACTGATCAAACGACTACGTATATAAGTATAAAAGCTGTTATTACGGAGTTCAGAGTACCTAATAGAAGAAAAAAGTACAGAATATAAATTGTTCATTTTTTTTTTCCATTACTACTCAAACTTTTGTCTAAAACATTTTTCTAATCGATTTATATATATTTATGGAGGTATAAATCAAAAAAACTTTTCCGCATTGTCATGATATCATTATATTTAAAAAGAATTACATTCAATCGCCATGTATGTATGTATGTATCTTAGGGTGGTTCAAAAAAGACCTAATTTCTCAGATGTTGCTGCTCATTCGTGAATATGTTGTTTGTGATTTTGAGAAATTATTCCATTTTTTTGAGCTCTATAGGACAATATTTACTACTGCCTCAGTGAAGTTGAAATTTCGAAATTTTGCCATTTTTGGCAATTTCAAAGTTCTCAGATCAAAGTCCTCATCTGGCTACCTCTAGGTTCTCATTCAATGAGGATGTTGGTTCAAGATGAGACTTGTACGATAATATTTAGTACTGCTTCAGAGACATTGAAGTTTTTTCACTATTTAGGGGTTTTCTTAGAGATTGGATCCCCAGGTGTTGCTCATGAGACAGTCTTTTCTTACCATTTTAAGGAAGAAGTACACGAAGTTTGCAGTCTGTGGGACCAATTTTACTACTGCCTCATGTTGCTAATTTTACTTGAAGGAAAGTCGCCCTCAATGAGGCAGTAGTAAAAATGGTCCCGCAGACTGCAAACTGCTTGGATTTCTTCCTTATATTGGTAAGATGAAACTGTCTCATGAGCAGCACCTGGCGATCGAATCTCCGAAAAAACGCAAAATATTGAAAAAAACTCCAATGTCTCCGAGGCAGTACTAAATATCATCGTACGAGTCTCATCTTTAACCAACATGCTCATTGAATGAGAATCTCGAGGTAGGCAAATGAGCGTTTTGATCTGAGAACTTTGAAATTGCCAAAAATGGCAAAATTTCGAAATTTCAACTTCACTGAGGCAGTAGTAAATATTGTCCAATAGAACTAAAAGAAATGGAATAATTTTTAAAAATCACAAACAACATATTCACGGATGAGCAGCAACATCTGAGAAATTATGTATTTTTTGAACCACCCTAATGTATCTACTTGGTTAAAATTAATTTCATAAATTATTATGTGGCTCCGGTTTCGTATACCTACACGCACGCGGTTTGTTAACATTCTACAAAGTGAGAGCTGCAGGCGTATAGTCTGCAAGTCGATAACAGGAACAAGAAAGCATTTAAAGCGAAGCGAAGAACTGGTGCAGTACGAGAGAGATTGGAGAGGGAAGAAAAGGGAAGAAAAGGAAAGAAAAGGTGAAGAGAAGAGAGAAGAGAGAAGAAGGTTCACGTGGGGAAAGGCCTGGTTTATTTTTATTTCTGTCTGGCTGACGGGTACGAAATGGGTCGAGGTGTCTGCGGCTACGCACGCGTGTGGCCTTGCGTGTTCGTGTGCGTGGGCGCACGCAAAACAAATTTTACATCGACTTGGCGAAAGCCTGAGAAAAGTAATTAACAAATGATTACCGTCTGAGAAATGATTTACTCTTTTGAGACAATTTCCTCGAAAATTATACGAGAATTAGGTCAAAAAACTAGATATTTTCCATATAGTAGCGAGAAAAAAAATCGCAAATCGACTTACACCGTAATTTACGTCGATATTATAGAAGCCTACATAGGTACGTAAAACTAAAATGTATTTCTAAGTACAAATACCCATAAAACGAAACTCGATGTATGTAACTTTTGAAAAAATTCCGAAATTCGCCGATATCTGCGTATCGTAAATGTATATTATGCTTCTGGCTATAGCGGAAAAGCGAAATGTACCTTCAGCTAATGGATAAGCCGTAATGAACGATACATACATGTAGGTATAGGGTTTCAAATTTTTGTTTCATATATATATATATATATTTTTTTTTTTTTTTTTTTTTTTAATGCACTTTTCAGTCCGCGATGTGACCGGTATCCCTATTGTGTGGCGAAGACTGCTAATTGAAAAGAAGCCTTTTTGTAACGTTGAACTGCCGCGAGGAAGGGTTCGAGCCGATTAATCGAGACGTGGAATCGATATTACTTCGTTTTTGCAAAAACGTTCTCAAATATCTCGCGGGACCCTATAGGTATTCGCCGACATTTTAGTATCATTATCATTATTTCTTGCTGTTATTGATACTGTTATTATTTATTGATGTTCGAACACGAAATTGAAACTCTATCTTTGTTATACGCAAACTTCCGAATATATATAGTACATAAAAAAATATTTGAAAATATGAAAATTTCGGAAAATTTATAAACGCGGAATTTTTTCATCCAAATTTTCCGATCATATACCAGAGTTTCGAGAGATAAATTACCTTTTTCGCAGATCTATACGCGCGGATTATTTTTCTCCTTTAAAAAAATATCTGAAGAAATGATATTAGGCGGAAGAAAACGAGCCCTGGAGGGTAGATTTACATCGGTATGATAAATCTCCGGACGTTATATATAGGTATACTATACGCGTAGATACGGTAAACTTTGAAACGTTTAAAAAATCAAAGAGTCAAGCGCCGCTGTTTCTCGCCAGATAACGAAAGGAATGGGTCAAGGGTCGCGGGGCAGCTGTTGGCGCCTCATCGTTTACGGGGAAAGAAAGATTAATGAAAAACAAGCGGCTTGAAAAGAGTTGCGACTTTAAGTTACAGGGAGAAAACTTTGAGCATCTTTTAAAATTTGCAAAAAAACTAATAATTTATATAATTGCTAATTATCAGATATATATATATATAGAAAACTTAATCAGTAAAAAAGGACATAAGAAATGATCTGTCTGTATCTATTTTTTTTTTTTTTTATACATTCTCTTCGTAATTTATCGTTGAAAGAATATTATATAGGTAGTACGTATGAAATTTTACTCAAAATAATCTTCTACAATCTTAATTCTACAGAATATATACAGGGTCAGACTACTAATCACTAATAATTAATAACACTTCAGGATAACAAAAAAAAAAAAAAAAAAACCGGTATAAATAAATTGGGGGAGGAAAGGGAAGGTCAAATGTCAGGCGATAACTCTTGTCAGACTTTGTACGATATATAGATACCTATATGAGTATATTTTGAGTATATAAGTATACGTATATACTTATATACCTTTTATACAGGTGAATAAAAAAAGAAAATAAGTATTAAAGAAAAAAAAGGGGGAAAAAGAACATCGGTAGGTAGTAATAACTTACGGTGGGTAAAAGATATTTTTTTTTTTTTTTTTGTCACCACGAAATGTAGCGTGTAGTTAGTCCTTGTCACACCTACCTATACTATTCATTACATTACATACGTATATAAATATACGTATATACATGTCTTTTGCAACCAAGGAATTACAGACCGTGTGTAGGAAGTATGTACACAGAAAGAAAGGGTAACTTGATTCAAGAAAATTTTGCGGTCCAAAAATGGAGACCGAAATTTTCTCGGATCAAATCAAAAATTTTCTCGAACCAAGAAAATTGGCACAATTTTCTTGGTTCGAGAAAATTTTTGATTTGATCCGAGAAAATTTCGGTCTCCATTTTTGGACCGCAAAATTTTCTTGAATCAAGTTACCCTTTCTTTCTGTGTAGGAATTCGAGATCGAAAAATCTCAGTTTTCTGAAGACTGGCTGTTGTTTTTTTTTTTTTTTTTTTTTTTTTTTTTCTTCTTCTTTTAACTATGAGAAACGATGGTTTAGAAATTTTCATTTTTACCTAATGAAGCTCGGTTTTTTTTATTAAATTCTTTTCGAGACATTACAAAGATCCAAAAAATGAAAAAATTAAAAAAATAAAAACAGTTCAAAATCGTCTGATTTATTTTATCATCGTATATAATTTTATCCTCGATCGTCGGTATGGAGTCTTCGACATAATCGTGCGCGTCGTTCTTAGATCGCGTGGTCACGTGACCCAGTGTATACGCGTCGAATATAAAGCGATTAAGATTCCGTCTGCGTTCATTGAGGGAGCTCGATGTGAATGAAATCCATTGTCGTCTATACTCGAGCAAGTCGAGCCTCTTCGACGCGCCGAGGAGCCCGAAGACGTCACTCTTTCCAAGACTATATATTGCATAACGGATGACGTCGTCGCACCTCAACTCACCTCACCTCCCCTTACCTCACCACGTGACGCGACCTGACGCGGGTCTATAGCTTGCCGAAAGAATTATACCAACTTTTTTTTTTTTTTTTTTTGCAATCGATTGATTAAAAATTGGAATATCAAAATCCATAATTCAACATTATTTCGTTTTTTTTTTTTTTTTTTTTAATCAAATTAGTTCATTCAACGTTGTAAAATCTTCCGTTCGAATATCGGAGAATTTATTTAAAAAGTAGAGAAAAATTTGTTTTCCGAATACATATACGGTAACGGGCTTAAAACTTAAGGCAAACTTTTAGACCTCGTGTAGGTATAACAGGATGTCCAGTTAAATATATGTGAAAACGAAATTTCATTGTAGTATATAATCACAGCTTTTCCAGACAAAATTTATGACTTTTTAGTCAACCTTCGATGAACATATAGATAAAAACGCACTCGTGATATTATGCAAAACAAAACTTCGTACTCGAATACCCTGCAGTTTTCGTGATAACGCGATATCAGAGCTGTCAGAAAAAAAACTAGTAAAAATTGACCAACGAGGCGATATTTTAAGGTTTTATTATACATTTTGACAAACCGAAGTTAAATTTAAAAATAATTTTCAGATAAAATATATATAAAATTCCCTGGGTTTTTGTCCAGATCACAACAGATTTAACGAAAATTCCACGTTTTCAAAATTTTCCTAATCACTGGTCGTTATAATAGAGATCATCGTTTTTGACCCTAGATCGTTTGCCAATACAAAGAATTTATGGAAACCTACTATCACACGGATTTTATACACATGCATATATATGTACTAAAAACTGCTGATGGTTTAACTAATGAAGAGCGGTGGAAAACTTTTGACTTGGGTAAGCTCCATAAAAGTGCAAATATTGAGAGATGCCGGGCTTTTCTATTATATGTATATTATATAGAAAAGTATCGTCGTGTCGTAGTATAAGATGTATGAGGAGTTCGTACGTACATAACTATATTATATTATATTATATACCATATACTCATAAATATATTATACACATGGGCACAAAGTGTATGTAGATTGCAGTCTGCTGATATAACGCTCGTAATTACGGGTTTTAAGCGAGCGAGCAAAGCAGCAAGCGTGGACTCGTTACTGACCTACATAATTATTTGTTTAGTTAATTATCGTCACGAGACGACGGGATGTTGCATACAGGTATATACTACGTCGTCGCCTACTACATACCTATATTGCCTAATAATATAATAATATGCTCAATTACGCAAAGATTTTCCATGTATGGAGCATTAGGGTGGTTCAATAAAAGACCTAATTTCTCAGATGTTGCTGCTCATCCGTGAATATGTTGTTTGTGATTTTTTTAAATTATTCCATTTTTTTTTTTTTTTTTTTTAGCTCTATTGGACAATATTTACTACTGCCTCAGTGAAGTTGAAATTTCGAAATTTTGCCATTTTTGGCAATTTCAAAGTTCTCAGATCAAAGTCCGCATCTGGCTACCTCTAGGTTCTCATTCAATGAGGATGTTGGTTTAAGATGAGACTTGTACGATAATATTTAGTACTGCTTCAGAGACATTGAAGTTTTTTCACTATTTAGGGGTTTTCTTAGAGATTGGATCACCAGGTGTTGCTCATGAGACAGTCTTTTCTTACCATTTTAAGGAAGAAGTACACGAAGTTTGCAGTCTGTGGGACCATTTCTACTACTGCCTCATGTTGCTAATTTTACTTGAAGGAAAGTCGCCCTCAATGAGGCAGTAGTAAAAATGGTCCCGCAGACTGCAAACTTCTTGAATTTCTTCCTTATATTGGTAAGATGAAACTGTCTCATGAGCAGCACCTATATAGCGATCGAACCTCCGAAAAAACGCAAAATATTGAAAAAAAAACTCCAATGTCTCCGAGGCCGTACTAAATCGCGTCACTAATGCCATAAGGTCGTAAGCGCCAAAAAAAATTTTTTTTTTGCGGATATGCCCAAACGATGTTATATGGCACGAAAAAGATTTTGCCACCAAAAACACAAAATTTTTTATTTTGGCGCTTACGACCTTATGGCATTAGTGACGCGAAATATTATCGTACGAGTCTCATCTTGAACCAACATCCTCCTTGAATGAGAACCTAGAGGTAGCCAGATGAGGACTTTGATCTGAGAACTTTGAAATTGCCAAAAATGGCAAAATTTCAAAATTTCAACTTCACTGAGGCAGTAGTAAATATTGTCCTATAGAGCTAAAAAAAAAATGGAATAATTTTTCAAAATTACAAACAACATATTCACGAATGAGGAGCAATATCTGAGAAATTAGGTCTTTTTTGAACCACCCTAATGCTCCATACATGGAAAATCTTTGCGTAAAATCGGTACCAGATAAAAAAAAAAAAAAAAAAAATATGTATAGATATATTTTTTGAAAACCGATGATTTTTCGAGCTCGACGAAACAGCGTGGCTATTTTAATCGATATCATCGCTTTTTTCGTACGAAGATAGTATAGCGAGAATATTATCAATAAATTGTCTTGAAATATGTTGAAAAAGTGTTGAAACAATAATATATATTTGAAGGGATGAAATTTTATTTCTATTTTCTTACCTTTGAGAGTTTCTCGCCTTCGTGATGGGGCAGGAGCGTCCTAAGGGACTGAAAGCCTGCATTGATGCTCTGCATCCGTCTTCGTTCATTGCTGTTGGCGATTTCACGCCTCATTCTCTTCTCTTGCTCCATGTGGCTTCTCGGCGTCCCCCGTACTACGACTCCGTTACTGTTGTGCCCGTTTAGATTTATACCTTGTTCGTCGTTGGACTCTTGAAGATCAGGGTGTTCTCCGACAACCACGTGCGTGGCTACGGAACCCTCGTCCGCCCCCTCGCTGCTACTGTAACAAAAATCACGATGTTGTTAAAAAAAATGTTGTTTCATTTTCATACTAAAATTTAATGCAATTTAGAAATCGAACTTATTTTCGGAAAATCACAAACAAATCAAGTCGAGCAAAAAAAAAAAAAAAAATGAAGAAAATTGATTTGAATCACGCGCAAACAAACAAAAAGATCAATTTAGTCCGTTATGTTGAAAAAAACTTAATGATTTCACGACTCATCAACCATTCATCGCTGAATCATCACGAGCGCGTCTATACCATAAGTCAGGATTTAATCAAGCCGCAAGATTATAACGGAGGAAGTAATTAGTTAGTTAGACGAAACTTAGGTACGATGATCAGTTACCCAATAATATTTTAGGTAACTATGTGTGAAAATATCAGTTTCGATAATTATTTCTCTCGATTGATAAGCCATCCGTCAAAAATTTGGTAAAATTCGTTACTATGAATAGAAAACTTTTAAAAATCTCAAGTCCTGATATGTTACGCATGAGATACTTTCGTAGTACTACTATATAATACTATAATCAAGCGGCTGTAAAGTTTCGAAATATTTAGCCATTCAGGTATAACAGCATGTATATATTATTATGTGGTCAATCATTGTGTATTTAATTTACGATTTATTTTTTTCCCGGAGGCACTAGCTAGCGATATCGCCAATAGCGAATTCCAATCTGTTTGTATATTATGCGGTCGGGTATTCATACTTATTGCCATCGCCTCTTTACTACTTGTTTTCAGGAAAATTTCATTAGTCAGCGTAAGAATGCGGCTGACTTTCCGATCGCTTTCAAACAGCAACGTGCGGCAGGAACGTATATATAGCTACGCTTGACAAAAATCTTTTCTTTCAGGAGTTAGGTATACGAGAATTCGTTTAATTAATTATCTTTTCAACGAATTATGATTAGCTATTATTAATTAATAAATTAATTAGGTAATCAATCTTTTGGCACTTTAAAGAATTCACTATAGTCAAATAGGACGACAAAATTTTTCAAGGTCTTGGATTCACCTTTTTTTTTTTCTCTCTCTCTCTCTCTCATTCCTATACGACTGCAGGAATTGAATTTTAATGTATACCTACAAATGCATACGCGCACCTCGCGTATCGTTAGAGGAAATTTTAAATCGCTGTATCTTTTGACTGTAACCACAAAATCGGAAGTCACTACAATTAAAACGGAAACTGAGAAACCGGAATATGGCTCAAGAAACGAGATAAAAAAATTATAATAATAATAATAATAATAATAATAATATGAGAGAGTCTTGTATTGTGTGTAATAAAATGATAATTCATAACTAAATATTTCCTCAAATAATTAAAAAGAAAATTTCATTTCGTTCAATTTTCGTATAGATGCATAATTAAATTATCGCGGAATAATCGGACGATAAAAATCGCAATTTGTTAATTGTTATATATCTGATGATGAAATTTATAATATATTCAAGTGATGTCAAATATATGCGATTGCGAAAAAAAAAAAAAAAAAAAAAAAAAAAAAGGGAGAAAAAGAAAAAGAAGAAAACCATGGCGCCATGTGGGGCAGATAAACGGTCTAAACGAAAAGAAGAACTCAGCAGCAGGAGTCAAAGACTCGTGAAGAAATTGATCCGTGAACGGATATAGCGGGACATGGATAGACAGACGTGCGAGCGCGGTCTGAGTAGCTTTTAAGGAAATTGGAATCCCTGTTTCCTTTCGTTTCCTTCCACTTCTTATCGTCCCGAAACGTTATTATCAAGTTCCGTTTGTTGCCACAAACGATATACAACCGCATATACGTATAAGGATTTGTTAGCCTGTTTATATTATTCCCGTTCTCACGCGACGAACATCATTTTTTATTTTTAGTCTTAGTCTTTATAGTTTTAGTTTTATTTCTATATATTTATATTCCTTTCTTAATAAAAAAAAAAAAAAAAAAAAACGTGAGAAATGGTCAGTTTTAAAATATATTTACCTATACATAATATAACGAGAATCAATTTGTCTATACATTATCGAAAAGAAATACGAAAACTAAACAATCCTAGTCTAAGAATAACGAGAAAATTTCTCATAAATCAAATGTCTCATATAACTCCCACACGCAAGTTTTGAGATGCGCCAGAAACGAATGTACAAACTATAATATCTTCTTCATACACTCAAAGTCAAGATCACTCGAAAAACCAATATGAAAAAAAGAAAAAAAAAAAAAAAAAAAAAAAAAAGAAAACGATGTAGTGGTGAATTCTCTTCGTTAAAAATGAGATATTTTTTAAGCTCGCGTAAAACGAGACCCATGGGCCAAATTACAATTTGCGAATAAACAGCTGACTGCATCGTTTGTTGCTGACCTTGGGATACAACAGGCTATGACGATTTAGCCGGTGACCTCTCCGAGCTCATAGATAGAGACACAGATATTGCACGCAACAATTTGCGCACTAGTCGAGTAGGTATTTGCTACCATATGGCGCAGTACCTAAGCCAACGAGTTCTAACAATCAGATATAGATATATATATATATCTGCTATATATGCTTTAGAGGAATCAATTTTTTTATTTTTTTATTTTTTTATTAATTTTTATTTATTTTTTTCTCGTAGAGAAAATGATTCCATTAGACTACAGCGCATGAAAAATATTATAAGATAATAATAATAATAATAAGAAGAAGGGTCACGTTTTTCTCAAAATCGAATTAAAAATCAGAAGAAAAATTGAAAAAAAAAAAAAAAAAAAAAAAAAAAAGAAAAAGAATTCGATTGTCTTATTTATATACTTGAATGAAATTTCTCACAGTATTTATATTATAGCGAGAAATAAAAGAAAGACGTAAGAAAAATAAGACAAGGAAATATATAACCACGATTCAACCGGATCTGTAAAGCAGCGAACAAATCGTATCGTAATTCGTATCGTACAATTTAAATATACTATATACCTATATAACAACTATATGTATAGAAAAGATTCCCACGCCGTTCGTTTGTCTGCTGTTGCATGGGTTGGTTTGGTTTAGCACGGCTGTCTCTACTCGACCAAATCGAACAGACAGCAATAGTAATAGCAATATAGTTATAGTTATATAGTTATAGTAATATTAAATTAAAACTATGAGCCAAAGAGAGAGAGAGAGAAAGAGAGAGATCGACGAATTCTCAGCTGAGAATAAAATAGTTTAGAAAATTATTCTCCGAAAGATTCTTGAACCGACACGACCAGTTATATGAGAATATTTGTATATATCCGAACGAATTTACCTTCGGTGAATCGTTTTTATTTCGATTAACGAAGAGCGGAACTTTACCAAAAAAATTTGAGAAGTAGCAGAATTTAAAAAAAGAAAGAAAAAAAAAAAAAGAGAAAAAGCAAAAAAAAAAAAAAAAAATATTGACACGATTTTTCAATGTTAAGCAATGATTGGAGGAAATTTATAAACATGAGAAGATAAAAAACAAAACAAAAAAAAAGGGATAGTAGCGTATATTTTAGAAATACTACATCTAGATTGTCGAGACTTGAAAAAGTCAAAAAAAAAAAAAAAAAAAAGTTTCGCATATTTTTTTTTTTTTTTCTTCTCTCTTTCAGATTGTAAATCATATACTTACTAAAATACTATTTTAGCGAGTATTTAGTCTGAAGTGGCCGACAATTATTTATTGGTGATAAATAGCTTATGCCATAATTTTCAATGCATCTATACTTTATGTATTTTATCAGAAATAACCATATATTCGTTTATATACACAAATAGTAATTTAGAATTTAGTACATAGGTAGTATATCGCGTCACTAATGCCATAAGGTCGTAAGTGCCAAAAAAAAAATTTCGTTCTTTTTGGTGGCAAAATCTTTTTCATGCTATATAACATCGTTTGGGCATATCCGCAAAAAAAATAATTTTTTGGCGCTTACGACCTTATGGTATTAGTGACGCGATATATTATCTTACCGCTTATGCCAGTCGCATCTATACTTCTTTGTTTGATAATATATGCATATATATATTATGTTATGAGTAACAAGTATTATTTATGTGAGCATAACAGCATTATTGTTATGCTAAAGATTAAAAAAAAAAAAAAAAAAGAATCTCAGAGTGTAAATCGCGCGTATGGATGAGAAAAATAATGAATTATTTTTATCAACCAGAATAACTGTTTGACTGATTGAATAAAATACAAAGTCCAATATTTGTTTGAGATTGATATATACGGCAAAAAAGATAATATAATATATATATATAAATAATTGATTGACAAATAAAAAACAAGAATATATTTTTTTTTCGCTGATTTTTCCTGTTTTTATTATACATATTCCAGTTTTGAGAGGAACCGTATAGCCGCGGCCATGGTCATAGTCATGAAAACTAAAATAGGTAGGTATTTAATTTATAGTAACGTTTTGAACGTTTATTATGTAATCGAATAAAACTTGTGTATTAAAAAAAAAATGGTTAAATAATGTTAAATTTCTCCCGAAAAGTTGGGTTCAAACGGCGTTGATAATAATAATAAAAAAAAAAAAAAAAAGAAAAAAAAAAAAGAAACGAATTTCATAATCAAAGTGAAAAAATGTCACCGAATATGTAATTATTCAACTCGCTAAACGTTTTGGTAGCCAAAATCAGCGACATACCGACCAACCCGGTCGAGAGACGTGGTGAGTCATCGCCCGGGGCCGTGACCTTCGGCGTTGCTCCACGGAACACGCTCATTCCACACGTGGCGGCGATAACCAAAGCATGGCAAGCTTAGAGGCAACCAAAGCTCCGCATCTTACGCCGCGTCGACACCATAATTGGGCGGACGCGTCCCCAAGGCGATCAAGACTCGTCGATGAAAATTTTTGTACTTGTAACCTCGACTCACCTATCCCTCCCTCACTCGTCATTTTTAGATTTTATATCAATTTAGATATACGCATAGGTACATGTGTGTTTGTGTGTGCGACATAACGAAAAGCTTTTTACACTCAGAATCAAATAAATCTTATAGTTCTTCTTATTTTCTGTTCTTTTTTTCTTCCGGTCCAGCAGTAGTAATATACATCGCAGTACAACTTTAGACTTTATCTCGGTATAACTTTCGGTCTAAATTATAGACCATACCTATAGTGTTAAAGATCAGCGTGTTGACCCATTATATCATCTGTGTACACAGAAAGAAAGGGTAACTTGATTCAAGAAAATTTTGCGGTCCAAAAATGGAGACCGAAATTTTTGATTTGATCCGAGAAAATTTCGGTCTCCATTTTTGGACCGCAAAATTTTCTTGAATCAAGTTACCCTTTCTTTCTGTGTAGTAAAGCCTGATGCGATTTTGCCCTTTTTTCTTTATTTTCCAACAAGATTTTCAAATATACACGAAAAATATGAGACATAATTTGTAAGCCGGTATTTTATTATGCATATTCTAGTAAAAACCGGGATTGTAGATAATATAATTACTCATACATAATAATATCCTTGTTTGTTTACAATTTGAAAAAAAAAAAAAAATAAATAATAATTAATCATTTTTTTCTCTCTTTCGGTTTTCAACTTTTCCAAATTGAAAATATCAGAAATTCCCCGATGATATTTTATTTGATATTTTTTTCAATTTGAAACAGGAGTGTATCGTTTACAATTTCATTCTACTATAAACGCACATTACTGACTATAATCTTGGAGTATATTCATTAATAAAGAACGGGTCACCGGCCCTTCGTCTATGAACATACGCTATAATGACGATTCAACTTCCGTTCTGCCAAGGCCCGTAAAGGTTCAAGGACGGACATTGGTACACGTGGAATTCGCGTCCGTCGCGTATTATCAGCTGGTGTGTCGGCGTTCTGACGTCACTCGAATGAGCCAGCCAGCCAGCCAGCCAGCCAGGCAGCCAGGCAGGCAGGCGGTAGTCGCATCCCTCCCAGCCCACCAATTTCCTCTACCACCGCCTGCCTCACCTTCCTACTATGTATACCGCGACGGCATGCGGGATCGCGCGAGAGAACGAGATCAGAGCGCGCGCGAGAGATAGATAGAGAGATAGAGAGAGAGAGAGAGAGAAAGAGGTAAAGAGAGAGATAAAGAGAGGGAGCGAGAGATGAACACAGTACAGAGTATGGACGGAAGAATATATAGAGAAGTGGGTCGCCTAGATTCCCCCTTTGGCCAGAGAGTGTGTATTGGCGCATGAGTGTTCCCCCCTTACGTCCCATGTCGTCGGCACTGCGTAGCGCGAGTGTAAATATAACCCTGTTGTAATTAGATCTATCGGCGGCTACTGAGTGAGTCTGAGACCCCTCTCCTTCGACCCTTTATACCCTTTGCGCCATTAGCCATTTCTTGTACCTATATAGGTACAAACGGTAACCCAGCTCAGCATCGCTACGCATACGACGATGTATCTAAGGTAATAATGTACCTAGTGGGTATATTAATTAGGTGGAATATAAAAGATGGAATATTTATCTTGTACGGGAATGATATACCATAGCATATATAGATCGCGAATACATATTATGCCTGTAATATATCGCGTCACTAATGCCATAAGGTCGTAAGCGCTAAAAAATTATTTTTTTTGCGGATATGCCCAAACGATGTTATATGGCACGAAAAAGATTTTGCCACCAAAAACACGAAACTTTTTTTTTTTTTTTTTTTTTTGCGCTTACGACCTTATGGCATTAGTGACGCGATATGTATGTATAGAGATATAGATTTACGTGTAGGTATACCGCGGTCGGGTGAAATGAAATAATTGTTGAAACAAAGTAAATAATGAAAATGATATCGCTGATTGAAGTGTGTATATTATACATATATTATATATATATTTATGTTGGTGTATATATCGCGTCACTAATGCCATAAGGTCGTAAGCGCCAAAAAATTATTTTTTTTTGCGGATATGCCCAAACGATGTTATATGGCACGAAAAAGATTTTGCCACCAAAAACACGAAACTTTTTTTTTTTTTTTTTTTGCGCTTACGACCTTATGGCATTAGTGACGCGATATACTTATACATACATATGCATAAAACGCTCGATCAATCATATAATTATGTATACGTCTTATACCTATACGTGTTTGTAATGATGTATAGATATACAGATTACAGCTATTATATAGTAAATTATGAAATAACTACTATACACAACATAATATAGTATGTTGGCTAACGTGCAGAGAGTATAATAATACTATATAAACAGAAAGTGTAGAAAAAAAAAAAAAAAAAAAAAAAATGAGTAGCGACGTTATCGCGATTTTTTCTTTACTTCTTTATTTGCTTCTTTCTTATACTTCTTTTTTTATTTTTTTATATTTCTGTTTCTTTGCACCACTGCTAATCGACAGCCGTATACAATTCTTCTTGATTTTTCAAAGAAGCTTCTGTACAGACACGCGGTCCTATACACAGAGCTGACGATGAGAATAGCGCGCGCTCCGCGATACGGTCATATATCAATGACGGTGGCGGTGGTGGTGGTGGTGGTGGTGGTGGTGGCGGAGTATCAGCAAAAAGTGAAAACACATCGAGAATCAACCGCGAGCGGACGGACGAACCGACGCGACGCGACGCGACCGACGAGGCTAGTGAGTCACGCACAGCTGACGGCTGGCGCCACTCAGCTGGCTGGCTGGCTTATACGCTAGCATATCTATTCCCGGCGTCTGTCTATCATCAGCTGTCCGTCCGTGCGGAAAAAGAAACTAATCGGAGATCGAACAATTGAACGATGTTTCTTATGAATTCTTTAAAACTTTTTTTTTTTTTTTTTTTTTTTTTCAAAGAACTATTCCTTAATTTTTTTCATATTTTTTTCATATTTTTTTTTTCCAAGGTATACGTATGCGAAATAATTTCGTAAGAGGACGCACACTGCAAGTTGCAGTGAGTTGGCAAAATAAAATGACAGTTGGAAAAAAAAAAAAAAAAAAAAAAAAAAAAACACTTTCCATGAATATATTATTACTTTGTTCTTGATTTTGAGTTATGTCTTTATTCTTTTCAATTACGTTTTGTCTTTTTTTTTTTTTTCTTTCCGCGTGCTGTCCGCGCGTGTATATAAGTGTTTGCCGCCACCTATAGGGAAGGGTGGGGCAAAATGGACCACTAAAAAAAAAAAAAAAGAACGATTGACGATTAAAAAACTTGAGTATGAATATGAACTTTTTAGCCCCGCTGGTCCGTTTTGCCCCACCCTCCCTCAATACCGATCTCTGACAGAGAAATTACGTTTAAGTCTTATTTACCCGTTCCTCGTTAAATATTAATATTATATTATACTTACGTAATGACGCGCGGCAGCAGCGTGGGGGATCTGTCGAATTCTAAATTCGACTTTGTAGTCGTTTCGTGCAAACGTGCAAACCGAGATCGACGCGGTCTAACAATAAAGCTAGGAGCACAAACTTTTCGTGTCCCGTGTTTCGCCTCACCTACAGGCGCCACGATCGCTCACACATGGCTATGATTGGTCGGCGCTGCGTGTGAGTGGCTGTACACTGGTCACGATCTCCGTAGGTGAGCCGACACGAAGAGTTTGTGCTCCTAGCTTAAGCGAATTTCGACCTTGCGGCTGGAACAGACAGCTGGGGAATCTACTGGTACTCGTCTATTAACGTTTGGATATAAATTTAGTAACTCGAGACCGATGATTGATAGCCGGAATCAAATTGTAGGTATCATTCACCCCAAAACAGGTTTTAAGAAACAATACATTTTTTTTTTTTTTTTTTTTTATCCGCGATCATGAGAAAAGAAATATATAATATAGGAATGAAAATGAGAATAAATGAACAAATCAAAGATGCAAGACCTTGCACACATGCATAGTAAACCGTTTAGATTGTTTTTTTTTTTTTTTTTTTCTTGTTTTTATAACAATTTACACATCGAGAAACGATGAATAATACAGTGTAGATATGTGCGCTTGTACTCTATGTTCGCGAAGACGCGTGCCGTCAACGGCTGTATAATATTGTAGCACAAAATAATATACCTTGCAGCATTCGAAAACCCATTCCTTTCCTTTATAATTAGTTTTCGCTATATAGATATATTTACGTTGGCTTCGTGTCAAATGCGCTGACGATTTGAAACATCGATCAATCATATTATTTTCGCGCTTCTAGATTTTAGCAACAATATTATATATATATAATATTTTGTTACTTTATATGATAAATTGTTAGAATAATTATATATGTATAATTATTTTTTACAATTTCCGGTCTCATATGTGTATCACGATCTTTGACTAATACGATCAAAAATAAATAAATAAAAATTGAAATATACATTTGAATAAAAGGGAAAAATCAAAGCCGTGTGCTTCTGATCGTTATAACCCATATTATACAGACAAACCCGTTAATTTCCCCATCGCCACCTATATAATATTCTCTTTGCTAAGGTCAATCTTGGCGGACAACCTTGTCAATTACAATCAATTATATTTAATTACAGAGGTGAACATCTAACGAATTGGTGAGTTAGTACCCCGCGCTCTTCTTCTTCTTCTTCTTCGAAAGTGGGGCTTTGTTCACTTAATCGCGTCTTCTTGGATATCTCACTTTGACATAGTAATACGTAGCTTTAAAAAAAATTCACGTTTAATCATCGTTAATGGGGCTAAATTCACGGACGAAAAACTTACTAACGAGATTGAAATTTCAGGAAAGGAAATTTTATATATATATATATATATATATATATAATACCTACTATACGTGTATAATATACCGACAAAATTTTTTATTCCCTGTTCTTTTAGTTTTATTTTATTTTTATCATAATAATATTTCAGCTACTATTTCACACAATTTTAAGAAACAGCTTCTCTCTTTTGCGATAAAATAACTGCGCGTAATAAATATATTTGCGGAGAAATAAGTTTTACTCATGGAGTATATTATATATACAGTTGGGTGGTTCAAAAAAGACATCATTTCTCAGATGTTGCTGCTCATTCGTGAATATGTTGTTTGTGATTTTGAAAAATTATTCCATTTTTTTTTTTTAGCTCTATAGGACAATATTTACTACTGCCTCAGTGAAGTTGAAATTTTGCCATTTTTGCAAATTTCAAAGCTCTCAGATCAAAGTCCTCATCTTGCTACCTCTAGGTTCTCATTCAATGAGGATGTTGGTTCAAGATGAGACTCGTACGATAATATTTAGTACTGCTTCAGAGACATTGAAGTTTTTTCACTATTTAGGGGTTTTCTTAGAGATTGGATCCCCAGGTGTTGCTCATGAGACAGTCTTTTCTTACTATTTTAAGGAAGAAGTACACGAAGTTTGCAGTCTGTGGGACCATTTTTACTACTGCCTCATGTTGTTAATTTTACTTGAAGAAAAGTCGCCCTCAATGAGGCAGTAGTAAAAATGGTCCCGCAGACTACAAACTGCTTGGATTTCTTCCTTATATTGGTAAGATGAAACTGTCTCATGAGCAGCACCTGGCGATCGAATCTCCGAAAAAACGCAAAATATTGAAAAAACTCCAATGTCTCCGAGGCAGTACTGAATATTATCGTATGAGTCTCATCTTTAACCAACATGCTCATTGAATGAGAATCTCGAGATAGCCAGATGAGCGCTTTGATCTGAGAACTTTGAAATTGCCAAAAATGGCAAAATTTCGAAATTTCAACTTCACTGAGGCAGTAGTAAATATTGTCCAATAGAGCTAAAAAAAATGGAATAATTAAAAAAAATCACAAACAACATATTCACGGACGAGCAGCAACATCTGAGAAATTAGGTCTTTTTTGAACCACCTTAATATACAGTATATATATATATTTATTTTTTTTTCATCCTTTGACATACATATATATATAAATACTCAAATCGACTATGAATTAAAGAGAAATATGTTTGAAATCCGTTTTCAAAACCATAACATCCACATCATCTAGATTCTAGGCGGCCCACACGTTTCTCGGTGGTAGATATGGGGTGTCGAAGAAGGGAGAGAGGGATCAGGGAGGATTGTGTATTTTCGAAGCTACTGGGGCGTGTGCCCCGGCTCAAGGCCAACGTTGATGGCGCAGCTGCCCTGCGTGCATCCATGGCGTATATATTGTACGCTTCAGTAGCCCTTCTTCATGCTCCTGCCTCTGCCCCTGTCCCCTCCTCCCACCTCCCCAGTTGTAAAGCATGGAACGAGTACGCGATGGCAACCCTCGTATAGCTTCGGCATGGTAAGCTCCCCTCCATCAGCACCGCGTGTACCATCGTCCCGCCTGCTTTAACCGGAAAGAGCGAGCCACCTTCGGTTCGCAGACCAGAAAAATAATGTTTATTTTTATAATTCCCTCTGCCCTGCATCGTGCACCGCTCAGCTGGCTTAGATACTTATATATATATATGTCGTATATAGTACGCCGGAGCGCGTACTACGTCTCTATATATATATATGTAACTTCATAACCGAACTGAACCGTGCCACGTAGTACGTACCGTACCGTACCGTACCATATCGTATCGTACCGCGTCCCTCGTATAGCTAAACCACTCGAGGGCGTTTGGCCACATGGATATCACTACTAGGCCCGCGGGTTGTTGTTTCAGAACTCTCTCCCTTTTATACTACAAGGTCTATTCGGACAGATACGCACGAAAATATACCTACATATTATATACTTGTGTTTTTTCATCGAATTAGAAAATCATGCCAATCATCATTCGGGGAATTGTTTTGACGTGGATGAGAAATTTTTTGTTATATTATTATTTATTTTATTTTTATTTTTTTCGTCATTCGCTCCTATCGTCTATCAAAATAAAAACGATTCCACGGATCAAAAATTCTTAATTTATAAAATATTCTTACAGTGACATGATTTTTCAATTCAGCATCACCTTGTAAGAATCATAATTTAATTGATTCGAATTTTTCGTATACCTATGAATCGCGCGATTTTAAAGAATCGAAAAATATGTGTATATTATCAGAAAATGTTCAAAACTGCTTTTACAGACACAACAATTTTCAAAATAATCATTTCGAAAAATATATTGTTCTAACGTATATAATTAGATAATTATCATAATTGTTGTACGATATGTAAACCTTTGATCAGAGAAATAAATTGCTTGCACAAGTTTCGGTGTATAAATATACACAGAAAAAAAGGTTTACTTGACTGAAGATAACTTTTCTTCATCCAAGAAATTTTTCAATTGAGGGAATGAACACCAAGAATTTCTTGAACGGAGTAGAATAATTTCTTGAATTTTTATTTATTTATTTTTTTTATTTTTTTTTTTTTTTTCATTAAAATGATCATAGTCAGGTTACTTTTGACTACGTTCACACTTTATAAAACAAAATATCTGAAAATGTCAAATGGCTGAGTCAAAATGTTTTGATACAGAAAAACGCAATAACACCAGTAATTTTAGAAACTAAAGTGAGTATTACATCGATTTTCCAAAAAGTGAACCTTCAAACAACGGATCGCATAAAATATTGTATGCGCCAAGTCCGAGAAGTGTCAAATCCGGTATGGGTCATTTCCAAAAATCAATAATAATATATAATAATTTATTATTTATTATTCAATAAATAATAAATGCTGTAAGCTTTTTGGAAAATTGTAAGTTTATTTACTTTCATGTGTGAGAATAATGCATGTAGTTTTCTTATATCAGAATAATCAAAATATATTGTTATCAATTTCATTTTTATAATTGGATGTAATAAACTTTTTGTCTCCAAAAAAACTAATCATTTTTTGTATTTATTATTGAATATTCTGGAACCATAAAAATAATAGCCTTAAGAAAGAAAATTATTTAACCAAATATTAAAATATATATTATATTATATTATATTATATTATATTATTTTACTAGACAAAAATTTATTCAGTCAAAAATAAAACTAACTCTAACCAATAGAATATTTCTTGTCCCAAGAAAGTTTTTTCTTGGTTTGAGGAATTAGTTTTTCAGACGAAGAAAATAATGTCTTCCATGAAGTAAATAATTTCTGGATCCAAAGAATTTTTCACTCCAATCAAATACAAATTTTTGTTTTGGTTCAAGAAAAAAATTTCGAAGAAATTTTCTATCTTTGTTCAAGCTATCTTTTTTTTCTGTGTAGATATAGATATATAGCGACTGTTATACTGCAGAATCATTTAAAATCCGAATACCACGTGTGACTTGAGTATATAAATTGAAGAAAAACGGTTCGAGATCAGTCTAGCTAGTTCTGGGAGGCATCGCATCGGGACGCCGAGAATGTCGCGACGCTTCGCTTATACTCGCTATGAGTAGTACCACGTGCTCGAGAACACGGTCGGCTGCGTCTAACCAAAAATAGCCGTCGATGAAGACGGGGACGACGGACGCTTCGGTCCGGACCTATATCACTACCTTGGCCCTCTTCGGACAAACAACGATGTTCACAAGTTTTCGGAAAGGATTTTTCTCTTGCGATCGGATACGATTCGAAAAAAAAAAAAAAAAAAAAATGTTTAATCAAAAAAAATCCCATAAATGTTTTATAATAGTTTATATCGCAAATTTATTGACCACTTCAAAAATTGTACATTAAAAAGTCAAAAACTATATAAATGCGTTTCTTAATATGTTCGTCGAACAAAAATTTCCAGAATACATTAAACTTTTTTATATATAATAATAAACCTTGTAATTTAATAATGAATAAAATTAATGCACCTTGCGCTGATCGGACTTTGGTCTTCAGACTAGAGGGCGCGAGGCGTCGCGACGCCTTGACCGAGCTACATACGTCTTTAGGTTAGAGAGGGGAGGGTAGGGGGTCAATGAACTTTAAAGTTGCTTCAAAGTCGCATCGCAGCTGGTACGTATAGCGGTGCGGTCAATCAAGCACCGAGTATAGTTGCACCACCACCGCGATGAGGGGTCATTGGGTCAATCTTACCGGGCGTCTCTGTAGTTAGGTATACAGTATATTATATACCAGAGAATAAATTGGCAAAAAAATAAAAAAAAAAAACGTCAGATCTCAAAAGCAAGCCAAGATTTACTATAGTCACGAAGAGTCACGATAAATTGATCAAATCGGTACGTGAGTCGAAGAGTATGGCACCTCGTCAGATTAACGCCCGAAACTATGCCACCTCCATGTTAATTAGAGAATTAATCTGAGGTGCCATACTCTTCGACTCACGTACCGAAATATAGTACTACTGCATTCATCGCGAAAGGAATGAAAATAAAAAGAATAAGAAATTCAACAAAATTGACGAATTGACTAATAGAATGTCAAAAGCAGCCTGCAGGATATATTTGATTGAAAGAAGAAAAAAAAAAAAAAAAAAATTGATCAAAAATAATAAATAATAATAATGATAATAATAACGATAAAAAAAAAAAAAAAGCTTGCGTCGTATCCTGGGAGTCGTAAAACTCTTTGAAAGTATCCCTTCGTTGTCACACTTCCGGAGAGTGTCCAATTTTAAATGACGATCGTGAAGAAAATATCCGCCCGACGTGGATAAAAAAAATTACAGAACATGCTTTGAATAGTGTAGAATATGTATCGAAAGTCGTTTTGTTGAAAATCAAAAGACAACAGGACATAGGAACAATTTTGCTGAAAAGTCGATGGGTCAAATTGACCCAGTGTGACAACGGAGGGTTAAACAAGTTTTGTATATATACCTATATATATATATATATAAGACATAAGTATATACCTATAAGTCGTATAATCTATAAGTTTTGAACTAACTTCCTATAGGTATATATACCAGGCTAAAAATCTCTTCCGGTAAGAAATCTGTAAGGAGATATCAGGTTACTATCGTTGTCCTACCACCCTACTCTTTGCATACGTTTTATATGTGTGTTATATGTACATTGTACGTAATAGTAGTATACGATAGTTTGTTCGTATCGTTCGTTCGCGAAGAATATATATGTATATTCCTATAGCTGTATGTATAGGGAGAGAAGAGAAGAGAAGAGAAGAGAAGAGAAGTTGAGCTGAGCTAGACGAATGTAAGAGCGAGCCGAAAAGGAGACGCGGGTGTATGGGGATACAGACTACAGCGCGAGAAAGACGGACGAACATATATTTAGCGAAGTATGACGTCAGCCGGGTCGACGCCGTCTCGCAGCTGCCGCGTTGCCTGCCTTTTCCTCTGCCTCTGCGCCTCTACGCCTCTTTGCCTTTGAATCGCCTTGCTTTTAATCGGAGAAAGAATATTGGCGATATCTCGAGCGACAGTCGTCGTGATTGACGAGTTAGAAAAGAAGAAGAATATGAAAAAAAAAAAAAAAAAAAAAAAAAAAAACGAAGATATATTATATCAAATAGTTTATTTTATAATAGGTATAGCTGTATTAAAAATTGATATAAAAATTAAATTATGTAATTCATCTCATTAGAATTGCGGCACCGAAAGAAGACGCCCGATACGAATAACAGCACGTTTCAAATTCCGGATGGAAAAGAACACGTTTCAGATTGAGAATGAAAAATAGCACGTTTCAGATTCACTCGAAAACTAGCACAATTCAGGTTGAACCGAATATTACTTATTAGCTAGTGTCAGGTAGGTTTATTATAAGATTGAATTAATCATTCAATGATAAAATTGAATCGAATTTTTGTGCATAATTGTGCATTTCCAATTTCATAATAAACCTACCTGACACTTACTAATGAGTAATATTCGCTTCACCTGAATTGTGCTATAGTTTTCGAGTGAATCTGAAACGTGCTATTTTTCATTCTCAATCTGAAACGTGTTCTTTTCCATCCGGAATCTGAAACATGCTCTTTTTCACTCGGAATCTGAAATGTGCTCTTTTCCACCCGGAATTTGAAACGTGCTGTTATTCGTATTGGGCGTCGATATATAATCAACTATTCAGGATAAAAACTTAGACACCGTGAAGTCTGGCCGCATGCCATGGTGTAAAAGAAAAAAAAAAAAATGGTAATGAAAAACATGAAATCAACGCAAAATTATGGGGCGGTTAGAAAAAATATACATACATACATACATATACTATATTTACGACTTTGTTATATAGGCAGGTGTTTCTGACAAAGATATGTATATCCTTATACTATAATACCTAAGATATAGCTACGTGTATGTATAATATATGAATATGCATATATGTAGTATACAAAGGTGGGCACAGTTAATCCAAAAGTTAACTTCGTTAATCGTTCATTCGTTAATTAAAAAGTTAACTTCGATAATCGTTAAAACGTTACATTTTCGAAAATTTAACGCAAGTTAAAGTTAACCGTTAAAAGTTGAATATCCAAAACTTATACTGCTTTTGGGCTGGATCCATAGGTGAATAAGACAAAAACACGTAGGTAGATTAAAATTAAACACACAACTATTCAACCCTTCCTGGTCACCACGGGTCAAAATGACCCGAGCAGAAACTTTTAAGGTAAATCTCGATAAGTTCGTGGCCGAAGAACTCAAAAAACAAAAAATGTAGAATAAAAAAAAATAAAAAAAAAAAAATCCTAAAATGCATTGACCTCTTTACGATTTTTTTTTTTTTTTGAACATGTCGTCATTTGAATTTTGATGTACCGACTTTTGCTACATCTTCTAGAAGGTTCAAAGTATTTTTCAGTATTTTCTTCGGTGCCGATCGGACGGATAGTTTTCACGCGACAACCGTCTAAAAATGGCTCGGGTTGATTCGACCCGGGTGTGACCAGCTTGATTGAAATCGGAGGTGTGACAATGAAGGGTTAAAAGAAGGCTATTCATTATTGATCATAGTTTTGAATTAGGTGCATGTTGCCCTTAATAAACATTAGCATATTAAAATTTTCATCCGACAGCGACGATCGTTCAGTCCGTAAAACATCTTTGTCCGTAGAAAAATACATATGGACCTGAACTTTTAGACAAGCCTTGTTGCACCCACTTTGCGGCCATTTCCACCTTTTTATTTTCTTATAAATGGCGCACGCGCATATCGTTATATTGGTATCCTTACGCCAAATAAATAAAAATTCACAATAAATAACAAGAATAACTGCAATATGAAATATACACTGAAAAAAGTTCTTTCAGTTGATGTAACGGACTAAAGTTAACGGAAGTTCAATTTAACGGAAGTTAACAAAAGCGTTAACATTTTTTGAAGTTAACTTAAAAGTTAATCCGTTAAGCAGATTGTTAACTTCGTTAATTAACGATTAACGGATTAACGAGTTAATGCCCACCTTTGGTAGTATACGTATATCTAGTATACCTGTATCATATATACATATAGTATACCTATAGGTACGCATATATTATGTTTACGAATCCTACAGGTATTATTCGGGACAGCAAAATTGTATTGTAAGGATATAGTACATATATCTATCTCGACGAGGCTAAGCTAAGCTAAGCTAACCTAACCTAACCTAGCCTAACCTAGTGCACTTTAACTTGACCGAAACGAGCCAAGTTGCTTAGAGGTTCACATATATGCGCGTCGCAAAGTTAAGATCCAGTCGAAAGGGACCAAGTGAATACCGGCTGAGCCAGGTTTATAATACCCGCGTGTTATATTTATATATATATATATGTATATTGTATATGTATATAAGATATAGATATAGGTGTAGATATATACCCATCGGGGATTTGGCCTCGTTGAAATCCATGTGAGATTTTGGGTTGTCGGAGAGGTGAACAAAGGACGTACCTCTAAGACCAGGTAAGCTCAAAATAGGTCGAAACGTACTAGCCTGCGGCCTTTGTGTCAGGTATAGGTATAAGGTGTATATATATATATATATACCGCGAGGACCAGGTGAAAGAGAATGGTCCATCCGCCCAGGCAGATAATATTTCGTATTTTTAGGGGGATAGCCACTCGTTGCGCTGAAAAAATCCCTAGGGTGATTTTGTCGCGCGGTCGATGCAACTCGGCAGCCATTGTTGATACAAGCCGGCTGACTGTCAATACATCGCGGAAGGTAGACAAGTGTGGTTATGTTCGTTTATTTGAAGCAAATGATAAATAAAGTGAATAAAACCTACGTGAATAAGCTAGGAATATTTATCAAAAATCGATCAATCAGTTTTAAATGATATCTTAATGCAATCAACGAATTAACCTAAGCTATAACTGGAAATTTATCAGAATCAAAGAGTTCATCGAGAACAACCAATTCGAACAAAATTATTGATTGTATCCTGGGGTTGAGGCATCAATAAATATCCATAGCTCATTCACGTAGGTTTTATTCACTTTATTTATCATTTCCTTCAAATAAACGAACATAACCACACTTGTCTACCTTCCGCGATGTATTGACAGTCAGCCGGCTTGTATCAACAATGGCTGCCGAGTTGCATCGACCGCGCGCCAAAATCACCCTAGGGATTTTCAGTGCAACGAGTGGCTATCCCCCTAAAAATACGAAATATTAGCTGCCTGGGCGGATGGACCATTCTCTTTCACCTGGTCCTCGCGGTATATGAGTATACACAGCTTGTATACGTATATAGATGTATAGTAACGCACAACAAAGATCCTGGACGTATACAATCTTATATACTACTACTATATGAGAATTTTTCGCGGGATGAATACAGGTATATGACGCAAATTTAGTCTTTAAACCTAAATCTTATATATGCCTACAAGACTCAAGATTCAGAAATTTTTTTTTTTTTTTTTTTTTTTTTTCAAAAAATCAAACGACGCGTATAAATTTCATTGAAAAGTACATATAGTATAAAGATTATTATTTATTCGTGAATCAAAATTAAACGCATTTCAATTTTGTGAAACGTATAAATAAATGACAGAAAAAAAAAATTGTGTTAGTACGCGGCTAGTTTCTCTTGTAGATTTGGAATTAACCAAAAAAAAAAAAAAAAAAAAAAGCCTTGTATCTCGTTGATTTACGTCTTCCCGCATCGAGTGCGTCTGCACTAATATAACTAGTATTTGTATTCGTATGTGATTTTCGTTTTTTTTTTTTTTTTTTTTTTCCTTCTTTTGTTGTTGTTGTTTTCTCTGTGTATAATATAAGCGAATTATATTAACATATTGCGGTACGATTTTTCACCCGAAAGTAGAATGGTAATTTCTGAAATGATAGCTGCGGCTAACGATATACCGACAAGGACAAATCGCTGCTGCAGAAATACCTACTACACGTGACAGCGTAAGTACATACTATTTGTTTTGTTCGTTTGAAAACATTGAATTATACCTTCTCAAAATCAATGCTTCCATATATATATATACACGTATATATATATATATATACCGTCGCAGATCGTCAATGTTTCATTGTCAGCTAAATTCATTGATTTTATTACAAAAGGGGTTATCAGTGTCGTGAGTATTCCGACAAAAGCAAACAGAGACCGTTCAACAAGCGAACCAGCCAACAAACCAACAAACAACCACGACGACGACGAATGAAAACTAGCTTGTGGAGAAATTCAACGAAGCCTTTTCAAATTCGCGCTATGTGGTACAAAATTTGACCAAACTTTGCCCAAGTACATATATATATATATATATATATATAGCATAGTTCGTATTATAACTCTCCACATTGTAGAAAAAAAATGTAAAAGTATATTAAAAAAAAAAATAAATAAATAAATAAATAAACAGAGCTGCACTCTGAATTAATGAAAAACAAACATTGAATATTAAATCGATTAAAGGCTGTACATATACATAGTAAATCAAAACGCGTGTGTGAAATAATATAGGTATATATGTAATAAATTGAATTTCGTTAATCCGAATAATAATTCATGTGTACAATAGGGATATATGTCAACAATTATTCCACACCTATATAGCCTCTATCAACGTGCCCATATGAAAATAACCGTATCTGAGACCAGGTGTATAAATTCATACGACATATATATACACCCTTGAACTGAAACGTGTGGCAATGTGTGGGTAAAAAATAAAAAATAAAAAATGTAAAAAAAAAAAAAAAAAAAAATGAAAGAAAATAAACTAAAATGCATCGTTACTACTACGCAGTATCGCGTAAACCCACGCGGACTGCATCGTACGCAGCAATACACTGCAAGCACACGCATGCATGCATGCACGTAATCACGCATACGTATTCATACATCGAAGAAAGGGACTGCGTGACACAAAGGGACTGGGTTTCCTAGTACCGCAGGGACGAGTACGTGGAGGAGGGAAGAGGAGAAGGAGAAGGAGAAGGAAAAGGAGAAGGAGAAGGGAGACTCGAAGTGGTAGATAGCCAAGAGGGTGACGGTGCGGCGGTGGGACGAGGCGAATGGAGGGAATCGAGGAGAAAGGGAGCAACGGGACGGGGAGCGTTCGAGTGGGGGGAGAAAGAGGAAGAGGGAGAGACCCTACGAGGAACTACTTTCTCCCCCTACCTCGGGCGCTTCCGTCGGTAAATTTAGAGTTAGGGGGGGGGATAAAAGACGATGGGAGAGGAGCGAAAGAGAGAGAGAGAGAGGAAAGAAGAGAGTAGAGGGGAGAGGGGATGCGGCAGCGAAGGGCGACGCTTCGTAGTCCGAGTGAAGCTGGAAAATTTCGAGAACTTCTCTCTTCTCTATGCCGTATAAACGCCGCTATATATATATATATATATATATATATATATATATATATATATATATATATATATACTACGAATATTCACAACCGTGTTGAGTGTTTGCATTGAGTAAGGTAAAAAAAAAAAAAAAAAAAAAACGAAGTTCAGGAATGTGAATGAGAAAAGAAAAAAAAAAAATTAAAGAATAAGAATAAGAAAAATAAATAAATAAATAACACGAGAAAAAAAATGTCACGCATATGAATATCCTATATATATATACTAAATATACGAGGAAAAAAAAAAACTGTAGAAGAATGGGTTATTGTATAGAATTTTGAATAACAATTCTATATTGTCATTCCATAGAGAAGAAACTTTCTAACGTTAGAGTTGGTTTTCTTACAAAAGTTAAAAAAAAAAAAAAAAAAAAAAAAAAATGAAAAAAAGATGCGTTCGATTGATGTGGAGTCAAAAAGTTGTTGTATATAGCTTTAAAAATGAATATATAATAAATAGAATATCATCTGTGCTCGTACTATATAAGTAACATAAATATCTTTAAATATACATATAGACATTGATATACCCGCAGCTTACATACGAAGGATATATTTTTATACTGTATATTTGGCGATAACGGGGTTCGGTTCTTATGCAAGTGCATCACGAGAGATGCACCGCACGTCGACGACTATATGGAACGCGAGAGGTCACAGAGACACCATTGTTGTCTGCACGTCGTGCGCCGATGTCGGACGGACGTACTAACGAAAGGACGGACGGACGGACGGATGGGTGGCTGTTGTAACGGCGGCGGTGGCCAAGTTACAACGCGTTGAACGACGACTAACCCGCTATATCTCTCCACCTCAACGCGAGGTTTGCGCCAACAATAACAACAATAATAACAATAACAATAACAATAATAATAATAATAATAACAATAATAATAATAATAATGATAATAACTCCCTCATCGAGAATAATAATAGTAATAATAATAACAATATAATGGCAACGTATATGTACGATGTATGTATGTATGACTTCGTCGAGGGCGTGCGTACTCTCGACTGAATCGATTCGAGCGTGAATGGATGGCACTAACTTAGCTGTTATGTATATATGTTACGTGTTATCTCTTTCTCTTTCTCGTGAGAAGTTGGATCTTGTATGTAGCTTTGCGTATATATACCTATACTACTACTACTACTACTACTACTACATACTACTATGTCGTATGTTAGATTAATCGGATAATTCGTAATAACTCTGTAACTGTGAATTAATAATATCTTATATTATTACGATATTATAGTACCTATAGGTATAGTATATACGCAATCGCTCATCGATCTAGTTAACATAAACTTTACTTTGTTATATCGTGCTTTATGATCGTGGGATTTGTATCACATGTGATTTTTTATTTTTTTTTATTTTTTTTATCATTACTTTGTTTTCATATTTCAATATTATATTGTACGAATATTACGACACTTTAATAACACGTTCAATATTCGTATAGATTTATATTAATTCAAATATATATAAGATATATTATTTTCTTTTTTCTATTTCTTTATTTTCCTGACAATACACCCTGCATAGCTCGCGGTCGGTCGGATCCACCTGTTAGATAAAACGCGATATAAATATTCCGAGGGACCCGTCGACAGCTGCTATATAAAGACGATTAAAGCTTAGCCCTTGTTTGTTGTTTTGTAACATAAAAGTATAAATATTTTTTGAAAAAATGCAAGTTTTTTTTTTTTTTTTTTTTTTTTTTTTTTTTTCGACATTTAGAAAATTATAATTTTGCTTGACAAAATTTCAAAAAAAAAAAAAAAAAAAAAAATTTGGTAAAACTAGGTAACCTACATAGTATACCCTAACTATATGACGTATTAAGACCGCAGATGGTGCAGCTTGCTGACGATAGAAATAAGAAGGGGTATTTTATTAACAAGATTAGGAAATATGCAGTTGCAGCAGCAGCCGATAAGTCCATTCCTAGACGAGGCCGTCCAAGTGCAAACGTGTACCTATAACTACATACCCGGAGACATACCGCGGTGCGGTGCTGCAGCAAGTAAATCGAATGATCTCCCTCGCGTAATAATAATTTATTATCTATGTACATATAATTATGTAACAGAAAATACATAGTTACACGAAAGACAATGAAAAATAAAAAGTCAATATAATTTGTCGCGAATCGATAATTATATAAAGAAACAACGATGTTTAGAACAACTATGAATAGGAAGATGTTGGTGTTGATTTATCTTAAAAATTCTCTTTATATATATCACCGTATATATCACATTTCTAAATGGGTCAGAGTTCCCTCGAGAAAAGGGAAATATATATATCTACACGAAGAATAAAGATACTATCACGTTATAGAGTAAAAACTACTTGTTGGACATTATTACAGAGTGGGACGCTAAGAGAGAGAGAGAGAAAAGAAGAGGGAAAGGGGAATATAAAGAAAGGGACGAGAAAACCTAGAGGTAGAAATACTATAACGAATAAAACGAGAAAGATTAAAAACAACAAGAGTTAAAAAAAAAATCACAGGGTGATTATTATACTACATATACAATATGTCCATATGTATATACATATTATATCGATCCTTAGTAGTATAACAATGTATATATAATTATATACAATTATCTCGTCTATGGTATATTTTTCTTAGTTTATTGTTTTGTTTTTCACTCACAGTTGAATAATTAAATAAAAAAAAAAAAAAAAAAACAAATACATAAATGTTCTCTCTGTTATTATATTATAATACATTCATACCTAGTAGATACTGTGAAAATATAAAAATCAAACAAATATTCGGCAATGCGGTAGGTACGGGATTTAAAATCACTAATTCACGATACGCGGCTGCAGCAACGTTGAACGTAATACTATACATATATATATATATTCTGTCTGTCTGCATGCCTCTATATCTATTTTTCGCTATACCAAGTACACGTGCACCGAGTTTGCTGAGTGCAGCCACAACGAGCCACAGTTACCTGTACACTGTACACTGTACAGTATGTATACGTATAGTTGACCGTGGTCAAGATACGAACTATAGTATAAACAGTATTATACTGTAATATATTATGCCAGAGGGCAGGTTTAAGACTTTTGTATATATGATATAACTATAAGATCTGGGGTGAATTTTTTTTTTATTTATTTTTTTTTTTTTTTAAATAGATGGATAATTAATCTCGAATTATAAACACGTTGGGGGTTTTCGTATCTTTTGATTTTTACGGTAGTATAAAATTATATATATAAAAAAAAAAAAAAAAAAAAAAGGATATTCTTTATATTGATAAAAATGTTACGCCGCAAAAGATGAGCGAAAAAAATGGATGAAAACGAGTACTACGAGTAGAGGTACAATATATAACAACGAGAAACAACAAAGAGCTTGGGTTAGTCGCCGTCAAGCCTTAGTAGGTTATTTTTAGATCTACGCTCGAATAGCTACACGTAACTAATATCGTACGGTATTAGTATATGTATGTACCTTGAGAACGTAACCCAACCTGTTCGCAGGTTGATAATAAAAATAAATGATCATCAAACCTTATAGCGATAATACATATAAGTAAATCGATAATGTTATTACATATAGAACATTTATTACATATATATGTAACATGTGTAGAAATAAATTTCATAAAAATCAATAAAACGATGTTACTATAATCTATATATAGATAAAATATTATTAGTTGTAGAAATAGACGATGATATGAGAGAAATATGAATTTGTAAGAAATTAAAATTAAAATTAAAATTAATATTAAAATTAAAATTAAATAAACAAATAAATAAAAACTTTGATAATTATAAGTTCGTTAATCAGCTGATGATTATTTTCTATACTACACACAGGCTTTTCGTCGTCAGCTGATAAAACGTGATATATATATATATATGTGTATATATATATGTAATATACGTATAGTATACCGCGGGCAACAATTGACGCCAGCTACGTCATTGGTTAGCAAGAAAATTGCACAAACAGCATAATATAATACCGTGTATAGTAGATACTACCGCTTATACTTATAATACTATGATGGGGAAACTGTTATCTATATACCTAGATATTATTATATATATATATACACAGCTAGTAGTACTATAGGAGACTCTCAGATTGTGTGAGTAAGAACGTACGTACTGGCGCCAAGTGTTCATTCAATGGTTTCATCAAGCACATACTATATATATATATATATATATATATATCTATATATATTATTATATAAATAAATACAATAATAAACATGCTGTATACAATGATACATCTATGGCGTGCAATTTGTTTTTTTTTCCATATATACACCATAGCGCATGCCGTGCAATACATAGAATGTGAATATTCACACAATATTATCTTATCACTATCACAGATATTAGATATTATAAACATTTCGGCGGCGTGCATTGATCAATTTCTACACCGTGGTGAAAAATAAGAATATTAAACGAAGATAAAGATAAAGATAAAGATGAAGATAAAAATAAAAATAAACAATGATGAGGAAGGGAGAAGGGAGAAGTTTCCCCCCTGGCTGCAATCGTCCAGACAAAAGAACGCGACGTGAAGGCAGGTGTCGTCGTCGTCGTCGTCGAAGTAGTAGTAGTAGTAGTAGTAGTAGTGGCGTTAAACTAGACACAAACGACTCGACGCGTGTGACAAGAGCGACTCGAATTTGTCGAAAAGAATTGAGAGCGAGAAAAGAGAAGTTTCAAGAGACACGTGTGTGTATAGGAATGGAAAATATGTAAACAAGAAGGAAGCATTCAGCCGGCCGGCCTGCCGGCGTGGTTCTCTCGTGTTATTTATAGAAGGAAATTATTGTGCAACAAAACGGGATTACGTAAGTCGCCGGGTCTCTCGTCGTCGTCGTCGTCGTCGTCGTTCACCACACAACACAACACCGCACCGGCGCGAACTCTCTCGCGTTGTTAGAGTCTCTTCTTTTATTATACGATTCAGAAGTTTCGCTGATGTACGATTACTACGTATACATATATTATATATATGTATACCGCATTTTTAACGGAAGTTGGTTTTATTATCTGAAACATGTGCAGGAAACTCGAGACTTTCTGTCATAATATTCACAACGTTGTTATAATTCTTTATAGAATAAAAACACGGAAAAATAATAATCGTCATTATGTGTTACGAATTGTCACTCACTGGTATAAAAAACGTTTCACGTAAATCGCGGGTTAGAAGTATGAAGAAGAAAAAGAAGCGAAAAAAAAAAACAATTCATTTCAACTAAATTATTCCGAAATATAAATCGTCGTTGAATAAACAGTAACAGAGTACCACGCGTGTGTTTATTTACTTGTTTCCGTTTCTATTATTATTCATCGACATACCGCCACAGTGAATACCTACATACACATTCATATTTAAGGGGGAAAAACAAAAAGAAAGAAAGAAAGAAAGACTGAAATTATTATTCCCTCTAGACACGCGCGTATCTCGTATCGTGGCCGATAAAACGTTTAATCAAATACCATATTATGCATATATATACCTACTATACTATACTATATGCAAATATTCATCATAATATGATGCCAAAGTCAATTGTAGTACACGTCCTCTGTTATAGTACGCGACGGCAAATGGCGAGGTGTAGGTATAGTTGATAAGCAAAACAATGCGAAGAGAAGAGAAGAGAAGAGAGAGAAAAAAAAAAAAGAAGAGTAGAGCAGAGCCGGCCGGCCGGCCGGTGTCTCACACAGCTGAGCGAAATGAATTCGTTTAAATGCGCGTATATCGCGCGCGACGCGTCCCACGTTTCTAATTATAGAAGTTCATTATCGCGGTAGTCGGTCGCGCGGTCGGATCCGAGCGTACCGAGGTCCTAGTATTTCGTTTCGTTCAATAAGCGAATAACGTGGAGCACAAAAAGTTCCAACCCCATGCATGGGGGTCGAAGCTTAGATATAGATGTCAAGGGGTTGTTATAACGGGATGATCACGCGCGTGTTTTTTTTTTTTTTTTTTTTTTTTTTTCTTTTTCTTTTAGCCCTAAACCATGTAATGGCGCGTCATCTTTGGGTTTTTAAAATATAATTTTTATCTTGTCTGGTAGTTTACCTGCAGAGTTCGGCTTCCTGCTCGTCAACTGCTTCAACGATTTCCTCCAGGAGAATTCTGTCGTCACTATTACTAAACACTGACATAATTCGCTGATCCGCACCACTATAACAACGCGTATTTCACGTCCCACCGTCACAGAGATAAACAGTAACCACCTAACGTAAAACACACTTAAACTCCAAGGGATATTTACGAGGTTTTACAACACCACGGGTCGGGTTTGTCCACGGGGCAGCCACACCGCGGCGCACACACAACGCCCGATCGCGTTTTGTAATGGCGATCTTTGGCGGGAAACAGCTGAGGGCCCCCACGACGCACCGTGGATCACTCCGCCGCCGGCTACGCACTACAATTACGTTTATAACTCGTATTATTGTATAAACAATATGATATTAAAATAAAATAAAAACATTACGATTATCATTGTACGATAAATATTATAGAATATATTCAGTTAGGATACACGCGAAATAACTCGACCGAATCTAAGGACTAGTTTTCATCCGTGTAGCTTACGCTAGACGTGCGCCACGGCCGCGCGGGAAACATCTGCCAGCTGGCGGAGGCCCCGCCCATAGAATACGCCGGTATACCCCCCACCCATTCCCGCCATCCCTACACCGAACGTTTCGTACCCGGCAGGCTGCTCTCTCGCTGGTCGCTGCAGTGTGTAGCGTGGTTTTAGCGTCTGTACGGGAGCGTACGATGCGATAGGTATTGTACTACATACATACGATGTAGAAAAAGAGAGAGGGGGAGAGAGAGAGAGAGAGAGAGAGACTCGCCGTGACAGTTGACAATAAAAATTCCCCACTCTTGCCTACCCCAAGAGAGAGAGAGAGAGAGAGAGAGAGCGAGAGTACCCCACCACCGTTACATTTACGTTTACGTTTACGTTTACGTTGCGGTGTAGTACGCGACTTCAAACACTCTGCGCGTATCCACGCGTATTTTTTTTTTTATTTTTGCGAGTCGAGGGTTGCGAGAATTGGAAATTGGAAACGCGGACTGCGCAGAAAATAATAATCGATACCATTATGGATCCAATAAAAAAATTTTATGTTTCATATTATTATTATGTTTATATTTAGGGGATAGAATAATGGAAAATAAATGATACGTTGATTTTTTTTTTTTTTTTTTTTTTTTTTGTTTTTATACATCGATTAAAGAAAATTTCGTTTCATATTTAAATATCTCGAATTTAATGTGGCGAGAAAATTGGAAGATAGATTTTATTTACAAACGTTTGTATACCTACATACATTTACGTTGTATATGCACACGTACGCCGGTAACCTGAAATAGTACTATATAGTTATTAGCGTGTGTGTCGGAAGGCCGCGCGGATGCAGACGGTAAACTGAATGAACTTCGGTTTGAATATAGTAGTAAAACGAGGAGATAACCTGATAAACAAGTATTGAAATACGTTTCGCCCCTCTCCGTTAAGAGGTTTTTAAATATTTCTGATTTCCCTTGAGCCATGGCTTGCCAGTTGGCGTCTGGTTTCCGTCCTGGGATTTCTTGGTTTCAGAATTAATACCGAAGCGTGTGAAAAGCTAGATATACGAGACAAATGTCGACATCTAGTGTAAGCCGTTGGTACCAGTTTAAGATGACGTCACGATGCCGTCTCGACAATAAAATGGAGGGAAATTAAATTTTATATTTCAATACAAATAAGACCTTTATAATTATTTGCAAATTTCTTTATAATACAAGTGTAAAACATTCATTATTTAATCAATTTCTCCTCTCATCACTTATTATAAAAGGAAATTATTCGACGAGACAAACTTAGAAATGAAAAAAAAAAAAAAAAAAAAAAAAAAAGAAAGAAAAAAATATGGGCAATTTTTTTTTTTTTTTTTTTTTTTTAGATTTTTTTTAGTTTTTTTTTTCTTTCATTCGTATAACGTAGTACCGTGGTCAGATAAATACCTACTGAATCTCATGATCTTTCACGATTTCCAGATTATTTGCATTTTTTTTTTTTTTTTTTTTTTTTTTTTTTTTTGAGAAAAAGATAATTAAAATAAAATTTTTATCACTTCAGGGTAAATTAAATATATAATATGTATACCAATTAATAAACGCTATAATGTATACTACCCTAAATATCATGTACACTGCAAGTCGTGTTGACCCATTACACCAAATACTAGATTATCAACGATAAGTTGACGGTTTTCGCAAGATTAAACAATACTTTAAATACACAAGTTTGATGATTGGGGTAAAATTGAAAAATTGGAAAATCAAATCTGACGAAAAATATATTCAAAAAATATATATATCAATTATACTCCAATTTTTTCTTTTTCTTTTTTTTTTTTTTTTTACACACATCCTTAGTATTGATTTTACAATTATGAAATGGGCATGTATCAAGTATCGATCAGAAGGCAAAGAAATTTTCTATGTAATGAAAACCGGCGATAAAAAGACAAAAAAAAAAAAAAAAAAAAGGAAATAAAATAAATAAATTAATTTTTCGAATTAATCCCAAGCCAGTACCGTACCATGAATATATAATTTCGGTTTCCGGATGGAAAATAAACAAACAGTAAAATTTATAGGAAAGCTAGGGGAGGGAGGCAAGAACTAGCACCGATCCCAAGAACACCTATTCGGTCACCAGTCCGAATTTTGATATTACTATACCTAAATCTCAATATCGATTTCTACCTCTTTTCATTTTTTTTTTTTTACCCACCGATGTACCAAAGTATTGTTCAATTTTTAATAAATACAAAAGAAAAAAAAATCGCTACACCTTGCGAACGAATTTTTCAGTCCTATGGGTCAACAATGTTCATCTTTTGCATCTACAAATAACATTCTAGAAATAATTATCAACAATTTCTTTTGCACGTTGTTTTACTGATACTTAGGTCTTTGTTTTTTTATTTTTTATTTTTTACGTATTTTTTTCATCAAAGCCTATTTGGCACTGCAAATAAATTTTTTCTCTCTCTTTTCATTGGTAAATAAATAATATAAATGCCACTCTTAAAATGAGGTATTATCAGTATTTGTAGATGCAAGGGGAAGGGGGCGTGGGGGAGAGCTAGATTGAAATTTATATTCAAATCGACTGGTTTGATTCACTGTATCGGTGACTAAGCTATTTTACTGCTCTAGATGCCAGGCAAATGCACACATCATCATTATACAATAATTTTTCATATTTGTTTTTTTTTTTTTTTCTTCAACTTTTTTTTTTCCTTTTTTTTTTTTTTTGTTCAGCTTTGCTTTTCACTTTTCACACGTGCTGCTGTTCAGACACATTTTCTTATTAGAACCTGATACTCTTGAATATTTGTACAGGCGACCGATTGCTCTCAATATTATTTAGAAAAAAAAAAAGAAAAAAAAAGGAAAAAAAAAAAACAATGTCATTATCTACATAATAGTGGCAAATAAAAATGCGTTTTTTAAACTCAGTAAGATACGATACATACAACACGGGTAATGCATCTTTCTGATATAAAGTGCCTTAAACAATGGATTTACACGTTCTGGCCGTGTCAGTTGACTAAAATTAATGCCAGCAATATAGTAAACCAAAGATTTTGTCAAATAAATTATATGCATTTACGCAGGAATGTATCCCAGATTTATAATGACAAAATTAAATACAAAAAAAAAAAAAAAAAAAAAAAAAAAAAAAAAAAAAAAAAAACCACTTCTGGTTTTGTATTCAATTATTTCCACCAATTCTTCTCAATGTTATATTCGTTTTAGTAAAGGGTAATAGGTAATTTCTCTAAACTCATTCAGTTTGGACTACAATGTATTCACATAGTATAGAAAAATCAAAAAAGGAAAGAGATTCATTGAATGCTAACAAAATATGAATTGTTTTTTTTTTTTTTTTTTTTTTTATTCCTTTTCTGAACTATATCCAAGTGTATACGAACAAAAAATCAACTAACAGTTATTCGGGCGATGAAATTCGAAATTTTTAACTCGTAGTTTACACAAAATTTAGGAATCTTTGAAGACACAAGAAAAATTTCAGAATATTTTTTTCAATATTTCAAGAAGTTATAAATTTCAGATAATGCGTAGAACCTCCCGGACGTAGAGGATCGTTATACACCCCGTGAACACTACAACGATACAATAAAAATGTAGAAATAATTATTTTCGTATCGAAGATATAATCCAAGAACAAAATTCTATCACACGAAAAATGATTCAATAATAAAGTTGTTTAGAAATTATTCTTTGTAAGTATTCAAAGATGATAATTCAAATTGATTTTATAAAGAGAGGTAATTTTTGGTTCGAATTTAAAATTCGTAAGGCTCTTCTAGAACGAACGTAACTTACGTTATGAATTGGTAGATGAATTTCTATTTACAATCAAGAATAAATTAATTATGTAACTTGCTGATATTTAACTGCTAAACTATGATTTTTTTAATGTAGATGAAAGATCAGAGATCACTGTATGTTTTATTTTAAAAATCGTTATTGGTCACCTAATGTAAATTAAGGAATAAAACGTAGGTATTTCTCTCACATGCCTGTTTCTGTAAATCCATGTTTACCCTTATATTAATAATCTTAACAAAGGTAAACTATTAATCTAGCTGTGTTATAATAATTTTTTCAGTCCTAGTTTCAACCGTTCCTGAGCTGGATTCACTTTGATTTTCAATTGCTGAATAAGATCAAATATCTTCAGAGATGGACCAACTTTAAAACCAGTTAGATCTATAATTTGATCCTTAGTCAAGGTGAGCAAAGCCTTGCCGTCTATTTTACGCTTACTAAAATTGTCACAGTAAGTAGCACAATCATTGACACGGAGGAACTGGGCAACGTCAAAAACATTCCATTCAGTCGGCACAAGATCACCTGATTCCGAACTCTTCTGCGGACCATCCGCCAATCGTGGAATAAACTTGTTACTAGCTGTCGTCACCTAAAAGCGGGAACAAATTCTGTCAGTATAAGAGCTCTCAGAAAAATTTCAATCTTAATTGTTTAGACTCTTAATTATTGAAATTTAATTACTTAAATCGAATAATCATTAAAAGTAACTATATGAAATTGTATTGTGAACTGTGTATGAATATTTGACATAGTACATGAATTGAAACTAATAAAACTGATGAAAAAAAGAGAAATGTAGAAAGATAAATCTTGTCCTCGGTAGGAATTGAGGTCAAGGGTGGAATAATAATGGCCCAACCCGGATTAGGCTTTTATTCATTCTGAGAAACGATTCATAAATCAAATAGCTTACGCATAATATTGAAAGAAGCATTTTATGCAATCTTGAGATAATGAATTGAAAAAATAAGCCTGTGTGTAGAACAATTCAAACGACGTTGGAAAGTGAGAAATGCTCAAGACGTTTACTAATTAGTTTCTAGAATTAAAAGTACATAGTGTTGAGTAACTATGCGCTCTACATAATATTATACTAAAATACGTACACTAATCGATAAAATATATAAACGAATCAAATCTTTATCAATTTTGAAATAATTAAAAAATTTGTTCATCATTGAACTTATTTAGAGACAGTGGCATAATAAAATTCAACAATAGAGCGTTATTAAGTTTTTGCATCTAAAAAAATGGTATCAATAGTATCATATTGTCCGTATGAAAAAAAAAAAGGCTCCAGTGTCTTATAAGTTTTGCTAAATATTTGATCAATTATTTGCAACCGATATCCGACAACCAACAGATGACCTATCCCTCTAAAGATGTTACGTCAGTGACCGGGCAAGGGTATCACAAACACTACATGATCAATACCTTCCTTATCGATAGTCAGTTCTCAGTTGCGTAAGGATTCCTATTTTCTAGGCTTTTTTTTTTTTCCACGATAAAAATCATAGAAATTTAATATTTCGTAAATAAAATACAAACTCACGTTAATATAAGAAGTAGCAGTTCTTTCCTTGGGTGGTATCAAGTTTTGAGCCTCACTCCGTGCTTCGCTTTCAGCGTGTCCTTGGCCGGAGGTAGGGCTAGGCAGTGTTTGGTCAGGTCCTGCGGGTTCCTGGGCTGTTTCTGGTTCTCTGCTTCCCTGTTCTGGCAAACTTTCTAATTCTCTTTCTCTTTCAATTTTGGTACCCTGTGCCGGCTGCGGTTCTCTCTCACGATCACGGCTTTCCATCCGGCTACTTTGCCTGGGCAATAGATTTTTAGCACAAGCCACCTTTCCTCCCTTTTTCGGTTTTCGTTTACTCTTACGTTTAAGGCCTCTCGGTGATTTTACTGTTGAAAAAAACATTACTTATTACCTCATATTCATATAAATTCAATAAATTAAAATTATTTCATTAATTAGTCTTATTACTTAGATTTATTAAGAATTTGTATTCTAGTTTACCAGTAGGACTAGTGTTTTTGCCAAGTATGCGGGGCCCTTCTAACTTATGGTCCACAAGGTCACACCATCCAACAGGGTAAATATCTGGGCTGTGACAATCCAACCATTGATCGTACTCGTCTTCCCATCCGTCAAAGTGTACCCTTAATAGTCTGCCAATTACCCTAGTGATTGTAGCTACACACACCAATCGCGGATCCATTAAATCCGCTGCTTCTAATCGCATTCCTTCGATAAATCCATGCTGCGGAATTTCCTACAAGATAAAGTATTTTCGTGTTAGAAAAGTAGATTTCTCATCTTACTTTAATTAAAGATGCAATAATTCTGATTGAAGTTCTTCTAGGTCAGCTAAAAGATGATAATCTTGGATAAAATTATACTACAGAAAATGTTCAACACTGATAATACCTAATTAGTTTTAGAAACTTGATAATCTCACCCTATTAAAAAGTTGTACGGGTGCAGGTATGTTGTTGGTTTCCGCCAAATAGGAATCCCAGGTGAATGTGGTTGGGTCGTATCCCTTTGGCGGTGTTAACGGTAAGCCGTGTTGTGAGCAAAAACCAATAGGGAAAATACAAGGTGAACAGGAATGATAGCAGAACCAATCGGCCCCGCTAGCATCTTCGTCATAGCTGTCGATTCTGATCATTATGTAGTCTTCTTTTAAAACTTGCATAACAGTAGCTGCGCAAATAGCAGAAAGATTGAGGGGATCAATAGCTTCGATTTTCATCCCCTCGCGGAAAGTGTAACCTTGATGAGAGTGGTGGTTCTTTTGTGCGATAAAATAACTTTCCGTTGCGTCATCTTCGCACAATTGTTCTAGCGAAACACGATCCAAATACTCTGAATATGCGTCCAGAGTTTGTCCCACTCTTCTGGCCCATCCGACTGGATGAATTAAAGGTGAATCTTCGTGGCACCAAAAGCCATTGTCTTCTGGAGACGAGTCGTAATATCTTACGTGTAAACGTTTTCCTATTATTTTTTGTACCGTTGCAACTTTCACCTGTGAGATTCTATTCTTGTCAACTACTTCTAAGTGAAGTCCACATCTAAATCGTGACTTCATACTATCGTTAACTTTGTTGTAAAAGTTTGTCGGCAATGTTCTAGCCCCGGTCAATCGCCTCATTAAAAAATCCTTCCAATCTTTGTACTTGTTTGCTATAGCTGTGTGATCAAATAAAAGTTTGTCAATATTTGTTCATTCATTTTAGAAACTAAAATAAATAGGTATATAGGTAGTTCCTCTTAGCATGAAATATTAATTTTATAGATTTGGTGGGATGGATTTTCTCTAAATTCTCTTTGTAATTATTATTATTATTATTATCATTATTATTATTAAAGACATTTTATTTCACTCACTGTTCGGTGGTATCAATGGTTTTCCAATGGTAGCGCACCAGCCAACAGGATGGATATCGTTTGAGCATAGGGATACCCAGAAGTCCTTGTCAGCATTATGACCAAATCCTTCGTACCTAAGTAAGGCTCTGTATCCAGAAATACGAAGGACAGTCGCAACCCAGAAAGAGTCAGGAAATGCTTCGCAAACTTCGTCGCAGTCAGTGTTTTCCACTTCCACCTTCATTCCTACTGTTATATTGTCCCATATCTCAGAAATTGGTGCCTATAAATACAAATTACCAAGAGATTGAATTTAGAAATGAAAAATATTACGTACAATTAGCGCAAGGTTTGAAGACAATGAATCAGCAAGCACAAAAAAAAAAAAAAATGGAGAAGTATATTTAAATACTGAGATAGCAACTTATATGAAGTTCATTGTTGTATTTAGAACAGGAATAAAGTAAATTGGCATACATGCTTAAAACAGGAAACTGGTGCAGCACAAAATCCTGGTTCAGTAAGTTGTTGGGTCCAATCGTAAGAACCAGCCATTTCTGCCGTGCGTTTCCTTCTCACTGGTAAATCTTCTGGCATTACAGGTTCCGTGACTACTTTATCCTTCTCTATTTCAGCCCTTAAATATTCTTTCGAGTCCTTCTCCTCGTCATCGGGAATGATCTAACAAATGATAAAACAAAATAATATACAAATTTATAAAAGAACTTTCATTGCTTACAGCACATTCATTGCACAGTATGGTGTATCGTTAAAATTCATGCCTGAAGTACAACGAATTACTTAATCTCTGTAGTTCATACAATAGAATTGGTGCTCTCAGACACTTGATTAGCAGTTAACTAAGCGTCCGTCGTTTATCACATAATTGAAAGAAATTTATCATCGCAATGTATATTGGTTGCAGCTCTATAGTTATAAAAATACACATTGTCGGGTCAGATTCAGATTGTGAATAGCCAACTTGTCCTCGCTTGATAAGCCAATGAAAACATCTATTACTTACAGTACCGTCTTTAGCGATGGGTCTGCAGACCCGGGCCTGGGGCCCTTGTTCATAAGAGGGCCGTGAATTGGAACTTATATTTAAATAGAATAAAATACAAGTGATATCAGATTTAAAAATGAGAATAAAAATGTTGAAATTTCAAATAAACCAACGATAAGTTTTTCTTATCTTCGGCTGATCAAACTTTTCAATTTTTGAACAGTTACTGTAAAAGAAATGATAACGATATGGGAAACCCTGATGATATCCTGGTGCTTGGGGTGCTGCAGTACCGAGAGACGGTGTTGATTACTTATATGCTGAGTCTTGCAAACTGGGTTCATGACCCGTTCACATACTGCATAGAAACTATTGACATTACTGTACACATTATTTACAAAGAGAATTAGTAGTCGTAATATGGCAATTAAAAAAAAGACACGAACCTCATTAACAGAAGATTTAACATCTTCTGGTGATCCAGGATTACTTGGTGTGCGTTGCTGTGGATGTGACGGACTATAGGTAGAATCAGCTGTTGGGGCAGTGTGCTCCGAAGATCGGGCACAAGCTCTGCTACAAAACCGACGCTCCTTAGTGTAGAACGCATGCTTTACACCAATCGCACCACATTTTTCGCACACAGCTATAAAATAAGTAAATATGATCTTTTTAAATTTTCAGAACCAAAGTAAAATGCCGTTTCACAAATGAAATTAGTTTGTTGTAGTTTAAAAATCAGCTCTTTTTATCAGATCGAATATCAATAGTGATCGAAAGTAGTTTCCAATCATTAAAGACTCGATGTCTTGCAAGGAAAGAAATTGTTGCCGTTGGAATAGTTTATCGGCTTTGGGTAGATCGAGTTTTTGACTGATTTAACTGTGAAAAAGTTGAATCGATGTAACGAATGAAGATACTTTTTCTAGTCAAGATTAGAGTGCAAAATCGAATCTGATTAAATGAAGTCAATCAAATTGAAAGCAAATTATTCAGGATCAGATATGTAGACTGAGACAAAGTCTTACCAATGCCATCTTTACGGATCGGTATAAAGTTGAGATCCGTATGTGGTTGATAAGCGATTGGGGTCTTCAGGACAAGGCCTGGATGTTTAATAGGTTTAATTTTGCGATTTCGGTTGTCTTGTGTCTGTGTAGCTGCATTGGTGACCACTTGTTCGCGATCCTCCTCAGCCATGTAATCTTCTAGAGTCATGTATTCGCTCATCTCGGGTCCAGTTTGTGGGTCATATTCCTGTAAATATTTGTTTGAAGTTAAATTTAGTCAAGATATTTTGCCACACTTTTCTTGGAATGAAAAAACCCTGAAATTATAATTTCCAGTGGATGTTTGAGACGTCGAAGATTCTATTAACTCTCAACTCACATGCTGTATTTCTTGGGCATCTACAGCCTCCATAGCTTCGTCAGGCTCTGAGCACTCAGCGGCAAACTGTGGGGCCAAATATCGCACCATAGTCGGTGGTGCCATGTGATGATTACGGAGGTCTTCAAAAGAATGAGATCCATGAGAGAAGAAGGGGCTTTCTGGTTGACGGGGATCGAGCATTAACTCGTGCGTTGGCTCCCCGTGCATCATCACGTCTCCCATCCAAACCATTCCCAGCTCTGGCAATCCAGGGATGGATGCATACACTGAATTCAGAGAAACATCCATTCCTAATTCAAATAATTATCAATAATGTATTCCATCTTATGCAATTTCGTTCAAAAACAAATCTAATTGCCATAACGTAAATCTCAAGAACTACAAATTCATAGTGGCGATACTTTTACTGATAAAAATTAACGCCCGTTATTTCTTGTGGTATAAACAAAGTCTTGAGAATCGTGAGTAATAAAAAAAATGGAAAGTGGATACTTTCGATGAGAACAAAGCACGAATGTTTCCACGCTAAGGAATTATCGAAATAGTATTTCTAGACTTTCATTACATGTATAGATTAATGACCACGATATGACTTGAGCATGGAGTAGATTAGCAGTAAACATGGAAAAAATGATGGGAAATATTTTATCACAGTTTATAGGTTATGTTTTCCACGGAGCCATGAGTTTAGACCTCATTAGTTTAAACGGTCTGAAATCAGCGAAATATTTGGATTTATATTACTGTTTTGAGTAGTGTAAAGAATGAAACATCAGAAACGTTCACGACTGTAAAAATTATCCATTGATTTAGAAATCCCATTCAATTTTGTCGTTGGAAGAGAAAAATGTTTCGACCATACAGCTGTACATTATTGAACTTCTCTTTTTCATGTGAGTCTAATGGACATGCGATAGAACGAAGTAAAATAATGTAATGTTGAAAACAAGAGTGAGAAAAAAAAATCTCTGCTCTGAAATGTGATACCAGAATCAAACGAGTAGGTAATTGTAACTAAACCACTTCAAAGATATCAGACTTTAATATATGAGAAGTTTAACGACAGCTTAGAAGACGGTAAAGATAAATAAATAAATAAATAAATGGTTTGAGTTTAGTTAAGTTATAGGATGAGGAATTAGTAAAGATATCTAATGTACCAACATGAAATTGTATAGATATGTACTTTCCAATTTGGGGTTATACGACGTGTATGTATGATTGAAAATATCGACGATCTAAAGTTGTGAAAATAAATAGCAAAACACTATCTTTGTGATAAAAATGTTATTATAAACGATATTTCATATGGTTTTAATTACCGTGTTAAAACCTTTTAGGCCGATTATTATCGGTAGTATTTACCATGTTAGGAGCGCCCCTGAATTGAGTGAATTGTATAGATAGAGGTAAATGTTATAATTGGTTAAAAGTTATTAGATATACGGATAGGTGAGATCGCGGATTAACATTATATTAATTATATATCTAGTATGCGATTTTTAGGTACCTAAACTAACTGATAACCTTACCAATTGCGTTAAGTGTGGGGGGGGGGGGGGGGGGAGGAGGGGGGGCCAAGGAATAGCAAGGGAAACGAAGCGGCTGTAAATTAATTACGCTCCTGAAACCGACGCCTGGCGCCCGAAAGCCTGCGTTTATTTAACCTTTTTTCATCCACTATGTGATGACCCGTAATATGTCCTTGCAGGGGTTTAGAAAATACATGAATAAAATCCTAATCCGTGCAATAAAACGATAAACTAATAAGCCCCTAAAAGTTGTGAGGCAAATTTGTAAACAGTAAAAGAAATATACAAACCATTGGGGGCCTGCATGTCCATGACAAAGGGTTTCCGAGGGTTTATTCAGAGATTTTTACCCAGTATTACCGCAGTCTGTATTTTTCACGCAGTGGATACTCCATCCCGATCGATACGAAGAACATTATCATCGAAATTATCACCCGTATTAACAAATTGACTTAAAAAATATTATTTTCCGCTACATTACCGAACAATAGCGCAAAACATTCGTGTGGTAGGCCTATTCGCTTCATCCCCACCATAACCCCTCGTTTAAAACCAGGGCCGTACCACGAAGAATTTTTCTCGTTGAAAAATTGTGAATGGAACCAAAATGTCCGACGATATTTTGTCCAGTATGAGTATTTCCGTCGCTCAATATTAACCAATGAAATCTACAGTCCATGAAATGCACCAATCAAATCTCACGATCTTTAATGCGAACGATATTTGTAGCAGCAATGAAATCGCCTTGTTGAAAAGCACCGAAGGCTTTTCGCATTTGAAAATTGAGTTTGATTAAAAAATTTTAAATACGATGTATTTTTAGGTATTTTATGTTTGAAAAAACCTTAATTCTCATTTCCTATAATAAAAAAAAAAAAAAAAAAAAAAAATTTTGCGTCATCGCCTACGAACATCTATGATTATTGTATTATTCGCACGTGCTAAACTAATACTCAGGACTTTGACATTGCCTTGAATTTATGTTAAGTCATTCAATAATAACCTTTCACATAATATATTACAATTTTTCAGGTATTACAATTAGAGATACTCAAGCTCGATGATAATACGGATTAGTGCTATTAGAGCTATAGATAACTATTCTTAGTATTTAACCTGTGGATTAAACAACTGCCGAAATTCTATAGTCGATAATAATTCATTCACGTCATAGAGTTGGAACTTTGGTGTGACTCCAGAGTCCAAAAGCAATATTGCAAAAAAGAAATCAGGTAAATTTAGTGTCAACGAAACAACGTTTTCTCAATATCATCATTCATTATACTACTCCATCTTCTTTTATGCAAAAAAAAAAAAAAAAAAATTGTTTAATTTACAGTTATGTCAGCGAAGGAACTGCTTATACCCATGCCATGGGGTCACATAGCAGCTAAAGCATGGGGTTCTCCAAACGATGAGAAAGTTCTAGTAGTTCACGGTGTTTTGGATAACGCAGGAGCGTTTGACCGTCTAATTTCGTTATTACCACACGGTTATTACTTTGTGTGTATCGATTTACCTGGGCATGGATTGTCTTCGCATTTGCCTGCAGGAATTCCATTGGATTTTTTAAACTACGTATTATGTATTCGCAGAGTATTAGATTATCTGAAATGGGAGACTTGTGTTTACATGGGACACAGTCTTGGGGCAAATCTGGGATTCATGTTCAGCGCAATTTACCCTGAAAGAGTTAAAAAAATTCTTTGCATCGATGCAATAGGTAGTCGACCACTTTCGAACAGTCAATTAATCCCTCGTATTCGAGGATCATACGATCATACTTTAAGCATCAAAGAAGAAGGGACAACAATACCGACCAAATTATATACAAAAGAAGAAGTTACGTATATGCTAATGAATTTGAGGCAAAATGCCCTGAATATTGCCGCTGCTGAAGCCTTGATGAAAAGATCTGTTACCAAAGTGGGTGAAAAATATAAATTCAATCGTGACCGAAGGCTGAACTTTGGCTTACTGCCATTACTAAATTCTGATCAACATATTACTATAATTAAAGAAATTGAAATTCCGGTGTTCATCATCTTTGCGTCAGGAACAATTAGTTCGAGAGGTGACAAGAGATACAATAAAGTCTTGGCAGAAATCTCGTCACACAAGAATTATACATTCACAACAGTAGAAGGCAATCATGACGTGCATAACAATTATCCGGAGAGACTTGTTCCTCATGTTTGTAAATTTTTGGGTAGTATTAAAAGCAGTTTGTGATCTACCCACTAGGTTTAACAAGAATTTTATTATAACTCTTTCATCAAGTTATGTGGTACTTATATCTTTAAGAGTTATCGAAGAACGGGGTATACTTAGTAAATAATTGTAAAATATCTGAGTATTATGACTTTGTTTGATTTTATGAGTTTAGTTCAAAATAGCGCATAGAAGATACTGTTTCTGGAATTTTATATTAAATGTAAAGATATAGACAGGTCTAAGTCTCCAAATAATATGAGCTATGATAATCATTCCTTAAGTTAACGCTTGATGTGCAATAGAATCAAAGGAAAATAAGCTGGTAAATATGGTGCCTGGTTGCATACTTATTATTCTTACTATCCGAAGATTTAGGATCTAAGAAAATAATATTATAAGTTATATAGGTAGAGGTATTTTTTATGTCTAATATATTTGTATAATATTTTATTTATAATTATTGAAGCTGTAAAAGTAGTAAGCAGAAATGAATAATAAATATTTTTGACACTGCAAATTTTATTGATATAATACCTTATTTTTCGCCTAGTCTAAAAGTTTTTTTTTTTTTTTTTTTAATTTAAGAGATGAATGAGTTATTAATGGTGCAAAGAAGTACATGAAAGTACCGCCTCGCTGGTAAGTATACATGAAATAAAAACGCGAACTAGAAATCTTGATATGTAAAAAGTAGTCGATAGTAGTTGGTGCTATTTAATTTTTATGGTTATGTTATGTTGTGCTAATTGTCATTTGTGATACTTCTCCTCGTGTTATTAACAATTTTACTACTTATTTAAATCGCGATAACATAAACTCATTCATTGATACCTTATAGCAAAACAATCCTACACTTGTCAGCTATCCAAATAACGATACTGATATCACGCTCAAATATTACGATTGTTGAACGTTACGTCGTAAGATTACACGTGGCTTGCATAATCATAAGCAATAATTACGAGAAATTGCAGCAATAATAAGCAGAAAGAAAAATAAGACGGTGAGTCAAGGTAACGAATATACGTTAACGTTTCATTTCAGCGACTATTGTTTGATGAGTCAACTAGATGCGTACAGAACAACAGTTCCAATGATAATAATCACACTCTCAAATTTGAAATATTTTCTATAATTATGCCAGTAAGCAGAATCTCCTATTCCAGTTAACTTATCCAAACAGTATCCCCATATCTGCTTACACTTATGCTCGTGGATCAAATTTCTTAAATATATTCTAGCTATGAGTTTGAATATTCGAATCGAGGAACTCCGTCTGCCTATGCCATGGGGTCATATAGCAGCAAAGGCATGGGGTTCTCCGAAGGACAAACATATCCTAGTAGTTCATGGTATCTTGGACAATGCGGGATCCTTTGATCGTCTGATTCCCTTATTACCACGTGGCCATTACTTCGTTTGCATTGATTTACCTGGCCATGGTTTGTCTTCTCATTTCCCTCCGGGAATACCCTTGAATCATTTCCAATATGTTTTAGTCATACGCAGAGTCTTAGATCACCTAAATTGGAAGAAGTGCTTTTATATGGGTCACAGCTTCGGAGCACTTTTGGGATTGATTCACAGTACGCTTTATCCTGGAGATATAGAACAGCTGATTTTTTTCGATTTAGATAGCGCCATACCTGTTTCAAACGATGAACTCGTTGGCTCCATTAGATACACGCTAGATTATGTGCTAAAGCTTGAAAGCAATGAGAATGTAGCTGTAAGATTGTATGCAAAAGATGAAGTACTACGCACTTTCACAGCTCTAAGATACAGTCCTTTGACTAACGCAGCTGCTGAAGCTCTGATAAAACGATCTATTACCAAAGTAGGAGACAAATACAAGTTCAACCGTGATCTAAGGCTGAATACTGGCGCATTTCCATTTCTGAATAATGAGCAGCATGCTGCTATACTTGAGCGACTTAAAACTCCAGTATTAGTTATTATTTCATCAGAATTAGCACTTATATCCAATGACAATCCACAGTGTGCAAAAATAGATCGAGAAAATAAAAAAAATAGCTTTGTGATTGTTGAAGGTAATCATGATGTTCACAATAACTATCCAGAGAGAGTAGCTCCTCATATTTGTAAAATTTTAACTAATCTTAAAAGTACTTTGTGAACTGATCATTCCTTAATTTATGATTACCTATAACTGATCAGGAAGCTGGTTCTTACTTGAGTCAGAAATCTTCACCCTTACAAATATCAAAGTATTATATGCATTTCTTGCAAAGTATCTTAAAATCTCTAGGTACGTAATTAGGATAATTGAGGATTTGTGATGAACAGATATATATTTTTATACATTGATATTATTTAAATGTATTTTACAATTGATAGAAATTTGTTGTACAGTAAAACTGTACGTTCCATCATTACCATGTATTGCCATCACCATGTATGCATTTGTTTACATTGATTCACCAGACCATGGATTTTCATCGCACTTACCTGCAGGAGTAGCCTTGAATTATTTCTATAATATTTTAGCTATTGATAGAGTGTTAAACGTGGTGGGAAACAAAGCCCAATCCACTATGTTTGAGCTGCTCGCTGTAGCGTCTACACGCTTGTCTATCTTTTAGGAGCGTTACTTACCAGAGAATCGCTTTGTATATACTTTGAGACCTGTTTTATATAATTTTACGCACAGCGTGCGTAAAATCGAACTTTTAGCAGGCAGTGTGGAAAAAGAATATAAAAAGTATTTTAATTACATATGTATAGGTGTTAGTATCGCAAAGAATATACTGTTCCCTATGTAGAATGCAGTTTTTATGAATAAATAAATACAATTATACCTGAATACATAATTTCATTTTCACCACTGGAAGTTACCTCACGCATTTGCTAGCTCAAATGGCCAATGGGATTGACTTTTGATTTTCAATAAATAAAAAACATGTTCCATTTGGTCACCGAAAGAATTTATAATTAATTAATGCCCGAATTTATCAACATCCGTTAAACGTTTAACCGTCGTAATATCGGCAAAATCGTTTGCTTAATATATTTATATATACTTGATACATATGAAACAAAAGAATTTAACAGGCCGTTAAATATATCTCCGGTTAAAACGTTGATGAATTCGGGCATAAGTGTTCTCTCACTTTAAACTCTAGCCTAGTGACAACATCTGAAAGTGGATAATCGAGTAGTGATCCCTCCCTTATCTCTTCCTAGTTGCCTATTAAAAAAAATCTCATTTTTCACACTAGCCATTATAGTTCTCATCATAAAAGAAGAAAAAAAAACATTCTTCAGCCGTTGAATGTTTGGTAGTGAATCTTCAACAGTCTAAAGCCAGCATTTTGTGATTTTACACCATAAGAGGTATGCAGTAACTTGTAAGAATCGAAGAAAATATTAAAGTCCGGAGCTTGTATACTAGTACTGATATTGCAAGTCACTGCTATATGTTCTATTTCAGTTTCAATAACAACAAAGATATGTAATTCACAAAAATTGAATTCTCCTTGCAGATCTCATTTGTCGATATTTAATCTTATGGGAATATCCAGGAATATTCTCCGTTCATCATGACCACCGTTTATCCAGTTAACGAACTATATATACCGATGCCGTGGGGTCATATAGCTGCCAAGGCATGGGGTTCTCCAAATGATAAGCATGTCTTAGCCGTTCATGGTTTGCTTGACAATGCAGGAACATTTGATCAGCTGATTCCGTTATTACCATCCGGCTATTACTTTGTTTGCATTGATTTACCAGGCCATGGGTTTTCATCACACTTACCTGCAGGAGTAGCCTTGAATTTTTTCGATAATGTTTTAGCTATTAATAGAGTTTTAGATTATCTGAAATGGGAGAAGTGTATTTATATGGGCCATAGCTTCGGTGGATTATTGGGATTGTTTTACAGCACAATTTATCCAACAGCAATAGAGAAATTCATTTCTTTGGAATCAAATTTCCTCATAGTGATTAATAATGAGCAGCTTATTGACCATATTCGATACATGCAGGACTATACTTTGAAAATTGAAAGTTATGTCAGGGAACGATTGTATACTAGAGAAGAAGTAATACATTCCCTTATGTACCTGAGAATATGTGCTCTCAATGTTGCTGCTGCCGAATCTCTGATGAAAAGATGTGTTACTAAAGTTGGTGATAAATATAAGTGGAATCACGACCCAAGGCTTAATATTGTCGTGCGACCATTTTTTGATTATGGCCAGTGTTTCACAATCGGCGAACATTTAAAAATTTCCACATTAGCTATTATTTCAGACACATCATTATCCATGTTTGGAAGTCATCAAGTGATCGATGTAAGGTCGGAAATGGCACATCTTAACAAAAAAACTCGATTTATTACGGTTGAAGGTAATCATCATGTCCACAGCAACCATCCAGACAGAGTTGTTCCTCACATATCTCAATATTTGTCGAATCTCCAAAGCAATTTGTAATCAAGTGCTCTCTTAGTAATACGTCTATCTTAAATTTATATCTAAACAGGAGGTGGGTTTGATTTAATCTAAAACTAAAAAATATGAACTTATTATTTGATAATGCTGAATTCTCCTATTTGTATTACAATTAGCTCAAGGTCCAGATCAGGAAATTACTTGAGATCTGTTGAGTTCAAAGGGTGGTGGTTAAACGCATAATACTATTTAAATATTATTATCATCATCGTGTAACAGCCACACAAACTCACATATGTAACATAAGTGAGCAAAACACAGAAATTTTAGCAAGGAAGAGTCAAGATGAAAATGAAAAAAAAAAAAAATAAATAAAAAAAAAAAACAGTCAACAAAAGCACATATTACTCAATCTGGTAGAGTACAGATACTTATTGTATACACATGTATACTCTGAGACCTGTTTTATATGATTAAAGCATAAAAGAATATGAAAAGTATTTTAATTACATTATGTAATAGGTGTTAGTATTGCAAAGAATATACTGTTACCTATGTAGAATGCAGTTTTTATGAATAAATAAATACAATTATTATACCTGAATACACAACTTCATTCTCACCACTGGAAATTACCTCACGCATTTGCTAGCTCTAAAGTCCAAGGGGAATGACTTTTGATTTTGAATAAATAAAAAACATGTTCTACTTGACCACTAAAAGAATTTATAATTGCGTGTTTCCTCACTTTCAACTCTGGACCAGTGACAAAATCTGAAAGTGGATAACCGAAAATTAATCCCCCCCCTTTTTCTGTTCCTAGTCACCTATTTAGAAAAACTTTCATAGTAGCCATTAGTATAGTTCTTATCATAGAAGAAGAAAGAAAACCATTCTTCAGCAATTGAATGTTTGATAGTGAATCTGTGACAGTCTAAAGCCAGCATTTTGTAATTTTACACCATAAGAGGTATGCAGTAACTAGAAAGAATCGAAGAAAATATTAAAGTCCGGAGCTTGTATACTAGTACTGATATTGCAAGTCACTGTTATATGTTCTATTTCAGTTTCAATAATAACAAAAATATGTAATTCACAAAAATTGAATTCTCCTTGCAGATCTCATTTGTTGATATTTAATCTTATGGGAATATCCAGAAATATTTTCTGTTCATCATGACCACCGTTCATCCAGTTAAGGAGCTACATATGCCAATGCCATGGGGTCATATAGCTGCCAAGGCATGGGGTTCTCCAAATGATAAGCATGTCTTGGCCGTTCACGGTCTGCTTGACAATGCAGGAACATTTGACCGTCTGATTCCGTTATTACCACCCGGCTATTACTTTGTCTGCATTGATTTACCAGGCCATGGATTATCATCTCACTTTCCTGCAGGAGTATCCTTGGAATATTTTGATGATGCTTTAGCCATCACTAGCGTTTTAGATTATCTGAATTGGAAAACATGTATCTACATTGGTCATAGCTTCGGTGGTACACTGGGACTGTGTTACAGCCGAGTATATCCGGGGAGAATAGAGAGATTGATTGGCTTGGATTCAGACGATATCCCATTAGTGAAAAATGTGCAGCTCATTGACCGTATTCGATATATACAAGACTATGTTATTGGAACTGAAAGCAATGTCAAAGTACGTATGTATACTGAAGAAGAAGTAGTGTATACTCTTATGTACGCCAGGTGGCAAACTCTAAATGTGTCTGCTGCCAAAGCTCTGATGAAACGATCCGTTACTCGAGTAGGTGATAAATATAAGTGGAATCATGACTCAAGGCTCAATATTGGATTGTGGCCATCGTTTGATTATGACCAGACCTCTGCGATTTTTGAAAAGCTCGAAGCATTGATCATCCTTTCAACTGCAGCATCACCCACTTTTCACGGCAAGCAATTGATAAAATTAGGCACGGATCTAGCAGTTAAAAACAAAAAACTTAAATTTGTCACTGTCGAAGGTAATCATAATGTTCACACAAATCATCCAGAGAGAATTGTGCCTCTGATATCTAAATATTTATCAAATCTTAAGAGCAGTTTGTAATTCAGTTTATTTTATCATCAGAACATTCGGTGTATCTTTCTCTAGTACTGCGATATTTTCAAAATTCATTATTGGGAACCTTAGAACCTCGATACGCCAATTAGTGGCAGAAAATAGAACTGTTCTAACAAGGCTACGGTAACCAATGAGAGGGCTTAGAACCTCGATACGCCAACCAGTGACGAAAATAGAACTATTCAAACAAGGCTCAAATTTCAAAGCCACGCCCATTCCAAGGATCCCAATAGTTTAACTCAGTGATATTGATATCATCCATCTGTGTCAGAGTATGCAGATCCTCGGATGATGCTATACTGATACATACTAAAGTAAGCACCATAGTGGTGGGTCATCTATAAAGATCACTTATTTTGGCTATGCATGTGCAGAAATAAGAGACGCTTTGAGTGCAATTTGATAATAAGAATAAAATCGAATGATTGAATGCCGCATTAATTCCAGCTTTTTTTTTTTTTTTTTATTAGCACACAAGTACAGAGGGTTTTCATATGTACAAATGAAATTTGAAGAATTACGAAAAGTAGGGGTAAACTTTATTCTTTAAAAATATCAAACCTTTTTGTAAATCACTTGGACTTCGTTTGGAAAATCTACAATTCTCTAATTCTGGATTTATTTTATTTAATAGTCTAGTTTAACACTCGTTTTGATATTTTGATTCTATTTGAAAAACCTTTAGGCACAAGTAAACTGTAGCTAAATGATTGAATGTAAATTCTAAAATGAATAATAAATAACAAAGTAACAATTAGGTATTTACATCTTTCTTTTTTTGCAGACGGACTAAATATGAATTCGATATATTCAGCTCATCGACATACTATTTAATTTCACAGATTATTAACTCGAATACGAATTATAAATAGTTTTACAAAAGTAAATTGTGTTTGTACAAAAATAAGAATGATCAATCTGATATTGGCCTGCAATAAATATAGCGGAAACAGTAACAACGATGGAAATAAAAGTAACACAGAGCATATCACATTATTCTTTGAGATAAGTTAACATAAATAGATTATGTTAATTAAAGAAAAATCTGAAATTTTACTATTGTCACTTAGAAGATGAACCCGTTATTCTATGCTTGAATGCTTTTTCCTTTCGAACCAAACTGAATAAAGTCCTAATTATAGATCGAACTCAATCACGAAATCTTCATCCTCAAGGTCTTCATCGTTCGAGTCATAATCAAGGTACAACGCTGGAAATTCCAGTTCCTCTTCATCTTCTGAAACAACTCCATGGAATAACATGTTGTAGCACGCTGATTGGGGACTGCGAAAGTGTTGATAAGGCATATCTGCTCTCAAACGTGTTCCACACAACCAGCAAAAATACGTATTGCATCGCTGACAAACCATCTTATTACAACCATCGGATTTCTGAGAAAATGCAAATGAAATTATTACATTATTACACATTAATCAGTTATCAGTATTATTTTTGACCAGTGTGTTATCAGCTCAATGAATTATAGCATAAAGAAATGACCAATTCCTAATTGAATCTGAGAGACACTCTGTCCTAATTGATTTTTCAAAATCTAAATAAAAATTCATACTTCGTGAATGAAAGTATACCTCAATTGCAGCATTACAGTGAGGGCAGTTCCGGCTATTGGTGTTTATCCAGTTTTCTGACATCGTATTTTCAGCCAATGTTTGTAATTGTTTTTTACCATATCGTTGTTCGAGTACTACCTTCTTATCGTCAGAAGCATTTTGGTATTCGGTAACAAGTTTCTGCTTTTCAGCTGTGGGAAAAAAAAAAGCATTTCAATTTTAAATTCATTCCAGGATATAAATTGGCCTCCATCTTTTCTCCCCTTTGAATCCTAAACTCACCTGACTTAAATTTACAGGGTTCTATTCCGTGATAGACCATTTTACAATATAGACAAAAGGCGTATTGACACGCTGGGCAGTTTGCCATTCGATCATTCGGCTCTCTACTAACAGGGTATTGGCAATGGGGACGTGGACAATAAATAATATCAGTCATCGTGTCCAAAGCTACGCTTAGCAACGTCGCATCATATTTTGCGAATAATTCTTGACTGACTAAATCTTTCACCTGTATAAAATGAAATTATTATTTTTACCATAATAATTAGCGATTAGCAGTTTTTTTTTTTAATGAATTAATATCACCTGATATTCAATTATTAATTACAAGAATTTAAGAGACGTTATAGACTCACTTGGCCCGGAGTTGCTTCCGAGGAACATTTTTCCTCTGGGCAACTAATATTCTTAACATTTCCATCTTTGATTCGGATTTCTAGGTATGTAAGAATGCATTCTTTACAAAATACATGAAAGCAAGGAACAAACTGCGTAGAGTGATCTCCCAATTTATCTAGGAAGCAGATTTTGCAGGTATAAAAGTTTCTTTTAAACTCAATCTGCTTTTGTTTAGAGTCGTAATCGACTAGCATTTGGACTGGGTTTCTACCGATTAAACGATCGGAAATGGCTCTTTGATCCAAAAATTTTCTAGTCCTTTTTAATTTCTTGCCACGTTTTTTAGTCGATTGTTTTTTCTGGGCTGTTTTTCTCATTGCAGAGTTAGCCACCTCTTTATTATGTTCTAAATCTCTGCTATTTGAATCTCTGCCGATATTTGCATCGTTGTCTTTAAATTGGCTAATTTCTTCTTCAACATTTTCACTCTTTTCTAGAGCCATTTTATAAAAGGTATAAGCGTAATTTATCCCAAGACTTTCTTCTATATTCAAAAACTCCAAGGTCTCGTCTTTCAAGAATGCCATCCATGTGAAAAGTATCTCAAGTCCTTTGTTCTCATCCCACAACTGATCTAGTCTCTTACATAATTTAGCTATAACGTATTGGCTCAACCATGACGAAAATAAAGTAAATTTTGGCGGACATTCAGACGGATAGTTTAACGGTAATGTCAAAAATAACGATAACGGAGGTAAATGAGATATCGGTACACTTTCTACCGCTTCTTCAGGACATCGGCTATCTTTGTATGTGAAATAATAATCCTTGGGCAGCGTTACGTAAGCTTTTAAGGTACATTCATATTGATCGTTCTCCTTGTGGTATGAGAACTCTTCTTTATTATAGATACTCTCTAGAGCAACTATTTCATCTTTTTGTTTCTCATTGTCGGTTGACTGAAAATAATTCAATTATTTTTATCCCAAGTTAAGTTCAAAGTTCTAAAGTTCAAAGGGACTTTTAAATTTCATGTGATTTTTTTTTTAATGATTTTACATCATTTCAAGGCATAAGTAATAACATCAGATTTCAAATGATTACTTCATCTTCTAGAAATATTTCATAACAATTCGCAAGCGATTTAGAGTGATTAACCTCTTGGAGAGCAATTTCTGTTATCAATGGATGTGTTTTACGTGAAAGCGATAATAGATTTTTCTAGGTTATGTTTTTAGTGAATGAAGTTGTACTATAATAAAATTAATACAATATACATACCATTTTCTTTGAACTGTGTATTTGTGCAGATGAGCGTAAAATAGAATCGTGATTTCGATCAGTTGAAGTTTCTTATTATGGATAAATTTTTTACATCAATTTATAACGAATTTAAAGCTTACGATTGAATGAGAAACATTTCAATGAGTTTATGCAGCTGTTGATCCGTGACAGTTGTCGATTAAAATCGAAACTTTTTTTTTTTATTTATTTTTTTTTTTACGACTTGTTTCCATTTCCTGCCAACGTCAATTCGGTAGTCGTCAGCTGATAGAACAGCCGTGAAAACCATGCGGCCATGCGGCATGATGAAAATTCGAGAATTGAAAATCGGCTGTTCGCTTATCTGACTTTAGTCCGAATCGAATTGTGATAAGAGGCGCGCGTGTGTATCAAAGATTTGTTAGGTTATAAATTTTTATTTATTTTTATTTTTTGTTGCTATTTTCGAATATTCGTGATGGAAAGTGGCGAGACATTATCTAAAATGAGTTTTCCGATATACGTAAACGCCGTGATGTCAATATTCTCATATTACTTGACAGTACGTTTAATACCAAAGTTTAAAGACATGTTTATAAAAGCTAACCTCTTCGGAATCGACATGAATAAAAAGGGTAGTGATAAAATGTAAGCAAGAATTTACTCACTACGAATTAATATTCCTCAAGTCACATTTTTTTCATCCATAAAAACTTACGCTAAATTATTTATTCATTATTTCAGACCCGAGGCATTGGGTGTCGTATCAGGATGTGTCTTTCTCATAACAATGTTCTTATTCATACCTGTACCATTTACAGAGTATATATTCAAAAACGCAGACTTTCCCCATAACGAGGTGAACATTATTAATTTCATTAAAAATGTGTCGTTAAATGTCTTCAGCTAACATATTATTATCTAGTCATAGTTTTTAGACAAAAACTTGTTTCCGTAATAATCATTTTTCAACTACATTCCAAATTCCAAATTCCAAATCATTAAAGTTTCAAAATTTCAAAAGACAAACAAATTACAGCAAGAAAAAGTTGCTTCGCGGATGATTACACAAAGCCTATTTAACATATTGACTCAAAGTTTTGTGAACTTCTATGATACTGATAATCAGATTCTAAAATCTTTTGATTTCAGTTTGTCGAGTTATTAGCAGCTCTTTTATCGATATGCTGTATGTTGTTGTTGGGATTTGCAGACGACGTTTTAGATCTTCGTTGGAGACACAAGCTTTTGTTACCCACAGTTGCCTCATTACCATTGTTAATGGTTTACTACGTAAATTTTAATGCTACTATGATAATAGTGCCAAAACCGCTTCGACCATGGTTTGGTTTATCGGTCGATCTATGGCTACTTTACTATGGTTATATGGGAATGCTGGCTGTATTTTGTACAAATGCTATCAACATACTGGCCGGTGTTAACGGGCTTGAAGTAGGACAGAGTTTAGTCATAGCAGCCAGTATATCGGTTTTCAATTTAATAGAATTGTCAGGGAGTCTGTGGAAAGCGCATCAATTCTCTTTGTACTTCATGTTACCGTACATTGCGACGTCTCTCGCTCTTTTCAAACATAACTGGTGAGTATTAAGCTCTTCTTTTTTTTTTTTTTTTTTTTTTTTCAAATTTATATTTAATATTTACTTTTAGTTAAGTAATAATGATGTTTTTTTTATAAGGTTTGAATGATAGAAAAAATTAAAAGCCCTGAAAATACTAATCAACGAATATAGTTTTACTGGTTCATATACATAATATGGAGAAATTTAGGCATGTAACCGGTTCCGAAATTACAAATAATCTTCAAATTAGGAGAACAATTGTTTAGTTTTTGATGTTACGACGATAGTAAGAAAAGATTTCTAACTGTAAATATATATATGTATGTATATAAATCATAATATAAATAGAGTTACAATACAAATTTATATAACATTCATACTTTAATCAACATATTAATTCAGGGTATAAATTCGTTTCTGCACTATGTGTAGTGTACAGATATTAATTGAGTATGAGATAATATCACAGCTTTGGGTATCGCCAGGTCGTCAATAATAGTCCAATTTAGCGTAGAAATTTTCTACAAGCCAGTCGTATTTCCACGTATTATTCATCACTATGTCAGGAGCAAAATAGGGATCGCGGGATTTGTAGGCTCTGATAAGTGCAGTCTTGTTGTCTAACCACACGCCGGCTTCTATTAAATCTTCGACATATGGAACGTCGACGTTTAGCTTAACGTTCTTCTCCTTTATATTAGCCTTGTGACGTAGAGATGTAATGATATTGGCAGGATCTTGACAAAGATAGCAGTACCATCCGCCGTAGTGATTAAGATCCCCTATGACTAATCCTAGAGATTCTCTGTCGCTAATTTCACCGTCAAAGTCTTTTGGTAAAACAACTGAGTTTTGATGATATGCTTCGCTCAGTAAACTAATAGTAGATGCCCCAATTACAATTGATGTTCTGAGTGGATGCTGCCAGAAAAATCCAAACACAGACCATCTCAATCTGAAGCCAATAGGTTGCGGCCATCCGTCGTATACCTTAAGGAACATTAGTGCTCTTGGGTTTAAAATTTGTTCGGGTTCAGTCGTTACGTAAATATCATCCTCCCTCAAGTTATGAACAATCTTACACATCTTTTCCCATATATACTTAGATATTACTCTTAAAGGTTTACGTATCTTATTAGCTATATTAATATACAAAATTTTATCCTGTTCTCGTTGTAGGAGACCTTTGGCAAGCTTGTGCTTAAAGTTATCTTCCGCATTGCTAAAGTCACAGATTACAAACAGATCTACAACTTTATAAAGTTCTTCAACAATTACTTCTGCAATTGCTGAATTGTAATCGTTCAATGAGAACACATAGACTATACGTCTCAACGTCTTCCTTCGCTCTAACTTTATGTTTTGTTTCGAGGCCATTATCGCTCGCCAAACTACTTCCGGCTGACCACAGTCAGACCCGTGCCATCCCTGGCTGCAAATACACCGTTTTAACTCTCTGCTACTATCCATTCTTCGATCGTCTACTCCATCTAGCCAGCATGACGTTTGATTGTATTTTTTGAACGATTTAAACGTATGTTTATCTTCTAAGTATATATTGCTCTTGATTGTCCGGAGATACGATGGCGAATTGTCCATCGCTGGTATATTTTGTAATGCCTGTAATTAAGAATGAATGACAAAATTAATATTAAATTCAATTTTTAAAATTATACACATCATTTTCAGGGGTTTAAAAAAATATCTAAATTCATTCATTTGTTCATTCGATTTTGGTCTTTACCTTTGAGATTCCAAGTCTGACAAATGACACTGAGCTCTGAGTTGTTGGTGCTATAATTTCCGGAGGTGGTGTAGAGGCCACGTAAATTACAACGATAAGAATTTGCAGAACCAATAACGTATAGAGCAGGGCCAGCTTCCCATCTAGTCGGCCCTGCATATCCACACGTTTAGGCGTTAACTTTCAGAATTACAAATCTCACATTTCATTGCTTGATTTTGAATCCTATTTAAAAATCGCGCCCTTCAATCAGGATCACACTTTACGGTGATAAAAGGATGCGTGCATCTTTTCATCTGCAAAAATTACGGAGCATATATATAAATATTGAGTTAAAAATTTATTTCATTAAATTATTTTCCAATTTTCTCTAGTTTTCATTTTCGAATCCATTCCTCAGCCATTACGCATCTATTTTTCAAATTAGCCGCGCGAGATAAGAATTAAAGAATATCTTCTGAGGGCGTGTGCGCCTGCGAAAGCATCCCGTCTTACATTCGTGAGATGCTTGAAGCCAATTTTTGTTCCTATGCCGAGATGAGGATTGTGTACTTTGTATTAGACTCTAAAGATCGATTAATCCATCTTAACGCAAGGATGTTCGAAAAATAAAATATTTTTATCGTCGCGAATTAGAATCTTGGAATCTCGTCGTTTCGCGGAAACGAATTTCGGAATTTCTAAACATAAGCAAAGGGTCTCAGAATTCGTTTCTATACGAGCGCTTACTTATAAATTTGAATGTACAAAAATTTCACCGTAAAACTCGCGTCTAGATTTTCATATCCGATACATTGACAATAAATATTTAAAAAATTGGTAGTCGTTTAATCAAGTTTATTCAAATTCAAATATAATGATGACATATTAGCAATCAAAGGAATGATTCGTTTCAGATAGTATAAAAGATGATTAGAATATGCATATAGGATACTATCGGGCGTGTCGTCTGAGACTTGAGATGACATTTGATTCGTCATGATTCATGAATGGTCAGTTAAGTGGTAAACACATGACCGTCACTACAGTGACGTCATCGTCGCTCGAAAACCCCGCAATTTTGAATCGTGGAATAACTCGACGCTCGGTATACGCGCGAATTCAACGTCCAGTCACAGTGCCTAGCAACAGTTCAATTGTTGTTCACTCACCTAAAATTGTAGTCTTCCTAGCAGCGCGTCGAGATACATCTGAGACGGAATCATCCGCCTCCCGCATGTCGCATATTTTTAGAAACTATTATAGTCAAGCCGGAGTCTCATTCGAGAACCGGATTGAAATATATACGGATAGCTTAGTTGCTACGTTCGTTACTCTCTACCGAATGCGAATGTGAATGCAAAATCTAAACCACACCCGAAATACGGTGAACTACTCTGTGCGCAGGGCACGACAAGCGCGCTTGCGTCCCGGTTATAACTTTATACTATATACACCTATCTACCTACCTATATTATACGATCGCGTGTAATTCCAACTTACCAATTTCGTTTATAGTTCTAAGAGCTATGCTATGCACTTTATTGAATATACATATATATATATATGAGTCATAATTCCTTCGCGAATAATAAGCAGGAGGATAACATGCGAATACGTATTTAAGTCGAGATCGAATGGAAATGTTTGGAATGATCATTATCTTTCAAAACATTATTACTATAGTTCATTTATTCCGAACATTCGGATTGGTATAGTATTTCAATATTTCGAACATTGCAAGATCGAGTCTAATCCGTTTCATTGAAATATTCAAATAGATTATTATCTCGAATTTTCAATTTGTTTAATTAGAACCAAAAAAAGTCTATGGATTTCTCCGTTCTTCCTTATAATTTTATCAATTTGAAATTCGATGGTCATTGATCAAAATATGATCGGTACACTTACGGCGGGTAATTTTGAGCGGTCGATATCACGGACGTTCACCGCGACTATTATTTTTGAATATTTCCAAATTTTGCATGTCGCATGTCGTTATTTCGCGCTGTGAAATTATTGCGCGAATACTATCACTGAAGCTCAGTATTCACATATTCTAAATACGATCAATTTATTATACTACAACGTTATGAATAATGATACTGACAGTCTGTCTGCTCTTGGCATACTGCGGTCTCGAGCTCGATTTCCTACATCTCTGATTCCTTTTTCTCTCTATGAATCACCGCTACCTGTACAGATTTTCAAATCGCTCTAAAGAAAACATCTGCCTTTGGCTTATCCACGCTTAGCACAGGACATAAATATAGTATATAGAAGAAGTAGCAGCTGTTGCTCCTTTCTCATTGTCAGTCATTGAACTGCCAACCTTCTTCTTCTTCTTTTTCTTTCCTTGAACCGATTTTCTACACCGATTAGATCGCGCGTCGTACTGTAATATTTTTTTTTGTACTGATTCGCACGTAACTGCGAATCTTAATGAAATGGAAAATAATTAACTTAAAATTAACTAAAAATGGTTTAAGTTCATATTGAACTGCAATGAATGATGATATGTTTATTAAAACATCTTTATCATATATATACTCTCGAAGAAAAGCGCACAATTTATTACATCATAATTATGTATTCCAAGGTATCCATCGCGGGTATTCGTGGGAGATACTTTCTGCTATTTGTCGGGAATGACGTTTGCTGTCGTTGGTATTTTGGGTCATTTTAGCAAGACTATACTTCTATTTTTCATACCACAAGTTATAAACTTCTTGTATAGTGTACCACAACTATTTCACTTGGTACCTTGTCCAAGGCACAGACTTCCTAGGTGAGTCTCCTCATCAAGCTCATATATAATAATTTTAAACTCTTTGTAAATTTGAAAAATATTAAACAGATTAGTATAGAATTTCAATACTTTCGATGATTGAATAAAATTATCAGTTTCTCATCCATAATATCGATCAAATCACTAAAAATATACGTTTGTTGTATACACATACTTCGATATAATCCAACTCTAAAAAATTATTTATGTAAACGTATCTCACAGCTATATGAAAGATCGAATTTCAAAAATCATTGAATAATAAAATTTCAAATATTACAGATATAATAAAGAAACGGACAAATTGGACATCAGTGTTACAGTTTTCAAAAAATCCGATCTAAACGTGCTTGGTAAGCTTAAACATGATTGAAATAAAACTCAACAAATTATTTCTCCCATGGAATATATAATGCCATTGAATAAGTATAAAGTCATTTAATAGACATAAATATAATGTTCAGTAATTTTATTGTAAATTTCATTCCGGAATTTCTGGAATTAATTTTCTATTTATTTACAGCTAAGCTTTGCATGTGGGTCTTCCGTACGTTGAGGATTGTAAGGTGGAAAGAGGACAAAGAGGGTTTAGTAACATGCAATAATTTAACGCTGATCAATTTTCTGCTCATTATTATTGGTCCAACTTCTGAGCCACGTTTAACAGGGATACTAATATTGATTCAGGTAATTTTTGATTTTTTTTTTTTTTTTTCAAATTTTGTATAAAATTATTCCAAGATCCAAAGCTCAGCCATAATAATTCTTATCCACGAAATTTAATTCTATTACCAAAATTTCAGTTACACATACTTACTATGGATGAAAATTTCTGATTTCAGATTCTTTGTAGCATATTGGCTTTCTCAATCAGATATCCACTCGCCTCTGTATTCTATGATGTTTGAATGAAAATTATCACGAATGAATATGAATCTTGTATAGTTTTATAACGTAGAAATTATTATTAGTTTGTTATTGTCAATGTTGCAAACATCCTATCCTATCATACCCAAGTCTGAGGGATCATAATGATCGAAAAGAGTTTAATATTTTGTATATAAAACAATACTAATATATATTAAGAATCAAAGAATCTTATATTTACTATCAATTAGGATGTAATATATGAATATATTATAACTGTGTGAGGCCAAGTATCGCTAATTTGTTTGTCTGAAAGTGTGCTGTATGTGTATTTAAATAAGTTAAAATGCCTTAATCAATTAATTAGATAATATTGAATCATTGAAAAATTTAATACCATCAAATTCTCGAGTGTAATTTTGACTCCAAACATCATGGTTTCTTGAGTATTTACAGTATGTAATACCTGGAATATACGACTGATTAAAAGGATCAAAAAAACACGTGTCCATTAATTCTTAGCTGTTGACTACAATAGGTATTTTTATTTTGTATAAGTATTTCATACAAGGAAATATGTCTTGGATTTAAAGAATGGTATAGAATAATTTCTTATATCAACATTGAAGAGATGTTTTTGAACAACACTCTAGTAGGATTATTATTATTATGAATACATGTCTATTATGAAAAATTTGTACAATTTTAATAATTAATGAACCTTTGTTCAAAATGGTATCTTCAAACGTGGAAGGAGTCATTTATACTATTACAGGCATAAAATTATCGAAAAATATACCTGCCATTTATAATATTGTAAATGAAGACTACTTATAAACAATGCTAAATTTTTGGGACAAATGTTAAACCTATAGGTATAAAAATCTATAACATAACGAAGATGACTGTACACGAGTTTCAAGCTAAAGTTTCAAACAAATACATGTAAGAAAGTAAATCTATCTACTATGGTTCGAAACATTTTCCATGTGAAGAATGAAAATCTTGTTATTATTGACTAATCGTAAATATTCGATTTGTCTTCTATTTGATTGCAATAAGAAAGAGAGATAAATAAATGAGGATTGTTGTATAAACGGTTGTCTTCTTTTCAAATATGGATAATAAACGAACCATAGATTACCTAATTAATTAAATTCACATGGCATATTCAACATTTTATAATACTTATTATCCACCAGATAGACGTATTTACAAATCATTATCGTTGGTACTTTTTCTTGACCGTGATTTTGTAGGAAGTTAGAAGAAGCTGCGTTTTTTGATTAGATCTATTCCAGTTGTTGGAAAGAATAAAATTAGAAAAAAAAAGGGAACTTTCTTAAAAATTAAATCCACATCATTATCACATATATTTTTTTCTCCCGACTTGGCAAAATCATAAAACTAATAAATCTATACAGAAATAATAAACAGTGGTTGATAGATAGTTGAAAAGGAACGGATCAGTAAAGTACTTTGCCTTCTGACATGAAAAGTTGCGAACTATGGAATATTATCAATAAAATAACGGCTAATGTAGTTTGTATCGCCTTTTTCATTGCACAAAAATATCAGCGCTGTTTGATATTTCATTTAGTAAAATATTTCTTGATTATTCAACGTACTACGATTGAGTAGGTGCAGTTGGTGTGATCAATTGACATTGTCTACATGCCACCAAGTAAATGTGTCCATTGGGACACCTGTACCAATCTTCTTGTTCTAATCCGATTGTTCTGAAAGTTATTTCTTTCAATTCATGAACTGAAACCTGCGACTTGAGTGACTTTTTGAGTTCAGACAGTTGTTTGTAGATTGTATCGCTTCTAGAATTAGTGAACTTTCCAAGGTTCAACAGTCCTAAGTAAATAATTTGAACTCGTAATGCATTTTTTTGCTGACTTAATCCCCTATCTTTCTCAAATTTGCAAAGTTGGACCTGTGAAATGATATGGTAATTTGAATCGAGTGATCATTGATTAAATGATCTGAAATTTAAATATTTGTAATTTTATTACCATATAATGCAATCTGCAGAGTTCATGTTTAATATCATCCATCATTTGTTGAGAAATGTTTTGCGTTGTTGACAGCGATGACATCAACATGATCATTTGATTAACAACGACAGGCCAGTCATTGATATTACGATGGGAATCTGGTATTTCTAGAACCTTCCGCAAAACCATTCCAGTAATTCTCAATTTGGTACTGATATCCTTAAGTGTTGTGGCACTTATGGTCTTTCGTTGATTAACCAGTGATCGTATACTTTCAAATAATTTCTTATGAGCATTTGAAGCTGAAAGTATATCCAATTATTATTACTTAGTTACTTATTACTCATCGCATCTTATTGTCCATCATCGATTCGTTGTGTCTTTTCCTCAAGTAATCAGTATTATTGATTCAAAAATACCTGGAAAATTCGTTGTATAATCTTTTTCAATCAGGACAATATCATTAAGAACTTTCTGCTGATCAGCTCGTAAAAGTTGGAATCTCGCAGACGTCTCCTTATCTACAAATTCCATGTTCTTACGTTCCTTCTTTATTTGATTTGCATATCGTGTACACGATGTGATACGAGTTTCGCATATAGGACATACTTTAATACCAATTCTGTAACTCCTTTGCCATTGCCAATCAAGATAATTACTTTCGACGCAGTGATCACACTCTGGTAAGAATACAAACCTGTGAAAAATAGGTAAAAATATAAATCACCTTGAAATTTCATTAAAATTGCATTTAGAATAAAGTCACGCAAATGACTGTGCTAGTCTTACCGTGGATCTGGTTTATTATTGTCAGTGCTAAATACTGGTAAATCTTTTTCGTTGCAAATGCGACAGAGCGGTGGGCATGGTTCACCACAAAATCCAATGCAAGGATGTCCACACTTAAGTCGTTTGGGACAAGGTTCATTACAGGAATCTACATCACAGATTTCAAAGCACAGCTTTTCACACTTTAGATGTTTGCATCGCCGAGAACAGGGTTTCTGAAAAAAATACAGCCTCTATGTTATGAAATGTTACAACAAGATACCCAACAATCATACTTCAGTCAGATTTGGTATTCCAGAATGGACTTCATCAATCAATATTCTTATCACAGCTAATTCCTTAGCAATTTTTATGATCACATATATTTTATTATAATCATAAATTTGAATAGCAATCAAATGAAATTAATAATTCGTTGTCCACTCACCTGACACGGTGTACAAGGTACTCCACATTTTTTAGTACACTCGGTATGCTCACATCTAATGGAGCATATTTTGTTACAAGGTCGACATATATCTTTGCAAAGAGCCTCGCATCTGTAAAAATGAAATTTCGTGATACATGAAGAAAGAGTTGTCAAGATGTTCTAGTATCAAATGTAATAACAAACGAACTAATCAAACGAAGAGGATTTACTTCAACAAATTCTGTTCTGAAATTTGATGTCCAAAATCGATACTGTCGAGGTTTTGTAGACTAAGAATAACTTTCAATTATTATAAACGAAGCAAAGAAGACATTAGTGTCAATTAACGAAAAGTATATTAGGAGATATTTGAAAGAATAATACTTGTGGCCACAGACGAGGAACTTGCTGCACCGTTCACGACAGGGTTGGTGTATTCTACCTTGTTTGCATGACCCGCAGCTTCCACTGCACATATGACCACAGGGTAACATAGTAGCACAAGGCGTTGTGCAATGTTGCAACAATTGATCAGCATATTCAGCTAAACCTAGGATACAAAAAGAAATTGAATTTTCAATACGAATTATTGATGAGTCGTGAATAAAGCATACATTGTAATTATGGGGCTAAATGGAATGCCTTTGAACTAATGAAGAAATGGAAGGTTCGATGTGCGTGAACTCACCAATTCCTATCTTGTAACAAGGTACTGGATACGTATGTTGGCATAATGCAGGTTTGAGCAAAGGTCGTGGATATTCACATCGTTTATTGCACGGTTCGCAGCAAAGAGCTGTACAGGGATGTCCACAATTGAGTGTCCGAGAGCATTTACTTGTACAAATTCCAGGTAATGGATTTTGGTAACAAGGAATGTTAACTTCATGACCACAGCCAGGAACAATCTTGTCGACCTGTAATATTCATCATGAATTCTATCTATCTCTAATATCAATAGATATTATATGCCTGTGAAAAGGCACAAAAATATAAAATACAGTACAACCTCTCAATAGTGCCGCTCATGGGCTGTGAGGGGAATACATTTCTCAGAATCTCGGTTCCCCCACTCTGACTACAACCGCTTGTGAAAAACAGGTTTAACCTTCGTACCCTATTGTACGCCGGGAGTGTAGTATGGTAGTGGGGGAAGCGCCCGAGCACGGATTAGGGGAAGTGGCACTATTGAGAGTGGCACTATTGAGAGGTTGTACTGTACAATGAATAATCCTAAATGCGTTGAATTGAATTAATTTGGGCTAAAAAATCTCATTATGGATATGATGGGAATCATAGCATTTAATTATAATAGTTGAAATAAATATAATGTATATGTGTGCAGTATTATGCTGACCATTTCTTCACATCTTCCCAACGGCAAGTTACATTTCATTCTGCACGAATGACCACATGGTAGGTCACGTTTACCAAGTTGAGTACAAACTGTCTTGTTCACATCCTGTGAGCATGCTACTTTGTGTATATGACCACAGAAACGTTCCTTCAGTATTTTGGTGGTACAAATTCCACACTCTTCGTAGCACTTTTTTGGACACAGGTGAGATTCTGGGCAGCCAATTGCCTTGTTTTTACAACTTTCTCGACACACATACTAGATATCAAAATTACAGAAGATATTATTAGTCAGAGAAATCTGTTCTATTTTATATTGCTAAAATAATAGCACTCTAATTCCTCTAAACAAGAATACCTTTAGATGACGGGGATCATCCTCGATGTGGCATTTTTTTACACACGTATGTCCACAAGGTAATGGTTGCTTGCAAATATGAGTACACGGAAATGTCGAAGACTCTCGATGACACGGCTTTTCAACTATGTGACCACAGCGTAAGAAAGCTGATACCTGTGAAGATTGAAGACACTAAATCAGTTCAGGAAAATTCATGAATGTGCAATTTTGTTATATATTTGATATTATACCGTAGTCATGCATCGATATTCTTTCAGATTTGTGTTGCAAGGAAGAAACACAGAATGATGGCAACTGAATTCCACCTCGATGATCTCCTGACAAGGTTGGCAGGCTGCTTCGCATAACAGTTTACAACGATGGCCATTTGAACATTTTCTCAGACAAGGTTCTTTGCAAACGTAATCCTCGTGATCTCTGTCTGAAAGATGACAAGACTTCTGGCATGTATGACCACAAGGCAAAGGTGCATCACAATTACGTAAGCATCCTCCGTTAGGAGAATTTTTGAAGTCAGCAGCTCGTCTTATCTGAAATTCCATAAATAATTTAATGGAAGGTTCGATTGAATCATAATAAGTAAATAATTGTGAAGAATAGCATTGAAGATAGTCTAGTTCGACGAAGTTATACCTCAGTCAATTGGTCGGAGTGAATTTGGCATTGCAAAACAAGACAATCTCCAATAGCATTGTTCTCTTTTAGAGCGTCATTGATCTTTGGCCAAATCTGATTTTTCATTAGAAGGTTGTTCATGTTTCCCATTATGTAAAGTCCTTCACGAGCACGTGACAGTGCAACGCAAACCCTGTTCTCTGTTTTTAGGAAGCCTACATTTCCTGCGGAATTGTTACGCACCAACGATAACAGTATTATTCTGTTTTCCTCTCCTTGATAGTTGTCGACTGTTGTTACACGGACATCACGTAGAACTGGCATACCTTTTTTAGACTGAAATTCAGACACAATAAAAGAAATCAGCTCTCGAATTCCAATTAAATTACTTACAATATTGAAGTCAATTTCCAATAAGTCTTCTCACCTCTTTGAACTTGAACAACTGACCGTTGTACGTACACAGTATGGTAATTTCATCCGGCGCATATCCTTGTTGTATCAAGTATTTGGCAAAGGTGAGTAAGAACTTGACTTCAAAGGGATTAGACACAGACTCTGTTTCCATTGATCCCAATTCGTGATTCTGATGATTTAAGAAGAACAAGTTCTTTTCCATTCCTTTTACCGCAGGATATGTATATACAGATATATGGTTTTCCAGTGTTTCGTAAATAGATGGAGATATCAATTCAGCAATCTCTGGCCGCATCCGATGTTGAATAACTAGCTGCGTGCACTTATCTCGCATCTTAACTATTCTCTCGAAAAGCGAAATGTTCAAGTTGTAATTTACTTCTAAATTATAAGTAGCTGGTTTTGGTCGTAGCTGCTTATGATCACCAATCAGAATTACTTGTTGACAATGTTTGGTCAAAGAGCAGATTACATGAGCCTCAAGAATTTCTGCTGCCTCTTCTACCAGCACTGAAAGAATCAAAGGGTTGCGCATCAGCATATCGAAGATTGCTAATCCAATATAACATTCCAAATAAAACTTGAAGATTGAATTACCTATAGGAGACCGGAGAGCACGCAATGATTCATGTAATCTGGCTGCACCTGTAGTAGTCAATCCAACGACTAGAGAATTACGCATCACTTCTAGATCGGTCATTTGTTTGAAGTCATTTAATTGAGAAGAAATTTCTTGAAATTCTTCTTCCAACTCTATTATTTGGTCTTTTATTACTTCATGGCTGCTTGTTAACCAGTGACAATAGATTTCCCAATCTCTATCTTTCGGGTAATTCCCCCAGATTGATTCTTTGGTAAGAAGAGGATGATGGTTCAGCCATGCCTTGAAGTTTTAAATATTTGTGATTAAGAATGTTCAGATTGTAATTTGTATTGGTCAATGATTGCTACTTGATAAAGCTGAATGAATTACCTGTAGGATAAGTCGCAACGATTTCAAAAGCCTAAGATTTTCCTTCACTTCGGTACCAAGATAAATAGTTTTTTTTTTCTCAGCTTCAGCTTGATTTGTTGATATTTCTGCTTCATATCTCTCAATGCTAGCGTCCAGATGACTCATCTCCAAACAAGTGAGCTCTGAATCATTTTCGTGTACGACACTTGCTACTTCCAAGTCATCATCTGCGTCTATATATTCATTTTCAGAATCACTGTCATCATCGCCTGCTTCTGACTGTGGAGAATCTGATGGTGTGGAATTTATTCCAACAGCTAACGCCGCCCTTTGTGGACCGAAAAGCTTAGTGAGTAAATCCCGAGGAGTTAAGCTTTGCAATTCGGAGTCACCGCAGTATTGACGCAATACATTTGGTGAAACGACAGAAGTATCGCTTGTCAGGACTCTTAGAACCGAGTATGCCTTGCCAAGTGTTATCAGTATCTTGTTTAACTGCCTTTGATAATAAGTCATACGCTGCCATGCGCGATCCTTTTTTTTATCATCTTTATAGTAATTAGTGCGTACAGCTTTTAGCTTGTATTTTGCCAAATTAGGATTCTTCGATTGTTCTCCAATCCGGACCAGGGACTCTGTGTGTGAAAGTATACCCTCGAGGAATTGATCGAGAGCATGATTTGTCAAGCAGACTACAATCATGGGGGTGGGACGCTCTGGATTATACCAACTCGATGAATTGGCTAATAATGTGCTGGCTATTTCCAATGCCATAAAAGTCTTTCCAGTTCCTGGCGGGCCATGTAAAACCGACAATTCTTGTAGAAGAGCACATTTGAATGCTTCGTATTGGGATGCATCGAGCCCTAGCCTACTGGCGCTTGGCCATCGTTTCACATCCATTACAGGGATCTCGAACCCTTTGTATGCATAGACTCTGCTTTTTTCAAGATATTTTGGCCGCGATGGAACGGATTTTGCATCTACTACGTATCTCTTCATTGGGAAATCTTTTTCAGACATGTAGCGCAAGCTATTGAGGGTATGGTAATAGGGCAAAAAGTATACTTTTGATTCCACCATAACATACTCGCAATTGTACATGTCTCGAGTGATTTCTGTTCCTACACATGGCTCAATGGTCAACTCGCCTTTTTCTAAAAGCTGTGGGTCAGCGTCTGCCACAGTTGCGAACAGAACACTTCTGAAATTATCATTAGTTAGGCACAAGAGTGATCCATACATGAAAAGTTTCGATCGCATCCAGTTCATTTTTGGTATTAAGCCAAAAAAAACAGTAACACCAACTTTGTTCTTGACAACAGTTGGGCCGATCAATTTGACCTTCTGAAAAACCCTGATATCCGATATTTGCGAGGTACGGACGTTCGTTTCTGCCAATTTTTTATATTCATGAATACCGGTTCTTAGCGGACATATAAAGTCTTCGCGTAACAAACGGAACTGAACGTCTAGGTAATGGTCAACTGAATCATAGGCGCCTTGAATTTTACAAGGCCTAATGTACGGAGTATGATCATTGAGGTCTTCTACAGTTGGTACGATACTTAAAGTCCTGAAATCCTCCAACGTCTCGTCATCAGAGACTTGGGAATTTTCCCTAATCTTCTCTTTTAGTGTATAATATAACATCTGAATACGAGCTTGTAACATTTCATCAATTTCATGACCTTGTTTTGTCTTCAGAAATTCGATGGTGTATCGCGTTGTTGACCGCAGGATTGGCAATAACTCATCATGAGCCTGTAGCGGAATAAAGTCGATAAGCATTTTAAAAAAATCATGTAAATGATTCCAAAACTGATCAACATCTTCCCAGTAAAATTTATTAGCTTTTCTTTTATCTTCAGTCTCTAGAGGAAGTTTGATTAAATACTGTTCTAAATTCTCAAGAAATTTCGTCTCACAAGTCTTGCTGAGAATATTTATCACAATTCTAGTGAAGTTAGCTTGCTCAAGTTTTCCCAAAATGCGAAGCATCAGCACTAAATAGTCTTTGGTCATGTCACCGTTGAGGACAAGCATGAAGTCAGGATTGTCTGATATTTCAGTAGCTATATTATTTCCATTCATTTTGCTTAACGCCAGCAATTGATGAAATTTGAAATATCTTGAGACAGGTTTTCCTTCTTGTTTAGACTGTGTACTATCGCTAGAGTCTCTTCTATTACGACCATGATTTTGACCACGACCACGATTTTGATTACGTCCATGATTTTGATTACGTCTAGAATGAAAATAGGGAAAATAATTATTGAGATTCTGTTAATTCAAAAGTTGCTCTTCAACAAGTTATCTAAACTTAACAAAAGTTCCAAGTCTATAATTAAAACGGAATTCATTTGTTCTCACCTTCGTCCGCGATCTGGTCCTTGAGATGATTGGGAGAAAGGTGAAGATGACCGCGAGTCATTTCGGTCTTGATTATCGTCAGGCTGCACAGGTCTAAATGCTCCATGATACCAATCAAATACTTCATTAGTTTCGGGAGGTTGTTGTACATTTTGTCTCTCTTGTGCAGGACGATGAGAATTATTTCCACGACTCCGATACGGCCTTCGTTGTCCTCTTGGTTTGCCTCGATTCGGACGGTTATTTCCACCGCTATAATGTTGTCTCTCCGGTCCCGACATCATGAAGTAATTTATTTTGCCTGCATGAATATTATATTATGCCTGTTATCAGAGCTTATCTATTATATACCATATCCTGATGAATCATGATGGTTATAATTTAGAAATATACATAGAAATAAAACGAGGAGAATATAAAGCTGTATTTTATGATCTTCTCATTTTCTTATAACGTTAATCAATTAAGATATCGAAACTCAGTTTACAACTATTAGCAAAGATATTTTATTGGCCTGATTCAATCAATAGAGAAAGATGCAATATGGTTTGGAGTGAGACATGATTAGGATTGTTCACTTGTTGCTGACACTTATTTTTCAAATTAATACTTTGATTGACATAGAAAAGGATTTTAGACTACAAAATATGGCTAAAAAGTCGGCTTAATCAGGTGTACATCATAGCTTTATTTTTTATTTGAAACTTTTATTGTGATGTTTGGAGTTTTGTGGTTATGTGCGTTCAATATCATTATAGCTTGATATCAGACTATGCGTAACCTGTATTGATTATTCAATAATTATTAGATAAATGAACTTACGATCTCCACAGCAGTAAGAATCACAATTATTAATGGTAGGTTAATAGCTTCTTATACGCCGAAATTCATGACGAATAGTTGAGCAGCAGACACATAATCACAATTACAAAGTAACCTTTGCAGTCTGCCAGTTTGTCTCGTATCGTAAGTTATTTATAGGTTATCTGACGGAAAAGGGGGGTTCCCTGGAATTGTTGTGTGTATACTCATGAAGCGAATGTCATTTTAACAAGACTATTTATTATTAGAAAATTGAAACTGTCTAGCTATGTGTTCTCTTATGGTAAATTCCACAGTCGCTTTTCATGTAAACGACATAATTTGACATTGAACGATATCAGCTGGATTCAACAGTAGTGACCAATAGTATCCCAGAATTGGCCCTGTCGGTGTACATGGGTGTTTCCAAAAGCTATTTTACGAACGCGATCATTGGACGAATTGCGATAAATAAATAAAAAAAACAACAATGTTATATCATACTTTTATAAGATTTATATCATACACAATAAGCGCACACATATGCGCATATAATTATTTGTGAAAGAATATAATATAGGTATATAATATGTAGATTTATAAAATTGTTAGATCATAAAACAGATATATTTAATATTGTAGATTAAACCTAATAGTACGAAGTAGATTACTTTCAAAAACAATAACAAGCATTCCTAGGTAGCAATTTTCAATAATTTTCAATAAGTCATCCAAAAGCTAACTAAAGGGATGCCTAATGTCCGTCTGGAAGTTGCCTAAAAGCTAACAACCTTCCTAAAAGATAACTTTCAGACACTTGACAACTTATAGTTAACTTCCAGACGGACATTAGGCATCCCTTTAGATAGCTTTTGGATGACTTATTGAAAATTATTGAAAATTGCTACCTGGGTTATCGCAGTAAAAATCTATGACGATATATTTCTTTTTTGTAACGATATTTTTTTTTTTTTTTAATAACTGAAAATTTCATCCATTTATCTATCATCAAATTTCATAATCTTATTTTTATCCAATGAAACACATCTGCGGCATAGTATATTTCTAATCCCCAATTATCACATTAGCTAGCTTACTTTGAGTTAGCATTTTATAAGTAATTGAAAATCAATTATTATTCGTTATTTTATAACACGTTTAAAGTACTACCGTATTTACGCAGAAATAAGCCGCACCTTTTTTGCTCTTTGATGTCAGAAATACATCATAAAATCGGGTTTTGGGAGGTTGAAGAAGCGAAAAAAGGTGCGGCTTATTTCTGCGTAAATACGGTAAATACTTCTAGAGCTAGTTATTGGTGAAATTAAAACCCTTTCAACTTACAAAACTATATGTATACTATTGTCTACTCATATAAATATGCGAACATATCTCCTGAACTTCTGCATAAAGATCATATGTTTACGAAACAGTAAATCAGGGCCCCCCTGGCCAAGCAGAATGTAGGGCTCCATCCATTTCCGTTGCCAGAGCATTATCATCTCTGAGTCGATGCGAGCTGCCACCGATTGCTGCCCCACAGTCCGGACATCTACTTTCGTGGGTTGCACCGCCGCATTGTCCAATTGTATAAAAATGCCCATTGGGGCACTTGTACCAGTGACCTTGTGCGAAACCCATTGCTTTAACGATCATCTTACGTTCGAGTATAATATCATGTTTGAACTTCTGTAACCCAGTTATTTTATTTCGAACTTCCAATCCTTTTTCTTTAGTAAATCTTTCGACGGTCAGAAGACTGGCAATCACAGCATCCCAGTCTTTTTCGTTTCCTCGTACTATTCCATCGTTTATTTTTTCGGCCTCTATTTTGCAAACTTCTGCCTGTAATATGAACGTTCGTTGTAACATGAGAGCTTATAATTCTGATGAATAAAAATGACTCGATTAATGTGGATTGAAATCGCAATTATTCAAATGAGTAAACATGCAATACTCAAAAAGTTTTATATCGTTTTTCTGTTAACTAATTTCCTTTACCATGTAATTCAAACGGTCCAACTCCAGCTGTATATCACCCAGTTCTTGCTTTGAGATTTGCCCTCTCATTGGAGGTGATTCCACCAGCATGACGACTTGATTTATAACAAATTTATAAGAACTGACTGTATGCTTGTTAATCGATGCTAATATTTCAAATATTTGAAGCAGAATATCCAGCGCAATTTTGATTCCTTCAACTTCTTGTGAACTTAAAATTTGCCTTCTCCTATCTTTTATGGGGGTTGCTCGGTCTCGTAAATTTACTAACAATAACCGCAATTCCCGGATTTCTAAACATTGATCAATAGTAGTTTAGTGAATCATATTTTAGAAAGTGTGTCCAACTGTACGTTAGAAATACTTTTCATTAAATACCTGCTACATGTGGGTCCAGAAACATATTTTCTATAGTTTCAAGATGTTGGAGTTGCTGTTTTTTTAATCGTTCTTGGCTGCCAAATACTTTTCTCTTAACATCTAGTACATCCTTTAGATCCTTCTTTATTTGGTTCATTATTCTCATACATTTTCTTATAGGAGTCTTGCAGCAAGGACATTCTTTCATTTGGATAGACTCACTAGATTTAGTCAGCCATCTCAACAGTCCACCACTTTCTATGCAATGGGAACAATCCTCAAGAAATACGAATCTGTGAAAAATTTGGAACAATTTTTTAGGTACTACTTATTCGAATGTGGATACACTGGACGTGTATCTTTTTTTCACGACACACCTGAACAATCACTAATTTTTTATAGATCTCTTTTATGTCGATATATTCCTAAACTTAAGTTTACCTTGCATCTGGTTCATCTTCATCACCAAAGAAAATTTCTGTCAATTCATCTTTGTCACAAATTCGGCACAATGGCGGGCAAGGATCACCACAGAAACCGACGCACGGATGATTGCATTTCAACCTTTTTTTGCAAGGTTCTTCACACGGTTCTATATTACATAATTCTGAGCAACGTTTAGTACATCTTTTGTGCTCGCATCCCCATCCACATGGTTCCTGTAGAAAAAGAATAAATATCAATATATATACCTGGGTATATAATCTATATGAAGCTTTGAGGTCGACAAAAAATAAATTCGCAATAAGGTTTCAATCAGACTGTGAAAGCTGGCAAATGTCGTAAGCTACAATACAATTGTCAACCTTCAGCTAAAGTCTATTAATTGAGAATCAGTCCGTTGATAATATAACTGTAAATAACTTTGTTTAAGATGATTAAATTTCCTAATTCTCATCTTTAACAATTGATAAATTTTGTACGTCATTACTTTGCAAGGTACACAAGGGATCCCACATTTCTTGTTACATTTGCTATGACGACATTTGAGTTCGCAAGGTTTTTTGCAAGGTTGACATTCTAGCCTGCAGGGTACATTGCACCTGAAAAAGTACAAATTAATAATATTTTTTGTCATGTTAATTTAATACAATTGTCAGTTATCAATTGACTCTTATTTTGTGTCAACAATCTTATAATGGCAGCTTCTAGGCTGTCTAAATGAAACTTTATACATGCTGACGGATAATCGTTAATTACTTATGTCCACAGATAAGAATGTTGCCGCAAGCCTCAGCACAAGGGATGTGTATACGCCCTTGCTTGCATTGTCCACATTTTCCTTTGCAAAGATGGCTGCAGGCTAGTTGAGTTTTGCATGGTTCCTTACAGTACTTCAATATCTCGTGGGAGTTTGATGCTAGTTGAAGGAAACAATGAATTAAAAAATTTTCTGAATTCAAAAATAATGGCAAATTACAATAAAGTGAATCTATGTCAGTTCTATCAATAATATTGATTAGTTCATGTATAACGTCTCACTGAGTACAGTGGTAGCCAAAATGTTGTTCGATACTGAGTTTCGATATACCAAACATTTCAATATATATCTATTAATGAAATATTTACCAACTCCTTGCATATAACAAGGCACTGAGAAGATGTGTCCGCATAGTCCAGGCTGGCTTCGGCGTACCATGGTCTTGCACTCCCTAGTGCATGGCTCTTTGCATTTGGCTGTACAAGGGTGACCACATGCAAGTGTCTTTTGGCATTTACCGTCACATTTGGAAGGTGTTGCTTCTTCTGAACACTTCACCTCTACCGTGTGCCCACAGGAGCTTATTTTCTTCACCTTTAATATTATTGTTTGAACGAAATTACCGAAGAACTTTGAGCGACATCTATCTTAGTTTACATGTTGGTGAATATTATATTCGATCAATTATTGAGCTTTATATTTCAAGACAGAAAAAATGTTAAACAGTTGTAAATTCATATTTATACTCACTTGTACTGGACAATTTCTACAAATTTCAGAGCACTTTAGTTTACATTTATGACCGCAATTCATCTCACGCCTGCAAGGTCTCCCACAATCTTTTTTTTCTACATCTACAGCACAACGGATCTTTTTAAAATAATGTCCACAAGATCGTGTCTTTTCTACGAGTATAGCACATGGTGCACATTCCTCATGGCATCGCCTTTTGCATGGGTGATCATTAACACAGTCAATGTTTTTCTTCGTGCAGTCTTTAGGACATTTATACTAGAAACAAAAATTAACATCAAATATCAAAAGAAAATGTAAAAATAAATTCAAATACTATTCAAAAACTACTGGTGTATTTTTCAATAATACTAATATGATGTCTAATCAAAGTAATCACTCATAAAATACCTCGATGTGATCAGGATCTGCATTGACATGGCATTTTAAGAGACAAGTATGACCGCATGGCAAACGGTTCTCACAAGGATGCGGGCATTCACATTCTTCGATAGGACGATAGCAGGCTTTTTTAATATCGTGGAGACAATCAGGTAGGGTGGCATCGATCTGAAAATCACAAACAAAATTATCAGTTCTCCATAAAATTCTATGAAATTATTGTAATATATGGTGTTTTCATGGCGTGAAAACTTCAATAACTGCATTAAATTGCAATACGAGTGAATAATGATGAAATTATCACATCTGGAGAATTTATCATACGTGTACCTGAATATAACACTTGAATGTGTCTGGGTCGGTCGAACATGGCATTTGGACAGTGTGCTCACATTCGAGCTTGCGTTCCACTATCACTCGACATGGCTGGCATTCTTCCCAACACTTCAGTGGACAGGGATGATCATTTGGACAACTTGCGATACAGGGTTGTTTGCATCGAAATTCTACATGCTCCCGATCATATGTGTGACAAATGCTTGTACAAGAATGACCGCAAGGTAAATCTGAGTCGCATTTCTTCAAGCAGCCACCCTCAGGACATTGTTCGAAGTCGCTTACAGCTTTTATCTGTGCGAATAATGATATAGAGTAACAGTGAAATCGCTGAATATTTGTTTGTGCATCAATTGTTCAAATGATAGTAACCTTTATTAATTCCTCGGAGTGAATCTGACATCGTAATTCGAGGGAATCACCTATGGCGTCTTCGCTTATTAAAACATCTTTTATTTTTGGCCAAATAGTATTTTTCACCACAAGATCATCCATGTTTCCCATAACATACATGCCTTCGCGAGCTCGTGAAAGTGCCACACAGACTCTGTTCTCTTCCTTAAGAAATCCGATGTTTCCCTCTCCGTTGTTTCGAACCAAAGACAAAAGGATGATACGATTTTCTTCTCCCTGATAATTGTCGACCGATGTTACACGCATCTGTTTCAGACTTGGGTAACGACCTGTTTCCTGCAAAAAAAATAGAACGGGAATGCTAAATTCTGAAAAAATACGAGCCCACAGAACAGATTTGTTAGAAATTCTGATTACCTTCATAAGCGCAAATAGTTGGCCAGTATAGGTACAAAGTATAGTGATTTCTGAAGCATTGTACCCTTGCAATAATAGGTGTTTGGCAAATGCTACAAGAAATACTGCTTCGTGTTGATTCACCCAGCTTTCTTCATTATTATGGCTGGTTTCACGGTTTTCGTGATTGATAAAAAATAGGTTTTTCGTCATTCCTTTAACGTCGGGATAATCGAGTACAGATTCATGATTATAAAGTCTTTCGTAAATGGAAGGTGTGATTAGCTTGGCAATTTGTGGCCGCATTCTATGTTGGTGCGCCAACTGTGTACAATTTCCCCTAATGTTGACCATTCTCTCAAAGAGAGATATGTTCAAATTGAACTTAGTGCCTAGTTGATAGACCGATGCCTTTGGTCGTAGCTGCTTGTGATCACCGATCAGAATTACGTGCTGGCAGTCTTTAGTTAAAGAGCAAACAACGTGTGCTTCAAGAATTTCTGCAGCTTCTTCCACCAATACTAAACAGGAGGAAAAATTTTCAATCATTGGACGATGAATTTCAGAAACATAAGAAATTTAATAAACAATCTACTTCTCATCAGAAAATATGAAACGTCAACTAGATTTACCAATAGGGGCACGAAGGGCGCGTAACGATGCGTGTAGCTTGGCAGCACCGGTCGTAGTCAGGCCAACTATTTTGTGTTCTTTTAGTACAGCTAAATCGACCAGTTGCTTAGCTTCGTTAAGTTTCAATCGTAATTGACGATACGTTGTCTCCAAATCAGTTATTTTATTCATTGCGTTGTCATAACTCATCTTTACCCACCTCCAATACAATCTCCAGCGAAGGTTACTGGGTGGATAGCGTGGCTGGTTCAATACTGGATGTTGCGCAAGTTTTCGCTACAAATTTGAACATATATCAATCAATATAAATGAAGCTATAAATATATGAGTAAAAATTGCGATTGTTGTGTTTACCTGCAACGACAATCGCTGTGCAATTAACGTGTTGAGATCCTCTTGCATTTCTAAAGTTGGATTAAACGGTAGGGCCAGCATTTCTACACCCACATCTCTGTACTCACGTATTTGTTGATTAACGTTTGCGATCAGTGCATCCAAGCTTTTCAAAGGAAAAATTGGCCTGAAAGAATCATCAACCTGGAATTTGTAGTTCAATTCTAGTTCATCGTCCATAGGCCTGGTATGATCGTCTTCAATCCTGTCTACATCCATCATTTCAGCTAAATTTTCCGTTTGTTGATGTGGCACAGCGTTTCCTAGTTGTGGAGTTATGTTAATCCCGATAAGCCAGTTTACTAATTCTTCGTTAGATTCCATTTGTGTTAATGCTGTATCATAGCAATACTCAGTCAGACATCCCAAGGGCACAATAGCATCTGGGGTGGTCAAATGCTTAACAAACAATCGAGCTTTTTCCATCGAACTCAAGATGCTTTCTATTTCATGTTTTGTCTCATACATTACTGAACTCGCACCAGTTCCTCTATGAGAATGTGTCATTTTGCGTCTTTCCGTAAGTGTATATGGCTGCAAAGTCTCACTTTTTGATCGACTGCCAACACGGATTATGGATTTAGTGTATTTGAGAATGCCTTCTAGAAATTGATCGAGAGCATGATTTGTTAAACAAACAACAACGATTGGCCCATGTCGTGCCCAATGCAGTTTGTTAGTCAACAAAGTACCAACTATCTCTAGAGCAATGAAGGTTTTTCCTGTTCCTGGCGGTCCTTGGATTACTGCGAATTCCTGAGTTAAAGCACATCTGAATGCATTGTATTGTGTTTCGTCTAATCCTAGCTGTCTAGGGGTTGGCCAGTACTCATCTGCCCCGACATGTAGATCAAAGTCTTTATATCGCAGAACCTGACCGTTTGCGAGATATTTGGGAAGCTGGATGGAAATGTCTGCACTCACTAGATAATTTTCCATTGGAAAATTCTCTTCATTCATGTGTTGCATGGCATTAAGCACTGCCAAGTATGGTTCGAAATATATTTTAGATTCTAGTACAACGAAATCAGTGTTGTACATATCTCGAGTAATTCTTGTTCCCTCACAAGGTTGTATCAAAAGATACCCTTTCTCAAGCTGTTTTTCATCACGATTAGCAACTGTAGCGAACAGGACGGTGTTGAAATTATCATTGCTGAGAAGCAGTAATCCCCCGAATATAAACCTCTTAGAACGGTACCAGTTTATCTGTTTCATTATTCCAAAATACACTATGATGCCAACATTATTTCTAGACACCTCTGGGGCAACTACAGTAACTTTTTTGTAAATGCGAAGGTCATTGTTTCGATAATTCTGGGATCCATGCAGATACTCTTGTATTCCGCTTCGCAAGGGTGATACAAAATCTTCTCGCAACAAACGAAACTGTACGTCCAAGTAATGTTCAACCGAATAGTAAGCGTCTTTGATTTTACAAGGCCTAATGAAAGGCTTCTGGTGATACAAATCCTGTACTGTAGGTATAACGCTTAATAATCTGAAGTCTTCAGGTGGATCCTCTTCGATGTCTGGTTCTTTGGCGATAGTAACACGTGCTTTATTCTTCTCTTCAACTCTATGAAGTTCTGCCTCCAATTCTTTGTGCATATTCAATGCATCGCTTTTCACTTTTTCATCTATCTTGTATTTTTTGCTCATTTCAATAGTCATTGCAATCGGGCATATTTTATCTAAAATATTTGTTAGTTCATCTCGAGCTTTACTGGGAAGTAGTTCAACAACTTTTTTAAAGAACGCGATAAGATTGGACCAAAATCGGTCTTTATCTTCGTGGTAAAGTTTGTTCTTCATTTCTTCGATCGGACTTTCAAAAGGCAGTTTGGTCAAATAAGCTTCCAAGCTTTTTAGGAAATTAACTGAACATGCATGGCTCAGTACACTTGTTACAATTTCAGCAAAGTTTCCTTGACAAACATTGGTCAACACTCTTAGTGTGACCACAAGGAGATCAGGAGTGGTCACATTACGTAATAAGTCTTCAAATTCAGCTTTTTTTCCAGCCAATACAGTAACAACTTCATCGCTATCCTTTTGACTCAGCTCAATCAAACGGTTGAAGTTGAAATATCGTCCACTATAATGATCTCTATTACCGGGTCGCTGGTTGATACCTGATCGCTGGTTAATACCGGGCCGCTGGTTATTACCGGGTCGCTGGTTATTATCTGGTCGCTGGTTATTACCGGGCCGCCGGTTATTGCCACGACCCCTATTTTGCTGTTGTTGAGGTGGTTGATTGCTATGGAATTAATACCACTTGATTAGACAATATATCAAACATCATTGTGGAAGCTGTATGTATGTGGTCATTTCTTCATACAAATGCAAATTATAAACAAGAAAAAAGTACTCAATTTTATGGAAACAAACCAACAAGATAGTAATGAATCTTTATCTGTTAATTCGTACCACAGAAACGGATTTATCTTTGTTTAATGGGAATTCTTATTAATGGGATATCAAAATGCCTGACCAATAGAGATGTTAATAAATAATGCGCAGTATTTTACAGTACTTACTTGTCATCCTGGTCTCTTGGACCCCGAGGGTTGTTGAATGGCCTATTACCTCGATTACCATTCCTTCCGCGATTTCTCCCATTTTGTTGGCCATTATTTCCTGTTAATAAACCACACCTAAATTTGAATCTTTGTTGATGTTTAGTACCACTCTACAAAACCTAATCCACCCATATCAACAAATGATGATTATCGATGCTCTACACACACACATCGATGCTCTACACACACTTCGTTGACTCGTGTTTCTTATCGCATACTGAAACTATTCAATCATTAGAAGAAATGACAATTAATATTGACTTGCTAGCTTAGGACTCGGACTTTACCACCATAACATGATATATGTATTATAAGCAAATTATTTTTAGGCTAAGGTAAACACGGTAAATTGGGAGGTTAATTTGCAACAAGGATTTGCTTCGTTGGCACAATTCTAATGCGGTATGCTGGTGATTTGCAAGATCCCTTTCCGATTCGAAGAAATTATTAGATTGAACAAAAGAAAAAAAAAACTTTGGACCTTTTGTGGCTAAAATTAGATTGCGTGTGTGAAAACAAGGATGTGTATTGTATGAATAATACGTACCAGCATTTGGTGGGATCAACGGTGGAATCAATGGTGGAATCCTATGCATTGTATCGTATATTGACACCCAAATCCTGGCGCAAAAACATCAAAGGGTTTGGTTTTAGTGTGAACGTCACTATAGGCACTATGATTTTATAGATTTTTACGTTTTTTACGTGATAAAAAGTAGCGATAGTATCAGTACTCGGCTGACAACCTTTGTGAAATGGCCAGACGACAACGGTGAAATAGATTTCAATAGCTGGCTACGATGGCGTCGAGCAAAGTGATATAGAGAGGGGAAGTCCCGTATCGTTTGATTTCCGAACCGTCATTTGTAGGTTTTTACTAAAATCTTCTTCTTCTATTTTTTGGCTTATCTCCTTTTACAGAATGTAGCTTATAATGAGATATTTTTTTCCCTTAGGTTTTGGTTTTAACTTATTGATGATTTTTGATTTATTTAGTATTTTTGGTTTAATTTTAATTTATAACTTTTTCTTTTTATTTTATTTTCGAGATGATAATGCCTGGTTTACGCAGCGCCGTAACTTGACTTAATTTGAAGATTGACCAATCAGGGGGCTGCTTTAGCCACGCGCCAGGTGAATCGAGCCTCCCGATTGGTCGATTCTTAAATTGAGTCAAGTTACGGCGCTGCGTAAACCAGGCATTGGGAGCTTTCCATCTACAGTCAGACACACAGCAATACGATTGGTCCCGTCCGTTAGATCCAGTCAATCATAATACTGTGTGTCTAACTATGTCGATTTTTGTCCGTAGATGGAAAGCTCCCAGCAACAACTCTAGGGTGTGTTCCGAAATATACTGCCAGTACCGCCAGTATTGGCAACCGCGTTCCGAAATCAGGCACCAGTGCACTGCCATTCAGTCAATGACGTCATGGAATTCGTGAGCGTGGGCCACTGAAATATAACCACACTGGCAGCGTTTTCGGCTGGGGCTACACCACTGATCTCTAATATACACTGGATAGTGTATAGGCCGAAATTTCTGTGACGGTTAGAAGCTTTTTTTTTTTTGCCTTTTTGGCTTATCTCCGATTTAACGATTAGAAGCTGGCGGTTGGTGGCCTTAACTTAACCTTACTTTTGTCCCACCGATTTACTCAAACGCGGCCGTATTCGGTGTCAGATTGCCACCAATCTTGAGCTTCTAATCGTCACAGCGAGCGGTGGCTAAATGGCCGCGCGTACACTATCCAGTGTATAATAGAGATCAGTGGGCTACACCGAGCTACACTGGTGTAGTGTAGCTATCTTCATCCTTCTCTTTTATATGAGGAAGAGAGAGACAAAGATGGCTACACTTCACCAGTGTAGCTCGGTGTAGCCCCAGCCGAAAACGCTATGGAATGGGCACTGCCGGGCTGAACGCGTAAGTGGGACGTCTTTGTGAAATACAAGAGGGCTCTTAAAACATCAAAAACTAACATTTTTTCACCCGAGACTCAAAAAAAAAAAAAAAAAAAATAGTCGGTTTTTTGCGCCACCCTAGTATACATACTATACATACATGGGTAGGTATATATTTATAGGTACCAAAGAAATGTTCACATCCGTGCTCAGATTATGGCTGCGTAATCTTCGGCTATTACCTTATACCGGTACAGGTAAGGAGGACCAACTCCGTGTATAGAAAGTGTCCATGAAATCGAGTTAATTAGATAGCGCTGCTATAGCAAAAGTACCGAATTTTCATTGGTGATCGCCAAGGTCAGATCTTGCGATTGGTTACCCATATTGCTTACGAGCGCCATTCTGGGTACTTCTGAAACTATTATTCAATTAAGTTAATCCTCCTTACATCTACCCTCCATAGGATGTACGTACAGGCCAATTATGTTGTAAAATTATTTTTTAGCAGAAGACATTTATTTTGCGAGATACATATTCATTATTTTCGGTAACACTGCAAGCTTGTTGTATGGATATATTGTCAATGATAAGGTAGTCATACAATCACCAGCAAGTTCCACCCTGCAAACTAGACCGTTCGAAACACTTAAAGGGGGGGCAGCAATAAAGCCTAAGAAGCGTATGGCACTGTAAAAAGAAAAGTGTCAATTTTTTTATTTTTTTTTTTTGTTCTACAAAATTAAAGTTATAGGTACTTTTCCACATTGGAAAAATATTTTTCCAAATCATGTGTATCCTAGGGTGATGCTCAGTTCACATAACGCGAAGAAAAAGGTAATAATTCGGCATTCATGTTTATCTGAACATAGGATCTTAGGGCTTCAGTTTATTTACAAGGGTCTTTTTTATAATACATACATTGGTTCCCTTTGGTCTGCATCTTATTCCGTCAACTCCCATCGTCGCGACAATACACAACAACCCAAGGAGAGCAATCAGCATGATTTTCGACATCTTCGGTCTGAATATAATTCAAGTGATATGATTCAACTGCAACAATTGATGATTGAATTTATTTCATCTTTATGGCAACAAGATTTCATCTCTAAGAAATATAATAACACCGATGAGTTATCATTGGAATCGTATTTTCTTCACGGATTATTGGATTCTGTCCAACAGGAGATGATTGTGACGGTTATAGTGGACAATCAGGAAAATCGTAATGAAGCAACAAATTTGATCATTCAATGATGGCGGGGTTTCACCAACACTCGCCAACACTCCTAGTTCTTATTAATATCTAACAACTGAAGGTGACACAACTATAAGTTGTAATTCACGAATCCCCCCCCATAATGCGGCGATCCAGATATTTCGCGCTCATGTTTGTCGGTCAATTTTCGACTATACCTGACAGTCCGAGACTTGCAGTACTGCGATGCAGTTGGCATAACACCCTGTATATGGGCTCTTCCATGCGATCTGGCCTAGTATCTCGTATCTCTATCTTCAGAGACAAAAAAGGAAGTTATTGTATTCACCCCGAAAATGAAAAGTTGAATTTTCACTAGATGTCCACGTTTTGAGGTCTAAAGAATAACCTCCAATCATTTTCAGATGGACGTCTGTGTGTGTGTGTTTATGTATGTATACATACGTATGTGATCCATTTTTCGTACGACGATTTATCCAGGGCTGTGTAAAATGGTATCTCGAATCCATTTGAAATGGAAAATGGAAAATGGTTGAGAAAAAGTATTTGAAATGCAAAATGGAAATAGTTTTACAGAATACATTTGAAATGCAAAATGGAAAATAGTCATTTGAAATGGATAATTAAATGCAAAATAGTAGGGGTTGATTACACCCCCCCTGGGGTGGAATTCCGCAGATATAAAAAATACGTTTCGAATATTTTCACCCCCTCTAGAATCTCCCAAAGTTTCGTTGAAATCGGAGGGGGACACTTGGCGGGGTTCCCTTGTCAGCATCATCCATGCTACGCCATTTACCATTTAGCATTTTATAAATGGCTAAATGGGTTGAGTTTACCATTTTAAATACAAAATGAAAATGCTTTTGGAAATACCATTTATAATGAAAATGCAAAATGCTATTTTACATTTCAAATGCATATTTTAAATGAAACCATTTCAAATGTTACCCAGCCCTGGATTTATCTCGAAAACGAGTTACCGGATTTTAATGATTCTGGTCTCGATCGACGTGGTTTTTCCAAACTCAGAACTGATTAGATTTTTGCTTTGCTCGTTTAAGTGCTTTTCGAATTATTCAAATAACAAAATTCTAGTAAATAAAATAAAAATGATGATACTATTTCGAGCATGGATGAACGGATTCGAATGAAAATTTGTATCATGAGATTTTTTGAGTCACAGATCACCAATTTGATATTGTGCTTCCAGAATTCAAATACGATAATGACATTATTATTATTCTTATTATTTCACCTCGAAACGAGTTTGAAAACGAGAAGTACAAAAGCTGATAGCTGTCGATAACTGAAGAAATATATACCAATTTTCAGATCTTTATCTCAATACGTTTTCGCGTCATTAATTTCCTAAAAACGAACGAAATCATGCATTTGTTTACCTTCAATTATTTGAAACTCCGTATGGAAGAAAGGTATCAACACGAACAAATACGTTCTCTTTTTTGTCTCATAGATTGTAGTTTAACATAAGATTATGTATAAGAATATACAAGATAAGCTCGATCATTTTTATACGCATTGAAATATAAAAAAATCAATTTTCGTCAACTTCGACCCCTTCGATTAAAAAAAAAAATGTTTGAAATCATTTTCATGCTGATTTGTTGTAAGTTATTATTCGGAATGTTAAAAATTGGATCATATATGATACTGGAGAACCCGTATTTTCAACAATACTATATCGTCATCCATTTTTCGAGCAACATTGGTTGAATGTACTTAATGTTTGCATGAAAAAGCCCATGTACAATTATTTAACAATAATGGAATGCTTACTAGAAAATCTGGGAACCGCACTTCTTGTTTCACCGAGTGGAGTGTGGACTGGATTTGCTATACGTATAGGACTACGTGATTATAACTTGTGGATCGAGCGATAAGCGCCTTCTGCTTTTGTATTAAGGTTCCTGCGAATTCCCATTGGCTGTAAATGAAACGCTACTTATGCGTATCAGTCACACGTACGGCTCACCGCTATAACCTTGGACCACAGTTGGAATTTTCAGTTCTCTTCGTTAATAATTTCATACACAGTAAATAAAAATAACTTGAATCAAGAAAAAATGTATCTTCAAAATGCAGTTCTTGTTTTGAATCATTTTCGCAAAATATATGATTGAATTGAACAAATGAACTCTGTATCGAACTCAACAAATTATTCATTCAGGCATTTCACTGTTTGGAAATACTAGCGCTTTGGTTGGAGAAGTCATTTTTTTTTTTTTTTTTTTTTTTTAATAAAAAAAAAAAAGATTTTCCGAATGAAGCGAAAGTGAAATCAATTTGAATGATTAGCTTATTCAAAGCAAGTATTTTATTATTTAAATCAAAGAAACTTTTTACTAGAATAAAAAAATTAATTTTTTCAAGAAAAGAAATTTTCTTTTTCAGAGAAATAAATGTTTTTCCTTAAATAAAAAAGTTCAAGGCAATATGAAAATAATTTTAGTAAATTATATAACTAACGTGTTTGTATTTGAATTTGAATTTTATTATTTTATAATTGTATATTTGAATACACCGAGGGAAAGGATTTTTTAGAGCAATTGAGCCGTTCTCTGCAACAACATCTTAAGTCGACTTAAGTTTTGGTTGAAAATAGGCGATTAAAGATTCGACGGTTGGAATTTCAATTTTACGGAGGCATTTCACAAGAAACCAATTTTTTTTTTATGGGCCTTCTTTGATGCGCGTCGATCGGATTGAGGATGGCGCTGAGGCGGGAGGGAATGTACATTCCCTCCCGCTGTTGGATATTTGGTATTCATGGTCGAAACACGTGATTTCCCCCCCTCTCGACAAGCATGAAAGAAGGCCCATTTCTTCCCCTCTTGAAATGTTGCTGTCTATTCTTTCGATTATAATATGACTTCAAATTTGCCACCAGTTGCCCTCGTGGTTCTTCTTTCTACTCCAATAGAGTTAATTTCCACTTTCCTTTTATCTTTCAAAATCATTCCTATTACGCAATATGTAATATAATTATTATTTTAAACTCCGAACGACTTGAACCGACTTTTTCTTTACTTTCTATAAATCAGAATATTTTTTGACTCAATTTGAATACGGAGGCACGCAGCACGACTGGCATACTCGACATTCCAAACTTGTCACTGTCTAGCTATGTTCTCTTATGGTAAATTCCAGTCGCTTTCCATGTAAGCGACACGATTTGACATTGAACGATATCAGTTGGATTCAACAATAGTGATCAATAGTGTGTCAGAATTGGCACCGTAGGTGTACATGGGTGTTCCAAAACCTATTTTATGAAGGTGATCATTGAACGAATTACGATAAATAAAAAAAACAACAATGTTATATCATACTTTTATAAGATTTATATCATACACAATAAGCGCACACATATGCGCATATAATTATTTGTGAAAGAATATAATATAGGTATATAATATTGGACGAACGACAAATGGAGAAAAAAAACAACAATGTTGACACAGTTGACACATACTTTAATAAGACTTATTTAATAGGTAGATTTATATTAAATAAACTAGGCGCACGCATATGTGCATATAATTATGCGTGAAAGAGTATAGGTATATAATAGCTCTGTTCGTCTTGGCTACAATTTTTACACTTTTCACTAAGAATTTACACCTTTTATTGGGCGAGTGTAAGAAGTGTAGGAAAAGTGTAGAAAGTGTAAGCTAAGACGAACAGAGCTAATATGTAGATTTATAAAATTCTTAGGAAAAAATAATTATGATGCACTTCCGTTTTTTTTTTGGTCTTTCTGTGGATTGCACGCTCTACACGGAGGTGATCCTCAGTTAGAAGACTTAAAATTTGATTCGTCTCGTTCGATAAATTCTCATATTACTATGAATTGTTTAATCATAAAACATAAACAGCGAATCAGGGCCCCCCTGGCCACGCAGAATGTCGGGCTCCATCCATTTCTGTTGCCACAGCATTATCACTTCTAAGTCGATGCGAGGTACCACCGATTATTGCTCCACAGTCCAGACATTTACTTTCCTGCATTGCTCCGCCGCATTCTCCAATTGAATAAGGGTGCCCATTGGGGCACTTGTACCAGTGACCTTGTTTCAAACCGATTGCTTCAACGATCATCTTACGTTCGAGTATATCACGTTTGAACTTCTGTAACGCATTTATTTCATTTCGGACTTCCAATCCTATTTCTTTAGTAAATCTTTCGGGGTTCAGAAGTCTGCATCCCAGCATCGCAGCACCCCAGTCTCTTTCGTTTCCTCGTACCATTCCATCGTTTATTTTTTCCGCCTCTAGTTTGCAAATTTCTGCCTGTAATATGAATGTTTGTTGCAGCATGAGAGCTAATAATTCTGATAAATAAGAATGACTTAAGGGCTTTTGAGAAATATGAGAGTGATTAGTGGAGCAATAGAGACGTGATCCGTGGACTAAATTGTTGTTATGAGAACTGGCCGAAAATGCTACTCTGTCTGTAAAACAGCAGAGCGCTGAAAATCTCTTAAATGATGAGACTTGAAATCGCAATTGATCAAATGAGTGAACATGCAATACTGAAGAAGTTTGTTATTGTCATTCTGTTAAATAATTTGCTTTACCATGTAATTCAAACGATCCAACTCCAGCTGTGTATCATCCAGTTCTTGCTTGGAGATTTGCCCTCTCATTGGAGGTGATTCCAACAGCATGACGACTTGATTTTTAACGAATTTATAATAACTGACTGTAGACAGTTTTTTAATCGGTGCTAATATTTCAAATGTTTGATGCAGAATGTCCAGCGCAATTCTGATTCCTTCAACTTCTCGCAAACTCAAAACTTGAAATCTTCGATCTTTTACGAGGGCTGCTCGTTCTAGTAAGTTCATCAACAATACCCGCAATTCCGGGATTTCTAAACATTGATCAATAGTAGTTTAGTAAATCATATTTTAGAAGGTGTTTCATCAACTGGATATTAGAAATACTTTTTATAAAATACCTGCTACGTGTGAGTCCATAGACATAATTTTTATAGCGTCAAGATGTTGGAGTTGCTGTCGTTTTAATTGTTCTTGGTTGCCAAATACTTTTTCTTTAACATCTAGTACATCCTTTAGATGCTGCTTTATTTGGTTCATTATTCTCATACATTTTCTTATAGGAGTCTTGCAGCGAGGACACACTTTCATTTGGATAGACTTACTGGAGTCAGCCAGCCATGTCAAAAGTGCATCACCTTCTATGCAATGGGAACAATCCTCAAGAAATACAAATCTGTAAAAATTTCAAACAATTTTTTTAGGTACTAATTATTCTAATGTGTATCCTTTTTTGCACGACACACCTGAATAATCACTCATTTTCTTATAGATCTTTGTTAAGTCAATATATTCCTAAACTTAAGTTTACCTTGCATCTGGTTCATCTTCATCACCGAAGAAAATTTCTGTCAATTCATCTTTGTCACAAATTCGGCACAATGGCGGGCAAGGATCACCACAGAAACCGACGCACGGATGATTGCATTTCAACCTTTTTTTGCAAGGTTCTTCACACGGTTCTATATCACATAATTCCGAGCAACGTTTAGTACATCTTTTGTGCTCGCATCCCCATTCACATGGTTCCTGTAGGAAAAATAATAAATATCAATATATATACCTAGGAATATAATATATATAAAGCATTGAGGTCGACAAAAAATAAATTCACAATAAAATTCAGAAATAAGTCGCACCTTGTATCAGTGACAATGTCAGAAATATATCATAAAATTGGGTTTTGGGAGGTTGAAAAAGCGAAAAAAGGTGCGACTTTTATTTCCGCGTGAATACAGTAAATTAAAAATCAGTCAATTAAATAAATGTGAATAATTTTGTTTAAGATGATTTTAATATTTTAAAATCATATTATAGATTATATTATATTATATATCTAAAAATTTTGAATGTAGTTACTTCGCAAGGTGTACAAGGGTTCCCACATTTCTTGGCACATTTGCTATGAAGACATTTGAGTTCGCAAGGTTTTTTGCAAGGTGGACAATACAATCTACAGGGTACATCGCACCTAAAAAAAAGAATACAAATTCACAATATTTTTTGTCATGTTAATCCAACACAATTGTCAGTTATGAATTGAATTGATTATTTTGTGTCAGCAATCTTGTGAATGGCAGCTTCTAGGCTGTCTAAATAATACTTTATACCCGCTGAAAGATAATCGTTACTTACTCATGTCCACAGATAAGAATGTTTCTGCAAGCCTCAGCACAAGGGATGTGTATACGCCCTTGCTTGCATTGTCCACATTTTCCTTTGCAAGCATGAGCGCAGGCTAGTTCAGTTTTGCATGGTTCCTCACAGTACTTCAGTAACTCGTGGGAGTTTGATGCTAGTTGAAGAAGACAATGAATTAGCAAATTTTCTGAATTCAAAAATAATGGCAAAGGACGAACTAGTGGTAGCCAGAATGTTGTTCGATACTAAGTTTCGATATATCAAACATTTCAATGTATCTATTGATAAAATATTTACCAACTCCTTTCATATAACAAGGCACTGAGAAGATGTGTCCGCATAGTCCAGGCGCACTTCGGCGTACCATGGTCTTGCACTCTCTAGTGCATGGCTCTTTGCATTTGGCTGAACAAGGGTGACCACATGCGAGTTTTTTTCTGCATCCACCGTTACATTTTGAAGGTGTTGCTTCTTCGGAACATTTTACCTCTACCATATGGCCACAGGAGCTCATTTTCTTCGCCTTGAATATTATTGTTTAAATGAAATTAACGATGAACTTCGATCGAAATCTATCTTAGTTTACATATGATTAAATATTTTATTCAATGAATTATTGAGCTTCATACTTTAAGACAGAAAAATTTAAACAATTGTTAATTCATATTCATACTCACTTTTACTGGACAATTTTCACACATTTCATAGCACTTTAGTTTACATTCATGACCACAATTCATCTTACGCTTGCAAGGTCTCAAACAATCTATTTCTTCTATATTTACAGTACATCCGATATTTTTATAATAATGTCCACAAGATCGTATCTTTGTTACGGGTATAGCACATGGTGCACATTCCTCATGGCATCGCCTCTTGCATGGGTGATTATTAACACAGTCAATGTTTTTCTTCGTACAGTCTTTAGGACACTTATACTAAAAAACGAAAATTAACAGCAATTATCAAAAGAGAATATTAGAATAAATTCAAATACTATTAAAAAACTACTGGTATATTTTTCAATAATACTAATCTGATGTCTAATCAAAGTAATCACTTATAAAATACCTCGATGTGATCAGGATCTGCATTGACATGGCATTTTAAGAGACAAGTATGACCGCATGGTAAACGGTTCTCACAAGGATGGGGGCATTCACATTCTTCGATAGGAAGATGGCAGGCTTTTTTGAGATCGTGGAGACAATCAGGTAGGATGACATCGATCTGAAAATCACAAACAAAATGATCAGTTCTCCATAAAATTCTCTGAAATTATTTGAATTTATGATCATGCTCGAACATTGTAATAACTCAGAATTTATTTTGGAAGTTCTGAAGTTTCATGCCGAATAATGCTAGACAGTGATAACTACATTCAATTGCAATAGGAGTGAATAATGATGAAATTACGTGTACCTGAATATAACACCTAAATGTGTCTGGGTTGGTCGAACATGGCATTTGGACAGTGTGCTCACATTCGAGCTTGCGTTGCACTATCACTCGACACGGCTTGCATCCTTCCCAACACTTCAGTGGACAGGGATGATCATTTGGACAACTTGCAATACAGGGCTGTTTGCATTCAAATTCTACATGCTCCCTATCATATGTGTGACAAATGCTTGTACAAGAATGTCCGCAAGGTAAATCTGAGTTGCATTTCTTCGAACAGCCACCCTCAGGACATTGTAGGAAATCGCTTACGGCTTTTATCTGTGTGAATAATGATATAGAGTAACAGTGAAATGGCTGAATATTTGTTTGTGCATCAATTGTTTGAATGATGGTTACTTTTATTAATTCCCTGGTGTGAATCTGACACCGTAATTCGAGGGAATCACCTATAGCGTCTTCGGTTTTTAAAACATCTTTTATTTTTGGCCAAATGGTATTTTTCACCACAAGATCATCCATGTTTCCCATAACATACATGCCTTCGCGAGCTCGTGATAGTGCCACACAGACTCTGTTTTCTTCCTTAAGAAATCCAATATTTCCCTCTCCGTTGTTTCGAACCAAAGACAAAAGGATGATACGATTTTCTTCTCCCTGATAATTGTCGATCGTTGTTACACGCATCTGTTTCAGAATTGGGTAACGACCTGTTTCCTGAAACAAAAATAGAACAGAAATGCTAAATTCTGAAAAAATACAAGCCCACAGAACAGATTTGTTAGAAATTCTGATTACCTTCATAAGCGCAAACAGTTGGCCAGTATAGGTACAGAGTATAGTGATTTCTGAAGCATTGTACCCTTGCAATAATAGGTGTTTGGCAAATGCTACAAGAAAAACTGCTTCGTGTTGATTCACCCAGCTTTCTTCATTATTATGGCTGGTTTCACGGTTTTTGTGATTGATGAAAAATAGGTTTTTCGTCAGTCCTTTAACGTCGGGATAATCGAGTACAGATTCGTGATTATAAAGTCTTTCGTAAATGGAAGGTGTGATCAGCTTGGCAATCTGTGGCCGCATTCTATGTTGGTGCGCCAACTGTGTACAATTTCCTCTAATGTTGACCATTCTCTCAAAGAGAGATATGTTCAAATTAAACTTAGTGCCTAGTTGGTAGACCGATGCCTTTGGCCGTAGCTGCTTGTGATCACCGATCAGAATTACATGCTGGCAGTCTTTAGTTAGAGAGCAAACAACGTGCGCTTCAAGAATTTCTGCAGCTTCTTCCACCAATACTAAACAGAAGGAAAAATTTTCAATCATTGACAATGAATTTCAGAGCATAAGAAATTCAATAAACCATCTACTTCTCCTCAGAAAATATGAAACGTCAACTAGATTTACCAATAGGGGCACGAAGGGCGCGTAACGATGCATGTAGCTTGGCAGCACCGGTCGTAGTCAGGCCGACTATTTTGTGTTCTTTTAGTACAGCTAAATCGACCAGTTGCTTAGCTTGGTCAAGTTTCAATCGTAATTGACGATACGTTGTCTCTAAATCAGTTATTTTATTCATTGCGTTGTCATAACTCATCTTTACCCACCTCCAATACAATCTCCACTGAGGGTTATTAGGTGGATAGCGTGGCTGGTTCAATACTGGATGTTGCGCAAGTTTACGCTACAAATTTGAACATATATCAATCAATATAAACAAAGCTATGAATATATGAGTAAAAATTGCGATTGTTGTGTTTACCTGCAACGAAGATCGCTGTGCAATTAACGTGTTAAGATCTTCTTGCATTTCTAAAGTTGAATCAAACGGTCGGGCCTGTATTTCTACACCCGCATCTTTGTACTCACGTATTTGTTGATTAACGTTTGCGATCAGTGCATCCAAGCTTTTTAAAGGAAAAATTGGCCTGAAAGAATCATCAACCTGGAATTTGTCGTTCAATTCTAGTTCATCGTCCATAGGCCTGGTATGATCGTCTTCGATCCTGTCTACACTCATTATTTCAGCTAAATTTTCCGTCTCTTGATGTGGCACAGCGTTTCCTAGTTGTGGAGTTATGTTAATCCCGACAAGCCAGTTTACCAATTCTTCGTTAGATTTCTTTTGTGTTAATTCTGTATCATTGCAATACTCATTCAGACATTCCAAGGGCACAATAGCATCTGGGGTGGTCAAATGCTCAACAAGCAATCGAGCTTTTTTCATTGAACTCAAGACGCTTTCTATTTCATGTTTTGTCTCATACATTAGTGAACTCGCACCAGTTCCTCTACGAAAATGTGTCAGTTTGCGTCTTTCCGTAAGTGTATATGGCTGCAAAGTCTCACTTTTTGATCGACTACCAACACGGACTATGGATTTAGTGTATTTAAGAATGCCTTCTAGAAATTGATCGAGAGCGTGATTTGTTAAACAAACAACAACAATTGGCCCATGCCGTGCCCAATACTGATTGTTAGTCAACAAAGTACTAACTATCTCTAGAGCAATGAAGGTTTTTCCTGTTCCTGGCGGTCCTTGGATTACTGCGAATTCCTGAGTTAAAGCACATCTGAATGCGTTGTATTGTGTGTCGTCTAATCCTAGCTGTCTAGGGGTAGGCCAATACAAAGCATCTGCCCCAACATGTAGACCAAAGTCTTTGTATCGCAGAACTTGACCGTATGCAAGATATCTGGGAAGCTGGATGGAAATATTGGCACGCACTAGATAATTTTCCATTGGAAAATTCTCTTCATTCATGTGTTGCATGGCACTAAGCACTGCCAAGTATGGTTCGAAATATATTTTAGATTCTAGTACAACGAAATCAGTGTTGTACATTTCTCGCGTAATTGTTGTTCCCTCGCAAGGTTCTATTAAAAGATATCCTTTCTCAAGCTGTTTTTCATCACGATTAGCAACTGTGGCGAACAGGACTGTGTTGAAATTATCATTGCTGAGAAGCAGCAATCCCCCGAATATGAACCTCTTAGAACGGTACCAGTTTATATGTTTCATTACTCCAAAGGACACTATAATGCCAACATTATTTCTAGAGACCTCTGGGGCTACTAGAGTAACTTTTTTGTAAATGCGAAGTTCGTTGTTTCGATTATTCTGGGGTCCATGCAGATACTCTTGTATTCCGCTTCGCAAGGGTGATACAAAATCTTCTCGTAACAAACGAAACTGTACGTCCAAGTAATGTTCAACTGAATAGTAAGCGTCTTTGATTTTACAAGGCCTAATGAAAGGCTTCTGGTGATACAAATCCTGTACTGTGGGTATAACGCTTAATAATCTGAAGTCTTCGGGTGGATCCTCTTCGATGTCTGGTTCTTTGGCGACAGTAGAACGTGCTTTATTCTTTTCTTCAACTTTATGGAGTTCTGCTTCTAATTCTTTATGCATATTCAATGCATCACTTTTCACTTTTTCATCTATCTTGTAGTTTTTGCTCATTTCAATAAACATTGCAATCGTGCATATTTTTCCTAAAATATTTGTTAGTTCATCTCGAGCTTTACTGGGAAGTAGTTCAACAACTTTTTTAAAGAACACGATAAGATTGGACCAAAATCGATCTTTATCTTCGTGGTACAGTTTGTTCTTAATTTCTTCGATCCGACTTTCCGAAGGCAGTTTGGTCAAATAAGCTTCCAAGCTTTTTAGGAAATTAGCTGAACATGCATGGCTCAGTACACTCGTTACAATTTCAGCAAAATTTCCTTGACAAACATTGGTCAAGACTCTCAGTGTGACCACAAGGAGATCCGGAGTGGTCACGCTGCATAATAAGTTTTCAAATTCAGCTTTTTTTCCAGCCAATACAGTAACGACTTCGTCGCTATCCTTTTGACTCAACTCAATCAATCGGTTGAAGTGAAAATATCCTTCACTATCATCATCTCTATTACCGGTTCGCTGGTTATGACCGGTTCGCTGGTTATTACCGGTTCGCTGGTTATTACCGGTTCGCTGGTTATTACCGGTTCGCTGGTTATTACCGGTTCGCTGGTTATTACCGGGTCTCTGGTTATTACCGGGTCTCCGGTTATTACCACGATCCCTATTTTGCTGTTGTTGCTGTGGTTGATTGCTATGAAATTAATACATCATGATTGAATAATATATAACATCATTATGGGAGCTGTATGTGGTCATTTCTTCATACAAATGCAAATTTTGTACAGGAAAAAAATACTCAATTTTATGGAAACTAATCGACAAGATAGTAGTGAATCTTTATCTGTTGATTGGTACTACAGAAACAGATTTATCTTTGTTTAACGGAAATTCTTATCAAGGTTGTACGCGCACAACGTAGCGAGGAATATTAGGGATAATATGAAAAAAAAACCATACCGAATCAAGTATAAATTATTATTCAATTTAAAAATGCGGTCCACTTTTCGTCCAACGTTGCCAAACTTTCACAACCCATCTATATCATTTATTTTTAATCATGCCTGACAGATAATTCAGTTCATTCTGGATTATTTCAATTGAAATACATATCTCTAAACTTATCCGGTAGAATACTTTTTTCATCATTTTTACATAATCTACGAGAATTGAATAATACCAACGTCAGTTTTCTTGATTTTAATCTATAGCAGTTATGGTTGAATTATATGAAAAATTTGTGATTTAAACGGGATTGCCTATAGTTCACATGTTAAATATTCAGTTTTCAAAAATTAATTATGCAAAAACTACACGTGAGATCTTACTAAAAAAATTAAATGATGTGTATTTACTATCGATTAGTAACATATTAAAAATTCAGCTCGTGATATCTACTTTGCTTTAATGCGCGTACAACCTTAATGGGATACCAAAGCCTGACCAATGGAGATGTTAAAAAATAATGTGCGGTATTTTACAGTACTTACTTGTCATTATGGTCTCTTGGACCCCGAGGGTTGTCGAATGGCCTATTATCTCGATTACCATTTCTTTCGCGATTTCTCCAATTTTGTTGGCCATTATTTCCTGTTAATAAACCACACCTACATTTGAATCTTTGTTGATGTTTAGTACCACTCTATAAAACCTAATCCACCTTTATCAAAAATGATGATTATTGATGTTCAACACACAAACACACACAACATTGATTCGTGTTTCTTATCGCATACTAAAACTAATCAATCATTCAAAGAAATGATAATGAATATTGAGTCGCTAGCTTAGGACTCGGGCTTTACCATAATATAATGTATGTATTATAAAGAAATTATTTTCCTTCATTGGCATAATTCTAATGCGGTATGCTGTTAATTTGCAAGATACCCTTCCGATTCGTAGAAATAATATTAGATTGAACAGAAGAGAAAAAAAATTTTGACCTTTAGTAGCTAAAATTAGATTTCTTGCATGAAAACAAGGAAGTGTATTGTATGAATAATACGTACCAGCATTTGGTGGCATCAACGGTGGAATCCTATGCATTGTATTGTATATTGACGCCCAAATCCTGGCGCAAAAACTTCAAAGGGTTTGGTTTTAGTGCAAACGTCACTTGGCACTACGATTTTATATATTCCTATGTTTTTCACATGATAAAAAGTAACGATAGTATCCGTACTCGGTCGAAAACCTTAGTGAAATGGCCCGGCGACAACGGCGGAATATATTTCAATAGCTGGCTACAAGGGCGTTCAGGAAAGTGATCTAGAGAGGGGAAGTCCCGTATCGTCTGATTTCCGGACTGTCACTTGTAGGTTTTTACTAAAATAAATGACCTCGCTCATGTTCATGACGCATACCACGATGCGTGACTGTATGCGTATACATACACATGCGTTTTTAGTGTCTAAAGACGCCATGCCGCGCGCGACTGAGACCCGATAACAAAAAAACGTAGCTGATTTCCAACGAACGATTTTTTTTCTCCGATCATTGTATTTGTCCAGAATCTGGCCAATTGCGGAGGGTCTAGTGATAGCTGTAGACATAGTTGCAGATGCGCCAGACGCGGTAAAACCACTTGAATTTAAACCGAGAAAATGACGAAGATTTGATACGAAAGTTTGTATTACTTTTAAAAAGAGTCTGATAAGTAATGAAATTACTCTTCGTTATTACCCTGTATGCTTATAATCCTTTCACAAAAAGAAAATGAATTTTTTTCCTCTTCGTATCAATAAACGATCACGAATAACGTGTGAGGCTGGATTTTCATGTGCAGCAAGTTGCTGCAGCAGCAGATTGATGCTGCAACGCTATTCGTTGTTGAGTGGTTTTGACCTGCAACCACGTGATCAAAAACACTCAACAACGAATAGTGTTGCAGCAGCAATCTGCTGCTGCAGCAACTTGCTGCACATGAAAATCCAGCCTGACTGTCTTGTTTTTTTTTTGTTTTTTTTTTTTAATTATAATACAGTTTCATTTATAGTCAGTTTATTTCATAAACAATTATGAACTACATTAGATATATTTATATTTTTCTTAAGAGTAAATATAGCATAGAAAAGTAACTAAAAATCTTGTATTAAACATAGGGAGTATAGGTAGATTAATAATAAACTCAACTCCTAATTTACCGGTTATCACGCAATAAGTAAACCGAATGAAGAAATTTGTCTTTCAACAAGGTGTTACGTATCAATAATAGTTCTTGAATCTACCTACTTTGATATCAATTCGAATGATAACATCAATAATCAAATATCATATGACTTCCGAGAACCAAATCATGGAAACAAAGAATTATTACATAATAGTTTATGTTGTAGATATGTAATCGAAAATTTTCTCATTCATGTAACGATAAATGGACTAATATTATACTGAGAGATATTTGTGAATAAGAAACGTAATGCTTATCATGAAACCCAATAGAACTAAAAAGAAAAAAACATCCCCTCTCTGTAGAATAAGACTAAGTCCCTCCAGCTGGCCAAGCTGGATTTGTAGCTCCGTCCATTTCTGTAGCTACTGAGTTACCACTTGTTAAACGGTGCGAACGTCCACCAATGGCATTTCCACATTCGTGACACACGCTCTCTTGCATGGCACCGCCACAATCTCCTATCGAATAAATGTGTCCATTGGGACACTTGTACCAGTGGCCTTGCTTGTAGCCCATTACTTTAACGATCATTTTGCGTTCGTTTATCAAAAGCGCCTTAGCATGGTGTGATGTCTTAAAATCATTCAGATCATTTACAATTCCCTTTTCTATTGCTTCTGAAAATCCACCAAAGTACTGAAGTCTCTTCATCATATAGTTATACGGATTCTCATCTGCAGGGATCTGATTGTGATCCAAGCCAGCCTCTGATTCCAATATACATACTTCTATCTGTAGAGCAATAATGAAAAATATTAGTTCATACATAAGAATATGAAACTTTAAATTTTCTATAAGAAACCTAGCTTGTGTAATGAGTTATAGATTATAATCTACAATATCATTATAGATATAGCAAAGCTTTACCATGTAATGTAGACGCTGTAATTCTCGTTCGATATCTTTAATTTCTTGATTGGAAATCTGCCCTCTTGACGGAAGTGACTCAAAAAGCATAGTCATTTGACTTTTTACGGATTCATAGGAAGAAACTGTGCGATTTTCTATTTTTCCAACTTTATCGCATATCTCCTGAGAGATGTCCAACACTATTCTAGAGGCTTCGGCCGCTCTAGAATTAACGATTTGTCGTCTATTTTCTCTTGTCACTAAGGCCATACTCTCATCTAAGTATTGCAGAAACTTCATCCCTTTGAACTCTAAACAGTTACATGATATTGTTAGTTTTTCTGGTGATCTTGTTCTTCTATATATTACCATTAGTGAGATAAAATATTATAATTTCATTACCCTGAAATACTGGATTATTTTTCATGTCTCTAATCTTTTTGACAAGTTGCAATTGTTGATCTTGCAATTTTGCCTGATCCCCAAATATCTTCTTTTTCACGAGTTGAATGTTCTTTAAGTCTCTTTTAATCTGATTTGATATTCGCATACATTTGATTATAGGAGTCTTACAGCGTGGACATGTTTTAACTTGAATTGACTCGTTAGATTTTGATATCCATGTCGAGAGCCCTCGACTCTCTATGCAATGTCCACAATCTTCTAGAAGTACAAATCTGTCGAATATCAATTTTTGTTAACTCAAATGAATTATCGTTTTAAGCTTAGGTTTTTCGAATGGCTTAAAATTATGGTCATAAAGATCGTTCAAACGATATAATCGTACCTTGCAGTCGGTTCGTCTTCGTGACCAAGAAAAAAATCGTCTATCAGTTCTTTTTTGTTGCAAATGCGGCACAGTTGTGGACATGGTTCACCGCAAAAGCCAATACATTTATGTCCACACTTCAATACCCTATAACACGGTTTCTTACATGGCTCTCTGGAACACAACTCAAAACATCGCTTCATACATCGAGTGTGTCTGCATTTTGCAGTGCATAGTTCCTGTGATGAAAAAATACGTGTATATATTATACTAAGGATTCAGAATGAATAGCGAATTATTAAATTTCGGAAATTCAAGTCCAGGACGAATGCAAGTAGTACTCGAAAATAGAAATCATAGTAGGTAATATATTTAGGATTCCTGAGTTGCTAAATCACCAATTTACTTTTTAAAGTTATTCAGTTGTCTCCGAAGCATGTATGTATTTTATACCTTGCATGGTGTACAGAGTTCTCCGCACTTCTTGTTACATTTATTATGTTGACATTTTACTTGACAAGGTTCCTTGCATGGTGGACACTCCTGTCTACAAGGAACTTTACACCTAGAAAATTAATCAATTTATAATATTTTATGGTATATAAATTATCTGAGTCTGAACTCATGCATCAAGTTTAAAATGGTGGTAAATATGAACTATAATATATTCACCCATGACCACAAATGAAAATGTTGCCACATTTTTCCCCACAGGGTTTATGTATACGTCCCTGTTTACAGGAGCCACAAGTGCCTTTGCAGATATGATCACATGCTAGTTTAGCTTTGCAGGGTTCCTTACAGTACTGCAGTAACGTTGAAGAGTCTAAATCTGCTTACAGAAAAACGTGCCAATTTTAGAAGTCCAAATTACAGAGAAATTGTAACAGCTTTTTGACGATGTTATAATTACCAGTTTCTTTCAAATAACAAGGGACTGAGATGATATGTCCACATAATCCAACATTCTTTTCAGTAATCAAGGCATTGCATTTTGTTATGCAAGCGTCCTTACATCGGGCAGTACAGGGATGCCCACATTTCAATTTGAGTTTACATCTATTCTTACATTGTGATGAACTGGGAGTTTCACAACATTTTACTAGTACTTCGTGACCACATGTGCTTGTTTTCATTACCTGTAATGCATTTGGTTTCATAAATATGAAACTTATTACAAATAGTATATAAAATTTTATCCTCACCTCTTCTTCACATTCTTCATTCTTCCGAGCACATCTCACCGTCAACTTGTGGCCACAACTCTTCTCATGTTTGATCATCTTTTGGCATGGTACTTTGTCTACATCACCAGAGCATCTCCACATACGATCATGTCCACAAGAGCGTTTTTTCGATACAACCACAGGACATGGTTCACATTTTTCATGACATCGCAACGTGCATGGATGATCCATCGTACACCCACCATTGCTTTTCGTACAGGGTTTGCGACAAACATACTGTGAAATGAAGGTTTTTGTTGAATGTTTAAATTAGTAAAAGTACCTTTGAGGATTGAAGAGTAAAAAGTGCAAACATGCTAGCGTTTATTTCATAGCTATGATCGCTAATTCTTGAGAAACAATGATTAATTACATACCTTCAAGTGATCAGGGTCTTCAGTAGCATGACAAATCAGATCACAAGTGTGACCGCATGGTAAACGAATTTCACAAGGATGTGTACACAGGGCTTTGTCAAGCGGCAAATAACATGCCTTTTGGATAGTATGCTTACAACCAGGTAAGATGGTATCCACCTGAAAATCGTAAAATATGTACCTATAAACTGTGAACACAGGGGATCGAATAATTCCTAAATTTCTTCCTACAGCGTGATTCATACAGATACAACAAGTACATAGGTACATATCAGTTTCAACATGTGAAATGAAATTTTGTTTTACATACTTTAACGGGGCATTGGTATTTATCGAGATCTTCTGCACAAAGAATTTGCACAGTATGTCCACATTTTAGTTGACGATCAACAGTTACTTTGCAAGGTTCACATCCTTGGTAACATAGAAGTGGACAAGGATGATCGTCTGGACAATTTTTAACGCAATTCACTTTACAAGTAAAATTTGCATGTTCTCTGTCTGCGGTATGACAAACGCTGGTACACATATGTCCGCAAGACATATAGGTGTTGCATTTTTGCAAACAGCCTCCTTCCGGACATTGTTCGAAATCACTCGACTTCTTGATCTATAAGATAATCTTCTATACCGAAAGATACAAGGTGGACAGCAATACATCAATTCAAAATAGGTATCGTATGCACTCGTACATTACATCTTTGAAACAATAGCGATTAGATTATATGATTGTAGAGAATGCTTACTTTTGTTGATTTTTCAGGATGGAATTTGCAGCGCAATTCAAGAGAATCACCTATCGCTTTAGTCTCTTCTAAAACATTTTTAATTTTTGGCCAAATATCATTTTTTCTAGTAAGGTTGTCCATGTTTCCCATAATATAAAGGCCCTCGCGAGCACGAGACAATGCTACACAAACTCGATTCTCTTCCTTAAGAAATCCGATATTTCCTTCCTCGTTATTGCGTACTAACGAGAGAAGAATAATCCTGTTCTCTTCACCTTGATAATTGTCGATGGTTGTTACACGTACTTCTTTCATAATTGGATAATAATTCCTTTCCTAAAAAATACCAACAATAATTGAATATTCTGATTCAAAGTAATGGACTCACTTTTCTAATTAATATACCTTGATGAGCGTGAAAAGTTGACCAGTATATGTACAGATTATAGTAATTTCTGTACTTTTGTAGCCCTGGAGTATCAAGTGCCTAGCAAATGCTACTAAGAACCTAGCTTCGTGCGGATTTGTCCAGCTCTCTTGATTGTCGCGACTGATTTCTCGGTGCTTATGATTTATGAAGAATACATTTTTCTCCAAACCCATTACGGAAGGATATTCAAGTACGGATTGATGATTGTTTAGAGTTTCGTATATGGAAGGACAAATTAGTCTTGCAATTTCTGGTCGCATTCTATGCTGATGTGCCAACTGTGTACAACTTCCTCTAATGTTGACCATTCTTTCAAAGAGAGATATGTTTAAATTGTATTTTGTGCCCAGTTTGTGAACAGCTGCCTTTGGTCGCAGTTGTTTGTGATCTCCGATCAGGATAACATGCTGGCAGCTTTCAGTCAGCGAGCAAACGACGTGTGATTCAAGAATCTCTGCTGCCTCTTCGACTAGCACTAAAACAATGAAATTATTATTATTATATAGTATAAGCGGAATATTTTTGTCACCAAAAACGATAAAATTTTAACTCATTGCACCTATGGGGGCACGAAGGGCACGTAACGATGCGTGAAGTCTAGCAGCAGATGTTGTGGTGAATCCAACAATCTTATACCGTTGTAGTAAATCCAAATCAACCATTTGCCTAGCCTCGTTGAGTTCTAAGCTTACTCGTTGATAGTCTTTCTCCAATTGTCTTAATTCCTGTACTGCATTTTCGTGACTGGTTTTCACCCACTTCCAATAATATTGCCAGCGGGTATTAGAAGCGACAATTTCTGGTTCTGATGTTAGCAGCGGATGTTGGGCTAAGTTATGCTACAAGTTGAAAAGATTATTGTTCTAATTATTTCTCAGCTAAATACAAGAATATATGATTGTACATTTCAACTTCGATAGTAATTTTATCGATCTGTTAAAATCAGATGATAGAAATTGATAGGGATCATTACTCCATAAATAAATTAAGCAGGAATATGGCATTTACGAAGGGAACTAGGCCAACTTTTATCTCAGAGGCCTCGTTTATTCATTTACCGACCTCCAAATAGCGTCGTTGTAGCTGTAAGGCATCCATTTCACTCTGCAATTGTTGAAATTGACTTGATCCCCGAGACCCTACATTCGTATATATCGCTGTCTGAACAGACGAGATTCGCTCTTCAATAGATTGCAGCAAAAATACAAGTTGTTCCTCTTGATCTACGTTAAATTCATGTTCTTGGTAATCACTCGACGACATATTATCAAATTCTTCATAACTTCCGTCAATTTCAACATCCATTTCATTGTCAGAAATTATTTCCCCAGGTTCAACCTCTGTTTCCATTGAATCATTGTTATTTTCCAATAGCCATCGCAGCATTTCGTCATATTTATAAAACTCGTGTAATCTATTGTCGTTGCAATACGCTTGCAGAAGATTCAGAGGCACAACAGCATCCTTTGTATTTAGATACTTCAAAGCTAGACGAGTTCTCTCCATATCACGTAATATACATCCTGTAACGTATTTCTTTTTATTTGCAATTCTGAGAGCAAAGGATCTATCACATTTCTTAATTGAGGGAAGTATCTTTCGTCTTTCTGCAAGCGTGTACTTGGCCAAAGCTTCACTTTTCGATCGGCTACCAACACGAACTATAGAAGTTGTGTACTTTAAAATCCCTTCGAGAAACTGATCCAGAGCGTGATTTGTCAAACAAACAATGACAATCGGCCCATCATTAATCCAGTATGATTTATTTTCTAGCAAAGCACGAATTATCTGTAACGCAATAAACGTTTTTCCTGTTCCTGGAGGACCTTGTATAACTGCAAATTCCTGAGAAAGAGCAGCCTTGAATGCTTCAAATTGCATTTTGTCTAATTTCAATTCTTCAGGCAAAGGCCAAGCTTGATTATCTCCCATCGGTAGTGAAAATCCTTTATATGATAATACAGCATCCGTTTCCTGATACTCTCCATCCGGTCTAAGATAAACAGGTAGCGAATTGGACGTGTCAGCATCCACCAGATACTTTTTCATAGGAAAATTTTCTTTGTTCATATGGCGCATAGCATTTAGAACCACGTGATATGGCTCGAAGTAAATTTTAGTCTCCAGCATGACCCAATTAGAGTGATAAAAGTCTTCAGTGATTACAGCATCCTCGCATGGTTGAATAGATATTTGTCCTTGCTGAAGTAATTTTTCATCACGATTGGCTACAGTAGCAAAAAGAATGGAACTGAAATTGTCGCTACTTAAGCAAAGTAGTCCACCGAACAGGAATCTTTTGCTATAATTCCAGTCCACGTGTGTCAATTTTCCAAATGATGCAATGAGACCAACATTGTTAGCAGATTCTTCAGGTTTCATCAGTTCTACTTTTTTGTAAATTCTAAGCTGAGTGTTCCTGTACTTTTTTGGTCCGTGCAAATATTCTTGTATCCCATCTCGTAATGGGGCGATAAAATCTTCACGTAACAAACGAAACTGGACGTCCAGGTAGTGTTCTACCGAATCATAAGCTCCCTCCAGTTTACACGGTCTAATGAAAGGATTATTATCACCCAAGTCTTGAATCGTCGGTATAACGCTTAAAGATCTGAAATCTTCTGGGGGATCCTCTGGTTTCTTTAAAACCGTCGAAGTCTCTTGGATTGTATTTCTGGTCTTAAATTTAACAATTTCTTCTGATAATTCGTCGTATATTGTCAGAATGGTATTTTTTACATTTTCCTCGATTTTGTAATTTTGCATTGCTTCAGTGGTAGTTATAACAGATTTTGTTTTACCCAAAACTGTGACCAGCTCATCGCGAGCTTTGCTGGGAAGAAGTTCAGTTATTTTCTTAAAAAGCACCACTAAATTATTCCAAAATCCGCTTTTATCTTCCCAGTAAAGTTCATTGCTTGATTTATCTTCCTCATTTTCAAATGGTAATTTAGTTAAATAATTTTCCAAGCTTCTCAGAAAGGTAGCAGAACAAGCATGGCTTAATACGCTAGTCACAATTTCTGTGAAATTAGCTCGACAAATATTAGTCAATACTTGGACAGTGAGTACCAAGAGATCTGGTCTAAAATTATCATTCAATAACTGGTTAAACTGGTCCTTTTTCCCTTCCAATTCGGCTACACAGTCATCGCTGTTCATTTTACTCAACTTCTTCAACCGTGTGAAAGTAAAATATGAAAATCGATTATTCTCATCTACGTTTTGGAATGACTGATCATTCTCATCTCTTCTCTCGTTCCGCTGATATGGATGAAACCTGTGAAGATTATGATCTCTTGAATATCACTGTAAGACAATATAATGAAATATTCTACTCGTTTCTCCCACGAAGCACCTGTTCGAGTCCAAAATATTATATTTCACATTCTCGTACGGAATAGACTTACCGATTTTTAACAAGCGGTCTCTCTTCTTTACTTGAACCAATCGGCGATGATTTTGAGCTCTTGTCATTTTCGTTGGTTCTGTGTCTATTTTTACCTTCAAAAAAGTAATGAATGGATAAAAATTTTAAACTGCATGATCAATTCTATGCTAAAAAATTGTCGAATATAAGATTCTAATTTCATTGGCTTGAGACAAGTGAGTAGATTTAGTGCATCAAAGATGTGATAGTATTATGAGAAAAAAAAGAAATATTATAAATTAGAATCAAATTAAATATTAAGATTAGAATTTACGTACCAGAAGAAGAACGGTAGACAGGGAATTTTGATCTTGGCATTTGTATGTTAGTCTTTTTCTTTTTATCCATAAATATATTGGATGATTAAATAACTTTGACTTCTGACGATGACGAACGCGCTCACATTGTTTGAATAATAAACTGAACAACGAAGCTAGGCAACGGGATTGAAACCATTAGATCAGATGCTTGCAGATTGGTTCTACTGACGAAACATAACCACAACCATACTGTGGGTAAAACGGGTTAGTGGTCCGGGAATCCCCCAGTCTGTATCCGTAATGATGTAATCTGCGTTCGTAAAGCGATGAGTGCAAGATATGACGTCATATGATTTATCTAGAAGTCTGCTTTAAAAGCATACTCTGAAGATAAGTTCTAACTTGATATCCGACGTTACCGAGTTCGTGTATACGTTGCGTTATTCGCCACAAGATGGTTTATAATTCATAAGATTCGCGGTAGCGAATCCGCTGCCTTGTATACCAAAGTTTCGAAAGGTTTCAAACAAGAAACAAAAAAACATGTTTATTTTATTGAGGACAGAGTATTTTAATTTTGATAATAAAATTATTAGAATTGATGAAACCATTAGGGAAGTATGATGAAAATAAGAGAATTCTTATTTTCGTACATTCGTTGTGCAGAAATTTGTACTACATTCAAAACTGATACTCAAAGTATTCTGGATGTCAGCTGATAATTTTGAATATTTTTCTGGCAAGAATTTTATACGTGCAAAAAAACATCTAATGTTGACTCGAACGAGGCATCAGGTATTACAACAATGATAGCTTCACTTTTTATACTCTGAAATATTAAAACTTGATTCTTTGGCGTCATAATTTCGAAATATTGAGTATTTCTCAATCAATTAAATTCAATTCAATTCAATTCAATTTATTCAGAAATTCAGCTTACAATGAGGAGCAAAGGTCCTCACAATGTAGACTTCCATAGAGGTAACCAGATCGCCTGTGCATGGGTTTTCGTAAAATTATAAGGAAAATATAATGAAATAGAATATACTTGATAAAATAGACATCATAGATGTAACAAACATAGATAAAACAGATAAAACATAAATATATATATATATATAAACATAAGATAATTTTTATATATATTTAATGGCCACGACGTAGAATATTAAAAAACGAGTGTCACTCTCTGATACCACTGTAGTTAATTATAAGATAATGAACATGTGTCGACTCATTAGCTCTATCTATTTCTGTAACAAATTTCAGGACCAAGGTTACGCCGAATTTAGCATGGAAGATCACTGATTGTGGTGAGACTATCTATTTTTAAACTGGGCTTACAAGATATTGGGATTTTGAAATGTGGGGTGATACTGTTATGTAAAAGACTGAGTATTAGAGATTCAAAATTGATCTCTTGAAATTTCATGATAATACTGAATGAAATTGGATGTAGAAAATACAGAGACACAAGAAGCGATCATATCGTTTTAGAATTTCTTCTGAATAATTGTCTTTCGTCCTGATCAAATGTTTTTCTAGCTATGTTAGCAAAATATCAATTGTAAATTCAAATGCACTAATATAGTTCTATGGATGAGGATTAAAGCGGAAATAATATTGAAAGAAAGTGTAACATGAGTTGAATAACGGCCCATTGGATCCACAAAGCTCCCCCACTACATTCTGGCAGTATCTTTTATTAATGAGATATCAGAAAGGACCCTCTTAAGCATTCTGAGTGATAGCATGGAAATAGCATAGGCTTTAATTGATGACATGCAGTTTGCAGAGCATGTATCTTATCACAAGAGATTATAGGGGTCATGCGATCTTACGTCAAGGAAACTTTACCATGAATATCAAATTATTTAATACCCCGAGATGGGAGAAAACATATAACATATAAGATGATGTTATTTGAAGAAGCTGTTAATTTGCAAACAGTGGTCATATCAGTACACACTATGGTCTCTCTCTCATCTAATAAAGCAAGCGGTTGCTTGGTCGTGCTCTTCTTCCTCAGCAATTGCCAGATAGCTTATTGTGGAAGGATAATTAACAATGTCGAGAATGGAGTACGTCCAGAAGTTACGATACCTCAGGGAGCAGTTTTAGGTGTGAACATGATCACTCATCACAATAGGACATTCTTTGGCTTCAAGGGGATTCCATTCGCTCAACCACCAGTTGGAAATCTGAGGTTTGCTATAAGATATACGAGTTGCACAGATGCAAGAATATAATACAAGCGAGGTTGTTTGTAATAATGTTGGGAAGCTTTTGATCCAGTTAGTTGGCCAAAGTCTTGTTATGGTGGCCAAAATTGATCGGGATTTTGATATCTCATTTCTGGTAAAATTGTCTAATGACTGCTGCTGATAACAGAGCTGTGTCCAATTCGTTCTCAAAGAGGAGAATTACTCATGTATCTATTCAATGAAAATGTCGGACAATGTAAACATGGTGAATATATTTTCCTGTATTGTTACAATACAGGTTCAAGGGACCCGTGCCACCTAATCCTTGGAATGGAACTTTAGATGGCAGCAGGGAATCCAATGAGTGTCCTCAGGTCAATGATGTTACATTTTTCGGAGACGAGGACTGTCTGTATCTCAACATTTATACACCTCAGGTTACACATATTCAATTTATTATTCGATTGTATATTCACAAAACCCATTTGATTACTCTTTTTACTATCAACATCATAGACTGGTTTTAAAAAAAGTATCTTCACTTTGTAGCTTCCTGCCGGTGAAAACTCCACATTACTACCAGTTATGGTCTTTGTCTATGGTGGACAATTTAAAACGGGAACTAATAGTGCCAAGCGATGGGGTCCTGAATTCATCCTCAACAAGGATGTTATTCTTGTAGTTCCCAACTATCGTTTGGGGGTCCTGGGATATCTCACCACAGAAGATGAAGTTGCGCCTGGCAATTATGGCCTGAAGGACCTCATTCATGCTCTGGAATGGAACCAACGCAACATCCAATACTTCGGTGGTGATCCAAACCAAGTTACTCTTTTTGGAGGAAGTTCAGGCGCTGTATGCGTTCATCTTTTGTCGTTATCGAATTTAACAAATGGTGAGATTTATTATTTGAATTCAGGCATTTCGTAGAAACGTTTCTATTGTAAACGAGTTTACTGTTGCTTCAGAATCTATGTTTTCGAGCTGCATACGTGGTGAATTCGGTCTTAGCTATTAAACAGATAGCAACCATTGTCTGCATCTATCCCTAACAACTAGTGATGAATTTTTTCTCTAGGCCTCTTCCATAAATATATAATGGAGAGTGGATCGGCACTTATCCCTGTGATTCCGCGATCTAGAAGATTATTTGCGAATCCTGCCATTAGACTCGGCCAGCATCTTGGCTGTCCAACTAACACATCAAGTTCCCTTGTTAGTTGTTTGAGGAGTTTCAATGCGTCACAGCTCGTTGATACCAACTCGATATTCTCGGTCTGGAATGGATTCCCGTATATTACCTGGACTCCAACTGTCGACTCGGATATAGAAGGAGCAGTATTCACAGATACACCCTCAAACTTGATCGCGGCTGGAAAAATCCGTGATCTGCCTTCGATCACTCATGTTACCCGCGACGAAGGAATTGTTATGACTGCAGGTAAGTATTTAACACAATAAACTGAATTATCGAAGGTTTTTTGAAACGGCACTCCGAGAAAAGAGTTTATTTATTATTAACTAATCTTTTGTTGGGTATGGCGGAATGAATATTCAAGTGTTATTACCAAATTTCAGTTGAACTAAATAAGGTTTGATTGCGCCAAATATATCGAAATAATATTTGGTAATAACTAACAAATCTTATTCGGTTTAACTGAAATTTGGTAATAACAACTAAATATTTATTTTACCATATCCAGCAAAATATTTGTTGGCAACAAACAAACTCTTCTCTCACTGCAGTGAAGCACAGTGTAAATATAAACATGAAGTGACATAACTTAGCAAGATACGGTTCTTTTAGTATGTAACTACTTTTTGCTTCCTTTTCAGTATTCTACCAAAATCCAGATTTGTTCCAGGAGTTGTTGGACAACCTTGACTTTTTTTTGCCTCTTACACTCCACTATGATACGTTAGTTGATGATGTGGCAGCTTACACTGCAGCCTTGAAGTCATACTATTTCAAGGACTTGTCTGCTAATCGGAGCCTAGTAGGTGTAACAGTTGCGTTAACGAATTAAGTTTTTTCTTCGATTAGCATGTAATGAATTGCACTTTTTCAGCTGTTGAATAACTTTACACTAATTATGGGTGATAGCTTTGTTACCCATACTTCGTACGACACGGTACAGCAACAGCTGATTCACGCAAAGAGCCCTCAGTATTTGAGCTCCTTTGAATACCGTGGCACAGTCAGCTATAGCTACTTTTTCACTGGTGGTTCCACAAAGAATTGGGGTGTAGCACATGGTGACGAGCTTCTTTATCTTCTCCCTGGACCAGATGCTCAATTTGGGCCCCCAGGCTGGGAATTTAGTCCGAGTGATTGGGCTATGGTCGAAACAATGGTCCAGCTGTGGACTTCCTTCGCGATTAACGGGTAAGCTTAAGTCTACAGTAGTCAGACAGAGCTATTGTCTGATTGAGCTGATTGTATTTTCAGAACGCCGAGTACCTTTAATCAGAATGGCACTGTGGTTTGGGAGCCGTACTCGTCCCGCGACAATTATCTTCGCATAGGAAACGGTCCTGACACAGCACTTGAAGTTAAATACGGTTTTCTTGTGGACCGAATGCGGTTTTGGAAAAACCTCACTGCTGCTACATCGTACATCTAACGTTGACAATTTTTGTTGCAACTTGCCTTAAATAATTCAGAAGAACATATACATCAATTGTGATCTTTAGTTTAAAAATAAAGTGTAGCTTCTCAGTTTAATGTATACAATTTCTAGACAAACAATCTTCTATGTGTCCATCCACTACTCGCCAATTGCAGAGCTGGTAGTTTCTCACTTTTTCCACTTTCTGCAGTCACTTTCATAGCAGAAGTCCCTTTTTTTCAACTACTTTACAATTGCTCGGATAATTTATTTCCTAACTTCTACTCTCAGATTTCTGATAAATCCAAGATTATTATTTCACATTGAGTGTTGAAATCAATTTGGCTTTACTTTAAATTCTAGAGTTTCAGTGATTTCGGGTGCCTGTGTTGTAACTTCATGCTATGAAATTGTAGAATGATAGTCAAACTTCCCAAACAGTAATACTTTAGATTAAAAAGTTCTTTGTAGGCGTATCACGATTTGTTTTCAACAATTTATCAGAAGCTATCGGCATGTTTCCGGTGTCAGAACATATGAGATTTAGCTCAGCAATATCATACTGATAAGTTATATATTATGTATAAATAAATAATAATCATTCACAAAGTACAATACATCGTTGATTCCAAATTAAAAAAGATGAGAGTATTTCTTAATTTTGGTGAAGTTTGTTTATTTGAAAAGAAGCTAGTTGAAGCATATTATACATAATCAAAGTAGTCTTATTTCAATAATAATTAACAGTAAAGAAAACAATCATACTCTTCAATGACATGCTTATGTTGAGTAATAAAATACGCTCTTGAATTATACTATATTTCCGAGCTTATTATTTTATGCGTACACTTTTAAAATTAATGATTATAACTTATTGAAATATTGATTAACAATAAAAGACACTTGTCCAAATGAAGAGTGCCTCTTAATGATATGGTTATATTTAATATCTGTAACATAAATATAGAGTACATCACTCCTGATCAGGCAGGAAGACTAGCAGTATCCATTTCAGTAGTCGAAGAGTTGTCAATTCGCAAACGATGCGATTGGCCACCAATCGAAGCTCCGCATTCGTTACATTTGCTCTCTTCCATTGCACGGCCACATTCTCCTATTGAATAAATGTGTCCGTTAGGACACTTGTACCAATGGCCTTGTCTGAAGCCCATTGCTTTAACAATCATCTTTCGTTCAGCATCTTTGATCAAAGCTTTTTTCAATTCCAATAATGGTGCAAGCCGAGTTATTTCTTCTTTAATATCAAGTTCAGTTGTTTCAGTAAACTTTTCAATACGTGTGAGCTTCTCAATTACAGTAATGAATGATACTTCGTTCTCCACAGAGTTGCTGTTCATCAAGACTGTTTCCAAATTCATTTTACAGATTTCCGCCTGTAAAGTCAAACGATATTAATAATATGGATTTATAAAACCAGTTTAAAACTGTAGTCGCAAATTGATAGTTTTAAAAAGTTATTCCTTACCATGTAATGTAATCGTCGTAGTTCTGGCTCGATGTCATTTATTTCTTGATTACTAATCTGCCCTCTGATGGAAAGCGATTGCACAAGCATCATGATTTGATCTCGTAGCCACGGGTAGATTTTAACTGTGCTATCTATATTCTCCAATTTTCCAACTATCTCTTGCAAGATATTAAGTGTAATCTTGGTAGCTTCAATTGCCCGTGCATCTAAAACCTGGCGTTTTTTTTTCTTCGTTACAGGGATTAACTTCGGTCGCAAAGTATTCAAGAAAGTCTTCAAATCGCTGAAAACTGACCAGTGAATCCTTTGTTAGTATCTTGATAATCATTGTTTTTATTCAAATGAACTAAATTTTGGATAACGATTCAAATAAATGAATAAACGAAAATAAAATTAATTTAAATCAGTTAGAAGGATTAATGACAACTCCGTACTCTTTGAAAACACATAACATTTGAAGATAATTCTAGAATTTTCTCTGTATCTATGAGATAGAGCAGTAATTTATTGATGTCTTTACTTTTTAGAACTGGATTAATGGCCATCAGATCTACTTCTGTGAGAAGTACTCGCTGCTGTTCCTGCAACTGCGTTTGGTCACCAAATATTTTATTCTTTATCAGTTGCACGTCCTTTACGTCTGTTTTAATTTGGTTCATTATACGCATGCATTTGCTTATAATTGTTTTACAGAGTGGGCACGTCTTCATTTGTATTGACTCTCTGCACTCTTTTATCCATTTCAAAAGCCCCTGACTTTCAATGCAATGTCCGCAATCTTCTAGTAGTACGAATCTGCCGAAATAACAATTTTTTAGTCAGTAATCATCACATATTAGAGAATTATCTCTTGTGCAGTCATTCCAATCGAACCAAGCTAATTAACTAAACTCCTAATGTGAATATAATTTCACCTTGCATCTGGCTCACTTTCATGGCCAAGGAAAACATTAGTCAGTTCTTCCTCGTCACAGATTCGGCACAACTGTGGGCACGGTTCACCGCAAAAGCCAACACAGGAATGACCACATTTTAAAGTCTTCCAACATGGTTTATCACACGGTTCTCTGTCACACAACTCGAAGCATCGTTTAGTACATATCAAGTGTGGGCATCCCCATCCACATTTTTCCTGCCATTGAAGATTGTCTGATTAATTTCTTTTATAAATAAGCTGAAGTTATGGGTGTTTGAGAAAGGTTTTATTAACAAACAAAGTAGATCACGTCAACGAAAGTACTGGATCGTCAAGATTATGAAATTTTACAATACCCTCAATTGCAAAATGAGAAACTTGGAAGAGAGTTAGAAAGTGTGCATCTAAATTCATATCTAATCAATTTTCAATTCTTAATCTGATTTTCAATATGAATTTCGTGATATCGTTGGTGATCAATTAATCGTCATTTTACCTTGCACGGTACACAGGGCTCTCCGCATTTTTTTTTACATCTATTGTGGCGGCATCTTACTTCGCAGACTTTTTTGCACGGCGGACATTCTTGTCTACAGGGAACTGTGCATCTGAAAAATATATGCACTTGTTATTGCTTGTAGTTTACATCAAATAGATCTGAGTTAGATGTTTCATCGAAGTGATACAGCAAGAAATTTTATATTAGTAATAAATTGCTAGATTTTTTCAATGTAGCTTTAGATATTTTGATTCCCATTTCAACTAGTTGTTTAAAAAAATTAGAATGCATGCAGATATCTATATCTTACCCATGACCACAAATTAGAATGTTGCCACAATTTTCATCACAAGGCATATGTATGCGTCCTTGCCTGCATGATCCACAATTGCCTTTACACGGGTGACCACAGGCTAGTTCAGTCTTGCACGGTTCTTTACAGTATCTCAATAATTTTTGTCGGTCTTCTTTTGGTTGGGAAAACCGAATAATTAGTGATTATGACAAATTGCATGAGTTGTGCAGTAGGTACAAAACCGAATCATGCATAGAATGAAAAGTTTCTCTAGCTGCAGTAGCAGCTAATTAACAATCAGAATTATTTTTCATCTTACGTTCTCGTGATTTATAAATAATGGGCTAGTTACCAGATTCTTGCATGTAACAAGGCACAGAGAAGACATGACCACACAGCCCAGGTTTAGTTTGGGGTGACATTATTTTGCACACCTCAATGCAGGGGTCTTTACATCTGGCTGTACAAGGATGTTCACACGCTAATTTGCGTTGGCAATTTTTGGTGCATTTTGAAGGTGTTGCTTCTTCGTCACATTTTACTTCCATCTCATGCCCACAAGAGCTCATTTTCTTCACCTGAAATTTTGTCCATTCCAATGATCTGTGTTAGTAAGTTTGATGCCTTGAGCATAAAACGTATTAGCATAAACTCCTCCAATAATTTTAAAAAGAATTTGAAACCGAATCTTAGAATATTGAAGTTTACACTTACTTTTACTTGACATTTCCCACAAGTTGTACCACATATTAGTTGACACATGTGGCCGCAGTCCATCTGACGTTTACATGGTTTAATGCATAAAATCTCTTCTACATCTTTGCTACACTCGCAATCAAAATAGTGTCCACAGGAGCGTTCTTTCTTCCTTTTGACATCACATAAAGTGCACTCTTCGCTACATCGCTTGTCGCATGCATGGTCCAAGGTACAGTTGAGATTATTTTTTGTACAATCCTTTTTGCACTTGTACTACAAAAGACCAAATCACCATCAGTTATTGAATACAAAGATAAATAATTGAAACATGTTTTACACAATTTTGACTCATGCATATACTAAACGCGCTACAGAAATCTGTAAATAAAATACCTCCAGATGATCGGGGTCGTTATTCAGATGGCAATTCGATTCACAAGAGTGACCACATGGTAGTCTGATGTCGCAAGGATGTGGGCATGGATAATTTGCAACTGACTTGTGACATTGTTTTACAACAGCATGGTTACAAGCAGGCAAAACAGCATCGACCTGAAAATTTATAGCAGTCTATGAGATCAAAACACATCTATTGTTTCGAATTTAAGAAGAATTTAGATCATTTACTGCAAAAATGATAGTTAAATTATATTTCTATAGCTCCGTTCTTCTGAATAGTGGTAACATACCATTACAGGGCATGGAAATGTATCAGAATTTGCCCAACACGGGACTGATACTGTGTGACCACATTTCAGTTCCCGATCACCAAATACAATACAGCCCTTACAGGTTTGCGAACATGTAAGTGGGCAAGGATGATTTCTTGGGCAAGTTTTACCACAAGGCTGAGCGCAGTGATATTCTTCATGCTTCCGGTCCGAAATATGGCATACTCTTAAACAGATGTGTCCGCAAGGTAATTCTACGTTGCATTTCTTTGAGCAGCCTCCCTCAGGACTTTTTTGAAAATCCATTGCGGTCTCTACCTGTAATAGAATCATAATTAGACTTAGACTGCAACTCTGGTGCTGAAGATTTGTGAATAATTCAGTTTTGACCAGGAATCTTATTGAGCTGTCCGTTTATCATTACAGAATCTATTGTGGATAAAAGAGAATCTTTTCATTTACTTATGTTTATATCCGCTTTATCATATTCCGTTAATACCTTTGTTAATTCTTCACAGTGAATCTGACACTGCAATGGTAGAAATTTACCGATTGCATCATCGTCTTCCAAAACTTCTTTGATCTTAGGCCATATATCATTATTGGTTGTTAGATTATCCATGTTTCCCATTACATAAAGACCTTCACGAGCACGCGATAATGCTACGCACACGCGATTCTCTTCTCTGAGAAATCCCACGTTACCTTCTTCATTGTTACGCACCAACGATAAAAGGATAATCTTATTTTCTTCTCCCTGGTAGTTGTCGATTGTTGTTACACGCAAATCTCTGAGTAGTGGGTAGTGATCTTTCTCCTGTAAAATGAGAACTTATTTTAAAATTATCTAAGTAACAACATTGTACATTGCGGAACTAGACTTTTATACTCATAGAGAGTGTGCGTGGCTCTTCAATTAGATAAAAAATGATCGCATAAATGTAAAAAATGCTTATACCTGCATCATTGTGAATAACTGACCAGCATAGGTACAGAGTATAGTTATTTCGGACACGTCATACCCTTGAAGTATCAAATGACGGGCAAATGCGACTAAAAATTTAGCTTCGTGTGGGTTTGTCCAAGTGTCTTCGTTATTATCGGAGCTCACTTCTTTATGAGTGTGATCCAAGAAGAACAGATTTTTTTCTAACCCTTTGACGGAGGGGTATTCACATACAGATTCATGATTGTGAAGAGTTTCGTAAATGGATGGAGAGATCAGTCTGGCAATCTCTGGTCGCATTCGATGTTGATTTGCCAATTGGGTATAATTTCCTCTGATATTGACCATTCTTTCAAAGAGGGATATGTTCAAGTTGTATTTGGTACCCAATTTGTGAACTGCTGCTTTTGGCCGCAGTTGCTTGTGATCTCCGATCAAGATTATTTGTTGGCAATGTTCAGTTAAGGAGCAAACTACGTGAGCTTCAAGAATTTCAGCAGCTTCTTCTACTAGTACTAGATAGGTGAAAAAAAATGATTAGAGAATAGTTAGTCATTTCAATAGATTTCAATCTAGTCGACTGAGGAGCTCATTTTCATCAGATCAGTATATGGTGGAGAAAAGTTTGGTATATTGGCAGATTATTTACCTATCGGTGCACGTAAAGCACGCAAAGATCCATGCAGTCTTGCTGCAGCTGTAGTGGTAAGTCCGATAACTTCGTGACTACGCAGTACTTCCAGATCAACAATCTGCTTAGCTACGTTCAGTTCTTCAGCTAACTGTTCACATTCTCTTTGAAGCCTCGGTAAAGCGTTCACCGCATTTTCATAACTAATTGCTATCCATCGCCAGTAACTTTGCCACTGCAGATTCTGATGACCGTCTCGGTTGTTCATATTTATCAATGGATGTTGGGCCAAATTTTGCTAATAATTCACAAAGTGTTATTTGCATTGAAATCTTCTCTCAAAAAGGGGTAAAACTAGTATTGTTTTTGAAAATCATAGATTGAGTTTGCCGAGGAGAAAATGGTGGTAGCAGGGTATAAATTGCATCGTTTATCGAAAGTATTTTAAATTTCGACAAGATAATGATTTGAAAAAAATTATTTCCAAGATGTATAGTCTACCTCCTTAATAATTGATGTGAACAATTCAAATTTGTATGAATGTCATTTAATATTTAGACCTTTGTTTCATACATACATGTATAGCATCAATATAGTACCAACCTGTAAAGCTGACCGCAGCACATTAAGATCATAAATGTCGCATTCCCATTCATAAGTAAAATCAAATGGGAGTTCATGCAGTCCTTCTGCGTTACTTCTGTGGTAATTTATTCGTGTTTGAATTTTAGTAATTAGTGTATCTAAATACTCCAAAGGCAATATATGATCAGAAGCACACCAGTTCGATGATAGCTCTAGTAATAAATCATTGTCAAAACATGAATACTCCGTGATAAGATCGGCTCCAAGCCATCGTAGCAATGCGCCATCAGACAAGAGCGCATTTAACTGTGGGTCATCACAATATCTTATCAGCTGATTTGGAAAGACAATAACGTTTTCTTGAGTCAAGATGCGGATCAAGTTAAAAGTCTTCGCAAGTTCCTGCAAACTATTGTCTAATTCTTCATTTGCATAGAACATATTACGTTGTGCTTCTCTTGCCTCCCACTCGGAATCTCGTCGAGACATTTTCAAATTCCAACGTCGATTCTTCAGCGTGCACTCTTCTAATCGCGGATTTTTTGATCGACTACCAATACGAACGATAGAATCAGTGTAATTCAATACACCATCAAGAAATTGATCAAGTGCGTGATTTGTTAAGCATACAACAAGAATAGGTCCATATTTCTCCCAATGCTCAGTGTTATTCAGCATTACGCGAATTATTTGCAAAGCAAGAAACGTTTTTCCTGTTCCTGGTGGTCCTTGAATAACTGCAAAATCTTGAGTAACTGCAGACTTGAAAGCTTGATATTGCATTTCATCTAGTTTAAGCTCATCTGCTGATGGCCATTCTTTGCCTCCTGCTACAGGTAATAGGTGATTCTTGTATTTCAATTCGATTTCTTCCACGTTCAGGTAACGAGGTCGAAATGTAGAAGTATCAGCATCGACTAAATAATGTTTCATTGGAAAATTTTTAACGTTCATATCACGCATAGCGTTTAATACTACAAAGTATGGCTCAAAGTATAACTTTGGTTCTAGCATGACAAAATCATGTTCATAGAAATCTTGAGTGATAACAGTTCCGTCGCATGGCTTAATTACAATGATTCCATTTGTCAGATCTTTCTCATTGCGATTTGCAACCGTTGCAAACAGGATAGTATTGAAATTATCTCTGCTCAGGCATAGCAGGCCACCAAACATAAGTCGCCTCGAATCTCTCCAATTCCAGTTCTTGATTCCAAAGAAAATTGGACTACCAGAATGGAGCTCTGTAATCTGTTGGAATACAAATCTAACTCTTCTATAAATACGAAGGTTTCTGTTCCGACGTTGAGTAGGTTCATTCAAATATTCTTCCAAGCCATCGCGCAATGGGGATATGAAATCCTCGCGTAGTAAGCGAAACTGTACGTCCAAGTAATGTTCCACCGAATTATATGGTTCTTTGACCTTATTTGCCCTAATGAAAGGACGGTTGTTGAATAGATCCTCTATTGTTGGTACAATACTCAAGGTTCTAAAGTCTTCAGGTGGGTCGTCGTCTAATTCTTCAGATTTTGTCTCGCGAATCGGGGGTCTTGTCTCAAACTTTTTCATTTGTTCTTGCAAATAATTGAGCATATTCAATACAGCAGCTTTGACGTTTGCATCAATAACGTAATCCTGGTTGTGTTCTATGTTTGTTATAATGCGGTTTGTCTTGTCCAAAAGCCCTATCAATTCATCCCGAGCTTTGCTGGGTAGTAGAAGAATCATGTTTTGAAAAATGTGTATCACATTATACCAGAACCCGTTTCTGTTCTGCCAGTAAAGTTTGTTACATTTCTTGGCATCAGATTCAGTTTCAAAACACAATGACATCATATAACTTTCCAAGCTCTTCAGAAATGTCTCGGAACACGCTCGGCTAAGTATACTCGTCAAACTTCCAGTGAAATTGCCTCTGCAGAGGTTTGCTAAGACATTAAGCGTCATTACCAACAAGTCCGGCGTGAACGTCCCGTTCAAAAATTGCTCGAATTCTGTCTTCAGTTTTATTAATGTAGATACAAGATTGTCACTATCCATTTTACCCAACTGTTCCAGGCGAGTAGAATCAAAAAATTGTATGCTATAATGATCACGATTATAGTCGCCCCGACTATTACTGGAGGCATGAGGCATGTGTTGACGATTTCTGAAAAATTATATTACATTTCGTTTATGGCCATATAGTTGAGGGGCTTTGATACAGGTTTTGATTATCTCAAAAACGCGATTTGTGGTTTCTCCCGTACTTTTTTTCGAAATCTTGAAATTTTTTTTTCACAGATTTGGATATAAATGTAGAAATTGTAGAGTTATTCACAGTTTAACTCGATTTATTGTACTTTTGAAATACTTAGGCACTTGGCATTGGCAAACCACACATTTTCAGCAATATATCTCATCTCATTTGATAAAAAAAATGACTAAGAAACTACTATTGTGCGTCTTATACAAAAATAAATACAAACATCTTATGGAATCAACAATTTTTGGCAACATAATCACGCAGTAAAAAATAGTCTCTTAATTAGCAAGGATAAAAGTAAAATTGTGAAAATAGAAGAAAATATCTTTCTAATAATACCTAGATTGGTAGGGTCTACCTCCTCTAGAAGGTCGATTATTTGAGCTACCGCCCCTGCTTTGATAAACTCCATGTTGGCGAGTCCTGAACATTTATGAACACAATATTATATAAGTATAATAGGGTGTGCCAAAAAAAAAAAAAAAACACGTAAAAAAAAAATCGAAAAATTTTTTAATTGTTTTTTCTCGTAAGCGGCTTAATTTAGAAACCATCTGAATACAGATTCTTATAGGAAATTTCACGCTCTATAAAAAAGTACTAAGATAAAATTTTCCCAACTCTCACCGACTAAGAGATATTCGCCTATAAACATTGAATCATAGCGTCATGGAGTCATATGACTCTATGAAAAACCTTTTTTTTTTCAACCGCGCATCAAAATTTCGGTAGAGCATCTCAAATAGAATATCTCAGCCAAATATGAGCTCTCAATTATTATATTAGTTACTAAAATAGGCAGTTCTGAATATCAATATTAAGAGCTCATATTTGGCTGAGATATTCTATTTGAGATGCTCTACCTGAATGTTGATGCGCGTTTGAATTTTTTTTTTTTTTGGCACACCTTAAAGTATATTGATAAAAACGCATGAAATTTCTGGTATAAAAAAAGTCAAACATGTGCAGAAATCCTAGTGAGGCATAATTGTAAAAATAATTATTAGTTGCTTGGACTATGAGGCGGACCATAAACTCCCAAGGTTGGAGCTGATAAAGCACGGAAAAGGCTCTTACTATAGTATGAATTACAGTTGCGGATTGTTAGTCGATAAGCAGTGCAGGCCATGAGTGAAATGGCAATATCTAAATTTTCATTGGCCAAAGTGGCTTTTTATAATAACATATAGGTATAGAACTTACGATTGTTCCCCGAACTGAGATCCTCTCTGATTGTATCTCTGGGAGCCAAATTTTGGAATATCTGTTCTCTGCTCTGTGTCTTCATCTCTTTTAGAATTTCGCCAATCGCTAGTCCCACCGCCGTCTACACAGAGTAATTAAATTTATACATGTAATGGTAATCCTGTTGGACACCTTCAAATTGTTTGTTATATTCTTGGCGAACACAAACGAGTATAAATATAACATATTCGTAGGCGAAGGGTATCCGTAGATTATAATTATACAACTAATTGTTGTATTACAAAATACCAGACGGATGGGATCTGGTCATAAAGGAATTTGAAGTTATTGTATACGTACCGGCGGTCCAACGATGCTTCGAGTTCGAACCACTCATTTTATTTTAAATACGTTTATAAAACGCGTAAAGGAAATCATATATCACTATTCAATTATGAATGTACTTTTAAAATCGCTTACATTCTTCCTAAAACTTTTATTATTTCGAGTTCAACCTTGCCAAGCATTGGTTAAACTCCTACTGTGAGTCTGCAAATTCAGAACAATGAACTTACCAATAGCTTGCGACCCACAGCAATTTGCGGTGGTTCCCCGGTTTTCGAAGCTGCTGTTGCATAAAGGTGCGTTCAGACGGATGCGGTGACGCGGTGGAGCGTAGCCCAATCAGAGAGACCGTGAAAATGCGCGAAGCAGATTCCGGCATTTTGATTGGGTACGCTCGACCGCCACACCGCGTACATCTGAACCGACCATAATGGTGGATTCAGATGCACGCGGTGGCGCAGAGCGCGGAGGCGCGTAACCCCAATCAGAGATACCGCAAAAATGCGCGGAGCAGATTTCAGGCATTTTTATTGGGTACCGCGCCTCCGCGTCCATCTGAATCCACCATAATGCGGACCACGCCTGCTATTTCTCTATGATGATTTTGTTGATGGTGTGTGTCTGTATGAGATGCGTTTAGGACCGCGACACAGTCCGTATTCCCCAGCTGGCATCTCTAGTTCTTTGCGACCGGTATAGATGTCACTGGTCCATATTATGAGCGGGAAATTCTCCAGGCATTTCAGACATGCGCAGATTGTTCAAGCGGGGAAATTTTGAATCTTGTCTAAGAACTGACAAAATCATATTCGTACATTGAGGCAGTTTTTGAGTTTCGATGGCTTCCACGTTACATTAATTGATGAATTTACACGACAAATAAAGTTTGGGCCAAAAGTACCAGGCAGTAGCTATTAATGCTTTGTGTTCAGCATCAGTAAAGCTTGGGCAATGGATTTGTCTTTAGCTTTCCGTCGATCCTACAAAGCCTGATCATTCAATCTGGCCCATTTTTGCCTTTTCAAGAATCCCAAAATCCGTCGAATATTATAATATAAATGGATTTATTCTTGAATAAAAGACATTCGAAATTGTTACGTCATCATGAGTTGAATTCGACTTGATTCTCGCGTTGATCGCAAAATAATTCGACGTTCGACCTGGTTTTCGCGCCGGCGCACAATGATGACAATTACGCGGTTACTTCCATATCGAATTCGCTCGAAACATTCTGACTAATACAAAACCACACGAAAACTCTAATACACGTTCAGCTCACATAAAACATAAAAGTTACGGTCGCTACGCGGAACACTCCTCGTCAGGCTTAAGTAAAGCAAACAACGTATAGTTTAGAGTCTATAGCCAGCCCTATATTATACATTGCATAGAATCGTGCAGTGAAAGATAAATAACTGATCAAATTTATATTCATTCATTTATTCAGAATAACTTATGTTAGTAACTCAATCGTGGTGACTATTATAGGGTCGCTTGTTTTCAACACCTTCCGTGCACCCTAATTATTTCTAAACTGGTATACATATCACTATATAAAGCTGCAGCTTTTTGTTAATATTGTTTTCGCTGTTGTTGCAATATTATATAATTATTGTTGCTCTTGTAATACGTATTATTGTCGTTGTCGTCGTAATCACTTTGTTGTTGTTATTGCCGACCCTCCCTTCTCGTGGGTGGAGATATCCAACCTGTATATTGCCTTGTACCATGAGATTTCCGAGATGGGAGCGCGCATCTCGGGCAACGCGCAGCCTCCACTCTCGCAGCATCACTACGGACTCGGTTGCCCAGTAGCCAAGGCTCCTCGTACTCCGTGGGTGGTTCGGTCCCCACGTAAACTTTACCACTACCAAAGTCCGTGCAATTAAATAATAAATCGGATATTGTAACAGATATTGAGCTACACTTGCCTCGCTAATGGCAGACCCAGATAATAATTTCGACGACGAGGTAATATTCTTCAAACTTCGTATTGAAACAATTTGACTGAAAACATTTTAAATCCACAACGATATTCACCATTTCCAACGTTAGCTGGTTTTCTTTTCTTTACCCTCTTGATACACGCTTTATCTTACAAACAATATCGTATGTATTCATTATCCTACATACGAACAACAAAACAAATATTTCAGCTCCTCGTCACCTATGCACAAGCCCATGTGACATTTGCTATATGTGCGTAACTTTTGGACAACTCATTATTCGACTTGTCCCAGTCCCCGGATGACAGATTAGCATTGCATGTTAATACTGATCGTTAATGCATGGATTCATTTTTTCATCATCATATTTATTAACGAGTCAATTTTGCTATAGTATAATATGATTACAGTTCTCGTATATTTATACATTCGATTGCACAGAGGAATGAATCGAGTTATCCAACTGTTTTGTAAACCTGTATTTTGTGTACACGTATTAGTTTGAATTTAGAATTATAATTAAAAGCTTTTAGCAAGCATATGCGCTGCTTTTGGAATCATGGCACATACCTCGTATACACAATAGCATAGCGAGATGTATTTGTGTTGCAGAGATATTAATTACCTGGCACGTATAATATCGCCTTTATTATCACACCGGGATCCCCCTTCAAAAAGAACTTTCCAATTGCCACATTTAATTAGGAGGAAAGTGTGCTTTCATTTCGCTTACTTGAAATTAACGACCCAATGAAACTTGTTACTGACGAAATACGAGCAATTAATAACGTCAATTAATAAGACGTCTTTTTAATGACTCGGAATCTCTTGTCTACCATTTTACTCGGAAATTATATTATATAGGTATATCACATTTGTGAATCGAGACGCTGATGAGAGACTAATTAAAACAAGTATCGGAATACAAGCGTAGTATAGGAATCGATCCCAAGACTTTTCGTATTATTGTGGTATTTTCTTTGAATAGAATTCCACATGTTCCTAAAATAGAAATAAAAGGCTACGCTTTTATATATATAAAATAAAAAATAAAAAAAAATTCACGTTACTCTGTCTGTGAGATCTTACGAACTTCAGAGTTATAAGTTATGTATAATATATATACACATACCTATTCGCAACAGCGAGATCGAATACTGTTAGGTCGTGAAAGTAATTTGAATGCATTAAGTTCAGAAATCAAATTTACGGCAGTGACTTGGCTCCATTTTTGATTGGAATAAGATGAGAATAGGGAGGAAACGAGGGGCTGAAAAGCACCTGTATATAATGGCACGTGATATTAAATTGTACCCATTTATCTCCTTAAATTTTTTTCATTCGTGACTGCAGATCTGATTGTGACGAAACCGTGATCGACCCATCGTTTAAGATACTATCGCCATTCATTTGTAGAGTTTGAAGTAATTCTCATATTTCCCTCCTTTTTTTTTTTATTCGCAGTAAAGGAAATAGTCGATGCTAATATTCGTGCGGAATATAAAATATATAGTGAATCGGAAATTTAAGTAAATTTTTAATACACAGATCGCAAGCCAATATTATTCACGTATTATGTGTATTTTTACGCGGTCTATTTCAATTTTATTTTATAGCCTTGGCATTGACCGTCAATCACATAGATATGCGAGTATAATTATCGTAACACAGGTCTTACATTAAGATTCTTGCGATTTCGGAAATCACATAATATTGTTACTTCCATATATCGTATTAGTGCAACAAATTTGTTAAACCTCGAATTTAAATTCAGTTGTAAATCAGACGAAACGATTTCCTAATCCGTGCTAATTAACGGTGAATGTTTGTAGACGCAAAATATAGCTGATCTTTAAACGAGACAGTTCCTTTTTATATATAGACCCAGTTTCTACCTTAAGAGAAAACTTTTTTTATTCATTATTCCGAGCTATTTTTAATGTCTTTATTACTACGGTTCTTCTAATTACCCGCAACAAAGTCTCTAGAAAATATATATAGCGGAGCCCAAATGTCCCGCGTTTTTACTCGATCGATATAGTACACAGTTTTCTCAGTCTACAATAAATGACATGCCCAAATATGTATAGCATGAGGTATTATAGTATACCTATATACAAAAAGGTGCGAAAGAATAATGGTTCCTTTTTTTTTTTTTTTTTTTTTTTTTATTTTATTTCAAGTTTATTCTAATGAATATATACAGAATATTTATATATATACGGATATGTATAGATATACGTGGGTGCCAGGGCTAAACACGTGCGCTCTTTTTTTCTGGGATAAAGTGTCGACCGTTTGACCTGCATGCTTTGCTAGGCGCACCGAGCGGCTATCGATTCAAGCAGCAGCTGACTGCCACCGGAGTTTAAGTCGGTTGCTGGGAGGTGAGGCTTTTGCCTTTCACTATAAGTATATACACGCAAGAGGGTAGCTGGTGGTTAAGCCAAGATTAGATGTTGCCTTAGCTTGCCCGTAAGTCTTATAGGTATCTATATCTATGGGTAGAAGAGGAAGTAATAATGTCAAGTACCTACCAGTGCGTCTTGTTGGTTTTTTTTTCCTTACGGTCTTTCATCCCCGATACTCGCGGCTTCTCTATAACTTTTATTGCCGAAGTTCTTCTCCCCCCCCCCCCCCCCCCCCTCTCTCTCTCTTTTTCTTTTTCTTTTTCTATTTACACTTTTAAGTTTTGACTTATCAAATTTCACCCTACTAAGAGTTTTCTGCAGGCTTGAGTTCGACGGGGAAAATTTGAAGAACGTTCGATTGATTATCAGATTATATATATATATATATATATATATATATATACCTTTTCCAATTTTTTTTCCTGCTCTCGAAATTATACCTGGATATACTTATAAGAAGAAGCCTTACAGCTGATTCGACCAAATCATTTCTACAATGAAATTAAAGCTTTGAAATTTGAAAAAGCTGCGTGAATCTCTTTAAATTACTTCCACAAATGAGCCAGCAATGTTTGAATGGACTAACTTGATATCCGTGATGCAAGCAGCATTTTGATTATACCTTTCAGATATTGGGGCTTCAAAAAGCTCCATTCGTCACGAATTTTAAATTCTCCATAGCTTAAACTTGTCTACATCAGTCGTGAATATGTCTTGAAGAGATTCACGTAGCTTCATTGAAATCATTTTATGATTCCTCAGGGTAAAAAATTATTTTCGAGTATTGGTGAAGCCATCTGTATATAGGCCCCTCTTAAAGTTGTTCGATTTATACTGTTTTGGTTAACTTAATTTGAAGCTCGGTCCATGAGAAAATGGCAAAGTTTTTAATTGCTTATTATTCTCTTTGGGATTTGAGAGTTTATTACTTACGATCGGGTTGCTAATATTTTTTAAGCTTAAATGAATAAAGTACTAGTCTCAGGGCGACACGAGTCTGTAATAAGCTTATTATGTAATCTGCAACGTTGGGTGTACCTACCTTGTTAACGTAAGAGGATCTGGTGGAGTTAATCTGTTATTTTAATTCGGTTCTAAACGAATCCGTATACTCTGAATAATACAGAAAAGTCACTCGAACACTGCAGCAATTCCGCAGTTAATTTGGTTGATTTTTAAATATCGAAGAATGTATATATTCTACGATAAACAATTTTTACAACCTTGACTTAATCTGCGATTCGATTTTTCCACCGAGAAAACTCCGGGGATAAATTTCCGAATAAACATTTCGCGAGAGATCACGTTATTGTTTGCCGTTACAGCCAGCTACAGTAAACAAGCTATACTACTATGGCGGTTAGGCAAATTTTGTTGAATGAATTTAATTATAACGCGTCTCAGTTTCGATTCGGTAAACTCCAGTAGACGATATTCAGATAAATTGAAACTTCGTACTATAGTGGCAGAAAACGAGCCGGAGAATCACCGTAAAAACAGTCTGACGGCATTTGTGATTTAGAAAAAAGCGCCGTCTTTTGACTGCGTCAACGAAACATACACTCAGAAAAAGATCTTGTTGACACAACCAAAATTTGGTTATTATACGGTCAAAGAAATTTTTTTGTTCAGTAAACCAAAATTTTGTTGGGCCAACCAAAATTTTTGTTGATACTACTAAATTTCTGGTTGGCACAATAAAATTTTGGTTGTTTAAACAAGACCTTTTTCTCAGTGTATTACGGTACACATTTCACCCCTGATCATATTCAGTACTTTTTTATTACAAAATTCTTATAGGATTTATTCCCGGTATAGGATTCTGATTTTTTGAAATCCTTTTTCAATTTATACCTAGCAGTTTGTATAAAAATATTTAACGGTATAAACATATATAGTTGGTTCGAAAAAATGTTACAAGCACAAAAGAGAACGTCGTTTTTCAAACCTTGTGAAAAAGTTTTAGGAATTCTCCTACTCTTTATAAAAATGTAATTTGCAAGGCTTGTTATATCGTGTATTTATAAAAAGTTCTTTTCTTCTGACGTATCACGTCAATCACGGAGGGTAAAATTCAACCTTCCAATAATCACTACGATCATGGCCTCTCTTAAACTAAAGTGGCAAAAAATCCCCACTGCTTTTAAAGAGAATAGTACGCCTCGTAAAACTTTCCGACGAAACATTATACTTTATTCTTCCTCGCGAGGTCCGTTAAAAATGTTTCTAATTTCTTGCACGACACGGGCTCAAAGCCCATTCAGTTGAAATATGCAGACTTAAAATTTTCATAAATTGTTCACAGTTTTGCATGTCTACTCCAACATTCATCTTCCACGACATTAACATCTTACACATTGTTTCAATGTCCATTACACCACACATTACACAGGTTCCCTGCATTAATGCAGAAAATAACAAAACGCAAATTAAATTAGTTGCATGGTGGATGCGGTGATGAATGTAACCCATTTTACAATATCATGTCAATTTTTTTAATCCAGGTATTCATCTTGGATAATCCGAGTTGAAGAACGTTTCGTGCTTTAATTACTCCCCGAGTAATCAGCGTGCGGTTATATTACGGATTTTGACGCCAGATAATTAATTGTTTCGAGGAGAACACGGCTCGTGAAATTTCGTCGGAAAATATTTATTTTACTTTATTTTTTCATTTTCTAACTTTGTACCCTTCGTAATGATTTGCATTCGATAACCGTTTACGTATTTCATATACATTAGACCGGTTCAAAAAAATCTACTATTCTTTTTTTTTTTTTCAATTTTCGCATTGAAATACTTTCGGGGGGGGGGGGGGGGGGGGGGGGGGGGGAGATGCCTGTTAAAAGCGGAGCTCTTAATATTAAGATTTAGAGGTCGCTCATCGCGGACTTCTATTTTCCATTTAAATAGCATAGGAATTTTTTTTTTTTTCTTCAGAATTTCGTAGCTCACAAACCAATGCACAAATCCAAATGACTCTTACATATTTTGATAGGGGATTGAACACTCTAAAAAATGTATCTATCATTGCGGAAAAAAAATCACAAAAAAATAATAGTTGACTCAACTATAAATTGAACTTTGAGCTTGAATAACTTTGGAAGGAGTCAATTTATCAAAAAATGATAAGAGAAGCTTTTTGCAGAGTATTCAATTTCCTATGAAAATATGTATGAGTCATTTGGATTTGTTCATTGGTTTGTGAGCTACAAAATTATAAAAAAAAAAAAAAATTCCTATGCTATTCAAATGGAAAATAGAAATCCGCGATGAGCGACCTCTAAATCTTAATATTAAGAGCTCCGCTTTTAACAGGCATCTTTTTTCACCCCCCCCCCCCGAAAGTATTTCAATGCGAAAATTGAAAAAAAAAAAGAATAGTCGATTTTTTTGAACCGGTCTAATATACATATAGTTTCAAATAATTGTATCACCCATATTATTATTCAATAATTCGCACAATCAGTTCGTCTCCACTTGACTCACACTATTTTTCATTATTTTTCACTATACGTAATGCGAGCCGCAGGGTCGAACACGACACAAGACGCCATAAATTGCATGGCAAATGCTATAAGCGATATATGATTTCTAACTCATCGCACAATTGGTGATAATTTGTTAAAACTAGGAGCTCGTTTCGACTAATCCGAATCAGAGGAACTGGCGGGGTATTTTAATCGCGCTCCTCGTAATCATCGCGGTTCTTGCTCTGATTGTGACTTCAGTAGCACTGCTAACACCTCCTGATGAAGGCCCACGAGTTCGGGGTTCACGTTTACGTCTGGCGGAGGTAAGTTTACCTCCTCAATCCTAAAAGAGAGTTTTTTTTTTTTCTCTGAAAAATGTGAAGTTGAACGACGCCGAGTATGGAAATGTAGAAATCCTTTTACTTTTCTCTTATAGCTATTTTTTGAGGATACAAATATATTTCAGACTCCGTTTACTCGCATTTCGCATTAGCTGTAGACCGCGAGAGTGTGCTGATTGATGAAGGGTTAAAATATCGCCAAGTCATGATCTGTAGAGCCGAAAGTGTTTCATCCCTCGTAATCGATTTGAACAACTTTTCCTCAGTCCATTCCAGTCGAATCCGTTACATTTCATCTTAATTTATCAATGCCACGTTACCACGGCTTCCCTCCCGACCTTTTTCCTCGTCCTGATATCCTGCACACTGTTTTCATTCTATTTTGTTTTTTTTTTTTTTTGTTTTTTTTTTTTTCTAATGGCGTGGAATGTAATTAAGGTCGGTATAGTTTCAACGATCATAACGCACTAAATGTATGCGCTGCGCTAACTTCCTCGTAAAATTTTTGTTCGGTTTATTATATTCATATAAAATCGCCGCATATCAGAAGTAAAAGTATTAACCCTGCCATAAACTATTCTAATTGCACTCCAAAACTGTATCCATAAATTCTATTTTATGATGTTACGCGATGCCGGACGGGTCACCTAAAAACCTACTACGAGACTAAAAAAAAAAGTTCCTCAGCTCATTCCCGTGGGAATTACAAACTGTGGAATAAATTGTTTTCAACAAAAATCGCACACTCGTTGCTTCATCCTTCGATTATGCGGGAAGCACGAGGACTTTTTAAATACGCCACTTTTTGTCAGGTTTTGTCTGGAGATTTATCACCCTTGTTATTTAATGGAAGTTGGGTAAGCGGACGCCATATTTGTTACCGGGATGCATCGGGTGGCATTTCCCTGTTGGACTCTTCCGATCCAAATATTACGTCGCACAGTCTTATGCCAAATTCAACTTTTGTGAGTATGCAAATACGTATTTTTTGTTTCAATGGTCTCGGTACATACGAATTAAAACTAGATAAATAACGCTGGCAATTTACAGAGGCGTTTAAATCCAGCAAAATTCTCGCTATCTCCGGACCACAAGTATTTGCTACTAGCACAAAACGTGAAGAAATTATTCCGACATTCTTATCTCGCACAGTATATCATCTACGATGTAAATACAGGGTAAGTTAATTCATTAATTAATTATCGTATATAGAATCCGAAACATTCATTTTATTTCGACGTTATATATGCAGATTTAGTGGGGTTTTTTTTTTTTTTTTTTTTTTTTAAACAACCGGGTAAATCGTTTCCCCTTAACGGTGAATTTTTCTAAATGAAAATTTCCAGAGAAACAATACCGCTGACTCCCCAACCGGAGATAGACGCTCATCCATATTTGCTTCTGGCTCAATGGACGCCAAGGGGTCATGGGCTCGTGATGATTCAAGATTACGATATATATTATCGGCCCAGTCCACTCAGCAACACGGGATACCGCGTCACCAATTCAGCGATACCAGGAATATTGTCAAATGGATTGCCAGACTGGTTGTACGAAGGTATAAATAAAGCCAACGAAATCCAATTGGTAAAATGTTTATAATCCCGCGTTGTTCGAGGAGGGGGGGGGGGGGGGGGGGGGGGACAATAAAAGTCGACATGTTCAGCACAGATCGCGAATGATTGACGGTAGCTTTTCCATCAACGGTATAACATATCGCATCCGAATACACGCACATATCGACCATATATATATGCCCTGTATCCGTTGGGGCTTTCGATTACCTTGAATGTTATGTTATATATAATATTTTGCGTCCAAACTAGATCTATGTATACCTACGTTTTATAAAACCTGCTGCAGAATAGTTTGAAAGTTTTACGGCTCTTTTTTTTTTCTACTTTCCATTCATTTTTTATTGCAGAGTGGATCGTTGGATTGAAAACCGTTGTATATTATACTTCGGAGTTTGAGTTCCCCTTTATAATAATACAGCTTCGAATATGTAAAATTATTAAACCCAAATGGAATGGCTGCAGATTTTTTCGCCGATTTTTTTTTATAAAAAATTTATGTTTTGCGCAGAGGAGATCTTACGCAGTGCAGAAGCGATATGGATGTCGAAGGATGGTCATTTGATGCTATACGCGTCCTTCAACGATTCTCTCGTACAAGAAATGAGAATACCGTGGTTTGGCGAAGGATCGAAAACTCTTTACCCGGATATTCGATCTTTACGTTACCCTAAGGTAATTCATATAGAAAAAAATTCTCGAAGAATTGACTTGACCTTTTCGTGTATAAAATCAGAACAATTCCTATAAGACCCATGGGGAAATATTTTTTTGTAGTTTTCATTGTTCCCAGTCTAATCAGAACAGAACAATTTATTACCAAGGATGAATTTGTTGCAGCCAGGAACACCAAATCCTTCGATAAAATTGATCGTCGCTGATTTAGCTGACCCGAAAAATATTCGAACAAGAACAGTGAGGCCTCCACCTGCGATAGAGCACGTGTAAGTATTACCACCGACAATTCCTTATAAATTTTGATCAAATATATTTCCCCGGATGGCGAACGGATCGATTAACACGTCAAGTTCTAACCACGTCGCGTGTGCTGGACTATCGATTCTTGTCTTTCGAAGACTTTGGTCTGGTTTTAGCCCAGTCACACCACTCCGATTTTATAATAGATTCTTCGTCCTCTCTATAAGGCTCGAAAAAGCAATTGCCAAAGAGTCAAAAGACACGTGAAAAGACAAAGAGCGAAAAAAAGTTAAAAGCACAATGGGTTGGTGGCGTACTTCGGCGATCGTTATACTATCAAAGTATAATGTCATCCAATAAGTACCTTTTCAGGGAACACTACTTCACCACAGCTTCGTGGGTCTCGCTAACAGAAGTTTGCGTAACGTGGTTGACCCGTGCTCAAAATCTATCGATTATAACCGTGTGCAAAAGTCCAATGTGGCATTGTCAGGTGAGTTTGAAATATAGTTTTTGAAATTCAATATATAAATGAAAGAAGAAAAATGAATCCTATCGACAAAGGGATGATCCATAATTCACAGGAAATTCAACGCGTCATAGGGGAGGGTCGAGGTTGGGTGGACACGCCACCTGAATCTCCAGTGTTTTCAGCAGACGGAAGTAGCTATGTAGCAATAATTCCTGTTAGAGACGGGCCCTCTGGATACTACAAGCATATCGTCCTAGCAAACGTTTTAAAGAAGAGAGTTGTACCGTTGACCCATGGGAGATACGAAGTAATTCGTATCCTAGCATGGGATCAGGTCAACAATACGATGTGAGTTTAAACAAACCAACACATTACACAATAGAAGTAATATTGTATTGAGAAAAAAGGAAGAAAAAACAAAAAAAAACAAAAAAAAAATCAAATCTGTGTCGAATTTTTGAAATAAAATGTGAAAATTTTACGCCTTTCGAAAGGGATACTTTTATCTCGTTATTGCAGATATTTCATCGGTATTCCTCAAGCACATCCCGGACAAAGACACTTGTATCGTGTAAATTCCCAGCCTCCTCATCTCGGTTCATCTCTTCATGCTCCAGTTTGTATAACTTGTTCAGCAGTGACAAATCCTGAAGCTCAATACAACTCTGAGAGACCTAGCAAGCACACGGGTGTTAATAACAATAACAATAACAATAATGCCAACAACAACAATAATAATAATAATAATAATATTAATAACAATAATAATGGTTATCATACGTGGCCGGACAGCAACGATTGGGCAGAATATGAGTTGACCGAGTCTCACAGTGCTGTTCAACCCTTAGAAACACCGGGAAAACGAGATAGTACGAAAAAATCAACAACGAGTAAGTAGATGTATTTTTTATATATATATACCTTTTTTAATTGTAATGCATATTTGAATTTTGACCGGTGATTAAATATATATTATGCGATCGATAATGTAAAACTGTTACCTTTTTAATATTACGTAACGTGAATCCCCCTTTCGTTTTTATATCTTATATTATATACCTATTATATACGTATACCTATATATATGTAGATGTGTGAAGTATTTTCATTTTGTTTGATACGTATAAATTGATTTAGCCTGATTAGTGCTTTTATATAATTATTGATCTCTCTTTCTGCTTATAATATTGAGATGGTTTTTTTTAGAGTTTATGATAAATTATTATAATAGAATAGACGCACTTCATTAATTATGACACACGGACACGTCTCACTAAAAAATCTTCATAATGTATCTTATAACGAGATAAGATTCTATAGAATTATATAGAATTAGAATTTAGAGAGAAAAGTTTCTCCTGCGTTAATTTCTTCTATAATTCTACAACGCAGATATCAGATCAGTCTTTCATTGACAAATTTTACCTCGATGCTCTCGCCAGTTTGCGATAAGTTTTTCATCGAAGAACGGTCCTCCCCAGTTCTTATTTTTGAATCTTTAATCAGCTTCTTTTTTGTGTTTTTTTTTTTTCTTCTTTTGGTTTTTCTCATTTCTTTTTTTTTTTTTTTTTTCCCAACACTGCGTTACATCTTACATGCAAAATACTTGGTGAATTGTTAGAAAAAAAAAAAAAAAAACTCTAAATTTATATTAAAAAACAATTTCTGATTATGAGTTGCTGTAAAAGTTTCAATACGCAATATCGCGGTTGATGCACAGAGAAAAAGGTTAACTTGAGCCAAGAAAATTATTCTTGATTCAAGATAATTTTGCGGTCCAAAATTATAAAGACCGAAATTTTTGGACCGCAAAATTATCTTGAATCAAGTCAACCTTACTTTCTGTGTGCGCATTTGGACGATATAATTATTTCGAATGTAAGACATGAGGATATCTTGTTGACGGGTATGACTATATTTTAGATGCAAAGAGCACTTTTTATTTCGCAGTCCTCCAACGTCTATATTTGAGCCAGTGGTTCAGAAAATATCTTAGAGCTTATTGCTAATTGTAAAATAAAATTATATACAGTTCAGGATAGAGAATGATAACAAAACGAAGTTCTTCTCTTTATAATAGTCATCTGAATATCCTCAGTCTTGTAGAATTGCGGAAAAAAAGGGGTCCTCATCATTCGATAGCTTGTTAGTTACAATACCGATGATCAAGCTGTGTCACTGAACTCGAGTGTGTTCGCACGTTCAAAGGCTGCACTTGACTTCCTCCAAAGTGAAAGAGCGTTTCTAATCGGTGGTATCTATAGATTCTATATATATAGTATTAGGTGTAGGCTTTAACTTTAAAGTTTAAGGTCCGTGAAAGGAGGGAGAGAAAAAAAAAAAAAAAAAAAAAAAAAAATAGGTTTGCCAAACGACAAGAAAGATCAAAAAGAGAATTCCTGATCGAATTCGCATCCCTTGTCAACGATGGTTGTTGTGCTCTTCTTCCTCTGTTGTCGGTTGAATTTTTTCAAGTTTTGTCGACGAATCCGTTACGTGGTTGAAGGATCACTTCTATTTTATGGAAAATAACAAGGAACAGTTTATTATCGACGTTTATACCGCGGCAGTCCTCCTCGGCACTCACACACCCTTTACCGATATTATAGAGTTATAGAGTTATAGAGTTATAGATTATAGATTGATTGACTCTTGACTCTTTTACCCGGCATTGTTTGCAAGTCTCTACAGCCGCCTTTGTTGGAAGTAGTTGACGGTGGCCACCCAGAATCCTGGCGACAAATACAGAATACTGCTGGCCCTTCTGTGTCTGCCCTGTAATTACCATTAATTGCCATCTGGCTGATCCTAAGCACCTGACAGCGGTGCTTCGAGATCGGAGTACCGGACGCGATGGCCAAGTTAATCAGGTAGAGACGGTACAGTTCTTTACTGTTAGATATAAGCTGAAATAATATATATGAAAAAAAAAGAGAAAAAAAAAAAAAAAAAGAATATTATATATGTGTTTATATAATGGAATGGTATGGTAAAAAAGCGCTTCTTAGATACATTCGTATATGTATATACATGGTATACATCTATGTATTTATATTTTTTTAACGGTATTCAATGTTCAACATACAAGTGGGCACGACCGTTCTTTTTTCATTATAAAAAAAATTTTACGAACATATATCTATTATGTCTCATAATATGTTGTATTGTGCAGCCTTTGTGCTTCGTTTGTTGCCGATATAATAACTGCAATCACAGATATAATATATAAATACATTGTTCAACGATTATGCTCGCGGATTTATATCATCAGCTGTGTTTAATCACTCATCATATAAATACTTCTGCCCGAAAAATCGTTCGTCTTTATATATTGTTGTTATATTATTTTTGTTTTTGTCTATATAATATTTTTTTCTATACGCTATTTATATCGTTGCTATTTTTAATTATTTTTTTGCTCGATTTTTGCTGTGTTTTTTGTTTTTCAATAAATTATGCGCAAGGTACACTCATATCGAGGGGCTATTCACTCGGGAAGTCCTATGTACACTGGTCTCGGAAGTCTTTGGAAGTCTTTAGTAGTCTTTGGTGGTCAATGGAAGTCTCGGGGTTATTCACTCGGGAAGTCCTATGTACACTGGTCTCGGAAGTCTTTGGAAGTCTTTGGAAGTCATTGGTAGTCAATGGAAGTCCTTGGAAGTCTTTGGAAGTCACTATGAAGTCACATGTAGTTTTCTGGAAGTCACTATATATGGAGTCATTGAAAGTCATTGGAAGTCTTTGGAAGTCATTGGTAGTCAATGGAAGTCATTGGAAGTCGGAAGTCACTTGTACACCCAAAATTGAAGTGAATAGCCCCTCGACTCATATACTACTTGATATAGGTTTCTTTTTCTACCTGCGTAAACAATCTGCAAACTTATTATATACCTAGCGAAGTAAAATAAAAGAAAAATAAAACGATTATATATTATAATTAAAAGTTTAATTGAAAACAAAAGGCAAATAATAAGTATTTCCTACCGTATACCTATATATTATTCCTTGTATGAAATATTTTGAGAAAAGCTTTGGGTCGATCGTTCTGTCGTATTATAAGGAAAAGGTGAAACTTTTCAGTCACGTAACAACGATAAAATATAAATCTTCCATGCCTGTCATCACAAAATGCTATACATTAAATGTTACGCAACACTTTTCCACCACCGTCACGTTTTTGGTCTTGTATAAATTTAAACTGTTATGGCGTAAGCTTTAAACACTATATTTATTTTATCGTGTGCCCTTACATACTAGGTAGTATAGCTAATGACTATTTAAAAACAAAGAAACGTAAAATTACATGGAACACGCACTCAAGTTTCTACACACTTCATTTTCCACAATCTAATTAATATATAGGTAGTTAATTATTTAAATTCATAATTATCATCTTCCTAAAATCAGACACTATAAGTTAGGTGATTACACATTAGACCGGTTCAAAAAAATCGACTATTCTTTTTTTTTTTCAATTTTCGCATTGAAATACTTTCGGGGGTCTGAAAAAAGATGCCTGTTAAAAGCGGAGCTCTTAATATTAAAATTTAGAGGTCGCTCATCGCGGATTTCTATTTTCCATTTGAATAGCATAGGAATTATTATTTTTTTTTTTTTTTAATATAATTTTGTAGCTCACAAACCAATGAACAAATCCAAATAACTCAAACATATTTTCATAGGAAATTGAACACTTTACAAAAAGCTTCTCTTATCATTTTTTGATAAATTGACTCCTTCCAAAGTTATTCAAGCTCAAATTTCAATTTATAGTTGAGTTGACTATTTTTTTTTTGTGATTTTTTTTCCACAATGATAGATACATTTTTTAGAGTGTTCAATTCCCTATATCAAAATATGTAAGAGTCATTTGGTTTGTGAGCTACGAAATTCTGAAGAAAAAAAAAAAAAATTCCTATGCTATTTAACTGGAAAATAGAAATCCGCGATGAACGACCTCTAAATCTTGATATTAAGAGCTCCGCTTTTAACAGGCATCTTTTTTCAGCCCCCCGAAAGTATTTCAATGCGAAAATTGAAAAAAAAAGAATAGTCGATTTTTTTGAACCGGTCTATTACACATTCAACTGATATCTAATTAATTTCGTGCAACGAGTGATGATGGAACAGATCCGGTATCACGTATTTCCTCTCTTCATTTGACAATTTTTTTTTTTTTTTTTCAAATTCCATCAAAGCGTGGTAAACATACGAAAAATGCCATGCGATACCATCTTAAGTTTACTTTAAAAATCACTGGGGTTTTTTTTTTAGTGACACGCAGTCATGCATTGACAATGGGTCACAGGCAAAGCGTATATATATCGAGTACCAAGCCGAGTGGTTAACGCGATTAGAAACTGTGGACAAAGGTCAGGGGTCATTCGTTCGGAGGATACTCCCTAGGGTGAAATAATTACGTGAGAATACGTGAAAAATTTATACGTGACCGAGTTTCTACGTCACTGTACGTATAGGTGTACATATCTGACCTACTACCTTCACCACGCGATCTAGTATAGTACCTATATATATTGGCGCGTAACATAGGGATAGACACGAAGGAATAATAAAATAAATAACATTTACCCAACATGTAACATAGTTTGTCCTGGCTATTCGTGTAAACCTACCTTAGTGAATAGATAAAGGTATTAAAGTGTTGATAAACCGTGATTTTCAATTAGTCGAACGTACCTACATATATACTTTGATAAAACAGTATAGTATACCGATGTATAATCTGTTTTCTAATTATTATTCCACCATTCGGCAATTAGGTCGTCATTAATTATTATTAAAATCTAAATATGATCGTGCGTAGAAACTATAATTTCCTATACGGAAGCAGAGCAATTTGATGGAGTCATTGTTATCATTGATCAATTGAATATATAGTATTATAGCGTCTCTCCTGATGAGAACAAACGGTATAAGTAGGGGAAGGTGGGGCAGAATGGCCGGATGGGGCTAAATGGCCGCAAAAAAAAAAATTGACTTACTCGCATTTTCGCATCAAGGGGGATCGTATGAGACCCCTTGCAACGCGATTCCGCTAAAAGTGCTCAAAAAATTTTAGGGTGGGGCTGAACGGCCACCCTAATAAAAGTAGCGAAATTGCATTTTCACGTCGAAGTGAGTGAGATAAAACTATATGCAGCGTGGTTCCACTGAAAACCATGCAAAACTGAAAGGGTGGGGCAAAGTCGCTCACCCTACACTGAGAAAAAAATATAATTGAATTAACGAAATATTTTTTTCAATAGTCGCAATTAAAAATTTATTCGGAACAAATAAGTTCCAATTGGTGTGATTAAATATCATATGAAATTGACTGATTTTCACTCACTTCGACGGGAAAATACAATTTCGCTACTTTTATTAGGGTGGCCGTTTAGCCCCACCCTGAAAATTTTTGAGCACTTTCAGCGGAATCGCGTTGCATGGCGTCTCATATGATTCCCCTTGATGCGAAAATGCCAGTGGGTCAATTTTTTTTTTGGCGGCCATTTAGCCCCATCCGGCCATTCTGCCCCACTTTCCCCTAATGTATAGCCTTGCAATGAATATTTTTTATCTTTATCCAATAAGGGATGACGTGTACAAATACACATATACACATATGTATACCCTAGTATGTAGAAAAGAGATGAACCAATTCAATTTTCGTAAATTTGATACTATATGTAGACCTCAATGAGCGCAGCGATACATTGAAATACAGCCAGGATATTATATTACGATATGTGCAAAATTTCAGCCGACGAAAGATATTTGGGAATAGTCCAGAACGGTATATGGATGTCGGCTGCTGCATAAAATAACAATTGAATATAAATCTGGAGAACAAAGTTTTAATTTACACAAATTGAAAGATATAATACTATACATTTTTATAGAGTTTTAAAATTACTAACAATTATACAGTATTGCGGTGTTCCGGAAATCTTTTTCAAACTTATAACTATATACTCGTCTGAGTAGTAACTATTATTCCCTACTTATCTTTAACGGGACCAGTACAGCGACTTTTCGAGAAATTATCATAGTCCGAAATCAATTTATTTTATAATCAAAGTTCAGTTCACATCAAAATATTCTTCTTTTTCAAAATCATGTGTCGTAAGGATATCAGAGCACCGTTGGACCGATTCAGGTCATCTTGGATTCATTTTCTTCAGAAAACAAATCCTCATCATGTGAATGTAGGAATTTTAAAATAAAAAATTATGTCATAAGTTATGATCAATTTACCAAATTTGCAAAAATTATTATCACTCATTTCTTAAATAACTTGGCCAAAACGAAAATTTTTCAAAATTCCTACATCCACATGATGAGGATTTGTTTTCTGAAGAAAATGAATCCAAGATGACTTGAATCGGTCCAACGATGCTCTGAAATCCTTACGACACATGATTTTGAAAAGAAAAATATTTTCATGGTCCCCTTAATTGCAACGAAACTGATATATTTTTTTCTGTCCGTTCGTTTGTTGAAAACTCTACAGACTTCTGTATTTTTATTCGTTTCTTTTTCGCGAACACAAGAGTCATGATTACTGCGATTTCTTAATCGAAAGAATATCGGTTGGGTGAGCGATAAAAATGAGGGTAGAATAAACAAAGCGAAATCAGTCAAGTATGGAAAGTCAGGGTCACATCTCTCGGATTAAACCTACTACCCTTCGCTGAAACTTTTCCGAAATATAATTAATCTTGAAGAAGAATAATTAAGCGAGGTACAATGCGTTGCATATAATATAGTATATAAATAAATGTGTACATATACTATAGTCTCGTTTATGTCAAGGCACATAGGCAGATATATAATAATATAATATACCCTGTAAATAAATACATAACGTTTGATCATTAAAATATCCAATTTGTCGGCGTAACTAATGATGTACACAGTTAAGGTAAAGGTACATAACTCGTCGAGTATCCGGAGGCTTTTTATAGTAAACTTGAGATGAAAAGCCAAAATGGGGAATACATACCTGCTATATTTACTCGATCATGCATATATCTATATTAGACCGGTTCAAAAAATCGACTATTCTTTTTTTTTTTCAATTTTCGCATGGAAATACCTTCGGGGGGGGGGGGGGGGGGGGGGGGGGGGGGGAAGATGCCTGTTAAAAGCGGAGCTCTTAATATTAAGATTTAGAGGTCGCTCATCGCGGATTTCTATTTTCTATTTGCATTAGCATAGGAATTTTTTTTTTTTTTTTTTAAATAATTTTGTAGCTCACAGACCAATGAACAAATCCAAATGACTCATACATATTTTCATAGGAAATTGAACACTCTACAAAAAGTTTCTCTTATCATTTTTTGATAAATTGACTCCTTCCAAAGTTATTCAAGCTCAAAGTTCAATTTATAGTTGAGTCAACTATTATTTTTTTGTGAATTTTTTTCCGCAATGATAGATACATTTTTTAGAGTGTCCAATTCCCTATATCAAAATATGTAAGAGTCATTTGGATTTGTTCATTGGTTTGTGAGCTACGAAATTCTGAAGAAAAAAAAAAAAAAAATTCCTATGCTATATTCAACTGGAAAATAGAAATCCGCGATGAACGACCTCTAAATCTTGATATTAAGAGCTCCGCTTTTAACAGGCATCTTTTTTCAGCCCCCCGAAAGTATTTCAATGCGAAAATTGAAAAAAAAAGAATAGTCGATTTTTTTGAACCGGTTTAATCTATATATATATATATATAATATACAAATACACATTACCTTTTATACACGTGTGTAGATAAACCATAAATCGATATAATTATTTAGGAAAACACATTGATAACACATCGAGAGAACACGTGGGCATGAATCCAGTTTATTGATATGCGGCTTATTGTATACCGAATGCTATCTATTAGGGCTGAATCGGTGAGATTACGGAGCTGCGATACCGGAAGGAACTATTCTCCAATGCAATATCATTTTTGCAGAAAATTTGGATGCCTGCCAATATCATAACGCCGTGTTTTCTCCTGGATTGGATTACTTCGTATTGGAATGCCTTGGACCAAGTATACCTACGGTTGCTCTGTACAAAACTACCTTGCCAGAGCCACGCTTTATTGGCCTTCTACAAAACAACACCGCGCTTCGGGTAGGTCGAGATATAAAATTCAAAAACATCATCTCACCAAGTTGGGAAAATTTCAAATTTCAAAATTCACATTTTCATCCATAATGAGATTTTATTAATATATAGGGAACAGAATTGTATGCACGAGCTTATATCCACATTGAAGTATAATTATAGTATTTTCGTTATTAAAATAATGTTACAGCAATAAAGGCGACAGAATATTAACTGAGGGATATTTCAGTCAAGCCAATGGAAATTCTGAAATTCTGTTTGGTTACAGATTCCACACATTTTGATTAATTACTCAAGCTTTTTGTATACCTCCGTCTCTTTACTGGGTTGTATGGTTTTGTGTATAGCCTGCATATATCCCTCAAAAGGGTTGGTGAATAGTAAATGATTACCCTTTAGTAAACCCGCATGTGTTTCTCTCCATATTATTTAATATGAGATAACCAGCTTTGTCAATTTCAACCCTCAGAATAATATTACACGGTATTCGTATAGTTGGAAATAAATTTTTTAAACAATAATATTACTGAGGGAGGTAATATCAATTAGCCGGATAAATTAACCGCGAGACAATAAGTCGAGAAATCCAATTAACATATTTTTCATTCACTCGTTTCAACAAGTTTACGCGAGGCGATGGAAAAAGCATTAGCACAAGTTTTTAAGCGATTCAGAAAATTCGTAGCAATTAGGTATAACAATAAAATTGTAAAAAAAAAAAAAAAACGAAACCATTTCTAATTATATTTTCCCTCCTCGCGTTTTTCATACCATCGATAGGATTTAAAATCTTTTTATACCTTAAAGCTAAACCATAATTATTACTCTCGAATTAACTTATCACCGTTAATATACTACGTATGAAATAAATTCCTGTGTTACAGGAAAGAGTATCTAAAATAGCTCTACCCCAAATAAAGACGTTCCCTGTACAAATAAGTGGCGGTTATAACGCCCAAGTGCGTCTGCATTTGCCGCCTGGTTTACGAGAGGAAGAAATCACGCGTTATCCTATGGTGGTTCAAGTGTATGTAAAAACGTCGTGTTTTCTATCAGATTTAAATCCTATTTTCATTTTATCTTATCCCCAATATATATAGAAACGATTTCATTTTCTCTTGCCCCCACCTTTACGAATTTAGGTACGGAGCTCCCGGTTCCCAGCTGGTGACAGACAAATTTAAAATTGATTGGAACACGTATCTGGCCAGCAGTAAAGGAGCAATTGTGGCACAAATTGATGGTCGAGGTAGTGGAGGTCAGGGCTATCAATTGCTCCACGAAGTATATTACAGATTGGGATCAGTCGAAGTAGCGGATCAGCTAGAAGTGACCGAGTGAGTAAAAGCAATATATGTAATATTAGACTGTGTCAAAAAAAAAAAACGACATCTTCTTTTTGTTCGGGCCCTTTCGAAAATAGTTAGTGCTTAATATAAAGAAAATTGTCCCCAAAGCTCAGCTATGTAGCTTGAACACAGAATTAGAGCATTTGAAAATAAGATTTCCCATGTATTTCAAATGGCAAAATTTGTTTATCCTAGTTTTATTTTTATAACTTTCTTTATTCAACTGATAAGAATAAAGTAGATATACGGTTTTGTAGAGAATTTTATGATCTACAAAAATAGTCCTTTGGCCCAAGTTGCTCGATTGAACCGTTAACGAGTTACAGTGGTTTAAAAGTCATATGTATATTTGATTACCACTTACTTTTCGACAAATTAATTAAAAAATTTTTTTTCATGAATTTTCTCAGAAATTTTTTTCCCTTCAAAACCGTATATTTACTTTATTTTTATCAGTTGAATAAAGAGAATTATAAAAATAAAACTAAGATAAACAAATTTTGCCATTTGAAATACATGGCAAATCTTATTTTCAAATGCGCTAATTCTGTGTTCGAGCTACATAGCTAAGCTTTGGGGACAATTTTCTTTACATTAAGCACTAGCTATTTTCGAAAGGGCCCGAACAAAAAGAAGATGTCGTTTTTTTTTTGACACAGTCTAATGTAATATGTACGATATTTATAAATTAAAGGGTTTTCGAGATGCTGAAGATTTTCAGATCTAAAATTTTCAGCGCGAACTACATTATTAATTCATGAGAAAGAAAGAAAGTAAGAAAAATTTCAAAATCCAATTTGAAAATTAAAGTTTTCCACTTTTCCGTGCGGGGATTTACATAATATTTGTTTTAGATACTTGAGAGATTCCCTACATTTTGTGGATAAACGAAGAGTTGCCGTGTGGGGATGGAGTTATGGAGGATTTGTTGCAGCGTTAGCCTTGGCTCAAACTGATCAGAACGTTTTCCAATGTGGGATTAGCGTCGCACCAGTTGTATCCTGGAAACTTTACGGTACGTTTTTAATAATTAGTGAATCCGCATAAATGAATAAATATTTCGTATAGGGATCAGGCAACAATAACTTTACCAAATTTACATGAAATGGAAATTTGTTGCGTAGTCCAGGAATTTTAGCACCGAAAATGGGTTCGCTCCGCAAAAAATCCTGATAATTGATTTTTCGATTGGATTATGTCAGAGAGTGTCCCCTAAGTGTAAAACCAAGTTTGTGTCGTCCGAAACCGCGAGCGTTAGCCGCCATATTGAAAAACGCCTTTTTGCAAATATCTCGGAAACAGTGAGTTTTACGTTAAAAATTGAAACAACCTTTTTTGTAGAAGATGAAATTTCCCATCTTTCTTATTTGAAACTTTTTTCTCTATTGTTAATATTTGCCGAGATATAGTCGATTAAAAAAACCAAATTTTTGTTTTTGGAAAATATCTCGATAATTTGTGGAAATACGAAAAAAAATGTAAAAATTGTTTTTTTCGATCGACTATATCTCGGCAAATATTAACAATAGAGAAAAAAGTTTCCATTAAAAATTATAGGGAATTTTATCCTCTACAAAAAAGGTCCTCGCATTTTTTAACGTAAAACTCACCGTTTCCGAGATATTTGCAAAAAGACGTTTTTCAAGATAGCGGCTAACGCTTGCGGTTTCGGACGACACAAACTTGGTTTTATACTTAGGGGACACTCTCTGACATATTCCAATCAAAAAACCAATTATCAGGATTTTTTGCGGAGCGAATGTCTAAAAATCCTGGACTAGCGTGCAATATACCGATATGCTATCACGTTTAACCGAATACCTATATGCAGATTCGGCATATGCCGAGAGATACATGGGTTCGCCAAACGTCACGTCTAATTACAAGGGATACGAGGAATCTGACGTTTTTAAAAAGGTGGAACATTTGCGAAATAAAATGTATTATTTGGTACATGGAACCGCGGACGACAACGTGCAATTTCAACAAAGCATGGCTCTCGCTGGCCACCTTGCAAAAAAGGGAATATTATTCCGTCAACAAGTGAGAGTGCTACTTAAAATTCTGTTATATAAAAGTATTTTTCTTCCTCCTCCCCCCCCCCCCCCCCCCCCCTCATGATTTTTCCGAAGAGGAAAAAAAAAAATTTATAAGACGTTATCCTCCAATTGAATGTATAAACAAATGTGAATAAAAAATTTTTTTTCTTTTTTTTTCCTCCTCTATTAGGTCTATCCGGACGAAAGCCACAGTTTGGCTGGGGTAAAAGGACATCTTTATTTATCAATGGCTCAGTTTTTAGAAGACTGTTTTCGCAAGCAAGTACCCGTTGACACAAAAGCTGGATTGGGAAGTGGAGGATATGGAATATAAGAAAACGAAATAACAATTCGAGGTGAAAGTTATGGAGCAAAGTATGTTAATCTTTCGATGCAATCTACTTAGATATAAATATCTCCAAATTGTGTTCCGTTTGAAAAATAATTTCCGTATAATATTATAAATTTTATTTACTATACTATTCAAACCTTCGTATTATTGATGATCTCTCTTTTCTCATATTCTAAAGAAATTTTACAGTGCTTTTGATATCGAATTCTCCGCTGTTTACTAATTCTAAAAATTCAATATTTATATATTCATATATATATATAATATTGTATACATAGGTTCGAAATGTATCTATTGCCAATAACGATTTGATATTTATTATTCGAGCGATAACTCATCACTTGCGAGTTCATTGTTTCGGCTAAATCGCGAATATATTCTAAATTTTTTTATCAATTCGAAATTAATTAACGTATCATTTCGGGTGAGTAATAATCAAACACGTTCATCGATGGAGTATATGAATAGAAATTTGTCAGCGGATGATTATTGTGTTATGATTTTTCAGTAATTAAGTAAAGTAAAGTAAAGTAAATTAAATTAAAATTAAAATTAAAGTAAATTAAAATTAAAGTAAAGTAACAATCAGATTTTAACCGATCTAATTTAATCTTCAAGATAACTATAGAAGAGTAGTGAAAGGTTGAATTCTTCTTCTTCACTTCTATGTCGTCTTTCACGCGTATGTGATATCAGCTCTTAGCAGAAAATACACAAAATTCTATATTTATATATAAAAAAAAAAAACCTTGTCGATTAGATCGATTGTGTGTCGCGTGTATCGTAGAATCCAGTTCGTGCTCGTTCGCTATAATAGAAGTGAATTTTAATATTCAAATAGCAAAGCAGAGCAAACCTTGAAGCGTTGCTACGTACTTACATATATGTCGTATAAGTTACGACTTATTCGATATATAGTACCTAATTCCGGTCACCCGGATGGATGCATGCTTTCGTGTTTCCCTCATCGTCTCGAAATTATTAAAATCCTCGACGAGCTTCCACGACTGCGCCATAATGTGGTACGTATGTACGTATAGGTCGATCGATGAGAAGAATGTTTAAGCATGTTTAAAACTGCAGTGCTTTATCGACCACAGGTCTGCTTTGTTGCAGTAACTGTTCGAATTCTTTTAAACATAATTAATAATAAAGTAGTTACATATATAATTACTATAGCGAATTATACACGTATATATATATATATATATATATTATTATTATTGCTAATATATTATACTAGCTACATATTTAAAAACAACTACACAATTATACATAATAATATATATATCTATAATATAATAATATAATAAATATATATATGTATATGTATATGTATAATATACACACATAATATATAATATTCGAAGAAGAAAAACTCATACAATAAGAGGCAATAAAATTAAGGTACTTATTGTAAATATATTGAAGCGAAAAAATGTTCATCCTGCTCTCTATAATTGCTAGTTGATCGATATAAGAATATTAATGATATAACAATAATAATATTAAAACATAACAATAATAATAATAATAATAATAATAATAATAATAATATTAATAATAATATCTAATATTATAAGTGAAAATGTGTAAATAATTACGAACGTACGTATGATATGTATTCATAATGAATGCGTTAATTGAACTATTAAACTACGTATAATTTTAGCAATGAACATATATATATATATACTATATAATACTATATATTTAACTAGAAACTGTAAAGAAATTAGATGAAAAAACCCAAAAACCAAAAACGTAAAAAAAAAAAAAAAAAAAAAACATAAAAAAAAAAAAAAACATATTGTAGTCACTTTAGAAACGGAAATTAATTCTGTCGTACCAATTATCGTTGGAAGTACATACATATATATATATATATATTAATAATATATTTATAATTATCTATTGCAACATTTACAAATTTACAATCGGTGTTAGATATACCTATATAAATATATATAATTATAATATAATTATATGTATTTATATATATAATAATATATAAATATATAAAATTATATATACTATATATTATTATAAAATATACGTAATGGCGCTGGTCGCGATAATATTATTTCATTTGCAAAACGTGTAATAATTTATCTTTACCTACAGTACTATATTATGTATTGTTAAAATTATTATAATAAAATTCTACTTTTGTGACTGTCAAATAGTGAATAGATCTTAATAATTACCCCTGAATCCCACTGACGATCATAAAAAAATAAGAAAAAATGTCGTTTTTTTTTTGTTTTGTTATAGATATACTATTGAAATAAAACATATGCTATTCGGAAAAAGTTTATCTAATAACTGACTTCAGTTTATCAAATTTAAAACAGTCCCTTCCTTTTATACTTTTGTCGTTGTAAATTACAAGTCCTAATTAATACGAATAGAAATATAATATAATCCACGAATATAATGTAATATGTAAGTCTTTTTGTCAAATTTTGAAAATCTAGCTGTGAAAATTAATTAAAAAATATAATATTATGTATACATACATTTAGCTAGCATAATATTATAATCGTCAAAGTAATGTCAAACTCCGAAATTATTCCTGCTACTACTTCAAAGTCAGAAAATAATTGTCATGAGACTCCAGGGAATAAAATTGAAAGTCAATTAAACGATGAAATAAATAACTGCTTTGACATTCTGCATCAGAATTTCTCGGATATAAAAAGTATAATAAAAAATAACAAGGAAGCTACATCAATAATTGTACTACCAAAGCTAAGCCAATTTGGACCCAGCGCTCCCAGGATTCGAGTATTCGTTAAATCAATTCGCAGAAAAGGTATGCATACCACTTCTGTTTTAATGACCATCTTCAATAAAGGGATCAATGTTTATTTGCCGTTTCTAAGGGCGATCTTATGTGCGATGTAGCGTTCGAAAATAATGATCGAACTGTAGAATTAAAATTCTCTTCGAGTACAAGGATACAAAGATATTATATATGTCGATTTTCTTGTGAAGACAAATGTTTCATCAGAATAACTTATCGTAGGTAATTGAATAAATTTTGTTCCACAGCTAAACCGAATTACAATTGAACTAAGATTTGATATTCGAGTACAAGTTCGTGGCTGTAAATTTCAATGAAGGATCTTCTCGCATGAAACGCATCGCGTTTTTACGATTAGTACGATGTTATTCGATCAGGAATTAACGAAGGAGTATTTTTCATCGGCTTCAAGTTTTTTCATTAGAATCACGTAAAAATTTATTCACCGTCTTTAAGATGTGAGAATAAATCATCACCGTGAGCAAAAAAATGATCAACGAAGAATATGCATCAATAGAGGATAATGATCACGACGGATTAGTGATCCATGAAATCAGAGACGTCGTTCAGACAATCGTAGAAGCAGTTTTTCGTATTATAGATAATAATTTTGACCAATTAGCTAACCGGAGTTCAAATACTCTTGGCATGCGAGTGAAAGATAGTTTAATTCTGAAGGTTCAGCAAACGCATAGAAAGGAAATTCCATTTACTGAATTAAAAACTTCCCTCAAATGTCGACGAATCGTCGATGATGATTTACAGATTCGGTTTTTACCACGCATAGAATCCCCCGCAGAGAGTTCTGTCAGTGAAAATCTATCGACCAAGCGAAAGAAGTCTGTCAGCTTAGCGGAGGAGGTGAAAGTTTTTAACCGAATTGAAAATGAATATTTTCCTGAAAATGATGTCGGTTATTTGAACGAATTGATAGATACTCAGAACCACATAATCATGAACGACGAAAAGAGTCCGGAAAACGAGGACCAAATGTACGATTTTACTTCACAAAAGAGTTCTACTTCTCCAGTGGAAAGCGAAAGTTCTCTCTTCGATAAGTTTAATACGATTGGAACGACCGAAAGAAGTGCGTCGTTCAGCCGTGATCAGAAAATTGAAATGCATAAAACAGCAAGCAAAGATGATGAAAGAGCCTCATCTGAGCCACGTATTTCCTCAGAGGATCTAAAGAAATTTAATAATCCAGGAGAGAAACCTGTTATTTTATCTAACACTCATCTCGTCTTGGATAAAGATGGTATGTTTCAGAAAACACAAACGAGTGACTATTTTGCACGTGACAGGATGAAGGATGTACCAAATTTGTCTATTGCACCACATCCAAATGGAAATCAACTTATTGTTAATTTGGTAGAGACAACAACAAGAGAAAATGTTCAAACGCAACTGATTCGGCAGGGTGAAGGAAGATCGAATCAATTATCGAAAACGGAGAATGAAGATGACCAAACTTCAATATACGATGAAGAACAAATCGAGCACGACCCGATTGCATCAGCAAAAAATCCTCCAATTTCAAACGCTGATATCGAAATAAAGCATAAGGAGGAACAGTCGACGGAACAAAGTGCAGGGAAAGGCGAATCCGAAATTTCGAGTGATGTGTGCAAAAATCATCCAAGGGATGGCTCCGACGAAAATTCGAGTATCAACGATGTTCTGATCGAGAACAAAGTCCCGTGGAAGAAATCTTCGACAAAAAATACCAGAAGCAAACGGAGTCGTGAAAATACGAAAAGCAGTATTGAAACTCTCGATTTCCCGGATAAAACTGCAAGTGAAAGCAGTAGCGTAGAAAAAAAGAAAGTTAAACAGATAAAAAAATGGATGAATGAGTTTGTATATAACCGCAAGAAGTCAATTCGGGATAAACGCGAGGATGAGGATCAGCCGCGACTGGATTCACAATCGAATCAATCACTCAAAAACTCGAATCAACAATCCACAACAATTATCGCAGTGGTCACAACGGATAGCGCGTCAGCAAAACTGGGCCAACGTCAGACAGCTTCGGAAAGTAATAACGAAGATAAGATTTCGGAAAAAGGAATACTAGGCATCACCGTCGATAGTGAGGAATCGCAAAACGATGATGTTATATTTACGCCCGAAGCTCAGTTTAATTTTGAAAGATCGTCTAACGTTGTCGATAAAATAAGCGATCACGAAATTTCAGAGAGAAAAGAACGATCCGAAAGTTTGAGTCAGAGTAGGCGAATAGACAAGGACGAAAGCGCAGGGAATGAAAATGTCAGATCGTCTAGAGATAATGGCTTATTTAAATTCTTAAGAAAAACGTTTTCCACTGACAAGGTGGAAGGTGAGAGTTCAGTGAAACTTCGTACTCCTTCCTTAGCACAAAAACGTGTGAATGAAAATCGAAATGTTGAAGAAGCAGCCGCGATTCAAGACACTAGTTCAGAAGATAGAGGAAATAGGAGATTCACGAATGAAGAAGAAGGGATGAACACTCATACCGCTAATTCTGATACTGAGGATGATCCAAATTCGGAACCAAATTGTACAAAAGCAATTGAGAAAGGACAAAGCACGGAAGGTAATATCTCCCTAGTGCATAAATTTCCTAATTCATCGTCTGAACATAAAGAAGTCAACCACGACATGGTCGAAGCAGTAGAGAACCACGAAATTGGGAAAAGTTCTGAAAAAAGAACATCTTTGTTTTCGAGAATCATTAGATCGAAGACCCGTACAGAAAAAAATATCACTTTAGAAAAAACTGCAGCAGACGATGACACAGTGATAGAGAAACAACAAAGCGAATTGTATAAAATTGATGATCAAATCTTTCCCAGTTCGAATTTCGAAGGAAACTCTAAAACCGAGTTATCTGAGAACGGAGACGATCTAAAAAAGAACAGCGGCACATTATCGAAAATCAAGCCTCAGCAGCTCGGGGAATCGATGCTGAGCGATGAAGAATTAAGAATAAAATCCTCCTTCGACATGAAAACGAGCACCACGCCAAACTCTTCTCCGCCGGCGAAAACTTCGTCGAGAATTTCTTTAGAGGCAAATAAATTATCTAAGAAATCATCGAGAACGGAGAGCAGCGCGGATCTACAATCAAGAAACAATCCTTCTTTAAAACAAAGTTCGTTAAAAGTTTTCCGAAAAGCTAGTAAATCATCGGGAAAATTGTCGAGGACAGATATCAGCGATGTAATAATTCCCGGGCCAAATAACCCACCAGCAGAAACTTTGGTAGTATCTTCTCAGGGCAGGAATCTACCAAACCAAACTGATAATTTCCAGGTAGAAAACACGAGTGCGAGTGAAAACGAGCTGAAATTAACTCAAAGATTAAAAACCAACGATAAGTCAGAAAGTTCTTTGAAGAAAATTCAAACCCAGGTATATCCCGCTGCTGCAAATAATATCTTACAATTAGATCTTCTCAGCTCAGCACATGCACAGATAATGATTGAAGATGAAATTGATAAGGTAGAAATCAAATCAAATCGTTCACATTGGTCGCTGTTCAGTAAAAAATCGTCGGCTCGGATAAAATCTAATAAACAAGAAATTAACGAACGAGAAAGTCTAGGAAATGATGCAAAAGATTTTGCACAAGAGCCATTGAGAAGGCAAAAGTCTATGCTGAATGTAGCTTCTACATTTTCTGGGGAAAAAGATGGAGTTATTAATATAGATGATTTACAGCCGGAAAATGACCTGGATATTACAGACAATAAAAGTTATAAGTCGTTTTTGGAAGTCCAGACTAGTAAACTTCGAAATAAATCAGAAGATAGTTTGAAAGCTTTGCAGATACATGCAGCATCGGTAAATACAAATGTTGATCAATCTAATCATCCGATGGAGCCATTCATCAACTCCAAGAAACGAAACAGATTTATAGAAGGGTTGAAACGTGGTCTACAATCTAGGGGAAGCGGTTCAAAAAGATCCGAAGGAAAAAGCGAGACGAAATTGAAAGTTAGTTCAGAGTCGCAGACTGATATGGACGAAGAATTTACTTTGGAATCTTCAAATGAGATCAAGGATGGATATGATATTGAACAATCATTGAACGATCACTGTAGATCATCAGGGGTGATCACAGATGACCTTTTGCTAGATCACGAAGAAGAAGCTGGCAGTGTTACGTTGCCAGATGACAAGCATAGTTATCCTCGACAGAGATCTAGCATTTTTCAAAGACTTTCTGAACGATCTATGAAAAAAGAAAGTAAACATCTAGTCGAAGATGTGATTCAGAAATCAATATCTGAAGTATCAAAACAATTAGTTGAAGAAACAGGAAAGAATATAACAGAAGTTTATTCAGTTGCTGTTGATAGCAACCCCAATCAAAGTCATTCTTCGACTTGTAAAATCACTGATTTATCATCGAATCTCGATCTCAGCCAGGATTTGGGCGAGAGAAATATCTGCAATGTAGCTGAAAGTGAGATCGAATCTATCCCAAATGAACTTAAGTTCGTTCGAAAATCTTCCGAAGACTTGGAAATAAAGCCAGAGCAAACGGAAAAAGGGAAATTTTCTTCCAGAGTTAACAAATCATTCGCGAAAATATTGCAAAAAATGTCGTCGACAAATTCCAGTAAAAGGACGTCGAAGTGTTTGGATGACGATGAACTTTCAAAACACGAAGACACCACGAATGAGCCTACCAACTACAAAGAAGAAAAATCTTCGAAAACTACGAGATCAGTACGGAAAAAATCAGGTAAGGAAATAAAAATTAATGAAGGAAACGCAGTCAACGTTGAAGAGGACTTTTCGAAAAAATCTGGACACATGGAAGGTCAAGTAATCTCGGGAACTGAGTCAAAAGGTGAAACGGATGAAACGACGATTCGAAATTCTTCGCTAATTTCTACTGGAAAATCAGAATCTTTGGTCATAGCGTACGTGGTAGAATCGTCAGTTCAAAATCAGTCGGACGGATTAACCGTAATTGTGGATAAAGTACAATCGGATTCGAACCTAATTCAAAATGAAACGCGTGAACAGCAGTCACATGATTTGATGATACAGAATGAAGAAAAACACAGTTTACTCTCGAATATAAAGTCTATATTTAAGACATCGAAAAAATCAGAACTACAAAAACGTTCTCTTACAAGTATCGAAGATTCAGAAAATATAGACGTGATAAATAAATCGTTGCATTCATTGAAGACAGGGTCATCCGAAATAGATGTTGAGAAAAAACAAAGCGTTCATTCCATGAGGGAAAGCGAAGAAATTCCAACGATACAAAGCATGAAGTCGTTGCAAGACAACAGGAAACGATCTAAGAATAGGAGAAGGTCTGGTCATAAGCTATTTGACGACAAAGATACTCCATTCATCACTGAAAATATTGTCGAAAAATCATTTCAAGCAACAGTATCAGGTAATTTTATGCCGAAACAGGATGAAGACACAACTGTAGGCTTTGGAGCTGATGGTAAAGCAAACAGTTCTGATGAGTCAATCGCTAAATCGAACTCACAGATGTTACTGACAGATGACGAAGTGGTAGACGAAGAAACTCTAGGGGTATCTGACAGAAGAAAGAGGTCAAAAAAGCAGCAAAATCCCGAGGGAAATACAAAGAAGTTCGCAATCTCGTTATCTAGAATTTTCAGCAATTCTTCTAGAAAGAGAAACGGTGAAAAAGAGTCTAGACCCGCAGCTGACTCACAGACAAACCCAGAAGAACATTTCGAGATCACAAGAATACCACTGTCATCGTCAGACGATTCCAGCACACAACGAAATGACAGAAAATCTGAGGTGACAGAAGATAACAGAGAAGAGCTTGTCGCTATTAAATCATTGGATTCTATGCATGATTCAGATAATCGTACTGCTAACAGAGAGTCAATCGTAAAACGATCATCAAGGGTTCTGGAATCTAAATATACGACGAAAATTTCTAACGACGAACTACTTCGCCCAGAGCAAAGTGGCACAGTTATATTTTCTGCGCCGATGAGAGCAGATCAAATAGCTTCCGAGAATGAATTGGCGAAGAGAGATTCGATGGACAATGTCCAAGAGATCGGAAAACCTTCGGGAAAAATGTATGTAGCTAAAGGCACAATTGTATCTTATGCGCCGATGGTAGAGAGCGCTAAATATATATCAGACGAGCTTGATGATCGATCCAATGAAGATGATCAACCCGAAAGACGTGCGAAGAGATCTTCTGGAAAAAATTTCGCTACCATACGTAAACTTTTTTCTCGGGCATCGATCAGAAGCAAACAAGATCACGCGACTATAGAAGATCGGGCGGATCATGAAGACAAGAAGGAATCTTTGAATTTAGTAAAATCTAGTATAATTAGACATCGAAGGAACAAGGATCATTCGGTTGATCAATTGAATGATGAAAACAAACGGGAGTCCATAGTATCGACAAAAAGGATGGAGAACGAAAACGAGGAACAAGAAAGTTGCACTGAAATCAAAAAACTGATGAGTAGATCGAAAGTGAAGATTCGCCAACCCGAAAATACCGAAAGTTCTATGGTTCACAACAAAATCCTGCTCGTTAATAACGTTGAAATAAGTCGGATCGAGTCAGCTAACGCACAAAGTAGCAAAAATAGCATCGATGATTGTAAAAACGGTTTAAAACCTGCGGTGATGAAATCTAATGAAGTTGATATCGTAGAGATTAAAGTGGGACCGAATGACGATGGCTTGATGCCAACAGAAATCGTGGAACGTGTTGTAGTCGACGATATTGTGATTCCACCTGCGAGCCACAAGGATTTGAATAACACAGTCGAGATCGAGCAGAAATTAAGTCAAAGATCAAGCGATACTAGAAAGGGCAGTCTGTTGTCCACAGCAAAAAGTTACATCAAACGGCGTACCGAGATTGAGAAAGAAGAAATGGAAGGTGTGAATCGATGTGCGGATAAAAAGAGTGCTGACGAAGAATCAATCAGGCCGTCAATTGAAGATTTGAAAAAAACATCAAAGGAACAAGGCGTTGCTAAGACCGAGAGCGTATTTTCGAGAGGCTTGAAGAGATTGTTTAAAAAACGAAGCTCCATTGTGGAATCAATTGCCTCAAATGACTACGGTGATGATGCTGCAGACGATCTCAGTAATTCGCTAAATGCAGAAGCCCTTCCTCATATGTCAACAAATAGCAGCATTGACGTTATAATTGGAACCGAAACTCACGAATCGGGGAAGAGGCAAACGAACAGAGCGTCTGATGATATACAATTTACTGTCTATAACGTAAATTCTAAAACGAAATGTCCTGGTAAGTATGAAAAAAGCAGCCAAAGACTGGAAAATAAATCGTCTGCAGCTATGGGTATTTCTGAGGAACGCATTGCGAACGGTTTTCAAACGCAAGCTAATTCTGAGAGCAAGACTCGCGTGGATCAAAGCAGAATTGTGGCACACCATCAGTCCCAGACGAAGGTACAGTTCATTAATTCAAATGATCAAAAATGCGTAAATGTATGAAATGAAATAGAAATTGTATTCCTTCAAAACAATTTGGTGGCAATTATTTGATGCTGAAATGAACATTTCAAGATTTTTGGAGAGTTTTTTCGTGCCAGTTAAAATATTGTCTGCAAACGAGTTTCAAAGAGAGGAACCGAACGTTTACAGAAACTTTCTGAATTATTATTTTCGCAGATCTCGTCTAAAGACTTTAAGTTAACTCCGAGTTTCGCAAGCAAAAGGTCCACCGTTGTCATGATGGCAACTCCTGACCCACCCAGAAAAGAACCGCAAACCGAGGACTCAAACCGCTCCAACCATCAGCGTGACGAATCATCAAAGTAAGTAAAGAGGTTGAATTTTTTTAGTGAAGATAATTTCAATCAAACCATATAAAGATTAGGGTGGTCCAAAAAAAACGTTTTTTTGTTTTTTTAAAGTCTTATCATCTCAAAAGTTTCGTTTAACTATAAAACAAATTCTCCTAAAAGGGCAGCTCGATATCTCAACTCTACGAGACGCTCAACGATTTTCCGTTTTCCCATCTAAATAACACATGAAAAATTTATTTTTTCGTTTTTTCTGCATAAAACTCCGAAAAAAAATGTTATTCCAATTTTGATGCACATATTCTTGTAAGGAATTCAATTTTCTACAAAAAAGGTCTCATAAGGTTTTCTTGTAATCTTAACAGGTTAAAAGTTATCAAGCTTTAAACCCTTGCAACTCAATTAAATTTAACCAGATATAATTTCAGAACGATTTTTTTTTTTTTTTTTGCCTTTTTGGCTTATCTCCGATTTAGAAGGTAGCCTTCACCAGATATAATTTCAGAACGATTTTCAAATTTCTTTAAATGTGGAATGATTTCTAACTGTCTAAAAATAATCTTTAACTGTCGCAAATATTTATTCATACAATCACAAATTCACAGTCTACTTATGGATTAGTAATTACAATATTTTTAAAATAATATTACGCTTTTAATTATGAATAATTATTTTTGTTACAATTAGGATATTTTTTTCTATGATCAGCAACTGCTTGTAACAGATATTGTTTTTGCTCTTCATTTTACACACAGTTAGAAATCATTCCATATTTGAAGAAATTTGAAAATCGTTCTGAAATTATATCTGGTTAAATTTAATTGAGTTGCAGGGGTTTAAAGCCTGATAACTTTTAATCTGTTAAGATGACAAGAAAACCTTATAAGACCTTTTTCGTAGAGAATTGAATTCCCTACAAGAATATGTACATCAAAATTGGAATAACATTTTTTTTTCGGAGTTTTATGCAGAAAAAACGAAAAAATAACTTTAACGAAACTTTTGAGATGATAGGAAAAAACTTTATTTTTTTTGGACCACCCTAATAAAGATATGCAAAAAATAATTATATATTATCGCAGCATTCGCTTACCTTGATCCAGTCATGTTGAGTCAGTCGATGATATCCTTGACCAAATGAAATATCTGAATTCTTTCGAATAATGGGGAAAACTCTTCATGCTTGCAGAGTCAGATATAATATCATATCAGGATTGATGAAAATCGAATTCCATCTTTTTTCTTCAAATTTAAATATTGATTGTGAAGTGATTGATATTTGAAACTAATTTTTTCAGCTCTCCAACTGCCTTCTACTATTTGCTAGGTCCTTCGTTAGACGAGGCTCTTGTGGATGTGAGAGTTGTATTCCAAAACCTGATCGACAAAATAACAGGTCGGAGCAGATAACGAATAATTCTTTCGCGGTGTATGAAATCTGTCTTTACGCCTACAGAACTTTATAAGATAAAGATTTCGTAGATTATTTTTTTTCTTTTTTTTTTTTCGTCCACCGGTGAAGATATTTATCTATAGACAAATATACAGTTCAGCATACATTAACCACTAGCCTTTGTAAATTTCAAAACTATATATAATCGAAATACTTGTTTTCAGTTTTGAAATACATAAAAAATATATGATTAATTCTGAAGAATCGACCAGTAGCTCCTGCTAATATCATTCAATCTAATTTTATTAGAATATAATATTATATTTACAAGACAATCGATGATCCGTTAGGCCTAGGGAGAATTAAAAAGTTTCGTAATTATTCTAATAATAATCGTTAAAATGCTAAATATGTCTAATTATTATCAAACTATATAATACAATAAAATATGTAATAATTACATAACATTATATCTATTATGACATCTATGATAGTTGTCTCCATTTTATGGCAGCCGCAGTAATACATAAATTATTACCTAAGGACGCGTATATATAAGAATAGAAATACGGGTCGATATTTGTTCTCGTTGTGACTATAATTAAACTAAACTTGACATATTTAGATGCGGGAGTTTAAAGTATAAGAATTTATTACTTTAAATCATTCATGACTTTTCTTGAATATAATTAAAGCTATACGATATATTGAGCGTAAATTTTTAAAACTCTTGTTGGCTTCAGCCTTGAAATCTCATTATTCACAGTTTTTTTTTTTTTTTAATTTATTTATTTATTTTTATTCATTTTTAAATTTTTTTTTTTTCTTAACTAAGGAAAAGATTTACCGGCAAGTATATTACCGTCCGCAAACTGCTGACGTGCATATAGTTTTCTTGTCACCTACGGGAACTCCTCTTCGTCAAGGTGAACCTGCTTCGTCAATCCCAGTTTAAAATTGCTGCCGAGCTGGCGATGCGCCGCGCCACGCCACGCCACGCCACACCACACCGTCTCGATCTTGATCCATACCAACTTGGTTGAGTGCAATTCTTCCTTTTTTACTTTTTCCCATACGCAAGATCATGCAAAATGTGTATTACATTAATGTATGATCAGCATAGTATATATGCACGTATAACGCTTGGCAAAAGTACTTCCATAATTAATAATAATAATAATTATTATTATTATGGTTATTCATTGCAATTAATTAATGTTGCCTTTCAGCTCACATCTCAGAATGCGCGACATATTCTTCATCCGTATACTTTACAGATTTATATAAAGTACGACCGATTTAGTGTCTTGTGTTTATTGTCAGTCTGAAAAAAAGACAAAGTACTATATCATTTCTAAACTGATTGCTTTTTAAACGTTGGAAAATTTGAGAAACTGAATTTTTTTTTTGTCAACATAGATCCGCTGACAAGTTTGAAATGAAGTCGATTTTCAAGATGAAATTCAAATTGCACAGATTTATTTAATTATTCGTATCACGTTGCGTGAAATAAATGTCGGTACCTATTTTTGTGGAATCGCAGATTTACTCGTTCATAAATCCGACTTGACGAACTTCTTGTTCGAACATCTGCCCAAATGCAGTAGCATGTGATTCTTGAGATTCGTAGGTTTACTGAAACCACGATTACATATGTGACACCTGAACGGCCAAAGACCGTTGTGAACATAAGTGTGACTTTTCAAATCACCTGGCGTTGGAAAAGACTTTGAGCACTGCGAACATTTGTGTGGTTTTTCCTGAAAAAAAAAAATTACAACTTTGATGACAACTCCTGACAAAAAAAAAAAAAAAAAAAATTGTCAAGTGATCCAAAACGCATGTTTGAAAAAATCAGACGATTTAAAATCGATGAGAGATTTGTTTCATCTATCGATTGAGGTATCTAATAATAAACATGATAATTATTTTATGCCATTCCGCTTTTGATCTGAAGTGGAAATTGTCGGACTCATTAATCGGATGAACGTATACTGCAGCGTGCGGTAAAGTTGAAAACTGAAAAGTGAGGATAGCGAGGATCGGAGTAGAGCGGTAGTACAACAACACTACAGCACTAATACCGACTGAAATCGCCCAGGGCAACGTTCTCTGTCTCTCTAATTGGATTGCATTCCACGCGGGAGCAAGTAATGGACCAATTACAGTAGCTGATGGCAGGCCTACCTGCGTTGCTCCCGAGTATCATTACTTCCAAATATTAGAACCCGCGCATAGTACACAATGTTTTCGATCCTTTTTAACAATCGGACAATATCTTTTATTCCACCCTTGAAATATCACTATTCTATACTTTTCAGAATTTCGAAAATCCGCGTATTTGTCTTTATATTCATTCTAACTGAGTTGATCATTCGAAGAACAAAGTACTTAAAAAAATTTTGCAGCTCTTTTAATTCGAGTAATTGGGTGATAAGCGGGGTAATCAGATTATAGGTGTTTTCAGGTAAGTAACTAACTAACTAATTAATAATAATCATCTCAGAAGTAAAGCAATAAGCAACAAATCGCGGAATCTTTCTGGCGACGAATGTTAAAATATACTCGACTATATGTGCTCGAGGAAGATTTGCAGAGCCGGCAAAATGATTTTGCTCCGATATTCAAGGCAGGCTATCTCGACACGCTCAAAGCAATGCCGCTACTAGCGTCGGCAAAGTGACCAGCGGTAGCCAAGACTGGTCAACGGAGATGAAGCCACTGAGATCTGTCGAAATTCTACAGGTCGTATCACAATTCATTATCCACCTGCCGCGTTTAACCGTCTGAGTTTAGAGTACGATGAGCAATTCCAGATTCGATCTTACAGTTTTTGCAATTTTTTATCAATCTTTCGGTTCAAGAATATTAGTACACTTTAAAAACTTTTCATTCAAAAGGCTCATGGGTCAATGATTTTGATGAGCTCTGTAGATAGATTTTTAGCAAAAGGAAAATAAGATACGAATGTATCGCAAGTTTAATATGCGCAAAATTAAGATTCTGGTATCAGTTACTCGGCAGGTTTATTGATCAGTTTTGAAAGAAGTGTTGCAACGTTTTGTGAAAAAAAAAAAAAAAAAAAAAAAAAAAAAAAAACTATTCACAATCCTTATCTCATCAGCAATTGAAACGATCGCATCGGCTCAAGTCCGTTGAGGTTTTAAATTGAAGCGCTGGGAGCGAAACAAACCGGTGCACGCTGTAGACAGAGGTGAGCCGATTGAGTGAATTCTTGTATTCACCTTTCAAGTCTGAACGAATAGTGGTCTGCCCGAATTCATTTTCAAGCTCAAGATTGTCTGAATTCATTCTGATTCCATCCGACAAAAACCGAGAAATTTCGAACATATAAATCTCCTCCTACTTGCAGACATTTTTATCGGTTAATCTACATAACGCATGTCAAGTACTATATACAATCAAAAACTAACTTCAAATCATCCTCTCGAAATGGATCCATCAACAATTGCACAACTTATTGGGAATAACTGCACCAGCTGCATTTTCATTTGCATTTTGCAACCTTTTTGCCCATATTCGAACATTACACTCCGTTTCATTCGTTAATTGCAAAATTTCTTACGCTCGCAGTTAAATCTACGAAGATTTTTACTTCCTTACAATTCTTTACCCCGCAACAATTATACGCAGGGATAGTATGGGATACACAGGTATATATACCTATAGGGCTTTGCTAACATCGTCATATTATCTTTTTCCTAAATAATTATGCTAATGGCGGTTTAGTACGTTGTATAAATAATAAGAATATTACACTACTGCACGTATATGTATATTTAGGTACACACTCACCTTTATGTGAGTCATACGGTGATAGTAGAGATTGGAGGAAGCGGTAAACTTTTTTCCGCATACAAGACACTGGTGCGGTTTTTCTCCGCTGTGAATTCGCTTGTGTGTGTTTAAGGAACTTGACGTCGAAAAGCCTTTGTTGCAAACCATACAGACGTGGGGTTTTTCGCCTTAAATAATATCTTTTTAATGCATTATTAATGCGTTAAATAAAAATGAGACCGAAAGAGAATATCTCGAAACAATTTTTAGGTGAACGTTCGAAATTTGAATCTTCCTCATTAATATCAAGAATAAGGTATGCTAAGCTTCGTTATGCATGTATACCTACGTGCATTTCGAGTTGTCGTTTTAATAGTCGTAGATAGTATTATATAGTCGATAGGTTGGTCTCACCTGTGTGCGTTCTCATATGCCTTTTAAGTAAGGAAGGTCGATCGAAAGATTTCCCGCAAACTTCACAAGGCAATAAAACGCGTTCGCCTCGCTTTATCGTCGTCAAGATGCTGCATTCTAAATGATCACCAACTAAGGATAACGTAGACGTCGACGATTCGCCGGATGTCGATTCGTATTCGTCAGCCTCGTAACAAGATGGAACTACGGACGATGACTGATGCGACAATAAAGCCATTGACAGATCGAGCGGGGATTCTAAAAGACAAATTAACAACCATGCATGGACGAAATTTTCAACTTTAGACTAATTATTCATGATCCTATAATTAACTATCGTGTAGATTGTCATTTAAAAAATTGGGAAGCATTTGCTTTGAAAATTCTCAACCCAAACTGTACTTAATATTATTATACACCGAGACTCGACGGTTGTGCGGTTTTCTCCTAATATGAAAGTGAATCTTATTAAATTATTATATGGACGAATAAAATGGAAGACAATGAATTGTAGATATATATAAGCTGAATTTCAAAAGCGGTTTAAATTTTCGATGGAATCAGCTTCATCGACCCTTAAGCGTAATTTGATTCGAGAACAGAAAAAATGCGCAAGATTAAATTATACGCGAAATACAGAATAGGCCTACAAATCTGAAATGCAAATATCGAAAGAATTTTTGTCGGTGCAGATCAAGGCGGCTACTTGTGATTCAAATGTGTAGCGCTCACAGCCATTGAAAGACAGTACAATGGGTGGCAACTGGACGGTCCTTAGCTGTTTACTCCACCCTGCAGCTACCATCTTCAACCCAGTTCGTATACCGTTGACAACAAGCTTTGGTATTTCTTATTATAAAGAAAAGTTTTACTCCAATAGAAACTTTGCAGAAAATATTTCAAATGCACGATTTTAATTGATTCGAAATTTAAAACCTCAAGGACCGATGTGAGTTTCGAAAAGCAACGTCTGCGCAAGGTCAATTCTTTTCTAAGTGAGTCGAATTTTCGATTTCAAGAACTGGCCCTGATGATATAGTTGGACACATGAGACCCACTTGAATCGTTAGTTCTCTTCTATCGTAACATTCGCAAAGCTTGAAGTTTTAGATGCAACACTTTATCCATCATCCCTGTTCATGCCATCATTTGACACCCTAATGACTATACTGGCACTATACTAACACAGTCTTCACGTTATCGAAGAATTATGAATTATTGTGGTAGGACACCTTATGCAGTTATAAATGTAAATACAATACGTACCATCCAAAATGGAATCGATCGTGTACCTGTAGATTGCGGTACGTGTCCATTGAGCGTGCGATATAAGAACCAAATCGTGATCATCTACAGGTACAAAACAGGCCGCAAGTTCTGTGTCTGGCTGAACGTCTTTGATCACTTCAAATATCGGCTCCCCTGAAGTACCAAAGTTTTTTTTAAGTTCTATTTATAGAAAATTCTGCAGATATTCATATATTGTGGAATATAAGTGGAAGTTTTGCTAAATTTTGGAAAAACCACAAAAGTACGCGTTTCCGGATTTATCGATTACTGGGGGAATTATCTTCCTCTCTAAATCTATAAGTCATTGAATTTAATATCACAGAAAGATGAGCTCTGACGTTAACTCACCTCTAACTTTTGTGCCGATAAGATTAACTTGATCGTTGTACGTCTGAACAATGTGTAGAAACCTTATCCAATTACACTGACGGTAATTAAGATTATAACTCGAAAATGACACCTCGTCGTAGCAGCCGTACTCACGTCTTATCTAAAAAGTAACAGTTGTCAGTAAAAGCTATAACTATATATCATTGATAGCTAGAATAGCTATCGAATAACGCTATAGTTTTATCGTTTACCGATTTCCCCCTGTCTACAAATGATTGTAGGGTGCAAAACCATGGGCTATCCAAAAGCTTTTCGATTAATTTAATCATTCGATTAATTTCCCTTGCAATAAGGGGAAAATCATATCGAAATTTTCTTTCGCCATAGAAATATCTTATTAAACGGTATAATATAAAACCTTGTTATATCTTCTACGCTAATTGGAGTAAAACATTAATATATTGTTATTATACTTCCAGAATTCTGACTGAAAAATTGAAACCATTAACAAATCGTCTGCTTCGTTAGCAATATGTGCTTATACTTGAATTGACGAGGTGAAACCAGTATTCAGGGTGGAGTATACGTAACTTTTAAAAATAACGTAATAACTGTTATTTACTTGAGGCGTATCCATATAGTGCAGCTCTCTATATAACTGAATCATAATACCTTTCTCTTCGGTCCAGAGCTCTCGATGCTACTGGTTAAACGTTATAATGTCCGTTGTTCCCTTCATAAAATGTAATAACAAAATAGAAGTCTCTATCAAGCCTCTCTTAGCCCTCATGCATAATATACACTTGCGAAATAGATCGTATACAACTCAGCTCCCAAAGTCCCATAAATGTAGGTATAATATCACTAAATCGTACTGAAACACTGTCAATTAGATAACGTGACCAAGAAATGATGTTACTAAAGTTTCAATAAGAACTGGACGATGAGATATATTTATTCGTTAACAAACTAGTTACTATTTCCTCAGTCATTAATGCGTGGCTGAAAAATTCTGCGATAGCAATACATGTCGCTATGCCTACACATGTTCTAGTTATAACATGTAACTTTTTTACTGAACAAGTCTGTAGAATAGGCTTTTTCCTAACAGCAAGTTGATTATTATTATATACTTGTTCATTTTATTCAATAATTTGAAATAGTGTGAACAGCTACATCCCGAAGTATTTTTTCTTTGATTCATCCTCTACAATATCCTCTACTACTGTTTGTTTTTAGAGCCGCACCTTAAACCTATCCTTTCTCATTAATCACCGGAGATCGAGCTGTGATGCAGTTATATAGTAAACGAGAAGAAGGTGCTAGATCACCTTTGAACAGAATCGTTTCTGTATCCTGTTCTCCAAGAAACGTTACGAAGCATCTGTGATTATTATTAAGCTTGTTATACTCTATGTTATATACAGAAAACAGAATTGGTTTTATCAATAAGTTAACAAGTGCGCGGCTGTATGATTTGCTAATTATTTTATTACTTGCATAACTCATAGACCAACGTTCTGTTGCGTCAAGCAATTAACAGTTTCTCATATTCTCGTAAATTCCCACTCACGCAATATTCTATGTTTGACAATTTGTCGGTTCTATTGTGCATAACTATTTCCTTGTATACCTATTAGATGTGAATTGAGAAAATGGTACCAGTACGAAGAGTAAAAGTTATTCGCCGTTTTTTGTCTGACCGCAAAAGAGATTCTATTTAGAGAAAAACTTGTTCGTCGTTAATACATAAATGTGATTGGACTATTATGATCGTTACGCAACTATATGAATAAAATACATCGTACTTACATCGTTGTCGTCGAGGAGAGAGTACAAATCAATTTTATCGAACCTTATCGATCCTTGAAACGGATATATGAGCGTTCCCGACGGTATGAAGACGTTGGACCACACCGAGATCCGCATCTCGGACAAGGGCGCATTTTTAAAGAGCTTGTACGATGGATCGGTAGCAAGAACCAGTGAGAACTCTTTTGGTATCAAAACACAAGTTTCCATAACAAGTTATTTTTCGAAATTGTATAAAAACACGCGCACCTTGATTATAGGCAGATATTGAGATCCGAAAAAGAAACGCAACCCAATTAGGTATATTGAAGAAAAAAAAAAAGTTTCTGTCAACTAAACACCATTAGAAAAAGAATCTCGAAAAAAATTTCAAAAATTGATAAACCATTCAAGCAAACGAATGACGATTACGTTTTTAGTCTACCACGGGATTTCAGTGAAACCTATTCCTTATCGGAGTGACAAGAGTGCAGAGATCAACGAAATGATGTGTATATTCTCTGATGAGAGATAGACAGAGATTTAGAGAGAGAGAGACAAATAATTTATTTCAAATAATTGTGCAAGGTGCAAGCAAGGTCTTCGCTCGCTGGACGAGATTAACCGACTGATCTTGACCTTGCGACGGGTTAGCAGCATTTGCTACCGAATGGATCCCCCCACTCGCTTACTCGGCATCGTCCTGACTCCAAGCAGTCACAAGGAAGCCGTCTTTTACTGCTTAAGAGAACCCACGTGGGCGACTCGGCACCTGTCGCTCCCCTGCCTCATGCTTGCCTTCATGCCTGCCACGCACCATCCCAGTCAATACTTATACCACTTGCCTAGATTTAGTCTGCATCCAACGTAACTTGCCTTTCGCTGCATACGATATATATAAGTGCACCCGGTGTCCACGTCTGCATAGGTTGCATACACATTTACCTACTATATATGCTTACATAAATACTGCGGAAAAGTTATCCGCTGCCGTCAGCGCGACTTCTTTGCTCCTAATTACAAATTATTATATTCCTATATACCTACGGTTACGCGATAGATAAATTTTTCACGATTCATAAAATAATTTCGAAAAGGAGTTGTAATTATACATCGGCAATATATTCAGGTGAAGATATACATATATATGTCTATGTTATTTATTTTATTTTTCGTTGGAGATTTTGCGACCGAGGTTTGTCCTCTTCTGGAAATGAATGAGCCTGATGGAGAGGACTTCTTCATTGAAAACTAGTTTTGTACGCCTCTGTGTACAACACGGCATTACGGTTCAAGCTTGGATAGAAAGAGAAGTCGCGCTGTATATCCTTGCAGGTATAGCGCGTAAAAGAGACGCGTTAAACTCACATATATAATTGACTTCAGTTTTTATGCAAGTTTTGAATACATTTTGTTATGGATTGTTATATTGTTAGACAAGGAAAATTCATTCATTGCAGATGCGTGGCTTATTTCAAAGTCTTAAGATTTATTGTTGAAACTATAATGTATAGGTACGTTAACATAAACATGTTGTAAAACTGAATAAATATGATTCTTTTTAAACTATAGCGAAGAGGAGCAACTCCTTTTGCTTTCTCTTCGAATTGTTCTATTTCGACCGCTTCTTTTTGACGATTAACTGTTCATTTTCCGAATCATTGAATGATTCTTCTTCATCGCTTTGATCTTTTTTCTGCACATCTTTGTACTTTAGACTCTTTTGAAATCTGTATATCAAAATAATTATAGAATTGCGATTATTGTTGTACATATCATTTGCGTGAAGAATACCTTATTACCTTAAATACCATATCGTCGATGCGACAATACCTACGATTATCAAAATCGTCAGAAAGAATGCAGAAAATGCTACAAATCCTTCGCTTGGCATCCAGCCGAAAATCGGACTTGTCAGCTTGTCCTCCATCAAATGAGTGCGCCAATTAGGGGGTCCCAAAACTGTAAAAATCTTATGTTGTAATAATAAAGACTATCCGTTGCCTGCTGACTCCTACCGATAGTTTTTACCATCCAGTCTATAAAATGCTATATAAATAAGTAAACGTATGCAAAACCATAAGATTAACACAAGAGGATTCCTTTACTCATTGTTGGCGTTCTGCTGTCAAAATTTTCGAATTTGAAGTACACATATATTAGTATATGAAGATTATGTTGTATAAATAAGTGAGACTTTTAGAAATGAAACAGTATTTACAAGAGAAGTATACGGTCTATTATAGACAGCAATGCATACCGCGAACTTTTATCACATTTGTTGTCCACTTGAAATTCAAATCACTTTGTACTACTTCACACCTCCACTCGCCATGATGCGACGTGTTAGCTTTAGGAATGTGATCTACATTGATCTAAAAAATAATCCAAAAACTTGAGAAATGATTTCAAAAAAATTCAATTACAGGCTGATATTCCATCAATTTTTGAGAGATGGTACATTACAATTTCCTATGTTCATATAAATTTCTGATGAATATACTTGAATATATGGATACAGCACTATACACTATACTCACTGCAATGGGAGTTGAGATTCCATAATCTTTAAAAACTCTACCATTTAATATCCAAGAAACTTTCAGATCTGAATAAATATATCCTAGTACAACACAGTGGCAAGTAACAGAGAAGGGTAAAGTTTCTCTAATAACAAATTCGCTTCTTGTGGGAATGACAGCTAGAGTAAAGATCTTGAAAATCAGGTGAGAATCATCTTCTCGATGCAAGGTTTGTGTGTATACACCAGAGTCATTGACAACAGAGTAACTTATAGCTGAAAGATGCAGAAGTTATTCATTCGTAAGAAGTTCACGTCTATTGATTCTCGTTTCTGGTATATTAGCAGATAAATGTACAACTTACAAACTGCAGTATCTTCTAGTTTAATTCTATCTTCTTCTTCCTCTAAAATGATTCCATTACGAGACCAATTTATTTCAGAAGTAGCTGTTTCGTTTCTCAGAGCAGAAACTATGTCTATATCAGCAGTCAGAGTTGCCTCATCACCTTCCTTAATAATTATTGACTTGTGCTGGATTTGAATTCTTTTCTTTATCAATGCAAGAGTAACTGAAAATAAACTTACGTATTTACATGATAACAATAATCCAATCACCAACTGTAAGCCCTATTACCATCCGTGACGTCTCCGCATTTGTTCATATTGCAATGGCCACTCGACGTACTAGGTCCCAAACATGGCTGGCCTCGTATGTTGGGTTCAGGATTGTCACAAGTTCGCTTTCTTACTCCCATTCCTCCATTACAGCTAGTGCTGCAACTCCAAGGACCCCATTCAGACCAACCTCCGTCCAATGGAGCACCGTCTATATCTGAAATGAGTGTGTGAAAATAAGGGGTTTCCATGAAAGAATCTTAAGTTTAATTTGATTAGACAAAAATACAAGAACTTGCCTGTTGGTATACAATTTGCAGCCCAAGTCACCCATCCACCTGTATCGACGGAGAGAGAGAACAAGTAGAACAGCAGGGGCAAATTGTGGATATAATGAAATACCTCAGTGCTATTGCGCAGTACCTGAATGGTGGCATTATGAAACCTTAAACCAAAATACGTAGTTAAATTGCAGATAAAGCTTGATTGAATTTTGTATCTTGATTAGAAGATATTTCATGTTAATTGATTGTTAAATACATTATTGTTATGTTAGTCCAAGTATCGGAGGTAAATAATGGTCCTTTTGCATCTTGTTTGTGTAAAATATGAACGACGGGAAGCTTGTTCTTTATGAAAAAGATCCATTGTCCCAGTTCACCAATGGTCAACGCGTAGTATCTGCAGGAAACAATTTTTATAGATTTGCTCACTGAAAACAGATTGAAAGAGAATAGACATATGCTAACCCGGGGGTAGTAGGCAGCATCAGCAGAGGAAGCAGAATAACACCTTTTCCGCGAAGCATTAGTACCAGTCTATGGGGGCTTGGTGTCTCTTCCTTTTCCCAAATAGAAATTGGAAGTATTCTGCTGAATCGTGTCGTTGTGGTTTGTTCTATGTGACATTCTATGTAACTCTTTCATTAAGTGCCAATATTCTGAAGACTACAGGAAAGTAATATCTACTAACCAATAGCAAAGCATAATAACTCATGAAATAACTGATGAACAATGGTTGGAAATATGCGGCTTGATTAATATAAAAAAACGCGACTACTATAATTTTCAGTGATTGTCAAACATTACGAATTATAGAATGAGCAGCAAAAAATAACTTGATAGCACTTATGTACTTACTTGTATCACAGTTGAAAGCTACTCCGATACTATTGCCAAGTTCACTGCTGTAGTAATAATATATTGGAAGGAAAGCTTTGGCAGGTTCTGGATCTTTCCATTCAAATAATGGGTATGGGGCACCTTCGTAGGATAGCTTTATTTCCCCGCGATCCATGCGAATCACAAATCCAGTCCATCTGCCAAGGTACAAAAGGTGGGGTAACGTTTTTTGCTTCACCAATTTTATACCTGCATATATAGAAATAAACGTATTTATACAGTAGCAGATAAAATAAATTGTACTATTTATCTTAAATATTTTTAATGAAAATAGGAAAATAGTAATTCAAGACATCGACCTACCTTCTTCTTTAGTTTCGTGGTAGAGAAGTACCTTCTCATTATTCATTGCGCCAACTTTTAGAATGAGTCGGGACTGTATTTCGTCTTCGCTTAATATTACAAATGTTATCGAGTCTGGATGATCCGGTTCCCATTCTTTAAGAGAGAAATGAAGTCCTTCCGAACGATATTCTGGTAAAACATATAAGCGCCTCCCACCACCATGACCTCTGACGAGGAACGTGCACTCCTCTATGATCAACAACGAAAGTCTTAGGCAAACTATAATTAACTAACCTAGGGACGGTATGAAATCTCACACAGAGCAAAAGACATACCTGGCTGCTCACAGTCTCTGACGTTACAAAGGTCCTGCGGTACATCTGGATCTGTTGTATAGCACCATGTGCCAGCTATATTACGAGAAGGATTGCGGCAGTAATTAGTAGCATTTTTAGCACTCTGCTCAGTATATAGCGTGTCATTCAGGTACCGTGGATCAACTTTATGAATCGGTGTCGAAACGTTATTCTTTTGAGTCGACGTCATAGTACTGCTTTCCGTTGACTGTGGCAGTGGAGTTGTGTGTGATAATTTTTCTAATGAAGGCTTTTTTGAAGTATCATTGGCTGGTGGTTGCAGAGTGGTTAAGCTTGAATCATTTGTCGAAACGTCTCGTGGCCCAGGAGATTTGGTCGTAGTCTCTGTATTTTCATATGGCTGAAAGGTACCCTGATGATAATTAAGTAAGTTGTCATCATCATCTGGTCGCTCAGAAGTAGTTTCCCAAATTTCTTCCTTTCGAGTAGTGCCTGCAGTTGATTTGGAAGTGGCTTTTGAACTTTTTTTTTGTAAAAATGTAGCTGGTTTTAGATTGAACAAATCATAGTCATCATCATCATCTTCTGGTGGTTCAGATGTAGTCTTTTCTATTCCATATGGCTGAAAAGTACCTGGATGATAATTAGGTAAGCTGTCATCATCATCTGGTCGCTCAGAAGTAGTTTTCCAAGTTTCTTTCTGTCGAGTAGTGCCTGGAGTTGATTTGGAAGTGGCGTCTGAACTTTTTTTTGGTAAAAATGTAGCTGGTTTTAGATCGAACAAATCATAGTCTTCATCATCATCTTCTGGCGACTCGGATGTAGTCTTTTCAATTCCATATGGCTGAAAAGTACCTGGATGATAATTAGGTAAGCTGTCATCATCATCTGGTCGCTCAGAAGTAGTTTTCCAAGTCTCTTTCTGTCGAGTAGTGCCTGGAGTTGATTTGGACATGGCTTCTGAACTTTTTCTTGGTGCAAATGTAGCTGGTTTCAGATCGAACAAATCATAGTCATCATCATCATTTTCTGGTGACTCGGATGTAGTCTTTTCAATTCCATATGGCTGAAAAGTACCTGGATGATAATTGAACAATTTGTTGTCATCATCATCTGGTTTCCAAATATCTTGATGTCTAGTAGTGCCTGAACTTGATTTGGAAGTAAATCTCGACTTTTTCTTCGGTGAAAACGTGGCGGGTTTTAAATTGAAGAAATCATCATCATCATCATTTTCTGGTGACTCGGATGTAGTCTTTTCAATTCCATATGGTTGAAAAGTGCCTGGATGATAATTGAACAATTTGTTATCGTCATCATCTGGTTTCCAAATATCTTGATGTTTAGTAGTGCTTGAACTTGATTTGGAAGTAAATCTCGCCCTTTTTTTTCGTGAAAGCGTGGATGGTTTTAAATGAAAGTAATCATCATCGTCATCATTTTCTGGTGACTCTGAACTGATAGCCGAAACATCCGGGTATCTAACAAATCTGTGTATTCTATTTTGTTTATGGATTTCGATAACTCTTCCCTCCCTGGCCGTCCGCCGAGTATGTGCAGGCTGTGTATCTCTTGGTAGTCTCGAACGTAGGCCAACCTCATCCCATCGTTGGCCTGGGATATCGAGAATACTATCTTTCAATGCATTTTCCCTTTTTACTTTAAGACTCATGAATGCGCTAGCCATCAACGATCCGAGAGAGATATTCTTTCTGGTAGCAGTTACTGCTTCATATTCCGATACCCACCGAGCGCATTTACGCCCAGAACGTGTTACAGACATAGTGCCAAGGTAATCATTGGCGGTTCCTGACATTTTACATTCTGAAAAGTATACTTAATTAGAATCATTAAGTTTTGCCTTTATATAGAGCACTCACCAGAGGATCTGCATTTTCTGATAGGGCAGTACTGTTTTTTTACAGAAGAGCTTTCCGATTGCGTTGCTGTATAACAAAAGGGACCTTTAGGGTCGTTTGTAGGATTTCTGCATTTATTTAAAGCCTTAAGTGCTGATCCATCAATAAAAATATCTTCTTGTTTATCAATTTTGGGAATCTATGCAACATATACAAAGGTCTATATCAATAATGACTTGCTCCTCTTTATTCTCCTGCTCTACCATTTTTGATAGAAAAATGTTTTGAAGCAATGATTTTAATGTGTCGCCCACTTTACCCTGTCGGAAATCCATGGAATACATGGAATTTGATTTTCGGTTGTCCACTGAGAACCTTCGTATCTTGAATCTGATGAACTTGAAATACAATTAGGAAACCAAGGAGGTTCAACCACGTCAGCTTCTGCCGATCATATAGACCATTGTAAAACTATACTCAATTGAGTCAATCAATCAATATGTGCTACATTTGATCAAATATATATTTAAGACCGATTGCGAATATCAATGATTGCCATTGAATCATTATTGTTCCATAAATTGAGTGAAAATGATGAAATTCACCTATTGGAGCACAATAAAGTGTCCAATGTACTATTGTATTCTCGCTTCCAATACTGAACCATCGTAGAGTCGGGATGCTGGGATGTTCAATGGAAAATACTTCCTGTCTACCATAATCTCGATGCCAGAACATTTGTATCGCCACTCCAAAAATACTTAAAATAAATTAGGTGTATGCAAAAGAAATGATATAGAGAATGTATACCAGAGAGATCAGTCCTAAAATAGCTTGTAATTCAATATAATACAGCTTATATATATATTCTAACTGACTGCATTGAATTGCTTGTCGTTTTGAAGAAACGCAATTGTGTACCTGATTGTGAACTCATGCCAGGCCCAGTAGTTGAGAATACGCTTAGTTTCAAGATCCAGCAAAATTTCTTTTAGAGAAGATTCTTTCTCTTGATACATTACTAGAGTAGAATCATGATGCCCTATCACTATCTGGAATTGTTGACACATAAATTCAACGATAAAAATTGACGCATAACAAACTTATATCCCTTTCAAAAATTCATTGTAAAGATATTTGAGTCAAGTGTTTATCTAGTCATCTGCAGTTTTACCAGGTACAATGTCTAATGAAAAAATATATTTGCATACCAAGAGGCATGGATATGGTACAGCAGGAGTCTGTGTGAGTTGAATTGTTGCTTTGTGGCTAGCTCTCACATGGAATTGAAGATCGTGACTAGTGTTACTTTGCAGTAATGGCCAAACTCTGAGAAATTCAAGACCAAAAGTCGTATGTACTTCACACGCTGAAATCCAAGAGTTTACAGAATGACTTCATAGTGTATCGATTTCACTGAGAATTGACGTACTGTCCTCGCAGAATGGCATGCTCCATAAAACTCCAGTTCCCATGAGACCATATTGGAAGAAACTTTCTGGATACATACTGGATATTGTATTCGTCTTTTTAAATTCGTCTAAAAATATTGGTTGTGTTGCGCCTTGATGCCCAACCGAGATGAAACCCCCACCCCAAGCAACCCATAGCACGGTCCACTTAGAGCCGAGAAGGATACTTGGAGTTTCTTCAAAATCTGTCTCATCCTGCGAACGTTTTGCTATTTATTTTCTACTAGGAAAATGAGTAACTTCTATCAAATAGGAACTAACGTTGGTGTGTGGATACTTCTGCCCACTCCCAGAATTTGATAGGATAATCTCAACACCTGCTCTCCACTCCTGCGCAATCACCTTGGCTGAAGTCGGCACTTGTAGATGGGTGAATAATAATCTTGCCTGACCCTGCGATGAGGTAATTGTACATTGAAAAATATTTCAGCTGCGGAGTCTTCAGCGCCTGTTCAGCAAATTCATAGATTTAGCTGAAATTAGAGGCCTATAGCATACTATGTGCTCATCAGCAGGGTTCCATAGCTTGATCGAGAACGTGATGTTACCAAAAGTGCTATTTAAGCTTGTCAGAGTAGAGTAGACCGAAGCGTTTTTGGAATAAACAAGACAATCTGGATTGATAAACAAAAAGTATTGCGTATAATTTGCAAGCCATTCCCTGATTAAAATACTGGATAAGTTCAATTGACTTATTGTGCAAATTCATCATGACATAAAAGCTGGCTAATACTTCAAAGACGTCTATGAACCGTTATGAACCTTTATCATCACAAAATGGAACACTACAGTATTCTCTTTCAACAATGTCATAATCTTCAGAATCAACCCAACACCACGGACCACCTGAGCTACCATCCGGATTTCTACAGAAATTTTTTGCCTTATTACGAGACAAATCTGAGAAGTGATTGTTGGAGAATTTTTCAGTCTAAACACAAACACAATAATTATGATAGTCACTCAATGAACCATGCACCTTATAAATGAAACCGATCATCACAATTGTACCTTATTGATGGCCAGCTTCAATCGTTTATCCCACGACTTACATTTTCTACCAGAAGAAGTGGTATCATGAATACCACCATACTCTGAACCAGTCCCAGATACTCTACATTCTTAAAATATTATAACGTTGCAGGATTTAGCATTAAATATGGATATATATATTATTACATCTGAAGTAAAACAGCCATTATTAAAACTGAGAAAGTGTCGGTTCTTTCACCTCCGAAATTACAGAGAGGTACTTCGCATTCATCGTCGATGAGCGTTGGCTCCATAGTATAACACCATGGTCCTCTTGGATCTTTAGTTGGATTTCTACAATAGTTTCTGGCGAGTTGTAATGATCTTTCTGGGAAATCTGTATCAGTGATAGCCTCGCTGACCTAATAAGATTAAAGAATGCGTCATTGAAAATGTTATGATGAGGTTTATTGATATAATAAGTGCTAAAGTGTAGCTAGCCGTTGAAAGTATACAAAAAAATGACCGAGTAAGTGAGTTCATGTTCTCAATTGATACAAAATTGATCATCAAAAGTTAGAGACCTTATGAAGAGGTTTGTCTGTATGCCACATCTGACATCGAATACCACCTGCAGTTGTCGCAGTAGATCCCATGTAATCAGTACCAAATTGCGTGAGCTTGCATTTTGACAAATCTGTAAGACTGGCATTTCGTGGTGCTATAAATAATATCAACAAACTATTCAAACCTATTCAATAACGAGGACGTTTGTCTTTCCAAAAATCAGTGAGTCGGTGATTAGGAAAATTTACTTTTTGACGCTGTTGACAAATTTACTGTATATTGACCAAGGAATAAGAATAACTTGAGAAACAAGGAGTAATATGCCGTAAAATTCATTCTTAATCAAATATTGCACGTGGTTATTTCGTTTACCTATAAAACAGGGAATTGTCGGGTAATATAATTGAATACATCAATTTGTATGAAACAGGAGAAGGATATTGATATCAATGATAATACAGGGGTTTGAAATTAGAGATATTTATTCGACAGACAAACATATTTCATAACATCAGTTCTCTGTGTGGAAATATAGAATAAAAAAAAGTAATTCAAATCTATAGAGATAAAATGAGTCACACAACATTAATCTCTGCTTTACAAATAAATATTATAATGTATCAACTATATTGTAGCGGTCGGGGTCAAACGGTAACATCAAAACCAGATAATGATTTCTTCTTTATTGAAAAAATTAATAAACTGACTACATTAAGTACAGAAATGAATAAAGAAATCATAAAATCTAAACGAGGGAGAATTAGTCCACGAGTTTATTTCCCGCCATCATTTAAAATATTCGTTCGATGTGAAAGTGGCTCGATATCACGATAGTCGATACCACATATCATATCTTCATTCAATGTAATCGAAAGATAAACATCTGTACGGAGTTGTCATTTTAAATTGAAAATAGGTTATATTTTATGTGATAAAAGTCTTTACTCATAAATTGAACCCACTGAAATGATTTATAGTGAATTTAAATGACAGTATTTAATAGCATTTCACCATTTTAATAATTCCTACGTTGTGTACGACGGTTGATAGAAGTTTATAGTTTTGAGGTTATATGTCACTATTTTAAGAACCCGATCGTCCTACCGGTGTTAATAAAAATGGGTCTATTGACGGATCCGCGAGCTGGTAATGGAGAAGTAATTAAATTTGTTATGAAATGGGAAAAACTGCTATGCATAACGCTATACACCAGCGGTGTATTGTGGTTCATGTCTTTGGCGTATCCCGAATTCAACGACAGTGCGTATTCGAACAAAAATTTCTTACACTATCACCATATTTTCGAATCCCTATCCCCAAAAGTTTTACGCATCATAAACCCATTTCAGACACCTACTTTTCCGAAAATGCATTACTTCCTGGTCTAGTCACAAACGAATTCAACGAAGAATGCGCGGCGAAAAGATTTCACGATGAACTTCTCGCTGAGATGAAAGAGCATCCAGATGACATGCCGTATCCATGGCTATTGGCCAAATTTCGTCAGCTCAATTTAGATGTTTACACTCATAATTTTACTCTCAATTATCCGCTCTCTCAAGCTAAGGTATGATACACATTAAAATAATTCTCATAAATTCTATTATATATATATACTAAATATATTGATCTATCGAGGAATCAAAGCTCTACTTCGTTCAACTTTCATCACAAACTAAAGAAAGCGTAATCATTGCTTACAGTTTACTGGACAAAACATTTACAGCATATTAAGAGCTCCGAGGAGCGCCAGTACCGAAGCAATTATTTTAAGCGTACCTTACCGCTCAGCGAGCAGTGTTCATCTTACAACTGCGCCATCGATAGCTTTATTACTTGCTTTTGCAAAGTTTTGTCGAAGTATGATATTATTGATTAATGGTTTATATTGGAATTATTTATATTGTGGCTTACTCGTGATGTTAAGAAATCGTTTTGTCTATTCAGAACAGAATTATTGGGCAAAAGATATCATTTTTGTCGTAACTGAACATGAACAGCTAGGAATGCAGGCCTGGCTAGAAGCGTATCATCGCTGTACTTGTGGACAAGAAGGCGTATTGATGGCAGGGGATTTAGCAGGGAGAGCTGGATCTATTCAAGCTGCAATTAATCTAGAAATGCATTCGTTAAAAATTGGCTCCATTGACGTCAAGGTGATTTTCATAGAGCCTCACGCCTTTAAAGACTCCTCTTGGTTTTGTTATTACAACTCTTTATTATTATCGGTCCCGCCTCAATAGGTAGAAGGTCTCAATGGGCAACTGCCAAATTTAGATCTAGTTAATCTGGCTAATAGAATGTGCGCTAAAGAGGGAATACGGAGAACATTTCAACGCAGAATAGACAGCAATCCAAAGGATAAAATTAAAAAATGGTGGTATCAATTTATTACCATGTTGTCAATGGTATCTACTCAAGCAACTGGTGTACCGACTGGAAATCACGGCGTTTTTCATAGGTATGAAATTCAGCAGATCACGAGTTTTAGAAACTGGCTATTTAATCTTCTATTTATGAAAAAGTAGATTCTGACTGAATTCATTCTTAATTTCTCCCTCAAAAGATTCGGCATCGAAGCTATAACACTTGAAGGATTTGCAAAGACTGGTTCCGGTTCAGAATTCAACATTTACAACATGGGACGTGTTGTTGAAAGTCTAGTCCGTTCGTTAAACAATTTATTAGAACGCTTCCATCAATCCTTCTTCTTCTATCTGTTGCCGTCAACAGACAGATACATTTCTATTGGTGAGTGAATAAAATAAAAGTCTATTCTAGATCTAATAAATAATATCCTAATACTTTGCGAGAGTTCTTCATCAGTTCTAAATCATCCCATTTACATTTTCAGGATTATATATGCCTCCGTTAGCTCTGATTATAGCTGGTCTTTTCATAAAGGCTTTTTCTGTGTGGCTCAAACTACAAGAAACTCCAGAAAATAATGACGACGATAGCGGTCAAGTTAAACAGGTGAAAACATTGTCCAGTACACAATTAAAGCATTAGTTATGTTAATGCCTGAATATCATTCATGAAAACTTCAACATTATACAGTTTTTGTCAACTATACATAACATATATATTGGAATTTTCAGACTGAAGAACTTGCATTGTCGCGTATAGCTTGGGAGGTGCTATGGACTCATATGGTGGGTGTAGCGACGTTGTCTACCCCACGACTGTTCACATATATAGGAATGAAATTTCAACTTCCGACCGAAGATTCTGTATTCTTAGGCACTTTGTTTTTAACAATTCTAATGTTTGTTGGAACTCTCTGCTTCGAGAGGTGAGCTGCACACTAATAATCACGCAATCGTATCAAAATCGAATACATTTGCATTAGATATTCATCAATTGTCACCAATCAGTAATTTTCCATCAAATTTTATACAAAAATCATATCTCTTGTTGACTTTTCGAATATATTTAGCACCTTTTCTTTTCAGGCACAGAACTTATGAAACTGCATCCCTGCTGTATGTAATCGCATTGATAGAATTGGCCACAATGCTTCTGTGCATTGCAATGCACAATTTTTCATTAGCGTTGGTAGCGGCGATTGTCTACGTTCCTGCAGCCTTGTCTGTGATACCAAAGAAGGGGAATGAATCCAGGTCAGATATATTACATTTTTATACATATTTGATCTTTATGTTCTCCAGCCATCGCAACTAAAGTAAACAGGAATTAAGCTTCGTTTAGTCTGAACTGTTATCACTATTTTAATGAAGTGTTAACCATTTAGTTAATAAATTTCTACTCAATTTCTGATAAACTCTTACACGTGACCTCTATCTGGCGGTCAATCAGCTGTCTTTGAGCTCGTGATGCGAGACGCTGGCACTATAAATCTAACTATCTGTTATTTACTATTTGGTAAAGCAAATAAAACTTCATTTATAAAGTATAATTAGAGTGATAGAGAACCAGATGTTTATTTGAGCCTTGCTCCTCAGTCAAACATTCGACAGCTATCACTGTGCCCCTCATCTTCGGTGATAAAGATGTACATTATTCTTCTTATTATTATGATTATTATTATTATCATGAATTTAAGCTCTCACGCACACTCAGTATTGTGAACTATCTATTCCCACACTGCGCACACTTTATAGTATCAAGGGCTTTGGACTTATTTTTAGATCAATCATTTTACAAGGTTTTAACGTCTTTAATCTCACAGCTCAAATCGTATCGAATATTCCAAAAGATGAATGAAAACAATGCTTGAGTAATATGATTGAGAAATGGCTAAGAATTAATCATAATTTCCAGATTCCATCATTTGCGTTGTATACCCTGGATACTGCTACATCCATTTTGTCTAGCGTGTACAGTAGTAGCGGTATATACGCGTTTTTCTTTCCCGGATTACACGATCTTTGCTTTTGTACTTAAATGGATTCAAGCATCAAAGCAAGCAACTGTATTCGGCATTATTGATTCCATGGTTTATGGAAATTGGCTGTACAGCGTAACGGTCGCTGTTTTACTTCCAACTTGGCTTATATTTTGGATAGTTGTTACCTCTAAACCAACGTTAAGAACGTCGAAATAAATGTTTTTTGTAAAATATGTAACAATTTCGTTATCACATGCATAAAAGTAAATAAAATCACGATATCATATTGAACAAATTCATAAATCTTGGTATGCAAGTATACCACCATCTAGTTCAGCCAGTATGTAATTTTACATGGCTAATGTCAGTAAAGGAGATAATATAAGATTCAGTTATTTTTGCTGAATCAATCAGCCGAGTAATAAATTTTATTTAAGGCTGAACTCAGTATCTTACTTCTTGATACAATCAGATAACATATCGAATTATTGGTTTGAACATAACAACAGCTTCTCGATTTTTTTTTTTTTTTTTTTTTTCATTAATTAGAATTAATCTGCATCGAAAATTTCGCGCAGAGAGAAGCTGAGAAGTTTTATTAAATTTAAGGTGGTAATCGTATGCAGAATAGTAGCGTTTACCAAAAATTGTACATTCCATGATTATAATAAAAATCTTAGAAAAATGACTAGAAGTCTTATTTTATTATTTACAATGACGATTATTATTCATTTATTATAATCGCAATAGTATAATACAATTATGACGAATAACAAATTCGTAGTCTGTAGACGTAAACCAATTAACAATCAATCGATAATGAATTTATGGATATTAAAAATATTAATATAAATGAAACTATCCCTTTGCATCTAATTATTCCATTGATCAATATTATTTCTCTTGATGAATTTTAAATAAATAAAAAATATAAAGAATCTTTTATTAATTAAGAGCCTCATTTATATTTTACAATATAAAATTGTCGGTTGCTTGGACTCATCAAAATTCAGATATAGGTACATCGAATCTTTTTCGCAAGGTAAGGTAATTATCATCTGCTTTTCACGCTATACTGTGGACCTATCTGATTGTTGATCACTAATTCATCAAAACAATATTGTTATCAAATCGTTATCGCGTATAGGTATACGAAAGTAAGGTCATCTCCTTGAAAATAAATTCAGAAATATTTTTAATATACAGGATAGCCCATTTTAATCGCTCTATGCGAATATCTCGACAACTAAGAGTTATACAAGAAAAAGTTTCATACAAAACTTGAAAGGTGGGGAAGATAGTGCTGGTGTGTGTTGACTTGTGGATTTCGCCGATTTCGAGATTTCGCAAGTAACTTTGGATTTTAGATAGGGAACACATGTTTTGGTTGAGTGCAGCTGATAGCGAGATCAGAGACCAATTCAGATACGGAGAAAAAAAATTGAAAAAAAAAAAATAGTTTGCAAAAAAAAAAAAAAATTCTGACGTAGAAAAAAAAAAAAATATTCAAAAGCACCAAAATGAGAAGAACAATTTATTGTTATTAAGGCGATAATTTTACGTTATCACATCGCACTATTGCAATTATGAATGCAGTTATATAATAACGCAAATGTTTGTCAATCAGCCCCCAGGTTGACATCCCAGTAATAAACCAACACGGATTGAAACGAATTTAGTATGTGAAAAACGAAATTAACACGAATTAAATAAAATTCAAAAAAATTGTGTGCAAATTCTTTTGAATTACAACGAATTGACACACAGGTCTTTTTAATTCCATCTAATTTGTATTAACTCCGTTTTCCACTTACTCAATTCGTTTTGGTTTACTGGGATGGAACTCGCCATAGGTATATACTAATGCAATTACGACTTCTCATTTCAAAATTCATCGAAATTGACTTGTATGCAACCCACTAGACTTTTCCGGGTCGAGTTTTCATAGATCTATTGGATCTATGTCTGTTTCGTCGTGGATAACAGTGTGACACGATCGTGCGTTGAATACGTAATAGTCGCGGAAGAAAGGATTTTAGCCCCTAACATAAATCACAGATAGGTGAACGCAGGAAACGCTCACCTATAATATATATAGTATTGTGTTGTTATGATTCTTGGGTATGTAGCACAGTAGTAGTACGCAAGGCAAAGTCATATACACTATAGATCCTGTACTGTAGATCCTGGGTTCCTGATCCTACACTGTAGATCCTGGGTTCGATTCCCGGATCGTCCGTTAATTTTTCTCATCAAAAATTATTTCAATATATATATTATTGTTTGAGGCAGGGGATTGCGAGTTCGATCAATTTTATTTTATTGTAACGAAGAAATTGCAAATATAATTATTCTAGTAATTGCTATATACAGTACGTAAATTTTATTGCCTGATACGGCGTACGTAAACGCGCGTGCCGATTCAATAATTAATATTCTATTGCTCTTATTTTGACAAGTTTCTCTTATCTAGCCATAATATCAGCTGACTTTAATTGCCTTTGGTGTAATTAAAACTGCCTAAAGCTGGGTTAGTTTAATTAGTACGATACAGCAAAATCTACGGATTTCTAATCTCTTCCTGATACAATCGCGTCTCGATTTTCTTAAATTAATTCAAATTATTTTACATTAAAAATTGCGAACAGAGAAAAATTATGAGTTTTATTAAATTTATTTTAAGTGATGATCGTAATATGCAGAATAAAAGCGTTCACCAAGACATTCCATGATTATAATAAAAGTCTTTCTTGTACCTCTTTATCATTTACAATGACGATTAGTATTCGCTTATATTGTAGTGATTACTATAATCGCAGTACTGTTGATACACTTATAACGAATAACAAATTCGTATATATAGATTAACAATTAGTAATTACAAATAAATCGACAGTGAATTTATGGATGTGAAAAATATGAATATAAATAAAACTGTTCCTCTGCATTTAATTATTCCATAGATCAACATTGTTTCTCTTATAAGCAAATCTGAATAAATAATAAACATAAAGGATCCTTTATTAAATTAAAAGCCTCATTTATATTTTGCAATAAAAAAAAAATTGCCGATTTCTTGGAAGCATAAACATTCAGATACCACGTATCTAAAGCTATGTATTTCACAAGGTCAGATAATTATCGTCTGATTTTCGCGCTGCTGGGGGTCTATCTGATTGTTGATCACTAATTTATCGAAAAAATATTGTTATCAAATCGTTATCGTGAGTAGGTATGAAAGTATTGCGGGGGGTAGATATTATATATATAGGTATAATTCAAGTACCGCGACTTCTCATTTCAAAGTTCATCAATATTGATAACCCCGGCACTTGTATGCACCCCACTAGATTTTCTCCGAACGAGTTTTCTCAGATCTATATGTTTCGTCGTAGTTGCGACAGTGCAATACGATCGTGCGTTTAATACGGAATAGTGGAAAGTAAGGAATATAAAATCTGTAAATCACAGATATTCAAACAGGTAATGTTTACCTATAATATAATATTGTTTAACGCAAGTGATTGCGAGTTGAATTAATTTCATTGCAACGTAGGAATTAAAAACATTATTTCATTTGAGTATTCGCTCCCGAATAATATATTTGCAATACATATACATATACATTATCTATATACATTGAATATGCTTGATGTGGCGTACTTAAACGCGCGTGCCAAATCAGTAAACATCATTTTGTTTTTATTTTAACAAGTTTTTTCATCTATATTTAATTTCTTAATCAACTGACTTTGATTGCGTTCGGTTCAATTACAACTGTCAAGAACTGGTTTAATTTTATTTGTATACGATACAACGAAATCTACAGACTTCTGATCTCTCGATCGGTCGTCGTCATCCACAGTAACAAATATAACTGGGACCACGAGAGTCTTGCGATGTCCGATAAAAGTGGGTTTTGTTCTATTTTCATGAAAAATGGAGAAAAACATAAGTCAACTTCATCTTTTGAACTAGCAGACAACGTTTCGGGTATAAATACCAGAATACATATTTCCATTTATTTTCACGCATATGTATGAAAGTATATCGCTTATTGACCGACAATTAGTCATTCCTTTGTAAAATCCATAAAATTTATCTGTTTCCACGCGTCTCGTAATTTTTGTCGCTTTCCAAAATCTGAATCCAATAATTATTGTACCACCCAATGAAATGAATCCTTCCTTTTGCAATTATGGCAAAAAATCTGCGCTCAATATTCTGATCAATGCGACGTTTCTCATGAGATAGAAATAGCATTAATTCCATTACGTACAACTGAATCAACAACATTGATTTTTTTGTTGGGGATTATCTCCGTATTTGAATTACGATTTAGCTTTAAAAATTCCTTTTTTTTTATATCGGATTCCGCCGCGCAATCTATAATAATCAGAAGCGTTCTAGAACCAGCAATACTTCCAGTGGCAGTGTTTGACTGTCTTATCATAAGATTCTTAATTCCTTATAAATATAATACTGCATTATAAGCTAGTCGGTGACGTCTGATGTCGACATTGCGATAATCATATTCTATAATATGTTTGCTAAAATTATTGTGTAATTGTTATTTTATTAACGAGAATCATATTCCAGAAGAACCAGCACGCAATACCATGAAAATCACATTTTTTTTTTTTTTTTTTAATACCTGTTGCACGTATACGTACGTACTATACGTAGAAATTAAACAATGTATATTTCTGTACTCCTTTTCTTTTTTTTTTTTTGCGAATGAGAGTGTGTTATCCAGTTTTCACATTGTTTTTCAATAAAACACTTTGCATAAAATTGAACAGTCACGGAAAACAAAAAAATTCGCACCCGTATAAGAACAGTTGAAAATATTTACACTCGTACTTTCCCAGCCGGCTCAAGATACTCTTTCACTGATATTAGACCCGAAATCGACGAAAAGACGACTGGAAGCCGTCGAAAGTCCACTTTTGAGTCTTGATTAACAAAATAAACATTCAGCGGCTTTGAGTTGTCTTCAAATCAAATCAAGGACCAACATAAGCCCCATCTCTAGTGGCCCACCTCCTTTTCATCGAAATGTGTCACATTTCGATTATTGTCCGAGCCCAGGCGTCAAAAACGCAAAAAAGGCCAACTTAGCGCAAATTCTATTTCAATTCCGAACACATACGTCCAAAAAAATGTTCGTTTCGTGCGAAAATAGAGTCTACAGATGGTTTTTACATTGTTCTCTGAGGAAATCGAATTCGAATAATTTTGTAACAATGTAAAAACCATCTGTAGATTCCATTTTCGCACGAAACGAACATTTTCTGGACGTATGTGTTCGGAATTGAAATAGAATTTGCGCTAAGTTGGCCTTTTTTGCGTTTTTGACGCCTGGGCTCAGATAATAATCGAAATGTGACACATTTCGACCAAAAGGAGGTGGGCGACTTATAGGGATGGGCCATAAGTCATGGAATATTTTGTATTAGGTACCTAAGTCATCACATGCTATCAAGAATTAACGCAAGTCATCTAATCCAACGCCCGAGTGAGTGATCATGCTTCGCTTTGAAGATTGGAAATTTCGATTCTTATATTATGCGTACGAATAATTATTTCGATCCAAAGGAATGATTTAACTTTTGCAAAATAAAAACGATTTTTCGAAATTGAATCAAATTCTATGAGAGCCGGTAGTTATATATATACTTATAAATCAAACTATATATTGTGCCGTGTAACATATTATCGGTTCAATAAATTGTAACCAGTTTCCTCGAGGTCATGTTTCAACCGCTTGTACAGTTAACATCAACATTTTTCAGGAAATTGTAGAAAAACTCGTCAATTTTCAGGGAATATCAGTATAAGATTCATAAAAAAAACCAACGAAATTTTTCCGGATGATCGCAGTGAGTTCCAGTGATTATTGTTCCACTATTCTAGAGAAAAATTCGGTGATATTTTTCTGAATAATTCTGATTTCTTCTGAAATTCACTGAATTTGTATGGAAATGTATGAAAATGTTTCTCAGGAGAAATATTATTCAACTAACGAACGAATCGAACAGCATGAATTAATGGCTTTATAACGTGTCCCCCAAATTTATCTTTCGTCCGCCAAAAATATAAGCAGAATTCGCAAACAATTCTGTGAAGAAAATAACAACTGCTTAATTCCAATACAGTATAGGGAAATCTCGTTATTATTCGTACATTCTTTCTCGTTTGTTTTGTTGTAAAAGGATAGTCGACCCCATTTGCATTGTGAATTGCAATAAATGCAGCAGCTGCACTCAGATGCATTTTGCAGCCTACTGCTAGTGATAGTAATGCTGCTAAAGAAGCAAGACGTATATCGAAAGTATCATTAGAGTAGGAGAATCTCGACTCGCGACAGTGAATAGCTGCTAATAAGTGTAGTTGGCCATACGGAAAAGCAAAGTTCATTTGTGCCAGTGATGGAAGTAAATATAAATGGAATGAATTCTTAACTTGAATCTATATATTAATTTATCGTTTCAGTCTACAAAGGTGTGACTAAACATATATTATCGCGTATTCGACGTTCTCTTCAGGAGCCCGTGGTGTTAATTTGCTACAGAAATCTTGCTTAAATAATGAAAATATCAGAATATCAAATATTGTATAATGTGATATAGATAAAATTTTTTTTCGGCCTCTCACAGCTTGTGTATCCTGCATTAATACCCAGACAGCGTCAAAGTTCAAAAGATATCCATAGCACATCCATTTGACGTCGGTATGTTCATAGGACATCCATAGGAGATATTTTGAAGTTTGATGCTGTCTGGGTAACTGCTATCAAATGTTCTGTTCTGTTAACAATTTTACCATTGGTAAAAATAAATGTATATATTTCAGTGAAGAAATTCAACATGCTCTCCACCTGTAATGGGACAAAGTTTCAGAAATTATCCGCTCCGGAAAACGTGTATACTACCCTCATCTTCTACGTCAACGGAAAAGAGGTACACACCTATGGTTTTCAAAATCTGACAATTATGTGAACATTAGTGTTCAAGTGATGACGGAATTTCGTCAGAACATATTCACTAATCGTTTCAATTACCGTTGTGGTGTCAATCGCTGGGACACTCTACTCAACCATCTTTACATAGACCAAAGCAGCCAGTTTTTAAATTCTCAATGATTTTTTGTGTTTATTTGTATTTTTTTTCTTGTTTCTTCAGATAAAGGATGAAATAGTTGATCCTGAATGGACACTGCTGTACTATCTGCGCAACAAATGTATCCTCTTTCGGCGAGTCTCTCGGTATAATATTAGAACAGAATAGTTGCGAATAGAAATTCGTTTACATTACCCGTTTCCAATACAATGATTAATGAAAATAATATGTAAAAAAAATAAGAATGAATGTAGTTGAGTTTGTAAAACTAATATGTTGAATTAGTTCATTTCTGAACTCTTATCGCGAGTGAGCGGACCGTGCTATCAGTATTTTCGCATTCTCACTTACTAATTCCTGCCTACTGATATACACTGAAGACGTTTATCTAGCAAAATAAATTACAAGCACTTGGTTAAAAAGCAAAACAGATAGTTGTAGTGATACACTGCACTCAGCAAAAAAATTACTGGTACACACCAGAAATCTCTCCCTAAAAATGTTTGTCTTCAAAACGTGAGAACTTGGTGTAATAAGTTATCGAAATTTGTTCTCAGAAACAGCGCATTAAAGTTGTATGGATTGCAAAATTAAGATGCTTCTTGTTTCTTTTAGTTCGTCTGCAATCATTTTTCATTTACTGATCTAGACTTGAAGGAAGAGTAGCAAAATGAACGAAACAAAAACGATTTTGCAAAATTTTTTCTGGCGTACCGAAAAGATTGCACACAATTCAAGCAGATTTTTTTTTCATCTAGCTATGTAATCTTGAAAATCGTTAATCGTATGTGAAGTGAAAGACGAGTATAGACCGTATTGACACGCATACGCGAGTGATGATACTAAAGATGAAATAACCCGGTGACGAAAAATCGGTGAAAAATTAGAAGGAGAACATTTCAAATTAGGAACTTGACGCGTCAACAGCGCGTGATTCTCAAATTGTTGGAGTTGTTTTTTTTTCTCATCACAGAGAAGTTCAAATATTATTGGTTTCTCCACACAATTTTCAGCTCCTAATTTGAGCCTACACAGCTTACTGAAAATTGATCACAGACAAATTCAAAAGAAAACATCTTGAAGGTGAAGGTCTAAGCTTAAGGGGGTATTCTGGTCTAGAAATTTAAAAGAATCGATTTTTTTTTTTTTTTTTTGATGCATATTTTCAAAGTTGAGACTTTCAAGAATATGTCCTCAAGAGGATTTTTCAAAATTCAAATTATTTTCGGAGTTACAGCGACTTTTGTGACGTGGCAACTAAACCGGTCGGCCACTACCCGAGGACGAGTCCCTTCGAGAAACTCCTTCATACTCCCATATATACTTAGAAATCTATTAACCGTAGGTCATTGTAACGTATTTTGTTGGAAGGCCCAATGTATGGATCGCTGATTTAAAAAATTTTAGTATAACACACCATTAAACGTCTCAGACTGCGCGAAACTTGACCTCAAACTTTAAACGCGTTTTTCTCGAAACTACTTTTTTTGAATCAGTGTGCATGATATCTCAGGTTCTACTCGACCGATTTACTTGAAATTTGGTACAGAGCTCCATTATATATTATAGTATTGCACTACGGAGAGTTTTTTGATAAAATTTTTTTTTTTTATTTCTAAAAAATTCCGAAAGGGCGAAAAAACAGGGAAAAAACGTAACTCATTTTTCAAACCGTCGCCATTTTGTGAAAAACAAATTTTCTCTCAAAAACTCCTCGTAGTGCTATAACTACATCCTTCTTCTTGACGAATTGAAAAAAAGAAAAAATTTAAGATCACTGGAAGGACCGGAATCCTGCACACCAGGACACGCCATATTTTTGAGAGCCCCCACTTTGCCGGCCTGCAGTTTTTTGAATTTTAATTTTTTTTTTAATATCATACATGTTTTATACTCTCAAAATATCAATAAATAACTAGTAAAAAAATGGATTGTGAAAATATTTATTGGTTTTTTTTTATGGCGTCCGAAAAAACCCCCAAAATTCGGGCGTCTAAACCAGAATACCCCCTTAAAAATGCTCTGTTTGAAAAAAAAGCATCCACAACTCTTTATCGAGTTACAACGTTTTGAACACGAGAATTTTTGAAGAAAGATTTATGTATTTGGACTTGAACGTCATTTTTTTACAAAAAACGTATGATTAAAATGTGTACAACATATTATGTTATTTTCTCAATGATACCTTAACAATGATAAACAGTGCGATTATGCGGCACAAAACTTGGTTGCGCCGAAGGTGGTTGCGGTGCTTGTACAGTAATGGTCTCCAGATGGGACGATTCTGCGCAGAAAATTATGTATCCTTTAACAAAAATCGTTTAATAAGTATAACTTAATATCTACACCTTATAGCGTAAATCGTTTTTGAAAATTTTAACACCTACATTGTCGTTCGTGAGAAGGAATTATAATTTCTTACAAAAAGATCCATCAGTCACGTAGCAGTAAACGCATGTTTAACACCAGTGTGCGCCATGCATGGCATGGCAGTAACCACCGTCGAAGGAATAGGGAGTGTTAAAACACGGCTACATCCGATCCAAGAACGCCTTGCCAAAGCTCACGGGTCACAGTGTGGCTTTTGTACACCTGGAATCGTCATGTCTATGTATGCCTTACTGAGATCAATCCCAAAACCAACGATGGAAAATTTAGAAATTGCTTTCCAAGGTAATTATCATTACTGTGAAAGCTGTATTCATAATTTAGCGACGAGCTAATGCTGAATACTGTCTTCTTTCATCATGTACTAGTATAATTAATGGATTTCGTTCCCATTACAGGCAATTTGTGTAGATGCACTGGATACCGGCCTATCATAGAAGGTCTTCGAACATTTACCGAAGAGTGGGAACGGTCACACGTTGTGTCAAATATGCAAAATAGCAAAGTATCTAATGGCAATAATGCTTGTCAAATGGGGGATGCCTGTTGCAGACAAAAAAGTGGGTCATCTAAGCGCATGAAATCTTGTCAAATGGAAGCTACATGTACCGAAAAAGTTCCTACCTCCGCACCCGATAGACTTTTCAGTACAGAGGAATTCACCACTTATGATCCTTCGCAAGAACTTATATTTCCTCCAAAGTTAAAGGTACAACCAATAAAACAACACATTTATCGTTACTAAAATAATATGCATTGTATCAAAATTCGATACAGGAACACATGCTATATGTATCATTCATACGCGCATCACTACAACACTTGACATCTAATTAATTTTTTCCTAGATGTCCAATGAGCTTGATAGTCAGTATTTGATATTCAAAGGAAAAAACGTAGCTTGGTACCGCCCAAATGATCTCAAGATGCTACTAGCTCTAAAAAAGGAGTATCCAGCAGCTAAAATCATTGTGGGGAACTCTGAAGTTGGTATGTTGAAATGTATCTGAAAGCTGACTGGTGCCTGATATTGTGTTTGTTAGTTGATATGTAATTCATTCGGTATTAAATACCTATCGTTTCAGGAGTTGAAGTAAAATTCAAACACTGTTTGTACCCTGTTTTGATACAACCGACGCAAGTCGCTGAGATGAAACAAATAAGAGAAACTAAAAACAGCTTGCGAATAGGAGCGAGTGTGACTTTGAGTGAATTAGAAGAAACGCTCAAATATCAAATAGATAAAAAACCTGGTAAGAAAATGCATCGCCAATCAAACTCTACTGAATCACAAGGATCGGTGTTTATACTAATCATTTTCAAATTCAGCTTGTTAAATATGTACCGTATAATACGTTATGCTTACAGCATTCCAGACACGAATATTCAGCGAAATTGTAGCTATGTTACATTGGTTTGCTGGAAAACAAATACGAAATGTTGCAGTAAGTACGAATAATGATTGCAAGGATGAATTACATGTGACCTGGAGGTAACAAGATATATTCATCCACAGGCTGTTGGTGGTAATATAATGACCGGAAGTCCAATATCCGACCTGAATCCAATATTTATGGCTGCTGGTGTAAAATTAACATTGTGTAGTCTGGACCGAGGAGAAAGAGAAGTTCCAATGGACCACACGTTTTTCGTCGGCTATAGACGTAATGTTGTATTACCGGATGAAATTCTAGTTTCCATTAGTATACCTTTCACAAAACAGGTATGTGCGACAATCTCTGATACAAGCGATTACCACCCAAAATGAAAACATCGAAATACAAGGAATTATCAATGATTATGTTTTATTTCAGTACCAGTACTTCGTTGCCTATAAACAAGCGAAACGCCGCGATGATGACATCGCTATTGTCAATTTTGCATTAAACGTATTCTTCAAGCCAGGAACGTACGAGGTTCGAAACGCGTTTTTAGCTTACGGAGGCATGGCACCCACCACTACACTAGCCAGGATGACCTGTGAAAGTATGGTAGGAAAGTAAGTACTGGAATGAAATATACGTGTAAGATTGATCGTCTATTTGGTCAATCGATTCATCTAGATAATCCTTTAATTTAACTCATTCTTATTCATTGCTATGGTTTAGGAAATGGGACGAACGAATTTTAGATTCAGTCTACGATTCACTTATAGCAGAACTGCCGTTGACTGGCAATGTTCCTGGAGGTATGGTGCAATACCGTCGTTCGCTTACGTTGAGGTGAGTATTTGATGGTTGTATTATAAGCCTAAATATATTCAGGATTATAATATGGAGATTTATCCAGGGATTTGAATATACAGAAGCTGAAACAAGATCTTTTTTCAGTTTGTTTTTCAAAGCCTTTCTACAGATAACAAAATACCTGAATGCAGAACAACTTCCAATTAATCCATTACCCAAGGAAGTGGACAATGCTAGTGAAGGCTTTCATTACAGACCTCCGATGAGTTCACAGTATTTCCAAGTGGTATGCTACTCCTCAGGAATACTACTCTCAAATAATACAGAATAATGATTGCATTGTTTCCATGTAATCTGCATCAATCACTTATCTTCATTAACATATGCTTAGGTTCCCGATAGTCAAGAGCGCACCGATTTAGTTGGCAGACCAATAATCCATGCCAGTGCCCTGAAACAAGCTACAGGAGAAGCTGTTTACTGCGACGATATGCCACAATTTGTCGGAGAATTATATCTAGCATTAGTGCTTTCGACAAGAGCACACGCAAAAATAACTAAGATAGATGCTTCTACAGCTCTAGCCCTTGAAGGTGTTGAAGCATTTTTCAGTGCCAAAGATGTACCCAAAGATAGGACGTGGATTGGGCCTATTTTTCACGATGAAGAATTATTTGTGTCCGATTTGGTAATATTATATTTATATAATATCAAATTTTCACCTCATGTTTGTATTATCTTGTCATTTTTCATCGTTTCATCATTTACGATCATGTAAAATTGAAGTCTCGTTACTAGGATGTTGATTACACTCGAAATGAGAGTATCAACAAGTTATTTCTGTTAGATCACGAGCTATTCAATCTTGAAAATGATTTATATTCTGATCAATGACAGGTAACCAGTCAGGGTCAAACAATTGGTGCGATTGTGGCAGTTGATCAAGCTACTGCACAAAAAGCTGCAAGAATGGTTCAGATTGAATATGAGGATCTCCACCCTATTATTATAACAATTGAGGTGATGACAATAGTTATGTAAAACAATTTTATGATCGTCACCAAATGCAGCTTGATAACAATATGAATTAATATGAATAGGATGCCATCAAGGAGAAGTCATTCATCTTCCCAAACCCAAAACGCATTGTGAAAGGAGATCCAGAAAAGGTGTTTACTGAAGTTGAACATGTTCTAGAAGGGGAAGTGAGAATGGGTGGACAAGAACATTTCTATCTTGAAACACATGCTGCCATTGCAGTACCTCATGAAGATGATGAGCTAGAAATTTTCTGCTCGTCGCAACATCCTTCCGAAATTCAAAAACTTGTAGCTCATGTTCTGAATATTCCTCTCAACAGAATTATAGCTCGCGTAAAACGCATGGGTGGTGGTTTCGGTGGAAAAGAGTCACGAGGAATGTTGACTGCATTGCCAGTTGCATTGGCTGCGCATAGGTGTGGATTTTAAATCTAGTTATTGAGATTTGATATGCCGTTAGTTAAACTGAAGATTGAATCAGAGACACTGCATATATCTAATAATAAGCACTAGGATTTCAATCATGCTTCAAGAAGTTTAATTGTCAAACATGTTATGTTTCCCAGACTTCAGAAGCCAGTGCGTTGCATGCTAGATAGGGATGAAGATATGCTGATAACTGGTACTCGGCATCCATTCTACTACAAATGGAAAGTTGGTTTCAATAGTGATGGATTGATAAAAGTTGCAGAAGTCTACATCTATAATAACGCAGGATATTCGGCTGATTTATCATCGTCGGTGAGTTACAAAATTAAATTGGTTGACAAATCTTCTATCGTATACAAATTCATACCATGACTCGTAATTCTAATAATATTCCATTCATTGATATTCAGATCTTAGAACGTGCGATGTTCCATTTCGAAAATGCATATAGAATTCCATCCGTCAATCTATACGGTTACATGTGCAAAACTAACTTACCGTCCAACACAGCTTTCCGTGGGTTCGGAGGCCCACAGGGTATGTTCATAGCAGAGAACATGATACGTCAAGTTGCAGATTTTCTAAAAACAGATGTTGTAAAGGTAATTTTCCGAACTCCGTAATTATTAATTTAGAAAATCAACTCATAGAATTCATTAGCCTGCTGAAGAAATATTATAATTTGAAAATGACCCCAGTAAACGAACACGTATTGGAACGAATTGAGTATCTGCAAAACAGAATTAACACGAATTAAATAGAATTCAAAAAAATTGCTAAGAATTGACACACAGGTCTTTTTAATTCCATCTAATTCGTATTAATTCTGTTTTGCACATACTCAATTCCTTTTCGTTTACTGGGACTATCAATAAATTATCCTTTGCATTGTTACACCAATAGCTGTCCGAGTTGAACCTGTACAGAGAAGGAAATTCAACACATTACAATCAACAACTCAATCACTGCACTCTTGAACGATGCTGGCAACAATGTCTAACATCTTCCAATTATGAAAATAGAGCTGCCGCAGTTCAGCAATATAACAGGTGAAAAAGTTAACATTTTTGTGGACATTTAGATCGTTGATTGGACTCATAACCAGTGCTCTATTACTCAATAAAATGCTGGGCTACCACATGTGTTAATATCATGTACATATTTTTCTTCTGCAGGCAGCACAGGTACAAAAAAAGAGGCCTTGCAGTAGTACCGACAAAATTTGGTATTGCTTTTACTGCAGCATTCCTTAATCAAGGTGGAGCATTGGTACACGTTTACACCGATGGTTCGGTGTTGATGAGCCATGGTGGAACAGAGATGGGACAGGGTTTGCATACTAAAATGATTCAGGTATGCATTATTCACACATGATACAATGACTTATCCTTACAATATTCATAGATCAATCTTCAGACTAAATCCAATTCCAGGTTGCCAGCAGAGTGTTGAAAGTTAATCCAGAAAAAATCCATATAGTAGAAACTTCAACGGATAAAGTACCAAACACATCAGCTACAGCAGCTAGCGCAGGATCCGATCTCAACGGCATGGCCGTCATGGTGAATATTTTATTAATAAGCAGGAGTCATTTCTTAGAATATTTCTCAGATACGGAATTGATGTAAATCATACCTGCCAGCTGATTATGTAATTAATGTTCTAAACTTTTTTTTGCAATTTCAGCATGCGTGCCAACAAATCGTAGACCGATTGCAACCCATTATGAATGCAAACCCAGAGGCGTCGTGGGAAGATTGGATAAGCAAGGCTTATATGCAGCGAATCGGTCTTTCAGCTACTGGATTCTATTCCACTCCAGACATTGGATATTCTTTTGAAACAAACTCTGGGAACCCATTCAATTACTTTACATATGGGGTAGCATGCACAGAAGTAGAGATTGATTGCCTAACTGGAGACCATCAGGTTTGATTATTATGTACTGCTTTGATTGAAGGATGAGACCCATTCTTCTGATAGCGCACTAAAATCGGTATATAAAACTCCCAGGTTCTACGGAGTGATATTGTAATGGACTTGGGCGAGAGCTTGAATCCCGCCATAGACGTAGGTCAAGTAGAAGGTGGTTTTATCCAGGGATATGGACTTTTTACAATGGAAGAATTAATCTATTCGCCAACTGGAACTCTTTACAGTCGTGGCCCTGGAGCTTATAAAATACCGGGTTTTACAGATATTCCCCAAGAATTCAACGTTTCTCTCCTGAAAGGAGCGCCAAATCCTCGTGCAGTTTTTTCTTCGAAGGTACAACACAAACTGATAACAGCATAATAAGTCAAATTGAGATAAGAATTATTAAAAAACATTATTTATGGCAGTCAAGTAACAATTTGGTATCATACTAAGTTTACAAGAAATACTTCTCATACGTACGTTCTTCTCTTCCTATTCCAGGCGGTAGGTGAACCCCCACTGTTCCTGGCTTCCTCAGTTTTCTTTGCTATCAAAAATGCAATCGAAAGTGCTCGAAAGGATGCAAATGTTACCGGCTACTTTAGATTTGATGCTCCAGCCACCGCGGCTCGTATTCGTATCGCATGTGTTGATCATCTTACCCAAAAGGTAATTACCTACATGAAATAAGATAAGACTTCATACAATTGAAACTGTGTCTGTTTTATTCGTAGCTGGAGAATCTGGATTTAAAAAACCCATGGAACGTTGCGCCGTAACGTACCAAATTGCCACATCTGTAACGCTCTTCTCAAGGATGGCTACAGGAATTCCCTGCTTTTCATTTTGATTCAGAATGGTTATAAATCGTGTGTTGATTATGCTACTGAATAGCACATGCCAAATAAGCAAGAATCTTTGAAAATAGTAAGATGGAGCAGTTTTCTCTTCCGAAAACAAATTACTTTATCATAGATAGCGTCCAATAGAATAAATTCGTTTATTATACGTATAATAGCTTTATTATAAATAGTGTATTACAATATCAGGAAGATCGATTAGTTCTACTAATTTAAGTTGTATTCGTTTTTACACAAACGGAATTGCACAAAATAATTTAATTATGTTGAATCCACGACTAATATTCAATGTAAATAATAAAATCGAAGAAATTAGATATTTTTTCAATCAGGAACGATATAAGGGAACTGGCTGAATGTAAAAACTTATTATAAATTACATGTATAACAAAGTGTATATATATAATATTTATGTATAAACAAAACGTCTACATTTCTGTAGACGCACTTGAACGCACGTGCTGATTGAATATATATCCTATTAATCAATTAGTATGATTCAGCAAAATCTACCGATTTCTGATATCTCGATCGGTTGTGGTCATCTGGAGAAACAAATATAACTACCACCGTAAGAGTCCCGTGATATCCGATAAAAGTGGGCTTTGTTCTACTCTTATACAAAATGGAAAAGAAAAGAAGACAAATTTATCTTCTGAACGAACAGACAGGAGATATATAAGATTCAGTTATTTTTGCTGATCCAATCGATCAGCCGAATAACTAATCATATTCAAGGCTGAACTCAATATCTCACTTCTTTACACAATTAGATAACATATCGAATTATTGGTTTAGATACAACCTTTCTTTGAATCAATTGAAATTAATCTGCACCGAAAATTGCGAACAGATAGAAGCTGAAAGTTCTATCAAATTCATTTTAGGTGATGATTGTACGCAGAATAGAAGTATTCAACAAAACTTGTATAGTAGTAGCAGATAACAAAAGTCTTAGCAAAATTATTATCAGTCATCTTTCATCTATATTATTAAATTGCCTCTACCAGAAACGCAGAATCTGCTTTTCCACTACCTTCAAAATACACGTGCATGATACTAATGTGCTAGTTCTTTAATTCTTTAATTCCGCAAGACTGTATCCCTGCATTTAATTGATCCATTGATCAATTTCATTTCTCTTAATGAATTTCAAATAAATAATAAATATCATAAAACCTTCATCAATTAAAAACCTTGTTTATATATTACAATAATGAATTGCCGGTTTTTTGGACACATACAAATTCACACACAATGTAGGGGAGCTAGTTTGCAAGGTGAGATAATTATAATCTGTTTTTGGTGCTGATGGAGGTCTATTTGACCATTGATCCCTAATTTATCGAAAAACCATTGTTATCAAATCGTTATCGCAAGTAAGTGTGAAATTAATGCGGGGGGGGGGGGGGGTAAATATATAGGTTTCATACATGTACAACTTCACATTTCGAAGTTCATCAATATTGACAACTCCGCTACTTATATGCAACTCACTAGATTTTTTTGGGCAGAGTTTTCTCAGATCTATTTGTTTCGTCGTGGATAACAGTGTAATAGGATCGTACGTTGAATACGGAATAGTGTATAAGGTGCGTTGAATGGGGAAGAGAGTAAGGTTTTTAGTTATCCCTGATGTATAAAATCCCTGAATAGAAAATTAGTATCGTCTGAGACAAGTGATTGCGAGTTGAATTAATTTCATTGGAATGCAGGAATTGTAAATATTATTTTATCAGAGTAATCATCAGAGTTTACATATATATATTCCGGCAAGGAACGTGAAGATGCTTTCCACCTGCAATGGGTCAAAGTTTCAGAAATTATCCACTCTGGAAAACGTGCATACTACCCTTATCTTCTACGTCAACGGAAAAGAGGTACACACCTACGTTTTTCAACAGCTAACAATTATTTAAAGATTAGTGTCCAAGTGATGACAAAATTTCGTCGGAACATATTCACTAATTGTTCCAATTACTGTTGTGGTATCAATCACTAGGACACTTTACTCAACTGTCCATATATATACCGAAGGGACCAGTTTCTAAAGTCTCAACAACACGTCTAAGAAAATGACCCTAAATGATACTGTTTTTTGTGTTTATTTTTATTTTTTCTATTTTTTCAGATAAAGGATGAAGTAGCTGATCCTGAATGGACACTTTTGTACTATCTGCGCAATAAATGTGTCCTCTTTTGGTATAATATTAGAACAGAATAGTTTCAAATTCATCTTTCCATAAAAGGCTATAGTATTCATATATTGTATTCGTTTCCAACACAATCATGAATAAAATGTAAAAAATTGAGAATGAAAGTAATTAAGTTTGTGAAACTGCGCTGAATTAGTTAATTTCTGAAATCTTATCTCCAATGGGCGGAACGCGCTATCAGTATTTTCGTATTCTTATTTAGGAATTCTTGTCTAATGATAAAGACTAAAAACGTTTATCTTGCAAACTAAATCACAAGCTTTCTGTAAAAAAAATCAGGCAGGTAGTTGTAGTAATACACTGCATTCAGCAAAAAAATTAATGGTCCATACCAGAAATCTCTCCTTAAAAATGTTTGTGTTCAAAACGTTGGAACTTGGTGTGAAGTTACCGAAATTTATTGTCAATAACAGAGCTTTGAAGTTTTTTAGATTTCAACTTCGGGATCTTTTTTTTTTTCTTTATTACGTCTGCAATCTAGGCTTGAATGAAGAGTTGCAAAACGTACAAAACAAAAACAATGTTGCAAAGATTTTTCTGGTGTACAATAAACAACTCAGAAAATTCAACCAGTGATGATTTTGAATATTAAAGCTTTCTCTTTGAAATGATCCTTTTTTTTATAATCTTTCGCCGATTTCTTTTTCATCAGGATATCCAATTTCGAACATCGGCACTGTATGTAAAGTGAAAAACGAGTATTGGCGCGGATACGCGAGTGATGATACTGAGGATGAAATGACCCGGTGACGAAAAATCGGAAAAATTCGAAGGAAAGCATTCCAAATAGGAAACTTCAAGCGTCAACACCGTTTTTCTCAAATTGTTCGAATTTTTTTACTCATCACAGAGAAGTTTAAATATTGGTTCCCCTTACAGTTTTCAGCTGTTAATTTGAACCTACACAGCTTACTGAAAATCGATCACAGACAAATTTAAAAGAAAACATCTTGAAGGTGAAGATCTAAACTTCAAAATGCTTGAGTCGAAAAAAAAAAAAAAAGATCCACAACTCTTTATCGAGTTACAACGTTTTGAACACGGGAATTTTTGGGAAAAGATTCATGTACTTAGACTTGAACGTCATTTCCTTACAAAAATGCATGATTAGAATATATCCAAAATATTATGTTATTTTCTCAATGATACCTTAACAATGATAAACAGTGCGATTATGCGGCACAAAACTTGGTTGCGCCGAAGGTGGTTGCGGTGCCTGTACAGTAATGGTCTCAAGATGGGACAATTCTACGCAGAAAATCATGTATCCTTCAACAAAAATCGTTTAATAAGTAACTTAATATTTGCACCTTATACCATAAGTCGTTTTTGAAAATTTTAACATTTACATTGTCGTTCGTGAGAAAGAATTATAATTTCTTACAATAAGATCCATCAGTCACGTAGCAGTAAACGCATGTTTAACACCAGTGTGCGCCATGCATGGCATGGCAGTAACCACCGTCGAAGGAATAGGGAGTGTTAAAACACGGCTACATCCGATCCAAGAACGCCTTGCCAAAGCTCACGGGTCACAGTGTGGCTTTTGTACACCTGGAATCGTCATGTCTATGTATGCCTTACTGAGATCAATCCCAAAACCAACGATGGAAAATTTAGAAATTGCCTTCCAAGGTAATTATCATTACTGTGAAAGCTGTATTCATAATTTAGCGACGAGCTAATGCTGAATACTGTCTTCTTTCATCATGTACTAGTATAATTAATGGATTTCGTTCCCATTACAGGCAATTTGTGTAGATGCACTGGATACCGGCCTATCATAGAAGGTCTTCGAACATTTACCGAAGAGTGGGAACGGTCACACGTTGTGTCAAATATGCAAAATAGCAAAGTATCTAATGGCAATAATGCTTGTCAAATGGGGGATGCCTGTTGCAGACAAAAAAGTGGGTCATCTAAGCGCATGAAATCTTGTCAAATGGAAGCTACATGTACCGAAAAAGTTCCTACCTCCGCACCCGATAGACTTTTCAGTACAGAGGAATTCACCACTTATGATCCTTCGCAAGAACTTATATTTCCTCCAAAATTAAAGGTACAACCAATAAAACAACACATTTATCGTTACTAAAATAATATGCATTGTATCAAAATTCGATACAGGAACACATGCTATATGTATCATTCATACGCGCATCACTACAACACTTGACATCTAATTAATTTTTTCCTAGATGTCCAATGAGCTTGATAGTCAGTATTTGATATTCAAAGGAAAAAACGTAGCTTGGTACCGCCCAAATGATCTCAAGTTGCTACTAGCTCTAAAAAAGGAGTATCCAGCAGCTAAAATCATTGTGGGGAACTCTGAAGTTGGTATGTTGAAATGTATCTGAAAGCTGACTGGTGCCTGATATTGTGTTTGTTAGTTGATATGTAATTCATTCGGTATTAAATACCTATCGTTTCAGGAGTTGAAGTAAAATTCAAACACTGTTTGTACCCTGTTTTGATACAACCGACGCAAGTCACTGAGATGAAACAAATAAAAGAAACTAAAACCAGCTTGCGGATAGGAGCGAGTGTGACTTTGAGTGAATTAGAAGAAACGCTCAAATATCAAATAGATAAAAAACCTGGTAAGAAAATGCATTACCAATCAAACTCTACTGAACCAAAAGGATCGGTGTTTATACTAATCATTTTCAAATTCAGCTTGTTGAATATGTACTGTATAATACGTTATGCTTACAGCATTCCAGACACGAATATTCAGCGAAATTGTAGCTATGTTACATTGGTTTGCTGGAAAACAAATACGAAATGTTGCAGTAAGTACGAATAATGATTGCAAGGATGAATTACATGTGACCTGGAGGTAACAAGATATATTCATCCACAGGCTGTTGGTGGTAATATAATGACCGGAAGTCCAATATCTGACCTGAATCCAATATTCATGGCTGCTGGTGTAAAATTAACATTGTGTAGTCTGGACCGAGGAGAAAGAGAAGTTCCAATGGACCACACGTTTTTCGTCGGCTATAGACGTAATGTTGTATTACCGGATGAAATTCTAGTTTCCATCAGTATACCTTTCACAAAACAGGTATGTGCGACAATCCCTGATACAAGCGAGTACCACCCGAAAAGAAAACATTGAAATGCAAGAAATCATGAATGATTATGTTTTATTTCAGTACCAGTACTTCGTTGCCTATAAACAAGCGAAACGCCGCGATGATGACATCGCTATTGTCAATTTTGCATTAAACGTATTCTTCAAGCAAGGAACGAACGAGGTTCGAAATGCGTTTTTAGCTTACGGAGGCATGGCACCCACCACTACACTAGCCAGGATGACCTGTGAGAGCATGGTAGGAAAGTAAGTACTGGAATGAATGGAGGAAAGTAAGTACTGGAATAGCTCATTCTTATTTATTGATATGGTTTAGGAAATGGGACGAACGAATTTTAGATTCAGTCTACGATTCACTTATAGCAGAACTGCCGTTGACTGGCAATGTTCCTGGAGGTATGGTGCAATACCGTCGTTCACTTACATTGAGGTGAGTATTTGATGGTTGTATTATAAGCCTAAATATATTCAGGATTATAATATGGAGATTTATCTAGGGATTTGAATATACAGAAGCTGAAACAAGATCTTTTTTCAGTTTGTTTTTCAAAGCCTTTCTACAGATAACAAAATACCTGAATGCAGAACAACTTCCAATTAATCCATTACCCAAGGAAGTGGACAATGCTAGTGAAGGCTTTCATTACAGACCTCCGATGAGTTCACAGTATTTCCAAGTGGTATGCTACTCCTCAGGAATACTACTCTCAAATAATACAGAATAATGATTGCATTGTTTCCATGTAATCTGCATCAATCACTTATCTTCATTAACATATGCTTAGGTTCCCGATAGTCAAGAGCGCACCGATTTAGTTGGCAGACCAATAATCCATGCCAGTGCCCTGAAACAAGCTACAGGAGAAGCTGTTTACTGCGACGATATGCCAAAATTTGTCGGAGAATTATATCTAGCATTAGTGCTTTCGACAAGAGCACACGCAAAAATAACTAAGATAGATGCTTCCGCGGCTCTAGCCCTTGAAGGTGTTGAAGCCTTTTTCAGTGCCAAAGATGTACCCAAAGATAGGATGAGGATCGGGCCTATTGTTCACGATGAAGAATTATTTGTATCCGATTTGGTAATATTATATTTATATATTATCAAATTTTCACCTTATGCTTGTATTAATTACCTTGTCATTCTTCATCGTGTCATCATTTACGATCATGTGAAATTCAAGTCTTGTTCCTAGGATGTTGATTACACTCAAGATGAGAGTATCAAGAAGTTATTTCTGTTAGATCGCGAGCTATTCAATCTCAAAAATGATTTATATTCTGTTCAATAACAGGTAACCAGTCAGGGTCAAACAATTGGTGCGATTGTGGCAGTTGATCAAGCTACTGCACAAAAAGCTGCAAGAATGGTTCAGATTGAATATGAGGATCTCCATCCCATTATTATAACAATTGAGGTGATGACAATAGTTATGTAAAACAATTTTATGATCGTCACCAAATGCAGCTTGATACCAATATGAATTAATATGAATAGGATGCCATCAAGGAGAAGTCATTCATCTTCGCAAACCCAAAACGCATTGTGAAAGGAGATCCAGAAAAGGTGTTTACTGAAGTTGAACATGTTCTAGAAGGAGAAGTGAGAATGGGTGGACAAGAACATTTCTATCTTGAAACACATGCTGCCATTGCAGTACCTCACGAAGATGATGAGCTAGAAATTTTCTGTTCGTCGCAACATCCATCCGAAATTCAAAAACTTGTAGCTCATATTCTGAATATTCCTCTCAACAAAATTGTAGCTCGTGTAAAACGCATGGGTGGTGGTTTCGGTGGAAAAGAGTCCCGAGGAATGTTGACTGCATTGCCAGTTGCATTAACTGCGCACAGGTGTGGATTTTAAATCTAGTTGTTGAGATTTGACAGGCCACTAGTTAAACTTGAGATTGAATCAGAGATACTGCAAATATTTGATAATAAGCAATCTTTTTGATCATGCCTTGAGAAGTTTAATTGTAAAACACGTAATGTTTACCAGACTTCAGAAGCCCGTACGATGTATGCTAGATAGGGATGAAGATATGTTGATGACTGGTACTCGGCATCCATTCTACTTCAAATGGAAAGCTGGTTTCAATAGTGATGGCTTAATACAAGTCGCAGAGGTTTACATCTATAATAACGCAGGATACTCAGCTGATGTGTCCCCATCGGTGAGTTCAAAAATTGAATTAGTTAGTTTAGAAATCTTCTGTCAAATAAAAATTCCTACCATGACACGTGATTTTAATGATTTTCCGTTCATTGATATTCAGATCTTAGAACGTGCGATGTTACATTTCGAAAATGCGTATAGAATTCCATCCGTCGATCTATATGGGTACATGTGCAAGACTAACTTACCGTCCAACACTGCTTTTCGTGGGTTCGGAGGCCCGGAGGGTATGTTCATAGCAGAGAACATGATACGTCAAGTCGCGGATTTTCTAAAAACAGATGTTGTAAAGGTAATTTACCTAACTCTGTAATTCTTAATTTAGAAAATCTATCCATACAGTTTATTCGTCTGCTGAAGAAATATTATAATTTGAAAATGACTATCAATAAATTATCCTTTGCATTGTTACACCAATAGCTGTCCGAGTTGAATCTGTACAGAGAAGGAAATTCAACACATTACAATCAACAACTCAATCACTGCACTCTTGAACGATGCTGGCAACAATGTCTAACATCGTCCAATTATGAAAACAGAACTGCCGCAGTTCAGCAATATAACAGGTAAGAAGGTTCTCATTTCTGTGAAAATTTCTATCGTTGATTGGGCTTATAACAAGCGTTCTATAACTCAATAAAATGCTGGGCTTTCCACATGTGTTAATATCATATATACAAATTTTTCTTCTGCAGGCAGCACAGGTACAAAAAGAGAGGCCTTGCAGTAGTACCGACAAAATTTGGCATCGGTTTTAGTGCAACATTCTTCAATCAGGGTGGAGCGTTAGTTCACGTTTACACGGATGGTTCCGTGTTAATAAGCCATGGTGGAACAGAGATGGGACAGGGCTTGCATACTAAAATGATTCAGGTATGCATTGTTTAGACATGATACAATGACTTATCCTTACAAGATTCGTAGATCAATCTTGAGACTAAATCCAATTCCAGGTCGCCAGCAGAGTGTTGAAAGTTAATCCAGAAAAAATCCATATAGTAGAAACTTCAACAGATAAAGTACCAAACACATCAGCTACAGGCGCTAGCCTAGGCTCCGATCTCAACGGCATGGCCGTCATGGTAAATATTTTATTAATAAGCAGGAGTCATTTCTCAGAATATTTCTCAGATACGGAATTATGGTAATATTATACTTGCCTGTTAATTATGTGATTAATGTTTCAAACTTTTATTTGGAATTTTAGCATGCATGCCAACAAATCGTAGATCGATTGCAACCCATTATGGATGAGAACCCAAAGGCGTCGTGGGAAGATTGGATAAGCAAGGCTCATATGCAGCGAATCAGTCTTTCCGCTACTGGATACTATTCCACTCCAAACATTGGATATTGTTTTGAAACAAACTCTGGGAAACCATATAATTACTTTACATATGGGGTAGCATGTACAGAAGTAGAGATTGATTGCCTAACTGGAGACCATCAGGTTTGATTATTATACACTGCTTCGATTGAAAGATGAGACCCATTTTTCTGGTAGCGCACTAAAATCGGTATATAAAACTCCCAGGTTCTACGGACAGATATTGTGATGGACTTGGGAGAGAGCTTGAATCCTGCCATAGACGTAGGTCAAATAGAAGGTGGCTTTGTCCAGGGATATGGACTATTTACTATGGAAGAATTAATCTATTCGCCAACTGGAACTCTCTACAGTCGTGGCCCTGGAGCTTATAAAATACCTGGTTTTACAGATATTCCCCAAGAATTCAACGTTTCTCTCCTGAAAGGAGCGCCAAATCCTCGTGCAGTTTTTTCCTCGAAGGTACATCACAAACTGATAACAGCATAATAAGTCAAATTGAGATAAGAGTTATTAAAAAACATTATGTATGGCAGTTGAGTAACAATTTGGTATCATACCAAGTTTACAAGAAATACTTCTCATACGTATGTTCTTCTCTTGCTATTTCAGGCGGTAGGTGAACCCCCACTGTTCCTGGCTTCCTCAGTTTTCTTTGCTATAAAAAATGCAATTGAAAGTGCTCGAAAGGATGCAAATGTTACCGGCTACTTTAGATTTGATGCTCCAGCCACCTCGGCTCGTATTCGTATCGCATGTGTTGATCATCTTACCCAAAAGGTAACTACCTACATGAAATACAATAAGATTTCATACAATTAAAACTGTCTGTTTTATTCGTAGCTGGAGAATCTGGATTTAGGAAACCCATGGAACGTTGCACCGTAACACCAAATTGCCACATCTATAACGCTCTTCTCAAAAGATGGCTACAGGGATTCCCTGCTTTCCATTTTGATTCAGAATGGCTATAAATCGTATGTCAATTATGCTATTGAATAGCGTGTGAATAGCACACAAATTACTTTATTATAGATAGCGTAAGATGTATGCATCCAAAAATTGACAAAAACACTACAGTAAAATTAACTCCGTTTATTATATGTACGTATAACAGCTTCATTATAAATAAGGTATTATAATATCAGGAAGATCGATTAGTTTTACTAATTCAAATTGTATTTTCTTTTCCACAAACGGAATTGCACAAAATAATTTAATGATGTTGAATCCACGACTAATATTCAATGTAAATCATAAAATCGAATAAATTAGATATTTTTCAATCAGGAATGATATAAGGGAACTGGCTGAATGTAAAAACTTATCATAAATTACATGTATAACAAAGTGTGTATATAATAGATATTTATGTATAAACAAAAAGTCTACATTTGTGCACGAATAAATGTGCTAATTTAGAACAACAACTGTTTTTGATCAATGATCATTTCAATACTTAGTAATATTACCGACAATTAGTCATGGGTACATAATTACATGTTCACAGGAATCGAATAAAAATAAAATATTTAAGGCCTGTATATACTATTACGAACATTGAAACTATCCAATATACGTAGAAGACTTTACTAACATATAAACTTCGAGCAATGTAATATTCCCATATCCAACATCAGAGAAACTGACACTTCAATACTCTAATAGTAGATTCGGTTCGGATTTCACCGTATCACAAGTTGTTGAAGTACACATGCAGCTCTGAGTCTTCATAAAATTAATTAGATCGTTGGTAGAAGGATCTTCAGTATTGATGGAGCGGTTGTAATACAGCATTGGTAGAATTTTCAATGCTAGCTGTTTACCCAACTCCACACTATACAATCAATCAAATGCTTACAAGCTATGAGCTTTGATAAATCCAATCAACCCATTTGTTGAAGAATCATGGCTGGTAATTTTGTCATTGTTTTTCAGCTCTGGCTCTATGGCTTTAGCCAACTGCTTTCCTAATTCCACACTGTATACAAAACAAAATTCATAAAAAATATCGGTACACCTATTTTTCATCTAAGTTGTTCAATCATGCAATCATATAATATGGATATGCGAATACATTATCATTCATATTTTGAGCTTGATAAATTTTCGCTGTAATTTATTTTAGTTGTCAAATGTTTTTTATGTAATAAAACTTCAGTCTAAGAATATTAGCGAATTTAATGACGATTTTACTCACCCCCATTGATCGTATGAATTAATGTCCCAGATGACGCCTTGGACGAAGATCTTATGCTCATACATTGCTAAAATAAATTTATGGAGTAACGTATTTGTACATCAAGTTAATCAGCATGAGAATATAATTACAAACAATTACTGAACTGACCGATCAGTGCTCCTAGTGTAAACGGAGTAACTCCCTTAACTACGATGCTATTGGTAGGGCGGTTTCCTTGGAATATTTTGTGTGGTAATATGGCTTTTAGTTCATCTGGTTTCAACCCAGTTTTTTCCAATTCTGCCTTTGCCTCAGACTCACTCTTTCCCTTCATTAATGCTTCAGTTTGAGCCAAAAAATTAGCAAGTAAAAGTTTGTGATGCGTAGTTCCTTGGACCTGAAATACATATCCATATTTAATGAAATATCAATGTAGGTATTTAAATTCTACACACTATTAGAAATATCGGTCCTAATTATTTGTGGGATATTTCTCTACCGGACACCACGATTCCATGGATCTAGATACCGAATCTAAATTAACGTTAAGCAACACGTTTTGGATGAGAGAATTTTAAGTTAAATAAGTAGTTAATTATCAGCATGTTGTTGTATCGCATTTAGAAATTTCAATTAACCCGTATTTCCTACGATCGTAAGGGTAACCATAAGTGCTTAAACTGGTTGGACAATCCATAGTACTGATACAAAGGAGTAAAGGTCACATGGCTAAGTGAATGTGGTAGATAAAAGGGTGGCTAAGAAATTGATAGAGCGATCATCAATGTACGTTCAACAGATAAGTTATTGCTTTATATGTGTTATTGACGAAGTTTATGGTAATATATACCATTTCTTACGATTCGAAAGGTTCGCCTACATCAAAAGTTTCCTTGTTATACTGAAATCAGAAGATTTTGGATAAACGTGAATGTCTGTAATCTAAGTTTTACCTTGTTGTGTGAGATTACAGGAGCTATAAAATCTGCTGGTACAAGCCGGGTTCCTTGATGAATCAGTTGGTAAAATGCATGCTGTCCATTAGTTCCTGGCTCTCCCCATACAATTGGACCTTAATTGGAAGGGTGAATCGAAATTATCATCAAAAAAAAGTGTTGATATTTTGATTGCTAATACTCATAATATTAGGCAATAATAAACATCTTTTAATGAATAAATACCTGTAGTATAATCAACTGTTTTGCCAGAACGGGTAACGTACTTTCCATTACTTTCCATATCTCCTTGTTGGAAATAGGCTGCAAATCTATGCAAATACTGATCATATGGTAACAAAGCATGAGTTTCCGCACCATAGAAGTTGTGATACCAAACGCCTAGCAATGCGAGAATTACTGGTGCCTGAAAAATAAGATTTGGCAATTGAAAAAACAGAATCATACTGAATAGCAAGGATTTTGTATTCATAGAATAAAGATGTACTCTATTTTTTTTCATACTGATTACAATCGGATGAAATCATTTGATAATTTCATACTTTCTTACATTTTGTTCAAGCGGAGTGGTAGAAAAATGTTTGTCCATGTAATGTGCACCGCTTAATAGCTTTTCAAAGTTTTCAAATCCTATAGCTAGCGATATGGAAAGTCCGATAGCCGACCAAAGTGAATAGCGACCTCCAACCCAGTCCCAAAATCCAAACATATTTTTTTCATCAATACCAAACTCTTTGACTTTCTCTGTGTTTGTTGATAGAGCCACGAAGTGTAATGCCACAGCTGCTTCCTATTTGAAAAAAAAAATATCAGATTTATAAAATAATGAACGATATAAATACTATATTATAATCGAATAAATGATATCAATTTTTTATTTCTGTACTTACGCTCTTTAAATTTTCCACCACCCATTGCTTAGCCGAAGTAGCATTAGTAATAGTTTCTTGCGTTGTAAAAGTCTTCGATGCAATTATAAAAAGACTTGTTTCAGGATTTAACTTCTTCAGAGTTTCTGCAATGTGAGTACCATCCACGTTACTCACAAAATGAACTCTTGGACCGATTTGATATGGCTTCAAAGCTTCAGTTACCATCAAGGGACCCTAAGCAATCGATTCATTAATAATTTTAACATTTATTATTATTCACATATTCCAATGCTTATAATATCTTGTCTCTGGCTTCTTCTCATATTTGTACATTATCACAAGACACACATATGACTATAAAGTGAAATCAGTATTACCAGGTCAGAGCCTCCAATTCCAATGTTTACTACATCCTCAATAGGTTTTCCAGTAAATCCGGTCCATTTTTTAGAAATGATCTGCAAAAATTAAGAGAAAACAATGAAACATCCATTTTGTTTTCTATTCATTAATTATTACAAGGATTCCAGCTTAACGGGAAACCTAATAAAACTGTTATATTAACTGGTATTATTACTGTGGTAATTCAAACTCTAAAACTTGTTACCTGATCAGTAAACTCTTTCATATGATTCAACACAGCGTTTACATCGGGCATTACGTCTTTACCGTCAAGAAGAATGGGAGTGTTAGATCTGTTTCTTAAAGCTGTGTGTAAAACAGCTCGGTTTTCAGTAAAGTTGATCTTTTCTCCAGAAAACATAGCGTTTCTTGCCGCTTCTATCTTACGGTCGCGTGCCTGTTTTCGATGAATAATAAGTTGTCACACTTTAAGACGATAATTAAAATACTCCAAGGTTTAAACGACGATGAAATTGTTTCTTTGAGAGATTTTTCTCAAATGTAATTTTTTTGTCATTCAATGAAAATCAATCATATCTGATAATTTATTCTCCATTTGTTACATACCAATTGAAAGAGTAGAGACAGAACTTCGTCGTTGATACGATTTTTCGAATAATCAAGTAGAATTGGCCCATCTTCGGGTGTTTGAAGCTGGAGACTGTAATTATTCACGTGAAATTATAACCAAGTGAATGACAAACATTTGTTTTAAATCATCTTATCTTACATAATGTAATAACATAATTATATTTAATGAGTTAGAAAACTCAGTGCGATTAGGTAATAGAATGTATTGCAACCGGTTTCAAATCCGTATAGTTCGATTCTCGGGAAGGTCGCTGCAAGGTCGAACATGCATGAGGTAATAAACTTGCCTGTATTTCTCAAAACGGGCTGGATTCTGTTTAAACAATTCATTTATATTGATCTTGGTTCCATTGGTGTCGTAGAACTGCTGTAATTTCAACCATGTTGGTTCTTCCTTCAAATTTAACTTAGACTCCATTTTATAACCAAAAAAAATGACACTGCACTTGACTCAACCTATGATATACAGCTTCCAACTTGCTCGGCTCGGCAGCTCTGTTCAATCTGATCTCTTCGGCAACGGAGCATTATCAGTCGGTACAGTCTCGTGTGACCTGACCTTAACCTTGAGCCTCAAGAGGATTGGTGGAACGTTGCGTCACGTTGCGCACGCGCAAATCCGGTGACAAATCCACGTATATATTTTCGCAAAAAAAAAAGATCAATAGACTTATATTAAAATATTTCTGATTGACAGATGTATTTGAAAATTAATTTCACTTTTTTTTTATATCTTTTTTTCATTCAAAATTATTTAAAAGCAGATAGCTGTATTATTGCGAAATTTTTAGTCGCTATGTTGATCGCTTTGCCGCAAATATTCAAATTCAAATTACATACCTGATTCTAGAAGCTCAAACATTTCATCACCTTCACATTTCATTATCGATTAGAACTTGAACGTAGGACCTAAACGCAAGAGGAAAACAAGTTCCAAGATATACTATCAAACTGATGCAACCAATGCGTGATTTTACTACGGCTCAAAACTCGCTATAGAATGACGAGCCCAATTTTGTTTGTTTTAAATCGCGAGCAATATTCGCGTATTCATTGAATATGTTTATCAATTTTGCTGAAAATATACCATAACTTTGTTGATTTTAATTTTTTTTTTATTTTAATTTATTTTTATTTATATGTTTGTTTCGGTGATTACCATACAGACACAGAAACATAGATTGAAATGATTTGATTGAGACATCGATCGAATAGCGTAGAAGACGCGATGAAGTATTTAGAAAGAATCAAGACAACCCCAGAAACCCAGCCATCTTATTTATCCCTTAATCTTAATATAGCCGGGATTAGTAGATCTTCGAGGATACATAGCAAATTTCATAGCTTGGAGACAGAACTACCAGCACGGCTCGCACGCTCTGTCCCACCGATAAAACCCATCAAACATACGACATATCTTATATAAACATACATTACATTGACCATAAAGGCCTCGACTTCCTAATTGACATAGACCACAAAGATTGCGAGCAGGTTTCTTCTACTAATATGAACAATAATGACAAGAAGTCAAAAGTATTTGATGATAATAAAAATCGCAAAGTTCCTGTGTCTAAAAAAGAGGTAATTCAACGTTCTACACATCTTCGAAATGATCCATATGCTTCTGATGCAATAGATGGTTTGCAACTCGGTAATAGGGCGGATGAAAAGACTGATCTTGATGCCTCGACAGCAATTACAAAAAGATTATCTTGTACTCTAAAGAAGAAAAGTCCTCAAATCCATGAATGTGGAAAAAAAATTCATACAGACAAATTTTGCAGAGCGCACGTTGGTAACGCTGTGTCTAAAATTGAGAGATACCCAAGGAATCAGATCAAACAAGAGAAAAAATACTCCAAGGTCCTAGTTTCAGATGAGAAATCGAGCGTTTTAGCTTCTCGCAAGGCACAGCCTGTATTGAAAACTAATGAAGATACCGTCATCAATAGATCGAGAAACATATCTAAGAAAATTCCGTACATATCGAATATAAACAGAAGTTTACCTAAGGCAAAGGAAGTTCCTAGCACTGCTACTCGTCAAGAGTATAAAGAGAAAGACTGCAAACGGAAAAGAGAGGAATCGTCTCGGTCTACTGTGAAAGAGCTGAAAGAAATTAATCCAAAGCAGGCAAATCATTGCATTAGAAAAAAATATTCAGAAAGCGTCAATGTAAAAGATAAAATTAAATCATGTAATAAACGGAGTAACAATATTGCTGATAGTTTGGAAGGAACTAAGGAGACAGAGATAATTAATCCCCAACAAATTATTGGAGTCAAACAAACTGTGCATAAAAAAATCATCTTTGATGATATTGATGCAAATGTAGAAGGTAATGGAGCAGCTCGAACAAGAATTTTTCAATGTACTAAAAGATCACAGGTCGATAAGAATCTGACTAAATATAAAGATAGTATCCAGGAAAGGAGAGAAGAGTATTCTAAGAACGAATTTGAGACCGAAAATCCACTGCCAGTTGAAAAACAGAACCAGGACGAGCAAGAAAATAAGCCTAGTGATTCAACTAAGCATAATTGTGAACAGAATTCTATCGATTCTTGTTGCAATATTAAAGACGATAAGATCATCGAACTGTACAATGGATCTATTGCAACACCAGAATCTAGCATCGATTGCAATCAGCACCAAGAGTTTGAAGAAACTTCTGTCAATGCTGCTGAAGAGAGAGGAAATAACAGTTGTAGTTTTGTTACAAGCAGTAAAACGAGCTGCAAGCAAACGTCATCTGGAAATACTAACATAGATTTGAGCGAAGGAAACATCAGCAGATTCAGTGAGGCCACGGAAGTGAGTCAGGATAAGCATTTGTCAAAAGAAGATAAGAACCCAGCGATTACCGACGCAATCAAGATATTGGGTCATGACTATGACGACACTGAAAAATCGCTGACTAATAGCAGAGTACCATCTATTTCACAAGATGAAATAACATTTCACACCAATTTAATGAATTATGGGTATCATTCGGCTTCGCAATATTGCAAACGATCCAGTAAGAAAAATAAATGGAACACGGCTGATGCAGCTATAAGATTGACTGGGGCAGATAAAAATCAAAGTACAGTCTCTGACGATGCAAAATATAATTTAATGAAAACCTTGATACAACCAGCTACTGAAATCCATGATTTCAAAGGCACAGGCAATAATATTAGAAAATTATTGTCTTCTCGTGGATCGGAACGTGTTCTAACTTGTGGAAATGAAGGATTACAAAACTGTTATATAAATTCTTCAAGCAACGGAAGCATAAACGAAGAAACTTTGAACGTATCAAGTAGTGTGAAACAATTTGAAGATAATACCAGCGACTTAGCCGGTTGTGCGGTTTGGAATCAACATTCAAATCCTATTTACCAAAAACAATCGATTAGTACTAGTTCTAATTATATTAGACTGAATTCAAAGCTGAAAAGTTGCAAGTACACAAAAAAATACCGACATTTCAAACATGAGGATAAAAATATGCGCTGTAATATGGCACGTTATATTAAAAGAATGGTATCCAAGGAGAGAAAGTATCAAGAATATGAGAAGCAAGAAAATCTGGAGAGGGAAGAAGTAAAAATAATCATAGATGAAAATAGCGCTAAGACCAGCAAGATCAGCATAGTCAATGATCGATCCAGTGTCAGCATTATATGTCATAGCTTGGAAAGAACACTATCTCCCAGTAAAAGGAGACATAATGATCCTGCAAGCAAGACTGAATCTAGCGGAGGAGAGAGCAGCGGGTACAAATCATTCCATGACAATTCTGATACGAAAAATGTTGGTTTGTCAGATCAGAATGAGACTCAACACTCTGCTATAATAATGACTCATGATCATGGTCATAGCAAACGGAACACAGAAATGAAATATTCATCAAATGATGCCAAAAACTATTTGTCTACATTTACTAATTGTATGGATATTTATTTACCATGTGAAATTACTGCTTATCAGTTCGAAGAACGGAACAAAGGTCAAATACTTCAATTAACTAATAAGAAGGAGCATGTGGATACAAATATAGATAATGCTGAGCTACACGTGGGGAAATATTCGGATGAGAGAAATTCAGACACGACAGATGGTTCATCAGAGGAAGAAGAATCTAGTGAGCGGCTCGATTCTGTGAAAGATTTCACAACTGCAAAAGATGAAGTGATAATGCTGAAAAGACCTGGCGAACCTAAATATGAAAGTATTGAATTTGTTGTTAATGAGCGTTTTCTAGAACCAGATATTCCAGGATTACGATTTGATTCTACAGATATTTCTACCGTACCAGCTCAGTATAGAATTGTTACTTCCGTGCTGGATTTAGAACCCGAAAAAATAACTGAATCCTCCGAATCTTCTGAGACACCGATAAATGCATCACAAGTAAAATTCACGATAGAGAATAATAGGTCGACAGCAAATGTGAAATTCAGTAACGATGATGATGAAAGAGATCTTTGTAATAAAACATTTCCTCCAATACCGCAAGTAAGAACCAAGGATATCAAGGATAAAAGATCAGGAACTCATGGAACTACGTGTTCGGGGAGCTCAAAGAATAAAAACAACAGATCAGCTTATTCAAATGCAGTACATGAATTATGGACAAACAAGAAATCACCTGTTGACAGTACTGACAACGAGTCTCAGTATTCTGGAAGGACTGGCTGCCGAAAAAGTTACCCAAAGAAACATGATACCAACAAGTTCAAGTTCAATATATTCAGAAAATCAAAATCATCAGCAAGTGAAAAGAGAATCGGTATTCCACTGAATGTGCTGCCGAATCCATCGGAGTCCACGACATTTTGCTCAACAGCGAATACTGATGCTTTAGAATCAAAAATTGCTACAAACCCTCACGCATTTACTGGCCCAATACTTCGTACAAATTCTTATACAATGCCTCTTCCTGATACTGCGCGGGTACATTATGCCCGTAACACTCACAGGGATACTGTTTCTAATGAAACAATTATTAATTTAAAACTTCATACAGATGAATCTGACTCAATTGAACATAGAGATGCCGAGACAGATCCAGAATCATCCATTGCACTCCCGTTGGATAAAAGATTGATGTTTCAAGAATTAGATCCAGCTGTACCTCCGCCTGCTTCAGCCTTGCCGCCACCTTACCCTTTCTGTTGCCCACTGGTTCCATATATGATGCAGTATTGGCAAAATAATCAACAGCCACCACCACCCTCTACTGTACCACTTCCAGAAGCAGATTGGAAACCTACTGTCAGTGCTGGGAGCGAGCCACCACCTCCAGGCATGATTCCAATTCCCTGGTTTCCACCGATCTTACATATGAACAATCCTCCCCAAAGTGGTGGAATGGATCCTAATTTATCAAATACTTTACATTCGCAACCACCACCTGATTGGCAAATGAAGCCCAGAGGATACGCTCCGTGCCTCCCATGTAGTAAGTCGCTGGAACCGCATTTAACGCAAACAGATTCTCCGATTTATGAAGAGGACGAACCAGCTCTGGATATCAGTGAAAGTAGGCAGGATGGAAGAAAGAAAAAAGTATCTGACAAACTATTTAAAATATTTAAAAGAAAAAACAGCGCCGATGTAGACACGGTAGATGAAGATGATAAAAAGGCTGGTACTGCAATTTATGTGATGTATTTAATACGCTGTTCATAAATGTTTTAATGATTTAATGCTTCAATTAATCTCGTGATTTCAGCCGAAGAGCAGATATCTGTCATCACGATCTGTTACAAGATCAAATACCGTGCCGGTGGAGCGAAATGACCAGCAAAACCTGGATGATCATCGTATCTGGGAGTCCCCTGATATCGCAGGAATCGTAAGACATAAAAATAAGAAATGTGTTAATTATAAATAGGCCTGAAGCCTGATCGATCAAACGTAGGTAACTCCAGAGGAAATTGATCGATCAAACGTAGGTAACTCCAGAGGAAATTGGACGATGCTTTCGGCGCGGTTTCCGACCAGATGGTTTGACCCTGTCTGGAGATGATTATTTGTGTACAAAAGAGCCAAGTGACACGACTTCGGAGCAGGAAGACACGTTCAATTTCTCCGATCATGAGACACCACTTGATTTTCTACTAGGTCTTGGATTTAGCGTTGATAAAGCTACTGCTGCGATTAGAGATGACGAAGTTCGAAACAGATTCAAAGCAGCTCTTACAGAGGTGAGTTGTGATTTTTGTTTCTAAAGAACGCACTTGATATATACGTATTGAAGGCACGCATTTGGGTCCCACATATTGCAACAACTCAAGGCACGCTGCTGTATCTTCTTGCAATGAAAGCCAAACAAAAAGTGATGCGATATTTCCTGCAACTGGTGGAGGCCATTGTCAATAAAAGGATAACCAACGCCGTCAAACTGGATGGTTTTTATTATTTTATTGTAACTCTAATTATTACTCAATATCATTGCCTGATATTTAAATTTGTTCTTTTTACATGACATTACAGTAGGAGTAGGTATAATGTTGATTATACATTCGAATGTGTACACGTTGTATATTATATTCATTAAATAAGTAAGAATTAAATAAGTAAGTCATCTGAAAGACAAAACGGAGCATAATGGAAAATAATATCGAAAAAAAAAAAACATAATATAAGAGCTTTCCTATTAACTAGAAGCAAAAGTTGTGTAACTTGTAATAATTAGGGAGAATTGATCCGAGCATTATACTATATTAACATTTGAAAATAGTTTCATTTCCAAATTTCAAAGCATCTTTAAAGTATTTTTGTGATCAATATTATCATTTAACGATTTATTGTATTCTGTAGACATAAAGAGAAATTATTTTCAGCTTACCTGAAGATTTTGGAAATGGTCGAAGACGGATATGTGTCTTTTGTTACCTTATTTGGAAAAGATATAGTACGTACTATTTGTTTATTGAATATGATTAGAAATTTCGAATGTCTTGTCTGACTATAATATAATATCAAACCAACGTCTAATCATCATTGAACTCTCGATAGGGGAAAGACGACGAAGAGGACACTGTAGTAATGGAAAAACAACGTCGACGAATACTCTACACTATTTACAAATACGCTGAGTCCGAAGTGAGTAAAAAATCTCGAGTTATTATATTATGAATTACATAGAAATCACATGAGCGATGTACTTCTCATAGAAATGAAATCCCAATCTATTCTATAATTCTAAGCTCTGTATGAAATGTTATGACCAAATGCTAATCAAATTTGCAGGCAAAAGCGGTGAACCGCCCGTTGACCAGAACTAGTATGGACTTTTTGCATTCTCTAGCAGCTCGTTATAGATCCGCCATTGGACCCCATCTGCAACTTCTCGCTGGTTACATAGGTGAAGGTCTTTTGACAAAAGATGTACAGTTGGAAGCTGCGGTGATATATCTATCGCGTTTGGATTCCGGTTACGTTCAGCTTGGGGATTTAGAAAAATATTGTGGCTTGCCACGGTCAGAACGTCGCAGAGCAGAACAAGCTGCAAAGACTCAGTCTTAAAGCAAAGTTTAGTGTAAACCTACGCATACATTATTAGTTATTTTTGAGACAACATGTTCCGCTTCAAAATTAGATCTCAACTAAGTTCTGAGAAATTAAGAATTGATATTCACTTATACATATGAATATTTTGTACTCACACATCTAAATACATAAAAAAGATTTAACACCCTCCGTTTACCTAAGATTTTTCTGTGTCCTCCTAGTTTTTGTGACAAGTTCTTAGAACGAGGATATTGAATTTCATATAAGCCTGTGTAGCAGTTTTCTTTGCGTTTGTGAAAAAATTTGAAAATAGAGGAACAGAAGATCAATACATTATAATGTATCTCGTAAATGTAGTAACTACCCGTACATATTTCTAGGCGGAGTTTGCGAGACTCTGAATAAGATAAAAGACACAAAAGGCATGATGGAATAATGAAGTGAAGAAGTTATTTTTTTCTTAAACAAATCGCTTTATTATTAATAGTGTGTCAAAATTCAAAAAAAAACAAAGTTGATTTTCGTACCATATGGAGTTCATGTAATGTAAAGATATATCGACCCCGGTAGGCTGTCTCACAAACAAAAAAAAAAAATAGCACACAAATATTTAACGGAGTAAATTGGGGTTTTCAGATTTTACCGTATTACAAGCTTCTGAAACGTAAGTTCCGTTCTGGGTCTTAATAAATTTGATTTGATCATTTGCAGGAAGATCTTTGTTATCAATCTCCAAGCTATGAACTTTGATGAATGCAATCAATCCATTTGTTGAAGAATCATGGTGTTTGATCGTTTGATCGTTTTTCAGCTCAGGCACTATAGTTTTCGACAACTCAGTTCCTAATTCCACACTATATAAAAAACAAAATTATGATTAAATTGTTATACAATATTTATCGGAATACATTATTATTCGTATTGTGAACTGGATATATTTTTGCTGAAATTTATTCCAGTTTGCAAATGTTACCCATATGATAGCACAACTTCAGTCAAAGAACATTAGCGAATCGAATAACAATTCTACTCACCCCCATTGATCGTATGAATTAATGTCCCATATGATGCCTTGTACAAAAATCTTATGCTCGTACATCGCTGAAATAAATTTATTTAGTAACGTATTTGTAAATCTAATTAATTAGCGTGAGGTAATCAATTATAAACAATAACTGAACTCACCGATCAGTCCTCCCAGTGTAAACGGAGTCATCTTCTTAACTACGATGCTATTCGTAGGCCGGTTTCCTTGAAATATTCTGTGTGGCAGTAAGACTTTGATTTCATCTGGACTCAAACCAGACTTTTCTAGTTCCTCTTTGGCCTCAGTTTCACTTTTTCCTTTCATCAACGCTTTAGTTTGCGCCAAGAAATTGGCAAGTAAGATTCTATGATGTGTAGTTCCTTGGGCCTGGAACATGCATGTAATTAATAGAATATCCATTTACCAAATATGTGAAATACTATCTGTTATTAATTAATAATTATATTTCACCTCATTGTGTGACAATACAGGTATTATGAAATCAGCTGGTACAAGCCTAGTGCCCTGATGGATCAATTGATAAAAGGCATGCTGTCCATTTACTCCTGGTTCTCCCCACACAATTGGAGCTTAAAGAAAGCAAATTAAAATTATTAATAAAAAGCATTGACTTTTCGATTGCTGTTATTCATAATATTGATTAATCTTAATCATTTACTAACGAATTATTACCTGTATTATAATCAACTGTATTGCCAGATCGAGTCACATACTTTCCATTACTTTCCATATCACCTTGTTGAATGTACGCTGTGAATCTACTCAAATACTGATCATATGGCAACACAGCGTGATTTTCTGCTCCATAAAAGTTGTAGTACCATATTCCGAGCAATGCTAGAATTACTGGTGCCTGAAAAGTGGGATTTAGTGATTTGAATAGTGCAATCATACTAAAGATTGGGATCTGTATTCATAGGAAAAGCACCGGCCCATTCATATTAGTTTCATTTCATCATCACGATTGCGGAATACAGAGCATGAAGAATTTATGGCTGCTAGGATGCTATCATTTTCTATACCGACTTGAATAGACTAGAATAATTCAATAAGATGATACTTTCTTACGTTTTCTTCCAACGGAGCAGTGAAAAAATGTTGATCCATGAAATGAGCACCGCTTAAAAGTTTTTCAAAGTTTTCAAAGCCTATAGCCAGTGATATTGAGAGACCAACAGCTGACCACAAAGAATAACGACCTCCGACCCAGTCCCAGAATCTGAACAAATTTTGTTCATCTATGCCAAACGCCTTGACCTTCTCTGGATTTGTAGATACAGCTACAAAGTGTGAAGCAACAGCTGCTTCCTGTTTGGAGAGAAACATATTTTAATTAAATACTGATATTTTTGAATAAATTATTCTTTGACTAAGACAAGTACTGAGATTCTGTAAGTAATCAGAAGAATTAAAATAACTCCATAAAACTCAATATTCCTATACGTACACTCTTCAATTTTGTCAATAACCACTGTTTAGCTGTGGTAGCATTCACCATAGTTTCTGTAGTTGAAAAAGTCTTTGACGCAATTATAAAAAGACTTGTTTCGGGATTGAGATTCTTCAAAATTTCTCTAATATGAGTACCATCTATGTTGCTCAAAAAGTGAATTCTTGGACCGATGTGATATGGCTTCAAAGCTTCCGTCACCATCATGGGACCCTATAAGAAGCATTATTCATTAATAATTTAAACAGTTAATATTATTCACATATTACAGCGTCTATCTAGTGTTTGTTTTGCCCCTGATATTTTTACATTACTACTACAGATATACGAGTATAAGATAAATAAAATCAGCTCTACCATGTCAGAGCCTCCAATTCCAATGTTTACTACATCTTCAATGGATTTTCCTGTAAACCCGGTCCATATTTTAGAAATCACCTGTAAAATTAAAAGAAAACATCCTGATTGACCGCATCTGAAAAATCTTTGGCTTGCAATGAGAAGAAATTGAATTTCAATTATTATAATAATTAAAGATTGATTGTTGAACTCGATACAACTATAAATTTAACCAGTATTTACACAGGAGTAAGTTAAACTCCTGAACTTGTTACCTGATCAGTAAATTGCTTCATCTGATTCAACACAGCGTTTACATCGGGCATTACGTCTTTACCATCAACAAGAACAGGTGTGTTAATCCTGTTTCTTAAAGCTGTGTGTAAAACGGCTCGTTTTTCAGTAAAGTTGATCTTTTCTCCAGAAAACATAGCGTTTCTAGCTGCTTCTATATTACGGTCGCGTGCCTGTTTTCGATGAATAATAAGTTGTCACACTTTAGCCGATAATTAAAATACTCCAAGGTTTAAACGACGATGAAATTGTTTCTTTGAGAAATTTTTCTCAAATGTAATTTTTTGTCATTCAATGATAATCAATCATATCCTATAATTTATTCTCCATTTGTTACATACCAATTGAAAGAGTAGAGACAGAACTTCGTCGTTTACACGATTTTTTGAATAATCAATTAAGATTGGCCCATCTTCAGGTGTTTGAAGCTGGATGCTGAAATAATGAACATTAAATTAGAAGAAAGTTAAAATTTTCAAGCTTATAACTTACGAAACAGATACTTGCCTGTATTTTTCAAACCGATCCAGATTTTCATCGAATAATTGATTCATGTTAATCTTTTTTCCCTGCTTGTTATAAAATTCCTGTAGCTCTAACCACGCTGGTTCTTCCATCAAGTTTTGCCTGGGTTCCATATTCTCGCTAAATAAATTGACACTGCACTTAATTTCAGCCTTTCAAAATCCCTCCAATATACCCGGTTGCAGTATTCTTCAAACTCTTTGGGCCTCATACCCCATTCATCTCTTATATACACCCGGATATCAGTATTGAGCATGATTATGAATGGGTTCACCACTCCTATGACCTGTAATAAAATGTCATAAGAATATGCATGACTAGACGATATAGGTACTATCAAAATCAGTATATATAGCTAAAGCCGTAAAAATGTTTAGAGAAACTAAGTGCACGCGATTGATATTGTTTATCTTTTCTCTGGTCAATGCACTGTGTATTCGACCTCTTGGACCCAATCATTAGTGTCTTATTAGTAATTACATAATTCGGGAAGTTGAAGATAATAGGAAGATGGTCAAAGATCATCAGTTGTACATATATTTCGTAGATATTATGAATAGCTAATATACATGCGAGGATATCGAAATATTAAAATGGGTAAAATTATGTAACACGAGTATGAAAATATATATCGGAAAAACACCTACCGTGCTTTCAGGAATTTTTTTTTTTTTTTTTTTTTTTAATAGGCCTGTAAATTCATATGATTAAAAAAATATCTGCACAGTATCTATGAAAGGAGAAATATATTATACAAAGTGCGGAAAAATTATAGACGCAAGCTTTTTTTTTTTACTGATATGTGGGCGCGAATGCTGAACTATTTCTATAGCTAAAATTGAACACTTCGATGGTTTCCCTAACCTGTAAGATTGACGAGGGTGCAAACTGTCAGAAGTGCGAATGCTAACTATAGACGCGTAAATATTAATATAGAAAATTAATATTCCAATATATTTGCGACAAATTATTAAATATCAAACATTATTATAGACTGTTTGCACAAAAATTATATGAAATTGTGGGGAAACGCAATACGCACAGTGGTACAAAAACTGTATTCAAGTGTATTTTTGTATTGTATAAAAAAGGTTATAATATTACGTAATTCTAGCAGTTATTATTGATTACATTAACAATAAGAGTTTGACTGAAGTTATAAAATAGTTTCTTTTATTTAGTGATTATATAACTGCGATCGCGATATCATACCTATATACTATAGTGAGAGGAAACCATTATAAGGTAATAGATTAGTGCTGCTATAATTGGATTGTCGACTGTACATGGCCTGAATTTCCGAGGAAATAATATATCTGATATTTGAATTGAAGCTCTTCAAGCCAGTTAAAGTAAAACCAGCTTTGCATTAATATTAAGATTACGTAAAGTATATTGAACGCGATGTCCCTAATGCCTTAACAATACTATACTACTCAATTTAACTATACATGCGTTGTAACCTATTTTTCATAATTCGACAAGTGTTTTTCAGCTAAACGCTGTAACAATTTTTATCAACGATAAAAATTACTGCTAAATTCATAAAAAGAAAATAGCTGAAAATCCTATATTTGCATTATTGTCTCGTAGTAATAATAATATGTAAAATTGTAGAATTGTAAACGTGTCAGAGTGATAAGGGGATTTAAAATAGTCCATAGACTACAATGGACAGTGAACACGCAACCGTTTAATTTACGATATCAACGCTGTGCGCGAGAAATGTGTGAACTACTTAGTTCTCTCCAAGTAGGTTCACCCGTTTCAGATCGGGAGTTATAGATCTTAAGTGCTTATCAGTCAATGACTGCGATGTGCGTTCAAGGCTGTGTCAGTGGAATTTTATAGTGATGTGGAACTTTGTTTTAGCGAAAACATGACGAAAATCTATTTATTAACGAATATAGTTATAGTATCGGCAATAATTATCATTTGTGCAATACCATATTGTGATGGTGTTATTTCGGACAAACGGTTATGTTACGATCCGGAATGTAGCGGTATGTGAAGCCATATTTTCATACTACTACTTTTATACAATATCATATTTTGACAATAACATTTATTTTCAACAATATTTACAGAACCTGTTTCCTTGGCGCGAACATTAATTCGCTACAACAGCATCGAACCTTACATACTCTCATTCCCAATTAACGCAGAGGTTACTATCTACAGTAAAGAAGCGGGAAAAAGAACAGACTTATGGGGCGCTACGGTACGTCTATTCTTCATTCCCATTCATTTATCAATTTCACAATCTCAAAATTATTTTTAATACAATTTTTTATTCATCGTAATATAATATCACAACGTTACCAAACTTGGGACCATATTGAACAGATTGAATCGTAGCAATCGTTAACAGACTTATAAGTCACTATCACTTTCTCTTTTATATAATTTTATAAATATATGTTTACATTCTGTTCATAGATAATGAAAACAGTGAAGGAATCGATTTTTATATAATTAATATTCAAAATATGAAATGAAATGTTTCAGATACACGGTAAGCGTGGTTACGTGCCAAAGAAATTAGTCAGAGAGTATCGACTGTTAAAATCTAAATTGGAAAACGAAGTGCCTACTGAAATTTTTGAGAAAGAAATTAATACGACTGATAAAGTTGAAGTAGATGCTTTGAGTAAGCCCGATACTGAAGAGAGTAGAGAAGAAGTTGTCCAAGTCAATAGCACTGTAGATACATCACAGAACTCAAATAATGTTAATAGTGTAGAAACTGATGTAAATAACGCTGCTATAAATGAATCTGAAACCTCTAAAGATACTGAAGATATAAAACTTGAGACAAGTAGCGACCAATCTTCGTCTGATTCTCAGACTCCTTCAGATTCTATAGTGAAAGAATCGGTCAAAGGAAATGTAGATAAAATTTTCGAGGGCGTACAAAGCGTTACTCCGTCCTACGAGGTTGTAGATGGTACTACGATCTCGTTTTCAGCTGATGAAATACCAATTAAACCTAGCTATTCAACTCCCATCGTTACGGCCACTGCTACTCCAGACGAAGAACCCATTCTTAGTGTTCATCCAAAACTTCCGGCTACTGTAAGACCTCTGATATCCAGGTTCTCGAGCTCTGACAGCGAACCAATAGCTAAAGATAATCTGAAAACAGAGTCTAATATTGTTGCTGAAAATCAAACAGGTGAAACTGATAAGGAGAAAGAATCTTTGTCTGTACAGAATAGTCAAGATGATTCTAAAACCGATAAATCAGAAATCGTCAAAGAAAGTAACGTCGAAAATGAATCGGAGAACAAAATTCAAGATAATAGTCTCGGCGGTGATACTCAAACCTCAGAGATTGCTCAGCCAGCTGAAAACAGTACAGAAAAAGGGGAAACGATAATAAACAATGTAGAAACTGTTGTAGACGAAAAGCTTAAGTCATCTGAGAAACCTGATGATACCCCTGTTGATACGAGTAGTAACGAAGGTGGATTCCTTCCTGCAGTTAAAGCTGCTGGCAGCTTTGTTAGCGATACATTTAAAGATGTGCTCGGCGGAGTCAAGGACATCACTGATAATATTGAAAGAGCAATCGGAACTGCAAGCACAGATGAAAGCGATAAAGACGTTCCAAAGACAGATTTAGACAGTAACAGCATTCGCCAAGAAGAGCTAAAATCTGAGAATGTACACAATGAAAGTGAGCTTGAGGGAACTATTGCAGAAGTAAAGCTCCAAGACTCGAATGAACAGACTGCACACTTGCCAGATGAAAAGATTATTGATACTAAGAATGGGGTAGATGTGGCAGATAATGTCGAGGAGAAAACTGTGATGAAAGAAACTGAAATTCCACTGAGCAGCCTAACAGTATCGCAGCCTGATAATCAAGTAATTGATAACGATGATCTTAGGAAACATAATGAAAATTTCACTGTTCATAACGCAGATGAAATCCGAATAGAAACCGAAACTGAAGATAGTTCAGAAAATAAGTCGAACGAAGAAACTGGTGAAAATGATAATCTTCTCATAAATTTGAATTACGATAGCGAAGAAGAGACAACAGTTTTGTATTCGAATTCAGAAGAAGAAAAGCCTACAACTACTAGAAGCTTGTTGACTGTTCAAGATGATTTGCAATCCGACGATAGTAAGTTTATTTCTATGATAGATTGTGAGAAATAAACTAATGTATCGCTTCTTATTAAAACAATTATTCATTTTATTTGATTAGCGATGTATTTATGTATGCATTTAAGAAAGTCGAAAATGTTTTGTCGACGAATCTTTACCTCAAAGTAATTCGCATTTTTTGATAAATTGGAAATTTAATTTTCTCTAGATCAATCGAGTATTGAAATGTTTGATATCGACGAACCTTATAACTCTGAAACTCAATCCTCACAAGAGTACGAAAATGAAACCAACACCGAGGTTGATATATCGATAGAGACTCCAGAATTACAGACCTTGGAGCAATCTATAGAAAGTATATCACTTATCGAAGATTTAAATATCCAAGGTAAAGAAATAGCAACAGATTTTAATCAGTAGTTATGATAATTAAACTAAAAATATATTTCTGAATTGCATCTTAATTTATTAATATATTATTCTTGGTACCCATTACTTTATACGATTATATTACTCTGTGGAAAAATTATTCTACAACTTCATTATCATAATTTATAATTCTATAAAATTTTCAGTGTCTCCAACCGAAGTATGTGACATTAATTCTGACTGCGCTGATCTAGATAGCGATGAAACCCGTCCAAATGAGGTCAGTTATCATGTATTGATAATATATATACTGATAATAAGATAATTTTATACTAATTGAAAGTCTTAATTTCTTACAGTTTTGAAGAATTGACTTTAATTTTATTCATCAAAATTTTATTACAGTATTATTTGTTTCACTTTCTTATTATTGAGCAAAAAATGATATATAATTCTAGTATAATACATGTAAATCAAATTCTAATGAAAATGATGATACATTTTGTAGGAACATGAGGCAGAAGAAGAACAAGAACAGGATGAGAGATCATATTCGTCGGTTTTCGAAGAACATAATTATTTGGAGACTCTACTGTATCTTAGTATTACAGGATTTACCACGCTGCTGTTTTCACTAGGATATTATTACATTGAGGTTTGTATCATCGGCTGTAAAAATTTATTTAGTATCTAAACATCGACACTGATACAACAATGTTTGTAACAAGTCTTATTAATACTATTGGTGAATTTTACAGAACCACAGACGCGATAAGGAGCTCGTAGCTAAAATCAACATTCTTGAAAAGGAATTATTAGTCACTACCAAAGAGAGTATGATGTTGAACGAAGGACTGAAGGCTACGAAACACAAGGTGATATGCCATACAATTTAAGGATTCATAAATTGATTATGAAAATTCGAAAGACACTCAAACCATAATACATATTCATATTTTCATTATAGTTGGACTCCATCGAAGATGAATCTTTTGGTTCAAACGAAATGGTTCTATCGTTAAAATCGGAGCTGGAAGTAGCGCAGGTGATTATCACAGGAAAAACTTTTCATTTGACCTTTTTATAAATAATTTGAATAATTTTTGTAACTAGATTACTAAAGGAGAGTTGGAAGATCAGATTCTCACATTAGAAAAGGAATTGGAAAGCGCGACAGAAGCAGGCTTGGAACTAGAGCGTATGTTACGTGAGTTTCTAGCATCGCAAAGTGATGAAAATCCACTGGCTCAATCGGTGGAAGATTTGCAAACTCGTTTGAACGCTCAACAGGCTACCAATGAATCATTGACCAACAATCTCAATCTCAAATCTCAAGAGGTGAACTTTTATTTATTCAAATTATATCAATAATATAGAGATTAAAATTTGTTTCAAATTTAATTTTCTTACTGTTATACAGCTCGAGTTCGATAGACTTGAGGTTTGTGAGAAAAAGTTATTATCCTGTATTTCAGAACTCGAACCTGCTTGATTCATTTTCAATTTTATTATTCATATAATTTGCTTTTCAAAGTTACCTAGATTAATTCATTTAGAATTGAAAATCATTAGATACCACACTGCATTCAGACATTGCCAGATTTTATTTTCTGCCTTTGTTTTCCGTTCAAATTTTCCCTTGTTTCGGATTATGAAAAAAAGCTAAATTGAACAGGTTTATGATTATAAATGCTAAGAATTTCAATAGTAAATTTATTCGTTTCTAAGGGGTAGAAACAGCCAATTATAATCCTATGAGCTGTTGCTAAATTTGAAGTAATCTAAAACTTGGATATACTAAGAAAAGATTAGTCAAATCCTACACCCTGTTGAGATACACAATTTAAAATTTAATTTTATAATTCATCCAGAATGAAGCCCTAACGACCGAGCTTGCCCTTACTCAAGGAAGATCTCAACAACTTGAGGTAGAAATTACAAGACTGTCAGGAGAGTTGAGAACGCTTATCACTTTGAAGAATAATGCTGAAAACGATTTATCATCAAAAATAGCGCAGTTGAATAAACAAGTCAACAAGGTATGCTACGATAAACTTTAATGAATTATTAGAATCTGGGACATAATCATATTTTCAAATTCTGCTTCTGATTTCAAAAAAGCAGTTTATAGTTAATGCATTGCTTTAATTATTTCATTTAATAGCTTTCTGAGGAACGGGCTGGCCTGATCACACAGTTACTTACGAAGGAAATAGCATTAAACGATCTTGCGGAAGTGATAAAGGAGAAGACTACAGATAAATTAGATTTGGAGAAATTCTACAACGTTTCTCAGATCAAGGCTGAGGCACAGCTTGTATCCAAGGAGAGAGATGAACTGAAAATTAAATTGACTGAAGTAGAAGGAGCCCATCAGCTACTGGAAGGTACGTTGTGCGCGCCGATGTTTATCTTCATTATTTGTAACAAAAATTAAAATTTTTAATCTTTTTATTTATAGAACACATGAAACTAATCAAAGAGGAAATTGCCTCTGTTACCGAACAATACAAATTGGCTGAACGAGATAAAACAGAGGCTCAAACCCGGCTTGAAGTACTTTCAAATTACTTCAAAGAAAAAGAAAGCCAATTGCAGAAGTAAGTCTGAATAATAAATATTTTCACAATACAATTGAATATCTATGAACAGAGTAGGTATGTAATACTTTCTCCTCAATTTTTTTCTATCCAGAGAACTTGGAATGCAAGAAGCAATTTGGGTTCAAAAGCAAGGTGAAGTGACTTCGACCGTTGATAGAATACAAACTATGCAAAATGAAATTCAGAATTATAGACAACAGATTGAGACCTTGAAAAGGGAAATATTAGATCAAGAAAGAGAATATAAGAGTCAGATTGCAGCCTTGGAGACAAAATCACATGAACAATGGGTAATTTAATACAGTTGTTCATTTTTATCTTATACCTATACACACCTGGCATTGATACAGTATCGTTAAAACTTACCAATATTGTTATTATATTTCTTCTAGGTAATTGCTCGACAGAGTGAACGACGTTTAGAAGAATCAAAGGCCGAAGCTAGCCAACTACGTAACCGGTTGACTATGGTTGAGAAGAGCATAAACGAAGTTGATTCTGATACGAAGTTACATCGTGAGTATAAAACCCTGATTAAGTAGCTCGTTCTTATTAGCAGAAAACATGGTAGAAAAACAGTCGGGTTTCTTCAATTCTGTATACTAAATATTCACATTCTGAAAACAAAGTGTAGGTAAATCAAACTGTAATGAAATACTTTGAAACTACAAGATTTTATCAGATATTAGTAGACAGTAGAAAAAATGATTAGAGACAATAAATAATTATACTCATTATATGATTATGCGTAATCTCATTTATGTTTTCAAATCTTTAAAATGAATAATCATCAATTTGTAGAAATGGATTTCAGGAATTAAAATCTGTAAAATATTGAGGTATAATTGTTTGTTGCGAAGCAGACTTGGGCTATAAATAATTTTAAATAAGTTGGGTCGTAGTTAAACTGTCGGGATCAGGTAAAATAATTTCTTAAATCCCATATATAGTTGTAATAAGATAAATATTGTAGCAGAGCTAATACCTATACTTATACACGATACATGCTATATATGCTATTTATTTTACCTAATGAAAAATCCTACGCAGGCATGGATACTAATGGAGAGACAGCAGCTTCTCCTCAGTTATTTATGGGAGCAGAGACGTCCAGTTCTCCTATATTATTTACTGGTTCTTCAGGTGTTCCTCCCCTGCCTCCTTCCTATATGTATGGCGCTCCTCTTCCTCCACCTTTTATACCACCACCACCTCATTCCGGTGGAGGACCAATGTACGATATTAGTCGGAGACCTCCGCCTTTAGGAGGACGTTTATCTTCACCACCGCCAATACCGCCTCTTCATCATCCATCTGGCAGATATGAAGATGCTAATTCTCCTCCGCCGCCTCTATCACCTCCACTACATCCGCCGTACAATCATCGTTCGCCTCCACCATTTAGTAACGAGCGTATCCATCCTCATCCTCCTCCTCCGTTTCTACCACCTTTAGGAACTTCGCATTCTTGGGGAGATGAACCGTTGCCACCTTTAAGAAATCCAGTTTTCCATCCCCATCAAAGAGATCAGCGTGTGAGAAACCATAAAGGTTTGTTTTAAGAATCACGTAAAAGCTTGAACACAAACACTCTCTCACTTTTACTCACCTTAGGCCTTAGAGAGATTTAAATAATTCTTTATTTTATCATGTTGTAATACGTTGGATTTTTATTTATGCACGCAAGGACGCAAACGCTTCTCTAAAGTAAAGCAGTTTTGGAGTACAATGGAAGGAAATAATTCGAAATAAAATCTGGGGCAGGTTTATATTAGTTTTTCTTTACTTTAAACGCTGCTGTTTGTTTTTTTTTCTCTTTTTTTTTTCCTCTCTTTTTTTCTCTTTTTTTTTCTCTTTTTTCTTTCTTAATTGCACTTTGCGTTTATACTAAGGAACTTAGTATAACTTGTTCTGATAGTATTATTACTATATAAAGTAGATTGTTGAGTCACACGTCTTTCGCTCTAATCCACAAGTTATGAAATATTGAGCACTTTTTGTTAATTACAAGACTATCTGAAATTATTATTTTGTCATTAGAGCTACGTTTAATTATACACTGATATCTCTAGTCACCCATCTATTCGTTTTCATGCAAATTTGGCCAATATTTAATCAGTAGACGATGAAGTTCTTCATTCGCCTTGCCAGAATTAATAAAAATCATTATCATTCAACTTCGATAGTGTCTAGTCGTTCATTCTCGCATCTCATTGTTTCTTAACGATACGTACGAAAGAAATGAAAAACATGATAATATCTACATGGCCTAAATTATTTGATTTGCCAGATCATATCGAAATCAATCAGATTTTATATTCCATGTATACATAAATAAAGATTTTATTTACAGGTTCGTTACATTCTTCTGGAGACTCGTTGGACAAAACAAATCATACCGGAAAATCTTAGGCCTCTTTTTTTTTTTTTTTTTTTTTTTTTAATCCATTCATATAATATTCTAATCTGGAACCAGCGGGTAGATTCGATATCTCATTCCATGTTCAGATTCCGTATTAGAAAATCTTGCTAGATTCAAATTTGATAAATGTGATTGTAATACTCTGCAAAAATTTGTAGATAATAACGTTTTGCATTACAGTAATAATATTCATATTATATTAAACAATAGTTATATTGAATTTGAAACTAGCACATTTTATTTCGTTCATATACCTATATATTAAGTCAATTTTATGTAACAGTTTGTTGGAATTACTAAATAGGATTACAGCTTACTATATGGTTCCAGATAATGTTCTGTAGTGGAACGTTTCGAAGTAAAACATATATATATGAATATATGTATACTATGTATGAATACATTACCTACATACATATATCTATATTTATAATATATATACATGTATAAACGTTTGTATGAAAATAATATGATTGTTGAAATCATATTGAAAGAAAAAATTTGTAATATTGAATATATGATAATTATAATACGAAATGTAATTATTTATGATTTAAACAAAAATCAAAATAAATTGTAATTTATTATTATTATCTGATATTTACTTAATTAATTGCCTTTCGAAATCGTCGGACATTTAATTTTGTTTATAATTACTTAACGGGTAGCGAGCAGTATTGGAAACAATTATTATCATATAAATGCTCGTTTATTAAATGCACTTTTTAAATCAATAATTAACATTTTACAAATTTACAAATATAAGTTCAATTCATCTATAGCCATTGTACTTAGAATTCTATCTAATTGAAAATCAAGCTGAAATTACTGGGACTTAAATTTTGATTATAATATGTTATGTGTATCCTTCTCAACGTTCGAATACTTGCATATATTTATATACAGAGGTAATAAGTTGCTGAATAAAATTACAACAACACTGCGGAATGTCAAAAAATTTATTAATTTTTTTTTCTTTTTTCTTTTTATAACATAGTAATCGTAATTTTATTTTCTCTATTAATTTTTGCCTAACACACATTCTTTATACAATTTTTAGCAGCTAGCCTATATCAATTTTCATAGGACATAATATCATCATTCGATAATAAAAGTTGCTAAATTAAATTAGCAACTTTGCGTTCAATAAAGTTCACTTGATTTATCCTTGATTTTCACATTAACAAGAGAACTGGAATAATTGCGATAACTAATAAAACCTTACGGCTGTTCTTATGCACTTTTTAGAGCAGCTATGTAACAGAAAGAGCAGTAAATAGTATTCTTACTTCACTGTTCACCATCAATACTCGTTAAATCGATAATGGAACACATTATCTATACATGTGTAATCCTATAAAGTCTTAGGAATCTATTTATTAGTTAACACATTCGTCCCAGGCTCAGATATTTCTCATTTCATTCAATAACATGGGCAGGCAGAGATGCAAAGAAAATTCTACTAAAAGGAGATACTATTTGAGATGTGTTATTACCACAGATTCTCCAAATGACTTAAATAATAACTAAACTAAAACTACCACTGATTAAAGAATATTGTGGTATTTTGAATTTGTATAAGCTCGAATGAGTAATTTTCTTAATTCTTAATCATTGTATCTCGATAATATTCGTCGCCAAAAATTCACACGTTGTAATTGTGCCTTTTTCAAGAATAATGTCGTACTTCAATTGTATGCCAATTATATTTTTACAGAATTTTACAGAATGAGTATAATCATGTAGTAATTGGTTGAATGAATATTATGGTGATTAACAATACATACGACATTGCGATTCAAAAATATACATCAATACTCTTCTGTTTGATTGTTAGTAAAATCTTAAAAATTCAAATAATCATTCAATTTTTTGGAAACGAAACAGATGGAACAGTATTTTCAATACCCATGATACAAGATCAAATTTGAAATAAATTTATAAAAGAAAGTGTATCCCCGCGATGGTTAAGCTACTGATACCTATTTCATAAGTTCAATAATACAGGTGATGGATAAAATAATATACATATAACAATATATTCTTTTGGCCTGTCTGCCCTATGCTAAAAAGACGACAAAAAATATAAAGAAAAATATAAGAACGGCGAAAATCTTTATCATCAGCCATCGGTTGTTTGTCACAGATTGGAAGTATTTTAAAATTTCACCATGGGCAGCCTCCACATTCAACTCTGTGTCCTGAATGTTTGTGTCTATCCTGAAATTGATATAAAAAAAAAATTGAGAACTATACACCAAAATAACAATATCGCAATTTACCTTGCAGTTTCATTTTCTAATATACTTTTACCCCAAAGTTTAAGCTGATGTAATACCTTTCAACCATTTCTTCCTGTTCTTTGACCATGTGAGCCAATTGTTGAAATATCCCACCAAGTTCAACAATAGTAGATTCTATATTCTGCATCGTGTCTGCTCTAGACTGTACATAGGAATCCTATGGAAAAAAAAAAATCAAACACCAGTTAAGTTTCCTTCTATTGTAAATACACAAAAATACAGTCTACCAAATTGCTCACCGATTCATCGTAAAGCACTGCTTGACGCTGAACAAGTTGCTGTCCCATCGCAGGTTCCAAGTCTATGCTAACGGAAGAAGAATCTGCTTGTTCTTGAAGTAGCAGGGAACCCTGTCGTCCCGCTATCGCGCTAGGAGGTAGCGACGCTGATACCGGTCCTTGGGTGAATTGCTCTCGTCTGCATTGTTGTTGTTTCAAATTCTAAAAATACAAAAAAACATGATTGAAGATTATTAAAAGTCAAGTTTACAAAAAATTGAATTATTTATTCAAGCCGTCGATGCTCCACTCACTTCAGTCCTAACTTCAAGTACGTTTTTAAAATGGTTAGACATGTTGGCTAGTTTTGATTGAAGAGCAACAACAACAGATGAAGAATGCGATGCAAGATGATGGCCACGACTAGTGCCGAGACTTTCTCGCTGCTGTCTTCCAAGTTCTTGTAATTTAGCTATTTGCTGATTCAAACTACCCAAATCTCCTTTTATTATGTAAGTTAATTCTTGAATTTCTGATGGTCTGTCGTCGAACAAAGACTTCTTCTTCGCAACTGTAATAACAAATATAAAACATCGTTAACTCATTCTAGCTTAGAATTGGGATTATAAACCCGGATTTCAGTACAAGGTAAAAGTGAAAGTGCAACATAAAATTCATTATATTGTTTAAATCTTTCTGCTTACGTAACGCAAGTTTTTCAAGTTTTGTATATGTGCTAGCGATATTCTTGCCGATGTTCCTAGCTATCATCATAAAACTTGAATAACTTTGTATTTGACGAGCTTGACGAGGGTCTCTCATTGTAGCGGCACGAGCTACAGTTCTTCCCTGCATTGTTCTTATCGCATTAGCGAACTCTTTGGTTCTGTCGCGCGACGTCATTGTAACTATTTTAGCTTCTTGCTGTTTATTATCGATATTATCTACTGCATGAGGTGCAAATCCATCATTATTATAATATTGCTGTCCAAAATCACCACTTTTAAATACACTATTCGAGGTTGTGATCAGTGGATCATTTTCATGTTCGGAGCCAACTCGCCGTCTACGTGCGGGCATTGCATCCTCAAATTTTAACAATATTACAACGTATTATCACAGCGAAGACCTTGACGTTAATATCAACGTCAAGTTACAAATTTTAATCAAACAGATTGGAAAGTATAGAACCACATGACAGCTCACAGCTTTCGAGTTTCGACAAAGAATGATCAATGATTACGATAAATTCTAGATGCATACGCGGTACTCTTCAAAGAAATTATGACGTATCCTTTATCATTCTGACTAGTATGAAGTTGCATACACTATCTTCTGTCTTTTTCTTTCCTCTGTGAAGTTGAATCATTAAAGAAAGAGACAGAAGAACTTGTGCGCAACTTCATGTCGGTCAGATCGCAAACACGTCGTTGTCATCGTCTAACTATATCATAAGTATGTATAGCTAGACGAAAGCCGAATGCATATAGCTAGTATTGCATTCGGTATAAAATCTTAACTTCGGAAGGTTAAAATTAAGCAAATGGCGCAGCAAAACGGGGCTCGAGGGAGTATTTCTTCGCGATAGAAATGGAAGTGGAAAAGACAGAAGAAGGTGCTGAAAATATATCCCAACTTCAGTCAGCTTCTTATCATGAATGTCGTGTTTGTTTAAAGAATTCAAACGAGTTTTGGGAATTGTTTGAAAACGATTATGATATACCACGGAAAATAATGGCGTTTGCTTCTATACAGGTTAGATTTCACCATTTCAATTTCAATATATCACTAAGTATTTGAACTCCATTCATTGTATCATTTTAGTCAATATTTTTACTCGTTTTTTCCCCTTTTATTTTCTCTCTTTCTTATTACTATAAATTCTGATAATATCCCTCAAAGTAACGTCTCTGATTAACCTGCTCCAAAATATTTCTCAAGTGTAAACAATCCCCGTGTATTCGTTGTCCTGTTTTCTTAACTGGTTTTAAATTCAATTTATTCACGGTTTCAAAACTTTCTTTATACTTTATTAAATTCCAGATAGAACACGGAGACGGCTTACCAAGTGTTATTTGTTTTCCTTGTCGTCAGCTACTGGACGTTTCTTACGATTTTAAATGTCAGGTAGAAAGGTCCGATGCCTCTTTACGTAAAATATTACTAACTAAAATCGAGGTGAACCAAGATGTTGGAAAAGAGTTATTATCCCAGTCGGTTAATGACGTTATTACAGAGGCTATCGCCGACGAGATATCCAGCGATCATATCGAGTTAAAGGATTTTGAGATGCCTAATGAAACTAAGATCCTTACTTTACAAGATATTAAAAACGTCGTATTGAACGATTACGATAATAAACAAGACGTAGTAAGTTATGAGATCAATGAGGTACGCCAGGTTGGCATTGAGTCGTTGCATGAAGAGGAAACAGATGAAAGAAACGGAGATGATGAAATAGATGATAAAAATATAGATAAAGATCATGATTCAGGCGAGCCAGAGATTATAACGAGTCTAGAGAATGAAGAGATACTGTTAGAGAATGAAGAAGTTACAGTTGAGAAATTGATTGACGCAACAGATCAGAGTATGGAATCTGAAGCTGAACCAATTAAGCAGGAAGAACTCCTGTTGCCAGAGGATAGCGATGTCTCCGAAGGAGAGGAAGAGGACGATCACCAGACTGATGAGATTATTTTCAACGGTGAAGATCTTAAGTTTGAATTGAAAAATAATTCATTATCAGAAAGGGAGGATGAAGTTGACGAAGCTTCTTCTGAATCCGGTAAACTAAAAACTATGAATTGCCAAATTTCTAGTGGAGAAATTAACGACAGTGATGAAGAAAAACCATTGATTTCAAGAACTAGTAGACAGAAATGTCCCCATTGTATAAAAAGTTTTGCGACTAATATTGCGCTGCAAAGACATATGGCTGTTCATAAACACAAGACCAAACTTAGATACGTTTGCTATTTGTGCGACAAACAATTTTCTAATGTTGCTAAGCTGAAAAATCATGTATCTAATAATCACGATTCATTGAAAAATGACAACAGAATTGATATCGATAATAATTGCGGTAGAGTTGAAACAGATAGGAAGATAGACAAGTTGGATAAAGATATCGGTGGATCTATGGACAAGCAAAAAGTTGATAAAAAGAATTATAAATTGAAATGCAAAGTGTGCGCAAAACAATTCACCTATCAGAAATCATTTCTTTCACACATTAAAACCCACCCTGAATACGATAGATCAGAGACAACAGATAATCATTCCGAACAATTAGAAACTATAGAAGAATCGCTGGAACATCAAAATGATTTGTCTAATTCTAAAATAAATGAATCTGATGACGATGATTTGCCACTTGAAGGTCTGCAATGCACCCAGTGTGGCAAACTCTTTGCAACAAAGGGGAATCTGAAACGACATATTTTAACACATAGCGGTCTTAGATTCAATTGCTCAACATGTGGTAAAGAGTTTTCGCGACTAGATAAACTCAAAGATCATGAACAGTCCAAACACAAAGAGGAAATATTTGGTCCGTCAAGCGATGAAGATGACGACACTGATAACGAAGGTAAACCAAGCGATGGGACGGAGTCCAGAAGAAAGGTGAGATATTTTTTGCTTCAGTTACGAAATTCTCAACGAATGTTTAAATTTATTGCGATATATAATCACGTAATTATTTCCGCAGGAAAAGAAATGCAGACCTCATCAGTGCGCAATGTGTCCAAAGGCTTTTGCCCAGCCTCAATCATTGGCTAATCACATGGAGCGACACAAACGTGTAAAAGAACCTCAGAAACGTTTTCTATGCGAAGTGTGTAGCAAGTGTTTTGCCCAAAGTGGATCGCTTGTAGCCCATATGCGAACTCATACAGGAGTTAAACCATATGTTTGTAACGTATGCAGTAGAGCATTTACTAAAAGTACATATTTACAGTTACATCTGCGTACTCATAGCGGCGAAAAACCCTACATATGCCAATATTGTAGCAGAGCATTTGCCAGAGCTAATACACTGGCTAGACATATAACTATGCATACAGGAGAAGCTAAATATCATTGTCAAATATGCATGAAATCTTTCAGACGATTGACCTCTTTGAACGAACATACTTATACACATACTGGTCAGAGGCCATACGCGTGTAAAATTTGTTCTAAACGTTACAATAACGCAGGCTCTTTGTATGCACATACGAAAAAATGTAGGGCGCAACAATTGTCAGGATCTGCTCCAACTTATACAGTTTCGGTTGAAAATACAAATCATCACGACTCTGGACCGGTACCACAAATGTTGATTTATGGACCGAGAAAAATTGTCGCTAATGAACCGCAGACTACTCAAGGTCCGACCCCACAGTTTATGATCACAACTGTACAGAGTCAAAAATCTTTGCCAACTAATATTGGTCAAAGATTTGTTGGGGAGGATCCTCATTTTTATTCCATAGATGGAAAACAATTGAAAAATCCTTACTATACGATATATCCCAACATGTAACATAGCATCAATTATTATCTATATCGTATAAGAAAATCTCTTCTTTTTTTTTTTTTCTCTCTTTTATCAATTGGTAAAGAAAATATTGAATCATTGTGAATATTTTTCGACATACTTATCATGAGTGTCGTCTCGAATCATTGTTTACTCTAATTATTGGTGATTAAGAAAATTTTATTTTTTTTTTTATTTTTATTTTTTGTCATCTACAATTATTATAGAAATACCAATTTATTAGAAATTATACTAAATGTAGGCATTTTGATTATTATTTTTTACCGCGCCTAAATGTATCAGTCTATGTATTTTGAAGTAATCAACATCATAGTAAGTGATAATTAAGTTTGAATATAATATTATGTAAATAGTACAAGCCAAAATTTGTCTAAACTTTGTATTTAAACGAAGCTAGGAACGAATAATTCAATATGTATCGTATTTACACGGAAACAAATTTATATTACTACGTACACAATATTATTTTATAATAAAGTTTCTAAAAAATGATTATCGACTTTATAATATTATATCCTGAAAAATCTTTGAAAATAATTATAAATATCAGCTATTTATCAATTACTATAATATATCATCAACTATTCATTCAATTATTCCCGCCTTTCGTTTCGTCATTTATTTTATTTTCGCACACTACTTGAGTTTCTAGCTTATCGACTGAGAAGTGTTACCGATTGTGAATTTACAGTAGAGTGCGTTCCAAAACCTAACCCGAGTTAACTAGAGTTGGGTTCTGGAACGCACCCTATTATACACACGCGACAGGCGCGAATTTAAATTCAAAACAAATAATTGACACTATCAATTGTTCACGATTATTCGACTTATTTTGAACTCCTTTGCATATATATCTTGTATTTTGTTTTTCTTGTGTGAATTATTGTCTGAGAACAAAGTTTGTTTCTTAAACCTTGAAATCCTTTGTTGTTTAAAACTCGCAGTGTAGTTGTTGACCGTATAGTTATATCAAATAAATTACTTAAAAATATGTATACGTTAATACGTTACTTTTACTTCTGTTTGTGTGACCAAAATTAGCAATAGTATTATTTTTTTTATCTATGTTCGGAATTTGAAATTTATTTCTTTAAGGTTAGAATAGATCGTATTATAATATTGAATTAAAATTGAAAGAATAAATATCTACTTATTAGAGACGAATGACATAAAAATTTGTTGAGTAAAATTTTAACGTGAATAGAAATGCCGTTACGAACGTACGGAGATAAGCCGAAAAAATTTCAAGATGAAGAGAATGGAGAATATTGGTATACGGGTTTAGAAGTGGGGACCTATCTAGGTCTCAATTCTGGTATTCTGTACAGAAGATACCCTGGGATGTTCAGAAGATCTGTAACCACCAAAGAACGGAAAAGACTTGTCAAACTTGGTATTAACCCACATATTCCCGCGGCCAGCATATTTTTAGTACGAGTCAGTGAAGTCGAGGATATAATCAAAGGCAATGGCAACAAATACAAGACAACTTCAGACCTACTACCCCGACAAAAACGCAAATACCAAAGATCGATCCCCTCGACTACTACAAGTTCACATCTCAAACCCATACCACCGTCTAGACAAATTAACCCCGAGAGACTTAACGTCATCAAGAAATTCAGAAGTCTATCACGATGGTAAGAAATTTCATTCTTCTTTGGTTTCATCCTAAAGATTGTTTTTTTTTTTTTGCACTAATTAGCATTGCGCTTGTTACAAAAGTCTTGGAATGCTGTCTGTGTTAATTTCACATCATATAAAGTTCTTCGTCTATTCTATCAATTAAATTATGTTGTAGCTTCGAAGATCGGAATCCGTTGGCAAATATGAAAACTGCGGCATGGCAAGAAATTTCTATGCCATTGCGTACTGATGAAGAAATAGAGGCGCGAAGACTTGGAGATATTTCGACATGGAACAATGATGGTATGCGGTGTTATTAGTTATAACAAGTTTAATATCAATAATGGATTTGAGTATTGGTTAGTTATTACCAATCAAAGTAAAATTGACCAAATGGCGCAGCAAAACGAGAACCGAGGGAGGATCGAATGGAAGAGGAAAAGACAGAAGCTACTGTAAATTCTTCTCAGCTTGAGGCAGCTCTTAACCAGAAGTGTCGTCTTTGTTTGAAGACTCACGACCAGTTTTTAGAATTATTTGGGAGCGATGGTGTTTTACCGCTAAAAATCATGGCGCTTGCTTCTGTAAAGGTCAGCTTTATACATTCTGACGACACAGCTTACTTTTATAACTGAATTTATTATTCTGAAATTTTTTTATTCCGTTATTTTGACATTTTTTGAATCAATCTAATATTTTATCACATCGCAGTTCTTCATTTCATGTTCTTTATTTTTTAAATTCCAGATAGAACGCGGTGATGGTCTACCAAGTGTGATTTGTGTTTCCTGCCGTAAGCTACTGGACATTTCTTACAACTTCAAATGTCTAGTTGAGAAATCTGACTCTGCTTTACATGAATCTGACACTGCTTTACGTGCACTTTTAATTTATTCTTCACTATTCACTGGAACGAAGATGAATCAAAATGTTGTAAAAGAGTCATTAGCACGGTCAGTCAACAAGGATTTTGTAATGCAATACGAATCACAGCGTCCACCTCTACAAAATATTAATCACAAAATATCCAATGATTATAATAATAGACGAGATTCGGTAGCTCGTGAGATCAACAAGGAATGCATGAGTGGCAACAACCATTCACACAAGAAGGGGCCAAAGGATAAAAACAGGGATAATGAATTAGACAATGAGAAACAGGCAGGAAAAGACGAAAATTTCAACGAGTGTGAAATCATAGCTAGATTCGATAGCTCTGAAATATTATTGATAGATCCATTGGGAGACGGAGTGAGTCAATCGATTCAAAGTATGAAATCTGAATCTGAACCAATTGAACGGAATGAACTCTTGTTGCCAGAGGTAATTGATTTGTCAGAAGAAGAGGGTAATCATCATCAGGCCGATGAGATTATTCTCCACAGTGATGTACATGAATTCCGACTGAAAAATAATTTGCTATCAGGACGAGAGTACAAAGCCATTGATGTTTCTTCTGAATCTAATAAATTGGAAACTGCGAAGTGCAAAACTTCTATTGGAAAAATTACCGACACTGACAATGACAGTTCCTTGAATTCAGAATTAAGTGAACAGCCATACTCTGATTGTATTCAAAGCTTTCCTACCAATCCGGAATTGTCATCACATAATACTATTCACGAAAATGCGAATGAACTTCGTTATACTTGCTTCTGGTGCGAAGAACAATTTGCCAATATAGCTAAACTCATGAATCACGTTACAAATAATCACGAGTTTTTGAACAATGAGAACAGAGTTGATATCGAAAATAATTGCGGTAGAGTGGAAACTATCAGAAAGATAGACAAGTTGGATACAGATATGGGTGGTTCTATTGACAAGCAAAGAGTTGAGAAAAAGAATTTTAAATTCGAATGCAAAGTCTGTGGGAGAGGTTTCATCTATGGAAAATCATTTCTTTCTCACATTGACACCCACCCTGGGTACAAAGAAGCCGAAACTTCGGATAATAGTTCCGAACGATTAAAACAGATGAGAGAATCTTGGAAACGTGAAAATCATTTGTCTAATTCTAAACTGAATAAATCTGATAATAATAACTTAACACTTAAACGTGTTCAGTGTATCAAGTGTGGCAAATTTTATTCATCGAAAAGAAATCTGAGAAGGCATATTAAATTACACAACAATGTTAGATTCAATTGCTCAATATGCGGCGAAGAGTTTTTGCATCCAAACGAACTGCAAGATCACGAAGAGACTAAACATAAAGGAAGAATTCCCGGTACGTCGGACGACGAAGATTATGACACAGTTGATAAGAAAAGGAAGGTAAGATATCCTTATTCTTAGTTACGAAATCTACGGCGAAAGTTACGATTTTTGCAAGAAATAATCATATCATTATTCCTGCAGGAAACGGAATGCAGACCTCATTAGCGCGCGATGTGTCCGGAAGTGCCCACTCTCAATCATTGACTGACTACATGAAACGACAAAAACGCTTGAGGAAAGCTCAGCAATGTTTTCTTTGCGAAATATGCAGCATATACGAACTCATATAGAGGTCAAGCCTCAGAGTGTACAATTTATGCAGTTTGCAGGACACTTACTGAAAGTGGGTAATTACAATAATGTATGTGATAAAGATTCTTCCGAAAATTTTGAGGAGAACATATTTTAATATAGGTATAACCATAAGCAGATGAACAATTTTATATTACTACACACACGATATTATCTATAATAAAGCTTTTGAACGATGAATAACTGTGCTTTCTGGAATAATCTTTGAGACCTCTATACCCATGGCTCTACTATTTACTCGTAGTCTTAATCAATATTTTTCATCAATTGATGTGATTTAATCAATTTAAAAAACAAATAATCAGATTTTCAGATATACATGATCTATATTTCATAATTCTGCTGTATGATTTCTTTTACCGCCATTTTACCGATCATTATCTGATTTTCTGACTTATCGACTGAGTCAACATCGGGACAGTGAACCGCGTTCCATCAAACTTTTTCGAATTCGTTTCTGTTCAGTGCCATCCATGCTTTGTGAATTTAGGGTTAGAATCTCGAGCTTAGCAAGTGGCAACAATATATTGTGCGGTTGAGATTTTTAAGATGTTCTACATAAGAAGTAACTAAAATATAATGAAATATCGTGACACTTTTGAGTTATGGATTGAACAATCTAACTAATTATCCGTAAAACCAACACAATTCATGCAAATCAGTTATATTTTGCATGTTCGGAGTTCGGAGTTCGAAGTTTTTCAAAAACAAAAATTCCGGTCCCGACGTTACAGTGAATTGTCATAATTAACTTGAAGTATAAAAGATCTTGTATTAAACACAGATTGCGTAAGATCTTGTTGATTAAAATGCCCAAGCCAAATAGAAAGGCGTTACAAACGTACGGAGATAAGCCTGTAAGTTTTCAACTCGAGGAAAATGGAGAATATTACTGCATCGGTGCAGATGTGGCGAAGTATCTAGGTCTTCGTCGTAATCTGTACCAAAAATACCCTCAGATGTACAGAAGATCTGTAACCAACGACGAAAGGAAAAAACTTGTCTTACTTTATGGTCTGAAATCATGTGTTTCTGCGGCCTGCGTATTTTTACTACGAGCCACTGAATTGGAGGATATAATCAAAGGCAATGACGACAAATACAAGACTGCTTCGAATCATTCAACAGAACCACTACCCCCAAGTAAACGCAGATATCAAAGATCGATGCCCTCGGCTACTAAAAGTTCACATCTCGATGCTCTACTGCCAGCTAGACAAATCAATCTCAAGAGACTTCATGATAAGAAAGTCAGAACTTTATCACCGTGGTAAGAAATTTCATTCTTCTTTGGTTTCATTCTTAAGATTGTTATTATTTTCACACTCATTAGCATTGTGCCTTGTTTCAAAAGTCTTGAAATGCTATCTGTGTTATTTTCACATGCTGTGTTAATTTCACATCATATAAAGTTCTCCGTCTATTATATCAATCTTTATGTTGCAGCTTTGACAATAGGAATTCGTCGGCAAATATGAAAACTGCGAAGCAGCAAGTAATTTCCATGCCATTGCGGTCGGATGAAGAAATAGAGAAGCGAAGACTTAGAGATATTTCGATTTGGAACAAAAATGGTATGCGGTGTTATTAATTCTAACAAGTTTAATATCAATGAAGAATTTGAATATTGATCAGTTATTACCTATCAAAGTAAAATTGAGCAAATGGCGCAGCAAAACGAGTATCGAGGGAGGATTTCATTGCGACAGAAATGGAAGTGAAAAAGCCAGAAGCCGCTGAAAATTCTTCCCAGTTTGAGGCAACTTATAACCAGAAGTGTCGTCTTTGTCTAAAGAATTACGACCAGTTTTTGGAATTATTTCAGAATGATGATATTTTGCCGATAAAAATCATGGCGTTTGCTTCTATAAAGGTCAGCTTCATGTATTTTGACAATACAGCTTACTGTTATAACTAAATTTATTATTTGAAAATTTTTAGAATTTAACATTTTATTCCATCACAGTTCTTCATTTTATGTTCTCTATTTTCTAAATTGCAGATAGAACGGGGTGACGGTCTACCAAGTGTGATTTGTTTCCCATGCTGCCAGCTATTGGACACTTCTTACAACTTCAAACGTCTAGTTCAGAAATCTGACTCTACTTTACGTGAAACACTATTGACTAGAGTAAAAATGAATCAAAATGCTGTAAAAGAGTCATTAGCACGGTCAGTTAACAACGATTTTGTAATGCAACACGAATCACAGCTCCTGCCTCTACCAAATAATAATCACCTGGTATCCAATGATTATAATAATCGACAAGATTCAGGAGCTCGTGAGATCAATGAGGAATCCATGAGTGGCAGCAATCATTTACACAGGAAGAGACCAAATGATAAAAACAGGGGTAATGAAAAACAGGCAGAAATGGACGACGATTTCAACGAGTCTGAGATCATACTTAGGTTGAATAGACCTGAAATATCATTGATAGATCCATTGGGAGACGAAGTGTCCGTGAGTGAATCGATTCAAAATATGGAATCTGAATTTGAACCAATTGAACACGAAGTACTCTTGTTGCCAGAGGAAATTGTTTTGTCCGAAGGAGAGGATAATCATCATGAGGCCGAGACTGATATACTTCGATATACTTGCTACTGGTGCGAAAAACAATTTTCTGATATAGCTGAACTCATGAATCATGTAAAAAATAATCACGATTCTTCGAACAATGGCAACAGAGTTGATATCGATAATCATCACGGTAGAGTGGAGACCAGCGAAGAGGTGGCTACATTAAATAAAAATATTGACAGCCCAAACAATGAGCAAATAGTTAGAAGAAAAGAATATAAATCGAAGTGCAAGGTCTGTACGAAACAGTTCACTTGTCAGAAATCACTTCTTTCCCATATCAAGACCCACCCTGAGTACAAGAGATCCGGAATTTCAGATAATCATTCCGTACGATTGGAAAAGACCAAAGAATCACGGAGACATCAAAATAATTCGTTGAATCCTAAAATAAATGAATCTGACAACAATGATTTGCCACCTGAAGGTCTGCAGTGTATCCAGTGTGGCATAATTTTTCCAACGAAAGGAAATTTAAGAAGACATATTCTAACGCACAACGATCTTGGATTCAATTGCTCGATATGCGGGAAGGAGTTTTCACTTCCAGACGAACTGAAAGACCACGAACAGTCTGAGCATAAAGGAAAAATTCTCGGTCAGACGACGAAGATTATGACACAGTTGATGAGAGAAGGAAGGCAAGCCGTCCTTATTCCTATTTACGAAATCCACGGCGGAAGTTTAGATTCTGGCAAGAAATAATCATATCATTATTCATGCTGGAAACCAACTGCAGACCTCATCAGCCCTCAATGTACCAAAAAGTGCCCACCCTCAATTATTGACTAACCACATGGAACGACAAAAAACGCTTAAATAAACCTCAGCAATGTTTTCTTTGCTGAATATGCAGCAAGTGTTTTCCAAAAGTGGATTGCTTGTAGCCTATATGTGAACTCATATACAGGTCAAGCCTTACAGTGTACAATCTGTGCAGTAGGACACTTGCTGAAAGTGGGTAATTACAAATGTATGTGATAAAGATTCTTCCGAAAAATTTTGGAGAGAACATTTACTATAGGTATAACCAGAAGCAGATAAACAAATTTATATTACTACACACACGATATTATCTATAATAAAGCTTCTGAAAAATGAATAACTGTGTTTTCTGGAATAATCTTTGAAACCTTTACCCATGGCTCTACCCTGTATATCTATTTACTGGTAGTCTTCATCAATATTTTTCATCAATTAATATGATTTAATCAATTTAAAAAACAAATAATCAGATTGTCAGATTTATACATATTTAGGTATATTTCATAATACTGCTGTCTGATTTCTTTTACCGCCATTTTACCGATCATTATCTGATTTTCTGACTTATCGACTGAGTCAACATCGGGATAGTGAACCGCGTTTCACCGCGTTCCATCAAACTTTTTCAAAATCGTTATTGTTCAGCGCCATCCACGTGCTTTGTGAATTTCTATGATTATAAAAGGTGAATTTGAAGTTAGAATCTCGAGTCTAGCAACAATTGTGCGGTTGAGATTTTGACGATATTTCACATAAGAAGAGAAGTAACTAAAATATAACGAGATATCGTGACACTTTTAACTTTTGGATTAAACAATATAACTAATTATTCGTAAAACCGACACAATTCATGCAAACTAGTTATATTTTATGTTCAAAATTTTTCGAAAACAAAAATTCCGGCCTCGACGTTACAGTGAATTGTCATAATTAACCTGAAGTATAAAAAATCTTGTATTAAACACAGATCGCGTAAAATCCTGTTGATTAAAATGTCCAAGCCAAATAGAATGGCGTTACAAACGTACGGAGATAAGCCTACAAGTTTTCAACTCGTGGAAAATGGAGAATATTACTGCATCGGTGCAGAAGTGGCGAAGTATCTAGGTATTCGTGGTTATCAGCTGTACAGAAAATACCCTCAGATGTACAGAAAACCTGCAACCAGAGATGAAAAAAAACAACTTATCTTACTTAATCATCTGCATCCATGTGTTCCCATGGCCTACGTATATTTAGTACGAGCCAGTGAAATTGAGGACATAATCGAAGGCAATGACTACAAATACAAGACTGCTTCGAATCATTCAACAGAACCACTACCCCGAAGAAAACGCAAATATCGAAGATCGATGCCCTCGGCTACTAAAAGTTCACATCTCGATGCCCTACTACCAGCTGGACAAATTAATCGCAAAAGACTTCATGATGAGAAAGTCAGAACTTTATCACAGTGGTAAGAAATTTCATTCTTTGTTAGTTTCATTCTTAAGATTGTTTTTTTCACACTCATTAGCATTATGTTTGTTACAGAAACCTTCAAAGCTGTCTCTGTTATTCTTACATAATGTAAGGTTCTTCGTCTATTCTATTAATCATTATGTTGCAGCTGCGAAGATAGAAATCTGTTGCCAAATATGAAAACTGCGGAGCAGCAAGTAATTTCTATGCCATGGAGTTTAGATGAAGAAACAGAAGAGCCACGACTTGGAGATATTTCAATATCGAACAATATTGGTAAGCAGTGTTTTTTGTTATAAAAAGTTGATTATCAATAATGGATTTGAATATTGATTAGTTATTACCAATCAAAGTAAAATTGACCAAATGGTGCAGAAAAACGAGTATCGACGGAGGATCAAATGGAAGAGGAAAAGACAGAAACTACTGAAAATTCTTCTCAGCTTGAGGCAGCTCTTAACCAGAAGTGTCGTCTTTGTTTGAAAACTCACGACCAGTTTTCAGAATTATTTGGGAGCGATGGTGTTTTACCGCTAAAAATCATGGCGCTTGCTTCTGTAAAGGTCAGCTTTATACATTCTGACGATACAGCTTACTTTTATAACTGAATTTATTATTCTGAAATTTTTTCATTCCATTATTTTGACATTTTTTGAATCAATCTAATATTTTATCACATCGCAGTTCTTCATTTCATGTTCTTTATTTTCTCAATTCCAGATAGAACGCGGTGACGGTCTACCAAGTGTGATTTGTGTTTCCTGCCGCCAGCTACTGGACATTTTTCACAACTTTAAATGTCTAGTTGAGAAATCTGACACTGCTTTACGTGCACTTTTAATTGATTCTTCACTATCCACCGAAATGAAGATAAATCATAATGCTGGAAAAGAGTCATTAGCACGGTCAGTTAAGAAAGATTTTGTAATGCAATACGAATCACAGCTCCTACCTCCACAAAATATTGATCACATGGCAACCAATGATTATAATAGTAGACAAGATTCCGTAGCTCGTGAGATCAATAAAAAATGCATGAATGGTAACAACCATTTACACAAGAAGGGGCTAAAGGATAAAAACAAGGATAATGAATTGGACATCGAGAAACTGGCAGAAAAAGACGACAATCCCAACGAGGCTGAGATCATAATATATAGGATTAATAGATCTGAAATATTATTGAAAGATGCATTGGATGACGGAGTGTCCGTGAGTCAATCACTTCAAAGTATGGAATCTGAACCAATTGAACAGGAACAACTCTTGTTGCCAACGGAAATTGATTTGACGGAAGAAGAAGATAATCATTATAATCATCAGGCCAATCAGATTATTTTCCACGGTGATTCACCTAAAAACCAACTGAAATATAATTCGATATCAGGACGAGAGTACAAAGCCAATGACGTTTCATCTGAACCTAATGACTTGGAAACTGCGAAGTGCAGAGCTTCTATTGGAAGAATTACCGACAATGACAATGACATACCCTTGAATTCAGAATTTAGTGAACAGAAATACTCTAATTGTATTGGAAACTTTCCTATTAATCTGGAATCGCCATCACATGATACTATTCACGAAAATACACCTGAACTTCGATATACTTGCTACTGGTGCGAAAAACAATTTTCTGATATAGCCGAACTCATAGATCATGTAACAAATAATCACGATTCTTCGAACAATCGCAACAAAGCTGATATCAATAATAATAATTACGGAAGGGGGCAGACTGGCGACAAGGTAGCCACTTTGAATAAAAATACTGACAGCCCAAACAGTGAGCAAATATTTCGAAAAAAAGGGTGTAAATCGAAGTGCAAGGTCTGTGCGAAACAATTCAGCTATCAGAAATCATTTCTGTCTCACATTGAAACCCACCCCGAGTACAAGAGATCCAGAACTTCAGATGATTATTCCGGAGGGTTGGAAAAGACAAGAATCCTGGAAACATTCCAATAATTGGTCTAATTCTAAAATGAATGAATTTGACAACAATAATTCGTCACTTGACGGTCTGCATTGTATCCAGTGTGGCATACTTTTTGCAACAAAAGGGAGTCTGAGAAGACATATTTCGACACAATGATCTTAGATTCAATTGCTCAATATGCGGCAAGGAGTTTTTGCATCTATACGAACTGGAAGATCACGAACAGTCTAAACATAGAAAGAAAATTCTTGGTACCTTAGACGACAAAGATTATGACATAGTTGAGGAGAGAAGGAAGGTAAGATATACTTATTCTTAGTTACGAAATCTACGGCGAAAGTTACGATTTTTGCAAGAAATAATCATATCATTATTCCTGCAGGAAACGGAATGCAGACCTCATCAGCGCGCGATGTGTCCGGAAGTGTCCACTATTAATCCTTGACTAACTACATGGAACGACAAAAACGCTTAAAGAAACCTCAGCAATGTTTTCTTTGCGAAATATGCAGCAAATGTTTTTCCAAAAGCGGATTGCTTGTAGCCCATACAAGTAGAGGTCCAACCCCACAGTGTACAACGTATGTTGTAGGAGTTGAGACACTCACTAAAAATGGGTAATTACAAGTGCATGTGATGATAAATATTCTTCCGCACAATTTGGAGAGAGCATTTAATATAGGTATATCCAGAAACAGATAAACAAATTTATATTACTATACACGATGTTATCTACAATTAAGTTTCTGAAAAATGAGTAACTGTGCTTTCTGGAATAATCTTTGAGACCTCTACCCTGTATATCTATTTACTGGTTGTATTAATCCATATTTTCCGGCAATTAGGATCCTCACCGATCAAACTTTTCGTAGATGGCGGTAAATTGCTAGGCTCCGTCATGGGATTCAAATCATAAATTCAAACGACGCGCGCAACCTCACGCATACAAACTATTCACACTAACATCGCGTTAGTGTACGTAATCGCCGCCATGACGGAGCCTAGCAATCTACCGCCATCTACGAAAAGTTCGATCGGTGAGGATCCTAATTGATGCGATCAGATTCATTTAAAAAAACATAATTAGAATATCACCCATGCATTATTTATATTTCATAATATTGCTGTCAGTTTTTTGTTTTATTTTGATTATCTTACCGAACATTATTTGATTTTCCGACTTATCGACTGAGTTAACATCGGGATAGTCGAGTGCGTAAGGCTGGATTTTCATGCACAGTAAATTGATGCTGCAGCAAAATTTTGCTGTAACGCTATTCGTTGTTGATCACGTAGCTGCAGGTGACCACGTGATCAACAACGAATAGCGTTACAGCAAAATTTTACTACCGAAAATTCAGCCTCATATCTGTAGACGACGTAGCGGTAGCTGTCACGTCGTTGAAGGTTATCATTCGATCATATTTTTAATATTGTTTAATTAAATTGTAACATCCCAGCCAACAATCACAGAGGTTATGTAACAAAGATGTAACGGCCATGCCAAAATGTCCGGACATCCAGAGTCCGGCTACATATCTGGTACTTTGACATCGCAGGTATGTACCTGAGACGTCAAAGTACCGGATATGTAGCCGGACTCTGGATGTCCGGACATTCTGGCATGGCCGTTACATCCTTGTTACATAACCTCTGTGATTGTTAGCTGGGATCGTTCCTAATAAAACGTTATACGATATTCTTTCATAAATAAGTTGCAATGAATTATTGAATTGATTGCAGATCTCAATTTATGTTCATTCAAACATTATTAGGTTACAAATAACTGTCTCGGTTAAATTTATGCACCTGGTAGTAATAAAGTTAATGAGTCAATCGCATACGATAATGATTCTTTATCAATTCGTTTCAGGTGTGAATTTCTTTTTATTTACTACATTATTTAGCAACAAGCAGTTCCTCGGTGAGTGACTGACTCGTTGAATCTCTTCTACAACTAGGGTTACTAACATAGGTTACGATGTGAATATCATTGAACGATCAATTTCTTGAAAGTGTTGAGTGGTATTGGAGATAGCTTGTGGAGTCATGTCCGCAAGTATCTCCAATATCCTAGCTCGCAGCGCAGGCAAGTCATTTATCCGACCAGCGGCGTATATCTTGCTTTTGACGTGAGCCCAGAGGCCTAAGTCGAGCGGTGTCAGATCTGAGGACCGGGTCGGCCATTGAATTGTCCCACCCTGACCAATCCAACGATTTGGGAACTCCATGTCCAGGTACCTTCGGACAGAGGTACTGAAGTGTGATGGCATCCCATCCTGTTGGAACCAGATCTTTGGACCCTGTATCAATAAATAGCAGAATGGTAGAACAACAGTATAACAATTGAAGCTTAACTCAGTGCTAGCACATTGAATATACTTACATTTCCTTGGAGGGCTCTGATAGCTGGTACAATGTGTTCTTGAAGTAGCGTCAAATATTTGTCGCCGTCCAGGTCGCCCTCAATGAAAAATGGTCCAACAATCTGGTCCAGGTACACGCCTGCCCAGACGTTCAACTTCTGTTCCTCCGGTTCATTTTCCTCAATGGTCACACGGGGATTTCTCGTCGAGTAAAACCTCAGATTCTGGCTGTTGCCAGTTCCCATGAGCAGGATGGTAGACTCATCGCTGAAGCATATATGGCGGATGCCTTCGTCTTTGCGCAGTTCGTTCCTCGTTGTTTCACAGGAGATTACACGACTCTCGTCATTCGCTACTCCAAGCTTCTGTACCTTTGGGAACTTGTAGGGTTCACAACGCACCTCCTCGATAATGCGTCGTACCGAGGCCTTGGATATTCCGACCTCTCGAGCCACTTTGGACGCTGGTTTTTTTCCGTTTTTTTCTAGTATTCCTAGCACTTGTTCCTTAATTTCCGCGGTCAATCGCCGCGTCGGATACGTCCTTTTCACGGATCGCGGATCAGTGATTCCCGTTTCTTTGTACTTAACAATCACCTTCCGTACGGTTTCTGGCGCCGGAATTGGGCGTCCAGGATTTTCTTCAGCGAAATTTTTCGCGATGGATCTGAAGGTTTCACCACGAGCATGTCTTAACACCATGTTTATACGTTCCTGTACTGTGAACTTTATATTCGGCATTTTGCACACTATTCCGCGTTGATCTATCGCATCAAATCCAGTCTAAACATAAAGGGGAAATTCTCGGTACGTCAGACAACGAAGATTTTGACACAGTTGATGAGAGAATCAAGGTAAGATATCGTTATTCTGATACGAACCGGTTCTGTGGAAAGTAACGCGCCTGAAAGGTAGGCAAGCGCGAGACGCCTGCATTGAGCAGCTCAAACATCGACGACAGGGTTTTATTGCCCATCTAATAAATAAAACCCAATCGTCGACGTCGCGCGCTTGTCTATCTTATAGGCGCGTTACTTTCCACAGAATTACTCGCTGTCGGATTTCCGTTTTTACTCACAATGTATATTCCATATCCATGATATTGCTGTCGGGTTACGTTTTTTATTTATATTACTTATCGCCTGCAATCTTACCGAACATTATTTGATTTTCTGACTTATCGATTGAGTCAACATCCGGATAGTGAACCGCGATCCATCAAATATTGTCCGTTATTGTTCAGCGCCATCGACGCTTTGTGAATTTGAGGTTAGAATCTCGAGCTTAACAACAATTGTACGGTCAAGATTTTGACGATGTTTCACATAAGAAGTAACTAAAATATGACGAGATATCGTGACACTTTTAACTTCTGGATTCAACAATATAACTAATCATCCGTAAAATCGACACAATTCATGCGAACAAGTTATATTTTATGTTCGGAGTTCGAATTTTTTCAGCAACAAAAATTACGGTCTCGACGTTACAGTGAATTGTCATAACAATTGAACCGAAGTATATAAAATCTTGTATTAAACACAGATCGCGTAAAATCTGGTTGAATTAAATCCCAAGACGAATAGAATGGCGTTACGAACGTACGGAGATAAGCCAATAAGTTTTCAAGTCGAAGAAAATGGAGAATATTACTGTATGGGTTCAGAAGTCGGGAAGTATCTAGGTTTCCGTGGTAGTCTGTACAGAAGATACCCTCAGATGTACAGAAGATCTGTAACCAACGACGAAAGGAAACAACTTGTCTTACTTCATGGTCTGAACCCATATGTTTCCACGTCCAATGTATTCTTAGTACGAGCCAGTGAATTGGAGGATATACTTGAAGGCAATGACGACGAATACAAGGCTGCCTTGAATCATTCAACAGAACCACTATTCCCAAGAAAACGCAGATATCAAAGATCGATGCCCTCGGCTACTAAAAGTTCACATCTCGATGCTCTACTACCAGCTAGACAAATCAATCTCAAGAGACTTCATGATAAGAAAGTCAGAACTTTATCACCGTGGTAAGAAATTTCATTCTTCTTTGGTTTCATTCTTAAGATTGTTATTTTCACATCATGTAAAGTTCTCCGTCTATTCTATCAATCTTCATGTTTCAGCTTCGACGATAGGAATCCGTCAGCAAATATGAAAACTGCGGGGCAGCAAGAAATTTGTATGCCATTGCGTTCGGATGAAGAAATAGAGGCGCGAAGACTTAGAGATATTTCGATATGGAACAATAATGGTATGCGATGTTATTAGTTACAACAAGTTTAATATCAATAACGGATTTGAATATTGATTAGTTATTCCTAATCAAAGTAAAATTGAGCAAATGGCGCAGCAAAACGAGTATCGAGGGAGGATCAAATGGAAGAGGAAAAGACGAAGGCCGCTGAAAATTCTTCCCAGCTCGAGGCAACTTATAACCAGAAGTGTCGTCTTTGTCTAAAGAATTACGACCAGTTTTTGGAATTATTTCAGAATGATGATATTTTTTTACCGCTGAAAATCATGGCGTTTGCTCCTGTAAAGGTCAGTTCCATATATTTGATAATATAGCTTACTCTTATAACTGAATTAATTATTTTGAAATTTTTAGAATTTAACTAACATTTTATGACATCGCAGTTCTTCATTTTATATTCTCTATTTTCTAAATTGCAGATAGAACGGGGTGACGGTCTACCAAGTGTGATTTGTTTCCCATGCCGCCAGCTATTGGACACTTCTTACAACTTCAAATGTCTAGTTGAGAAATCTGACTCTACTTTACGTGAAACACTATTGACTAGAGTAAAGATGAATCAAAATGCTGCAAAAGAGTCATTAGCACAGTCAGTTACCAACGATTTTGTAATGCAATACGAATCACAGCTCCTACCTCTACAAAATATTAATCACCCAGTATCCAATGATTATAATAATCGACAAGATTCAGTAGCTAGTGAGATCAATGAGGAATGCATTAGTGGCGACAACCAGTTACACAAGAAAAGGCCAGAGGATAAAAACAGGGATAATGAATCAAACAATGAGGAAAAGGCAGAAAAAGACGAAGATTTCAATGCGTCTGAGATCATACCTAGGTTGAATAGATCTGAAACAATAATGATAGATCTATTGGAAGACGGAGTGTCCGTGAGTCAATCAATTCAAAGTTTGGAATCTGAATCTGAACCAATTAAACAGGAAGAACTCTTATTGCCAGAGGAAATTAATTTGTCTGAAGGAGACGATAATCATCATGAGGCGGAGACTGAACTTCGATATACTTGCTTCTGGTGCGAAAAACAATTTTCTGATATAGCTGAACTCATGAATCATGTAAAAAATAATCACGATTCTTCGAACAATGGCAACAGCGTTGATATCGATAATAATTACGGTAGAGTGGAAATTGCTGAAAAGGTGACCACGTTGAATAAAAATTTTGACAGCCCAAACAATGAACAAATAGTTAGAAGAAAAGGGTGTAAATCGAAGTGCAAGATCTGTGCGAAACAATTCACATATGAGAAATCATTTCTCTCTCACATTAAGACCCACCCCGAGTACAAGAGATCCGGAACTTCAGACAATCATTCCGAACGATTGGAAAAGACAAAAGAATCGTGGAAACATCCAAATAATTCGTCTAATTCTAAAACGAATGAATCTGATAACAATTCGCCACTTGAAGGTTTGCAGTGTATCAAGTGTGGCATACTTTTTCCAACAAAAAGAAGTCTCAGAAGACATATTTTGACACACAACGATGTTAGATTCAATTGCTCAATATGCGGGAAGGAGTTTTCGCATCCAGATGAACTGAAAGATCACCAACAGTCTAAGCATGAAGGGGAAATTCTCGGTCAGATGACGAAGATTATGACATAGTTGATGAGAGAAGGAAGGTAAGATATCCTTATTCTTAGTTACGAAGTCCACGGCGAAAGTTTAGATTTTGCAAGAAATAATCATATCATTATTCCCGCAGGAAACGGAATGCAGAACTCATCAGTGCACGATTTTCCCGAAAGTGCCCACTCTCAATCATTGACTGACTATATGGAACGATAAAAACGCTTAAGGAAATCTCAACAATGTTTTCTTTGCGAAATATCCAGCACGTGTTTTTCCCAAAGTGGATTGCTTGTAACCCATAGAGGTTGAGCCCCACAGTGTATAACGTATGTCTCAGGACACTCACTAAAAGTGAGTAATTAGAAGTGTATGTGATGATAAAGATTCTTTCGAAAAGTTTGGAGAGGACATTTAATTTAGAATCAGCAGCAGATGAACAAATTTATATTACTACACACGATATTATCTATAATAAAGCTTCTGAATAATGAATAGTTGTGCTTTCTGAAATAATCTAAGACCTTTACCCTGTATATCTATTTAATTTACTAGTCATATTAATCAATATATTTCGGCCATTAATGCGGTTTAACGCGTAATTAATTAACAAAAATATAATTAGAATATCAGCTATGTATTTATATTTCATAATATTGCTGTCTGTTTTCTGTTTTCATTTCGATTACTTATCGCCCGCTATCTTACCGAATATCATTTCATTTTCTGACTTATCGACTGAGTTAACATCGGGACATGCAGACGACGTAGCGGTAGCTGTCACATCGTTGTAGGTTATAATTAACTGTCATATTTATAATATTGTTTAATTAAATTATAACATCGTTTCTAATAAAACGTTATACGATATTCTTTCATAAATAGGTTGTAATGAATTATTGAATTGATTGCAGATCTCAATTTATGTTTATTTCGAACATTATTAGGTTACAAATAACTGTCTCAGTTAAATTTATGCACCTGGTAGTAATAAAGTTAATGAGTCAATCGCATACGATATTGATTCTTCATCAATTCGTTTCAGGTGTGAATTTCTTTTTATTTACTACATTATTTAGCAATAAGCAGTTCCTCGGTGAGTGACTGACTCGTTGAATCTCTTCTACAACTAGGGTTACTAACATAGGTTACGATGTGAATATCATTGAACGATCAATTTCTTGAAAGTGTTGAGTGGTATTGGAGATAGCTTGTGGAGTCATGTCCGCAAGTATCTCCAATATCCTAGCACGCAGCGCAGGCAAGTCATTTATTTGACCGCCGGCGTATATCTTGCTTTTGACGTGAGCCCAGAGGCCTAAGTCGAGCGGTGTCAGATCTGAGGATCGGGTCGGCCATTGAATTGTCCCACCCTGACCAATCCAACGATTTGGGAACTCCATGTCCAGGTACCTTCGGACGGGGGTGCTGAAGTGTGCTGGCATCCCGTCCTGTTGGAACCAGATCTTTGGACCCTGTATCAATAAATAGCAGAATGATAGAACGACAGTATAACAATTGAAGCTTAACTCAGTGCTAGCAAATTGAATGTATTTACATTTCCTTCGAGGGCTCTGATAGCTGGTACAATGTGTTCTTGAAGTAGCGTCAAATATTTGTCGCCGTCCAGGTCACCCTCGATGAAAAATGGTCCAACAATCTGGTCCAGGTACACGCCTGCCCAGACGTTCAACTTCTGTTCCTCAGGTTCATTTTCCTCGATGGTCACACGGGGATTTCTGGTCGAGTAGAACCTCAGATTCTGGCTGTTGCCAGTTCCCATGAGCAGGATGGTAGACTCATCGCTGAAGCATATATGGCGGATACCTTCGTCTTTGCGCAGTTCGTTCCTCGTTGTCTCACAGGAGATTACACGACTCTCGTCATTCGCTGCTCCAAGCTTCTGTACCTTTGGGAACTTGTAGGGTTCGCAACGTACCTCCTCGATAATGCGTCGTACCGAGGCCTTGGATATTCCGACCTCTCGAGCCACTTTTGACGCTGGTTTTTTCCCGTTTTTTTCTAGTATTCCTAGCACTTGTTCCTTAATTTCCGCGGTCAATCGTCGCGTCGGATACGTCTTCTTCACGGATCGTGGATCAGTGACTCCCGTTTCTCTGTACATAATAATCACTTTCCGCACGGTTCCTGGCGCCGGAATTGGGCGTCCGGGATTTTCTTCAGCGAAATTTTTCGCGATGGATGCGAAGGTTTCACCACGAGCATGTCTCAACACCATGTTTATACGTTCCTCTACTGTGAATTTTATATTTGGCATTTTGCACACTATTCCGCGTTAATCTATCGCATCAAATCCAGTCTAAGCATAAAGGGGAAGTTCTCGGTACGTCAGACAACGAAGATTTTGACACAGTTGATGAGAGAATCAAGGTAAGATTTCGTTATTCTGATACGGAGTGATTCTGTGGGAAGTAACGCGCCTAAAAGGTAGGCAAGCGCGAGACGCCTGCATTGAGCAGCTCAAACATCGACGATTGGGTTTCATTTCCCACGTAATAAATAAAACCCAATCGTCGATGTTTGAGCTGCTCAATGCAGGCGTCTCGCGCTTGCCTACCTTTTAGGCTGCAGTGATGTTCCATGGAAAGGTTTACCTTCGTTTGGAAAATTTTTTAACCCTTGAGAAGTGAGAAGGAAGGTTTACAAAATATGGGAAAATTGCAAGGTTTTCTAGGTAATTTGTTTTTTCTCGCGTAATTTTAAAGAATGTTGAGCCAAAGATAAATATGTCTTCTTCTTCTTCTCCTTTTTTCGACTTATCGCCCTTTCGGGCATGTAGTCTAAAGATAAATATGTAAGGTTCGGAAGTGGCTGACGTGGCATTGAATACCTCGTACATAGTGCGATTCTGTGGAAAATCACGCGCCTAAAAGGTAGGCTAACGGGAAATGCCTGAACTGAGCAGATCAAACATCGACGATTAGGTTTTATTTCCAACGAAATAAATAAAACCCAATAGACGATGTTTGATCGGCTCAATTCAGGCGTTTCCCGTTAGCCTACCTCTTAAGCGCGTGATTTTCCATAGAATCGCACCGTATATGTATTCATTGCACGGAACTTGGGCCAGAACAATCTTGATTTCCACGTTTTTTTGACTAATAATAGGGCCAAAAGTAGCCGTTTATTGACCAGCGGGAAAAAATAGTCGGTAGTGGGCAAAAAAAAGTCGGTAGCGGGCAAAAATAGTACATTACGATACGAGTGCGGTAAAACTTTTTCTGACGAGTGTGAGGTTGCAGCACGAGCCGGATGCGAGTGTTGCAATCACACGAGATATAAAATAATAAAATATAATGATATTATCATAGGGAAAATGAAAAAAGATGTTATCCGTCGAAAATGCAATACTTCTACGGTTATATTGTATACATTTTGTAATGGAAGGTTTTTTTAGCGCCAATTAAGGATTTACGCGCATGCGCGCAAGATTTCCCAACGGGACAGTGGAACATCACTGAAAACTTTTAGGCGCGTTACTTTCCACAGAATCGCTCGCTGTCGGATTTCCTTTTTTACTCACAATCTAAGTATATTCCATAAAATTTCTGTCGGATTTCGTTTTTTATTTACATTACTTATCTCCCGCTATCTTACCGAACATTATTCGATTTTCTGACTTATCGACTGAGTAACATCGGAATATTCGGGATAGTGAACCGCGTTCCATCAAATAGTTTCGGATTTCCTTGTTGTAGGCTACCGGTCCTTATTTTGGCTAAGCCAAAGGTTATAAAAAAAAAAAAAAAAATTTCGTTATTGTTCAGCGCCATCGACGCTGTGTGAATTTGAGGTTAGAATCTCGAGCTTAGCAACAATATTGTGCGGTTAAGATTTTGACGATGTTTCACACAAAAAGTAACTAAAATATAACGACATCGTCACACTTTTGGTTTTTGGGTCAACAATATAATACTAATTATCTGTGAAACCGACACAATCCATGCAAATAAATTATATTTCATGTTCGAAATTCGAAGTTTTTCCAGAACGAAAATTCCGGTGTCGACGTTACAGTCTATTGTCATAATTAAATTGAAGTATAAAAAATCTTGTATTAAACGCAGATCACGTAAAAACTTTGTTGAATAAAATCCCAAGCCGATTAAAATGGCTTTACGAACGTACAGAGATGAGCCAATAAGTTTTCAAATCGAAGAAAATGGAGAATATTACTGCATCAGTTCAGAAGTGGGGAAGTATCTACGTCTCTTCCGTGGTTCTCTCTATAGAAAATACCCTGGCATATTCAGAAGGCCCATAACTGACGACGAGAGAAAAATACTGATCGAACTCGGTCTTAGCCAACACATTCTTGCATCTAACGTATGTTTACTACGAGCCAGTGAAGTCGAAGACATCATCAAAGGCAATGACAACAAATACAACACTGTTTCGAATCATTCAACAGAACCACTAGCCCCAAGAAATTGCAAAGATAAAAGATCGATGCCCTCGGCTACTACAAGTTCACATCTTGATGCCCTGCTACCAACTAGACAAATTAATCGCAAGAGACTTCACGATGAGAAAGTCAGAACTTTATCACTATGGTAAGAAATTTCGTTCTTCTTTAGTTTCATTCTTAAGATTGTTTTTTTACACTCATTAGTATTATGCTTGTTTCAAAAGTCCTGAAATGTTGTCTCTGTTATTTTCACATTATATAAAGTTCTTCATCTATTCTATCAATCTTTATGTTGCAGCCTCGATGATAGAAATCCGTCAGCAAATATGAAAACTGCAGAGCAGCAAGAAATTGCTATGCCATGGCGTTTGGATGAAGAAATAGAGGCGTCAAGACTTGGAGATATTCCGATATGGAACTTTAATGGTATGCTGTGTTTTTAATTCTAACAAGTTTAATATCAATGATGAATTTGAATATTGATTAGTTATTACTTATTACCAATCAAAGTAAAATTGAGCAAATGGCGCAGCAAAACGAGTATCGAGAGAGGATTTCATTGCCACAGAAATGGAAGTGGAAAACACAGAAGCCCCTGAAAATTCTCCCCAGCTTGAGGCAACTCATAACCAGAAGTGTCGTCTTTGTCTAAAGAATAACGACCAGTTTTTGGAATTATTTCAGAACGATGATATCTTACCGCCAAAAATCATGGCGTTTGCTTCTGTAAAGGTCAGCTTAATATATTCTAACAATACAGTTTACTGCTATATCTGGATTTATTACTTTGAATTTTTTGAATTCTAAATTATAGATAGAACGCGGCGATAGTCTACCAAGTGTGATTTGTGTTCCATGCCGCCAGCTACTGGACATTTCTTACAATTTTAAATGTCTAGTTGAGAAATCTGACTCTGCTTTACGTGAAACACTATTGACTAGAGTAAAGATTAATGAAAATACTGTAAAGGAGTCATTAGCACCGTCAGTTATCAACGATTTTGTAATACAATGTGAATCACAGCGCCTACCTCTACAAAATATTAATCACCCAGTATTCAATGATTATAATGATCGACAAGATTCAGTAGCTAGTGAAATCAATGAGGAATGCATTAGTGGGAACAACCATTTACACAAAAAGGGACCAGAGGATAAAAACAGGGATAAAGAATCGGACAATAAGAAAAAGGCAGAAAAAGACGAAGATTCCAACGAGTCTGAGATCATACCTAGGTTGAATAGCTCTGAAACAATCATGATAGATCTATTGGAAGACGGAGTGTCCGTGAGTCAGTCAATTCAAAGTTTGGAATCTGAATCTGAACCAATTGAACAGGAAGAACTCATTTTGCCAAAGGAAATTGATTTGTCCGAAGGAAATGATAATCATCACGAGGCCGAGACTGAACTTCGATATATTTGCTACTGGTGCGAAAAACAATTTTCTGATATAGCCAAACTCATGAATCATGTAAGAAATAATCACGATTCTTCGAACAATGGCAACAAAGTTGATATCGATAATAATTTTGGTAGAATGGAGACCGGCGAAGAGGTAGTTCCATTGAATAAAAATATTGACAGCCCAAACAATAAGCAAATAGTTCAAGGTAAAGAATATAAATCAAAGTGCAAGGTCTGTATGAAACAGTTCACTTGTACAGAATCATTTCTTTCTCACATTAAGACACATCCTGAGTACAAGAGATCCGAAACTTCAGATGATTATTCCGAACGATTGGAAAAGACAAAAGAATCGGGGAAACATCAAAATAATTTGTCTAATTCTAAAGTGAATAAATCCGACAACTATAATTCGCCACTTGTAAGTCTGCAGTGTATCCAGTGTGGCGTACCTTTTGCAACAAAAGAAAGTCTGAAAAGACATATTTTAACACACTACGATCTTCGATTCAATTGCTCAATATGCGCAAAGGAGTTTAAGTATCTAGACGTACTCAAAGATCACCAACAGTCTAAGCATAAAGGGGAAATGCTCGGTATGTCAGGTGACGAAGATCATGATCATGACACAGTTGATGAGAGAATTAAGGTAAGATATCCTTATTCTTAGTTACGATATCAACAGTGAAAGTTTATAGTTCTTCAAGATATTATAATCATATCATTATTTCTGCAGGAAACGGAATCCACACGCATGATGGTAAGTCATCAGTTTATACTAGGGCTGGCCGATGTTCTCAAAAATAAAAATTGAGAACGTAATAAAACATATTAACTAAGGGCGTACCGACGTACTGAATACTTCAAAACTTTCTAGATTTAGTATTGTACTAAACTGGAAACATTGCCCACTCGGAATCATTGACTAACCACATGGAGCGACAAAAACGCTTTAGGAACAATCAGCAATGTTTTCCCTGCGAAATATGCGGCAAGTGTTTTTCCAAAAGTGGATTACTTTGTAGCCCATATGTGAACTCATATAGAGGTCAAGCTCCACCAGTGTACAACGTATGTTGTAGGAATTAAGACACTCACTAAAAGTGACTGATTACAAGCGTATGTGATGATAAAGATTCGTTGGAAAAATTTAGCAAGAACATTTAATTTATAAACAGAAGCAAATGAATAAATTTATATTACTACACACGATATTATCTATAATAAAGCTTCTGAAAAATGAATAACTGTGCTTATCATAAGTAATCTACAAGACCTCTACCCTGTATATCTATTTACTAGTTATATTAATCAATATATTTCGGCAATCAATGCGATATAATTAATTAAAAAAAAAAAAACCTAATTAGAATATCAGCTATCTATCTATATTTCATAATATTGCTATTTGTTTTTTTTTTTATTTTTTTTTATTTTGATTATCGCCCGCTATCTTACCAAACATTATTTGATTTTCTGACTTATCGACTGAGTTAGAACCGCGTTAGATCTCAAATATTGTCCGTTATTGTTCAGCAGCCGTCAACGCCATCGACGCTTTGTGAATTTGAGGTTAGAATCTCGAGTCTAGCAACATACATTGTGCGGTTAAGATTTTGACGATGTTTCACACAAGAAGTAACTAAAATATAACAAGATATCGTAGCACTTTCGGCTTTTGGATTAAACAATATAATCAATTATTTGTAAAGCCCGCACAATTCATGCGAACAAGTTATATTTTATCTTCGAATTTCGAAGTTTTTCAGCAACAAAAAACCCGGTTCGACGTTACAGTGAATTGTCATAATTAAACTGAAGTATAAAAAAAAAATCTTGTATTAAACGCAGATCACGTAAAAACTTTGTTGAATAAAATTCCAAGCCGAATAAAATGGCGTTACGAACATACGGAGATAAACCAATAAGTTTTCAAGTCGAAGAAAATGGAGAATATTACTGCATCGGTTCAGAAGTTGGGAATTATCTACGTCTCTTTCGCGGTTCTCTCTATAAAAGATACCCTGGCATGTTCAGAAGGTCCATAACTAATGACGAAAGAAAAAAACTTGTCGAACTCGGTCTTAGCCAACACGTTCTCGCATCTAGCGTATCTTTACTAAGAGCCAGCGAAGTAGAAGACATTATCGAAGGCAATGACGATAAATATAAAGCTGTCTCTGTACATTCTACTGAACCACCAGCCCCAAGAGAAGGGAAATCTAAAAAATCTATGTCCTGGGTTCCAAGTCTACCTAACAGTTCACATCTCGACGCCGTACCACAAGCTACGCCAATTAATCGCAACAGAGTTCATAACAAAAAAGTCAGAACTTTTCCACTATGGTAAGAAATTCCTTTGTTCTCTAGTTTAATCCTTTAGTTTAAGCTTAAGCTCGTTTTTCTATTCTGTTAATCTTTTGTTCACAGTTTCGACGATACGGATCCATCAGCAAATTTGGAAAATGCAGCCCAGCAAGAAATGCTTGTGCCGATACGTTTGGATATGGAAATTGAGGGACAAAAACTTAGAGATACTTTTACGTGGAATAAAAATGGTACAGGTTCAAATAGTGTCGACAAGTTTCATATCGCTAATAGATTTAAACATTTATTATCACTTCTGACTAAAACTTAATCGTATCTTATTTCAGAAAGCCTCATAACACCGGAGCAATTTGCAGAAGTTTTATGCGACGACTTGGATCTGAACCCTTTAACATTTGTTCCTGCAATTGCTCAGGCAATTAGACAACAAATCGAAGCATTCCCTCAAGAAACGATCCTAGAAGATCAATGTGATCAGAGAGTTATCATCAAGCTCAATATTCACGTTGGGAACACTTCGTTGGTAGATCAAGTCGAATGGGATATGTCCGAAAAAGAAAATAATCCGGAAAAATTTGCAATGAAACTTTGCGCCGAGTTAGGTCTCGGAGGAGAATTCGTCACCGCCATTGCTTATAGGTTGAAAATAGATTTCATTGGAATTAATTTCGATCGATTTTCAGGCGGATTTTGGTGTTCAAACAATATTCTACTAATTATCAATATTTTCATAGCGTTCGAGGACAGCTATCGTGGCATCAAAGAACTTACGCATTTTCTGAAGCGCCATTACCTACGGTAGAAGTACCTTTTAGACCTCCGTCAGAAGCTGACCAATGGGCTCCGTTCTTAGAGACGCTAACCGACGCAGAGATGGAAAAGAAGATACGAGATCAGGACAGAAACACGAGGTGAGATACAAACGTTGATTTGCTAGATTATGATCATTTCTAAAGCTTATTGCATTGCGAATAATAAATATAGTCCCTCTCTCTCTTTCTAACAATTTCTAAATAATATCGTTTTATATTACAGACGTATGCGAAGATTGGCCAACACTACACCTGGATGGTAAAATTTAACTAACTTTAAAACAAAAAAACATTTAACATTTACATTTACATTCGAATTTCACTTTGCATGCCATAAACGGCATTTATTTAATTTAATCGGAATTTTTTCTCACTGGTATTACTATTCAATTAATCCACAAATGTGCCCAATAATAAATTTCATTACTGTATACATAAAAATGAAACGATATTTTTATTATTATTTATAGAGATGCAGTCTAGTCTCATTTTCGCAAGATATCAGATGTCTCCACTACTTTATAATCAAGACTTTAAGCGAAACAATGATTACCTATACCTATTTCGTATAATATGCAATTAATAATATAATGAATAATGCATATCTAATCATACAGATATGACACAGTATGATACCTAGAAAATTAATTAGTTTTATTAATTAACAAAAAAAAAAAAAAAAAAACAATCTTTTTATGTATCAGTAATCTTTTTCTCATCTGTATTTTAAAGCTTCCTGTAATAATCTAATATCCATGTTGTGTAAATCAGCAACACTATGTGAAAAATGAAAAACAATATTTCAGTGCTTATATAGAATTTCCCGAAACTTTAATGCAGATTATTTTATTTTTCATCAAGTTTCGAGATATATATTTTCATTTTCTTTTTTATTTGTATTTTTTTAGTTTTTTACCAAAGGTGTGAAGAAGGCCATGAGAGTAAAACCTACAAGATATTATATTATCATTATTTTTATTTTGCAAAAAAAAAAAAAAAAAAAAAAACAACAATACATGTCATTGAACTTTTAACGACTTTTTCCTATTTTTTATGTAATCACAATTACGAATATACTACGGCTGCTTACGATCCAGAGATATAATACGCTAACTTCTAGTATATCAAACTGATTATTTCTAAGACTAATTGACATTTAATTAATTAAGCCGTATTCATGATAAGACAAGTATTATAAACTGATTAAACAATACAGTACATATTTACACGGGTGTTTTTGGATACATAGAGCTTAATTTAATGTATAATTATACATTTTTCAAATCGTTCTAAGACATAGTTAAATCTACGATAGATACAAGAATAGAGGCTTGTGATCGTATCGAGTTAATCGAGGTTGTAAAAACGCCATGAACTCAAGGAAAGTTTATCTACGGATACAAAACATTGCATTTCTTATCGTAGTAACGCCTGCCGTATTATTATCTATGCGCGTGCATTTTTTTTCATCCGTAAAAAATCTTTATAGAAAAATTCAAGGTATGTAAACAATTATACTCGAGAACAGCCTTATATAATAATATTTGCTTCGAATGATTGTGAGTATTCGTTTATGAATCTTTAAATTCAATGGGATCTTAATTCTTTGGTTGTTTTAATATTTCGTCGACCCCGCCTTTCGATTCACATTTCACCAACGCTGTCATTGGCCGGTCTTGATAGTCTTATGTTGTCGATTAGCTGAACGGAGTGGGGAATCCCCCGTTTTATCATTTCGATACGCACACGCGATCGCGCGCAGCTTTCATTTTCAAGTAAAATACACACATATTATGCGTATCCATGCATGTAGTACGTGTAGTACGATAGGGTTAGCCGGCGATACCGAAAAATAGCCGATCCCCGCCATCGGTGATATGAATTGAAACATTCGCGTATGCATACACTGTATACATACAAGAATACATACATACATACATAACATACATACGTCATACAAAAGTCATAACTATGCTGTAATTATTCATCAACTATATTAATTTGTCGTTTTATAATAATTATTATAATAATTGTGGTCAAGTGGCGGATCACCATAGGCGTGACCACGACCGCAACTAAAGGTCTTTAAAAGAAAATAATAATAATAATAATAATAATAATAATAATAAAAGGCGGAAAAAAAAAAACAAAAAAAAAAACAGACTACGAAAGTTGCGATAAGGCGAGAAATGGAAGGGATTTGCTATACGTTTATTTAGACGGTGATTTGGAACAGTTTGAGTCCGGCTGGACGGAGTGACAGTCACTCGAGTACGTCGTCGCGTTTAGAACCTCAACGTTTAAATAGTGTCAGCTTTCAGTCGAGTGAAAGTAAATTACTACACAATATAAATTAAATTAATAATAAATAATAAAACCTCAACCATGGATCCGTGGTTGATAAATCAGCTTACGAAAACCCCCGCTTCTACATCTACCTTCAAAAATCCATATCCAAGAAGACCTTGGATCAAGGATTCTGCATTTGCAGCTCCATCTGCTGGAAATGTTGGGATCAAGGGAATTGTTGCTGGTATAACTTGGATCTACATAATTTTCAAAATTTGTATATCCTATTAGCAAAATGAATTATAAACTTACTCTAATAGTTGAGAAACAGATTTAGAGTAAATTTATATTATAGACAAATATTTTGAATAATTTTCATTTATAATACATTTTTTTTTTTTTTTTTAAACAATATTTTTAGGCGGAATAACGGGGGGTATAGAAATTTGTATAACATATCCAACCGAGTATGTAAAGACGCAACTACAACTCGACGGAAAAGCTGGAGCTGGGAAACAATATTCAGGAATATTGGATTGCGTTAAAAAGACTGTGAAAGGTCACGGTGTTCTTGGACTATACAGAGGATTGTCGGTATTAATATATGGTTCTATACCCAAGTCTGCTGTGAGATTTGGAGCTTTTGAATCTGTTAAAAAACGACTAGTTGATAACGAAGGAAAATTAAACGCTCAGACTAGACTTTTGGCCGGTCTTTGCGCCGGTGTTTGCGAAGCTGTTTTAGTCGTAACACCAATGGAAACTGTTAAAGTTAAATTTATCAATGATCAGAGATCCGGCAATCCAAGATACAAGGGATTTCTTCATGGAGTAAAATTAATAGTAAAAGAAAGCGGTGAGATTTATATTTAGCAAAATGATCAAATTTTTCACTTATATTTACATTCACACTATATCATATATGTAAAATAATAATATTTGAAAAGTGATATGAAAAGTATGCCTCTCTTGTTGCTATATCTATATATTTTCAGTCTCAATAAGTCCTTGGATTTTGTTCAAAGTCCGAATTTCTAAAAATTACACTACGTTTTCCATATTATGTAACCACAGTGCTTATGCAGAATGCTTTGCTTAATCAGGAAATCAAATTAACATATAGGTATGATTCTGTATGTTAAAGTGTGTTGAAACTGAATAATTTACTTAACACACAATATGATCCCCTTAATACCACATAGACTATATCCATATTAATATCAACAATAAATTTATCATCAATGATATTCATGCACTTAGAGTAGATTGCCTAAACAAATTGATTCTATGTCAGCGTTCAACATCTTAATGTACATGATTTAGTCGCGTGAGTTTAATAGAACCACTCACAGTGAAGGCATTGTGATAAGGATGGCCTGACAGTGCATTACGCCATTTTATATATCAATATTCAACGATCAGAAGAGACTCGTTTTAAAGTCTTGACCATTGATGCCTTTTTTTTTTTTTTTTTTTTGTCATTATGTATATATATCGATATTCTAATGACTTTGGGGGCATAAAGAATCACAGAATCAAAGAATACTGACTCTATAATATTATTTAAATTTTATGATTCAAGAATGCACTTCTTACTGTAGAGGTGCCCTTCCAACTTATTGTGCAAAGTTTTTACTGTGCTGTGAGCGTAGACGCTTTATCATTGAAACAGACACTCAGCAGTCAGCATATCTTATAGAATATCTTTCTTTAGTTACATCATAACTGTAGATGTAATATGAAATTCTTTGGTGAAGATTCAATGTTCCAAATAATCTTTATCGCTGAGTTAAATCATTATCTGACATAGGTACTCGAACATTATTGATTTTATCTCTTTTTCTGAGTCTTAAAATCTGGTTCATAGCATCATTCTATAGTATATATATTTGATTTATTTCGTTAATTTTATTGCATTATTCATTTCATACACTGCCAAAGTATTGATAGTTTTATTTTTATTCCAATAACAAATTCATTGCATGAACAAGTAAATACGGTTTTAAAAAACTCGTTTAAATCCCCCAGGAGCAAAAGGTGTATACCAAGGATTAGCTCCAACTGTGATGCGGCAAGGTTCTAATCAAGCAATTAGGTTTTTTGTAATGGAAACATTGAAGGATTGGTACAGAGGTGGCGATAACACAAAAACAGTACCAAAATTAGTCGTCGGTCTTTTTGGAGCATTTGCTGGCGCAGCATCAGTCTTTGGAAATACGCCAATCGACGTAATTAAAACAAGAATGCAGGTCGGTGGTTTTGTTTCTTTCTTAGAATTGAAAATATTCTTATTAAAAATCTCCTCATTTTAATGGAATAATTCATTGGTGTTCCATCGGTCAGTGTGACTTGTGAATTGTGGAATTTTTATCTTATCAACACATGGTGTTATATTAAGATACCAAGTAACAAAGTCTGAAACTATAATAGATTAGAGTTTGACGATTTCGAAATCTGAGCTCAAAGATCCTTTATTTCGAGTATTATTTGATAATAACATCTTTTATTTTCACAGGGATTGGAAGCTGCCAAGTACAAAGGTACTGTGGACTGCATAGTCCAAGTATGGAAAAAAGAAGGACCATCTGCGTTCTACAAAGGCACAGTTCCACGATTGAGCAGAGTTTGTCTGGACGTTGCGATCACGTTTATGATATATGATTCCTTTATGGAATTGTTTACCAAAATTTGGCCATGAATTAAACGGCAATAGGTTTTAGGAGATTAGAATGTTTTGCGACCTAAATGAAACGAATTTTGTGGGCAGTGGTTTGATATACAAAGGAAGTTTTCTTGGTTGCAAGTTTATATATTAATAGAATAATGCAATACAATTTTTTTCTTCTTCTATTATTTCACTGCGACTGTAAAAATGCTTGAAAAATTCGTAAGATACGTTTTGTTTTTCTACATTCATTCAAATGCAAATTATAGACAGATTTTCACAATTAATATCACTTATCATATCAATTAATTGAATCCTTCAACCTTGTGCCAAAAAAACTAACTTTTTATAGATAATGGTCAGGGTCTAAAACTTTATCGATGTTAAATGATTGTTCTTAATCGTGATTGATTTTATATATAAGGTAAAAAGAGTGTGATTACATATAATCATATTAATTTGAGCATTATTTAGCAATAACTGAATGCTTTACGAAAGGTGGCCTAGAAATTCTGAAATATTTTCTTTAAAAAAAGTTTTTTTTTTTTTTTTTTATATATAGTATAGGGTAGTTTCTAATGTACAAAGTTTTTAAATGATAGGAAGGACTTTTACTATATTTATATACATACAAAAGAAAAGATGGAGAAAGAAAAAAAAAAAAACATACATTCATTTTTATTAACTCTATATAGCAAAAAAAAAAAGGGAATTTTTTTTACAAACAACTCTCATTCCAATTATCACATTCCATAGTCTAATATGACTATATACTAATTTTACACAAAATGATCTATGTATTTAAATGAAAAATAGTATAATAATATATTGGTGTGAAATGACGTGTAAACCTAAATTTAAGACATCAACGTCTTATATTGTGTAACAGTTAGTTACGTATTCGGCATGTGCTTTCGAATGTGCAGTAACATACTTATAACAGCTGTACAAACGAGAGAACTCGCGTTGTCTTACATGACGCACGTAAAGCCATATTACGTTATAATTGATGTAATCAATTGGAATAATGGATTGTTGATTTCTAAATTCTGATATTGTATTATAATTGATTATTTATCGAATCATGAATGGAACTTCAATCTACAAATAAATTAAAAGAAAGCTTGTTGAAATTAAGCGATGAAAATTATATTGTTATAATTTATTTTGTTATTCATTATACGAACGTCTTATTATTTAGTATTTCTCAATTATCGTACCTATATACTTAGCAAACTATATCAGTTTTGGATGAAAATTATCATTTGTTATATGTAATCTGATCTAAATTATATTTCACTAAAAAATTAATTCTGTACAGTTTAATATATTTTCTTTTTAATGTTACATGTATCAATAATAAATTGATCGTATACATTAAAGCACATAGAATATATTATAATTACATTGAAATGTTATAAGTTATAGTAAATTTATAAACTGACACTCTATCTGCCTAAGTTTGGACACAGTACCATATACCTATATTATTCATACATCAATTATGATTATAGAATTTACCTCAATTTTGTGATCCAACTACTTCTGCGTGGACATACTACCTATATACAATACCGTAATGCAGTAGATGAATTTTAATTTGCATTCCAATAAAACTACCATTATTGCCATAATACAACATTGTCTCTCAATATTTCAATGATCCATGTATGTATGTAAGTTTAAGCTTTGAAGGTGATTTATTCATCCCAATGCAAATTCGAAGCTTCTGTTTGATCTGTTGTTATGCTAGTATTTTTCTCGTCAATCTTGGACAAGTGTTTACGCAATATGAACTAAAGCCGGCTCCCTGGGAGGCATGCAGGTGTATTAGGGGCATTGTCGGTTGAGCCTTGGGCGTATATTTATGCAGAGCGTAGTAGTAGTGAATGCATGAAGTGGGGAAAGGGGGAGAGGAAATCCTGGGACTTGGGCCTAAGGCCCCTCTCACCTGCCACCCCACTTAGTGGCTTTAAGTGGGGAGACCTGGGGTCACATTCCAAGATGGCTGTACCTTAGGAATGCAGTGGGTGCCCCCCTTAGACGCCTTCCTTTCCCCCTTTTTTAATCAACTCCAATAGATTCATAATATCAAAAACAAACCGTTCCCTTTTTATACCACTAATGACAACTTCTGTACTAAATTGTGATTACCGAGTAGTTTCCTGACCGTGCAGAGTGAATTACTACGGAGTTATTAAACTAGTTTGCAAGAGTTAAGGCCCTGGAAGAGGGCCTTATCTAATGGACCCCCTCTGTCTCAGATAATGCCCACGAAAGAGGATGCTACCGGCTCGTCTTAAACAATGTCTCATAGGGATATCTCTGAGGTAATGAAAAATTCAATCCCTGTTCTTTCAATTTTTCAATCTACTGGATAATAGTAGTAATCCTCGATCAGTCGACGACCAACTTCGTCTAGCGACAAATATTTTCACTCTCTCAGAACAGATCAAGAAGTATTGATTAAATGATCAGTTTTGGATAATGAGTAGAATTCCTTGCAAAGAAACATCTAACTGTTAATAACTCTTGCGACCTGGGAACTAAATCCAAATGATTAGAGACTAATTAATTTTTTTAACAAAAAACCTTTCGTTGTTAATTCACATTCAGAACTACGTCTCTGAATGAACTTTGTATTTCAATGAAAAATTAATAGCGCAATAGAATAAAAATGACATTGTATCAATAGGTGGAGCCCGAAGGTACGTCGGCCTTGGCTGCTGGATCCCGGGCTCTATTTCTGGAAACAGTGCGCAGAAGTAACGCAGCTTGCCAGAATGGAGACTATCCCCTAGCTGCGACCTTATACTCTGAAGCTCTTGCCCTAGATCCTCTAAGCCACGTATTGTACTCTAATAGATCTGCGGCTCGTTTAAAAATGGGACAATTTGCTCTAGCTTTACAAGATGCTGTGAGAGCAACGGAACTTAATCCTCAATGGCACAAAGTACAAATCCCACACCATATTCTATTCAATAATCTATAATATTAAACTAAAATCAGACAATTGCTCATTCTATGCTCAACAATTACATGATTAATAAGTTTCTGAATCTTTTTTCTCAGGCATATTATCGGCAAGGAGTAGCGCTCCAATGTTTAGGAAGGCACGGAGAAGCTTTGGCAGCTTTCAGCGCTGGTTTAGCACGAGATTCTTCAAATTGTCAATTGCTATCCGGCTTGGTAGAAGCTTCATTAAAATCTCCTCTTCGCACGACCCTGGAACCAACTTTTCAGCAACTGAGGGCAATGAAGTTGGATGAGTCGCCATTCGTAGTCATATCAGTCGTTGGGCAAGAGCTACTAGGAGCTGGGCAATATCGAGCAGCAGCTGGTGTCTTAGAGGCAGCCTTATCCATTGGAACATGTAGTCTGAAGCTGAGAGGCTCTGTGTTTTCTGCCCTTTCAAGCGCTTACTGGGCTCTTAATTCATTAGACAAGGCAATCGGCTACATGCAACAAGACTTAGGTAAGCTGCAAGAGGCTTACGAGAATGATTCTTCGCAAGATTTTCCAATGAAACTCAAATCTGTTAGGTTTTTGGAGAATTATTGAATTTTCTTGTAACACAAAAGATTATTTCCAGGTGTTGCACGTTCGTTGGGTGATACTCAAGGCGAATGCAGAGCACATGGCAATCTGGGCTCTGCATACTTTAGTAAAGGAAGTTTTAAGGAAGCTTTAACAGCTCATAGATATCAACTAGTACTCGCAATGAAGTGTAAAGATACCCAGGCAGCTGCGTCGGCATTGACTAGTTTAGGACACGTTTATACAGCTATCGGAGATTTACCAAATGCTTTAGCATCTCACAAGCAATGTGTTCAACTTGTAAAACAAATGGCAGATCGACTCCAAGAGGCAAGAGAAATCGGTAATGTAGGTGCAGTTTATTTGGCAATGGGTGAGTTTGAGAGTGCGGTCGATTGTCATACACAACATTTGAGAATCGCCAGACGTCTGGGAGATCGAGTAGAAGAAGCCAGAGCCTTTAGCAATCTTGGATCTTCGCATCACTACCGAAGAAATTTTGGCCAAGCTATGGCTTACCATGAAAACGTTTTGAGAATAGCTCAGGAACTTGGCGATCGAGTTGTAGAAACACGAGCTTACGCTGGACTCGGTCACGCAGCAAGATGCGCAGGTGAGCGATAACACTGCTCTAATCCAATCTGATTAGATAAATTGTAACAAAAGTGCTGAATTATCGTCTCAACTGATGCTGAGATCCTTAATTCATTCCAAGAATTACACTGGCATCATAGATTTTAAGATTGATAAATTAAGCAATTTCCTGTTTTGATATGAAAGAACAGTCTAAACTTGAAATACGTTATTATATCCGAACAGCTAATCTCTATAACTCGCATTATAATTTCAGGATACGAACAAAATTTACTCTTATTATTCATCATGAATGTATCACTCGAAGTAGAAGTAATCGGGAAGGGTCTCAATCAATCAAGTCGAGTCAATTTTTGAAATGTGATGGCCTGACGTTTCGGCAGTGTTATGCTGCCCTCATCAGAGGCTTATTATCTTATTCTAGTTGGTGATACGTGAAAAAACTAGGTGTCAAAGATCACCATAATCCCACTATGAAACGAGCTATGTGTCGTCCTATGTTAGTGGAAACGTTAAAAATTTTAACGTTAAAAATTGAAAGTTAGAAATTTTAACGTTTGCACTAACATAGGACGACACATAGCTCGTTTCATAGTGGGATTATGGTGATCTTTGACACCTAGTTTTTTCACGTATCACCAACTAGAATAAGATAATAAGCCTCTGATGAGGGCAGCATAACACTGCCGAAACGTCAGGCCATCACATTTCAAAAATTGACTCGACTTGATTGATTGAGACCCTTCCCGAAAATTTACTCTTGATTAGGCTTTAGTGGTAATGTGTAATCGCCATACCCGAGAGGCCTGCGTAGTTCTTAGGCTGCATTACCATGAAAGTTGAATAAACTTTAATATTCGCGATTCTAATATCGATTAGTTATGAAAATCTTGACTTTGTGAACCGTTGCACGAATTCAAGTTTTTCTCGCTGCAATGATTAGAACGCAGCTTGATATTTTGGCTATCGTTAAAATAAATGATTGGGTATACGGTTTAGAAGGAAAGGTACAGAGATTACAAAAGATAATTTTATTTCGTTGTTGCAGCTCTGATCGGGACACGAACGAAGTAGAATTGCCTTTTGTAACCCATGCCCAGCTCCTCAAGAACCTAATACTAAATTATTCCTAATTAGCTAAGATAAAAAGCTATTAAGTGAAACGCGATCCAATTCGAAGGTCAGGATCTGATTATAGGTGATCTTGCACAAGCAAAGCTCTGGCATCAGAGGCAGCTGGATGTAGCTTTGGCAACAAAAGATAAGGTGGCAGAAGGACGAGCCTGTAGTAATTTGGGGATAGTGTATCAGCTGTTAGGAGAACATGACGCAGCATTGAAGCTCCACCAAGCCCACCTTGGTATTGCTAGAACACTCGGGGATACCGCCGGTATGGGACGAGCGTATGGCAATATTGGAAATGCTTATAATGCATTGGGTTACTATGAGCAGGCGATAAAATACCATAAGCAAGAGTTGACGATTAGTAAAGAGGTAGTTCAACATTATTGAGTAACACGTTATGATTTCATCTACCCTCCATTAATCTGATCTCTTTGTCATAGGTAAATGATCGTAGTTCAGAAGCGAGCACACATGGAAATTTGGCAGTAGCATATCAGGCTGTACAAGGCCACGAAGCAGCTTTACGACATTATCGAGCTCATCTGGCGATAGCTCGTGAATTGAAAGATGCAGCTGGAGAGGCTTGTGCCTTACTTAATCTTGCTAACTGTCTATCATCGCGCGGCAGGTTCGAAGAGGCTGTCCCTTACTACGAAAACTACCTTATGTTATCCCAAGAACTTCATGACGTTGAAGGAGAAGCCAAAGCTTGCCACTTTCTCGGCTATGCTCATTACTGCCTTGGCAATCACAGAGAAGCAGTCAGATATTATGATCAAGATCTAGCATTGGCCAAAGATTTGCAAGATAAATCTGGCATGGGGAGAGCTTATTGTAATTTAGGACTTGCGCATTTAGCTCTTGGAAATTTGGACACAGCTTTAGAATGCCAGAAGTATTATTTAGGTGAATTCCATTGACTATATATTATTGGCTGAAAACACCGAGTGTATATTCAATCGACTTGATATTCTTGTGTCTAGCAATTGCTCACATGACAAAACATCTGGCTGGAAAATTTCGAGCCCTAGGAAACATAGGAGACTGTCTTTTGCGCCTTGGAGAAGCTGAAGAAGCTATAAAAATGCATCAACGCCAGTTGAGTCTTGCCCGTCAAGCAGCTGACCGTAGTCTTGAGGCTGCAGCGTATGGAGCTCTGGGCATTGCACATCGAGCAACTAAGAATCTAGACAAAGCCCTCGGATTTCATACCCAGGAACTTACTTTAAGGCAAGAAGCAGGAGACCTAAGAGGCGAGTGCCGAGCACATGGGAATTTGGGCGCTGTTCATATGGCTCTAGGCCAGTACACACACGCTGTTAAGTGTTACCAAGAACAATTAGAGAGAGCTAGAGAATTGGCAGACTCCGGAGTCGAAGCCCAAGCCCTGGGTAAGTTCATTTATCCTCAAACATAGAATGGCTTGGATATACGAAGCAGATAATCGTAAGAATGTGAACAGAATATAAATAGCTAATATCTGTCTTCTTGTTTTTGTGTTAAAGGAAATCTGGGTATAGCTAGACTCAACATGGCCCATTACGAAGACGCGATTGGGTATTTTGAGCAGCAATTAGCAACTTTAGAACCATTATCAACAGGTACAGCGTTACTTGACAAAGCAAGAGCTCTGGGTAATCTCGGCGACTGCTACGAAGCATTAGGAGACCCTGAAGAAGCGATAAAATGCCATGAACAACAACTGACTGCCTCTACTAGACTCAGAAGTGTTAGGGATCAAGAGAGAGCTTACAGGGGACTTGGCAGAGCACGCGAAGCTCTAGGAAATTTGCAACAAGCTTTGGTTTGCTTTGAAAAAAGATTAGTAGCTGCACATGAAGTCGATAGTCCTGAAGCAAGAGGTGCAGCTTACGGTGATTTAGGTATGCGGAGTAATTGTGTGGATATATCTCTATTTGACAAGGTCTTTTCACTGATCTCCTCTACAATTATTATATTTCCAATACAGGAAGAGTACATGCGGCATTGGGCAATCATGAACAAGCTGTTAGCTGTCTCTCTCATCAACTAACTCTAGCAAGAGGTTTAGGTGACCGAGCTGGGGAAGCAGAAGCAGCCAGTGGCCTTGGCGCCGTTCATCTTCTCATGGATGACCCAAGTTCAGCTCTGCGACATCATCAACTAGAGTTGTCTATAGCAGAGGGACTAGACGCGGCTGGACTACAAGCCAGAGCTTGTGCCAATCTTGGAGCAACGCAAGAAGCACTTGGGCAATTGGAGGAAGCTATTAGATTACAGGAACAATCATTAAGTTTGGCTGCTGCAGCTGGTGATCAACCTGCTCGAGCAGCTGCCTTCTCTAGCTTAGGTCGCCTTCACCATCTACGAGGAGATCTTTCGCGAGCCCTAAGTTATCTACAATCTGGCCTTTCATTGTCTGAAGGATTGGGTCGTAGAGAGGAAGCTGCCAGGCTGAGACATAGATTAGGTTTGGTACACTGGGAAGCCGGGGAATCGACGACTTCGGTAGAGCAGCTTGAGAGGGCAGCAAATCTATTAGAATCTTTGGATGGCTGTCCACCGCCTCCATCTGGTCAACCTAGCAGATCTGATCTGCTTTCTAACACCTATAGAATGTTACAAAAGGTTTTAGTGAGCCTGAACAGAGCAGAAGAGGCGTTAAATTGGGCAGAAAGATCCCGAAGATGTAGGAGTAGGAACGTAGAAGATGCCACACATTATTCTGAAATAATAGACCGTCAAAGAGGAGTTATTTTATACTTCAGTGAAGCAGAAACTGAATTACATGCTTGGTGTTTAGCGCCAGGTAGAGGTCTGCTCAGATTTCACTCAGTGACTCTTGATGATGGAATAAGCTTAGAGAAAAGGGTTTCTTTGGCCCGCGAAGCGTTGCTTGGGGAGTCTAATGAACCTCTGGAAGAACCGGGGAAAATGCCGTCAAGAGGACACCGTTTGAACGCAAGTTCTTATAGTTTAAGTAGTTTATTCAGTGTAGGATCAGTAAGTTCACGAGCTGGAAGCGCGCGATGGGGTAGAGGAGTCAAAGGCCCAGTCTGGCAAGCACCAGCTCACGTTCAAAGTCTCTACGATCTTTTACTAGCGCCTTTCGAAGATCTTTTACCGCCGGCGAGAAAGGAACTTATTTTAGTAGTGGAGAAATCTTTATACTTGGCACCTTTGCCTGCGCTGCAAGCAAGCCCAGGGGAAGACTATCTTTGCGAGAGATTTTCCTTACTTGTGGTTCCTTCGCTGGCTGCGTTAAGGCGGAGATCAAGGACCCCGATGCCAGAGGGTGGAGCAACGGTAGCTGCTCTAGTAGCAGGAAATCCCAATCTCCCAGAAGAAATCAGAGAAGAATATGGCTGGCCAGAAAGCGTTATATCGGCGGAAACAGAGGCAGGAATTGTTGCTGAGCTTCTAGAGTCCCGACCATTGATTGGTGAGTCACGAACGAAAGATTATGATCGTGAATTGATACATATAATTGAAAATAAATGCACCGTACTGCAGTATACCGCAAATGAGATAAGGAATTATAAATTGATTTTGGTTTTCAGGCACTGAAGCTACAAGATCAGCTGTCTTAAGAGCTTTACCAGACGCCGAGTGCGTTCACTTGACGACTCCTGTTCTATGGAAATCAGCAAGCCTGGCGTTAACTGCAGATCAACGTGAAGAACCATCAGATAAACCAGAATACCTATTGACTTGCACTGATATAGCAAGATTGAGATTAACAGCTCGATTAGTTGTAATATCTAGTGGACATTGCTGGAGTGGAGGTGAAAATACGAGCGCAAGTTCAGATGGAATTCAACAAATGGTTAAAACTTTACTAGGCGCAGGAGCACAATGTGTTTTAATAGGAATGTGGCCTGTCCCGCCAACAGCTGGAAGTATATTGTTGAGAGCTTTCTATAGCGCAATGTTGCAAGGTGCTAGAGCATCTAGAGCGTTGGCTGAAGCCATGCAAACCGTTCAACATACCAGGCATTTTGCACACCCAGCTAATTGGGCCGGGTGGCTTCTTTTAGGAGGAGACGCTAGACTTTCGAATAAGGTAAAGCCATTTTTTGCACTAAAGGGTCTCAAGATTTATATAATATTGTTTGTTTTTATTCAACCTTTTTCTCTTGACCTAATAAATAAGCGACTAATCATTTTTCAGGATTTTTAAACAGAGCTGAATAAATTAATAGAATTGCTGACGATGTTTTTAGGTGGCACTTATGGGTCAGGCATTAGCAGAGCTTTTACGCAGTGGTCCAGATCAGAGCCGAGATGCGCTGAGAGTAACTCTACATTTGGTCGAGAAATCTTTGCAAAGAATACACAGAGGTCAAAAGAATGCAATGTATACAACACAGCGTAGCATTGAGAATAAAGTTGGCGAAGCTGCTGGCTGGAGAGAATTGCTCATGTCAGTAGGGTTTAGATTTGAACCAGCTGGCAATGGTATACCATCGTCGGTATTTTTCCCCCAAAGCGATCCTGAAGAAAGATTAACTAGATGTAGTGCGAGTTTGCAAGCGCTGCTTGGATTGGGACCTGCTTCTCTACATGCTCTTGTCAGGCTATTACAGGTATTTCTTATGTGCTTAATATCCTTTCAATTCATGCATGTATTTTTAAGATTAATTCTTCTTTTTAGTTTATTATCATTATTTATTTCTAAACCAAATTTCTGCCATATAAATACGTAATCATGTTTATAATTATCTCTAAAAAGGTACCAGAAGCAGCTGAGGACGTTATTTCAGCAATGCGAAGAGCCAGCTGTGCAACTGAAGGCCAAGAAGTTACTTTACCAGTCAGAGTATGGAGAGCTGCAGGATCACACGAGCTTTTTGCTAGCTTAGGATTTGATTTGATGGAAGTAGGACAATCGGAAGTTACATTGAGAACTGGAAAGCAGGCTTCGCGCAGAGCTGTGCAATTCGCATTACAGGCACTACTCGCGCTGTTTGGTGGGCATTCTCATTTTATTTAATAAATCATAGGATCATTGAGGGTATTGAATAGTTTTTTCCAAGAGAAGATTTCCTGATTATTCAATTGCCTATTTTTTATCATCAACAGACACCCAGGAAGCTCCAAAAAGTCTTAGTCTAGATTCCAGCAGTTCTATGGAAAGTTTGGCTTCGGTAGCACAGACTGAAAAAGTACCTCCAGACCCGCCGAGATTAGGAGGAGCTTTTGCAAGCTATGTTCGTCACAGAGGAGAACCGGATGGAAAGACAACCGAAGCACCCAGTATTCCAATTTCTCAACCATCTAGGAGTAACTGCGGAGGTATTAAATACGAAAAAGTAGAATAAACATTCTTCAATTAATCAATGTGTCTAACATTCCCCATGTTCCTTACAGGAGAATCAGATGCCGCTTTTACTCCAAGTCCTCCGGTTGCCCTGAATTTGAACCATCAAACTCGTATAAGAAACTTATACCCTGATCAGAATCCGAGACCTGGATCTAGTTCCAGCAGTTCAGCAACAGACTGGGAAAGCGGACATGCAACTGTTCTGCGACGTCAGCCGCTTCCACCGCTGCCTGCTACCGTATTAGAAAGATTGAGTGTGAGAACAGAGATTGGTCCTAGTTCACCTAGAAAACCACGTCATCCTACTTCAAACGAAGACATCAACCCACAGACTGAAAATTCTCAACCGTCGGAAGCACATCCTCATAATTTAAGAAATCTGGCGACATCGTTGACCAGTTTAACGCGGGAATTAACGCCGACTATTTCCGAAGTATACCACGAACGAAATCTAGGCCTTGGCTTAGCCCCGTCTTTGTCTAAACTCTTAGAAGAAGTTGGTTCTGTACAAGAGAATGATCAGAATCAAATTTCAAGGCCGACACATAGCCAGACACAAAACTGGCTACAAAATGAACCGGAATTATGTCGAAGAGATGAAGCCGATGGTAGATCGATAGCTGAATCACAGTGCAGCGCGACAAGCTCTAATAAAATACATAGGAAGGCTCCTCCACCCCCAGTATAGATTATTTATGTTGTGTGTTGGTTGCGCGCATGCGTTAAGACTTTTGTGCGGAGGACCGGTGTTAAATATTGGAAAACATGATGAAATAAAATCCATTTGGTTACATGTTTAATAAGTAGTATCAGTTAACGTAATGTATTCTATAGTATCAAGAAGTTATAGTGTTGCGAATTAAAATTGGTAAGATTTAACGATAGTATTATACGCCCTAGAAACTATAAAAGGAAGGATTTATTGAATGACTGATAATTTAATGTTGTACAAATGAATGTAACGTGTTATGGCTGAAGTGAAAATATGAATAATGTCCTCTTACGTTTAACACCTTTTTCTCCATATTCTTAAGTGCAAAATAAAAGTGTACTATATTATCTATAAGACTTCTGTATGTAAGATATTATTATGTATTATGAACTACTGAAATAAATTCAATCATTGCACATGCCTTCGGTCAAAACAATTTGCATTAGTACAATCGTTCAATTACATTTCATTTCATTTTATATTTTCCTTTTATTTATTATGAGAAAGAAAAACAATATCTCATTTTTGTAGCAACGACTTAGCACATTTTATAGATTCAAGTAACTCAATATTCAATTTGTTAAGAACATACTTAATTTATTATTAATGATAGAAAAAATAATTAAAAAAAAAAAAAAACATGTTAAAATAATTTCAGGTGCCCCGTCACCTGGTCTATTAATTTATCAGGACCTGGACCAATACCACAAACAGTTTTACTACCAGATGCTATTTGGGTTCGACCTGCGTCTGTAACTATGTTTGATAAAAGGCCTATGGCTTTTGCGTGATTAGCCAGTTCCACCAGAGCTGCCTCACTGTCCACCTAGGAAATAGGAACGTTTATAAAATCAGACGTAGGAAACGAATATAAGAATAAGATCTTTTCATGGTTCGGAAGAATTATTGGAAAATTAAGATCGTACAAACTTACCTTTAACGTTATTTTCGCCTGACCACAATCTTCCCATTCTCTTAAAAGTTTTGGATGCTTTCTAGCCAATTTATAAGCAGCTACTGCAGCGTGAGAACACTGCGCAGCTATCTTTCCTTTTCCCATTTTGAGGTCGGTTCTTACGACCAATACTAGCTTGTAGTTACTATCACTGTCCGAGAATAACTGTTTGAAAATTCGAAGTGTAAAGATAGTTATAATTATATAAAAGATATGAATTTTCAGTAATGATAATTATTATGAACAAATTGTTTTCTTCAGTAATTACTACATACCGACATATTATCTTCTTTATCTTTTTCAAAATCGTGCGCTCCTTTCAAATCTGACGTATCCCCGTTCCGCAGTAATTTGAATAAACTGTAACTCACTCCTAAACCGAGTCCTAATAAAAATTTATGATCTAATCCAAACTCGATTATTATTCTTAGAAATTCCATTTTTATATTCAATAAATTAATCAGCTGAAATACACACAGTTGTTTATTATTATATTCTACAATTCTACGTACACATGCATGTGCATGCTATCATAACCTCTAAGTCTTAACCTCTCGCGCACCACTACACGTGGAATAATAAAATCGCTTGACAAGTTTTTAAATTGTTCAGAATTTTGAGTAAAAAAATGTATACTCTTATTTACGCGAGTGTATAAATGAGTCACATATATGTATAGAATACATATAAATCATAATAATGAATAAAAATAATGTATGTGGTATCAATTTGGTGGTGTTAAGTTTTTTTTTTTTTTTTTTTTTAATCGTATTGTTGGTAGTACTTGACGCATGCGTATTGTGGTTTAAATGGCAAACGACAAGTGGCGCCGGGGGCGTTGATTCTGCTGTCAGAGTAGACAGTTCATTCAGCATTTCAGGATTTTTGTAGATATACAGGTAAATCGTAAACTAGTTTTAAGATTATTAAAAAAATGTATAAATCCGGAGGATACTAGGTTTGCGAATAACAGAGTCATAATATTCTTCAAAAATACAAATTTCTCTCTTTTCATAATTCGATTAATTGATTTTATACTCCACGACGCACAACTAACTGGCATTCAAATTTATCTATAAAAATTTAATTACACTGCTCCGTTACCAATCAGCTATCAATTCTATCGAATAAAAACTCTCATCTTTATAACACCTTTGAATATTTATTCTCGTATAATTTCATTCATCGATAAGGTTATGTTGAGTTAATTTTCATTGATTTTCTCGGCTTCGTGAGAGTTACCGTGATCGTACTATACAATTCCATACACATGCATGTATCACACATTGATCCTGCACCTAACGTGTCAGATTGAGTTATAAACGTATACTTATGTATCACTTGTTTGCAAACCAGTATAACAATCGTGTTATCAGAATCAATAATAACAACAAAAAAAATCTTGTCAATTAATAATAATAATAATATTATTTAAAACAGTAACAATGACCGATTCCAAGTATTTCACAACTACGAAGAAGGGTGAAATCTTCGAGCTAAAATCAGATTTAAACAATGACAAGAAAGAAAAGAAAAAAGAGGCTGTGAAAAAGGTATTTTATCCTCAATTTATGACAACAAAGAAATTTATTTTTAAAATATCTTAAAATTAATGGATCAATTTTTTCTCTCAACTTTAAATTAGGTCATAGCTTCTATGACGGTGGGCAAAGATGTATCCGCACTATTTCCCGACGTAGTAAATTGCATGCAGACCGATAATCTGGAGTTAAAAAAGCTGGTATACTTGTACCTGATGAACTATGCTAAAAGCCAACCGGACATGGCGATCATGGCAGTAAACACCTTCGTCAAGGTAACGTAGATTAGTAATTTTTTCTCAAATATTAAAAAAAAAAAAAAATAATAATAATACTAACCCAAAGTTTGTATAATATTTATAAAAATTTTTCTCTATATTATCTAAATGTTTATTTTTAAATGAATATTGAATATATATTTTCATACATACGGATCATTGTGCAAGTCTATTATCTATAGGCTTGGAGGCAAGCTGTTAAACAGGATACGACGGTAGAAAATAATCTGATGTACAATCATAATATTATAATATTATATTATACTATAACTATATTTTTTCTTAATTTAAGAATAAATAGCAAGCTCCGATTTGTTTTTCATCTTGCTTCTTCATATATGTCCGGATATAAATCGCATCATCATTATTTCATCCTATAATAATATATCTGAATATTCTTATTGATATTGATAAAAAAAAAAAAAAAAAAAAAGAAATTGGACGCAGAGAATAATGAACTAATAATTTTGTTGATTGAATTGCACATTTTTTTAAGTACCACGAGTGTGAATGAAAAATTATCGTTATTGTTATTGTTATTGTTATATCATTATTATTATTTTTTTTTTTTTTTTTTTTTTTTTTTTTCATTTAATCGTTTCTAACTTGTTGCGTTGGATTATTGGCTCGTGTTCTTTTAAAAATGACCAATTTAGTTGCATACTAAGATAAGTGACTAATAATTATAACTAATAAGCAATAAAAATGGTGACGGTGACCAATCTGTCCTTTTTCGTTCTGACACGCAAAAGGAGCTAGCGACATCTCCGATGACAAAGGTACACATACCCTTTTCTATTTCTTAAAACTCACGGGTTGAGATAGATAGCCACTGCTGTGACTAGACTTGAATCCCTGGCTTGCCCGATTTTTGCGTAGGACTGTGAGGACCCGAACCCCCTCATCAGAGCACTGGCTGTACGAACGATGGGATGCATTCGAGTGGATAAGATTACCGAATACCTATGTGAACCTCTTCGCAAATGTCTGAAAGACGAGGATCCTTATGTACGTAAGACAGCGGCTGTTTGCGTCGCCAAGTTGTATGACATTAACGCAGCTCTCGTCGAAGATCAAGGATTTCTGGATCAGCTTAAGGATCTTTTATCCGACAGTAATCCCATGGTGAGAAACTCTCTATTCATTCATTATTTCAATATTTCAGCATCTTTTCTCCTCTGAAATCAAACCAACGACCGGAATTCACTTGGCGTCTAACTCGCTCAATATTACTTGAATTCTTTTTACTGACAATCTATTTTTTACCGAGGTTGTGGCAAACGCCGTCGCCGCACTGTCGGAGATTAATGAAGCGAGTCCTAGTGGGCAGCCGTTGGTAGAGATGAATGCTCAAACCATCAATAAGCTGCTTACAGCTTTGAACGAATGCACCGAATGGGGACAGGTCTTCATTCTTGATTCATTGGCTAATTATTCGCCAAAGGATGACCGTGAGGCGCAGAGTATCTGCGAAAGAATCACCCCACGTCTTGCTCATGCAAACGCAGCTGTAGTTCTATCAGCCGTCAAGGTTGTCATTTTTACTACATTTGCATACATATTTGATTCATCATACTTACATTAAGACTATATTCGGATTTGCCTGTTAAAATATTCATTTTAGATTTGGTAGTCGCTTGATATCAATAATTCACAATAGTTTTATTTTAATAATAGAAAATACGATTCTGTGAAATGGTTAAACAGATATGGTCAGCTTTACTTAGAAATAAATTCATAGGAGCTTATCTCAGTTTGTGAAACATGAAACAGTAAAAAAGATGCTAAAAGATGATTTTTTGAATATTACATTTAGGTGCTGATGAAACTTATGGAGATGCTGCAATCCGAATCCGACTTTGTCGGTACTCTTACAAAGAAATTAGCACCGCCTCTAGTTACTCTTCTGAGCTCGGAACCTGAAGTCCAATACGTTGCTCTGAGAAATATTAATTTGATTGTGCAGAAGAGACCAGATATACTGAAACATGAAATGAAAGTATTCTTCGTCAAGTACAATGACCCGATCTATGTAAAACTTGAGAAATTAGATATCATGATCAGATTGGCCTCTCAAGCAAACATTGCTCAAGTTTTGTCAGAGTTAAAAGAATATGCAACTGAAGTTGACGTAGATTTTGTCAGAAAAGCTGTTAGAGCCATCGGACGTTGTGCTATCAAAGTTGAACCTTCCGCTGAACGCTGTGTCTCAACTCTTCTGGATTTGATTCAAACGAAAGTAAGAGTTGATTCTTTTCTTAATACTTTATTGATTGAATTTCCAAACTCCAATCGATAGTCTAACGTTATTTTAGGCACATTTACTCCTTCTAAATGTATTATTGATATAAATTTGTAATATCAGGTGAACTACGTCGTCCAAGAAGCAATCGTTGTGATCAAGGACATATTCCGAAAATATCCGAACAAATACGAGAGTATAATTTCAACCTTGTGCGAAAATTTGGATACTTTAGACGAGCCTGAAGCTAGAGCTTCGATGATTTGGATAATCGGAGAATATGCAGAGAGGATTGATAACGCTGATGAATTATTAGAAAGTTTCCTCGAAGGTTTTCACGACGAAAATACGCAGGTGCAGTTGCAGTTGCTCACTGCGATCGTGAAATTATTCTTGAAAAGGCCGACGGACACTCAAGAACTGGTACAACAAGTACTTAGTCTTGCGACCCAGGATTCCGACAATCCAGATCTAAGAGATCGCGGATTTATTTACTGGCGGTTACTCAGCACGGATCCAGCAGCTGCAAAGGAAGTTGTCTTGGCGGAGAAACCTCTGATATCAGAAGAAACCGATCTTCTAGAACCGGCACTTTTGGACGAACTAATCTGCCACATATCCAGTCTCGCCTCCGTTTATCACAAGCCACCGACAGCCTTTGTAGAAGGAAGAGGAACTGGAGCGAGAAAATCATTACCAGCTAGAAGCAACTCAAACGAAGAAACCGTACAGCGAACTCCTCAGCCTCAATCCCAAGTTATACCTGCTCAGGACTCTCTAATTGGAGATCTTCTCAGTATGGACATTGGTGAGGATAAATAAGGCGTAGAACTTTGATAAACTTGGTAATCTTGACTAGGAAAAGAACACGGAAGTATAAAAAATGTTGTTCTCTTTTCAGGAGGTCCTAGCGCCGCCGCACCAGCCCAAACTTCACAGTCTGGAATGGGCTTAGATCTGTTGGGCGGGGGACTCGACAGTATCTTGGGTTCTGCAGACCCCGTAAGCAGCGCACCTGCAATATCTCAAACTACGACTGGACTTTTGGGTGATATATTCGGCTTTAGCCAAGCTCCAACGTCTTATATAACGCCAAAAGTTAACTGGCTTCCAGCTGAGAAAGGAAAAGGATTTGATGTTTGGGGCACATTTTCCAGAAAGTAAGCCTTGCGCAAGAATAACGAGTACAGATTATACATATTTGTGATATTGATAAGCTAATCTACAATAAAAAAATCTGAATAAATTTTACAGGAATGGACAAATCAGTATGGATATGATATTTTCTAATAAAGCAATGCAACCGATGGGCGGATTCGCGATTCAACTTAATAAAAACAGTTTTGGTTTGACGCCGGCTGCGCCGTTGCAAGTTGCTGGTCCTCTAAACCCAGGTGCTAGTATTGAAACAAGTGTTATATTGTCAACTGTTGGTGCAGTACAGCGTATGGATCCGTTGAACGATCTACAAGTCGCTATGAAGAACAATATCGGAATATTTTACTTCGCTTGTCTCGTACCGATGAACGTTTACTTCACCGAAGACGGACAATTGGATAAAAGAATTTTTCTAACTACTTGGAAAGATATACCAGCTCAAAACGAGGTATGTAAATCATTATCAACGCTATTATGATTCGCCAGCGATTTATCATTGGTATACATAATTCTCATCGGAAGAACATATTTCTTTCAATCAGTAGTGAAAAAAGTTTAACAAAACTTTACTTTATAACAGGTACAATACACGTTGACTGGAGTAATGCTCACCGCAGATCAAGTAGTACAAAAAATGCAACAAAATAACGTATTCACAATTGCAAAAAGAAATGTTGAAGGCCAAGATATGCTATACCAATCTCTCAAATTGACCAATAACGTATGGGTTCTGAATGAGCTTAAAATTCAACCAGGAAATCCCAACGTTACTGTGAGTATAGAGAATGAATTTTATCGATTAATTTAAAAATTTCTTTTTTTTTTAATTTTATATAATTTAATTAATACGTATGATTAAAATAAATGATAGAATGTGTAAGCTAACAAGCGTGTGTTCATTTTTTTTACAGCTCTCGTTAAAATCACGATCAGTAGAAGTGGCTGGAGGAGTATTTGCGGCTTATGATGCAATCCTTCACTCGTGAATGGGAACATAATATTGAATCGAAGAGAAATAACCGTTGCGAATCTTATTAATAATTAATAAATCAATTATAATGAATGCGTTGTTTAGATATCTCCAAAAAAAGAAAAGGAGAGAAAGAAAAAAAAAAAAAAAAAAATTGTTTAAAAATTTTTCAAATCTTATATGTCGTGTCACGATTTGTTGCGAAATTCCGCACTCTAAATACTACCCAATTTAGTTCTTGAAATAATTACAGAACTAATTCCACGAAAAGGGTATATATAAGTATGTATATTCATTTTATAAATACATAGGTAGTATTACTTTGTTTAAAATCAATCGCGAACATTTAATGATTATATTATACAAATATTAAGATGAATATAAACTATTGAACTAGGGTATACATAATTATTGTTTTCAAATATAGCTACAAAACATTTATCAATTGTAGGCTACATGATGTATATTAATAAAATGAAGAAATATGATATATATAAACCGATAATAATTAATTATCATTACTAGACTCTCTCGATATGGCCTTCAATCTCCAGATTTACAAAAAGTATCATACTACTGATATTATATCTCTACACGTGTTCTGACTTCCTCCAATTTATTCTATTCCGAGAATTCCATGCAGTGAAAAAAAAAAAAGTACCTATTTTAATAAATAAACAAGATAATTTGATTAAAAAGTTTAATCATCAACTAATGAAAATAAAGAAACTCAGTCTTCCTGTTTTGCATGGAATCTAACAGCCTTTGTTCTCCTACGATAAACATTAAATTTCTATAAATTTGAATTGGTGAATCGATTCAGATAATTCAAATGAATAATTTGAGATTCAATTAAACGAAGAGGAAAAGGTATGGCAATGACTAGACGCAAGTCTTTTTTTTTTTTTTTAAATTTTCATTTTTTTTCAAATATTTTATTCAGTGAATGTAAAGGTAGACATTAGGCGAGTCAAACACATTAGCACTGAGGCTTCCTTCTGAAAGAGCATCCTTCGGTTAGACGAGCCTTGCCTCCCGTTGACGTGCACAGGATTGTTCGACATCCGTCGCATTCAACTGCTCGCTGAGCGTGCGAAAAGATTGTCTTTATCGCATAACATCCAGGGCATTTTACATCCATGAAATAGCTGTTCGGTTTCTGAACAAGTCTCTTCAGTTTATGACGTCTCTTTTCCTCAGCTGGGCTGGGATGCAGGAAATCGCGTGCTAAGGGCATTCTGGTAAAAACAAAAAAACAAAAAACACAATTTTTTAACAATTCTTACCATTATTTAAGCATTAGTGTCAATTTATTATACATCATGCGGTTGTTTGTGAATTCTATGTACATAGGTGATTATCATAAGGAATTTTTAATTAAATTCATAGAAATGTAATACGCAGCTTTTGCCTGTATTTTTCTTTCCATATCGTTAGATTTTCTCTGAAATAGAGACACGGAGTGAAGTTGGTTTACGTGGAAGGCCGTAGTTTTTGATATTTTGATATTTTGATATTTATGAAGTAATGGAGGTTAAAATTTAGGCGTTATTTTACCATGCTTACAGATTATTGTGCAACTTGACGGAAGATGAAGCGCTGGTTGTTCCGTTAAATGAGAAAAAAAAAATGTGATTGTTTGATAATTGGTTAATAATTCGACGACTAATGTTGGGATTATATTAATAATATGAATTTTATTATATACAGGAATAATACGATGGGTAAAGTGGAGTTCGCGAGAAAGAGACGACGTTTGACCGCGTCGAGATGCAACCCGGTGGCTGTTACGAGATTTAGAGATCAAATTGTCCGAAATATTTATGATAGTTATTTACAGGAATATGAAATAAAGATATTTAAACATATACTTACGTGATTTATTCAGTATTTCACCTTAAATACGACAATTAAAACTCCAGCCACGTGTTTGTAGCGCGAACGCAGAACTGGAAAGGACTGAAGATAGTCGCGATTTTATTTGTCTCGCGAGTTTCTGCCAACTGTGAAAAAAAATATCCCCATAATTGTATAAAGAAGAACATCAATAACCGGAGATTCATGATGTTTGAAGATGGATTAAAAAACGTTCGATTTTTATTGACTTTAATAAAAGCGAATACCGAAAGTCTCGAATTATCCGTAAAATTAGAACATATTGTTAAATATTTTATGATTCAAATAATTTTCCGTCTTATCACGAACATACTATACAGTTAATTTCTAGTTACATTCGACCAAAGTTTTTTTTACTAAAATATAAAATTTAGTTGAATAAAAGTTTTTATTTACATTTTTGTACTACTTGATTCTAATATATATTTCATACATAAAAATAAAATAATTAAATGTGATAATAATAATGGTATATAGGTAATTTCTTGTAAATCATTTACATTATTCCTTGCGGACAACTTGACCTATTTATCCTTTATCTACCTACAAAATAATATAGCTATCTTTGTAAATGTATAAAAATTTTGGAACGGGTTGTACCCGAATGACGTCATTGAAAATCAGCCGCCGCAGGGGAGGGGGCGTCGTGCCAGCAGGCAGCAGCACTAGCAAGTAGAAGTGAAGGAAGGTAGTGTGCGTGTGGCTGTTGGCAAAGAGATAGCGAACCTAGCGAAGGAAGGGTGGACTTTTCCCGTCAAACCTAATTTATCCCCGGTCCATGTGCTTTGCTGACTGAAAATGCTCATCAAGGAATTGTGAGTTTCATTAATAAACTAAATTTCTAACATATCGTGTACGCGGAATGGCCGATTTTCGTTAAACCTTAAGCCAAAAGCTGGAGAGGGTGGTTACTAATCTTTAACGAAAGGGAGTAGGGGGGGAGGTGGCCTCATCCCCGCAATATTTTAAGGGGGTATTGGCGCAAGAAGGGGCAAGCGCAACATAAAAAAAAAAAAAGAAAAATAATATAACAAAGATTAAAAATCTATTATATTTATCGCTAAATAATTCACGATTATATTTTTCTTCAATCCTTTATGCTAATTGATAGACGATTTTTGATTAGTCATATTGTCTCATTGCATTAAGAGTTAGGTTTTCTTTCTTACACACACACACACACACACACACACACACAAACACAAACACACATGCATAGACACATACACGTATACAGTGTATAAACTTACGGGAAATATATTTCAAGGCCATACACTAAAAACTAAGTGTCAAGCTTTGACAGTATGTTACATATACATTGTTTTCTGTTACAGTCGTGTCACTTTGCCCCTCACCGTAGAAGAGGTATGTTAACAATAATAAAGCATAACGCATAGTAGATAGTTTGATTTATTGAGATTTTTTATTTCACATTTTTCATTCAATTTATAGGATATTTTTACAGCTGAAATAGAAAAAGGCTTAATATTTAACGTTGCATAATATTATACCTTGAATATAACTAAAACTACAACTCAGCAGCAGTTAAATATTGTTTACCTAATATTACACCGCATTTTTTAATTATGTGGTAAAGCACGCGGTATTTATACCAAACCATCAATCAGATAATTAAATAATACCTGATTAGAATATTATAAACAACTAGTTTTTTTTATTATTAATTGCGTGACATATTGAACTATGAGATGTACAATCATTCTATATTTACAACAATTATATCATGTCTTTATACGTTGGTCAACAATTTATGCATCATGCGATGAAATTCGCTATTACAGAATCTTATATACACGAGGTGATCGTGGTAAAAAAAAAAAAATATGAAAATAATTTTATGCTATTGAATGAAACAAACCAACCATTTCTCATACTCGATAGCTTAATTATTGATCATTTTCACAGTACCAGGTGGCACAATTGTTCTCTGTAGCAGAGGCGAGTAAAAACAATACAGGAGGTGGAGAAGGCATTGAAGTTTTGAAAAATGAACCGTTCACTGACTACCCTTTACTCGGAGGAAAATACTCGTCGGGACAATATACTTATAAAATTTACCATTTAGCCAGTAAAGTTCCAGCGTTTATACGCCTCTTGCTGCCAAAAAATTCATTGGAAATTCACGAGGAAGCGTGGAACGCTTATCCTTACTGCAAAACTGTTATAACTGTAATTATATTTCATCACTTATTTTTTTCACTATTTAAAAATTAGTAACAAGCAAGAATTACCATTGTCTTTTGTTTGTGTACAATATTTCTTCGCTTTGTTTCTAAACGCCGAATTTATTAATTGGAGTAACGGTTTTCAATACCTTGCAGAACCCAGGATATATGAAGGACAATTTTATCATAATGATCGAGTCTTTCCATATTGGAGACGTAGGAAATCAGAATAATGTAAGTCACTATCATAATTGATGCAATAAGTTGAAAAAAATTGATATTTTTAACTGATCGTACGTAACACGTACGTTTCATTAAGATTGTGTTTATGCATCTGGTAACTTGTGTATTGCACAGTATTCACGCTGCCTTAATATCTCAATTTACGAGTCATAGTCTGACCTTATCTAATCGTTGGATAATCTTATCCTATTCAATATGGATTGAGAAAATGTGGAATTTGATTTCAGGTGCATGAACTACCGGCTGACAAATTGAAAATCAGAGAAATTGTTCATATAGACATAGCCAACGATCCAATTGCTAGCGCTGATTATAAGGCGGATGAAGATCCGACCACTTTTCATTCCCAAAAGACCGGCCGAGGGCCGCTAGTCGGAAAGGAATGGAAAAACAATGTCCAGCCTGTTATGACTTGTTACAAATTAGTAACTTGCGAATTTAAATGGTTCGGTCTGCAGACCAGAGTCGAAAACTTTATTCAGAAGGCAGAACGACGTTTGTTCACCAATTTCCATAGGCAGGTATTTTGCTGGATGGATCGTTGGTCGGGATTAACAATGGCAGACATCAGGGCTATCGAGGATAACACTAAGGAAGAACTGGATAGAGTAAGAAAGACTAATTATAATATTAATTTATGATAAATTGCCTTTGTTATTAAATTTTTAAATTCGAAATTTTTCCACTAAAGGTACTCTATAGAAATTTTTACATTGTTATTTTATCTATACTGATAACACTTTTGTCTCATAATAAACTAAGATTAGTACAAAGTCCGAGTTAGAATATGACTACGTTAATTTATTACAGCTATTACTTGAGTTGTTGTTATAATAAATCAACGACAATAAATGAATCAGGGAAGAAGATGAACTATTTTATGAATTTAGTCGAAGAATCGTTTAATTTATGTATTAATGTTTATTCTTATTTTTAGCAACGACACCAAGGCGAGGTACGAGGTATGCGGGCTGAAGATTGAGACTTTGGTCCTCATTTATGGATAAAGTTTAAAAAAATTTCATTAAATACAGAGATAGGTGTATACAGCCATACTTGGTCCGTGGTATCGGAAGTGTTTTCAGATATTTTCTGTCTAGAATACAGCAGCGCATGTATTATTATTATTACCACAACAATTTTAATTTATTTATATTTACAAATGTTTTAGATAGATATACCTACTGTCAAAGATTACTATTATTAATAATATAAAAATATTAAATCTGGGGGGCCCTATTAAAATAATAATTGTTTCAGATGGGGTTTAATGAAAACCGATATAGACAATTGAATAATAATAATAATAATAATAATAATAATAATAATAATAATAATAATAATAAAATAATAGTAATAATAATAATAAATAGCATAGTAGCTGGATAATATTAAAGTTATAAACGTTCGTTAACAAGCAATTAACAAATGCTTGCTGCAGAAGGCTTGTGCGAGTACGGGGTTACTCAAGAGTCGTAGCACTGCATGAAAATCGTAGTCAAATATTTTCAAAAATACATGGAATGAAAAAAAAAAAAGAAAAAAAAGAAAGAAAAAAAAAAAAAAAAATACAAAACCTGCCGATTAGAGAACTATCAGCCTAGTCAATTTATATTAATATTAAAACAAGTGTTCAAGATGAATTAATCTTATAAGAGAAAAAAAGAAATTGAAATGAAACAAAAAAATAATAATAATACAAAGACAATGTGTTTCTGCATTGAACGATCGTATAACGATTCGAGAGCATAGCTCAATAAATAAACACCACTATTATAGCAGCTTATTGAATATTTTTTCTGATCTTGTTTTGATTGGTGTTTAATTATTTTGAGCAGATTACAGCTTGACACAAAAAGACTTCTTTTTTTTTTTTTTTTTTTTTTTTTTTTTTTTTATTATGAGACTTTGTTATTTTGTGCACTTATAAAATTTCATCTAAAATATCTTGTATGAAAAGTTCAGCGAATCAATTGTTATTGTTTTAACTTGTAAAGAAAGTATTTTTAATGTGAGATTTTCTAGTTAATTAAATTAAATTGAAGAGTGAAAACAAGTATTTCGTCGAACTTCCTAATTGTATTTAAGATATGATATTTAAAATACTACAAACTGTCCAGAATTGAAATTGAAATACATAATTATGTCATTTCGATAGAGTGAAATATGAAAATATAAAAATATAAATATATATTATATTATATAGATATATATAATTTCTTATGCTTCCCGATGCTAATATTTTGTTTGGTATAACAAAACTAACTTTAGTTTCTTATCCGAAAGAGATGAATTTTTATCAAGTCACATTATTTTCTTTTCCCTTTGTATAAAACTCTTCTTATTTTTTTTTTCTCTCTTCAGAGTCTTAAGCATAATTAACAATGCTAATGATAAACTAGAATCGAATATTCTGTGCATTTTACTAGGCTAATTAGTTGAATATACACTATTAACCGGCATATTTTTGGCATTTGACTACGATATCAATACCACATTACCATTACAAGTTGTTTCTTGAAGATATAAATATGAATTATTCTATGTAAACTGAATGAATTGAGATACTGTATATATATAAACATATATACATGTATGTGTGAATATATATATGTATATATCTATATATATATACATATAGGTATATATATATAAATATAAATAAATAAATAATTCTAGCTGTTTGTCGATAAATGATGTGGGAAGGTAATTAGGGGATTCGAATTTGAGCGGCAGTGAGCGAATGAAGGAAGGGTGTATTGTACATAAAAAAAAAAAAAAAAAAAAATACAGTGAAATTCAAAATAGAATAATGAACAGTGATTTGGGTACGTTTAATGTTGCTCAACACAAATTTTCTTCTATGCATTAAAATTATAATGCGTAGGTCAATATTAAAAAAAAAAAAAAAAAACGTTGTTAAATGGCTGGTAGAATTTAATCTGTTGACCTTGTATATCAATAATATTTCCTAACTTAAAACAAAATGAAATAGAAAGATTCTAGTTTAAAAAGTAATTACGCTGACAGATACGTCAATGTCACATATATATATATATATATATATATTCTACAAATTGAAAAATAAATGATAATTATTGTCAACACTTGAAGCTGGTCAATTACTCTAGCTTTAATTATTATTCATCTATTCAATATGCATTATCAAGACAAAGTTTATTGCTATCTATTAATTTGAAATTAATTTTTTTAATGAATTATCTTTTTTATTCAATGCTTGTTTATGCCATACCTGTTACCTATTTTTTTTTTTTTTTACTTTGTAATTTATTGTTACTTTCATTAAATATGTGATGCTTTAAAAGAAAGCTCTTCTCAGCTCAGCAGTATGGAAAATAAAATTAAAGCTTATTTCGATCGTTAAATGCCTGAGATTGAGGTAGAAAGGATTAAAAAAAAAAAAAATAATAATAATGTCAGGTGCGTTAATTATATGCGTAGTTGTATTCTGAAATTGATTATCAAGCTAGAATTTATTCCCCCCCCCCCCCCCCCCCCTAAAATGTTAACGAATAAGACTGCTGGCTAGTTGGAAAATAATATATGATATATTAACAACTGTAAATCTCCGAAGCAAGATATCATTGCTGTAGATTTTGTTTCCTAATTTGAATTTCACTGTGTATAGTTACATATTACTTTTGTCCTAATTCTACCTAATTGTTAGTTAGGAGCTAGTTGTGTTAATCCTAAAGAAATTGGAAAGGATATCCTGTAGCGCTGCCAAAGGCCCTATAAAGTGAGAACCCATAATGTGTTGGACAAGTCATGAGGTCAATACGCTAATAAAAATAGAACTACTACAATGTATGAAATTTATTGATCCTTTAGATTCTACGTATACAGAAATATAGTATCTGCTACATATAGGACATGTGTGTAACAATTATATTTGAAAAATAATTTCACATAATGTTTCAATGTTCTCGACGACGAGTCAAAATTATTTGAGCATGGTTCAATTTTCGTACAAAAATAGGTAATCAATTCGAAAATACACTACGACTCTTTCAATAATTATTCATGATTTTCTTGAATTTTGAGATTCAACTTAGGTATGTCAACGATGCAAAAGCAATGGGATTCACTTACTGATTAAGTCTAAAAGACTATTCATAAATCCAATATAAATTTGATTAGTTGCAAAAAACAGCGATCAAATAATTATGTTATTCAATAGATCTGTTTTCTTATAAGAAAGCTATCGCTTTTGGGTCAACAATGCAAAAGCAATGAGATTCACATACTGATTGACGTCTAAAAGACTATTCATAAATTCAATATAAATTTGATTAGCTGCCAAAAACAGCCATCAAAAAATTATGTTATTCAATAGATCTGTTGCCTTATAAGAAAGCTATCGCTTTTGGGTCAATAGAGACCACCAATTATTTCGATATTCTAAAATTCTAAGGAACTGCTGTTGTTTGTTGGCACTGAATGGGTAGAGCAAAGTCCAGTTTACAATAACTAACTTCCTATTTGAAAAATTTTTCAACAGTCTGTAAAATGAAAAATAATAATAATAAACGCACAAATAGATACAGCGTATTATTACCTTGCTATTTCGATACTAGAACGTCTATATGTGGCTGGTTCTACACTAACGGGAAAAAAACTACCCAAAATTGTCCCCGACACTTTTTTCGCATATTTGGAAAAATAATCAAAATCAAATCAAATAAAAACAATATTTCTTTTTAAATCCCCCCCCGCCCCCAATTTTTTTGCATGATTGGAAAAAATAATCAAAATGAAGTCATAAAGTCATTCAAATACATGTATTTAAATCATTAAGACAAAAGTAAATCTGTAATTATTGCCATAATGAATCAGTGATGTGAATCAAATATATGTATATTTGATCCAGATTTATGTGGTGTATTGCTTTTATAAACTTATACCACGTTATTTATTCCGTATTACAAAAGTCCTTCATATTATAAAGCTACTGATTTCTTTATATCTTTCAAACTGATCTGACCAATATTTGAGTTATTTTCCTAAATTTTGTAGATCTATTGAGGTAAATTGGATTCTGAGCAGGAAGTTTTTAGAGTTATTAACAAGCGATTGGTTTTTTTCTTTTTAAGTTGAAGGACTTTTGGAATATCGCTTGTATATTAATACTAATTCAGGCCATACTCTTTAACAATATTTCCTGCTATAACCAGTCTCTGTATCTCAGAAGTTCCCTCATAAATTTCGGTAATACGTGCGTCCCTATAGTGACGTTCGGCAGGCATATCTGCAACATATCCCATCCCTCCTAAAATCTGAATACTCTGATGAGCACAAAAAGTTGCAGCTTCCGACGCAGCCAGTTTTGCCATTGCTGCTTCCTGTGAAAGAAATTAATCGATTTGAATATTAGTTCGGAATTTATATCGAATCGTAACAATAATAATCAAACAAATATTTTCTCTAATTTTGATATATAGCTTTGATAATAATTGTTTTCTTCAAGATTAGACAATAGTGATACACCTTTGTGTATGGCTTTCCATTATCCTTAAGAAATGCTGCTCTCCACGTGAGAAGTCTCGCACTTTCAAGTCTCAGTGCCATGTCTGCAATTTTTTGTTGAATTGCTTGTAATTTCAGTATAGAATTTCCAAATGCAATACGTTTTGATGCATATTCAACCGCACAGTCAAGGGATGCTTGGGCAATACCTAATGCCTGACTAGCAATTCCAATTCGTCCAGAATCTAGAATAAAAAAAAAATTAAATAAAAAAAAATTAAAAAAATCTATATGCATAATTACCCCAGAAGTTTGAAGACCCTGTAAGTTTTTGTTAAGATATCAAAAGGGATCAATTCCATATTCTTACCCAGCGTCATCATAGCAATCTTGAAGCCCATACCAGGTTCACCTAATAGATTCTCTTTGGGTATAAGGCAGTCTTCAAAAATCAATGAACATGTACTACTACCACGAATTCCAAGCTTATCTTCCTTCTTTCCAAGGCTCAGACCTTCTACGGGCTTTGATGCAATCAATGCGCTTATTCCCTTGTGTTTTTTTGCCTTATCTGTTGTAGCGAACAATACTACAGCTTCTGATTCAAAACCATTAGTGATCCAGCACTTTGTGCCATTCACACGGTAACTATCACTTTCTAATTTTGCCGTTGTTGAAGCGGCTCCAGCGTCTGAGCCGTTTCCAGGTTCGCTTAAAGCAAAGCAACCGACTTTTTTACCGTCTGTAAATTGGGTGATAAATTTTTCCTTCTGTGTTTGGCTACCAAATTTTTCTATCGGACCCAAGTACAATGAATTGTTTACGCTCATTATAACTCCAGCGCTTGCGCAACCCCTAGATATCTCTTCCATTGCTATCGCATATGCTAGATAATCTAAACCTGTTCCTCCAAGATTTTCTGGTACAGTTATTCCCATCAATCCTAATTCTCCCATTTTTTGAATTTTCTCTGCAGGATAGAGATGCTCTCTATCTACCTTTGAGGCAATCGGTTTTAGCTCTGCTTCAGCAAAGTCTCTGAAATAATATATACAATCAACAAAAACTTTAATATCGTTTGTTGTTTGTGTTTGAATTGGAAATTCAAAGGAGGTCAAATTCATTTGAAAATTATATATTTATTTTAATTTTTTTCGTTTTCATTATTATTATTATTATTATGATTATGATTATTATTATTATTATTATTATTATTATTATTATTACCTACCTGCATGTTTTATACAGCATTTGATGAGTTTCAGACAACGATGTGATAGAAGCAATACTTCTGACATTTTTATGAACTCTATAAGTCCGATGGAAAATATCTGGAATAATTGTGGTATGTTGTTGTTGTTGTTAGATTTTTTAAGAAAAATAATAAAAGGTAATAAATTCATAAATGCAAGTATAAACTCACTTAGGATTTTTGTCGACTGCATATTTGCGATATGTGTGCAATGCGAACCCCCTTCGAACACATGCAAATGTCATCAATTATTTTCTGAACTATACTTGTGACGTCAAGCAAGCACAAAGTCCGAAATAAAGTCCATCTCTTAAGGTGGTTCTAGCGCGAAGGGGCGATTTGCGGTGGGGCTTTAGCGAGGCCCTCTATTTTTACAATAATACCCATGTGTGCCATAATGCAATGACTTATACACAGATTATTGATAATTTCATATGAAAATTATAATCTTATACCGTTGAATAAAAACCGTAGAATAAGAAAAATTTTACGTTACGGTCCTGCATAGAGAAGCACGGCAACGTCGCAGCTTGCTATCTCGCTCTCCCTTTATTATCTTCGTCGTACTTACCGACATTTCTGACAGCGGCCTACCTGTAGGTTATGTGGATCGTTTAAAATCAGTGGTTTAAATATTATAAGAAATGCCGTATAAATAATTCATTTATTAATGAACTTCAATTGTTTTATTATTACGATGAAAAATGTGTCCTGCCTAACCTCAATCACAGATGTCAAAAGATAGGTTAGATGAACTCGGGAAATTTGTTCTCACGCATGCGCTCTGACGTTTTACTGACCACCTGATCTTTGCGACGCTGCCGATTCTCGAGATAGTTACTGAACCTTTCTCAACTACAAATTTTTCGACACTTTGACATTAAATATCTATTTATGGAAGTCGGTGACTCCACAGTTTTATGTTGCATTTGTAATCCTCATAATCTAATTGACATCACTCTAGTTTTTCGTCAACATCTGTTGCGTGAATGTTGAGATATTACTCGGCCCAAGTCTTCCAACGCTATTGCTTCCATAAGCCCTGTGTTAAAAACCCGATTTTCAACTATTTTTATTTCCCTTATTCAGTCGGTGACCTGGTCTGAAATTTCACGTGCATGAATATGGACACTTCATCTACCATATACTACAAGATTATTTTTTTCTGTTGCTGACGAGTTCATGCTAGAACCACCTTAAAATTAGTGGCTCAATGTGATGATAAAGTTCTGCCTTCTGTAGGTAACACATACTCGAAATTTAGTCGTTGGAATATTTTGTAGGATGGCGCCACCAAATGATCTAAAATAACGCGCTACCTGGGTAACGAATTTACGAACTAATTTAGCCGCAATTAAAAGGCGGGAGATATGGGAATCCCCTGTATATGTTTGAATTCGTTGATCGATTCACGAAATTTTATAATTCATATATATGTACCGATGTTTAATGCGTAAAAACTTATCGCTTTATCGTGCATGTATGAGTAAAAATAAGACGGATATTATTATATCTTATAAAACGATATACTAGATGGGAATAGAATCAGCTGTATAATGTTGTTAGAGACTGATGCGGTCTTTTTTGTTTTTGGGAGAAAAGGTCTCAATCAATCATTTTTTGTTTTTGTTTGAATCATTACGTATACATACATCCCATGTGGCGCCAAGCACTTATGCTCTCTAAGGTACACTAAACGTAATGGATTCTGATCCGGACGAGTTGGACAATTCTAGGAACAGCCTGGATTAAAAAAATCCAGAGCGCCGATTGGCTGTTTCTAGAATTATCCAACTCGTCCGGATCAGAATCCATTACGTTTAGTGTACATTAGTCGGGTTGTGTAAAATAATACATATACTATGTATACATGATATTATTATCTTCCGGCGGTGCGCATCTTCCCACGCAATTAACATACACGAGGTATTAAATCCTCTGTTATTTTAGTTTGATTGTGAATCAGACCAAAGTGAAGATTATTTTTTTTTTTTTTTTTTTTTTTTTTTTTTTTTTTTTTTTCGTGAAGGGGTGAGGGGGGTAGTTCGGTGGTAGTTAAATGAAATTAACATAAGTTAAATTGATCGTCGTGACCAGAACGTAACTTGTAAGCTATATTCCCTTGGATTTTAGCTATAGGGATCTTTTCTGGGTTTACGGTTTTGTTTTACGAGCAAAAGAACCTCCTTCAACTCCTCCCCTTTAGCAGAACTTTCACGAGCCTCACGATTTAAAGAACCCCTATTGAACCTACGTTGAAACCACGTTCAACCTTACTTGAACCCCCGCCATAAAACTGAAACTTTCTACATTTTAATTACGTCTCACCGTCAGTCTTGGCGACTTGGGGAAATGCATCTATATCGTACTTTGTGTGCTTCTCTCAGAGTCTGGAAGTATACAATACTACATGTATATACTTATATATATATATATATACGTAGCTCTTTTATGTATATCTATTCTACGCGTATGTATATATTCATATCTGTATACATTACACTGTGCAAGTATATCGTACTATATGTGTAAACAGCATGCAGTATATACATAGATATAGATATATAATACGTTGGGAAAAGTTCAAAAGTAGGCAACTAAATAATACCCGGCTATTTGTATGATAACTGGGGGGAGAAAAGTTTGTATCATTTCGCGTAGTATTGCGAAGATGTGAATGCGAATGCATCAAGGATGCAAATCGCAACTGAACCATGGAGAAATATTTCGTAAAATTAAAAGAATACCTAGACCAGAGGCCAGCCATTTGTAACTCGTGCGGTTGTCTGCTACTTTAAACTTTTCATCTTCCAAAATGAAACTGAGAACGAATACATACATCTTATGAAATAGTATATTGTGCAACTAGGGGGGGAAAATGGCCATTTCTAACGAGGGTGAGACGTTTGCACGAGTCGTAGTAGAGGGCGCCGAAGTGCTAAAAACGTCTCACCCGAGGTAGAAATGGCCATCCCCCCCTAGTTGCACACTGTATTTTTCATAATAAGGGCACGAAATAAGCCTTCTTTGATGCGCGTCGATCGGAAAAGGTATATATATATATTATATATATATATATATATATTAGACCTGTCCTTAAGAAGGGTAAAATCGAATTTCGACCGGGCCACCCCTCAAAGTAGTTCGAAATAATTTAAAAAAAATGTCGAATTTTTTTCAATTTTTTTCGTCCATATTTACCCACCCCTCGAAAGCCTTACTTTTTCCCATAAGAAAAGCATTGATTTTTCGAGGTTTTCAATCAAAAATTCGTACTGGGTCTGAAAATAGTCGTAAAAAAATTTCGAAAGAAGAAAAATGGAGGTGAATTCGTCTACTTTAAACCGCTGCTTGGAAAATTTGGCTATCTCTATTTTTGACTCCGCTATCTCACTTTTAGTGCGGCAAGAAATTTCAGCTAGTGAATACAAGCTTTTGGGATTGGTCTTGAAGAAAAAAAAATTCTTCGTTGAAAATAACAAATAGAAATTCGAAGATTTTGATCACCTCATTTTCCTTCTTAATATTTGGGAAACCTTTTTGAAAAAAGATTTTGAAAATGTCGAAAAACGTCATTTAAATTTAATTATTTTTATTTTTATTTTTAATTTTTTCTAATTTTTTTTTGCTTAGGGTTGGAGTTACATTTTTTCACATGACTAATTAGTTTGCACAAAGAATTTTCTATAGCGGTTTCCATAATAATAGGTGATCGAAATTTTTGAATTTCTATTTGTTATTTTCAAGAAAGAATTTCTTTCATCTTCAAGACCAATCCCAAAAACTTGTATTCACTAGTTGAAATTTCTTGCCGCACTAAAAGTTAGATAGCGAAGTCAAAAATAGAGATAGCCAAATTTTCCAAGCGGCGGTTTAAAGTGGATGAAGTCACCTCCACTTTGCTTCTTTCGAAATTTTTTTTACGACTATTTTCAGACCTAGTACGAATTTTTGATTAAAAACCTCGAAAAATCAATGCTTTTCTTATGGGTAAAAGTAAGGCTTTCGAGGGGTGGGTAAATATGGACGAAAAAAATTGAAAAAAATTCGACATTTTTTTTTAATTATTTCGAACTACTTTGAGGGGTGGCCCGATCGAAATTCGATTTTACCCTTCTTAAGGACAGGTCTAATATATATATATATATATATGGGCGGGAGGAAAAGTACTTTCCCTCCCGCTCTCGTCGTAGTTCGACACAAGCGATTTTCCCCACGCCCGACAAGCATGAAAGAAGGCCCATTTCATGCACGTATTATGAAAAATAAATAAGTAGTATACCTGTTCCATAGCTATACTACTGCAGCGCACAGTATTATAACAAAACAGTATACCTTACCTATGTAATATATAAGAACTCGCGTTCAGAAAGAAATTAAATATTGTTAAGGCAATATAATAACGGTATAGTAATAAAAATAATTATGTTTGTATCGGAAAATATAAACAAAGTCTTTTATTGCGGAAATAGAGTGGGGTGCAGGTTCCTCCGCGAAATAGTTTCCTATTGATAATAAATGCGCGGGAAAAAAAAAAAGTCTTGTATACCTACCTACCATGCACGCTCTCCTAGCTCACTGCCCCGCGGGTTTAATATTAATTTATGATATTGGAAATCACTGGAGCAGAGCCAATATTAATCGCGACATTATTAGACAAATTATTGCAAACTTAATATCATTCTCATGTATATAAAGTAACGCGCTATCTATTATTTCAAATGAAATATTCTCGGACGTTATTATTGGTATGTATAATATATATACTAATGTGCCTCACAGACTCCGTAAAAGATCATTAATAATTTATTTGCAACAACAATTCGTTTTAACTTCGGGTTTCTTTCACAAAGGATTGTACAGATGAGAGGGGGTGACACGTTCGATTATTTATATCCAACGAGTTTTAGATCAATATAACAGAAAATAGCAAAATGTCGTATAGGTAGGTATATCTTCAAAGTAAAAATTTATTGCGTCTTTAGGTTTCCCATTTAGAAAATGCATTTAAACATAAAATGCATTATGTATCAGGAGTTGAGCTCTCTTTCATCAGCGATGTTTATTTCTGGGAATCTAAAAATGAACTACGGTATAAGCAATTCGGTTTTCGATGCTTTGTCGCCGCGTTCGAAAAACACCTGGGAATCGTGAAACGTTTATTTAGGGCTATAGTACCCAACCCAGATCGTAGAATTCAACTCCAGGTTCTTCCAACGTTTGAGAAATATCGCGTTTATACTTTACACATATATACCCCGCGTATACCCGTGCTATCTTCGTAACCTATGATACATGCGATATTGCACCGCGGCTGGTTCTCGGCAGAGTTATTACTTGATAACGGGCTACCATGAAACACATATCTATCCGCATTCGCTCTGTTCTCAGACATTAGAAACCCACCGCAACTTCTCCTATCTCTTTCATTCTCGTGTCTTATTTTTCGCTTTACCTATAAATACCGAACACAGATAACAACGGTTACCTACCTACCTACCTACCTACTCCTCGTTTGTAATAAACCGCCCACTTCAACTCATCGCGGTCGTCGGTCAGTTGCATTTCATTTCCTATCAAAGTTTTCAATCAGATATCTCACCGTGTCCGAAGTTAATGGGTGGCCACCGCGGTTCTCTCCAATGTCTAAACCATCATCCGAAATGGTTCAAGCTACGGTATAAAGCATTCTCGTCTAGGCTTCTATCTACCTTTATATATACGGGGTATTCCACGTGAACCGGATCGGTTTTTGGCAAAAAAAAAGTAAAAAACGGGAGGCTGGAAATTTTATCACTTCTTTGTGACACTTTGAAGTAATTTCGCTGAGAATTTCAAGGTAATCCGTGTGACCCTTCGAGTAGAAAAAAAATTAAAACACATATTTTCCAAGTTTTACATGCTTCGCCGGTTTTTAGAAAAAAAAAGAAGAAAAACGGGAGGCTGAAATTTTGATCACTTCTTAGTGCCACCTCGAAGTAATTTCGGTGAAAATTTCAGGGCAATTGGTGTGACCCTTCGGTAGAAGAACAAAGAAATCGCATATTTTCTAGAATGCACTATGGGAAGTTATGATTTTGTTCATGCATGGCTGAGATAAGTGGAGTTGAAAATGTGGTAATTACATTTTTGACATAATTATGACAGCGATATAAATTGAACCAATTATTTTCAAGCTATGTAACTGTTGGGGGCATCTCATGTAGTAACAAGGAATCTGAATCTGCATTGGCGTCAAATTCGATGACCTCAGGCCAAAAACTGATCCGGTTCACGTGGAATACCACATACCTATATATAGGTATACATAAATCAACAGGGTGTTCGCTTTAGGTAGGAAAAATGAATTTCGACCATGAAGATTATCAAATAAATATGTAAGACTACGCTTTACACATTTAAAAAAAACTGCCTGCACTTCAATTTGGAAATCAACTATGGGAGGCGTAGTGGTTTGAAATTCCATTCTGACATAGCTTGATATCTGTAGGATCGATTCTAGCAAAATTCACTGTAAAATTGCAATTTACCGTATTTCTCCGTCATATACATAATTTTAGCCGAGTGATGAACTGCAATATCTATTTTCTTGACATACGATTTTTGACGATTTAAAAAAAATGGTTGCAACTAAAATCTCAGACACATATTCATAATTCTGCATAACAATTGTTGGAAATTTGTGCATTAACGTGAATTTTCTTCACAATGAACACCCTGTATAATAATGTATACGTGGACTGGTAGATCCGGTCTTCTGTCTAGCAATGACGAAGGAAGACGTTGCGGTACTAGTAGGTATATAGCTGTATACCCTCCTAGTCCCTAACTCCGTAGACTAGTGTCCGGTGATGTCTGGAACCGCGTTATCTGGTGCCAGAGGAGTTGTGGCGTCCGTTTGATATGAGTTGAGTTGGTATTAGATCTGCAACGATCCTTCCACTGCAGACACATTTGCTCGAGCAAGTGTATATAACTTTTTTTTTTTTTACCTTCTTAACGTCAACCTTGCAGATCCGTATCAAAGTATTTAAAGCTTATAAAGGGAATAGTTAAGAAGGTCTTTAGACCACCGGCCACGTCCTAAAGCCCTTTTATCTCTTTAGGGAATTTCCAACAACGTCTCGGGCTGTACACTACGGACATGGGTATATAGATATACAGTTGGTTCTCTTTCAGGTACATAATGCAGCACATGATTTCAAGCTCGGTAGACCCACGAGGGAATGGAAGAAGCGAATACATACATGTATTTATAACGTTTAAGTTAACGTTAGACGGTGCAGTATTCGATCGATCGGCTGAAAATCAGAAACTAAGAGAATAAAGTTTCTTCCAAATTATACCTCTATATCATCATGCTTTCCGATATACCAGCTGTTTCGTGCGACTAATAAATTTACCCATAGTGACTGTTTTACCATGCAGGCATATATATGCATATATGTATACATATATATATATACCTAGACATTTATATACATACCCACACCAACGTGTACGGAGGGTGTTCGCAGAGTGGACGTCACTAATAAATTTTCGGGGTCTTCTCTTTTCACGTTTATCTATAACTCTTTCGTGGATTCCAAGTTAAATTGACGCTTGGATATATCCGCGGTACGAATTTATGGATTTTTGATTCACCAAATACCTTTCACGCGTATACAATCTATGTACGTATTTGTAACCAGCAGTCTGACAGATCGGAGGGTGGTTTTACTTTGTGCAGAGTGGCTTGTGATAAAGCTCGCAGGGATGTATAGGTATAATAATATATGTATAGTGTTTCGAGTAGTACCTATACCGAATATCGCCGTGATTACATCCCAGCTGAGTTTTGCAGCTTGCTAGAAAATTGTATACGCAAATAGGATTTGCCAAATTGAATTGTTTCCATATTCATTCTATTTATTTCTTGTTTTTTTTTTTCCTTCGGGTTTTTGGATTGTTTCTCTTTCTATATACGAGGGGTATTTCGTGTGGGTACCACACGAGGACTAAAGCACCAAGATCATCTGTGTGGGTTTTAATTTGTCTCGCTTATCGTTACCTCCGATAGTTAGAACAGCGTGGAGGTACATTTGCGAAGTAGGAAGATGAAATTGCTTCTGTTAACGTTTGCGTGGAAACTACGATGAAAATGAAATTGGCGCTTACTAAGCTCGGGCAAGCAATAAGTTCGGCACACACATATACACACGCACACGCACACATACGTTATCATTCATTCGCGTACACGCACTTATCCATACTGTATATACATCCATCCCTAACTTATCAAGACTTATACATGTCTCTCTCTTGATATACCAGCTACAATATCCATTTACACAGATAACTGCATAACGCATAAAGTATCAATTTCTTAAATTTGACTAGACAAATTTATTGTGAAAGCTTCCAGAGAGATGAACAAGTTCAAGCTGTAGTATAAGTGCATGTATGTATAACGTGTAAAATGAATCATTTTTAAAGAAATGCCAAGGCGGGTTGGGTGTTTTCATCCAAGAAATTGAAGCGAAACGAAGAACAAGTGAAAAGTGAGCTATTTATATTCAGATTCATGGAGAACGCGTTGCTTGAGCAGGTCGTACCATAGCCACGTCGTATTTCTATGTACAAATGTACGCCGCGACAAGAAGAGGAAATTTGAAACAAGGAACAGGGATACTTATAGTCGACAAGTACCAAGCCGTTGTTGGTCGGTGGGTATCGGCCCTTTATATAAGCGAGAGGGCTTAGAAAGGCTCTACGAGCTTATATTTACACACATGTATTGTATATATACATCTATAGGTATACATATGTATCTATGCGGGTGTGTATCTGGAATAGGGCAGCTTAACGCATGGACCAGTCGACTATAGGACCAGAAGCACGTAGCGGGGTCTCCGAGGATCGTTGGGTCCGAGTCGACCGGGAGATAAGTTATTATTATTATCGTCGAAAGCGGAAGAGTTCGTTACTAACCATTTTCCGGTTATTTATGGCGCAGCAACGCCGAGCCAATACCTTAGAGTCGTTTATTCGTTTATTTACTATTTCTTGAGAGACCCTATTGTTATCTGTTGCCACCTCTCGAAAACAAATCCATAAATTTCAGAAACGTAGAGTTTGCTCCGGAGGTCTGCATTCGCGCTACCCTGCAAGACGATGAAAATCTCCGGCTTTTCGACCAGGTTCTTTTATGCGGAGGCTCATCGTGCACGTCTATATTGTGCTATATATGTATACCTATGTATATGTATATACTTGCACATATTATATGTGCTACTATATACGTATATATATATATGCATATACAAATACCTGCACAGCGCGCGTTACGTGGCAAATACCTTAATTTTGAAAACTTGGCTCGAAACTAATATTTTTCATTGTACTTGCTACCGTGATATGTTACTTTCAGTTATCGCGCAAAGGATTCTATATATTCCTTATTCAGGACAAACTTTATGCTTTTGATATTCCGCGAGTTCTAACCAAACGTATAAGAGAGATATTGCATCGCATAAATGATTGCGTTACTTTAGTTTCAAGCAATGATACGTTATGCACTCTTGTTTCATTCGTATAATATATATATAGGTATAGGGATATATATACTATACCGTTTTTCAAATAATACGTTCGTCGGCGCCAAGGGTTGAACAACGAGGCATATATTTTTAGTCACACTTTACCTCGCGGTATCGGTCTGCCTCATACCCAGTATACCGATGCAATTTACGAGATTCGATATCTGCCAGGTACGAAATGACTCGAATTTTCTATTATACCTACCCGGAAAACGAAACGTCTTTTACTACGCAATTATCCAATTTTCTCCTCGCTTCTGCCTCACCCGATGGCAATTTACGCTCTTCCAATGGGTGGCTATAATGGAAAAGGAAAAGGGCTAATTTTCCTACCTGCAAGCTTCTTTTCTATTCCTATCTTTATCAAGCGCTTTATTCTCCTGAATTCTATCATAGGCGATTACTCAAGCACTGCAGTTAGACATTTCGATTCGATTTTTTGGTATCGTTTGGAATTTAATTTAATTTTATTAAAAAATGAACAAGACCTCCAATATTTCCGAGTGAAATTCGTCTTTCGCGTCAGAGTATATGATTTTTGCGAAAAATGTGCACGTTTCTGTTGAGTTAACGTAAGATACCTACCTACCTCGTGAAGTTCATTCCATATTTTATGCTCTTCGTGTTCAGGTTTCGCTAGAGGGAATTTTCGCAGTGATATTTTCGAGCCAGAGCAATTAAGAAGGTCTAAACACCTGAATAAGGTGGCTATAAAAAGCGAAGTAGTCATAACTCATGAAGGTGGTCGTATTTCATGCAAGGGGAAGGTTACGGAGCGTTTTTCAAAGGGCTTGGGTACCACTTCCGGTCTCGCGACGTGTCGCGGCTGTCGACAGAGGGGAGGTGTTATGCGGATCTGTTAGTCCCAGAAGATCTACGATCTTAAATCTGTTCCTGACACGCCCACGCGCCCACGCGTCCACGAAACCTCCGGTTATCTTACACTCGCGGCTCGCCATCTCGAACGCCTATATATCTTTCGCACTGTTTCATTTCATACATGTATATCTTATAAAGAAATCATTTGTAAACTATTCATTTTGCAATCGTCGCATTCTGAAATCGCTTGATAATTCCAAATTTCTGGGAAACAGAGCCAGCTATTCCCTAAAATTATACATTTATACGTATAAGTCGTCGCAATTATCGGGCTTCTAACTCGAGGGACTTTAGAGTAAGTGACTAAGTATAGTTCGAGAGACGAACGAGATTAAGTCAGTTTCACGCTGAATTCGGCAGTCTGTAGCGGCATACTTTACGGTAGGTTGGATCGCTTATAGGTTGGCGAGACGCGGCGGCGGTGCTCAAGACTTAATTAACTATTATTGTAGTACTGGTTGCCGTCGGTGCGGTGATGGGCGTTGTTTCGTGCAGTGACTTAGAAGTTAGCGCTTGGAGGATTCGCAGTGTGGTTGTAAGATAAGCCGCAAATGGCAAATGACGTTGCGCTGCGCGTTCGACATAATCGCGTCGACTCGGTCGAACCCCTCGACTCGGGTAACAAAATCGGCAATAATTTTCAGCCTAATGATTTTTCCTGCCATTTCGAGGCGCAGTTTATCTTAAAATTTTAATCGGAGATGCGGTCACGTTTCTTAACCGTCGTCGTCGATCTGCCATATATATATATATACCAGGAAAAAGAAAAAGCGGTAAAAGCACCGTAGAGGACGAGGACCGAATGTGGGGTGTAAAAAGTCGATTGAAACAATGTCTTCTAGCCTCCTTCACAGCGGAATAGGTGCAGAGTGGCAAAAGGTGAAAACCTAGGAGGAGGATCCGCGGCGGCGTTCCGCGTTGAATTAACTCGTTCCGTCTAGCAGGGCGTTTCCGGTCGTTCATTTATAATCGGAAAGCATTTGTCGACTAGTATACTATAGCACTGAGAGTTGGAGAGAGATAGAAGAACGGATAACAGGTATATGTGTAAAAGATCTGTGAAATCGAGATCCGCCTACACACACTATACCTATCCGAGTCTTCTGCACTCTACTGCAGACTTCAGATTCCAGAACTGCACGAGCCGAAGATAAACCGGAACGGTTTTGAACTCGAAAGAAATCAGACGCAAGAGATGGGTGAGGATGCAGAGCCAACCCTTTATGCGTTATAAAGTCTGGCACGTACTCTACATTCCTCCGTAGAACTTGGTTGTACCGTTGTGCAGTGTATCACTGGCGTATGTCCAAGACAAGGCAGAAAACTGTCTCGTATACCTAGTCTTTGTCTCTTTGCCAGCGAAGGACGCCGCGGTGCTGAGCCTGCTGCTGCTGCTGTTGTACCGATGTGCACCGTGTGAAATCTTAATGTTTAGATATCTTCAGCTCGTATCGCTGCATATGGCGTCATCGGCTTTTCTCACGTATACTTAGCTACCTCTGTACCGCAAATACTATGGTATATAATACATGTACGAATAATAGCTATAGTATGGTTTTGCTATCGTAGAATCACGCGTTTGCCCTCGCAATAATATTATTATTGTAGATTTTGCGTATAGGTATAACGCCGCACATAACATTTTGTACAACCCATCGCGAACCTCTCGTGGCATACTGCGTCCGTAGACCTAAATATGTAGACTGTATCGTCATGTATGTATGTGTGTGTGTGTGTGTGTGTTTGAATGTATGAATGTGTGGAAAGATACATGGAGAAGCATAACCTGACTACGTGGGCATAACCCATCCCAGGGGAATCCCCCATTTGTCCAACGTCGTCACTCGCGCGCTATCTCTTTCGCCTCATTGTATTCCTATAGCCCGGCGCCACCACGGGGTGACGTAGGAAGAGGACAATAGTTACATCAACCGGAAATAGATGCGCCTGGCTTTAGGAAAAAGGTGGTCGTGGGGTGGTGGGGTGCGGTGATGGGGATACCCGAGCCACGGGGGATCCCCCGCACGTACTCAAAATCGTATACACGATATTCGAGGCACGTACATATATACATGCACAGGTTTACCCACTTGAACCGGAAACAGCAATGCAACTTACAGCTGACGCCAGTCATTACATTTTACTACCCCTCAGCGAGAGGACGTCCAATATATGAAGCCACACCGGGATACCTATAACCTTAGACATTATCTGGAATAACATAGTATAGACACCGTGCCGCGCCGCGCCGAACCGCGATACTCCACGCCATGACACGACACGATACGAATCAGTGGCGTAGTCAGTATTTCTATATGAAGGGTAGGGAGATGTGGGCTGAAATGGCACCCAGTCTTTCACTTTTCGCTAAATAGAAAGAATATTCTTTGTTTTTCGACGATTTAAACTGGTGAATACCATAGAGAACAAAAACAGTTCAATTTCTCTTAGTAACTTCATGTAAAGACTAGAAATGAGACACACACTACAATTGGGGAAAGAAGGGGGGGTTTCATCTCTAAAGTAAGATCTATAAAAGATTCTCCGGTGGTGTTATATTTCATTCGAAAGCAATTTTTGAAGCTCAGAAGATATCGATGAGTTAGTGATTTCGAAATAACACTCCTTTTATTCAAGAAGAACCTTGAAGTTTGAACCATATAGACAAGCTCTCTGTTATAGCAATTCATTTTTCATTCAATTTGGTACTTTTTGTTGCTGGATTCCGCGCTTTAGGTACTTTATCCATGAGCTTCTCTCACCCGCTTAAACAATATACTACGTGTTTCGGTATTAGTCAGGAGTTGGAAACAGGTTCACAAGTCTGATTCTCGCTCAAGTTTGCGTTAGATCGTGCAGAAGGGTGTATCGTTGCGGGAATATCCGGTTCTATAATATTATTGGTCGAAGGGGTGGCAAGCTGCATTTAGCTAAGATGCCTAAGGGCGTTTTCGGCTAAGACTTGCTCATCTCGAGGGACTGGAGTTGATGAGCTGGCAGGACGTTAATTAATCTTAATTGAAGGTTAACGGGTGTAATGTAAAGACATCATAGCCTTCCTTCCGGTTCCGTTACATATACGCAATAGTATAGCGAATTGTCGCGGCACCGAGACGCTGTCTGTAGAATCAGAATCCGAATAGATACTTTCGCGAGTTGTCTTCACTTTTTTTTTTTTTTTTTTTTTTTTTAATAAAAAAACCTAAGATTATAGGTACTGCGTGTACATTGCATGAAACTGCTCTCTATGTACGGAGTGTTTTTCGAGCTCATGCAACGCAGTCAAATCAAGGACGGTGTTCTACCTTTCTCACTCACTGCAGCTATTTCCTGCCATTTTCCTTGCCAAGCTCACTGGATTGCATTGCGAATCCAAGACTTTGAAATCTCACTCGGTAGTTCCAAGACTCGAGTCGTTGGCGAACCTCTTGGTACCTTGCGAATTCTGCTATATATATGTATACGTATAAGTATAATACCTACATACCTACACACCATCCACGTGTATAGAATACCTACACCATGTTCTGTATACTCATGGGTAGATGAGCAGAGGATGGACTACGCGGAAGCATTCAGACGGCCCGGAACTCAGGGTTTGAGAACTAGGAACTCCCTGAAGTTGCCCATGGCATAATGGCATGGGGTAACGGTTACGGTTACACTCGACATCGGTCACCTTTCCGCACAATCCTCCTTTGTGCTTTCGTGTATATATATATATGTATATATAATACACGGATATAAGTGTGTTAGAGGGTTACATGCCTTCATTAACAGACCGTGGATACAGACCTCAGCCTCACATCGCTATATATCTTACTCTTACCCTCCAGACAACCAACTTTGATTGTTTCCGGTTATACAGACTCTGCCGCTCTTTTGTCACGCACAATTCATAGATCAGATAGATAAGATTGAAAAGTTAATTCCCTATAGGTGAAAGAGAAAGAATCAGTGTAACAGGTATATAGATACTTGGAATAATTTGTTTTTCATTTCGGTATACATGTTTGTGATTGATGGATATATAATGTTATATGAACTATACCTAACTTAACATTTTATGGATAAATCTTATTTCTCAAATTTTCAAGTATCTACAGTATTCGCTCTTCAAATATACATATATGAGATCTATGAAGAGGGTAGTCGCGTGTCTGACTATACAGACACGCAACACTTTGTTAGATTCACTGCTTTGCTCGACTTACTGCCCCAGTATGTACGTGACCCAAGACCTTTAACCTCAAGACGTGCATCGAGGCCTTATAGGTATATATACATCGGTGTTCTCCATATAATCTCAACGAAGAAGAAACGAGCGAAACGAGGTGAGGCAAGACGCGGTGCAAGGTGAGGCGTGAGGCGAAGCGTTTGCGGTAACGTTTTTACACCGTGACAGCGGACAGACAGATAACGGTTTTACGGTGTTGCGTTGGATCACATAGAGCGAAAAGATCGAGAGAGAGAGAGAGAGAAAGAGGAAAAGAGAGCTACGTGTCACGGTGGAGGGGAATAAAAATAATCTAAATAGAATCTACGTTTGCGACCGCGTGCCCTCGCCGCCCCCCCCCCCCCCCCTTATTTTATCCTGTACGATTTCGTAAACATATATATTAGGTATATAGTATATAGTATATATATGATATATATATATGTATACAGACGGGGATTAAAGTGTTTATACGGGTATCGGATATCTAGCAAAGATTTATCTATCGCTACTGCACGTCCGACTCGCTAGCCATGCTTTTATACCTTGTACCTATACCTGTCTCATAATATGACCTAACATAAATATACTTTATCCATAATCCATACAGACAAACATACACACATACACACACATACACACACGCGCGCGCGTGAACATCTATATAATACACCTCCTCAAATATGCACGGGGTCACAGACTTGGTACGACCGTCTGTTAGAACAAAGTGATAGTTACTATATATAGAGGTATATAATATGACTGTTATGACTATCATGAGTTAAGCAAGGATACTGCACAGTATACCGCAACGTTGCTATATACTGGTGCATATCCCTTTAATGTTTTCATAATAAATGCACTCTAACGTAGCTATATATACCGGAGGGTGCAGGATTTGATGGGAGGAAATATACGAGAGGTCTTTCGGACGGTGGTTTTAGACGAGTAGTTGGCCCCTACGGCTATAAAAGTGACGAGACTAGAAAAATATCTACTCTTTGGTATATATAATAGGAACGGGTGACATAAGGTTGCACTTTTACCATGTATGGGTATGCATACACGTACCGTTAATATAAATATTATTTACTATATAGTTTGTCAAATAGTTCGGAGATAAGATGTGTATACATATATATATATATATATATATATTATAAATGATAAGTATTATATATATGTATGTATGTGTACGTATGTAAGCGATTTTTGAACCTAGGTATATAAAGATTGTCTCAAGACATACGTTGTTGCACCGCGACAGATTGGGCCAAAGTGAATATTGTATTCGTCCCCCTTAGTGAAATAGGGAGAGGGATATAACGCTTTATCCGATATGAAACTGGGAGGCGGCGCCGCAGCAGCAGCAGCAGCAGCAGCAGCAGCGTCTTGCTTCCGTTGGCCACTAAAACTTGATAAGCCCTACCGTAACTCCTTGTAGAGTTTCACTAAGGAAAAGGTTCGGTATATATAGGTATAGCGACGTGTAGATATAGCTGTTCCTTATGTCAAAGCCGTTTAAGCTTTGCACTAACCGCGGCAGCCTTCAACCGATAATTACAAACGGCTAATAAAGCTAAATATTGAAGCCATTGTGCGTTTGTCAGTTTTCAGCAAACGCAACGACTTCCGTGAAACTATTTTACTAATTGTTTCAACGTCGCGACGGCTTTACCCTCCACCACTGACGTGCAGATTGAACACCAAACCCTTTGCTGTGTATGGAATCTGTCGATAGTTAATGGGGAAGGCTTTAGCTTCGAACCATGTGAGAGAAACTGTCGCTATATAGAAATGTCGATAGTTATTGTTCCGCGTTTTGACAGAACTTTGCGCTCGCTTGACCGTGCAGTAGAAACTTTGAAACGAAGAAATCTGTCAGCTTTTTCAAAAATGGTTGATTATAGTTTTAAAAATATTTGATAGGAAAGTAAAAATAGCTAAAGCATTCTAAAAAAAGGAAGTCTGCGAAGCCTCACGAATTCGCTCTCGTTATTTAATTTGCAAACTTCTAAGGGGTTGGAGGGAATGGATAGATACACCTTCTAGAAGTTTCAATCTTAGATTAAAAACAACAGATTTCAGGGCACGGAGGTTCAAACAAAAGAAAAACTAAATTTTCTTTAAACACCCTGCGATATGTATGTATACATAGCTATATTAATAATCTCGATCGTAAAATTCACGCAACGTACGTTTACCCGCAGGCGTAAGAGTTTGCAGCACGAAGATATGAGGTGGCCAAACTTTACTTAAAATTTCGTATATGGAACGGTTAAAGACGCGATAAGGAAGGCGTGTAATAAGGTGATTTTATTTCTCGTAAAAAAAAAAACAAAATCGAATCAATTTTACGATCTTTCCTTATATAGTAGACAGTGTGTCACGTATTTTCAGATTATGTATACGATGATATGAAATAGTAAGTAATACAAGTCAGCTTGGTGCTTATTGTTATAAAAATTCTCGAATTCCAGGGACAATCCATTACACGGACTGCAATTTTAATTTTGGTTATTTATGTATAATATTAATTTTTTCCTCTTTAACCGCGACATATATAACGCTCTGTGCGTAAACCCACCACCGTGTTCCCTTTATACTCAATGTGATATTTTTTCAGCTGTTACTTCTCTAAGGAATCTCACACCTACGCCATTTTTGGTCCAGACTCGTTGGGCACTCGGCATTTCTTTTCTGGCTTTCAGTCTCTCCTGCGTTTTATACTCGACAGTGTGTGTGTCTAGACAGCTGTGATTATGCCCTAATCACCGCACCTTGTTCGCCGGCTCGCCGACTTTTCTGGCTTGCGCCCTTTCCCTCCTAATTTTTTTTCTTCTTCCTCATTCACTTTCTCTTTTCCATCTTCACCTCCATATTCTTTATTTTTTTCCTTTTTTTTTTTTTTTTCTCCCCCGCTAGTTTCATTCTTACTCTTATTCCATTCTACTCGCAAATACTGCGAACCTGGGACCATCCACATTCTGAAGAACGTTCCCTTGACGCGAAAGCTCCTTTGCTCTATGAGTCGAGTGCGTAGCGGTGGAAAAGCTGAACCGAAAGCGTAAAGCTCGTCTATATTTGAGGACGCCTAGTACCTACATCTATACAGCTATACGGACCCGAAACCCTTTGTTCTTTGCTTTCGACCTGTTCGTTCGTTCGTTCGTTCGTTCGTTCGTTCGCTTGCTTGCTCGCCTTTCTCGCTTTCCAAGAGGTTTCACCGCTTCGAGGGTCGCGGCCTACGAGTTGCTTGCTGAGCTTGACTTGTGGCTGCAAGATTGACGCCGTCCAATTAAATTCGATCATAAAGAAATGATATAAGGAATTATATTCAGATTTTGGTTCTTGCGTATAATACTGCTGACTTTTACTTCGTAATATTTGTAATTAATTAAACGGACATTAATGATAAATAAACAAAATGAATGAATGTTAAATTTTCGTCACGTAGGTATATAATTCTGTTGCTAATAACACGAGAACTAATTCAACAGCAGTAAAAACTAGACGGGCGACGCGGTAGTTGGCCAATGAGAAATTCGTGTTTGATGTGTCTGTCGGTAAGTATCGCGTTGCACTCCGGGCAGAGTGTGTCTGTTGTCTAGAAAAGCGTTAATTTTAATTAAAACCAGCGTTATCAAGGGAAGCGCAGCGTCCTAATAGGTACTCTAGCGTTGTATTTATACAAACGTAGTTACCGGAAGAGCCCCGGGTCATGTCGACGTAACCTTAGCCAAGGAACGATTGTTGAGTATATATTATATAGTACACCGAGTGTATAATCGAGCTGGCAATGTCATGTATAAAACTAAAAAGTATTAGTCGCAGATCTCTGTGTCCATTAAACTTCGACACGATCGCAAGGGAAATACGGTTGTAATCTAACTTGGCAAATGTAATCCAGCTCCAACGGTGCGACATTTGCGTCTACGGGCTATCGAGATACTACGCGATTGCGCCAGTTGCGTTTAATTGCGCTTAAAACTGTGCTACGAACATTTTGAAATCGCTACGTTGAACCAAACCACGCCGTGGTCCGCGCTATTGCAACCTATAATTTTACCTATTTACAACTCTTCCGAGTGCGGCAGTATACCTACGGTCTATAAGAAACTTTCGACAATTTACCCTAACATTTTTTAAACCACCATCTTCACGATCGGATAAAGAATTTCTTTATACTGAGCGTGAAATTACAACCCCTACGTCAGAATTTCTACCCGCCAGATAGCTTCGCGCCAGTTGTATAATACTCGACGTTGAACTTACCGCTATAGTTGGTATATAATAGTTGTTGGAATTAATGAAAGAGTATAGCTTCACTTTCTTATTTAATCTACACTACGTCACTATTCAGCGGGACTTTTGCGCGTAGTTTTATGACCTCTTATTAATTTGTAATGTAGAGTTTTTTTTTTTTTTTTTTTTCTGCGAGACCCTGCGCACCAAAAGACTCATGCTAGAACTCTGTATTTTAGTAGCGTAAGTCAGTGAGATGTCCGACGCCCGTTACGCCACTGCTAGTAGTAACAGGCGGCGTGGGTCCGACGCCAATCTCACCTAGTAGAGGAATTCGACCCTTATAGCCGTCCTCCGTGTGCGAAACAGACCGAGTAATTAGATCGTGGAATCGTCGAGGTTCCCGCGACATCCTTCGCTGCTATTAATTACGACAAAGCTCTGTATTTTTACGCGCCCGTGGAAGTCCGCTACGCTGCTGGCCCGTCCCGGTAATTCCAAGGACTCACCCTACGCCTTTGCTATCTCTAGTTATAATTAAAAGCTCCAACGTTCGAGTATCTAGCCCGCGTTTCTCATACCAGAAACTTTCACCACTCGAGCTACACTCGAAAAATAAAAACAATACGTGCTACCTTTTGAATTATTACGTAGAGAGAGATAGCTATAGGTAAAGGTATGGATAGATTTATCACCCATGGGACGAGTCCCCTAGGGTAGCCGGAAAGAGGATACAAAAAAAAAAAAAAAAAAATTCAAAGAATACATAAACACGATATAATAAAACAAATCTCCTTGTATATTATTTTTCGAAATTATTCCTTTTTAGTTTTAACTTTAAAACTGTTATACAAATTGTGGAATTTCTTCTTTTCTTTTTGTTGTTATATACTATGCGATAATTCAAATATTTTATTTTTCCCTTACATTTTTCTGATATAATATTATATTATAATGTATTTGATATATTTTTTATCTTATATTTACAAAATGCATCGTAACGGTATAGTTCGTAAACTACGCCGCACAACGTTGACAAGATGAATTTCTTCTACCAGACTGGAGAGGAAGCACGAGAGCCAGACAGGTTATCGAGGATCGTTATCGCGGTAAAGCGTCACGTAAACGAAGAGAGTAGGTAGGTATTCATGGATAGGAGCCGTCAAGTTTTCAAATAATGAAGTATCAGCCTTGAATAGCGCGAACAAAGCTTCGGAGTTGGCCATAAAACGTTGTCTGTGAAGTAGCGCGATGTTCCACGAAGCATTCAGTAATTTCCCGTTGGTTAGCTATAGAATCTTTCGAAATTTGAATAGTTATTAAATGAAATATATATTAGTTATATATAATATTATAGTTGTATATAGGTATAAATTATTATAACTAGAAAAGTTTCATCGACGTAACATTATTTGTCGCAAAAATTTCTACAAGTAGTAGTTATAAGTAATGGAATAAGAAATTTGATCATTACTTACGTCAACATGATAATATAGCACACAGTTTAACAGCAATATCGTACTAAACTAGCAAAGCATGATAGGAGTAAATGTGGCGAAACAGTAGTCAATCGTGTCACGCGGGTCAGTCGCAAAAAGCGCTCTTTACACTCGGACAATAAACTGTAGGTATACATAGGGGGCTAACCTTACTCAATTGACTACTTTTTCGCCACATTTACTCGTGATAATGTGTGCCGTTATCGCTTGCCAACAATGTACAGGTTTCAGTACTTCCGTGTAGGTATATATATATATGTGTATGTAACGTACCTATATAGCTAGTATTTCAGGTCGGAAACACTGAAAGTACGTAGTAGCCGAGGTACCTACGTATACCTAACCTAACAATAAGTATTAACGCGGCAGTAGTAGCTATGTCCTGTGTGCGGTCAGACAAAAAATAGGCAGGCATTACGCGAGGCTCGTAAAGTTGTTCTGCGTAGACACAAATGTATATATATGTATACTATATACCTATTCCATGTTTGTATATTGTATATGTATATATATATATATAAAATATAGTATATTACATGTATATTGTACATGTGTATATATATATATATATGTATACATGTGTATATACTGTAATGGTTAAATTTGCTTTTCTGTGGGAGGGGCAGGCGCAGGAAAGCCAAGTAGGAGAAAAGTGTTTCCCTGTTTACGAGGTATAAAAAATTGAAAGCTGCGAGTGGATCTTAAGGCTGTGATGTTAGTCTCTTTTTGACTTGAGTATCCGCGAGTATATGAAAGTAGTACTCGGAAGTATCTACTTCGTCACGTGACGTCGGACGCTATATTGACCTCCCCTGCAGCCCTTCATTCTATATCCTAAGCTTTTACCTTCAGTTAGCTTTTCCGGCTCTATAAATAATAAACAGAAAATAAACCCCAACTATACTTCTCGCGTGTCTGATTTCTTTTATCGCTTTTCCATATACGGCAAACGGCCAGCCGTAGGTATATAACATATCGTATATAATAGCTATACTAATATATATATATGTATGCGGGGACAGAAGGGGGCAAAATCGGTTACCAAAGAAGAAATTGCAATTCTATACATACTCATATCAATTTATTACTTCATTGTTTCTTTTTATTTTTTATTTTAAATTATTTCATTTTGAAGTTCAATTTCAAGCTGACATCGATTGAAGCACATTTTATCGGATATGATTGGTTATTAACGTATTTTAGGCATCCTTCGGTCTTACACTCAGGAAAAGGTCTTATGTTGACACAACCAAAATTTGGTTATCATTTGCACAATCACATTTTTTGTTATACGCTTGGATTATTTTGTTGGGCCAACCAAAATTTTGTCTATTCCAACAAAATTTTTGGTTGACTGAACAGAAAAATATGATTGTGCATATAATAACTCAAATTTTGGTTGTGTCAACAAGACCTTTTTCTCAGTGTACCTCGGTATCTTCTATACACTTACCTTAGATGCCCTGCAGGCACTTATACAGAATGATTTTTTGACGCTGTGATAAAATCTGTAACTGTATAGTAGGTATGTATGTACATATATAGGTATATGAGAATGTGAAGCTCAAAGTGCCAACGCAGTTGTAGAAACCAATAAAACGCGACAGCACTATTTTGGTGAAGCCGTATAATAAAGGAGAATACAGCCTTTAACAGAATTTTACCTATACTATACCCTCTGCAAAGCGTATAGAAGGCAATTTATTTCTATTTTTATTTTCTGGCTGACCAAGTTCGATATTACTACTGCTGTTTTGTTATACCAAAGTCGAGTTTAAGTCATCTCTTAAATACTCGACGTACCGTCATACAGTGTATACACTGCAGTAGGTATACATAATATGTACAACTGAAACTCATACGATTTACATCAATATTTTCCGCCCGATAAAGCCGGCGATTTGAAGTCAAAGGAGAAATGCGACGTACGAATGAATTTTGACCCGAATTGAGCCTGCGGGAACCCTAGTGTATAGCTTTGTCAGTTTTGGTTAAACCCCCACCCCAACCCCCCGAACACATATATTTCCTAAGGATTTTTTGATCTTTCCATGGATCTTATGTTAGACTTTGTGTCGCCCGTCACGTGATACGTATGAGTGAACGAATGTGGAAAAAGTAGCAAAGCTTTGGTTCGCTTCACTCGCTACACTCTCTGCCCGCCGACGACAGCGACTGAAATAACATCGAGAGATACAAGCGCTTCTTTGGCAATGTGATTTATCATATAACCCATCGAACTACGAACTGTCACAGATATCTACGTTTGACGTAAAATTCTTTTATCTCGCTCTAATGCACTACCATGCGTTCTCTCTTTCTCTCACTTTTTTTTTTTGTTCCCCTCTTGCAGCTCCCTGTCCTCTCAACGTATATATACCAGTACCGCGCACAAGTTTTCCCTATGAATATAACGATCGCGTTAACAAAACACAATAGCGCGGAGCGCTAACGGCATAGCTCTTGTTACTACGTACTACTACCCTTATCAGGCGATATTACGGGAAATTAATTTCAAAGTGTTCTTATGCCGTTTCTCGGTGAGTCGTTACAACTTTATGTCATTTAACGGTACGATTCACCTTACAAAGGGGCCAACTCACCGCTGCTCAAAGATTTCTCAACTCTATTCCACCCCATACCCTCAATATAGCTACTATTCTCCGTTAGACGGCAAAACCGAGGGGCAAAGACCAGCTAGTTTATTAGTTCGTCGGGTTTCACGTGACATTCACTGCAGATCTCCTACATATACATGTATCGCGTTCATGCTTCAGGTCGAAATGTGAAACGGTCGAGATGATAGCGCAGTAGGTACCTATATACCGACTGTCGACGTTGGTGCCCAAGGCTTTGAAGTCGAGTGCAGCGATATCCGAAACGCACCGAAGCGTGGTGCTTTCGGACATCTAACTATATGTATATACGTATATATACTACAAGTATATATATTATATGAATCTGGATGTACAGGTTGATTCATCGTATATCAAGCGTCGAGTAATCTGTTGTTTTCTATTTTATACGCAAAAATTGTATAAGCTATATAATAGAAACCAAAAACATTTGTGAAATAGATTTTTCAAACTGCGCATATTATTCCCGTGAGCTATGATTGATCGTGGACTTACGAGCTTTTATTTTTCAAACTTTATTTTTATACCACCGAAAATGTAAAGTAGATTGAGCCGAATCCAACGTTATATGATAAAGTATCCTTCCGATCAGCTAACCATGAGTTATTTCCTTATATACCGAAGTAGATGCGCAAGAAAGCGGACGCTACTCACTAGGTGCTAAGAAGCTCATTCGTCCACGCGGGCTTTTCCGCTCACCGAACATTTCGCTTCGAAACTCGATAGCTCATAGTTCGCGATGTTCGAACAACACTTCAATTCGGTATCGTTGAATATTCAACAGTATCTATACTCCAGAAGTTTTGTGATGATAATTTCCTATCAAAAAGTTGAGAAAAAAAATTGTTTTTTTTTTTATTTTTTTATTTTTTATTTTTTTATTTTTTTTTAATGGTATAATTGTTTGTTCTACGTCTGCATCAGTACTGTAGGTATGAGATGGCATCGTATGAAACATTTCTCTACATTTTCCATATACAATATTAAAGAAAATATTCTGAATTACGTATGTCGCTGTGAAACACATTCTACAGACTGCTTCATAAGTTCTCCTTATATCCGTATGCCAATTAGCACCTCTCTCTAGGTTCTCATCGTTACACTTCTAGGTTAGTTTGCTCAGGCCCCAGGGCATCCATGGATTCTCCCTTGGGCCTGACTAGCGGGCTATACCCGTGTCAGAGGATTATAACCGTCTCAAACTAGGTATACAGAAATAGGTATACGTATAAGCGCACAACAAGGAGTCTCTCTACTTCGCGATTCAGAACAAACAAATCTATATACCTAAAGTAAAAAATTACGGTCTTTGGTGTATTGAAAACCCAAGAATTTTTTCCCTTTATTTTTAGGGCGATTATTAGATACCTGTGACTTTATTTTAAGGCTAATTATAGGACCTTATACTGCTAGGAGAAATTCTGAAATCTTTTAATTGACTTAAAGTAATGATTTTTGAATCACTCTGTACATATATGTAGCTGGATGAAATCTCTCTCATTCTGCGACGCGCGTTTGCCTCAGCGAAGGTCTGTTTGTCCGGAGGGACTTCCCCCTTGGGTTATTGCCATATTGCGCGGTGAGGAGGCAACGTCAACCTGGTAGGTGAGTACAGCTAGCTACTAGCTATACTAGCTACTAGCTGCAAGCTACATTCGAGTCTGCTTCGCCTGGTCGACGTTTGATAATAAAATGAAAGCTACACACCCTGCAGGACGGTTCGTGGTCAGCCCATCTTCGTCCACGGAGTGATGACGAGGTCTGCGATTATTAGCCGCAAACACGGAGGTATATGGGAGCTAACAAATAAGTTTATTTATGTAGTAGCTAGGTAGCTGCTTGCAGGTCGTATCTGTTACTTGTTGTTTTTAACACCTTGTACGTGTAGCACGAAGCTAAATTCAACCCCCAGAGGGTAATTTTACAATAATATTATACACAGTCGCAGTAGCGTGCAGTGAAATCTGATAAATACCCAGAAATTGAATAAACAGCGCTTATTGATTTCCCGCATTTAATTAAATTCAATTTACATTTAATACGCAGAGGCTTATAAAATTTACGGATCGTGCGAGCTTGAAAGCAGCTTGGGGCAAGCTATACTTCTCGATATTCAGATTGACGAACTTTTACCTTGGTTTTTTTTTTTTCTTGCTTTTTTCGTTCCCTTCGTTCTGACCTAAAACCTCGAGAGAAAAATTGTTTGAAAACGTGAAACTGATTTAAACCGCGTATAGTATACAAAGAATAAAGGTTTATCCCGCGAACAGCAATCTTCAGTTGTTTAACGAGTAGCGATCCGGAATTCGGCGAAGGCCGGCCGGTTAGGTTGCCCACGGGTAAACTCACCCTTCGCTTTCGCCCATAGCGCCCTTCAGCGAACCCCTCGCGAAACCCTCGACGATCGAGCCAGCTGCCCTTCAGTAAACAGCTCGCTTCATTTCGCCGAACGTGCGTGTCTCGTCGCCTTGAACACGAGACTAGGCAAGGTATAGCTATACTATACTGTCTAAACGGGTTAGCGCAGAATATAGAGATATATAGGTTTACGAGAGGTTGGTCACACCGATTTTACCTTATATAAAAATTTCATATTATGAATATTACTGTAAGGAACCACAAAACGTCGGTTGAGAGACGTCGATAAACACGTTGATATTAATCGTCGCATACTACATGCAGCTATATATATATATATATATATACCTATAGGAGAATTTATAACGTGCGGTAATTAATCAACTGACGTGCTACTAGGCAGAGCGCGAACCTATTTTAATATATTGTATCCGAGCCTTAACTCTTTCGTTTATCTTCAAAGCTATACTCTACTTGGTGTGTAATAATTAACGTTTTTATACCTCCGCGCGCGGTCTGCGGCTGGTAGTATAATACAGGCAACAACGTATAGTATATAGGTATGTATAATGTCGTTCGTTTAAACGTCGCTGAGCTATTTTACAACCGTTATTCTCATAAAACGAACAGAAAATTCTCTCGCCTCGATATCAATCTCGGCATTTTTTTTTTTTTTTTTTTTTTTATACTTATAATAATATTCTAGACTTCTAGAGTCGGTAATACAACGTACGCCACCTCGCTTCTAATCTTTCGCGCGTGCTTACGTATCTCACAGTTATTTTCATACACTCACCAAGCGATGAGGTGAACATTTTTCAAAAATATTATTCGTATGAACCTATACGCTTGGATTATTTAATTAATCAATTATTCTAGACGACAAGTCATCCAATACGCATTAATAACAATTCTTTTTACAGAAATGTACTACTTCGATGATGATTAGCGCAATAAATTTGAAGAATAGGTCTATACTTGTGTGTGTAATCAAATAGTTGATTAGGACGACATGGGTAGGAGATCAACAGGATTTGATCAGCAATTATCGTCTTATACCAAGGGTAATTCCTCTGTTCTGTTCACTGAACCGAACAACACTAATATTCCTGTTGTTTTCGGGCTGCTTACCCACGGTATCCTACTATATGTACTACCCCTGTCAGCATCGTTGTCAGGTGTCTGTTTGCACAGCAACGTAATCTAACTCGCATAACATCCCCGCGTAGTTTTCTAATCAAGTATTTCAACAAACAGGAATATTTCGGCGAAAAAAATTCTATATTCTCTCAAATAATTTTACTTGCGGGTAGATACAGTTTATTAGAAACAAATTTTTATAGACTGTATAGAGTTATGGATTACATAAATACACCGAAACTCGTATTTCAATTTATTTTCATCAGTTTTTTAATTCACGCAAAAAAAAAAAAAAAAAAAGTGCTGTCAAATTTACTATGTGAGCAGTAAATATAAGGGACAGCACTTTTTTGCAGTAGAAATTATCACAATTGTGGTGACATTCACTCATGTACCTAGACATTGAAGGCCACTTGCTCCAATATGTACCCAATACTGCAATTGTGATAATTTTTACTGCAAAAAAGTGCTGTCCCTATATTTACTGGTCACATAGTAAATTTTACAGCACTTTTTTTTTTGCGTGTTGGTTCACTATCTCAGGAGTTATATAACGCGTGAACGGCCAAGCAATCTATAAACCATATTATAAACTGTAAGTACAGGTGCGCTATTTACTGTACCTATGATGTACATTTTTCTGACAATCAACGAAGGAGGACCCATCACGCTATGAACGTTATTGTATATCGAGCGTGTCTCCGCATGGCGGACGGAGGTAGTGCAGCATCAGCGTTCCGGCTATCTCTAGGTTTATGCAGTTTTATGGATGTCTGGTCTGCTAGCAGGAGACGAGCTTGCAAGCGCAGGCCTGCCACGCGATCCTTGATGTTTGCACGTTTCTCGTCTCGGAGGTTGACAAACAAGTGCGAAATTTATACATGTATGTACACAAGATTTTATTATTTTTCTTTTTTTCTTTTTATACAGATTCGACATACTTTCGGACCACCTCCGTTCAATATTCTCTGAAGAAAAAAAAATATATATATATATATTTTATCTCACGATATCAGAGTATAGCGAAAAAATTAAAACTTTTATTCTAAAAGACAAAGACAATATATTTTCCACAATTTATTACTCGCTGAAAATTTTCACACGCATGGCATGCCTCAAAAGGCGTGCATAATCATAAGCTTTTCCCGAAGTTTCCTTAACCGATTCCGGACACACGTACTAGTACCTAGGGGTTTAGTAGTACTTGTTGAAACTTTGGAGTTAGAATTTGGTGGTCGGTTAATCCGCGTGAGTGCAAATTGAGCAAATGAACTATGGCCAGGAGATGCTGCAGGGACTCCTTGATCTGTGATCTGCGCTTCGCTAGTGTCAGTAACACGCGTTTACTCGAACTCTACTTTGATTAAATTGCATCTATGCCATGCCTTTGCGAAGATGATGAGTCGACGTTATTTGCCCACAGCTAGCTCTAGGGGTCAGTTAGCTGATGGAAACTAACTTTCCGTGTTATCATACGAATGATATAATATTTAATTACCTACCCTGCTGCGCTACTCGAGTTTCCCCCTGTTATATTCATTTACCTCGAATATGAAGCGCGTTCCATTATGTAGTGACAAAATTTTTCTTCCAGCCTTTGAAAGTGTTGCCATAGAGCTTATAGGTAATATGATAAAAGGTTGGCTAAGAATTTTAACGTTTTAAGAATTATAAGCGAAATAGGAAACAACGAGGATGCAATTTACAGCTGAAGAAGAAATCCTCGGTTTCTCTTGGTCTCCTGCGCCTTCTCCCCTCTCTCAATCTCTCTGTCAATTTCACAGTCTAGGCAAGGATGTAAAAATGCTATTTCACCAAGTGAGTCTCGGAGCGAGAGATACGTACGTGGCCTGCTTTGACGTCGTACTTTGCCAATTTTTGACATTTATATACATACATTTCTATGTATATATACAAAACACGTTCGCCAACGTCAGTCTTGGCGATGTCTTAGGATTTGAATATCGCAGCTTCGGTGCAGCGGAAGATCCCGGCGCCAGACAGAGACTCGTAATCGCGATCCTAGTAAAACCAACGTTCGACGTCATCACGTCTAAGAAGGCTTTGCGCCCGTATCAAAAACGTCAAATGTCGTTGAACGCGGGGATTTTCAAAGATGGATAAACTTCTCTAACGCGAACTTAATACAACTAGTGAACGGCTACCTATCAGGCGAAGAGGTTTTCTAAGAAAAGTTAAGATTAATAAAACTAGGACATAATGAATATCACTTTTAACCCGGCAGACTAGACAGTGAGGTATCACTTGCGCGGTTATATAATTAATACTTTTACCAATAATGGCCAGTAGTTATTACTTACCTCCGACTATATCCGCTCTGTGATAATTAATTATGACGTAACTAATTCGGTACGAAACTTGAAGGTGTGAAAATGATGAAAATTCACCATGATTGAGACCTAGAGCTCAGTTGAGGAGTCCGAGGCTGTCATAGTGGGATTTCTAATTGAAATTGATCGAGTAGATAAGTATGAAAAATTATTATTCTACCTCCTACCATACCGCCATGTTTTGAATTTAGTGCAAGCTCTATGAACCCTCAGGTGTCAAACTATAATAGTCTATAGTATAATTTGTCGGAGAAGATTCACGTCGTCAAAGTTATTATAGAGCTTTCAGTCTAGTGATGAAGAAATGAAATGTGTATGTGTAGCCTTAGAAAAACTGGTTCAGTTGAATTGAGACAAAAAGATGAATGATGTATAAAAATTACTACCATGATGCTGTACAAACATATCTTTCATCTCTAAAATGTTACTATATCATATATAGGGGAGAGCGGGGCAAAACGGGCAGCGGGGCAAAACGGGCACCTCGGCCAAATTTTCGAAATTAAATTCAGAAAAAAATCAAAATTCATTGGGAAACAATTTTTATTGAAAAAAAAAAAAAAATCTAAAATTTGCCAACATTTTTTTTTATTTTTCGGGGGAGCTGCCCGTTTTGCCCCGCTGCCCGTTTTGCCCCGCTCTCCCCTATAAGAATAAGGCAATAACGTTATCAGAATTTAAAACCGAATTCTCAGAAGCGAATTTCTTCGAAAAACAAAAAATGTTTGCTTTGTATATCCTCGTGGATATTCATGTCCTGATTCTGAACAACTCAGGTACTCCAACTAAAAAATTAAAAAGTTTCACCAACTCACGTGCATCCCGATTAGCTAACATTAATAGAATCATTAAATTTCCCTCGGTAGCGTCCAATCAGTGGTTAAGTAAGGAGTACCATCAAGCTGTATACATCCAGCGTCTAATAATTTGCTGCTTGTAGTTGGTTATACAGAATAACCTAATCTATTCATATAGTACAGTAGCTATACAGATAGTGAAGAGCGGTGGTTAGTCTTGGGGTTGAAAGGGAGATAGAGATAGAAAATGAGAGAGGGAGAGATACACTTTATACACAGCTATATAATGGCAACGGCGTCAGCATTAGGTAGGAACTGATAAGGGTTGCAAACGAGCCCCTCCTCTCCACGTCACCCTCCGACGTTCGTCTCTTGCCTACTCTTGCTCCTTCAGCATTCTATTAGATATACATATACTTCAGGTTTATTAGGTAACAGTGAACTATACATTATATGCATACATGGGTATAGCCTTGTATGTATTATAATATATCTAGTATACTTGGTAAATTTACTGTGAGATAGAGGGGTATAGGGCAGGGTGGGATTAATGTAGTTGGAATCACTGAACGGAACTGAAGTTGATCTTTAATGAATATTTGCATACGTACAGGTGAACGAATTGATCAATTTTAATATCGCAATTGCAATTTCATTCGCGTTAAGGGAGAGTCTTGCATTCATTTATTTGCATATGTATGCCAACCTGTAAATTAAATCAGTGAAAAAATCTGTTAATGGTCAGGCTATAGTAGCGTTCACGTATTTCTATGAGAACTGAATAAAACGCCAAGAAGCTCATAGTACGTGCATGAGTTGGTACGGTAGTAAAAGGAAATTGCAAGCTTCGCTATGAAAATATAAGAAGAAAAAAAAAATCAATTTTATAATTACACGAGCTGCAAGTGACAATTTTGTCTTGAAATAGCTTCACAACTCCAAATTAAGAAAATCATTACAATCTTTTAGAAACCTTGCAATTTATTCTCTATACTGGGTATACCATGTAATGAAATTCACAAATTGCAGATAGACATTCTCAACTTCTGTATACCTACAACATTATTCAATGGGTATTTGATATCACACTAATTATATTGATAAAATTTGTAAAATAATCAATGAAAAAGATAATTATCCTCAGCGTTATCTTTGAAAATCTTCAATATGTGGTTCAAATACCCTCGGTCCCATTTAACTTGGGCATAACAATAACTTGGTAGCAGTATTCCAAATACGATGAAAGGGGAGTCATCTTGCAATCAATAAACGTTGTTGAAATCTGTTTTTATTTGCTGTAACCGCATATAGCTAACCGCAGTTTATCTACTTTTCAAACACTGCCGGGGTCATATTTATTTCAATCCGCAACTTTCCTGTACTACTTTGAACTGTGTAATTCATTGTGCACTAATACCTATACTGTAAGGTATACGTGGCAAGATGCGACTGGATACTTTAATTCCAGGGGTTGTTTTATGCCGTGTTTCAACGTCGCACCTAACTTTTATAGTAGCCGCTAATCGCGATGAATTTCTAACGCTTTGTTCCAATCTAATATTCCGGCGCCGAGCTTAACACCGGCTGTTATCGTAAACTATAAATAATTCCATCGGTTTTCAAGATGCGAGTTTATAATAACGATAAGCTGCGCTGCCGGATGACCAGGAAAATAAAAAAATAAAAATAAAAAAATAAAAATACCCTGTCAACCGCGATTCTCATTTGTTCCGGGTCCATTTTCCTCTTTACATCCCCATAAATGATATAAAGCAGGCTGCATAGGACTGACTCCCGACCGTGCGAGAGATGGAAAATGAAAAGAGCGATTGAAGGGTTGGTTTATTTCATGGAATAAACAGCGTTAGTTTGCTAAATGTCCGAAGCTTTACGGGAGTTTCGTCCTCTCAGGTCAAAGCTGCTTTCACCCAACCTAGTACGTACTCGACCACCCTTAGAACAGCTTCTATTCCATTTAAGCGAGACTTGCCTCTACTCCTGCCTTCGAAAACCTCCTTTGATTCCAAAGTCCTGGTGCGACACGGATCGAAACTTGCGGGAAGAGGGTTTACGATATAGATTGGTCAACTTTACGGGTATCAGGGTGTGGGTGGTCGTCGTAGTTGTGGGTAAGGGATGCTTTTACGAGGTCCACGAGTGCCTGGCGCACCTGCCGACACTGCAGCTATATAAATATTCTTCAAGTGTTGGTATACACGGTACGTACCTCGGTAGATTATACATATGTACATAGTTATGTACATATACATATAGTACACGCAGACACAAGCTTATACATACCAAGATGCGCGGTCGTCTCCGCTGCAACCAGTGCCAACCGAAGCAAATTGGACGGAATGGTTTCTTTCCGATGTCATGGACCGACTTATGCATACACACGCTTCCTAGAAGACATCTCTATCCATTGTTCAGAAAATAAACAATAGTCAACTATTTGGTTTTATAAACTTGGTGCTTTCTTATGTCGGTGTAAACTATACAGATGTATCTTACTTCGATTGTCGTATGTTGCACTGCAAATTAAGCGAACCAGTACAGCGACTTTTCGAGAAATGATCATAGTCCGAAATCAATTTATTTCATAACCAAAGTTCATTTCACATCAAAATATTTTTATTTTTCAAAATCATGTGTCGTAAGGATTCTAGAGCACCGTTGGACCGATTCAGGTCATCTTGGATTCATTTTCTTCAGAAAACAAATCCTCATCATGTGAATGTAGGAATTTTAAAATAAAAAATTATGTCACAAGTTATGATCAATTTACCGAATTTGCAAAAATTATTATCACTCATTTCTTAAATAACTTGGCCAAAACGAAAAATTTTCAAAATTCCTACATTCACATGTTGAGGATTTGTTTTCTGAAGAAAATGAATCCAAGATTACCTGAATCGGTCCAACGGCGCTCTGAAATCCTTACGACACATGATTTTGAAAAAGAAAAATATTTTGATGTGAAATGAACTTTGGTTCTGAAATAAATTGATTTCGGACTATGATAATTTCTCGAATAGTCGCTGTACTGGTTCCCTTAAGCATGCGACTCCTTAAGACTTGTAATATTGAGTCCTTTTTCTTTCAAAGATCAATAAATGCTGCACAATGTAATCCTACTTCTCAAGATCAACGCATAGTTTCTGGCCTCAGAAAAAAAAAAGAACTAACATAAGCTCTGACCCCTTCACTTTTGGGCTATAAAATAATTTCCGATCATATATATATTCTTACGATCTAGAATAATGCTTCATCTAGCACGACCTGTGAAATGTAGATATCTCAATTCTGGAGGACTTTACTTGTTCTGATCATTATTTCCTGTGTTTCTCTCCTTTTTCTTATTTTATAGTCTTTATTTTCAGGTGCTAGGTATACCAATTGTTCTTGTTCGACAGAACTTTGCCCTGAATGCATCTCTCTATCCATCTATACATTTATTTCAGCGCATTGATTGTCTCGACTGTTTTATTCATTTTCATGAAGTACTCAATCCTGAATTAATCCTGATCAAAATTCGCATTGAACATAGTATACATACGTAGTTCAAAAATTCATCATTGTATTCGTATAGGTGAGGTAATCTTACGATGAATTCATTTGAAACATATTAATTTAACGTAACGAATGAAGTTAAAAATCTCAAGTAATTAAGAAAGCTTTCATATCTAATTCCTGTTGAAAAAAAAAAAAAAAAAAGGAAAAGCTTTAACCAGATTTTCCTCCGACGTGTAATATGTGCTGAAATCAACATGCCAGATGAACTAGTCAGACTATTATACGCCAAAACGTTACAGGAAATTTTACTTTACAGTCAAGGTTTTAGATTGTGGATGCCTCGCGTCTAGTCTGACAAATCTCTTCGTTGGAGTTCAACAAATGATAAAAATATATAGTTGAGGGTATGAACCTGTGGCGAGAAATTAATGCGTTACGATGAGTAAATGGCGGCGAATCAATATATATATAATAGCTTAAATCGTGATGATAGACCGTCTGGGGGACGAGTTCGTAACTTTCGCGTCTGACCTGTAACTGATCTTCTTCACTGGCGGGATGGTTTGAGCTGTAAGCTAGATCCCGTAATGCGGTACGACTTGGCAGAAGATATGGTTGTTGTGTCGCCGAAGGTTGTAGTAGGTATATAGGTATAAGATCCATGAAGTATAAGTGCATAAAAGAATTTGTTTTGAGTGGAATATAGAATCTCGAAAGTCGAAACGCGTGAGTATAACGTTTTTATCTTTGAGTTTCAATTGCTGCGGAATACCACTTCCGTGAAAAGTTTTAACTCGGTACTGAGATCGTATATACATATACCACTCGGAAGATAATATTATTTTACGTTCTTTAGTAGCTGCAAAGTGAAAATAACCGTAATGTACTTACGCGAGTGGATTTTGGCAGTAAGCCGGCGATATGGGGAGCTTGCAGCGTTTCATGCACCGTCGATAAAGATATGGGCACCATTTAAATTCTAAATAAAGAGACTTCGCTTATTCTGGTTCCACTGGATTTATTTACAGAAAAATAACTTCTTCGGTCAATCGTACGTCATGTTCTTCCCTAACTGCTGCATCTCAAAACGGGTGCAAACAAAAAAAAAAAGAGAAAGAAAAAGAAAAAATGGTCAACCAACAAAAAACACAAACTATGTGCATAGACGTAATCTATAATAACCAAACGTCAGTGTAGATTAATTCGCGTAAGGCATTCGACTTTTTCCTAAAGTCTAGACGTCTGAAGAACAGGAGGCAGAGTACTACAGAAATGCCGATCGGTTATACCTATAGATATATGTATAACGTCGCATAAATAATCATTAACATATTTAGAGGGAGAGAATAGCCTGGCCTCTGTCGTTTGGCATTAGATATTGGTAAATTATTTTTCGAGAATGGTGGTACGTGACACGGTATAGTTTGTGCTCGTTCGACCTATAGGTTCGTCTGAATATATAATATTTCTGAAAGTCGTCCTGACGGGGTTTAGAGTCTTTAGACGAACGAGTTTAACGCATCGGAAGAGGCAATTTAATCAGAAAGTTTAGCTGTTAGCCGTAGTACTAAAGCAGTCAGTCTGTGCTAGTCACTCGACTGTCTGCCCGTTCGTTCGCTCGTTCGATCGTCGATCCGTTCGTTCGTTCGTTCGTTCGTTCGTCCGTCCTTCTGTAGTCCGTGTCACTAGCTCGTAGCCCGCGGGAATAAACAGACGACGGAATGGCCGCAGTGAACGCCACGCTGCTAAATTCATAGCCTTCGAAGCTCCGTGTCTCTCTGTTTTACGGCCTTGGGGTGTAATTGTTCAATTAGAATGTGCGCTATTTATGCCCTGCCGTTAAATTAATGCATATACCCATCGCCTCGGCAGAAGTCGTATTCCCAACGATAGTATATGCAACTACCTACATAAGGTAGGTACAGTCCTGGGGAGATGTTTAGTAAACCCATTTCGCCCGCAAATTCACACGCGACTGCCATCGGACTCGAAACCTCTTCATTACACGCACATATAACTAAATATATTTATTTTACACTTAAATATATAAGTATAGCTATATTAGGGTGTGCCAAAAAAAAAAAATTCAAACGCACATCAACATTCCGGTAGAGCATCTCAAATAGAATATCTCAGCCAAATATGAGCTCTTAATATTGATATTTAGAACTGCATAATTTCGTTACTAATTTTAGTTACTAAAATAGGCAGTTCTAAATATCAATATTAAGAGCTCACATTTTGCTGAGATGTTCTATTTGAGATGCTCTACCGAAATTTTGATGCGCGGTTGAAAAATAAATTGTTTTTCGCAGAGTCATATGACTCTATGACGCTATGACTCAATGTTTACAGGCAAATATCTCTTAATCGGTGAGAGTTAGGAAAATTCTATCTTAGTACTTTTTTGTAGAGCGTGACATTTTTTTTGGCACACCCTAATGTATATGCTATCGATTTAAATACGAAGGTACAGGTAGATACAGAGTGTACACATAAATTAGCGGATTTGTGTCTGACCATTACGAGTAAAGCTTGCTATGAGAGGAAAAGAAGAAGAAAAAAGGAACAAAATACAAAAAAATAAAATAAAAAATGAAATTGAAAAAAGAAGAAAAAAAAAAAAAAAAAATGCTGCCATATCCCCGTCCCGTATATTACCTCGTTTAGTCTTTCTTGCACAAGATAGATGACCTCGTGTGCAAGGGTGAAAAGAGAGACGGGTCTGGGGGTAAAGAGGGGTTGAAGCTTAACGCGTAACACCCGGCAATAACCCAGTAATAACCAGACTACCGGGAACACGAGGGATATTCGACGAGCTAGAGAAAGGGACACTGGACGGGACAAGATCTATCGACTTGCCGGGATGCTATACGGGACAAAGATTATAGGGTATGTGTACCTATGTACATGGATCTATGAACTGTGTCACATTTTAATTGACCCCCGACGATTCAATACCGGAATAATGATGCCAGCAAATAATATTCTCAAAAATTTGTGTAATTAGGAATGAAAATTGATGAAATAGATTGATCTCTCCAAATTGATTGTTGATGTATTGAATTCTGTACTACATAGGTACATACGTGAATAGTGAAAATTCAGACGAACACATACGTTAAGAGAGTAACCTGCAGCCGAGCAGGTTTGTAAAAGAGGAAACGATCGTCGTCCAGACAGTAGTACGTCGGTGGAAGTCGATAATTTTGTCGAACGAAAGAAAAATCGTCTAACGTCAGAGATTTAGTGGAAACTAGTACTTTGCACCCCCGATTTCCTGCAGCATCTTTGCCATGTCACAAATCACCTCGGAGTCCTCTTATATTCTGACTTTGGAAAAAACGATGGCATATACCTATCTACGTGCAGTTTTATGTATACAACGTGTATATATATATATATATATATATATATATATAGGTATGTAGTTATGTACCTATTATATATGTAACCAATATATTGCGCGTCGACCGTTCGTAATAGCGGCTTGGAACTAGCGCCTAACTTCACTTCATCCCTTCTGCCACGCACCCCCTTTCATACCCTTCTGCGGCGAGAACTTGCTCAACGAGGCACGTAACAATCCAATCAATGAGTCGACATTAATTGTATCGAATAGCGTGCAGCCGACACTGACACCGCAGACCTTCTCGCGCTGTCTAGCCGGCGGGTATACAAGCTGTCAATCCCACGGGCCTGTCTAAATTTCCATAGCTTTACGTAATGATATTACAGGGTAAAGTCGAGCAAGATGGACCAGTTCAGAAAGTTGGACCGCTAAATTTCTTAAAACATTGTCGATCAGGAATAATCTAAAGTTCTGGACATTATCTGGATTTGGTATAGGACCTGAAAAATTCAGTTCAGTTCGGAAATTTCAAACCAAAATTTACAGCATTTCGTGATTCACACAAATTTTGAAGTTTCAATTAGAGTCGTGAAAACATTTTCCATCATGATATTCAGAATTAACCACAGAGTTCATCTTAGTCCATCCTTGGACCTCGAAGACGTGGTCGACGTTAGCGGGTCTTCTTTTTGTTGCATAAAAGGTACTCGAAAGTTGAACCACCCCATATCATTTCTTCAGACAAAATTCTTTCTCTAAAACGGAACGTCAGAATGAAGAAATTGCATAGGCTGATTATATATTCTGGAGTTGGGTAAGACCAGAAAAAATTCTTTTGAAATTAGTGGTCCATCTTCGTACACTTTACCCTATAATACTATAAATGATAGTGAATATAATCAAAGTAACATTTATGAGATTGCGTAGCAGTTTTTCAGACCTTCAATTTCTTCAGTGAATCAAATTATTCTGATTTTGTTATCTACCTCATCTTCTTGATAGTAGGACTTGATAGACTAACCGCACGAATCTTCCTGCTTCCAGTTATACGAATCTGTATCTTATTAGTCTAACCATATTCCAGATCATGTAGAGGTATATAAGACAGTCTTGTTGTTCATCGAAAAGGTCTATTCAAACATCATAATATATAGACCAACATAATAGTTGACAAAGGGATAATTTTGTCAAAATTTTAGCGCTATCTGCAGGTATTATAATTTCATTCAGATTATCCCTTTGTCGATAATAACACGTGCAATCATGGGGCTACATAGAAGATCCTAAATGTAATTGGAGCAGGCAGCGGTTGGTCTCTCTAATCTTATTGTTCACAAAGACGGTAAGATGAAATGATTTAAATTGGTGCGGAACTGGTGATGAACTCCAATTATAATAGTAAATAATGACGGTGATGATGATGATGATGATGATGATGAGATGCATTCATATATATATCTATTAGCAAAGAAATATATTCTTCTACATAAAATTCTAGGCAATGTGACACCGCACCGTCTCAGGGATAATGAATTTTACAGGAAGTGGCGATTGGAACTGGAGGCTTTGGCTGGTCGGGTGAAAACGGACCACCGTAAGTACAGGAGAATTGGTATTGGTTTTGGGAAGGCTACAGACTCTACCGGATATTGTAGGCGTGATTGCCTATCAACGACTACAAGCCTGATATACGTTCACAAGTGCCTAACTGTGCGACACCATATGTGTAGGTACGTGTAAAGGTATAAATGTACAAATGTATATATACCCGGTGTACAAGCGTACCTCTGTACGGGTATATCTATATGTATATATATACATGTTACATCTATACTTATATGTACCTGTAGCGTAGCGAGGTATTACGGTAGAGAAAAATCCACCTTTTGCGAGAAATAACTCCAAGGTGGAGTTCGACAGGGTGGAGTTGAGATTCGGTAGACCAAATAATCGTGACGTTGAAGAAGATCCTTCGCATTTTTGAAAAGCTGAACGGAATTGCTCGCTAGGATGTGGGCTCTTGAAAGAAAAAGTTGACTTTTTATTCCTTCACTTTCAAACGAGCATCCTGCCTCGTGAAATTCCACGGCTCAACGTTGGACTTACATTTCCACCGTGGAGTTACAAATTGAAACGGTAGCGATTCACAACGACGTTGAACGCCCGGAACCCATTCGAGCAAATATTTTTAAGTGATTATAATAGAAAAAGATAAAAGGAAAAAAAAAAAAAAAAAAAGAAACAGAAGACAGCTGCGGGTAAAAAATTTCGCGCATGTTAGTCGTCACATTTTATCCTCCTATTCATCTTATTCAATCTCCATGGAGGACCAGATTATGGGATACACGGACAGGCGTTCGAAGAATCCGGCTATATGGGATGCAAAAACTTCTTTGGCGATGTCTGAACAGACAGCCACACGTAATTTTCACGAATATCCAGTTCTCGAGCCGCACAGACATTTACCAGGAATTTAAGTAAGCCGTCTGCAGATAATCAAGAGAAGCTTTGCCTTTCCCAAAAATACCAAACAATTTCAAGATTCGGATAATTTTTGGCCATTATTCAATCACAATAAAAACCACGAAATCATGGCTAGTAATTTTGTTGAAAGTGCAATTAGATTCTTTGGCGGTAAGCTGGAGTGAAAAACCGCAAAAGCAATCGGTATGCAGGCACGTTACTCTAGCCACCGTATTTGCGGGCAGGGATTCCCCTTAAGCCGCAAGACGTGAGGTGTGGATTGGAAAGAGAACATTGTCTGTTCATATTTGGCGGCACGATTCTCTTTGTGTGTTGTTCTATACATATCCATCTACATATATATAATATTATGAAACTATAATTAATAATAAATGAACAAAGGACTACTAAGCGCGTTGTCATGCAATCAATGATAAGCTGCTGCATTATAATACAGCAAGTGGCATGTTATTACTCCATATAAATCTACGTACAGAGTTCTTATAATATAAGCATTCTGGATTCTAAATACTCGAAAAAGTTGAAGTCTTCTTATATGCAGTGAAGTTCAGCTCCAAAGAAATCGATCAAATCAAGTCAACTGTCGTTGACACGGTCTATGCGCAACGTTCGCCGCGACCCTCCACGTACTACGTATACGTTACGTTGTACGTATGCATACGTAGTACGCATCCGCGAGGCATCAGGTGTCTTCACCCCGTGGAAACGTAAATAACTTTCCCCTTGCACTCTCTGCGCTTCCCCTCGACGTGCCATCCAACACGTTCCATAGAAAACGTAGCCCGAATGCCTCGACAATAACGATCATAAATTTTCCGGGTTTCTTCAATTCCCTTTGCTATATTGCGCACCGCGTCTCGCCTACAATTACGCAACTCGTCCTTTGATCATGCCTGTCATTCTTATCATTATAATATTGTTGTTGGTATATTACTTTTATTATCATCATTATTACTATTCTTATTATTATTATTATTATTATTATTATTATTATTATTATTATTATTATTATTATTATTATGTCTACTATCATCATGAGCATATGGCTTTCATAGTCTATATAACGCGGAACGGATATAGAGGAATGGTAAAGATATGTATGTATGTAGGTTCATGTGAGAAGATGAGTTGTAGTTTATGATTCCGGATGGATTTACAACGAGGTCTTCAAAGAGGTTGAATTCTCTTACGGTCGGAGTTAGATCTTCCCGAAACGTGCTGTATAGCAAATGTCTCTTAAAACACCCCCGGCCATTATAGCTCTGGTTATAGTTTCTCTAAACTGGTTATTCCAAATTTATATACACATCATACGAGGTTATAGCTGGTTTTGCGACTTGAAAAGCAAATTGCTGTCCCACCTTATCAGTCTGGGTTTTATGTAAAAACGCTGCAGAATTAGAATCATTTCACTATACAGTAGCGAGGAAATCGAATGACGCAGAAGTCCAAACGTTTAGGTAATGCAGAAATTAGGAACGAACAAATTGACTGCAGTTTATAATTCCCAACTTTCGAAATTACGAGGTGGCAAATTCAGCTGAAGATAATTAGAGAATTGTTTTAGCTTTGACTTATCACTTCTCTGTATACGTATATCTACTACGTGTAAATGCACAGGGCTCCTTAATAATTCATAGTAACGTAGCCAACATCGTTAATCATGACCGCAGTTACCTTCATATTACTGCACGATCAATTAAATTCTATTGAGATTTTATCCCATTTCCTTAAACCAGAACGGAGCTTCTTCACGCTCATTAATTTCCACTGAAAATACGAGTGAAATCTGTTCTTCGATAATATCTAATCCAAGAATCAATATCGAGATGAAATTCTAGAAGAATTCAATTACTTTTCATTTCTTTTAAAGTTGTGGATATATATACTATAGCTTCATATTTACACGTGGCTAAGGGGCACTCAAGTAATGAAATACGAGAAATTCATAATTACACTACCGAGGTTGTAATTCAAGAGCAGATTTATGGGTGTCTATATGAAAGATATAATTAGTTCAATTTAATCCAGCCTTTAATTTCCGCATCATTCCTCGTTAAGATTTAGCGAGAGATTTAGCGAAAAATAAGTATAAGACTTGTTAACGGAATTGGAGAAAAGTATATGTGACGTTGAATGCAGAGAGATGTATTGCTCTAGTTGTCTTTACCAAAATATGCGATATTATGTGTTGTTTCATCGCTCGGCATGTGTCGCAGGAAAACGCCAGATGTTTAGCAATAGTCGTCGCTTTACGTGCGAGTCGCGAATTCAGTTTGCCATTAAATTCTGTACGTTGGTGGGTATGCTTGATGTTACGACCGTTTCTAACAGCTTCCGGGATACGGGTGACTATATTCGTATATACGTATCGTCATCTGGCAGAATTGCGAAACCAATATTAGGCATTACCTACCTTATACCTATACGAGTATAGTGAGCGAGATTCGTACGACCGAACTGAAATACTTGTCTAAGCGATTTATTTGCGAATGGATGGATATACGGTATAATTTACAACCTCGTATATTCAATATAAGCTAGTGACTGCGGCAGTATAACGAAAGAAATTCGGTTGTAGGAAACGCGTTGAGCTTTGCACGGATGGGTAACAAATCACGCGATGGAAACACGGGGCTCTGGGCCAAGGGTTGTTTTCCCCTAAAACAAGTATAGTCTTGGACCGTATGGCTCGAGATGTCGCCACGGGTTACGTCACATCCACCTCGTATACCTTGCCAACCCGAAACACACAAAGAAAAATGCTTAAGTATACTCGGGTGCAGCTATCTTTACGATTCGATTCAACCTCCTCGATTTATTCAACAGATGTGTCTGCAGCACTGTCGCTGTACAATTTTTGCTGACAAATAAGATACATATACGCGTTTACTTGCATTTGGCTCTCGGACACGTCTGCATCTACTCCATATATGTATAATTATACAAGCTATGAATAAGTTGAAGCTTTAAATTGAAAAAGCAATGAGAAACATTTATAAATTCAATGATTTATCAAACAGATTTAGCATGTTAGTATAGCGCTATAAGGTATTTCGTCTAAGAAATCTAAGCAGAAATTTATTTCGTTTTTCATTTGCGTTAGCACGACTATTAAATAAAGAAAGGAACAAACGCGTTAAATAAACATCCAACGATATATTCGAAGCATGGATCGTTAGCGAGTCGTAGCGTGGAAATTAGTGTGAAAACACGCGTTCTCATATCCCTATTCAACGTATATAGACTAACACAGCTATTACCGCACGCAAATATCTACATATACCTACTACGTGCATTATACCTATCGCAGTACGCGTGGTTAATGGCTGCGTGTCATCGTAACCCGGGCGCGGAAACACAGGCGGTATAAGTGGGTGAGAGAATGACAGAGTAAGCAGCGAGTCAGTGAGTGGAGTACTATAATACTTTGTGCCTGGTTGGGTCAATGCTCCGGCTTCGTGTACCTCGTCTTGCCTTCTGCTCGATATTATACATATAGGTACAACATATAGGTACTATATGACGTGAATTTTACTACACCCGAACATACATATGCATAAGCATATATATATAATATATTTCGTATGGATGTGTTACACGTTGAAGATTGTGATTATCTCGATTTTATCTCTTTTGCGTATGGGTAACGGAATCTCATACCTGTTACTCGCCAATAATACATGGATAGATATAATAAAAGAGCATAGAGAATACTCAGCTATAAGTAAATGAGCAGAAACTGTGTTGGCTATATGTGAAGCCGGTGTCTGATCGGGGGGTGCAATTTTTTTTTAGATATTGTAGAATTTTGCGAGAATTCTTATTCACCTTTTGATTTCCGCTAACATCAGGTATCTATATGGTCGAGAAAACGATCTTTGCCTCGAATCATAGCGAGGTATGTTTTACCAACGTTCGTTGGAATAGTAACGATAAACTATGCACATTCAAAGTAACGACTGTATCTATGTGTATAGGTATATAGTATACCTAAATTTGAAATTCATGAGATTTTTTTAGGGATTCTCAAGAAATTTGACGCCGAATTTGTAAGTCTTACGGAAATGCAACCGGATCATATCCGTTCGAGACTCGGTTTAGCTGGGTGACTCTTCTAAAGATTTTTCGAGTAGATAACTCAAATAACGTAAAAGGCTTCCGTCTCGAGAACTGTATCAATTGTTCCCTACGTATATCTGCAGTCTACTTCGCTCTGGCTCTTATTTTCTTTCTCCTCTATTCCTCTCCGCTCCTCTTGCCTTATTCGTTTCGATTGGTTCGCGGAAGACTCGATGTGGGGCCGATGTACACTGTATATAACGGGTTTGTTTCAACGTTTTCTCTAGTGGAATTCTTCTACTGCATCCGAACTAACTAACTTTAGAACGAGTAACAGTGACGCCTTGGGACACGTCAACGACAGACCTAAGGGTCGCCCCAAGCTCGATCAAGATACATCACGTCTACTTCGACGGTATTATTAAATTTGGCCTCGACCGCTGAGCACCTGGGCAATCCTTGTCTTTCCTCAAGTCCTTCGGAGATTATGAGCGGCGGGCAGGACTGAGTGGCTGAGACCTCAACAGCGGTGGCAAAAAAAAAAAAAGAAAAAAAGAAAAAAAATAGAGAAACAATAAGATCGATATCGGCTGTCCGCGTGACTTGAACAGTATCGAATTGTACAAAGTGCTTCGGTACAAATAACAAAAGGAAGGAAAAATTACGGACAAGGAGCCAGAGAGGTGGAAAGAAAGGAAAGAAAAGTAAGAGGAAAGAAACGGGAAGAAAAGACTACGAACTATTAGGTACAGAGACGAAGTAATCTCTCGTCTTTCCTGGAATCTGCTTTGTTAAGAATCCCCCTTACAAATAGACACACCAACGCGCTCGTTTCGCCCTGCCGGACATTGTCAAGACGCGTCGCTACGCCGAGATTCGAAGTATGCGCCCAATTACGTCATGATAAAGAAAAGACGAGTAGCTAGTTACGTACCTCTTGCTTATGTACCTACTACAGCAGCTAGTCTAGTTGTCTGGAAAATAGCAGTTTCTTTCGTTCAAATAATAGCGAAATACTATATCGTTGGTGCATACTTACCAGGTCACAATTTACACAGGGATGAGTAGTCACACGCGTGCAGTTATACGTGGATATAAAAATTCAAGTATACACGTACAGGTAATACTTAAATATATGTGTAAATGATACCAGGAAATGGTTCTTTACGCCATCGTGGATGGACACTTTGGGTATATAGTCAGAAAACATCAGTTTGTAAGCATTACCACGCAAGGGATGACATCTTTGCAGGTCCTCTCTGGACATCTTATCCGTCCAGTCTTACTACATAGGAAATGGAAACGGAACGTCTGAGACGGTCCGAAGCTTCGCTGTCGGATTATTGGCTCTCGAGGATGCGATGTCGCAGCGTAATTCATTTCAGGTAAAATAATGACTATCGAGTAATCAGAGCTAAATGTCAACCTGTGTAACCCCCTAGATGGATACGCGCATCAATTGCCAAACCTTAGTAGCAAAGATTGTTAACATTTGTGTATGATCTTTGGTAGTGTGTTTTAAAATCCGTATCAACTTTATTTTACTCGTGTCTTTTGAGTTTTCGGAAAGGACCCCGCACATTTCTTATGGGAACTGGCTGTCCGATGGATTTGGCTGAATTTGTCAGCTTTCGTAGTTCATGCAATGCTGATCAAAAGTTACCATTGCCACAACTTCTAAAAGTGAACCATTCGACCTTGGTAAGCGGTTAAGGTTTAAAATCGGTCCATTTGTACTCGCGTTTCCCCTGATCTGTGAATGAATAGCCCCTCGCTTTTACCGTTAGGTGATTTTTCAAGTATAGGTTTTTCGACTCATCACTTCGTACTTGAGCTATTTGATAGTCAGATCCGGGTTAAAAGTTGGAAAGAACACCGAACGGAAATTCCTGCCTGCAAAATACCTGCACTTTTGGGGTGGAACTGATACTACACGAAATGGAATTTAAACTTCAACCGCTTACCAAGGTCGAACGGTTCACTTTTGGAAGTTGTGGCAATAGTTACCATTTGATCAGCATCGCATGAACTGCGAAACCTGAAAATTTCAGCCAAATCCATCGGAAAGCCAGTTCCCATAAAAAATGTGCGGGGTCCTTTGCAATAAAATCCGGTGAAAATTCTTATGAAAAGGTGAATCTGGATTCTATGTATCAACATTCAACAGGGTAAAAATGAAGGATAAAAAAGGATAGAGGATTGAAAAAAAAAAACGATTTCCGCTTGACCTTTCTCATGTTTTGATTGCCGGAAAGACATTCGGTGAAGCGATATAGGTCTATTTTTTTGTCCTTGCTCGAATAAGCTTCGTTTCTTCAGTTGACAAGCTTGAAACTTGTATTAAATTACGAGGTATCAGCTCGTGTATTGATAGAATATGTCCCGCAGAGAGCACAAGCACCAATCTCTCTCTCTCTCTCTCGCTGAACCGTCACAGGTTTTTGCATCCGACCAAATGGCAAGTGCATACATATATACCGATTGGCAATTGGCAAACACTCGTTCCCTAGGTGCCCGAAGTGGAGGCGAAATGGCAGGATGATGGCAATAACACTCGATCAAAGTCACTAACAATTGAGTTATAAATTAAAGGTTGTCTGCTTTTTCTAGACTGCACCGGCTGCCCTATCTCTGCATGTGTCTACATGTATATGTACCTATATAGGTATACATATATTATACACACGTATACTATATTATTACATGTATGTACTAACTTACCACGGTGCGATCCTCAACTGTTTTTACAATCCCAGAGCCGGAATGGTTTCGTACCGCATAAACGACGCACATATCTATACATGCACTCGGGTACCAGGGTGGCAAACAGGGTCAATATTACTCCAGACACAAAAAAAAATAAAAAAAAAATTATTCAACCGTTTTTGCGCCAGAGTGCATCTGATTTTCAAACATGTGGGGTGGTCTGAGTTACGCACTTGCACGTTACCGCAGCATACTGCCATATTAAACATACTACCTACATATATATTGTATGTATGTACCTGTATGATTATAGGTACTCATTTGTCACTGTCTTATTTTCCTTATTTCGTTGGAAAAACTGGTATAGGTAGGTAGGTATAATATAAAGGTGACGTTACGCTCGAGCAGACTGATATCTTCGAGAGGCAAGAACTGTAGACACTATGATGGAAGCCAACGAATCGGGTCGAGCGAAATATAGTGGAGTTCCCTTTCAAGCTTTTACGACGTTGTTTGTTTCGTCGCTCGAAACGGTTATCATTCTCTTATTTAGATATAAACCCGTCACTCCAGTTGGTGATAAATTCTAACCACTGCAGACTCTTTAAATTTGGCCAGCGATAGTCTGCAACTTATACGGTTGAACTTCAACACTACTACTTACCCGTCGACATACAAAAGTGGTGATTCGTTGACTACGAAGAAAGGTGCGGAAAAATAAAGAATATTATAGTTACGGTTTCGGAATTACCTCGCAATACCAAAGAGGCATAATATATATGTATTATGAAGATATTATATATGATATTGTATAATATATTATAGAATACAGAGACTCATCGATGTCGTATTCGATCAGTATGTAACGTTTATTTTTGTATGTAAGTATTACAACAGAAGTGATGGCATCCATGTTAATTGTTATATGTACATTCACTGGCGGACTGAATTAATTGGCGACAGGATCGGTACACAGGATAATGTAATATATAATTATACAGGGTTTAAGGGAGGGGGTGGGGGTGGGGAGTAATGTGTTCAGTTCGGTCGAAATTTAATTTAGGGAAGTTCGATTAGTTTCGGTCAGCGGTTATATAGACAAAGGTTATGAGGTTTAATAGTTGCGTCGTTACATCGGGGTTCAAATATCATTTTAAACTATTGCCTTACCTATTGCTACTATTATACTGACTCGTCGCTCAAAATCAGTTGTGAGGGTTACACAGTATAATGTTATTCATTTAAATGTAAATAGTAGTTAGTATAGTTAGTGGTTGTAGTAGTAATAATAGTTATTAGTAATAGTAGTAAAATAGTATGGTGTGTCTGCGGCTTGCACAATATATCCAGTGATGCACTTATATCGTTAATAAGTATCTATTGTAAGTATAATAAGAATGCAGGTATGTATATTCCGTGTACAGTGGTCCATTTTTTTTTTTCTTCTTTTTTTTTTTTTTTGTTTAGTTTTTTTTTTTTTTTTTTTCTTTTTTACTTTATTTCTTCCTTATAGTTTTGATTTTAGACAGATATAAGAGGCGCGTGCTGAATTTTTTCAGGTGGCATCGAACAAGAAAAAAAAAAAGAGAAAAAAACCAGGTGACAATGTAAACCGCTGCAGACTCAAAAGCTCGATACAAAAAAAAATGTCTATATCATTATTTTACTCAAATTTGGACGGGATAGATGCGTGATTAGACCGCATAATCACACTCTATCGACATTACTATAATGATATATTAATATTCTTACTTTGTACAAGAAACGCGAGCGATTAACGATAATAATTTATAAATCGAATAAAATTTTTATCAAAAATTCAAAGAATTTCTATCACGTTTACTAATATTCTTTCTTGTTTCCTCTGTTATAATTTTCGGACCAAAAAAAAGAAAAAAAAAGAACACATTTCTTTCGTAATCGTTAATATCTCTATACATGACGAAAATAAGATAAAGTTGCGTTCGATCAAAATCTGCAGCGTTCATTGGTTTGCTTATTTTTCTTTCTTTCGTTCTTTCTTTCTTTCATTCTTTTTTTTTTTTTTTTTATTTCTTCTTCTGTGGGTTGGCGGGGGACTTTTTCTTGCGGAGGATAGTAGCGAATTTTCTGACTATTCGTATATTTAGAAGAAGGGTCAACACATATTATCACCCGTAACAAAGACAACAGATAGATAGATAGATAAATAGATATAGAGGGTAGCAAACATTGGTACAGCTAGCTTCAAAATTTACAATTTATATGTATAAGGTTGCTTTTGAAATTTAGAAAAAATTCGCTCTAATATATTCGCGCCGTTACTTACACGTTAATATCTCTCCACATATAACTCAATTTCGTTGTTATTTTATAAATATTTTTGTTTGTTACCTTTTAGTTTTTTTTTTTTTGTTTTTTTTTTTCTTCTTTTTTTTTTTTTTTGTTTTTTTGTTTTTCGACTCTACTATACTTTGCTGCCAACTGTACTCATCTCGGCCAACAAATAAATATACAGTACAGTTTCAATTATATATAATCATATACCAAACAATTGGTATAAAATATTTCATTCGACTACAAGTATACAATTAAATAGACTTGATGGAAAATTACAATGTTATTATACACAAGAAATTCCATGTTCTTTGTTTCTTTCTTTGTAAACGACACTAAATTAAGTTATAATATACAGATATTCACAAGGGAGAAAGTTTGAGAGAGACAGACAACAGATAAAACGATCGTGGATATAAAAGTGTGTAGGTGTAGTGTCGGGGTTTTGGGATACGGGGACCGAATGAAGATGTATTGAGTAATTCTTTTTTGCCTTGTTGTTTTTTTTTTGTTTTTTTCATTACATTTTTTTCCAATATTCTTTTTCTTTTCTTGCTTTTTCACTTACTGAACTCGTCGGGGCGTCTCGAGTGCGCTTCACCAAATTAAGATACAAGTTGCGAAACAACGAAACCTTTTCGATCCTTTCGATTTAAAAATTGGCTGCAAATTATAGCTGGTAGTTATTATCATCATCATCGTCATCATCATCATCATCATCGTCGTCGTTATCATCATCTGTATTATTCTTATTATTATTAATATTATTATTATTATTATTATTATTATTTATTCTTATTATTCATCATTATTCAATGTTATGTATAATTATTATTAATATTATTATTTATCATTATCATTATTTATCATTATTTATTATTATTATTATTATTATTATTATTATTATTATTATTATTATTATTATTATTATTATTATTATTATTATTATTATTATTATTACTATGATTATTATTATTATTATTATTATTATTATTATTATTATTATTATTATGATTATTATTATTATTATTATTATTATTACTATTAATTATTTCATGTCGCTGCGCTATATGTACCGGTGTGAATTTGAAGTGTATACGTCAATGAATCAAAGGAACAGGATCAATACGAAAACGTGTGTGGTTTCCTCCCGGGTATTTTTTCAATTATTATTATATATTTAGTTTATATTTTTCTATTAAATTTCTTTAATCGTTTTGTTGACATTGAGAAAAACGAACAATATGACCAGCTATTTTATATATACGACATGATGAAAACTGCGTGCGTGAATAAATGTGTATATGAAATAGTTTTTTTTTTTTTTCTTTTTCTTTTCATCCTGTGATTTTTCCATTCTCAATATTATAATCATTGATAATACATCATTATATTATTATTCGTAATAATTTTTTTTCGTCAATTTTACGTTCGTATTTGCCAACGTCTCTATGCTTCGTTTGCTTCGTTCATCAAGTAATTAATTATTTATTCCATAGAATCAACGCAATGAAAAGAAATATATATATATATTATTTATTAATTATTTATACCGTATGAATGTTGTTAAGTCTTGGTAAAAAGATTTTGAATAATTTCCGCGGGCGTTGTGCTGCAGTGTTGCGGGACGCTGTTGATTTATCGGAAACGACTTTATATACGACGAATTGTAGTATGTATAATTAACAATATATATTTAATCGTAAGTAAATAGGTAAAGACATTTACATATAATATGTATGTATATCTCAGGGGAATCTCGAGGGAATCAACTATCTAATTTAGTAATTATGATGATTGGGGGACGGGCGGTAGACCAGGGGATGAAAGGGGAGGCAAGGGAGATCCCTGACTTTTCCTTAATTCTCACCTTAATTATTATTACACCGCTTAAATGTATTATCTATAATCGGTACAACGAATTATCACCTTACTTAATAGCTATACGGAATTTGTTTTTATCGTTAAGTTAGTAAGTAGTAGTAGTTAGTAGTAGTTAGTAGTAGTTAGTAGTAGTTGTAGTAGTAGTAGTAGTAGTAGTAGTAGTAGTAGTAGAAGTAGTAGTGGTAGTAGTAGTAGTCACATACAGCTATGCGTCGTATGTACGTCAGTCTATAATATAAACGGGTCGTTATTTCATCAACTGTCTGCAATATTTGTGTGTTGAAAGTTATATCTTTGGAAAATCCTTAAGGGAGAACCGATTGGGTCGCAGTTAATGAAACTGGCCGAGCAACCAGCCAGCCAGCCAGCCGTTCGGCTAGTTATTCAGAATATTAATTAGAAAAATCTAAAAATTATTAGCCTTATCACAGTGGGTGATGAGACTGGTGTGCCCTAGAGTCCATGTCTAGTCACAGTCAGTAAAGACTCGATATTATAAGGAATAGTAATTTTTTTTCATTTTTTAATATTTTTATTTTTTTTTATTTTTTATTTTTATTTTTTTATTATCATTATCGTACGGTTGAAAAAATTGTAAATTCATATCTACGGTACAAAACATATTATTTTTCATTTTCACTAAATACTTATCTTTTTTTTTTTTTTCTCTCTCTCACTTTATATCTCATTCCTTCCTTTCTTCCTTTTTTTCTTTCTTTCTTTCTTTCTTTATAATAATTTAAATTCGCATCAATGTATAATAACACTACAGTCTATATCGTAACACCACGGGTAGGTATAGGATAGGAATATGCATTTTATATACATTTTATATAGGATTAATCTCGCGATAAATATAAAGTGAAACGAAAATAATAGAAAATAAAAATCAAAGGAAATGTAAAATAAAAAAATAAAAAAATAAAAAAATAATAGAAACTGCGATTGGTCGACATGAATTTCCACTTTTCGCTACTGAAAATAATCACATACTGCCTAGACACACGCGAGCATAGTTATACAATTATATAGTATAAGTATAGCTATATATACCCGAGCTTACCGAAGAGCGCGGTCTGTAACTCTTGATAAAATTATCAAACTAATTTGAATGCAGTTTGTATAGCCGAAGGCTTGTTTCAAGTATCTTGCTAAAGATAATAATATCTAAAAGTGCAATGCAGCTCACATGACTGTTGCGGTAATTTTCTCTATTTCTCTCGAATGCCTGCGGCTAATAATTGAATTATTTATTTAATTAATGAATTATTCATATATTATAAAGAAATACACAAATTATAATTAAACTTAGAAATGCTTTAATTTCGATAAGTTCACTATGCCGCGTGTACTGCTGCAGTTATACTATACGTATAGAATTGACACTTACCTATTTAAATCGTAAGAAGAAAATTGGTTATCCTATCTCACCGCTATACACCAAAAAGCATTGCTATATAAAACCGAGTGGTCGCTATTTCGCATTTAATATAATTTACTATAGGTATACCTATGTATTCTTGTTACAAGACTAAAGGCTCCTCTTTTTCTATAAGCTGTAAGATTCATTTAAGTTGATACCTAGTATATGCTACGTACACACATGTATAATACGCAGTAATTCTAGGCCATATACACCGGAGAGACGATTTGTAATTCATGGTGATCGGTATTTTATGGCGATTACTATATGAGAAGGAAAATTGAAAATAAAAAAAAAATAAATAAAAAAGAAGAGAATCTGATTTTTTAATTTAATACTAGTATACCGATTGATAAGCATGCGAAGTAATCGCGGGTCTGTATTGGGAACCTTAGAACCTCGATACGCCAACTAGTGGCAGAAAATAGAACTACTCTGAGACACTAAAATTTCAAAGCCACGCCCATTCCAAGGATCCCAATACGTAAGAACAAACTTCGGCTCTTTGGATGAAACGAATTCAAGTCAAGTCAGGCTGTGTTTACACGAATTTCATCGAGTTTAATTTGATTAAATGAGTAGTACTGCAGGTGTTTTTGGAGTTTCCGAATCCAAATACTTTCGCGTGTTTTGTGGGTTCGATTTGTAAATTGAAAAATAACGATCCACAGTCGTTTCTGACGTAGGTAATTTTTTTTTTTTTGTTTTTCTCCTAATTTGAAAATGATAAAAAGAAACGAAGAGAGGCAAATAAATATTAATCGATTTGACACTAACCTTATAAGATCTCGTTAATTCTATAGTCCTACCGGTATAATATCGACATCAAAAGCGTAGTGAAGTTTCGTTCGATTGCGATTGATTTTACGGAATCTCGTTTGACGACAATATATATACGTATAGTTTAACGACGTTATTTATACATGTAATAAAATATATGTAAATGTACGAGCACACATATCCACGGCCGCGGTACGTGGTCGGAATATGTATGAGCGAACATAAAACCTTATACATTCAAATTTTCGTTTTAAATACTTTCCTTTATATGTGATTCGCCCTTTTACACGATGACGACGACGACGACTTGTATTGCGCGTAGCTCTAAAGATTACCTTATCCTTATATATATTCCTACTGATGTATCTTAATAGATATATTACGATACGGTATGCGTAAAATTTCATTTTACCCACACCGTGTCGAAAAATATCGTATGAAACTCGTGCGTAACAAATTTTCACGCACTTGTTGGAATAATATATATATACTATTACGTGCGCACACTCGTCTTTACAAAATATGTTTAACATATACATGCAATGTACAAGTACAGTAGACAGTTTTTAGTAAATATAGTAACAATAGTAATAGTAGTCAATAGTAATAAGATACTATAGCTTCGCTTACGCACGTATGCAGTTGTCGAGTATGGGGGACTTGGAGGATTAGGTGTGGCTTTTTTTTTTCTCTTTATCGCAAATGAAGCATAGATCGTTTTCAATACTTTCGATATACGTTACCGGTTTTCTCATTTTACTGATGAATCATCGTTAAATACATGATACAAAGAAGAAACAAGGAGCAAAAATCCTGCTGCATGGATAGTATATAGCTAATAAATAATATAAATATATAAAGCGTCTATTTATCGTAAAAGAAACTTTCATATTCCAAGGACACAAAGAATTTCTGTAGGTATAAGGTAGGTTCAATGTTTCATATTTCATATTTCATGTTTTATGTTTTATGTTTTGTTTTATGCAAGTAATCCTGGATCGGTTAGGGTTAATTGAGGTTGACTGTCTGACTGTAAATTGTATAAGGTAGGCAAGTGTACATCATAATACTCTAATTTTGGACAATCTCTGTGAAAATACGAGTGGCCGTTTAATTTTTATTTCTTTCTTTACTTTTAGTCATTTTCTATGTTTGTATAAAGTTTTTCTGGTCTGGGTATGGGGGGCAGAGGCTGCCGCGATGTATATACCCAATTTATGTTTGCCTATGTATTTAGCACTTTGTGTGTCAAGAGTATCTGAGTATATATGTTTGTACAGTGTTTATAATTGGGAAATGAAAAATGTTTGATAAATTGCAAAGGTAGTATTATATATTTCGTTACTAATTTTCCCTTAGTTTGATTGAAAAATGATAATAATTAATATAGTATCGTCTAATAATCGCGGCAAATATACGAATATTATATTTTTTGAACGACCATTCGCTTTCATCAGAATGAATTTCGTTTGGTTTCACGATGCAATTAACATATATTAATTTTTTTTACTTTTTTTTTTTTTTGTTTTGTTTTTTCAATTAAATCAATTTTATTTATGGAGTTTATTTTTTCTCTGCTTTCAAGTGAAGGATTCAAAATTTTCATATAATACTCTCTCTCTCTCTCTCTCTCTCTCTCTCGCTCTCTCTCTCTCTCTCTACGATTCTTATAATATAGAAACCAACGGTAGTTATTAAAAGTTTCTTACATACTTTAATGTTTCATTGTTTATTAGATCGTAACTTCGTAGTTTTTTTTCAATTTCTTTTCTTTTCTTTTCTTTTCTTTTTTTTCTTTTTCTTTTTGTTTCTAACGAAGATACGTAAATATAGCAATCGTACGATTAATATGATTCATATATTTCAATTATACATAATAATAATTATATATATGTATATAATACATATAATATATATATATATATATATATATATATATTTATTATATATATATAATAATTCAATTTGTTTTCGTCCATGTATAAGTATATATATATCTATAATATTTATTTTTATAGTTCATTATTTCATAATATATATATATACGCTATTCACTTAATTCATATTATTTCATTTAATTATTATTGAATTTAAAAAATCTTCGCCGTTCATATATATATATTATTATATCGACGATACTCACAACGACTCACGACGACTTATACTCACACACTTCGCTATTATATATCTTTCCAACCGCAATTCTATACGCTACTTCCGTTCCAGGTAAAAAATTACAAAAGAAAAGTCTGTCTTTTCCCACCTAAAAAGTTCCTTTTTATTTAAATTTTTTTTTTTTTTTTTTTTAATTTCTATTTTTTTTTTTTTTTTTTTTTTTATTTGGGAGGGAGAGGGGAGGAGGTTTTTTTTTAAGTTTTTCTTTTTTAAGTTTTTTTTTTTTTTTTTTTCTTGGCTTTTTTTGAGATTTAATCCGTTCAGTCATTCTCTCTTTCTGTCCTCCTTTCGTCCCTTCAAATTATTCGCTCATTCACCTTCTCTCTCCCGTCGTCTGCTTCTTCGATTTCCTATACGTTTCCCTCTGTTTCTTTTCTCTTCTTTTTCTCTTCTTTTCTCTTCTCTTCTCTTCTCTTCTCTCCTCTCCTCTTCGTTTCTTTTCCTCTGCTTTCTCATCCTCTCATAGTCTCCCAACGTTTTAACCCGCGTGTCCACCTTGGATCGGCTTCTGACAATGAGTTCAATTACCCATTTAGCGATACTCTAACACCGTTGGCCACGGGTAGATCGATCCTGGTGAGGGGAGGGGCCGAAACATGGAACCTTCGAACCTTGGAACCTTGGAACCTCGAAACCTCGAAACCTTGAAACCTCGAAGCCTTAGAGCCGCAGGATCAAAGCTCAGGGGCCGCAGACAATCTGACGGCTGTTGGCTGGCGTGGACGGAGGCGACCTAGTGGTCCCCCTTCTTGCCTCCCCTGGCCAGGTTCACCAGCAAAATACTGACAGCTCGCTGCCATGTTCACCGCTGTGTCTCCAGGCCGTAACCGCCCTCGCCTTCAACTGAAACCCAAATCAACTGTCTATGTTATACTTACTCGCTGTCATGCTCTAGAATTAAACACAATGATCACTAATCGGGAAATTGCGGATCCCCACAATTTCGTTTCATAGTTAAAATTATTACGCAAACAGAAAGAAAGGTTGACTTGATTCAAGATAATTTTCTTGACCCAAGTTAATCTTTTTTTCTGTGCATATATATGATGGAGAAAAAGTGAAGCAATTGCTATATATACGTTGATTCATCTTTTTATTTACGAACACACAAAGTTCTGGATATAGGTATATATATTTAATGCGTAACAATCCTGCGCATTGTTTTTTTTAAAAAGCAGATCGACACTATATGTATAGTAGGTATTTCAAAGGTAAGTTAGAAAGCACATAGATATAAGAAGTAAGGTGCTATACGAGCGAAGTATGGGCGTACGCTATTATATATATACGAAGGGATGTGGACTTTGGAGGGATATAGGTATATATAGGATATGATGAGAGGGCGAGTGAGTGAATAAGGTAGAAAAACGTAAGACGAGCCACTGCTTGCTGTTGAAAGCTGCTGCGGTAGTACAAAGCCGCGGGAAACACGATCCTGCTAAAAGCCCAGCGCGTCGTTCAACCCCACGTGCGCTCTACTCGGCCCCGTTAGCATATTGGGGCTAGGAATAGGTATATAATATATATGTATATATAACTCGCACAGAAATGTAAATGAGCCGCATTTATAAGAAATATATATGTACTAAACTGTATAGAATTACAAGAAAATAAACAAATATTTGATTTTCTATATTGAATCGTTCATCTTCTAATACTCTCTTTACTCTAAAAACTTCTAAACCCATATACTATAATGTCTACATAATATTCAGTACTGCAGTCTTCAGTGTCGCAATAGGTACTTAGGGTATATGATTGTTTGATCATAAATTTATGAGTGTATTACTAACTCAATTTGATCGGTAAAAATATCGCGTGTCTAATAGAATAAGGTCGTAATATAAGCGCCATTGTATACGACTTTTTGGCGTTTGTAAAATACAAAACATAAGAATTTTGGAAAAAATATTTGAAAAATTACCAATTTAACAATTAAAAGCAGAAGGTTGTATCTATCTCAAAATATTTTTCAAAAAAGTTGAGCTTAAAAAACGAAAAATTAAAAATCGGAAGGTCGTATTCTATGTATTCTATGTAAAGTAAATCCGTCTGTTGGAAACCATTGATTTTTTATTGTTCTGAGAACCTAGAAGCGGAAAGTCGTATCCGCCAACATAGTACGAACATTTGCTTTTAGGGTTTCAAATTCTTAATTTCGTAGTATTTATATGTTTTCATCGCATAAAAAATCACGGCATGATCAAAAATTGTACGACCTTATGTTTAATTCAAAAATTCAGACAATTAGAAATGAAGAAAATGCGATTTTATGGATTGGAGTACGCAGGTAGTCGTGTAAATATATATATATACCGGGAAGTTCTGTGGACGCGGAACGCTAGGGATACCAACCCAAAAAAGGAGCTTATTTCATGGGCAGTAAGCTGCAGCAGCAGTTTAGTAACTTACTAGATGTTTCTAGTAAAATAACTAGAAATCACTATAAAATCTAGTCACTAGATTTCTAGTCCAGATATCTAGTGACCAATAATCACTAGATTTCTAGTGATTTTACTAGAAACATCTAGTAAGTTACTAAACTACTGCTGCAGCTCACTGCCCATGGAATAGCACCCTCTTTGGAGTTTGGGTTGGTATCCCTGGCGTTCCTTGTCCACAGAACCTCCCGGTATATGTATAGACTGTAAAGGGTATAATAATCTGTAAAATAATCGTAACAATTAGGTAATAATATGAATAATGAATCTAAACGCCCTCGGGTACTTGCGGTATATAGGAGTTTTGAGAAATTACTCTGTACAGTCATTGGCTATAGGTTAGAGCTGAGAAAGTGTGTATATAGCATTAGACGACGACTGACTCGGGTACACCGCCTTGGGGCAGTCGGCAAGTTGGGTTGGCCAACAATAATAGGAAAACTTAAAATTAATGTAATTGCGCGAGTTAATTGGATTTGTTCGTTAAACAAACCATTCTGCCGTGACTAAGTCACGGTATAGATTGTGGTTTGGTTGTAAGATTTTCCCTCTTGAGGTTTATAAACGCAAGAGAAAATTTATCCAAATACGTATTATCTCAATTATTCGTTCATTATGGTTTAATTAATTAACGTAATACACCTCACAATAGAACTGTTATAAGGTTCATTTCGATTCTCTTCATTCACATTTTATTCAACTTTAGTTCTTGAATTGATTAAACCCGTTTTTATATCGCTAGTGGAAGAGCCAGACCGATGATTGGCGATTGAGTCTTATGACTCGAGTATTTCCCCGTTCATTAGCGTTTAATTAATACACCACTCAACCCCTTCCTCTATAGTAGCTCTGTTACCCGCTAGTTCGCTTCGATATGAATATTTGTCGTCTTGTATAGTACGTCTGCATCAGCTAACCACACCGACACCGCAATTTCTATCAAATCTGCCCATATATGCAGTATGCATATACATACTTAACGCAGAAAACTACGAATGCAATTATACGAGGGATCGCAATTACAGCTGCAGCTGATACTCTCGAAGTGACAACATATCTCTCGAAGAATTTACCATTATATTTTTTGTAGCGATTTTAAAAAGAATTTTGTAAATTGTTGAAGAACAGTTCCATCCATTCATGTTATATGGGGAAATCTATTGTGTAATTTAATTCGATTCAACAAATTTCAATGGCAATAATTGCATTTTTTTCCTCTCTGTAATATTTTTGCTTTATACGTTTGAATCAAAAAAAGGAAACAAATAGATAAAAATTCCCCTTGTAAGTTGACGCTGTGCTGCAGGCGTATACGACTCAAAGGCTCCTCTACCCCCTAGTTGCGGACCTGCATGATACATGGGTATGTAACGTACTACATGTAGGTAAAGCATACATCGTGTGAGTTTTCTCTTTGTGAAAAAAGAAGAAAAAAAGAAGAAAAAAAAAAAAAAACTCTATACGTCAAACTTCCTGGAATCACATACAGAGTTTGCACGTGCCATGCCGTACCAATTGACGTATACTTGACGTTTGCTGGATATTTGACAAGCTCAATGGCCAGACTCAAAGCCCATGGGTAAACTCAATCGTAACAAATGACGATCGTTAACCTTTGACGTTTATATTTCAAAAATAATACAACGCTAACAAAAAAAAAAAAAAAAAAAAAAAAAAAAAGAAAGGAGAAATATAAAAATCAATTCAGAAACTCGATCGAGTTTGATATTTGCAAATTTAGATTGCGAAATTGTCGTTCTAGTCTTTATAGGTATCCATATACGATTTCATCGTGGAATCTTTGCCACGGAATCTATATGCCTATTATAATATACCTAAATTATCATTTACGAATTATCGATGTGCGTGAATTTCAGAATTATTCAATTTCTTTCTATATACGATTTGAGCTATGAGCGAAGAGAAGCTGAGCGTGCAGGGTTAAGGTTATTCAACAAATTTAATCCCGGGGTAGTATAAAGGTCGGAAAACTGGCCCCTGTACACTTGCTCTTACTGGAATGAAAACGGTGCGTCGTCTGTTGTTTTGAAACCATGCCGGAATGTCATTCCTGTAAAAGCAATGGCCTGCAGACTGGATGATGCAACTGTTTGCTTGCAAAGCCCAAGCTATTCAACCTTTTGGGATGCTCGTTAGCGAGCTCAAAAAGAGACAGAAGAGGGATGAGAGAGAGAGAGAGAGAGAAAGAAAGACGAGAAAAAAGGGGAAAATGGTAAAAGAGGAAAAGGGGAAAAGCGTCTGCGATCGTATACGCACCGCACCGCACCGCACCTCGCCGTATCTCAATCCGACGCAATTCAGCCGAAGTTAACCCAGCCGAAATAAGGCTGAAATCCAGATATAACCCCAGCCTCGTAAACGGCCGCACCATTTCTCAGAGGAAACTTTTTGTCGGACAAAGCTGAGGAGGTGACGTTTACTTTTTAAGTCGAAAAGAAAACTAAGAGAATTTTTTGATTTCCGGTGGATTTTTCTTCGCAAGACGTTTTTTTTTTTTTTTTCTTTACCCAACTGTTTTTGCGGCCACGGAAACCACCTACTGAGAAAAGGTATGCCAAGTATGAAAGCGAGTAAGTGTGTGAGAGGGAGAGAGAAAGAAAGAGAGATGAAGGAAGGAAGGACCGCAGCGTCCTAATTAAGTCAGCAAACACGACTAGGTCGGCTAGCGTTCCGTGAAAAGCTGAGTGCAGAAACACGCGGCAAAGAAAATGGGAAGGAATTTAATCGTCTTTTGTAAAATATAACTTCATCCTGCACGAAGTATCTACTCTGACGTGTTTTACCATATTGTCCAGATGAAAGTTAGACAAGTGTAAGAAATGAATAAATGAAGTATAATGAGACAGACCCCCGAGTCTGATTAGAAATTTGGGAAATTTTTCAGACACAGAAAGTTGCCAAAGATCGTGAGTCAAAGTACCATGCGGATAGACCTATTCTGCAGTTCTTGCTTTTGGTGTTAAAAGTGCTCGCAGGAACTTGAGGCACCCTCTTCTGATTGGTCAAGTGTGCGGCGTAAAGTCTACACTCTACACAATCAGGGGGCTTTTCCTACACCCGCACTTTTAGCCCTAAAAGCGAGAAGCCAACTCAGTCGTGTATATGGGGGACATGTACAAGGTACCCACATATACACGCACCCACTATTCGTATCTACACGCATACAAGTGTAATATACAATGTAAAGTCGACGATAGCACACAGGGATAGGAGGAGGGAGGAGAGGATTGGTATAAACTACAAAGGAAACTGTGAAAGACACTCTTAGGAAGCAGAAAAGAAGGGCGAAGGAAAGTTAGAGAATCGACGTACGTCACTGAGCCGACGGTTTGATTCTTGGCTCATGAAAGCGCAACGAGGGGCTCTGCAAGGGTTCCGGGTTTTCCAGGGTTTCGTCGGGTAGCTCGTCTTGGCATCCTTGGGGTAGCGGAGAACTTTACGGTCGTCCGTTCCACTAAAGTATTAATTCGATCAAAGTTGACGCCGAGGCGCCTGGCGGCAGCGTCGGTCGTCGTGGTGGTGGTGGTGGTGACGGTGACGGTGGTGTCAGCGGTGGCGGTGGCGGTAGCGGTGGCGTCTTGGCAACTCCGGTTATACCCATCGGCCCAAGAGTAAATCGGATTATGGTAAAATATGCGTGGCATCCGAACCCGCACAATTAAGTAGGTACAGGAGGTGACGCCTATATCTTATACCAACGACGTTTGACGGTGGGGTATAGGAACCGGAAAGCCGAGGAAAACCGCGAAACTGACGTATATCTATCTGCACATCAATACTGATTTCAATTTTTTGTATTTATTTATGGTTCCACACTGAAGAAAAACCAGCAAGGATATTTCCCACATTTTTCTCTCCATTCTTGTAAGAGATAAGACTTTTTTTTTTTCAAACCATGATGTACGACGATAAGACGTTCACAATTCTTTCTATGCTGTGTCCGAAATTGAAACGGGTCTGGGTCATCGCCTGTTCGATTTCACATAAAATGTTCCATAATATGACGTAGGAGTACAAGGGGAGGTGGAATATCGAGGAAAAGAAAAGCCGGAGCAATGGTGGACTGGGGAATGGGGATGAGAAAGGAAGGAAGAAAGGTGGAGAAAGGGGAAAGACGGGCGGAAGCCTCCTTCGGCTTCAAAGCCCCGGTGTGCACAAGGAGCGTTTGACAGGTGGATGACAGTGTACATATATACATTATACAGAGCCTCGGAAGAGCTGGAGGTGTGTATGGTCTTTGATAAAACTCGGGGTTGGCAGACGTGCGCTAATTCAATTATCCTTATCCTTGCGCAGTACGTATAGGTACCCATACCCATAAACCAGACGGTTAGGCTTATAGGTAACGCCCCACACCTCTACAGCACAACGTAGTATAGAGGGTCACCAACCGATGTCCAGCCATGACCAGACGGAGTAAAAATCTGAATGAACTGCAGTCCTCGACAATCGCAGCTGACCCTATAACGTGACTCGGAGAAAACTGTCGCAAAGTTGTTTACGACTTTGGTTCGAAAATGACGGTAATATCCTCTCGTCCGCTGCAGGGGGTGAATTTGTTAGCAGGTTTGATGTGGCAGTAATCATTTTCGCTAAAAATTTACCTCATTTTCGTATAATTTTCATCCGAGTTCTATTCATACAGAGAAATATGCGCCGACTCAGGTAATACCTAGCCGCGATATAAGGGCAACGCATCTCTTCTTCATGTGGGACTAGAGAGCGACAGAGATTCGTGTGCAGACTGATGTATTGATTTACGTTGGTACATTGTGTATGTGTTGTGTATATGTTATACGCATATGCCTGTAGAGTGGTGTACAATTCATGTATAAGGCTGAAAACGACAGAATTCATGGATATACGGGCTAATATTAGCGCTACGGTATAACGGAGGGACGGGCGTAAGCTGGTTGTTGAGAGAGTAAAAGGTGATGAGACCGTAACGAGCTGTAATCACTGTTCTAGCGACGGGACTGTTCGACCGATAAACACGCTTTCTCACTCGTAGGTGAGGATATTAAACCAGACGATAGAATCCGCGTGCGTGAGTATAACGCGTTATTGATTTTCCGTAGAGGCGCGTTGACACTGGTTTGCGGCTGCAACCGGAAATCTCGTTAAGAAATGATCAAATCGTCTCCATCAGCACCTCGAGGTGAATATTAATACACGCGAGTATCGCGGAAATGAGAATAGAAATAAAAAAACATGAAGAGGTATAGAGGTGTGCTACACGGAGAGAAATGTCAAGTAAATATTCCTATGCAGCATGGTAACGGTTACCATGCTGCATAGGAATATTTACTTGACATATCTCTCCGTGTAAGTCGATATATAAATTGAGAGCCAGAAATGTGATCGAGACAGAAAAAAATCTGGGAATTAAAGACAAAGAAAGGGAGAAGACATGGTTAGCAATGTGGTTTAGGCGTTAGTTAAAATTTGTACAACTTTTATCTCCATGTATACGTGAACTGGTTCAATAATTGATTCTGATGGAATTGTGGGAGGCTCGTTTTTTTCCAGCTTCCTTTTATCCATCCGGGCCTAGATTATACCTGGTTGGTTAACCGAAGTGTCTGGACCAATCCGAAAATAATTATCGACTTTTCCTTTATTCGAGTCCCTTCGCCAGCTCATCCCTTAAAGCCAAGGGTCGAGACCCACACCGAACCGAACCCAAACTCAAACCTTGCTGAGCCCAACCTTTCCGCCTCGCAATCCCAACCTCTGTCTTCTCTTCTATTGGAAAACTGATCCTTTCTCCCTGCCCCTCCCTCTCTTTCTCTCTCTCTCTTTCCCTCTTCTTCTTCCACTTCTTCTTCTTCTTCTTCTTCTTCTTCTTCTTCTCTCTTTCTCTTTCTCTTTCTCTTTCTCTTTCCCCCTAGGCTTTTCCTGCTTCTCCGGGTTCCCGATATCGATATTTCTTCTCGTCTGTGCAGACTACGGCCTGCAAAGTGTCTCGACGAAAAGTCAACGACTCGCGGCAGTTTTAATTAACGCACGCTGTAAATTATATACAGGATGTTCAAAGATAATTGCGCGCGGGGCGTCCGATTACCGGCTGTAATTTTCTATAGATATGGTGAAATAATGATAAGAGATAAAAATTTTCTGGCTTTACTAAACTGCGTGACTGATAGCCTGATAGGTATACAATAATCGCACTAGAATAAGTTTTAGAAAAATGATGCATGTACCTACAGATATTTCGGCCTCATTGATATAATAATTATAATCATCATTATATCATTTTAAATTCAACTTCCCCATACGCCTATTTTTATTCCTTAAACTATAATGATATAAAAGTCGAAAGAAAATTCACGACTAACTAAACTAAATCCAACGCTCTACCGCAATGCATCATTTTAATGTCCTAATCGTGAGTTATGGAGGTCCGCAGTACGAAAACGAGTTTGCGGTCGTGGTTCGAACAACTGTTTCTCCTTACGGAGTTAGATTGAAAAAAAGTAGTAGAAATCTCGATCCGAGCGCGAAGTCGTATTTCCGTATATAAATGAAGGATTCGGTTGTTTTTTTTTGTTTTTTTTTTTATCTTTTTTTTTTTTTTTTTTGTTGAAAAAGCGAGAAGTTGGGAGAACCGTTATGAGTCATTTGTCAACATTTGAAACATCTTATATAGAAATAAGAGATAAGAATCCTAATCGTGAAAGTACATCCCTCTGTACGCTTGAGAGTTGAAAAAGAAGTAAAATAAAAAGACAGATCCTAGAATCTCGAGTATTATATAATCAACCGGGTCCTCGGAAGGATCGAGTCAGTCGTTTCGAGTATGAGACGAGAATCGTAGTACCATTACCGCGGGGAACCGCGGGCTGAGAGACATCGTAACGAGGTAAAACGATCAAACTTCTTAAGCGGTTAAAAGCTTGCGCTCGTTACAAACAGTATAACATTACCTGTACCGTATAGAAAATGGTATTTCACTATTGCATATATATCTTTCACGGTATAGATACATCTTTATAGGTAATATCAGATATCTTTCTGCCTTATAAATGATGCGGACCATATTTCTTCAGGCATATATGTTTAATGTTTATGTAAACCTAGTGAAGGAACGGTGAACTCGTTTTGTACAATAAGGTGAAAATAAGCTAGGGGTGTATAAACGAGCTAGGAGGTGGGATGAAAAGAGGGGTTAATAAAGAGCAAGTAATTGATGAAACGAAGCGAAGGCTAATTAATTAGGAGCCAGGCTGGGCGACTGGTTCTCTTATACCGTAACGTTAACAACACTAGAATACTTGGCGTCAACTTAGCTTCACTTTGATGAAATTCATTATGCAGAAATACCGTCAAAAGTTTGTTAGCTTAGTCGGCTAATATCGGGCGGAAACACTTTGTACAGACGGGCCCTTTTCCCGTATACATATATATATATATATATATATATATTCACGGTAAGTAATACCTACGTAGGAATACATGTAACTATATTATATAAAAGATAGATAGATGTATCTGTATAGGTATATAATATGATCAAAGGATCAGCGTAAACACGGAAATCAATTAGAATCATAAATTAGTTTCTACTGTTTCGCACGTACCTATATATAGCCCCGACTACTGCACCGGATCACATGATTGCAAATTAAAAAAAAATTAGGAAAAAAAAAAAAAAAGAAAGAAAGAAGGAAGGAAGGAAGGATAAGGGAGAAGATTTACAAAACGTTTTACACGAAAGCGTTCAAAGCAAAGGGCATTAATTTTATACACGAATTCGTTCTCCCTCCTCCTCCTCCGTCTCCTCCTCCTGAAACTTCTCGAAGGATAACGCGATTACAATTGCAAAACGAGTCGGAGTAAATTGCTTACGATCAAATATCTTTGATTACAAAATTTCCCTCTCTTGCAATTTCGCTATAACTCATCACAGGCTCGCGTATTATACATCCAGTTGATCCGTAGGTACATATTATACCTGCTATCTGTGTAAGCAAAATGAATTAATGCAACTATCTGTATCCTATATACTGCATACCTGAATGATATGAAAATGAGAAAATCTGACAAAAGATCCGACAGCGAATAGGAAGAATGAGTATAAAATCTGTGAAATCAAAGTAGTTTTAAGAGAGAAGTCATCGCTGATGTCACAACTGCTGTTATCGTGTATAATTTTCAAGTAAAGGGCAAGTTCGGGGAGGAAGAAAATAGAGAGTTTGGTACAGAGCAGACAGGCAGACAGACAAACGATTCTGGGAAAACCAGTCGCATAAATACCTGCAACGTCGCCGTTACATAATGCACGGGACGTAGGTAGGTACGTACGTACGTACCTAACATGTGCAGCGGTATATAAGGCAGTTATCTACGAACGAATCGCTCTTCAGAAAGCGTATAAAGAGTGTTAACAAGGCCGTTTGAATTCCTAGCGCGAATTCCAAAGAGTCCTGGGGAATTGAAAGGTGTAATCGCACGTATATATACTATATAGATATACATATATATACGTATAGCCTTTACCTATACATATAGAGTAAAGTCGACAAAGATGGACCATTTGTGGAATTAGGACTACGCAATTTTTAATAGGTAGATCAAAAATCTTCAAATTGTTCAGTTCCAACATCAAAGACCGAAGCCTATATAGAATTTCGTGAATTTCTGCACGTTTTTTTTTTTTTTTTTTTTTTTATTATTTCAAATTTCAATTAAAGATATGAGAACAATTTCCGTGAAACCATTCAGAAATAACCGTCGAATCTATCTTCGTCCATCCTTTGACCTCAAAGATGTGATCCATATCAGCGGATTTTTTTCTTCGTTGCATAAAAGGTAGGTACCTACTCGAAAGTTGGGGACCATCTCATCATTTCTGCAAACTAATTTTTTATTTTTTTCATTTTGTGAAAGGGGACGTCGGGATGGAGACATTAATTTCGTTATAGGCTGACTTTACACTCAGAAAAAGGTCTTGTTGACACAACGAAAATTTGGGTTATTATATGCACAATCACATTTTTTTGTTCAGTCAACCAAAAATTTTGGTTGTCCCAACAAAATTTGGTTTTCCCAACAAAATTTTGGTTATCCGAACGAAATTTTTGGTTGACTGAACAAAAAATTTGATTGACTGAACAAAAAATGTGATTGTGCATATAATGACCAAATTTTGGTTGTGTCAACAAGACCTTTTTCTGAGTGTATATCCCGGAGTTAAGAAATACTAGAAATTTGGTGATCCATTTTTACACACTTTACCCTATATATCTGTGTATAGAATAGATATAGACATGGTACAATTAAGATTGCGAGCCATACAATAAATAGTAGAAATACGTGTATAGGAAACGCACTGATTGTTGGCTACAAGATAGCGGCGTGGTACAGGTCTTAAATTTTCCGCGCATCGTTAGTTAAAAGGATGAGGTGCGAGGGTGGAGTTGATTTTTGGCTTTTTCGTATCTTGAAGTAAAGAGGAAAAGTGGGAGAGACTCCGGGAAAACGGAGATGACGTAGGTGCTGAACATTTTCCCGTTGACCGGAAGTACAGAGAGATATCGTTCTAGCCCGGCGGAAGTAAGCTTTGATTTACGAACCGAGTAGTACACATACACACTCCCTTTTCTCCTGGAGCTTTATACCTGCTGGAAATTCGTCTTAACGAAGAAGAGGAAGAAGAGGAAGAAGAAGGAGAATAAGATGAAGAGGAGAAGAGCTCCGTCTCGTAGCGAAATTCAGTCTTAATCCTACGCTCGGCGGCGGTTAATATGTACATGAATAAGGAGCTGCAGCAGGTTTAGCGTCCACGATTAGACGTGGAGGAAGAACACGGCTTAATAAATTATTAAGTAAGATGGGATAAACTTCCGGCTCGTGCAGACTGCAAGAAGAATAAGTATAGCATAAACTAGAGTTTGCTGCTCATGCGCGAAGTTTTAAGGGTAAGAAAATATAGGGTGAAATGGTGTACGAAATACGTCAAAAAAGTTTTAGGGCGTACTTCCTAGAGGCGCATATATGTATATAAAGGTCAATGTGTATTTATTTAAGGCTGGATTAAACCCTCAGACTGCATGAGGTTATTCGTGTGAAAAAAATAAAATAAAATGTCTTTCCGTTTATGCGCCTGTAACCAGAAAGAAAAAAAAAAAGATTAAAAAAAGAAAAATAAAATAAACATCAGTGCGTTTAAGTTGAACAGTGCAGAGGGAGTTTGAAATTTCCGCGTCGTATAGCCATGTTCTCTAATTTCTTATATTATACACTTTCTCGGGTGAAATTGTCCGTGTTTTTCGATTAATTTAACACGGAGCCTTCGAGCGTCGCGCGTTGCCTCTGCAGCGAGTAAGAGCGATGTATACAATATACGATAAAATATAGGATACAATAGCAGCTGAATACAACAACGGTGAAATTTCTCCGCCGCTGCTTTAGTAGGTATATACATATGCAAGGAATAGAATGAAAATATCAACGCTCGACAATCTGCCCAGATTTTTCAGATTTCAAATCTCTATATAATAATTTCGCAGAAGCTGGTAAAAAGCTCCGAGTAAAGAAGCGAGAAGATGGATCTTTATTTTTTCCTTTCCTTAACGGACGCATTAGACTTTCGAGGGTCAGTGCACTCTCCACGTTAACTCATTCCTTAATTTGAACCTAGGTGGTATAACGACGCGACTGTATATACGATGACAAATGCAAGAATTTAATTTCTCGGTAAAAAATGAAAAAGAAATGGGTAACAAAGAAAAAAAAAAAAAAAAAAAAAAAAGAAATAAGAAAAGAAAAGATCGGTGGACCAGGCAGGAGGACGAACGACCCTGTTGTCGCGAGATAAATTACCCTAGCTGAGTTCTGTAGATGTAGATATAAATTTATATATTATACCTTACATAGACACGCATATACATATATATAGGTATATGTATAAATTTATATCTAGGAACGTAAGAAGAACGCCGGAACGTTGGAAGAAGGATTTTACGTCTCGTTAAGTAATTAGAGAAATTAAGATTAACGAATCTTATATACCCGTTTTGTGTAGCGGGTGAAGGAGCTACCGCACCGCATATTCTAGTTAAGAACGTTCATATCCGTTAAGCGATATAAGGGAGACAGAATTTTCTTTTTTTTTTTTTTTTTTTTTTTTTTCCTTAAAAATATTTTCTTCCCGAAATTTTTTTGCACAAAATGCGCAGCGTTTTGGGAGATCGGTTTGTTATAAGACGCAAATTTGATTGCCTGTAATAGCTACTACCTACTTCTACTACCTCATCCTTCCCAAAAACTCTACACGTCAATTTTTTACAAAATTGCACGGAAAAAAAAAATTGTTGCTGAATTTACTATGTTGAGCAGCTGCAGGTATAGGGACAACACTTTTTTGAAGTAGAAATTACCACAATTCTACTGCACATAGGAGCAAGTAGATTTCAATGTCCTAATGAGTAAATGTTACCACAATTGTTGTCATTTCTACTGCAAAAAAGTGTTGTCCCTGCTCATTTTTTTACGTGGGACATCAGCCGGCGTGGTACAGTATACGAATGTATGTAATGACTAGCAACATAGGTTTGAGATATCAATCTGAATAGGTGAAACCGGAGAAAAGTGGGCACTTCGGTTAAAAGTTCGTAAAAAAAAAAAAAAAAGAACTAAAAAAACCTTCTCAAAAACCTTTTTACTTAGAAATTTTCTTTTTTTTTTTTTTATGAGTTTAAGGCTGAGGTGTCAACTTTGCCACGGTCTCCCCTACACATATAGCTACCCATATTATACTCACGACGTCATCTATAAGGCCTTAAAACCGTGTATACGATATTCCTAAATCAACCCGATACCCACACATAATAACTGTATACATAAGCACCATTTTCTCCCTAAAATATACGATGTCGGTGGATGTATACCTACAAACCAATTCGTTGAATCGAAGTTCAAAAGCGCGGTTGCGAAATCCATTAAATTAACTGCGCTCAATTGACGTTTGCACCTCGCAAACTTTACGATGTATTTCTATTTGCCCAAAAGTTCTGTAGGTATGTACATACGTCTAGGTACACATGTTTGTGTGTTTGCTTCGATATCCATGATCGTGTATATATATATATATATATATATATGCAGTATACATACACGGTGTCAGATATACCTTTACGTTCGAAAATTTAATGTAATATATTAACTTACCATATTTAGACAAATATTATAATATATGAATACCTACTAAATATATTCATTGATTATATCATTAATTATTTAGTTTTTAGATAATATTTGGATCAATATATTTTTATACCATGTGATATTTGAATTGCGATTACGATTGCGGAATGATACAATCAATCATCAATCTAACAAAGTAGAATAGGTATAGGTATAATATAGTCGATTTTATTCCCGCAATATAAATTTCTAATTTTTATTGCGCATAGGTATATAGACTGATAAAACTTCGTTATCATATAAAATAAGAGTTACAAGTTGCAGGAACCAATTACTCCGATCAATGGGCGCTTCTGTTATAAAAAGAATAAATAAAAATATATAGATATACATTATAGTAAAATGAAAATGGTTTCAGGGTGACAAAAAAAGGGGAGAAATGAAAAAAAAAAAAAAAAAAAAAAAAAAAAAAAGTGGAAGAAATCACTGCGACGATAGCTGCGGTGACAGGCGACAGCTGAATGGGTTTATAAATTGGTTCGACTATATAGATTTCGCGTTTGACGTGGTAATAAAAAAAATAAAAATATTTTTTAAAAAATCACATCAAATAACACCAAAAAAAAAAAAAAAAAAAAACGAAAAGAAAAAACAAGCAGAGAATCGTTATTCTCCTATCTACATGAGTTTAACAATAAGTCAACAATTTATAAAAAAAAAAAAGCGCGAAAAACCGTTTGATTTTTGAAATGACTTTGTCATCGGTTGTAATAACTCTAACACTTGCGGTGTCAAGAAGAACAGAGAGGAAGAGAGGAATAGAGAATGGGTGAATGAGAATGGGAGAAAGTCAGCTTATTTTAATCGTCTTTACTTTCGCAGTATAGGTAATATACGTAGTACAGATACCTTATACCTTGTACCTACCTACCTACCTACCTACCTACCTAGCTACCTATCTACTACTCGGCACTAATTAGACGTACGAAAACTTTTGTCGTTTGTTTTACTGCCATTCCGCGCTACTTATACTCAACGAGGATGAAGTGCAAACGGGTAGCCGAATAAGGCTGACTGAAGCAAAGTAACGAGGCTAGTTATAGCGCTGAGATAAGTCGCTTATCGTTAGCTTTATTGCGTGGGCTTCCTAGTCTACAGCTTCAGTTTCTTATATTCATTGTCTCTGCAGTGTTCAGCTAACCGTGTATATGTATACACAACTATCTATAGGGTATATATAGAAACATTCGACAGATGTATTGAAAGACAAAAAAATAAAAATAAAAGATAAACGATTGCAAAAACTGCAGTCGTTAATCATCTACACTTTTATAAATAAAAAGAAACATATGATTTTACCTCGTTTACATATATATACTATATTATACTTATATATATATATATATGTTATTTGAAAAATGTTCACAATCAAGAGAATAATAAAGTTTTATAAAGAAAAAGAATCGTTCGTTCATTTGTTCAAACTATATATATATATATAAGAATATAAGTTTCAAGAAAGTGAAATGAATTACTTTTATTTTTCATCTATACAACACCATTTCCTATAGAAAACCATTTCCATTACTATACAATCATACTTCGTTGAATAATATTATAACTTTTCTTGTATTACTACTACAACTGATCAGGAGTTACGATAATTCTGTAATCTGATAAAATTATCTTATTCCGAGTGTGAGTATACGTTTTTCTTTGGTATAAAAATAGTTTTGTAATATATACAATTATTGTCAATTTTATACCATAATATTATAATGTATATTAGGGTGTGCCAAAAAAAAAAAAAAAAAAAATTCAAACGCACATGAAGATTCCGGTAGAGCATTTTAAACAGAATATTCTCAGCCAAATATGAGCTCTTAATAATGATATTTAGAACTGCCGATTTCAGTAACTAAAATTCGTAACTAAAATTAGTAACTAAAATAGGCAGTTCTAAATATCAATATTAAGAGCTCATATTTGGCTGAGATATTCTATTTGAGATGCTCTACCGGAATGTTGATGTGCGTTTGAATTTTTTTTTTTTTTTTTTTTTTTTTTTGGCACACCCTAATATATAGTTTTAGCGAATTTATAATAAACTGATGGTAAAAACTTGGCGATGTTCCTAAACCAGAGCCTAAAATTTCGCATGATATTCAAAACTCATAAACTGTTGTGAACTTGATGACATTACCGTACTCCTGTATATATACAATATACACACATATATAGGGGGTATTCCAAAATATTTTGAACGGTCATTTACTCCGACCCCCATCGATTTCCGAATAAATTATTCTCACGGTAACCCTAGACTCAGGTATGATTGCTGAATTATTTTAGAATTTTGCGATTTTTTTTTTAGAAGTTACGATTTTTTGAAAATCGCACTTTTCGGCAACAGCTTGTTTTTCATCAAATTCTAGTCGGCAACCAAGGTATCCCATGAAAAAGTGACTCTTACAGAACTTTCCAGTTTTTTGACGTACTTTGAAATGGAAATATTTGTAGATTTTTTCAGACACCGGAAGTGCCGAAATTCTCGTTTCAAAAATCAAAATCGTGGATTGCAAAAAGTTGCCGTAATCGATCTTTTTGAAATTTGTAGACAAAATTCGACATTGAAAGACGGAATTTTTAAGACCAGGCCGAAGTTGGGCCGACATCGGGTTTAGGAGGTATGGCCTTTTTATTCACTCGAAAATTCATATTCCGGCGTTATTTTTGTTATCATTATTATTATTATTATTGAAATAATAATAATTATTTTTATTATTATTATCAATTAATAATAATAATTATAATGATAATAATAATGATAATAAAAATGATAATGATAATAATTTTAATAATAATAATAATAATAATAATAATAACAAAAACAACGCCGGAATATGAATTTTCGCGTGACTAAAATAGCCATACCTCCTAAACCCGATGTCGGCCCAACTTCGGTTTGGTCTTAAAAATTCCGTCTTTCAATGTCGAATTTTGTCTACAAATTTCAAAAAGATCGATTACGGCGACTTTTTGCAATCCACGATTTTGATTTTTGAAACGAGAATTTCGGCACTTCCGGTGTCTGAAAAAATCTACAAATATTTCCATTTCAAAGTACGTCAAAAAACTGGAAAGTTCTGTACGAGTCACTTTTCCATGGGATACCTTGGTTGCCGACTAGAATTTGATGAAAAACGAGCTGTTGCCGAAAAGTGCGATTTTCAAAAAATCGTAACTTCTAAAAAAAAAAATCGCAAAATTCTAAAATAATTCAGCAATCATACCTGAGTCTAGGGTTACCGTGAGAATAATTTATTCGGAAATCGATGGGGGTCGGGGTAAATGACCGTTCAAAATATTTTGGAATACCCCATAGTTATATCGTTGAAAACCCTATGTTCTTGAGAGAGAAAATAATCTAACCGTAAGCCTGTACCGGACATTTAACGTTATACATTATATAAATGAATGATAAAACACGTTTATATTTCGTCTATATGATTTTCAAAGGAATAAACTCTAGAGAGACCTACCCCCCAGTAGGTACCTATATAATACTCGTTTTGTATAAACACTAACGAACTAACTAAAACCCACATCACTTGTCTCACGTATATATAAATTTATATAAATTTACGTGTATCTCGTGGTTATAAGGAGTTATCTCTGAATTCATATACCTACTACCTTTATAACATATGTATTGCATTAATGTAGGAAAAATATCAGAACCTTTTGACGCGCAGTAGCTACCTAGTAGTATATATATAAATACTGGTTCAGGATCATGCGAAGAACAATCAATAAGAGTGAATATGTAGCTCGTGAAATTGCACGAGAGTATATACCTATATATAGGAGAGAGAAATAAGAGGTAAAAGAAAGCGGAGGAGTCGGAGCGGCAGCAGACCAGTGGATAGCCGCAGGAGAATTGAAGGGAATAAAAAGAGTCTGGAGAGAAATAGTGAACCGGGAAAATAATAATGACTCGTTATCTTGGACCAGCTATAGGATCGAGGTACCAACGCAGACGGCCCACATATATACAGACGAGACCTTACTATGCCATGTCATGCCATGCCATGCTATGCCACGTCGCGGCAGTCTCTTTTAACGACAACCTGCTCTTTCGCGTAACATATCTAAGCATTATACCTCACCTGCTTATATACATGTATATAGGTATAAAATATACGTGTATATATGCATAGCGTAGATAGATACCTATCATGTGGCAAAGCGAGGTAAACCTCGTACATCATATTACAGCGCTTTTGAGCCAGTGACACAAACATACTACTTCTCGGTCTGAAGAGTGTTTCTGGTTGTGTGCTGGGAAGGACGTAAGCCATCAGATTATTAATTTCCAGCCTTGAGAGTAGACCAAGAAAATATCTCTTCAACGTGCTTGAATTAAATTCGGGAATTTGTATACTAAGTCACGATATATACAATCTATATCACTTCAAATGAAATTCAAAGTTTATTATCAATACGATTCCCGAGTTCCATGATTACGTGCACTAATGTAAAAATAATGAATACCCATATAGGTATAATATAATCCTCGCAAGATTTAGTCTATTCTTCATTCAACAAAATAAAAAAAAAAAAAAAAACATTCTTTTTCCAACCGCATAGATTCTCAGAGGGAGAAAATTATCACCGTTACAGATATATCTTATATATAAGACCTCTAGTTTTAAACGACGAATCTACAGCCCATGCCTATACCTATACTTATACTGATATACCCATTCTTCGAACACACAACACACAAACCCTAAACACATTGAAACATTTCCTCACACAGAGTAGGTATTAAGTTGAAAAGTTTTCGGGGGATTCCATCCCTGGCAACTCCTACAGTTCAGTTAGCCTCCTTTCGGTATAACGTATATATATATATATATATATATATGCGAGATGACCTTGGCCAAAGTTGCGACAACTTTCCAGTAAGAGTAGTATAGATACACATACGTACATATACATACATACATATTTGTATATACCGAGAAGTTTCGTGGACGCGGAACGCTAGGGGTACCAACCCGAAATTTTTGCTATTCCATAGGCGTAGGTCATACAGTAAACTGCAGCACCAGTTTGGTAACTTACTAGATGTTTCTAGTAAAATCACTAGAGATCACTAGAAATCTAGTGATCATTGGTCACTAGATTTCTGGACTAGAAATCTAGTGACTAGATTTCCAGTGATTTCTAGTGATCTTACTAGAAACATCTAGTAAGTTACCAAACTGCTGCTGCAGTTTACTGTATGACCTACGCCAATGGAATAGCAAAAATTTCGGGTTGGTACCCCTAGCGTTCCGCGTCCACGAAACTTCTCGGTATGTGCTTTCGAATGCTGAATCGACTATTGCGGTTTATTATACGCGATATTACGTAACAGGGTTTATATCGCTGCACCATTACCTATATGGTGTACATATACGTTGGGTATAGAGAGTCGAATCCTCGTATATTTCGAAAATGGTTGAACGGTTGAACGTAAAAATATCTCTAAATATAGTCATATCATATATATATATATATATATACCGTATAGACTAGGACATGTCCATGTATTCATGCGGCATCAGAAACGACGACTAGCGTAAGGGAAAGAAAAAAAAAAAAAAAACCCTACAAGGTAATATTTTTTACGACCAATCAGAAAAGTTCGCTAAAGCTGCCCGACCAGCATTTCGCGTGCCAGAGCTTTTACGAGCGGAATTATCACGAAAACAAAGCATAAATAATCTCGTGACACTCCTCTACTCATATATATATATATATATATAAACATAGGTATGTACATATCTATATAACATGTATATGTGTATATATTTAAAAGATATATAGGATATTCGTCGTCACACGTATAGTATATCTCCAATACATAAATCAGCAAATTTATATACGTTATGTATTCAGGAAGTTTTTCTCAATTTCTAAATCAAAGTGTATATAGTTCTATACTAGTTTTTCGTATACAAATCTTAGCCTCAGTATGAGAGAAAAAAAAAAAAAAAAAGTATAAAAGAGTATAAAGGTAATAAGGGTATGGCGGAGGACGTTTAGACTAGTCGTATATGTGGCCGGACAGCCATAGGTGGTCCCACTTATGCCTGGTGGGTAGATTTATCGATGCAATCGTAGATTTACGGCGTCTTTATGGAGGCACGGATCGTAAAGCCAGGCTCTGTTCCCCGCTAGTCGTTCTCCGCGGGTTCCCCGTTCGTCGCTTTCTGATCTATTCAAACGGAAGCCCTTGGGAAACGCGTATCGACGTTAGGAGGCCATCTTGCATCGGATCGTTTGTCTTCGTTCACGTATGTATATGTAGGTCTATACCATATATATATATATATATATATATATATATATCTATATATATATACCAGAGCTATATCTATGGCCTGGGCAAGGCGAGTGAATCTAGGGAAAATAAATTGAATTTTCCTCGCAGGAAACCTGAAGTATTCCTAAATGGAAAGGGAAGGGAAAGCAGGAGAAGAAGAAGAAGAAAAAAATGAAAAAGATGTAAAAAAAAACGAACAAAATTGAGTAGAAAATAAAGACGGGATTTCGCAAAATTCACAAAACCTTTACATCGCTACTATCGTTTTCTCACACGTAACTGTATAATATAGGGAAGATTGAAGAAGCAAGGTGGGCACCTCGGCTGAAAATCAATGAAAAAAAAAAAGCAAAATTCTTTTTTTTTTCTTTTTTGCTATCAATTTTCCGCTAGGGTGCCAACTTTGCCCTGGTCGTCGCTGATGTATACATTGAAACGTCACACCAATATACCTGCTATATAGCCATTACAGACATTCGTATTACACGACGCCGGCTGTTGTCAGATTTTTCAAAAATTGATGTGTATAGAGTTTTTTTTTTTTTTTTTGAAAGGATGAAAAGCATAGAAAAACTATAATACCTATATATTATATACCTGATAAGAGAGCGAGGAGTGAAATGGATGAAAAAGTGAAACGATTTTACGGGCAATTAGATCTGTGCCGTATAGCCAACCGAGCTCCTATACCTATATATACCATGCTGCGTTGTGCTATGGAACAACGCGCTGCTCCCCACCCCCGCGTCGTATTTAGCGTTAATTAATGACCTGGCAAAGTTTCATAAGGTGCGTAAACCGTAGCACGCGCAGAAAACGGCACTTGATCGACCCCATATCCCCGGGCACGAAGCGAAACTCTATTTTATCAGTAACTTGTAATCTGTACGATTTAAACTTTATATCAAAGTCTCTTTGTGATTTTTAAAACAGTATAAGCCTTCAAGCTGGATTTGTCGAGCGAAATTCATAATTCATAATTACATATATCATGGATATATCGCGTCACTAATGCCATAAGGTCGTAAGCGCCAAAAAATTATTTTTTTTGCGGATATGCCCAAACGATGTTATATGGCACGAAAAAGATTTTGCCACCAAAAACATGAAATTTTTTTTTTTTTTTTTTTTTTGGCGCTTACGACCTTATAGCATTAGTGACGCGATATAGGTATAGACCTGACATTAGTACATATATATGCGGCGATACTATTATACATTTATGACCCCGTCTAATTTTCTCTATATAAGAAATTTTATAACATTTTCCAAAAAAAAAAAAAAAAACAATGACAGCAGTTTGGCAATCAGTTTTTGTTGGCGTATTGGGATCCTTGGAATGGGCGTGGCTTTGAAATTTTAGCCTTCTTTGAGTAGTTTTATTTTCTGCTACTAGTTGGCGTATCGAGGTTCTAAGGTTCCCAATTTGATTATTATTATTATTATTAATATTGTTATTATATTAAAAATTTGAAACTTTATTTCATACCAAAGGCGTTATTTAAATTAAAGGGATACGGAATTTTGGAAACTATAAACACTGTAGATAAAAATTAGCGAAGCTAACGAACGATCGCATTTTATTACGGCCTTAATGAATGCGAGCTATTTGTTAAGTATAACTATATACCTACAATCGAGGCTATCTATATATATATATCTAATACGTGAACGCGTACACTAATACCTATATGAATGAACGACATCTAAAACTAGTAATACCATGAGTAATATAGGTATACACATACGGAGATATGTATAGGTATCTACAGATCTATATACTCTCCGGGACCAAATTTGGTGAAATTGTAATCGACAAGCTGAGAATAGTGGGGGGTTAAGGGTGGGGTCTCGACCATATAAGTATATACGACACAACACGTGCGTCTGAATGGTATAACAGATATAGTACTGTAGTAGAATCCTCGTGCCTCCTCTCCACTCCTCTCTCCTCCATTCTCTTTCCCTTTCTCAATGTCTCTCTCTCTCTCTCTTTCTCTCTCTCTATCTCTCTCGGTTGCCGCGGAGCGGCTTTACTATATCGTCCCATAGTTGGCACTTTCCACAGTTACGAGTTACGCTCAGGGTCCAGTAGTAGTAGGTGGTGGTGGTAGTAGCAGTAGCAGTAGCAGTAGCAGTAGTAGTCGTAGTCGTGTCGTAGTAGTACTAGTACGGTATGTAATATCCACACAATATAGTAGTAGTGTTAGTCTGTAACCCCGCAACCCTCCCCTCGTTCCGCAATACGGTACAAGCTCGGTCGCGTCACGCTGTCTCTTTCCGAATTCCCCCCCCCCCCCCCCTGCCCTCTATCCCACTCTCACTCCCTCCCCTCTCATCTCATCGTCAAACAGAGAGAGAGAGAATAGTGGATAGAGCATGACCTATAGTACAGGAAGCGCAGTTTACATAATCCAAGATGGCCGACGTCGGGTAGGCGTTACCAAGCTTTTCCGTCATGAGAGTGGGGATAAAATGAGGAGCAGAGCTTTTGTAGGGGAAATTGTCCGAGAGGGAGAAACCATTCAGTGGGGGAGCGACCGACGAGCGACATAGGGTAGGGGGCAGCGAGGAGGACAAGGGTTAGGAACACGGCGGAGAGAGGAGGGATGACGGGGGATACTACGGATACTACAGATACTACGAGAGCGTACTATGAGTTGTACGCGAGCACCAACACGAGGCCGGGGCACCATAACGTCACACCGTAGGAGTTGGAGGTGGTGGCGCTGTATAGCTTTAGTTCTGCGGAGAGCAAGAGAATAAGGATTGTGGGGCGTGGGGCGTGGGGCGTGGGGGAGTAAAAAAAGAGAGAGATAGAGAGAGAGAGAGAGAGAGAGAGATGAAGATAGAGAGGGAAAAGTAAGGACGTGAAGAGAAGCAAAGTTTCCGCGTGCGTGAGGAGGGATCGCGGGACTTGGCGGCGCTCGACGTTCGACTAATGTACCCATTTGTGCTTCCGACTGTCGAGTGCCGAGTGCCGATTAGTCGACTTTCCGGAAGAAAGCTTTTGCCCAAGTTAGAATCCCTGAATCCACCCTAACTCCTACTCCGCCTATTTCTACTTCTACTTCGCCCCCTTTGCTAATTCCCTTTCTTATTCCTGTTCCAACATTTGGTAACTTTAGGTATCTTATATATATATATATATAGATGTAGATGTATAAGGTAGGTAGATGTTATAGCAAGTGTCTCGTACGCAGGTGTTGGAGAACTTCAACTATACATATTTGATATTCAATTAGTACTGAGGTTCCTGCGCAGTGCACGGATGAATTTATTACGATTCAACGGGATTCCTAAGGGAATAGTTATACCCATGCGCCTTACTGCCAACTATTATAATACTCGGGACCCGGTAATTCGCACGAGGAATTTGTCGTTCCTGGCCTGGCCTGGTCTGGTCTGTCCTTTCCTTTTGACGTTCGTTCCCTCAATGCCCTGGGGAAGAGGGACTATGGAAGCTCGAGTACTCCAAATGTCGGGTTTATATTATCGGTTTACCCAGTTATAACTATACACACGTATACACATATACATATAATATGTATATCGAAGAGGGAAAGGCGAAGAGTGGTTTAATCGTGAAACTCACTCTCTCTCTCTTTTGCTCTGTTTCTCCCCGTCCACCCACCACCACTACCACCACCGACGAAAGCTAAGCCGTTTGAAAGGCGTTAAGCGAAAACCTCGTCTTAATCACGAGCGAAAAACGCCCGGCAGAGGAGGGTTCGAGACAAAGAAGAAATCCGGACTGTGCTGCTTGCGTACAAGGAGAAACGTGGGCTGAGCGCTTAAGCATCGCGAAACGATTCTTTGACGCTCTGCACCAAAAACGATACCCCCTCATCCGCGTCCGCAGCTCTTATTCGAGGGAAAGATTTCGGCCGTAGATTGAGCTGCTTTTTCTTCTCCCTTTTTTTTTTTTTTTTTTCTTTTTTTTCTTTTTTTATATTCTTACCTCAAAGTCAGATACCGCCTACTACGTATAAGTATATCGATACACATTATTAAAGGGAGCATGCACAGGCGTTCTGAGATTTTGGCAACGTTCTACAAAGTTCTTTTACAAATTGTGTTATTTTAATCCACACGGTTTAATTGGAGTGTACAAAGTTAATGAATGAAATTTGGTGGAAAATTGACATAAATATAAGTTTATCTCTGAAATTGTAACTTAATTTCGTTTATTTTTCTCATTAATTTATGGATTCATATAGAATTTAGTGGTCATTATATTTCATCGAATTGATATATAATATTAATATATACGGAATGTTGAATCAACTTTATAGAAGTTTTCTCAACGGAAAAAACAACAACAACAACAACAAAAAAGTTGAGCATTTCTAGGAATTGTTTTCAAAAGTATACATATAGGTATACCTATGTTAAATAGGAAGCTCCACGTAGTTGTATAAGAACAAACTTTCAGGTTTTCTAAACAGTTTATAATATGAAAACTTAACGTATAGTCTCTTCATCAAAAATTGTACATAAAGAATTGTATACTGCATAAGACAGAGTAGGTATATAAGACTCTATTAAACTTTCAATGAATTATAATCCAACATCAGAATGATGTGCATTAGTACCTATACCTACGGTGCACCTTTTTTATTATGAATCAGATCCTCGCTTAACCTTATATATATATATATCTGAAACCTGAGTGTCTTGAAAATGTTTCATTCATGTTCCAAGTGTTTAAAAATTTATACATATTTTTTTTTTTTTTTTTCTTTTCTATTCTTTTTCCAGTTCATATAAAATTCTATAGGATTTTTCATTTCATCTTCGAATATTATAATTAAAATGTTTAATTTAATGAAAAAACATATTTCAATTTTCAATTCGATCTCGTGATCATGGGGTCAGGGTATACACAGAAAGAAAGGTTGACTTGATTCAAGATAATTTTGCGGTCCAAAAATGAAGACAGAAGTTTTCTCGGATCAAATCAAAATTTTTCTCGAACTAAGAAAATTTTCCAAATTTTTCACATTTTTTTGGACAACAAAATTATCTTGAATCAAGAATAATTTTCTTTGGCTCAAGTTAACCTTTTTATCTGTGTAGAGAACTGTCTGAACTATAGTTCTATAGGTACATACTATACATGAATGTACCTATAATAACGCGATGAAGAATTCGCTGCAAATAATTTTACTCGAATCGTACCGCATATGCACGGTGTTGGTTAATATTACGGCATATTACGAGCCATCATACTATACGAGAATATCATGAGCACTAGGTATAGAAGCAGAACTAGAGGAGCCAGACTGTGCATATGAAGCTCGTAATATTATAGAGTTCGTGCGCTACGGTAGTCCGTGCGTAATTAAACATATAATAACAGTATAATACGACGTCCCACACTACTATACTTTATATTATTATATGTAGATAGGTACTATACATTTGGCTGAATTTAAATACCCTCTAACTGCAGGAATAAGACTGAAAAAACAAAACAAAAAAAAACAAAAAAAAATGTTTAAAAACTAAAAAACAAAAAAATAAAATAAAATTCTTCTCGATTCCCCATTTTATACTCTATATTATGCACTACGTTCCTCGAGCATTAAGATTTATTAGTTTACCACCATCAGAGCATAGTGAATTTAGTAGGGCTATCAGGAGCGTTCCAAACGTTTGTGAAACTGCTCCCAAGTCGGCTGTATATATCGGGGTAGATGCATACCTAGTTACTACAACGGACTCTATACCTATGCATCCAGAATGCAGTATATATGCTGGCAGTATGCATGGTTCCTCTATAACCACTCTCACCTCTGGCCTCATCGACTCATGTAGGGGAAAGTGGGGCAGAATGGCCGGATGGGGCTAAATGGCCGCCAAAAAAAAAATTGACCCACTGGCATTTTCGCATCAAGGGGAATCATATGAGACGCCATGCAACGCGATTCCGCTGAAAGTGTTCAAAAATTTTCAGGGTGGGGCTAAACGGCCACCCTAATAAAAGTAGCGAAATTGTATTTTCCCGTCGAAGTGAGTGAAAATCAGTCAATTTCATATGATATTTAATCACACCAATTGGAACTTATTTGTTCCGAATAAATTTTTAATTGCGACTATTGAAAAAAATATTTCGTTAATTCAATTATATTTTTTTCTCAGTGTAGGGTGAGCGACTTTGCCCCACCCTTTCAGTTTTGCATGGTTTTCAGTGGAACCACGCTGCATATAGTTTTATCTCACTCACTTCGACGTGAAAATGCAATTTCGCTACTTTTATTAGGGTGGCCGTTCAGCCCCACCCTAAAATTTTTTGAGCACTTTTAGCGGAATCGCGTTGCAAGGGGTCTCATACGATCCCCCTTGATGCGAAAATGCGAGTAAGTCAATTTTTTTTTTGGCGGCCATTTAGCCCCATCCGGCCATTCTGCCCCACCTTCCCCTACTCCTATGGCATCTGCTTCAGGTGATTCATTGCCGCAATTTAGCGCTTTGTGTACTTACTTACACCTATAGACACTGCAGCACGTGTCACGTTACTGTTTGCCAACATTCATGCTAGTCAAAACGCATACCAATACCTAGAATAGTTTATCGATACCGTATAATGAAGTTGAGAAAAATCGGTAAAATACTTCGATTGCGGCTTCTTATGAGGTACCAAGCTTTTTGGCCAAATGTAACACGATTTGGAAATTAAGTACAGAATGGTTCCAAGCAGTTTGGAATTTCATTAAGGTAAAGCTAGACAATTGTTGAACCGATTTCGCCGGGATTGTTACTGTAGAATCGCGTTTTAAGATGAGCACAATTTTTTAGCCGAATGATAATCCATGATCATACTATTATTTGGTACGCGGTTCTAAATCGTAATGAAAAGACAGTTACACGCAAAAAAAAACAGTGCTGTCGAATTTACTCTGTGAGCAGTAAATATATGGACAGCACTTTTTTTGCAGTAGGAAGAAATTATCACAATTGTGGTAACATTCACTCGTATAGACATTGCGAATGCCACTTGCTCCAATGTAATGTACTCAATACTAGAATTGTGATAATTTCTACTGCAAAAAAGTGCTGTTCATATATTCACTGGTCATAGAGTAAATTTGACAGCACTGTTTTTTGCGTGTAGAATTGTAATCTCATTGATGACTATTGGTATATTAATTGATGGAAATGATGAAACTCTCCGATGCAGAAAAAGCTATAGGATATATGATTTTGTTTTAATTTATTAATTTAAAACCTACGTAGCCAATAAATTAACGACATTTATACAATATAACTCAAGAAAAGCCCCAACTTCCCAGAAGTTGAAAACTTAAGAGACTAACAAGATTCGAACCACGTTTAATATCAGCAATAAAATTTGTGTCACCAAAATGCCTCGAACAATTTTTGTTACGATCGAACGATGAGTAGATGAAACATATTTCCGAACGAGATGACCCAAATTTGGTGTAATTATTTATGAAAGAAAAAAAAAAATAGTCGATAAATCATATATTATTACAGAGCATGCCATAATTATTACTAAGGAGAAATATCTGATTTTGATTATGAAAAATTTCATTTCGTATAGGTATTTGGTTACGGTTATAATCGGTAATATCCTCCTAATGAGATCGTGATCGAAGGTTGATTTCAAGTGCGTGTAGAAGAGTGCAGTAAGCGCGGGACATTCGCCTTTGTAACGACGAGGGTATAGGAAAAAAAAATAAGAAAAATAAAGAAAGAGAGATAATAACGGTGGGAATTAGGTAAGGGTCTAATCTGTTCGTTTTATCGTCGGAGCTGATAAAGAAAAAGAAAAAAAGAAAAAGAAAAAAAGGAAAAAATAAAACGAGCCAAGGTGTTTCTGGCTTGTGTAATCTTGTACGGGCGGACTCCCGCTTTCCCGGAGATGCTATTGGCGTGAGATGAGAGATACGGAAGCGTGGAAGCTCTCGGAGCAGGTAGGTAGACATAGGTACTTTCTCGCTGGAGCTATATGTCTGCGCAACTAGCGATATTATACGCGAGCCGAAGTAGTATAAGACGTCTAATATACAGGAAGTTGCATCAGCGTTAACGACTCTAATTCTTACTCAAGCCCGTAAATATGTACTTAAGAATAATAGCCAACCCTATACAGGCTATACGTAGGTATATTATAAACGAAGACACATACATATAAGAATAAAAAATAAAAATAAAAATAAAAAAATAAGAATTTCAAAGAAAGTATATATAGAAGAGGCGTTTTTATCATCGAGTGAGAAAAAAAGAATGTATTAACACGAGAAATTTTAGTGTGAATGTTTTTTTTTCTTCTCCGGATGAGTCACATAAGGTTCGAGTGGTAAGCGGTGATGATGAAAGATGACTTTGTTCAAATTTTTTTTTCATTTTATTTTTATTTTTTTTCTTCTTCTTCTTTTTATCGTTAGGTGGAGATCATAGCGAGTTTTGAAATAAAAGAAGCCGCTTGTGTAGTAGGTACTACGCGAGGGTAGGTATGTTATAGAATATAGAGCGAAGTATAACCAGACATGAAGGTATTGTCCAAGGTGGAGAGCGTGTCTTATCGTTCTTCTAGCTTTCCGGGATCGCGTTGCTGGCCTAAACCTAAACTGAGCGCGTGCCTCAGTGCAATTCGCGATGGTGAAGGCGGAGAGAGGCGTTGAACTCGTAGATGGTAAATAGGAGACAAGAGGGCAGGCAGGCTAGGCGCACCGGCTATTTTAATATTAGTTGTGCAACGTACCTACAAAGGTTGCCCACGTTGCCGGGCGACTTAAACCGGGCCAGAGATCGTAAGAATGTAAATTACAGCGCGCGCTTTTATAGCATCAGGCGCAAGTAGAAATAAGAGAGAAATAGAAGAATGATACGGAGCAAGAAAGTCGGAGGAGAACGTAATTTAGTAGAAATACCTGACACCGTGAATCGCGTAAAGAGCGTAGTCTAAAATTCTTGGGATATAATGAAAACAGAATTAGTTACAGAAAACTGCAGTGAGCGCCAATGATAAGATCAAATAATAAAATGCCTGCATGCAGAAAGCCGAGAGCTATCATATAATAACAGTGATTATTTTTAGCATTCGGATTCTGGACAATCAGAGCGCGGTATTTGATGATGTGAAGGACATCCCAATTCGTTATTATACTGATAATTTACCCATAGCTTTTGATAATTTACCTCTAGCTTTGCAAATGTTTTTATAACTGTTAAATACCGTGATAAAAGTCACCCTTGGTTTCCATGCACGCGTTGCCGCGCGGCAAAACGCATGCGGCAACGCGTTGAACCAATCAGTAGCGCGGCGGTGTGATTTTGATTGGCTGAACGCGCGTTCAGCCAATCAAAATCGCGCTGCGCGCTCGTGATTTTAGATCTGCAAAACTTAGCCCTCTCGATGCCACGCAGCAAAAAAATCGGGAAATATCCGATAATTTTGAAGGTCTTGTGATATTACTACTGAAAAAAACCTATATAACAGTGAAATTTTCTCATTCTAAGAAAATAATGAGGAAATACTTTTTCTTATATTAATTTTCGTCAAAGATCATGATACAACGATTGAGGTGGAAAAAAAATTGTAGATTATACCGAACGGTCGATTTTCCAAGGTCAAATTACAGCATCCGTTTAATCAAAATTTCAAGAGAATCTTTGGCGTTATAAAGAGCTGTCTTATTACTCGGCACACGACGGAGATGAGCGATTTTGTTTTTATTTTTCTTTTCGTTAAGAATTTAATCTATCCAACGATAATTAAGTATCTGATAAATGATGCGAGGCTTCAGAGACGCGTGTAGACTCAGCTGGGTGCAATCACGAACAGAGTTACGGACATATATAGAGATTGAAATCTCAAAATATAAATATCTATGAAATGTATACAGATTTTTATATTGAAAAAAGAAAGAATAACATTTTTTTTTTCATGAGTTTTTGATTTCAAATTGTATATTATCTTCTTCGGAATAAAAAAAAAAGGGAGAATCAGTAGGTACGTCGATCTTATTCTTTCAATAAGACCTATTTTTATTACAGTCAATTTCAAAGACCGCGATCTTATATACATTTCCCCAAATTCAAATTTAGTCTGATATATTTGTACGCTGCCTGACTCTAGCTATTGAAGAAGGAAAGTTATAATTGAAAAATTCACGCATTTTTTTTTTTTTTTTTTAGGCCATTAAAATTTCGCAGATTTTACTCGTTTCCTGCGGAATCTATTAGCACCCTGACCTATATATCTATTTATACATAGTCTGAGATTATAGATACAGTCACTCGATACAGGGTGAAATTTTTCGTATACGTATCAATCGAGGCTTTGGATCGAGATTCCCTAAAACTCTTATGTGAATATCTATATAGGTATAATATATATATACCCTAGCTCGCATTTCTCGGGAGAAGAAGTTCAGCCCAAGAGCTATATAATATCGACTGATAGCAGCACCGAGCGGTTCAGTTGGCCGTGGGTGTGTTAGGGGCGAAGGTATGAAGGGGAGTAGTAGGTACGGGAGGACTTGAAGGAAATTGGCTTGCAAAACTGGAAAATTCAATTTCGGCGTCAAATTTAATTTTTATACTTCACCGTAGAATACGTTGACGTCGGGGTAGCGAGAGAGAGAGAGAGAGAGAGAGAGGTGAGTAAGGGGGATAGGGAAAAAGGAAGAGGAACAGGAACAGGAAGAGGAAGAGGAAGAGGAAGAGGAAAAGGAAGAGGGCTCCTTCTGCGGGATCCGTTAGACGTAGGTAAGTATATAAGGCGAGAAGGATGCATGCATGTATGTATGTATGTATGTACCTGCCTAGAGTGATATTGCCGAAACGTTAAACCGATTTCCGCGTCACGGTTGACGTCAGCGCAATCTCTTGAAGTTTGAACGGTTTCAAAATGGTTACCGAGCGCGCAAAGCCACGCGGCGAAAAGAGAAGAGGAAAGAAGAGAAGAGAAGAGAAGAGAAGAGAAGAGAAAAGAGCGAGGAAATTTTTTCGAGAAAATGGAAAACTTCGTTGGTCGGTCGTATAGTAGGTATATGAAACCGCGCGAGCCACAATATAGCCACTTATAGATAGGTGTATATATATATATATATGTATATACAGGGCGAATCGTAGCTGATTCTCAAGTTTCCAATTCTTTCGTTCGGTCGAACAATTGATATACCCAGAGCCCCCGCGGCCCTTACTCCTCTTGCCTCAAGACTCGCTTCGATACATGGCGGGAATATACGATTCAAACGTGCTCGTAAAAAATCAATTTTCGCAGATCGCATTACTGATTCATGAAATGGCTTTGGGGACCCGCCTTCGTTGCTGCAAGTTCTGCACTCGTGCTTTCTACTACTATACCTATAACTTTTCATCGGACCTGGACAAGAACTTCGCATCGTCAGGTAGGTAGGTAGGTAGGTAGGGTACAGGCAAAGCAGAAAGAATTTCGTAAAGATATATATCAGACGTACGTCGAAATAACTATTCTTAACATTCGGTGCTGCTGAAATATACTCAGCAATAATATTGCAAATGAAATTTTTTTTTTCTTTTTCCCCCAATTTTCCAACGCCTATAGAATTTTGTTTCGCTTCGTAAGTTTCAAATTTAAAAAAAAAAAACAGAAACAAAAAAGAGAGTCTCATGCGTTTAAAATTTTTTACTCAATTTAAAGTTGTGACAAAAATTTGTCAAAAAATGTAGTCGACCTACTAATATCAGAATTATTTATGCTGACAAACTTTCAATGTGGCATCCAATCGACTAACGAGAGCTCGTTCTAACTTCGTATATTAAGGTATATGGATATATAGATGTATATATAAGTACATACCTATACCCATCGCGAGAACTGGTTGATAATTAATCGAGATGACACCCTTTCTTATTTATGAGCTCATTCTAGCAGATAGGTTCGCGCAGGGTGGCTGCAGGAGAACGCCTTGTTACAATTCAGTGACTTAGACTTTAGGGAAGACATATATTTTGGGATAAGGTGAATGAGGGAGATATGGCGGGAGGGAGGTGGGGTTAGACAGTTATCGCTGCAGGATGTTTTCGTAGGAAACCCGGTGGCAACGCATACGATCATAGAAAAGCTCGTCAAAAGATCGTTTTCTTCCTAGTTTTCATTTTAGTTTCCAACCTGTTTAGAACTTCTTTGGAAAACTTTTACTCGGACTGATGCCAAAAACGAAAGAACGAGGAAAAAAAAAAAAAAAAAAAAAAAGAAAAAAGAAATAGTGAAGAAAAGAAAATAGATGAAAAGAAAAACAGTGAACTGGCCAAAGTTTTCTTTGTCAGCTTGCTTTTGCGCCCCTTCCCTACAGTTGGTCAAACAACATATGAGAACTCGCTACATTTTGAATAGATCGTTTCCTGCGCTTCCGAAATAACGGGTGCTCTGCGCAATATCAATAAAATCGAATTTACAAATTATACAACAAATTTTATTGCACCTGTCGTAAAACCGATTGTGCAACAAGAAAAAAAAAAAAAAAAAAAAAAAAAAAAAGAGGAAGAAATAAATCAGAGAAAAGCATATAGTAATATAAACTCTCTAATAGCGTTATCTTATACCATTAAGGGGACCAGTACAGCGACTTTTCGAGAAATTATCATAGTCTGAAATCAATTTATTTCATAACCAAAGTTCATTTCACATAAAAATATTTTTCTTTTTCAAAATCATGTGTCGTAAGGATTTTAGAGCACCGTTGGACCGATTCAGGTAATCTTGGATTCATTTTCTTCAGAAAACAAATCCTCATCATGTGAATGTAGGAATTATAAAATAAAAAATTATGTCATAAGTTATGATCAATTTACCAAATTTGCAAAAATTATTATCACTCATTTCTTAAATAACTTGGCCAAAACGAAAATTTTTCAAAATTCCTACATTCACATGATGATGATTTGTTTTCTGAAGAAAATGAATCCAAGATTACCTGAATCGGTCCAACGGTGCTCTGAAATCCTTACGACACATGATTTTGAAAAAGAAAAATATTTTGATGTGAAATGAACTTTGGTTATGAAATAAATTGATTTCGGACTATGATAATTTCTCGAAAACTCGTTGTACTGGTACCCTTAAAGAAACGAAAAGAAGACGAAAACTAAATAGACTAATAGAAGTATAATTACATCAATTTCTGATATTTCTTCAATTTCCCTGATTCTCTCTCACCTAGATACCGGAATATTATAACGGAAGCTATGCGGAGCTGCGGTAAACTTTCGTATAGCACTGACAACTTCCGCCAGCAGCTGGTACCGCGAGGATAGGATAGGGTAGGATAGGGTAGGGTAGTACCTCCTAGTCGGTGAGACCCGAGTCTTGCACCGTCGGTTTAGTGTCTATGCATAGCATAGAAGTAGACGGTTTGGCTCGGCTTTGCTCAGCGTGGTATACCCTTTCCCTTATACCCTTCCCTTTTCTCTCTCTCTGTCTCTGTCTCTGTCTCTGTCTCTGTCTTTATCTTTATCTTTCTCCCGCCACCCACATTTCCCTATGTTACTGGCTAGGCTACCAGTACTACTACTGCGAGTAGTAGTACACTACGCTTAGTCTACGGCACCCTACGTGTGGTTACTGCTAATGGTGGATCTGAAATACCTAACCCAGTAGCGCGAGCTTGCAGGGGAAACGTTTTGCCCCCGCAACTCGTAGGGGGTGGTGATGTTGGGTAGCTTATACCCAACCTGAACGAGTGACACGAGAATTTCCCTAGCGCGACGGGCCATCAGGCAAAACAGTCTGCTGGCTACAACGCCTTGCATACGGAGTAGCGGAATAGTAGGTATTAGGTTTGTAGGTAGTAATAGCATCGCTGATACACCTATATCCATACCCTGCACGAATATTGCTCACAGGACGATATACTATACCTATAGTTAGAATCGTATAGCTCTATAGTTATTCGGGTTATAGCCCAGCAATCATACGTGCCGCTAATATCATGTTTTACGAATTTCATATTATCGAGTGCATGCAGTCACGCGGCGACATATGAAGATCCCTCATTTTTAACGTCCCCTTTATAAAATGAAGGAAGTCATGATAATAAAATCACTCCAAAAATGAAATGTTGAATTTTCACCAAATTTACACATTTTCAGGATCAGAGTATTTTTTGTCGAGGACCAATTATCGGATCTTATTCTTTCTTATATCAATCCAAATGGTACTTTCTGACTTAGATCTGATCAGATTTTGGATTTGATCGATCCAGTATAGTTTTCAAGTTATTCAAATAACAAAATTTTGAAAAATCGGAACGCGAAGTTCTAAGGCATGGCCCGCATCGAGTTCATCCATAACTTATTTCTTTTTAAAGACAGTTGTAAGTTATCTTCCGTTTAGTCAAAAGAAGAAAAGAAAAAAAAATACATGCTCATGTTCAACTGGTAGTACCAACAACTATGAAAAACAATACAATCTCATGATCCAGATCTAGATTTGTTAGATTTGTTAGATCGCTGTAACTACAGTGGGTATTCCATAGTCACTGGTTTAGGTACGTGAGGTACGTCTTCGTTGAAAGCCTTCCTCGTCCATAAATTTAGTCTTGAATCTTGAGACAATACAATACCCACCTACCTACCTACTAGCATGCCTCGGCGTTATGCAAAGCTTAAATTTATACCTGCGACCTACCCTGCAGCTACATAGCTAAGCTACTCGTGCATTCACGTTATAACATACGTTTTCATATAATAATAATAATAATAATAATAATAATAATAATAATAATAATAATAATAATAAATGTAAGAACAACGTTGGTATATTATAGTTGGCAGTTTTTTCGAACGTAAAATGTGTTTCGTTTTAATTAGCTAAGAAATAAGTTTAGTAGGTATAATATATATCTATATGTATTTATATACAGGGTGAAGCAGCACTGTTGATTATCTTATCGGTCTACTGACGTCACGAAGCCTTATCAATCTCAGCGCAATCCCCGTAGGCTAGATGCCGCACCCTGACGTCCACACAGTACACAATTACAGTATATAGTTATACATCTATGCCAAAGTATACACGTACCTACCTAATTAGTGAACGTATCAAACCGGGGTAGATACATAACCGCGGACCGTATACGTTGTCATTGTTAGCTCAAACTCTGTACATACATACATACATACACACATACATACATGTGAACATGTATATATGTATGTATGTATGTATGTATAACGATACATTATACATACGAGTTGCCTGAATTGTTATAAAAAAAAAAGGAAAGAAAAAAAAGAAGAAAAAAGTGTCAGGTAAACGATGACTACTTTTATTTTTTTATTTTTATTTTTTTTTCAATTTTTTATTTTTTTATACTCGTATATATATATGAATGGTCAACGCGTTTACTGACCTAAAAACTGATATATATATATATATATTATAACGGAATTGTTGGAGTGGTTAACACCAAAGCGCAATTACATTTTATGACGAAGTAGTCATGGCCCTAAAAATATAAGGGTTGGTTAGGTGCAGTATAATAACATGTTATTGGTTATACGCTTGCGATTAGAGGTGATCGTCGTCTAAGGTCTAGTGGAAAGTTCCGTTATATACCAACACCTCTGCACGGTTTATATTACTACTAGGTAATACTGGAGCTATATTTTATATCGTAAAGTAATAATAATAGATCATTGAGAGGTTTGGTCTTGGTGTATATATATATTAGAGTGGTCCTTATTTTGGTCATTGTCGAATTGAGATTTCTTCGCCCCCTAGAAGGGTTCCAAATAATTAAAAAAAAAACATCCTCCAAATTTGAACTTTTTATCTCAATTTTAACACGTGCCGCAAAGCCCCTGAAGTTTTGCGTTTGATTAACATGGCGTTTTCACTGACCTTTATTCAGAATTTTGGCGCACCATCAATAAGTGCGAAAAAAATCTAATTCTTGTGGGAATCTTTCAAGAAAACCCGATATTATTTTATCAGATTTAGAGAAATTCCAAATTCAAAATGGCGGATCCAAAATAGCGGCTGGATTTAATAATTTTTCATGTTTTACAGCCGCTATTTTGGATCCACCATTTTGAATTTGGAATTTCTCTAAATCTGATAAAATAATATCGGGTTTTCTTGAAAGATTCCTACAAGAATTAGATTTTTTTTCGCACTTATTGACGGTGCGCCAAAATTCTGAATAAAGGTCAGTGAAAACGCCATGTTAATCAAACGCAAAACTTCAGAGGCTTTGCGGCACGTGTTAAAATTGAGATAAAAAGTTCAAATTTGGAGGATTTTTTTTTTTTAATTATTTAGAACCCTTCTAGGGGGCGAAGAAATCTCAATTCGAAAATGACCAAAATGACGAAAATGACCACTCTAATATATAGGTATATATACTACGGGATGGAATAACAACGTATAGGTAAGACTACAGTGAATAATAACGCGAAAATATATTGTATAAGAAAAGAAAGAGAAAAAGGTTCATATAGATTTGATCCTATATATATATAGAAGAACCATCGAAATCACAAAGCTATTTCTAAATAAACTTTATAAGCTTTTGCCTTATATAGTCGAACTTGTGACAAGATCCTTTAACTTTGGTCAAAGAATGTTAAAAACCACGTGCCACGTGCCACGCCCAATGAAACAAAGACAAAAAAAGAAAAGAAAGAAAAAAAAAAAAAAAAAAAAAAAAAGAAAACGTAAGGCACACAACGACGACGAAGACTTCTAAAAATAATCCACCTACCCTGTGTCTATATAACACGTCGGAGGGGTAAGTGATCAAAGTTTGACCCGAAAATAAAGTAGGATAGGGAATCCGTATATCCTTGAATGAAAGATATAAAATGAAAAAGTAAGTTTGTTATTTTGGTGAAAATTTCTAACAAAATGGCGTCTGCAGGCATACGACGATGAGAAATGAAACCCTCGAGGGTTGGGGGGGGGAGGGGGGTTGGGGGTGAAGCTGAGAAGCTGGTTGGTTCTCGTATATAAGAAAACGTTCTCAATGTTTACACTGATTTCGTCTGTAGAGTTTAAAATAAACATCTGCTAATTGGCAATTACGGATCAGAGCCAAGTTTATAATAGGCGCTTGCACTTAGCAGATATTCATTATTCGAAAGCAAAGCCTCTTGACTACCTTCTCTCGCTCTCGAGTAGGGCGGATTACTTAACGTCGGTAGGGTAGGTTCGCTGGTTGGTTCGTTGGTTGGTTCGTTGGTTGGTTGGTTGGTAGGCAGATACGGGGTGGCACCGGGTATAAGGTAGATATACACAACCTACCTGTCACTCCACGTCATGGTACCCAGGTTCTCTCCCAGAGTTAAGCTCTGGCACATCTGACTGACGACGAGTGTGCAAAGAGAGAGAGAAAGAGGGATGGGGCTCCGGAATGGGGGGGGGGGGGGGGGGGGGGGGGGAAAGGAAAGTTGGTTATGTAGAAAACCTGGCGCGTCGCCCGGCGAGCGAAAATGTAAGTTGAAACAGCCTTAAAGCTTCGAAAAGCTCGAAAGGCTCGAATCCCCGCGGCAGTGGCTAATTGGCGCGTTGTCGGAGAGTATTATTGAGTTCTATACTTCCACATCCACATCCACTTCCACTTCCACTTCCACTTCCATTTCCACTTCGACTTCCACTCCGATGCTGGTTACAGCGGAGGGTTCGCCCGCCGGTTCGTACGAAGGGTTTTGCTATATACGTAGTAGGGGTTCGCCAAAGGTTTAGCTCGACGAGGACGCTATGCTATGCTACGCCACGCATCGCGTATCGCATCGGATTGCATCGCATCTCATAGCATTGCATCGCAGCTTAGCTTTTTGCAAAAGTGTCTGAGCTTGATACGTTATGCCTATGGTTGTATATGCATGCAATATCTATATATGTATGTACCAGTACCTAAGTACGTGAAAGTACTAATACCTTAGTAGGTATATATATAAGTATACCTACATACGTATGAAAGCATCGTGTAATGGAGACGGATGAAGAAGCTGAGCTTTTAAAGGGTCTCATTAAACGCTAATTAGAAGTAGCTAATTAGTCACCAGCCAACTCTGGCTAGTATACCTATCACATGGAGCACGAGGGTCTCTTTTCGGAAATGGATTTTGGGGCTCGTCTTAATTTATTCAGTTTGACAGAGGACCGAATGAATGATGGATGATAGATAGACGAATAGATAGATGGACTTTGAACCGTAATATGCTGAAGCTATACGAATATAGCTTTAAACAGTTTTCAAATTCTTCTAATCTCTCTGGGGGGGGAGCTATAATGAGGCAAAATTTTAACACAAGAATATAAATGAGAGAAAATATAACCTGGCGTTATTTTCTTTTAATTTGAAAAAAAAAAACACGATGAATAATGAAACGCATGCTCAATTTTTTTTTTTTTTTTTTTTTTTATCCTATTTTTGATCCTAGATTTTCCCTTGTTTTTTATATGTCGAACGAAAAGACGTCGTAAAGTGTCTCGCTATCGGGAAAAGATAAGCGTAGGTATATATATATAGAATCGAGATCGAATAGAAAGAGCAAAAGATATAGGTATAGGTATAGGTACTATATATATATAGTATTATAGGAGGAGGTAAAAATCCGATGAGCGCCTCTTCTAATTCCATCGTATATATTTGACATACGCGCGTCGAAACGGGTCGTCATGGAAACGGGGATCTCCTGAACTTGGATCGTTATTCAATGTAACAAGCCCCTGGACGTACGAAACGACCCTTTTTTTTACCCGTAGGCGATTCACTCTTCCGTCTTTCATTCAACCTTTGAAACTTATATCTCTCGCAACATCAACGGTGTATAAAAGAAAATAGGAAGGAAAAAAAAAAAAAAAAAAAAAAAAAAAAGACGAAGAAGAAGAAAAAGAAAATGATACCTACTACATATACCAGACAAGCGAATGTAGTATACGCACGTTAAACTTTTCTCATAATTATTAACTTTACTGTAGTACCTTATATTATAGAAAGATTTCAGACTACTATTTTGCTGAAGAAGGAAAAAGAGAGAAAAAAGAGACTTTGCAAAAGGGAATTCAGTTTCAAAAGCTATAAAAAAAATTATCGAAAAGGTAGCATATGTAGGTATATCGAATGAAGCAGAACCACATTCGGCACGGACAAACCAATTACCAAGCTAACAAATTCTAATTTCACTTTTTGCGGGCTTGTTAACATTGGCATGATAAATAACCCTCGTCAATTAGTAACTAACTACACACTACAAAAAGGTGTGTGTGCATGTGTGTGTGTGTAAAATTGTAAATACATAACTGCTCGACGTAAAACGAAGCTTCGAAATTTAAGGTACCTATATGCATGTAGATACGAGAGAGAGTTGGAGGAATTGGTTTCCACTCTCTATCTCTTTCGCTTTCTCTCTCTCTCTCTCTCTCTGTCGAGTCATAAATCACTCGGCACGTTATAGAGGCAATGTACTGATTAGCGACGTAACAATCCTCGTCGTGAACAACCACCCACGCGCAAGTCCTCCATATACTCAGGTATATTCCTGTACATATATATATATATATAGTGTATAGGTATACCTGGCGGATATCAGGCTCGAGTTATCGCTGCAGAGAGCGTCGTTTTTGCCTTTGACTAACGTCCGAGAGCTAGAGTGTGCGGAGAGGTATCTGCGTAGGTACCCAATTTCACGCGCAGTCAAGTGGAATATAATCAGGTTTGGCTAATCGCGTAATTTCATCGCCAAGTTCTCCTCGCGTAGGGATTCGCGACTAGACCAAATATTACATATTACACCACCCATGCCATGGTGGTAGGTACCTACCTATACTATACATATGGCATTCAACCGAACTCGACGACATTCGATATTCAAATTTTTAAATAACAACAACAATAATAATAATAATAATAATAATAACAAACTCAAGCTTTCACTGCGAATTCACTTTTACGATCTTTAAAGTCCCTTATGAAAAAAGGAAAAGAAAAAATGCTCTACTTTAAGAAAATTCAAAGACCATACGAAGTCGAGCCGTAAGCAAGAGAGAGAAAAAAAAGATATATAGAATTAGAAGAGTAAAAGAAAAAAAAAAATGAAAAATAAGGTGAGAAAAAGTAGAGGGTTTCAAGTGCTTCGCATATACGTGCATAGATCTATATATATTATATATTATATACATATATATGGGTCTGTGTGTGTGTGTCGTTTGTATGTCGGGCAGGATGATCCGCACAAGCGTAGGTATAGGGGATTTAAGCTTAAGGTTAATTTATTCATTGGATGCACCCGTGGTTCACTCGTGGCTAGGACCATAGCTCGGTTCCTACCCGGAATACACCCACCACCACCCATCCGCGTACCCCAGTACCAAGTCTAGCCGCCGTCTGGTAAAACTATACGATCCAATCCCTGCTAGCTGTAGAGAGAGGTATATAGGAAGGTAGGAAAAGGGAGGAAGGGAGAGAGAGAGAGAGAGAGAGAGAGAGGCACCCAGGCACCTATCTATGTACCCAGATAGACGTTATAGAAAGCGCATACAGTCCCCGTCGTCCCAAGGGATTACGGAGCTTACCGCTCGCTGTCCGTTCCTATACACAGGCTATAACCTGTGTCACCTATACACGCGTATTATATACATATACCTATATACATATATTATACATATACACACATACATATGTATATACATATATAGATAAATATGCGGTACCAATACGCGATAGTTACGCTACCATCGGTGTATATGTATGTATTGTATATATATATATATATAGGTATATGGATGTATGTATGTATGTATATGAGCAGGATTTTCGTATCGTAGTAAAGACAAGTATATATCTCTGTATATGTAGGTATAGTATAATATGTACGATGAAATGTATGTATGTATGTATGTAGTCTTGTGGCCACAGGAGACATTGGGAGAAACATATCCGCGAGAGACGAATGCCCCCACGGTAGGTATATATATATTCCCTATAGGGTAAATCCGCGGGAATATCGAATCCCGATTAAGGGTCTTGGATATTTTAATCGGGGATGAAAAACGCGGCGGGAAATACTTATTCCGGTTTTCATCTTTATCGAAACTTTAAATCTTAGGTTTCGGTTCATCGATATATATTCTTATTCTGTTTAATATATATACTACTCGGTTATCTATATATGGGTCTTTAGAGTTCTCGATCATAGCTACTGCAGTTTCAAGGAAATCGAATACACAACGGTTTCAATATCATCTGAATTCTAAATCAGCGTTTCGATTTCAGATATAAATTTACCTTCTCGAAAATTTTCGGTCACAGGCATAGTGCTTCGTTATTATCGATCATAGTTACAATTTTTTGAAATTTTAACACATATTGGAAAAATTTGAAAAAAATAATGTCCCAGGAGGGGACACTATCATTTTCATGTCAATTTCAACACTTTTTTTTTAGTTAGAGCAACATTATTTTCACTTAAACAACTAATTTTTCTGTTATTTTAACTGAAAAAAGGGTTGAAATCAACATAAAAATTATAGTGGAACTCCTGGAAAATTTTATTTCCAACGGTGTAGCTTACGCAGTTTTATTAGAAATTTAGATAACGCATGTTTCGGTTACAATTTCACGATAAAAATTTTCATCTCTGTATTAAATTCCTGCATATATTCACCCGGGTAGAAATTATTCCAGGGGACATTCACGGCCCTCACTAGATTGCCACGCTTGTTTTGCCGGGCCTTCCAGGGCAGTCTAGCAAGAGCCGTTCCGGCATGTAACGCTCATGCATTGATGGCCCTGTTCTGGGGGCCTTTCGAGGTTCTTGCGTGGCCCTCCTGATAAAACCAGAGAAACCTGCCAATGCCCACACACGGCTTTGGAAGGTTTTATTATTACTAGTTTTTGTAGTAGCCCCTAATTTATTTTCATGATATAGAAAAGTAATTATGGTAGAGAAAAAAAAGACAAGAAAATTGACATATTTTTTCGTCAGTTGACCCTATCATATCGATGAAATTATATTATACATTCACTGAAAAAACCGCCGCATTTATCGTCCCCGCCGGGACTTGAACCCACGTCCGCTCGGTTACCAGTCGCACGCCCTAACCACTACGCTAAACTACCATATGACATATAACCCAACACTCTCCTACTTGTCAAATTCTTTTGTCCTATGAACTAAAACAGTGTTGAACTGACCGTAAAAATAACTGTTGATAAATATTTGTTAATAGTTAACAAATATTCATTCAGACGTCTGGAAAACAAAACGTGAACGCAGAAATTCTACGATTGACAGTTTTCATAACCTCGAATATTATGTTTATACTTTCATTACAAAAAAAGTCAAATAATCATAATAATTGATAATAAAGCACTGTAAAAAAAACTGTAGTGTGTCTATGCGGTGTCTGTTGTTCAGATTTTCGGTGTTGCTAATTTTTGCTAGTTATAATCAACGTTTAAAGTGAATTTAATTGATGAGGATTTTAGAACCTCAAATAATTATTATCTGTAGACTCAATATTACTCTGATCATAAAAAAAAAGAAAAGAAAAAAAAAAAAAACAATTTACTTAATAGTATTATGATTACATCATGCAATAACACCAGTTTGGAGGTGTACGTCTATTTTAACCTCTTATTGGTGTTTGAAGTTATGGCGTGTGTTTATGAGCGGTCTTCACGAAACTGTTAGATGCAATAAATATTTGTTAGCTGTTAAAATTGTAGATTTCTCACAAATTAATATTTATTGTACACAAGATTGATTTGTTGAATGTTATAAAATATTCAATTATATTTGAAAAATTAAAAAATTGTTTCCAAATAAATGTATTTATTAACAGTCAAGAAATTCTTCTATCAGTATACACGGGTTCTATTTCGAATAGCTCAAAACTTTTTCATTCGCAATCGCGCAAATTCGGTTCATTGCAGCTCCACTTCTGTCTGGACAGGGCTTTACAGGGCCCTTCCGTGAAGGCCTGGAATTTAAAAATTGTCACGTCAGACGTAAAAGGGCCATGAAAGGGCATTTCCCGCTAGGCAGATTCCCGACCGACGGGACATGCCACTTAAGGGCCTTGCAATTATCCAGGGCAGCCTGGAATAATTTCTACCCGGGCAATACCTTTTTTTTTTTTTTTCTCATCGACGATATCAATCGATCGAATACATATAGCATAAATAAATAAAAAATCGATAAATAATTAATAATTGATCGATTAGCGGATGAATTAAAGATATCCTAATTCACTCTCTAAATTTTTTAGAATAAAAACCAAAATAGGAAAAAATTGTGGAAGTAAAAATGGTTGAAAAAGAAAAAAAAAAAAAAAAACAAGAAGTCTGACTCACCTGCTGCATCTTTTCGAAATCGAGACAAGGCCGTGGGAGACGGTGAGGTGGCCGATGACGTTTTCTAGGACTACAGGCGCTCAGGGCGTCTAAATCTGCATCGACATGATCAACCAAGGGATGAGGCCTCGGCCGTGATCTGGGACGAGGTGGCCTAGGATCTCTCACAGAAGCGTGAAACAGTTTCGGCGGTGGGGACAAGGATCGACCGGGTTTATGCGCGTCGACCGGAGGCGACGTGCGGAACTGCACCGGCTGCGACATCGAATTACCCAGGAGACCCTGCACCTGCGGGCAAAATGCCTACGGTAAGAACTAGTACTCGCCGACTTTTCCTCATCCTCCTCATTCTCATTCTCTTCCTCTTCCTCTTCCTCTTCCTCTTCCTCTTCCTCTTCTACACCAGTGTAAGTATAGGGGTACCGTAACTTTCAATTAAAATGCACTCTGCACGGAAGCTTCCGGGAGTTTGCATGAATCTACGTATACCTAAGGTAGTACCCTAAGTATGACTCCTGTAGACGAGTCATTTCGACAAAATGGTATGACCCATATAGGTGTAGGTGTAGGTATGTAGTACCTATATATATGCTAGTCATTATGCCCGCATATACTTTGAGCTAGAATATATATACGAGGAATCGAAGTTTACTATACTCGTTCCAAGACTTTATGCATTCGCTAATCGTTTTGTAACGACGATCGCATATAAGGTTTTTTATTCAACTCACAATCAGTCGCGTCACGCGTAAAACCGTTCGTGAATATTCTATAGCTCTGCACTGAATTGGCAAAGAATCATTATTTCCCAATTCGAGGAGAGTAGGTATATCTTCTGGGTTTCTTTTTCCTCGTAAGTATTATTAGTTTACGTGCAGCGGATCGCGTATAGGTATAGTAAAATATATGTTTATACTCGAACTGATAACATTCTCGGAATAGTTTATACCAGAGATGCAATTATTTTCGAATCATAATTATCGATGAGTATAGAATTTTTTTTTTTTTTTTTTTCAAATTTCGTTCCCTGTGTTCAAAATCAAATTATAATCACTCGAGTTTCTTTTATAGATTGAAAGCTTTTTTGAAAAATCACTTTTTCGTATTATTCCAGACTAATTCACTACCAAATTAAGCAACTGATCTAATTAACTAAAACAATCAAAATCATGTACATAGAAAACTAATATGAATTAGTTTTAACCACGAGGGATGAATGGGGTCGTTATTAGCACTCGAATTTCCTCACATCTGATTGCTTGTAATTTCAGACATTATAGTTAAAGATTATTTAAGATTTCGAGTACTGTGCCTTACATATAGTTCGAGTCTACCGGAGAAAAGTGGTTGTCGTAGTAATAAGTATAGGAAAGTCACAGGTCGTATTATTCATTGGAGACTTTTGAAATTTGGTATGGGAATATTCTATACGATGATGTTATAATTTCGGGGAAAACCCGAGTAGTATGAGGATAATTATATATGCTGAAATTTCGAAATGTACTATATGTACATAATTGAATAGGCATGTCAAAGGAGATCGAATGTAATTACATATCTATCATACATGGATGTTGGTAAATGAACGTTTGTGAAATGTTTGTACATTAGTTTCCTGGTTATCGTTGCGATATTACCCGGGTATCAAGTTTAATAATTGAGAATTTCTGGCAATGATACGAGTATCCAACAAAGAGGAAGAGAGAGAGAGAGAGAGAAATATATATATATATATATATATATAGAGAGAGAGAGAAGAAAAAGCACTGTCAGACTTCAACCTCAACCGCAACGCATTAACGTGTTCCCATCTGGTGCATAATTGACGTGGCGTACGATCCCGTTTTCCTCGTGGTTAAATCTGTTCAACTAACGTCACATGTAGCCGACGTGTTTTATAATCAAAGTTTATAATCAGAAAAATTTTTCATCAACTATATCAGAAAAAATTTATAATTCACTATAGTTTTCACTCAAAGTCGTTAAAGCGGGCCCCGGGTTGAAGTTACGAGCGGTAAAAATTCCGAATTTTCTTAACAATTTGGAATTTTTTTAGAAACGTTCAAGTTTAAAACATTAAAATTCCGAAAGGTCGAAAGCAGACAGTTCAAAACTCCGATAACCCAAAGATCCAAAAATTTTGGTCCATTTTTCAGGATGAAAAATCATTTCATCTACTCCAATCGATAACTTCGATGTCATAAATAATTGATAGAATTTGGAAACGTTTTTTTTTTTTTTTTCTAAAAATTTCATCTCACGGTGATTAATTCGACCATAGTACTTATTGGTTTCGATACGATCAATACAACTCAAGTTATTAAACACTGAATGAATACATGCGTGAATTTCAAGTTTTCGAGGTTTGGCCTTTCGGATCTTTAACTTTCGGAATTTCAAACCTCCGGTGTTCTTATTGTTACAAAGTTTTTGAAATCGGCTATGTAAACTTTCGGGGAAATACCCTTTCTAAAAACTCTGAGTTGCGGTAATATTCAAATTCCGAACTACAACTCGGCCCTGCATAAAAAAAAAAAAAAAAAAAAAAAAAACACCATCGAAATTTGAAATTTATAACAATCTCAAAGAGCAAATGAAATTTTGGTAAAACATGTAAATCGATTAGCAAAAAAGAAAAAAAAGAAACAGTGATATAAAATGATAATGATATTCACCTCTTCGTCGCTCGATCCAGATCCCGCTGGTTCTCTTCCTGCTCTGCTAGCCGGTGCCGAACATGTAGCACCACCGACGTTCGTAGAAGTCTGAGAATGATGTAGTTGGAGTTGAGTTTGCGAAGGACTCCTGGCGTGATTGGATCCAGAACTGACCTGTGACCATTTTCTTTTTTCTGGGGCAGTAGCCGGCCTACAAGACTGAGTAGCCGTCGTCCTGGGACTGTTGATTACCTCGAGTTCTTCCTCAGAGCTATGCTGGTCATTGTAATTCAACAGTAACAGGAGATCGGCTCTTCTCGACTGACAATTACCGGTACTACTCGAGGGTTGATTACTCTGACCAGGTTGTGGCTGCAGAGTCTGAGCTTGCACGGAAACAACACCTCCAATTCCTGGATCGGCGTTAACTCGGTCATCAGCCTCTGAGTCCCGAGACACAAACGCGAGATGAGGAGGTAGGCTTGGGGCACCGAGATCGGTGTCGGAGGGTACCGCGCTGTCCGGAGGTCCAGGACTTCCCATACTCTCCATGACTGAAATGGAAAAAATAGAAGAACCGTGATAAGAATAGGGGTTGAATAAATTATGGGTTGAAATTTCGTCAGAAATTATATTCAAATTTCGTTTCGCTTATACTTTGAGATTTGTTTTCCACCTTCCTTTTATATCGAGCATAAAGAGCTAGATGAGAGTAGAAAAGAGAAGAGAAGCATCGCGTGTGTAACTATATAGGTATAAGGATAGTAGGTATAGAATAGATCGAGGAGCCGAATCGAGAGCTTGGCAAAAGCTATTGGCTCGCTAAAGCGATAATCAATGAAGGCAATTCACCGTGGCTAGAGAAGAGAGAAGAGAGAAGAGAGAAGAAATAAGAAATAAGAGAGGAGAGAGAAAAGGAGCGAGGTTCTCTCGTTCTCACGTACGACTGGTACTGCAGAACCAAGTCAACTCCCTTTTGTCGTATGGAATTCCCAGAATGCACTTCTCTACTCCTTCTCTCTACAAAGGCAGGGGCTACTGCTGCTGCTGCTGCAATGCTTTCACAGTTTTACCCGGGCCAATATATCGAGCCAAGAAAATCGACTCGTTACCGACTACAGTTTCTTTAGCTGCTTTTAACTCTGACTATAATAGTAAGCCACCTTTCAACCGTAATAGGTACATGCGGTATATATAGGTACCTATATCTGTTGCGAAATCGATCGGTTTATATATTTCATCTTCAAAAAAAAAAAAAGAGAAACAAAATACAAATGAAATGAATTAGAATAAATTCCTTGAAGAATGTGATGAAAATTTTGAGGTAAAAAAATGATTTCGATTTCAAACAAAAAAAAATCGGAAATTTGAATCAATCATTAGAAGTCATTGAAAATATTGGAAATTTAGTCTTTTAGTTTCCTTTTTTTCCGTCAAAATGAATGAAAAAAGAGAATAAGCTAGTTACAGAGATCCATAAGCTTAAAAGTTTTCTTCGTTTTAAGACGTAGGTATATAGTTATGTGGAGAACCGTGAAGAGTAGTAGACGTCTTCAGCTTAACTATAATTTTGTACATCGGTAACCGAGAGGCAGCAAGCAGTCAACGCTTTATCGTAATGACTGCGTTTACATCGCTGGCTTACTATCGGAGTAGTTACCTCCGTCGGCGTTGTTACCAAGGCACGCTGTAAATGGGCCTTATTACCGGAGCAGAGGTACATATAGTACATAACAGCAGCAGAACCAGAAGGTTCAGGAAGCCGAGTCGAGTGCAAATGGAAGAAGGGGTAAAGAAAATGGGAAGTAAAAAAAAAAAAAAAAAAAAATGAAGAGAAAAATAAAAATGTACAAAAAAAAAAAAAAAAGCGTAAAAGAAGTAAAAGGAGTCTTCCTCCAGCCGGTTTTACCGAGGAGAAGTTGAGGAGGCCGAGTGTGAGTAGAGGCTACAGAACGCTCTTCTTATATATATATAGGTACGCTCCAAGCGCAGAAAACGATTCTCGTAAGTAATTCCGGTAGTTAGTAAAACTGCATACCAGGATTAAAACGGTGGTTGACAATCTTATATGTACTACTATAACGCTCTTCTTCACGTATACTACTATACTCTTTACCCGAAGAACTTGTATAGTCGCATATATAATTTTCAGGTAGGTAATGTATAGCCAAACTGTTACAACTTTAGACTAATTATACGTTTTTATTAAAAAAAAAAAAAAAATTTAAAAAAAAAAAAAAAAAAAAAAAAAATGTATACTTCACACATATACGACGTTCTGTGTAAGTCAAGATGTTGTAAAGAGACGAGAGACTAGCTCTAATTGTAAGAGAGATGTAAGAGGTGTTGCGAGAAAAATTCTATACTTTCAGAAATACGCTTTTCTATATTTTTTTTTTATGAATATTTATGAAATCTGCATTGATAAGTTGGTCCAGATAGAAATGATTCAATTAACTGAATCCAGAGACGATTGATGTGATGTGCATGACTAGCGAAAACGTTCCTCGTAAATTCGCATTCTGCAGTAGCGATTATACGAACGAACGAACGAACGAACGAACGATGAATTAAACATATATGACAAATACTTAGATATAAGTTTCGATTGGTTTGACTATAGACTTTGAGCTTTTTCATCTGCGATCAAAATTATTATAACTTTTAATTAGTAACAGAAATTAATCGAAGCTTTAATCGATCAAAACTCTTTAATTTATTATAATTGTTCAATTGCACCGATCATGATTTACTATATATTTCGTTATGGTATGCAAGGAGTTTATTCATAAAAGCTCTTCTAGACTGGGGTATATGATGCAGTTATTATAATTAATTTTTGGTATGTGCAGACAAAGGTACACTCAGAAAAATAACAACCAAAATTTGGGTTATTATATGCACAATCAAATTTTTTTTTTTTTTTTTCAGTCAACCAAAAATTTCGTTGGGATAACCAAAATTTTGTTGGGAAAACCAAAATTTTGGCTATTCGAACAAAATTTTTGGTTGACTGAACAAAAAAATTTGACTGTGCATATAATAACCCAAATTTTGGTTGTGTCAACAAGACTTTTTTTTCTGAGTGTATATTAATTACGTGAAACTCAACACATAGTATGTGTTAATGTAGGTACTACCTACGCGGTGTATAAGGACGGTTAACTACGATAATACTAATGATGCACTGTTCTATACGATAGTTGCTTTGACGTACCCTGGCACGGATCTAGAGACGTGGTAAATCTTTAAAAACGCGAGTTAAAATCGACGATATATAGTAAACGGGTTCGAGTTGGCTCGGGTTGGCTGATTGATCAAACCTATAAACGTGAGAGTCATGTTTTATTATATATAAGACCGTATCATCAATTGGATATTTTATATCGAAGAGAAGTTTATTTGTGAATTAACTCGCCACGTTTCACGTGGTTCATTTAATTCTTACACACGCATAGCCTAGTCATTTTTAGTCCCGGTGAAAACCGCGAGGTAGTGTATAGGTAGTACATAAGTCAATAAGAAATCAGAAATCAGAAATCATTCATTAATCTTCTTCCCCAATTCAACAAAACCTATTTAAGGTTGAAAGGGGCTTCATAGAACGAAATAGTAGACCAGGGTGAGTGGTGGAAGATTGATTTTTTTCGATCGGTAGGTATACCTATATTTGTATATATATATATATAGCTAATGTGGCTTCGTATATGAAGCGACTTACGTATCTACCTATAGAAAACGAATTTTGCCATATTGACGAGTAAAACCGAATTGTTCAATTGACAACTGTTCTTTGTGAAAAGAATTTTTGTGAAAAAAAGAAAAAAATGAATGCGTATATAAGATTCTAGAGACTTTCAAATTTCATATTTATTCGTTAGATGTGTTGAGTTATTCAAAATTGAAGTAATAAAATTTGAGTGAAGAAACACGAGTAAGGGAAGCACTTTGAAAGAAAAATTGAAAAATAATACCAGTATAGGTATACAGAATATGCCTTAGAACTTGAATATTAAAGATCATCCGTCGAAGAATTACGTGTAAAAAGTGGGTAAAATAAGAAAAAAAAATTTCATCGTGACTAAAATGATAATACTACGCTTCAATATTCATGATGGAAATAAGAAAAAAAATTGCTCGAGCAGCAGGCTTAATCATTCAGAGAGAAACGACTCGGTGTTTCAAAGACAAGTAATACTTCTGTTATGTTTTGTTGTATGTAGTACAAGAAATTCGTTGAAATTTGATCATTTCATATTCAAATTACGATTATACCAAAAGTTTAAGAAATTCTGTGTCCAATTCGGTCAAACTTCGCTTTGAGAATCTCGGTTCATTCAACAGCTCGTAAATAAAGAAATAGTCGAATTTTTTTTTACAACTAGAGTCTATAAATTATTTTGTGTGAATATATATCTGTATAATAAAAGAACATTTTATCCGACGTTATAGTTTGCTTTAACGTGCCGAAATATATAGGAAACGAGGCCAAAGATACCCGGGACATATCCATCACACGACAATAAAATAGTCACTGATTGAACTAGAGATATTCTTCGACCTAGGGAAAGAAAGAAATAAAAAATCGAAAAAAAAAAAAAGAAAGAAATAAACGAAGAAAACCCAGATTTTTATATCGCATTTGGTGTATCGAACATTGTTCCGCGTAACAGATTGCTCGTAAAAAAAAAAAAAAAAGTAAGGAAAAATAAAAGAGGAAACTAGCAGGACAATAAATTCAGCGGGTCGTATAACTCGAGTTAATCTACTATAATTGTAAGTAATGACAAGTCGAAAATCCCCGAAATTAGCTAAACGATAAACGAATGAAAAAGCTCTCAGTAGGTACGCATATACCTAAATATACACAGAAAGAAAGGTTAACTTGATTCAAGACAATTTTGCGATCCAAAAATGAAGACCGAAATTTTCTCGGATCAAATCAAAAATTTTTCTCGAACCAAGAAAATTGTCCCAATTTTCTTGGTTCGAGAAAAATTTTTGATTTGATCCGAGAAAATTTCGGTCTTCATTTTTGGACCGCAAAATTGTCTTGAATCAAGTTAACCTTTCTTTCTGTGTATTGTCGCTTTTTTGAAAATTAAACAACCAAGATATAAAAATAGTATCTTCAAAGTTTTAGAATTTTTAAATTTATGCCTATATTGGGATCCTTGGAATGGGCGTGGCTTTGAAATTTTAGCCTTGTTTGAGTAGTTCTATTTTCTGCTACTAGTTGGCGTATCGAGGTTCTAAGGTTCCCAATACTTTTCGAAATAGTTTGATGTAGGATACAGTTGTGTTTTTTTTTTTTTTTTCTTTTTTTTTTTTCCTTTATTTTATCATTCGAGGTCTAAAACTGATCTGCGTTGAATAACCTTTATTTTTAATACAAGAATAGTAGTTTCGAGTTCGTTCATCTTTAACTAGTATGAAAACCTCTTTGAATCCCTTGAATGACCTTCGTCGTTCGTTCGTCGAGGGTAACGCGAAAGGCCGAAAAGGAAAACGTGAAACTTTGTCACCCGGAAAAGAGCCCTATAGTATATCCAAGATGGCTGCCGCTCCGTCGTCTGAGAGCCATTCTATTATTCAAGACGAAGTTGAAGCAACTCCACGTTGCACAACGGGGGGTAAAACTGGCAACGCTATATACCTACATGTATATGTACGTATACGTACATGAGATATAAGTCAACGTCATAGACTACGCGAGATGCGCCAAAAAGGTGGTGCTTTGAGGTAAAAATAAAAAAAAATAAAATAAAAAAAAAAAAAAAGGTCCAGTTTCACGATGATGAATAAATTTTCGATGTGTTTTATGACTGTATTTAATTACACGCGGATAAAAGTGCGGAGTGAAATTCTTTTTTGCCATTTTCCCTCTTTTTTTCTTGCAAAAATATAAGGTAAAGTGTATAAGAAGGTAAAGAAAAAGAAAGAATAAGAGGGAAAGGAAAATACGAAATAGCAAGCAGACTTGAACAGCCTGCAAGACCAGACAGGAATACGAAGGTGGAAGAAGAAGGATGATGAAGAGAAGGGTAGACGACGAAAACTCATCGTCACATTGAAGCAGTGAAACTGGTAGTGCAATCGGGTTGAGAGCCGGTCGACGACGGCTTAACTAATCAATGTGAAAGCACCCTTAAGAAGAGGCCAGCGCGCGGGTGTTCGCCGTCACATTTAGAGGAAATAGCTGATCCTAGCATTTTAGAGCTGGGTCAGTCGTCATTCGCACGAACGACTTGTTTCTTACCTTATATACCATACCTACCTACCCTTTTCCTTCTATCAGCAAATTTCCGAGATATATGATAATAAGATTCGTTGGGGTGGACATTGGGTTGAAAAAATACGCTGATATATATATATATATATATATATGTATTAAATCTAAATTCTGAATATACATACTTTGAAAATTGTGAAGATAAATTTTGACGATAAATAGAATTAAGACAATAATATAGTATAGCTGTATAACGCAGATATATACGTGTATAGGAGTTACAACCCCGATTCGCACGGTCTAGTTTCTTCCTTCCGAGTTGCGACACTGCAGCGAGTTGAGTTAACCGCAAGTTTCGGTCTGCTTTTCTTGAGATGAGACAAATGCGAGAATTGGATCGGGACCGAGTAACATGTACCGAAGGAATGAAGTGGAGGACCACGAAGTGGAGAAGATAGATATATCATATAGGGGAAGGTGGGGCAGAATGGCCGGATGGGGCTAAATGGCCGCCAAAAAAAAAATTGACTTACTCGCATTTTCGCATCAAGGGGGATCGTATGAGACCCCTTGCAACGCGATTCCGCTAAAAGTGCTCAAAAAATTTTAGGGTGGGGCTGAACGGCCACCCTAATAAAAGTAGCGAAATTGCATTTTCACGTCGAAGTGAGTGAGATAAAACTATATGCAGCGTGGTTCCACTGAAAACCATGCAAAACTGAAAGGGTGGGGCAAAGTCGCTCACCCTACACTGAGAAAAAAATATAATTGAATTAACGAAATATTTTTTTCAATAGTCGCAATTAAAAATTTATTCGGAACAAATAAATTCCAATTGGTGTGATTAAATATCATATGAAATTGACTGATTTTCACTCACTTCGACGGGAAAATACAATTTCGCTACTTTTATTAGGGTGGCCGTTTAGCCCCACCCTGAAAATTTTTGAGCACTTTCAGCGGAATCGCGTTGCATGGCGTCTCATATGATTCCCCTTGATGCGAAAATGCCAGTGGGTCAATTTTTTTTTTGGCGGCCATTTAGCCCCATCCGGCCATTCTGCCCCACTTTCCCCTACTATATATATATATATATATATATATATTACACACGAGCTTCTCTTTCCAATCGCGTTTCACCCCCGTCGCCGACGTAGAAAGCGTCGAGGACAAATATTTGCAGACACGACGTCGACGTGACACACGCTAACCCCCTTTTCCCTCTCTTCAATACCATAGGTGTACCTATATATACCATCTATATGTACACAGTTTGACCCAAGTGTGAGGGTCCAGGGTCCAGAGTCTCGAGTCTGTCACTTTCGAAATCTATATAGATAGATAGATATATATATATATATATATATATATATAGGTATATATATATATACTAAAAGGTAGCGAACGTGAAGAGCAGAGGCTTGGTGGCTAGCGTTACGGATATCTATTCAACGTGTTACGGATTGTATAACACCCGGGAGAACTTTGCCGAGCAGTAGTTGAACCCTTTTCCTCTCCTCATCGCAGGGTATTCCTTTGTTCATAGTGACGAGGGACCTGAAGGCTCGAGGTAAAGGAAGAAAGGAAGGAAGGGAGGGAGGGAGGGAGGAAGGGAGTATAGAAGAGGAAAGAGGAGTCGGGAATACAGGAGAAACCAGCGAGCGAAGTAAGGATGGTAACAGGGTAACGATGATTGTCACCGAGAAGTAAGATACGTCAGAGTTCTACGCTCTACTGAAATTTCAAGATAATCTTGCAACCGCTGTATTATGCAATTAGCATATTAGCTCCGTGAACGTTAGTAGCTACTATACCCGGAGTAGGCAGACAGGGTTGGCTGTCGGTCCCCAGGTGACGTCGTAGCGAATTTCGCCCTCACCCAAAGTAAGTAGACGACAACGTAACGTAACGTAACGTAACGTAACGTAGCATAACGTAACGGTGCGGTACGGTACGGTACGGTTGGGACCGTGAGGCAAGGCATAAATGGCAAGAGATGAGAAAAGCCAGTAGCCAGTAGCAAGTACCCAAGTAGCAAGTACCAAGTAGCAAAGGCAAGCCAGCGGTGGTAACTCGAGAGAAACTAATGTGACAGGTGATTTGATTTAACCAGAGCAATGCCGCTAGCTTCTACGTCCCGTTTATTATGCAGCTGTTTGTCTGACATTTCAAAACCTGCACCAGTCTGTAGGGAAGGGTTTAACACCAACACCAACACCAACGCGAAACGAATCATGCAATTACTTCACACCCCGTCTCTTTATCAGGGGAGTTAAAAGTCCCGAATGGTAAAAATTCCGAATTTAAATTACTACAGACTCACAGTTTTTATAGAAAGTGTATTTCCCCAAAAGTCTAACCAGATTTGAGAAGTTTTGAAACGCAAAACACCGGAGATTCAGAATTCTGTGAAAACTATGAAAATTCGAAATGCCGAACCTCCGAAACTTTAAATTCACGCATATATGTATATGCATTGATTCAATGTTTAATAACTCGGGCTGTATTGATCGTATCGAAACCAATCAGTGGTCAAATGAATCGTCTTCAGATGTGCTTTTTGAAAAATAGAGTTTCGAAATTTCATCAATTTATTTATGACATCATGAAGTTGTCGATTGAAGTAGATAAAATTAGGTTTCCGCACTCAGAAAAAAGTCTTGTTGACACAACCAAAATTTGAGTTATTATAATATGCACAATCACATTTTTTGTTTAGTCAACCAAAAATTTTGTTGGAATAGCCAAAATTTTGGTTGTCCCAACGAAATTTTTGGTTGACTGAACAAAAAATTTGATTGATTGAACAAAAAAATGTGATTGTGCATATAATAAACAAATTTTGGTTGTTATTTTTCTGAGTGCGTAAATAGGGTCTCGATTAGAATGAAATATTTTTCATCTTCATATCAGCTATATGAGAAATAGACGGAAATTTTCGAATCTTTGGACTTTCTCGGGTCTGGACTTTCGGAGCTTTGAGCTGTCTGCATTCCTGGCTATACCCTTCGGAATTCTAATGTTCTAAACTTCAAAGTTTCGGAAAATTCGAAATCGTATCAAACGAATTCGTAATATTTTTTAACCGTTCGGAGCTTTCAAGATTCTCGTAACTTCTACCCGGTCCGCTTTGTCTCTAATTCGCAACACCAACACCACGTTCTATACAACGTGACATAATATAACATGAAATACATTGATGTCTGGCCATCTATGTTCCCCTTCAATTCAGAGCCAAGGGATTAACATTGACATTGGTCGTGCCAGCGATATAAATTGCGTCATTGAAATCGTTGGCGAAGTCTCAACAGTTTGGCACTCGGTTGCACTTCGTTGAACTTATAGCGAGTTTCTCGGTTAGCTTCTTTAAAGAGAAATAATAAAAAAAAGAAGAAAAGAAAAAAAAAACAAAAAAAAGGAACAGAAAAAACTCAAACTAATCAAATTATGAAATATAGTAAACCGCAGTTTCGCGTATATGAAGCGAGTCGTATGGATAAGCCGCGAGGTTTACACACGTTGCAAATGAACAGGGAAGACTGGTTTATATCATTACGAGATAATACGTCCCGTATATGTATGTGCATCCGCGTGTATTATACGCGTGTGCTCAAACTACCTGCAGAATATATTGTAGGTATAGGTATATATGTTTAATACCTATATCTACATATATACCTACTAGACGTATGTATGTATATATACGTGTAGAAAGTCCGGTAGTGGCAGAGGGAACAATGGTCAATGTTTGTTCGGTTCGTCCCTTCAATTTCCGGCGTGCCTTCACTATGGTGTTCGAGGAGGGGAGGGGGGGGGCATCACCCGCCCAAAACCATCCTGACGTGAATTACTACGTAAATATAACGTCGATGACGCCACTCCTCGTCGGACGTCGGATATGTTGAAAATTCGTGAATCCTATATATACACGAGATTTAATACTTGACTAAAATTTACCTACTTATATAGGTAAATAATACCTACATTTTTATCAACATAACAAGAAAGAGAAAGAAAGAAAGAAAGAAATGAAATTGAAAATAAAAATAGAATTAGAATTGGAATTGGAATTTAGTCACGATTGTTTGCTACCCTATAATTTGTAAAAAGACAGCAACTTTTCATATGGCTAATCGCTCAAGAACTACGCCTACATCATATATATATATGTGAGTATATAAGAGAGGAAGGGAGAGAGAGAGAAAGAAATAAAATAAGTTAGGGGTAAAAGGTCGCATACGCTTTCATTAATATAAATTGAACTGCCACTCAAACCCGCGTTTCCCCTTTACGCAGCAGCAGTAGCAGAGAGCTGGTAGGTAGGCCTTTTCCTATACGTAGTATCCCCGATGCGTGTTAACAATTGCTACTATACACCCTAAGCCAACAAATATTTGCTCATTTTTCTTGACGACTATAGAAACCTTATAACAATAAGTCGAGAACTTGTCACGCTAATGTGAGTATCGTATTATGATAGCACGTATACCTACCCCGAGGGAATAAGAAATAGGTATATCATATACATATGTTACTATACATACGTAGGAAAAAAAAAAAAAATGAAATAACAATAACAACGAATAAACAATTTTAACTATATCTGGAAATAAATTGGCCACTGCAAAGGAATACGCGGTGATAAATGCCGAATGAATGAATGCATGAATGAATGAATGAATGAATGGATGAATGAATGAATGAATATAGCGCTACGTCAATTTTTTACTGAAAGTATAAATCAGGAATTTTCTTCTTTTCACGAAAGTCGAGAAAAGAAAAAAAAATGTATATATTATATTATTTTATATATATATATATATATATAAATACACACGATGTGTGAGCTTCACGAGTTACGTCATATACTATATAGTCACTTGTCGACTTGCTGCAGGATTGAACCAACGAGAAACCAGTTTGCCTATGTGTGCGAAGAATTACTGCGAGCAAAGAGAGACGCTTTGTGCTCGATCCGACAGTAGAACACAATACCTACGCGAAATACTTCGAGCAGTTCTATCAGCGCACCGAATACGAAGCTTTGTACATATGCATTCACTGACTATACGTGCCTAGATGCTGCGCGGCAGGTGCGATGAAATTCAACAGATTCTCTTCATCTTATCGTATACGCGTATTGTGAGAATGTGAATTTGAGAAATTTGTAATCTTACTTTTTTTTTCTGTATGCCTAGATATTTTTATTCGTCGATTATTCATTTTTCTCAATGAAAGGCAAAAAGCAAGGACGAAAGATTTGCGATTAAAAAAGAAAGTGAAAAGAAACGAGAGATACAAGAATCGAGAAAAATACAAAAGCATATACAATAAATATAATACGTAGAGAAAAGAAACTAAGAAAATAAAATAAACAAAAAAAATAAATAAATAAAAAAATAAATTCAAGTAAAAAGTTTACGTGACAACGAAAAATGTCTACAAGTACCAAAAACTTCGTCTTCACCTCGGCGACGCGAGACGCGACGCGATGCTCGAACGACTTTCAAGCTCACGTACGCACATAAAAGTGCGTGATGCTGACGCGATTTCCGTCACACTCCTCACACTCCTAATACTACTACTACTACTACTACTACTACTCCTTCTCCTCCTACTTCTACTACTACTACTACTACTCCGCCTTCTCATCCTCCTCGGCGTCTCCCTACTACGCGAACTACTGCGGCGACGTAAACCCATTCCAGATTCTTGTCTATACTTACTCAACTATACTTCAATGAAATGGGTAATGGCAGTGAAGGGAACTAAAGGGGTGCGAAGCGAATAGAGGGCAAGAAAATTACGTCGATATTTGTTGCAACGATTATATAACACGATCTGTGCTTTTTTTTTTTGCTTTTTTTTTTTGTTTCATATTTTTTGGACACCTTTAATGAAATTACGGACTTTCGAATGCGCTCACACAGATAGTAGATTTATTTTGAAAATACTATCTCTTATCTTATTAAAGTTGAGTTTTATATCATTTTATTAAATTTTTTGCTTTTTAAATCTTCTTTGGTATTAAAATGCCACCGAAACCCACAAGGAAGACCTCTTCTTCTTCTTTTTCGTATTTTTCGTATTTTTCGTATTTTTCTATACATGCATAAGAATCCGTCTTATACTACTATATATGAATGAATATCGTACTTTCTTTTCTCTCTACTCTAGAGATCCTGCAGTCTGGAATCGTATGACTGACAAATATCGAGCTACGAACTAAATACATAAAATGAATATGAAATTTGGATAAACAATGTGTTATAGAATGAATGCTGACTGATTGTATAAACGAATAGAATATAAACCGAGATCCGTGACTGCTGTACATCTGTATAAGACAAATATAGCTGTATACGTATACTTTTATACGCACAAAGAGAAACAGAAGAATAATAATATAATTTGAAAAAAAAAAAAAAAAAAAAAAAAAAAAATTTGCCTCAGGCGAAAGAAATTTCTGGTTACGAATCGTGAGATGAGATTTTCTTTGACGTAGGTGTATTACAGTTTCGAGTTGAAATGAAGCGAAACGAGATTCACATCAGTAATTTCTAATTTCCAGTCTTGCTCTGCAGCAGAAGCTGAAACTTTTGATTCTGAAATTATTGTTTTGTGATAAAAAAGAACGTGGATGTACATAACGTTTGCTACATCGAGAGAAAGTTGCATTTTTTTTTTTTTTTTTTTTCTTTTTTTTTTTTTTTTTTTACAAATGATTTTCATTCCACTACTGAGAAAATTTTTGCGATCAAATATGCGAGAATATCTATTTTCTCAATTCACCATAATAGTATTTAAAATTAGAAATACTCGATGCAATTCTGTTTAAACAAATCAGGTTATGTTGTTGTTCATTTTTATTTAACGTGAATTATCAAAATAAAAATGGCATAGATTAGCAATCTTGAATATAATAGTCCATATCGGAAGATAATTCAATCGAATCGAAGCGAGCAATCGACTGTTCGAAATAAATTGCGACAGTCGAACATCAAGTTTGAATAAAGCTTTTCAAGCCTTTCCGAATCGCTAACGCAATTATTTGAGATTATAACCTCAAAAATTCGTATCAATTACATCGTCGCCAAAAACAAAGTTTTGACATCTAAAACTCGGGATGGCTAACCTGCCTCAGCGGACGACAAAGCTCGCGCATGCGCAGTCAGACACTTTGACTGTGCAGTATCAAGATTTCTTCTCGGTATACACGGACGAGATGATAACGCGGTTTTCGTCACACCCTTCGGCATCCCCAACACGCGCCTGCGGTGACGTAAGCCCATTCGAGTTTCCCGTGTATATACATATCTATATACGGACTTATTCAGACTCTACGGTAGGTAGATATGGATATAGGTATATATACACTATAGGGAATCATGACCGACCAATATTGAACCCGACTCTAACGGCCTCTTATCTTAAGCCCAGAGAGATCGTGCGTTCAAACCTTATTTTATTTTATTTCCATTCTTTTTTTTTTTTTTTCTTTCTTTCTTTTTTTCTTTTTTTTTATTCACTTCTCACATATCGAAGCTTTTTCCGAGCAGTTATATATATATATCTGTGTAAACAGTTCGTACGTGACCGGGTATTTATTTGAATATTGAAGTGATCGATGTAGTATAGCTGGTATACATAGGTACATACATACATATGCGTATATTCTATGGATGAAAGTAAATGCAGTTCGATTAGACGGTATAACGAAAAAAACGATTGATACACAAAAAAAAAAAAAAAAAGAAATCTCAACAAATTTTGGGGAAATTTTTTACACTATGTTTCAATGTTGTAATAATCTGTTTACAAATATTGAGCGGTGAAGAAGAATTGAGTGGAGTAAAGCGAAAAAGAAGAGAAAAAAAAAAAAAAGAAAGACGTTTTGAGTTTGTTGATAATATCTAGCTACTTAAAAAATCGAAACATCTCATTAAAAATAGGAATTTGCTGCGATCGCGTGACGTTGTAGTTTAATGAAGGAACAGTGACTTGCGAAAGAAACAACCTACACCGGGTTTCCTCGCTGCCTGCATGATGAGGATCTCATTCGTCTTTTTTCGTTTTTTTTTTTTTTTTTTTTTTTTTTTTTTCTTTCACTCTTTTTCATGACATCCCTCGGTTTTCTGCGATATCGTTTTCATCCATGAAGATATCATCTTTCCGACCGAGTTTATCCTCCGCACAGTTTGATTATCATACAGATTGATATGAAAAGATTAGATTCTCGTAACTAAACCATGTATGACGTGACGTGGTTTATGCGTTAGCATAACGTCGCAACGCGAATGCATATAGAGAAGATATTGATATTAGGTGTAGGGGAGAGCGGGGCAAAACGGGCAGCGGGGCAAAACGGGCAGCTCCCCCGAAAAATAAAAAAAAATGTTGGAAAATTTTAGATTTTTTTTTTTTTTCAATAAAAATTGTTTCCCAATGAATTTTGATTTTTTTCTGAATTTAATTTCGAAAATTTGGCCGAGGTGCCCGTTTTGCCCCGCTGCCCGTTTTGCCCCGCTGCCCGTTTTGCCCCGCTCTCCCCTATATATATACAGTTAACCAACGATAAAGACAAAATTATTAAAAATAAAAAATAAATTAATCAAATCGCAAAAAACTATAGTATATGGAACAAAATTTGATTAAATTGATAAAAATTCTAGTTATTGGGAACTGCTATATAAAAATGTAAAAATAATAATAATATGACAATATTTGAATATATATTAAAGTTACGAATAGCCAACTCAATCGCAGATATATATCGAAGAGACAATTCGCAATATGCGGAGAAAATGGATTAAAAAGAAAAGAAAAGAAAATAAAATAAAAAGCTATATCGGAAATAGAATATTTCTTCTTCTTTCTTGATCGCTATAATACATATAGTTACTACTCCTTTATACCCTAACGTAGCTGTCATTTGCAGAGTCAATTTTCAGCTCTTCACTTCGGATATAGATAATACTATGGTAGATATATAATATCACCATTCACCACTCCCAGTGTACTTCTATGCGTGGGTTAGGTAGGTAGGTATAGAGGTAGAGAAGTACTACTTGTTTGTTTGTCGTTCATAGTTTTGCCTTTGCCTTTTATTAATATATAGATATATGGTACATATAACGGTATATAGCAATTAGCTTCTAAATTTAGCGAGGAGTATATAAGTAGAGTAATATTAAGCCATGCCCATCCGTTTGACTCTCTGACGATGCGATTTCGTTTGTTAAATATAATGATATAAAATTAGGACTGTATTTAGGGTGAATAATACATAAATGGCATATCGCGTCATTAATGTCATAAGGTCGTAAGTGGCAAAAAAATTTTTTTTTTTTTTTTGCGGATATGCACAAACGATGTTATATGGCACGAAAAAGATTTTGCCACCAAAAACACGAAATTTTTTTTTTTTTTTGCACTTACGACCTTATGGCATTAGTGACGCGATATGTATGTAGGTATAGTAGTAGAAATGATATTCTGTATATTATACTATGCTAAATAGGTAAATGCGAATGCGTGAAAAAAATTTGTATTCGAGACCGCGTCATTCACAATCAAACGGAAGCAAAGCTTGAAAAAGTAAATAAATCAATGGTGCGCAGAGGTAATAAAAGAAGAAAAGAAATAAAATGAAATGAAAAGAAAAGAAAAGAACAGAACAGAAAAAAAGGGAAAGGGATAAAGGAAAAGGAAAAGGAAAAGGAAAAAGAAAAGGTCAACTAACACTGTGCAATATTTCGTTCTACTATATATATAAGTCCTGCCGGAAGGCAGAGAAAGCCGAGAAATAAGGCCTTATCAGAAGGTAGAACGGGAAAATTGCAGCGCATAAAAAGTCTCATAAGAGAGCGATAGCGTGGACGCGTCAAACTCGGAAAAGTCCTATAGGTATGGCTGATGCGGAACTCGTGGTAATTTGCCCTACCTACGACAATAAGTCACCAACGAACACACGTGTACAATCGACTGTATGATGTATAATAAAGTAGGAATTATAGAGGGTGATACATTTTAGCACGACGATTTTAGGGGTACGTTATATTAGGTACATGTCATACGGGAAAGATTACATCAAGATTTAAGGTGGCGCTTATAATGTTGACCTGCACATATCAGGGTCAAGCTGAAAATAAATATTCGAAGATACTTTCATCGATTTATTCGTATTTTAAATGCATTTCTGACAATTTGTAGTTTTTTTTTTTTTTTTGTATTTTATAGAAAATATTGTTATTGTGTAAAGTTGATTTTCTTTTCGTTTTTTTTTTTTCTTTTTTTTCTTTTTAAACGAAAAAAAAAAAAAAAAAAGAAAATTTCTCTCTGGGGTAGAAATATGTATTATAGAGAAAAATGAGCTCAAACCATCTAGTAATTTGATCGAGAAATGAATACATTACTGGCAAAGTGTCGTTAGACACAATTTTCATTCGTATAATAGTATAGAAAAGAATCGATATATTATTTCCGTTGAAAAATGGAAAACGACATTTTTGAATAATTCATAATACGTACCTTATACGTTCCCTATGGAATGCTCTTTCAATCAAATCGTATGTAGTAATTTTTCTATCCGTAAAGCATTTATCTTATATTTTATAGGTAATTTTCGAAAAAAAATTAAAGCTTAAATAATATAGTTATTAATATAATGGAGTATATTATAAAGTATATAGATGTAGGTTTGATTTTTTTTTTTTTTTTTTTTAATTTTTTATTTTTCCTTAATCTCACCTCAAAGAACAATTCTTTTTACATCGTTTCCTCTTTTTTTTTTTTTTTTTCCCTTTATGTTCTTTTTCGCGAACAAAAAGAATAAGTACCGATCTATTTATCTAACCCGTTTCTTAAATCAATACGGTATTTTTAGTGCAGTGGTATTTCTCGTTACGTAATGCATATACATATATATATACTATATAGGTACTAGCTATTAGGCGTGTGCGCAAGTAGGCGTAAAGTATATTATTATTTTTTTTTTTTTTTTTTTTTTACGCCCCAACAGTGGAGTACAAGACACAATTAATTAACGTTATTTCGGTAAAAAGAATATAGAAAGAATTGTAAAGAAATAAGAAAAGAAGAGAAGAGAAGAGAAGAGAAGAGAAAAAGAACGTTGATTTCGACGTCGAATTATAATAATATATGTAACAAAAAATTGTATGAATTTATTCAGTTTATGAAATTATTATTTATACAGTTTGCTCCGTTTGCTCATTAGTTGATAAAAATTGGAATTAAAAAAAAAAACTAAGAATTAGTATATAGTGAATAAGTTTAGTAAGATTTGTCTTGAAAGTATAAAGGTAGAGACGACCGTTCTTTGTGGGGTTTGAAATTTCCGTGAAATCCCGTGTCTCTGAAATGCCGATAATGAAACAACGACTTAATTAGAACGTGCCGAGCGTAAGTGTCTGTACTGTAGGTACCTATACCTATACCTATACCTATACCTATACCGATACCTATACCTACCCAACGTACAGTAGCAGTACAGACAGCCATTATAATATCGTAGTCTTTATCCATGGTTTCAAGAAACCAGAACAAGAGAGTGTGACGCAAAGTGGAAGGCTATATAGGCACCTATACATCCAATCTGGCACTAAATCCCCCACCCTATAGCGTTTAAAACAGCGGTTCTATTATATACTAACGATAAAATTTAATCGACACGATATTTCATACATTATTTAATATTTGCCCTATATATCTATATACAGGACCCCGTGTCTATAATCAAGTTTTTTTTTTTTTTTTTTTTTTGATACCGATATCTGTTTGTTTCACGAAAGAAAAGTCGTCTATTCTCTCTTCGGATTTTACGATTATGAGTTTTTCTTCGTCGTTTGCATTGTACTAATATTAGTTTATGAATTATTATTCGGGCGATATATATATATAATTAGAACAAAAATTTAACAAATATGTACATGAAAATCTATAATATATGTGTAGAATAAATACGGAGATGGTTAAGCCTCTACCTATGAGAAGAACAAGAAATTGACGTTTTGAAAAAATCAGTGACGTCGACGTTCTGCGTTTCATTGTTCAATTGTTGTACATATACATACCGACTATTCTATACCTACTATATACTAATTATAGATACGTAACAGTTGTATACCCGAGATGTACGTGCGTCATAGCACAGGTACCCTGATAGGGTCACCTCTGACGTAGGCTTATACCTCTTTGCTGATGTACGTATAGTATATATCGCGTCACTAATGCCATAAGGTCGTAAGCGCCAAAAAATTTTTTTTTTTTCGGATATGCCCAAACGATATTATATGGCACGAAAAAGATTTTGCCACCAAAAACACGAAATTTTTTTTTTTTTTTTTTTTTGCGCTTACGACTTTATGGCATTAGTGACGCGATATAATTATAATATATATATGTATATATTCAAAGTTTCACGTGTATATAAAACGTGTATCTGAATTTAGTTGTACGTATGCATATATATGTATATATGCCTATAGGTACTAATAGCTAGGTATAGGTAAAGTCCTTCCGCGACACGCCTATCCTAGATTGTAGAAGAACGAACAACGCCTCGACAGGTCGACGGCTTTATGGAAGGCTTGGAAGCTTGGAGGCTCGACGGCCAGCCAGGCCCACGTCACGTGACTCGGGGCCTTCAATTTCACTGTCATCTTGACGTATCGATCCCAACGAACCAAGCCGCCCCTTATACACGCTACGCGGTGTACGGAAAGGAAACTCTCGACGAGAAGAGAGAACAGAGAAGAGAGAAGAGAAGAGAAGAGAAGAGGAGTAGATACCCAACGCCTAGCCCTCAACTCTCGAAAGTCTAGAGGAGCAGCTAGCGGGAAAAGCTAGAAGATGAGCGGCCTCATTGCTTGCTTCTTCATGGCTGTATCCTCGTCTGTTTTTCGATCCAGTATCGTCTCTCTCTCTCTCTTTCTCTCTTTCTCTCTTTCTCTGTCTGACGCAACACGAGTTGGTGGATCAAAGTGGAATTCGATTCGATCGGCTTTACGGTTCTCGTATAGATATCCATGTGCATATGTGTGTACGTATGTGTCTATATATCTACGTATGTATAGGAGCAAGGAAATGGCAAAGGAAATTTCCCAACTTACCTTATAGCCTGTGCAAAGCCTAACTTCACGTAACACAGGCCTAACTTAAACCAACAATAAGCTAAGCTAGCCTAATCTGCAGGGAGAGGCGAAGCCTACCGTGGTCATAGTCGTACGTAGTACATATAGTACTTACATACACACATCTCCCTTGCGTCTGACAACCGACGACTTCTACCTATAGAGGCCGCCTTTAATAATAGTATAAAAAGCACACTTTTTTTTTTTTATTTATATCTATTCCTTATTTTTATTATTTTTTTTTTTTTTCTTTTCTATATACACTCGCGGATTACAATAAATATATAGCAGACTCTTGCAGAGAGCAGAAAGCTATAAAGAAGAAATTTTCATTTTTATTTCAATTACAAGAAAATTTTTTTTTTTTTTTTGTTACTGTATGAAGTATAATAGGTTCAGGCGGGGTCTTCTTTCTAACAATATGGTGTATAAAACGCGTTGACATATTATAATAATCGTTTTACAAAGTTTGAAATAAAATTTAGAATTGTAACATTATACGGTGTTATGAATTTTCGTTCGTTATATTATAATTTCCGTCATTTTCCTGACCTGAATTTGAGCTTAAAATAATTTTAGTATACGATCGAGATCCGGCTATGTAAGCTTGTACTCTAGGATAGAGTATAATAATTCTATAGCAGAGTGTAGAATCATGAAAATTCGTAATTTATTTTTTCTCTTCATTTATTAATGTTTTCACAAAAATTATAGAATTTGCGATCTTCATCATTTTATTATTATTATTATTATTATTATTATTATTATTATGGATAATTTTGTTTCTCCTTTTTCTCTTACAATTTAACTAATACGATAAACCCGGACGAAGAAACGTTGTCCACAAAAAAAAAATAAAAAAAAAAAATAAAAATAAAAAAGTTTGCATATCGATTGGGCCAACGGTTAGTTAATTAGTCACGAGCTTCAGATTATCGAGAAATCTCAATTTCAGGAAATGAGTTATTAAAAGGTGAAGTAGGTATCTCTTTGGATTAAAACTCGGAAAGTTGTGGAAAGACGTAAAAAAAAAATCATAATAAAAATTCCACTCTCAATGAATTCGGAAAAAAGAACCAACGTAATGAATTACAAGTTAGAAAAAAAAAAAAAAAAAAAAAAAAATCTCAAGTTTTTCATCAATAAATTTCGACAAATAGTATATGTTGATGACGACAGCTCGTCGGTAACAAAGGTAAAAAAAAAATACAAGAAAATTTCTAAACTTAACAAAAAGAGCAACAATTAGAGCAACAATATGAATAACAACACCGTAAACTCGAACTGCGGGGTTAAAAAAACAAAATGAAAAAAAAAGTTGTTTCAGGTTTGATTATCTCGTGATTACGGGGGTTTGCTTTAAATTTGCATAAATTTAGCCGTCGTGGTTTCGTACCCGACGAAGTAGGAAAGGCGGGGGTGGTTGGCGGAAGACACAGAGGCAGAGCAGAGACTTTGTCCTCTGGTTTGCAACGGAACGTATCAAATGCGAATTAGAGCGTCGTCGTACCGCGAATAGAACGCATACAGACGTATACGCTGCGGGGAGAGAGAGAGAGAGAGAGATATACAGCTCTATACAGCCATGACCTATACATGTGTACAGAAATTGCTTGGTATACTTTGCGACCCAGGGGAAACCATCGGCAGACAATAAACTGTACGTACCTATACCTATGTAAGCGCGTGTAGAGTATATAGATATATGTGTATGTGTATGTATGTATGTATGTATATGTAACTACCTACGTAAAAGCAGCCAAAAAGGTTCGGTTTCTTTTAATCTTAAAAATTCGTGCAAGAATAAATTGCAATTCGAAGAAGTTTTTTTTTTTTTTTTTTCGCTCGACTCTACGGGCTTTGACATGAAGCAGTAGTCGCTACCCGGCGCGACGCGACGCAACGCAAGGCAAGAGGCAAGAGGCAAGGCAAGGCAACGCGACGCGACGCGACGTTACAGGAACGCGCGGATACGGAACCTCGGGGCTCTGCTTCGTGACCCAGCCATCAGCTGATCGATACACGTCACCCTCGAGCTACTACCCTTGCTAAAAACAGCAGAGTACGACCGACCCGCAAGCCTGCACAGCTAAACGAACGACGAATGGTGCAGCTCTCTTGGTTTTAGCAAAAGATTTTTATTTTATTTCATTTTTTTTTTTTTTTCATTTTTTTCTACCCGTTATATAAGCGACTATAGTAGTCGTTTTTTTTTTTTTTTTTATATTATTCTATTTCATTATTCGTTTGTTTGTCCGTTTAGTTTGTTTTTTTTAGGAATTACTTAGCTCCGAAAAAATCTCCGTTACCAAAAAACAACAGAGAATTTCTTATGGTCAGATATATATACGGAGCGATTCTGTGGAAAGTAACGCGCGTAAAAGATAGGCAAACGGGAAACGCCTGTATTGAACAGCTCAAATATCGACGATTGGGTTTTATTTCCTATACTTAATAAATAAAACCCAATCGTCGATGTTCGATCTGCTCAATGCAGGCGTTTCTAGTTTGCTTACCCGTTAGGCGCGTTACTTTCCACAAAATCGCTCTGTATATACGTACGGGAAATTATACCTACGTACCTACTAGTGCGTTGTAAATAAAAAGTGTGAGAAAGATGAAAAAAAAAAAAAAAAAAAAGGAAGAGAAATTAAAAACCGTATATGGACATAATTACACGAGAAAAAATGACGTAATTAACAAAAATCCAATTAACTTGTCGTATGTATGTACTTACGTACCATTCGAGCAATGCCAACAACTTTTACATGTAACAGTTTTTGTGAGTTTCTTTTTTATTTTTTTTATTTTTTTTGTTTTTTTTTGTTTCTGTAACCGCAAATGAGATGTTTTAATTAGACACTATGCAGGCAAAAAAGTTTATTTTTATTTTTACTAACGAAAATTATACAGTAATTATTAACCTCAATTTTAATTCCTCTATATAAGTGTACATATATTATATAGTCTGACTGCAACGTCGTTGGTGTTAAACTTTGTAAAATATATATATATATATATATATATATATATACAACCTAATCACATATTTAAACATTATTAACTATAATTGAAACAGTTTTATCCCTTGAATAAATGAGAATCCTATATAGTTTTAAAAATAGGTATTCACCACTTTAACTGTAATTACTTTTATATCATATAGGTAGTACAGCTCTAGTCTAAGCAATTATTTCCTTTTCAGTTCTATTCAAGTTCTAAATATATATAGGTTCCAACCAGTAGGTTATAGGTATACAAAAAGCAACAAAACTAAAATTGAAATAAAGAAAGAAAAAAAAAAAAAAAGCAAGAAATTTGAGAAATAGCGTAATTGCTACATAACTATACGCCGATAATTATTATTCCTATCGTATATTATATATATTTTACTCGCTGTAAAATATTAATATTAACTAATATTAATATTAACTAATATTAATATTAATATTAATATTAATATTAATATTGATATTAACTCTATAACAGACTGATATAAAAATTCTTCCATTCGGTTATTATTAGAGGAATGAATACACTATCTGAAAGTGCCATTATATCTATTTCATCATGATTGTGGAATTCACAATTGAGCTCTAAGTAAAAATTGTTACTTTTGTCCCCGGTCTCCCCTATATAAAAGTCAGCAAGCATTATCTTCGATTCTTATAGAGCCAAACCATGACTGTCTGTATAAATACGCGATACTTTGACGCATTAATCATTATAATAGACATAACTGAAAAAAAAAAAATACATATTAAATTATTCAAAGAAGCGGATTATCAATTGAAAGGCTGCACCGCGCCTTACAGACTCGGTGACGCTGGCTCGCTCCTCTGCATCCCGGTAATACCACCCCATTCCCACCCCACCCCCCGCACCGTTGCGTTGTTCTCTGTAAGTCCTTTTATTCAGGAATTCCTTTTCCCTTGGCTTCCTGGGCAAGTATAGCGGCAGTAGCGGTGGAGTTCCTCGGCCTGTCCCGACTTTTTGTCGTCTTAGACTGAAAACCTGTATAGTAGTAGGATAGGCCATTTACCACCACCCTCATCTCTCACTCTTTTTTTCCTCCCCTTTTTCTGCCCTCGTTTTTTTCCTTCCTTTTTTTTTTCCTTTTTATTTCTCTCTTTTTCCTTCTTTCTTTATTTCTTTTTTTTCTTTTTTTTTTTTTTTTTTTTTTTTTTTTTTTTTTTTTTTTTTCCCTTACGCGACTGAGGCGCTTCTTTGTCAGCTTTTCACTTCACCTTCACCAAAACTCCCGACACCATTCTTCCACCCATCCATCCATCCATCCATCTATCTATCCCCGTCCATCTATTCGTAGTCTTTCCCCTTTACTCCCTTCTATATTATCCCTTCTTTCGTATAAGGTTGTACTTTCTTCCAGGTTTCTCCCTCACCACCCCGAATATAGGTGTATATATATATGTCATATAATCTATATATTATATAGGGTAATTCCGGGTGAGATGGCCATAGTTTTTTGAAGTGGCTGTAATTCTCAAAATTAATCATTAAAAAAAAACTCACCATATCAGTTGCAATCTTTATTCATTCATTGAAGAAATTTTGACAGACTTTTGCGTTTATATGCACACTATATCAATAATAGAAATTAAATTTAAAAAAGTGCAGTTGGCCATCTCTCCCGATGACCGTGGGAGAGATGGCCATAGGACATAGGGACAGATGGCCCTACTTTTTCTTCGAGATCCTACGTTGTCCTTTCACCTTTTTCTTTTTCTCTTCGCCGCATTGAGGGCACATATTGTCAAAAATCGTGCAGTTTTCGTGCATCCACACCCTGCACTTGATACATTGCAGCCAATCTTCTATTTTCTCCGTTTTTTCATAGTCTTCTCCACATCCTGCGCAGAGACAAACCTCTTCTTTTGACACATCGTTATCTGAGTCAATCAAGTCATTGCCACTGTCCAGTGAAAATTCTTCATTGCTGCTATCAGTCTCTTCTTTCTTTATTTTTCGTTTTTTCACTGCAGGTTTCGAAGAACCTGCACGGCTGTCAGTCTTTTCTTTCTTTGGGTTTTCCTTTTGCATAGTAGCTTTTGAAGTACCTGCACCTCGCTTGAGTGGTTTGCCTCTATTTTCCTTGTCCACTCTAGCTTCTATGTACGAGCGAGATGTAAGAACTTCGGCTACTTTTTTTGCCCGCTTTCTAGTTTGATGAATCAGACCTGGAACTGGAGACAGCTCCATAAGTATCTTGGTTGGTGTCTCTTTCTGGAGGCTTTCGTGTTCCGAAGTTCCAGACTTCTCTTCGAGCTTTTCTGCGGTAGTAACAGTACAGGTGGCTCTTCTTTCTATCTCTTCTGCCGATGCTGAAGGTAAAGTCCGATCACTCGCATCAGATGGATCTACTGTAACATTTTCCTGTGAATAAGCGTAGTCAGGTATAGCGTTTGGATTAAATGGATAGATTCCCGTGGATTTGAAGCCTGACACAGCATTTCCAGGGGTAGCTGCTTTGCCCCATGTCTGATTGAGTAAGTATCCAAACTGTGCTCGAGTTATACGTCGACCGGGATGGTTTTTAAGCCAATTACGACAAGCCTCATAGAAGTGAGTTTTTATTGATTTGAATACCGCCCTGTCTAAGGGTTGAAGGTAATGGGTTGTGTGACTTGGCAAGGACAGTAAAGCAATGTCATTGCTAGATGCAAATTCAAGCATCTCTACAGAGTTTGTGTGAGACGTGTGACCATCGAGTATCAGTAGAACTTTTCCAGCGGGCTTTCTTGGAAGAAAATGATTCTTGAGCCATTCTAAAAAAATCGCTGCCGTAATGTACGCTGACTTCTGTGACATGTACAGTACTGAGCCTGGAGGCATCCCATCTTCAAATTCGGCTTTCTTATTTTTACCTTTCATGATGCAGGCGGGGGGAAGAAATGTACCTTCACTGTTACAGCAAGCGATGATAGTAATAGTCTCTCCTCTTTCGGTTGAAGTTATTGATGAAACAGACTTGGAGCCCTTCTCTGCAATCACTTGGCTAGGACGGTTGTTCAGCTGCAGTCCAGATTCGTCCATATTAAATATGTTTGAAGGCTTGTCGAACAGCTCATTCTCTTCAAGCGCTTCCCGTAAGATTTCAAAATAGTCCATTACCTCTTGTTTATTCATGCCTTGTGATCTAGCTATCGAAACGCCTTCAGCCTTCCTCACTGACAGGGTCGGATGTCTTGATAAAAATAAAATCAACCAGTCGTAGCCTGCCTTCTCTTTTTCATTAGAGAATTTGTGGTTTATGCCTAAGTATTCCGCGAATTGATAGGCAATCATGCGTACATCATTCCTAGTGACTGGAAACCCGGATTTTTGCATTTTTTTAATGTGTTGTACTAGGCGTAATTCATTTGCGTCTCCAAACAAAGAGCTGGGACCCATCTTTCCTTTGACTTCATTTCCAGTTTTCAGGCGCCGTTCTAGAGTCTTCCTGGGTATTCCATTTGTTGCGGCGGCGGAGCGAATGGTCTGACCACGTTTAACAGCATTTATTGCATTCGTGAGCTGATCCTGTGTCCATGTACCGCGGCCTTGTAACACCCTGCGCACGTACTTGTTTGGCATCTGAAATAAATTCAGTACTTACTCGTAATACCACTGAATTGGGTATTGCACAATAAGAATTAATCAACAATTTATCATAAAGAACATTCCGGGAGAGATGGCCATATGGCCATAACAGCCCTTAAATTCCAGGCCATCTATCCCGACTACATGGTAGAGATGGCCCACCCCCCCCTGCTGTGGTATTAGCGATAAACAAAATGTTTTTTGAGGTTATATTGTTGGGTGTCTAATGTGCTTCAACAATCAAGTAGAAATACGGTATAAAACAACAATGTAACTCGAATTCCATGTTCTACTGTCTAAGTTTCAATAATTTTTTACACACTCAGAAACAAGAAGTTGATATATCACTTACCTTGCGAAGTCTTTCGGCACTGCACTATTATGCAGGAAGTTAGCTCTCTTAGTAGAATAAAACTGACAGCGATAGCGCGCCTGTGGGCGGAAGTTCTAGAAATTATTTCGATAGGCAATCTCTCCCCTATGGCCATCTCACCCGGAATTACCCTATATATAGTACACGCCATTCATTCACTTGTTATATCCATCGATTCATGCTCTTTTTATATTCTCCCTTTGGATTCTCGCGCACCGCTATACCTTTACGCGGAAATATAATCATCGCCGCTATAGTCTTTAGACGCTGCAAGTACTTACATTATTGCACGTGTGCATTATGCGTGTATATATCGCGTCACTAATGCCATAAGGTCGTAAGCGCAAAAAAAATTTTTTTTTTTTTTGCGGATATGCCCAAACGATGTTATATGGCATGAAAAAGATTTTGCCACCAAAAAAAAAACGAAAATTTTTTTTTTGGCGCTTACGACCTTATGTCATTAGTGAAGCGATATAAATTCACGCGAAGTATTTATCGGACGATGGGAAGTTCCATATAAGTATATATATATATATAGGTATACATTTTATCAATGAAGTTTAATCACTGTATAAGATAAAATCATATATATATCGTTGTAAAAGGAAAAAAAAATAAAAAATACATTCTTTTTGTTAATTTTAGTGACAAAATTTTAATCCTATTCACGTCATATCATTGAATGCAAATTTTTTTATAATTTTTGAAGTTATCTCTTCATAACGATCTCATAGAATAAATTTTCGTTCCGAATCTATCGAATCGCTTATTAAAATTTGATTTATTTTTATTTTTTTTTTTTTTTATGATTCTGAATATTCTAAGTATATATTATCCCGGAATTGTACCTATATTACATATACCCAATATATACCTACCTACGTGGACGTGGTATACTTTCACACACCACTTACTTCATTCAAAGATGTTATAACCGAACTAGTGTAGAAAATACGAGAAAAATCCACCAGGACTTATGTATAGCATCATTCGTGACGTTAATTGAAACGTTTCAAGATTATCTTTAAAATTAACAATCTCAAAGAGAAATCTCTACGAATAAATATACAGGGTGATTCAGAATTCGTGACGAATCTCTTGAGGGGTTGATCCTCGTCAAAATTGGGATCGAAAGTTCCTCAGCCATTTTTTTGAAAAATGATTTTTTTCCTTGAAAATTTTTTTTTCCTACAAATAAGTTTTTTTTTTTTTTTTCAACAATTTTTTTTTTTTATTTTCTTCTATATCATTCGTCAATTTTAAAGAATCCTATATGATGCCAATGAGTTTTTTGTCAATATGAGAGAGACTTCTCAGTGAAAGTTTCTTATTTGGTGGAAGATGTTAAAAAAATATGTTATGGTTCCAAAAGAAAAAAATCATTTTTCGGAAGAATGGCTAAGAAACTTTCGATCTCAATTTTGACAAGGATCAACCCCTCACCCTGTATATATAGGTATAGGGATGGGTGGGGCAAAATAGACCGGTCCGTTTTACCCCGCGGTCTATTTTGCCCCATCCTCCCCTAGTATATGCTATCTGCTTCAATTCTTTCTTCCATTTTTTTTTTTTTTTTTTTTTTTTTTTTTGTATATATTATATATTTTTTTAATTGCTGCTTTCTTTGAGAGGATCTTTTCCCAAGTTAAGTAAAAGAGAAGCGGCTAAGCCTGTATATATCGTGTATAGGTATATATATACCTATACCAACTTGAAGATATATAGATACGAAATTCATTTTTGTTTCGAAAAATCTGAGCTCGAGTAACTGGAGATGAGTAGGAGAAAGACAAGATGGTTGTTTGAGGGCATGAGAACTGAGACGGGTAGGTATAAGTATATACTGTATATAGGCGGGTATAAGAATATAATATAATATACTGTTTCCCAGTTTCACGCGACATTATATATAATATCGAAAGTTCTCGGTTGACGACAGTGTTTCAACAAGATATATAATTACTCGTCTTCTCAAAGAATTTATCCTCAAACCTCCCTTATAGGTATACTCAACTCAATATGTACCACACACTCGCATTATGTTCTGTCATATAATATAACATCAATTTCGTTCGCATATCTCGCTAATACTATAATATTATATGTATATTCATACGTTTAAACAAAAGAAAAAAAAAAAAAAAACTAATTTCAAAAAAGATATCGCGTCACTAATGCCGTAAGGTCATAAGCGCCAAAAAATTATTTTTTTTTTTGCGGATATGCCCAAACGATGTTATATGGCTTGAAAAAGATTTTGCCACCAAAAAAAAAAAACGAAATTTTTTTTTGGCACTTACGACCTTATGTCATTAGTGACGCGATATAAGAGAAAACAAAAAAAATTATCCAAAACTGAAGAATACACACGGACTATAAATATATATATATATATATATATATATATAGAGAGAGAGAGAGAGAGAGAGAGATATATACGACTATACATATTATAACCACGTTGGCCAAGCTCGGCTCGGCATGCATTGCGCGACCCAGGGCCGAGAGCGAGGCTACGCGAGCAAGGTTAAGGCCACGGCGGTATAGAAAGACGGATAGAGTGACGCCAGCCAAGAAGCTAACTCACCTTACGTAACCACCTCCTCCCACGCCATATGTTTCGGAGTCTAGTGCCGGTTAGCGGTGGTAGTGGTAGTAGTAGTAGTAGTAGTACTACTACTAGAATAGTATAGCTAGCGAGAATATAAGGTGGGGTATTTCCTTTCTTAACCGGAAATACCGGTACCCGCAACGAAGAATTAAACAACTTGAGCGGTATTCCGAGCTATAAGACAAAGAAAAAAAAGACGAAGAAGAAAGAGAAATTATGTTTTTTTTTTTTTTTTGTTTCTTTTTTTTTTTTTTCTTTAATTCCGCGTGGAATTAAAGCATCTTAAATAGTTAAAAAATATACGCGAGAGGATAGAGTAATTTATTAACGTAAGATTATATAGCGAAGAGATGTTGGCCGGATATACCTACTACATGCCTGATGCCTGCAGCACTTACGTCATACTTGAAACCGAACACTATCCGTGTGTACATATAACTATAAGATGTTTCTCGAGTGTTTTTATTCATCTTAAGACACAATATACTATATACGAACGGGTTGAGTAAAATAAAAGTCACGAAATTCTGTACGTAATAGTAGATAAATTCAAAGTACCTATATACGGGGAGTGTATACGAAAACTCGTATCGAATGAAATTATTATATTAATTTACAAATATATGAAATATATTTGTCGTGAAAATATCCCGTCCAATATTCATTCGTATGGATTCCTATATATTATATTATATATTATTATTATTATTATATACTTTGACGCTGTTCATCAGATTCTCATTATTATTATTATTTTTTTTATTAAATAGTTCGAATTTAACGTAACGACTAGTGGATATACTTATTAGAGATGATTGCGATTGTTGAAATATTCGTATCATACCTACACTTCTCGTAAAATATAATTTTCATATATATCTATATACATAATACGTAAACGAGATTATATCTGTTATATTTTGAACATTTATCTTCGAAAGGCCATTATCAAATGTTACGTAACATTTCGTGTGGAAGTGATAAAGTAGGTACTACACTACGGTCGAGTGACAGACTCGAGTCTTATGAGAAATTTCGTTTCATTTCATTTTATTTTATTTTATTTTATTTTATTTTATTTTATTTTATCTTGTCTTGTTTCGTTTTATTTCATTTCATTTCTTTCAAACGAGATATAACACAAGGTCAAGTATAATTTGGATAACACTTGATTAGATATCTTTAAATTTCACACTCACGTTCTAAAACAAATTGACAAGACATAAAATACAGTCAAGTTCAAGGGCTTTTAATCCGTTTCATAATATTTATCGAGTGTGTTATATTTCTTTTCACAACAAAAAATTCTCATCAGAAAATTACTTAATTAATTATATTATAAATTAATATTAATTTTTCAAGAATTTTCGAAACGTTGGAACATGGTGTTTCGTTTTATCAAAATGCTAAAAGTGCTGAAAAAAAAAAAGAAGCAAAAATGATCCCATCATGGGAGGGGTGTCAAAATGATCGAAATAAAAAAATAATATTTTTCAGAATTTTTCGACATTTTTAAAAAATGCCGTTTTCGAAATGGGTTTGAATAATCATTGAAAATTAACGGTTGGTGGGAAAAATGTGAAAAAATTCAGCAGTGCTTTTTCGAGATCGTAGAATCGTATAAAAAATCGTGAAACGAATCAAAAATGGTGAGGGAAAAACATTGGTCGAGTTCACGTGGAATTCCCCATATACTATATATATAAACGATATTATCATATATGTATTTCGTTGATAAACTGCTCAGCATAAGAGAAAATAAATAAAACAAGAAATAATGTTGATGTTTTTTTTTTTCCTTTCTCTCCTTAGCATTGATTCTATAGAATATAATAAAACTAAGAGAGAAAGAGAAGGAGAAGTCCTGGGCATATACTGCATACAATTTATTATACCTAGACCATAGATCATTATTATATCATCAAGTTTTTCAACACTACCTAATATTATACCTACTATAGTTCGTAATAATTATATACGCCTCTGGTGAAACGACATGTGTTCACGTTTGACGCCATCAGAGCTGCCAAGAAACTATGACGAGTTGTTCAAGTGCCCGTTACCAATACGTATATAGTAGGTACTACATAGTACATATAGGATAGTTTATAGAATTCAACAGCCTGTGGAATTCTCTGTATTTTTATTACACCATTTAAGGGGGATCCCCACCTTTAAATAGGTCGACATTCTGAGAAAGAGATTGATATTTTACAGCGAATTTGAGAGTCTGATCAAATCCAAAAAAATCATGAAGTTGAGGGAGGTTTTGACCCTCATTATCCATACTTAACATTGGATATTACTTTGAGTCTAATAGTAGTTACGCTGAATATAGATAAATACAAAATTACTCGGTTGTCGCAAAGAATCAGTAGTACCGTTGGATCGATTCTGGAATTTTTGGTCCTCAATTGTTGAGAAGAGATGCCTCTATCATATGAACATAGAACTTTTTGATATCGCGAAAATTGCCTGACTCGCTTAGTTTTTACTGAGATTTTTCTAATTCTTGAATTTTTTTTCTCTATTTTTTCTATTATCTCAACCAAAAATAGTCATATCAAAAAGTTCTATGTTCATATGATAGAGGCATCTCTTCTGAACAATTGAAGACCAAAAATTCCAAAATCGATCCAACGGTACTACTGATTCTTTGCGACAACCGAGTAATTTTGTATTTTTCTATATTCAGCGTAACTACTAATAGACTCAAAATAATATTCAATGTTAAGTATGGATAATGAGGGTCAAACTCTCCCTAAACTTCTTGATTTTTTTGGATTTGATCAGACTCTCAAATTCGCTGTAAAATATCAATCTCTTTCTTAGAATGTTAACTCATTTAAAGGTGGGGATACCCCCTTAATCGCTAGATTAATACCCGGAGTCATATATTATGATTGACATTTGACGTAATATGTTATATGATATACTATATATATAAATATATGTAATATGGATAAAATATGTATTTGGAATAAAAAAAAGGTATATACAGTGCTTGAATATATAGGTTGATGATAAAAATAAGATAATAATAATAATAATAATAATAATAATTGTTATACTTGTTTTCTTATTGTATTACTGTTTCAAAAAAATATAAGCATAAGCGAGGCTAATAATTTCTTTCAAGTTTCTCAAATATACTCAAATTGATTGAATTTTGGGTCGAGAAAACTGAAAGTAGATAATTTGTAATTGGAAAGAAAGAAAGAAAAAAAAAAAAAAGTTTTATTATTTTTACAGTCAAACCTGTTATAATTATATCGGTGTTATTGGATGTTAGAAACACTTGCTATAAGATTACCACTGCAGCTGTATATACCTATAAGGTATAGGTAGAGTATAGTAGTACGGTTTTTCTCTTTTTTTTTTTTTTCATTTTTTTTTTTTTTTTTTATTATATATCAAAAAATTTATCTTCAATTTTATTTCCCAAAGCTAACAAGCCGCATGAGTGAAATGTGATCGATGATAAAAACTTTTCCAATTTTCTGTTACCGCGTTACTTTACTTTTTCCCCATGTATCTCAATCTACAGATTTCGTCTTCGTGACCCTCAGTCGCTCTCCCTATCCTATATACAGAAAAAAAAAAAAAAAAAAAAAAATGCCCAAATAAATTCCTCGATTTTTTACCCAAGATCAACAAATTCTAACATTATCTTTATACATTCGATATATTTATTTTATTTTTTATTTTTTTCACAAATAGTGACATACTAAAAAAAAAAAAAAATCTACCGCATCATATTATAGGATTTATAAGACAAGGAGTTTGTATATCCGCATGTGTGTGCGAGACTTATTTAGGGTAGTTAGCCGGCTGGTCGTTCGGTCGCTTGTTTCACACCCACGTATATATACGTCGTTCATAATAATTCATGCAACACTTATTGTCAGGATGGATTCTGATTTCCCCCGAGGTACGAATCCTATTTCATATTTTGTATCCACGCACGTATATGTAGTATCATATGCAGTAAGTATGTTATATATGTATGTATAGATATTTCGGTATATTATATACCTATCACTAAATTATAGGCTTTATTTTATATTTTAACAATTTTGCTATACTACCTACCATACCTGTTTAACGCGGATATATTATAGTTACGAAACTCTTGTTTATTAAAAAAAAAAAAAAAAAAAAAAAAATACATATACAAGATAGAAGCTTTTTTATAGCACATATACCTATACGCAGACATACATATATATAAAAAAGGAAAGTTGTCGGTTGTCGCTAATGAAATGCACCAGCGGGGTCCGGTCAGCGAAGGTGCATGAGCAGGTGTTGCACGGCTTCACCAACACCCAGCCTATAGGTCTGCAATACTCACGACTAAAATACCGTTTATAATATAACGTCGAGTTATTTTGAGTTCTGCAAAAAATCAAATTCAATTATATTCTATAATATAGTCGTAAGAATTTATTTTTAACTGCATATGGAAGTAGCTTTACAATTATTATTATTATTGCTCCTTTTTTTTTTTTTTTTTTCCAATAAGTATTAAAATTTCGAAAATTATCTGAAGATGTAATAATCAGTAATATTTATATATGGATTTGAAGAAAAAAGAAAGAGAGGAAGAAGAAAATAGGAATCAATCGCTGCTTTGTTCTCAAAGAGTATAATAACATATACCTCTCAGAGCTATATATCAAACCGCCTCTACTTATCTTGTATAGAAATTTAGGCGAAGTATTATAGGAGCCAGACGCGTAAGTTCGTCGTAACAGGATTACAAGAAATACTTGAACCATGATGAGGTTTAATACCTATATACACACTTTGCGTGAGGGGCTCACGATGAATAAATGACAAAATCGGGTTTATATACATATAGCTAGGTATATATACATAAAACGTATGTATATAATATAATACAAGAACTTATTTAATTATATTTAAATTCGTTAAGATTAATTAAATGCGAAGAGAAAATACATATATATATATTACTCTATATATATTCATTAATCGCAAAGCAGAAAAATTTATCCCGCGTGTTTAATATGTATAATAATATACGTGCGCGTCCGAGTGACGTACATATTATCTATATTATCATATACTAATGTGCAACAATTATCAAACTGGATAGTACCTAATCAGCAAAAGCGAATGTTTTTAAAATTTTCGCGGTCATGAAACTTTCATTAATTATACAATATAATATTATATAGTGGAAAATGATATGAATATACGGTTTCATTGACAACTTTTATTCTTATATTATATTATGATTATATTTTTCAAATTTTTAACGAGGAAATATGATTCTTCACTTCAAAATATTGTCGGTATAATTAAGTAGTATAATTAATTCGTATATACCTACACGTGTCAAGGATATATTATAGTGTTAAAATTTGAACATGCGGTTTCAAATTTCTAATATACTTATATCACCACGTATATAGCTGTTTTTATAACGGGCGCATAAAATAGAAGATTTTTACTTCTTCCTGTCTTTTACTTTCTGAAATAGTATTTTATCTAAAATGTGATACCTACATATACACAGGAGGTATAAATATGACGAGTGATAAACTTGGAGGCCTTCGTTGACAAGGACACGCGAATCTCCGCGACGCAATATAATTAAACGGGATTCATTCGCATTTTATATATTATACCGGGCTTCTTTAAATTCATACGTAAAATCAAAATGCACGAGGTAATATAGGTAATATAAACGTGCCGAAAAATGTCTCTATCTATAATATATATATACAGGGTGTAAATCTTAACTCTGTACATACTTATAGGGTGTGTAGGGGGTGCCAATACAAGCATTTTGAGGTATGACACCCTAGGTCGGAAACTCATCCTAACGGCTGTGGAGAGTTTCGAAGGTTCTAGTACCGCGCGCTTTTCGTAGTGTAATGAATAAGATGTAATTATTTTTGACCCAACATTTTATTCAGCCGTAGACAACAGTACAAATGATGTTGTGTGGAATCAACAAAACGATAAACTTGGCAATAAAAAAATAGCAAAACAATTTCCGGTGCTTACAAACAGATTTTGAAAAAGTTATGGAAAACTATTGGGGTTTGGCACACTTGGGCTTTTCGTTTTCCATAACTTTTTCAAATTCTGTTTAAAAGCACCGGAAATTGTTTCGTTATTTTTTCATTTCTAAGTTTATCGTTTTGTTCATTTCATGCAAGAACATTTGTACTGTTGTCTACGGCTGAATAAAATCTTGGGTCGAAAGTGATCACATCTGATTCATTAAACTACGATCAAGCGTGCACGGTACCATATCCTTCAAAGCCCTCCACAGTGGTTAGGATGAGTTTCCGACCATGGGTGTCATACCTCAAAATGCTTGTATTGGCACCCCCTACACACCCTATAAGTATGTACAGAGTTAAGATTTACACCCTGTATATATATATAGGTATAGGACATAGGTATACTAGGGTGTGCCAAAAAAAACAAATTTAAACGCACATCAACATTCCGGTAGAGCATCTCAAATAGAATATCTCAGCCAAATATGAGCTCTTAATATTGATATTTAGAACTGCCTATTTTAGTTACTAATTTTAGTTACGAATTCTAGTTACTGAAATCGGCAGTTCTAAATATCATTATTGAGAGCTCATATTTGGCTGAGATATTCTATTTGAGATGCTCTACCGAAATTTTGATGCGCGTTGAAAAAAAAAAAAAAATTGTTATTCCCAGAGTCATATGTCTCCATGACGCTATGACTCAATGTTTTATAGGCGAATATCTCTTAATCGGTGAGAGTTAGGAAAATTTTATCTCAGTACTTTTTTATAGAGCGTGAAATTTCCTACAAGAATCTGTCTTCAGATAGCTTCTAAATCAAGCTGCTTACGAGAAAAACAAATTAAAAATGGGAAAACTGAGTCTAGCAGTTCTAAATATCAATATTAAGAGCTCATATTTGGCTGAGATATTCTGTTTCAAATGCTCTACCGGAATCTTCATGTGCGTTTGAATTTTTTTTTTTTTTTTTTTTGGCACACCCTAAGGTATACTATTTAAATTCGTTTTAGATATAAATCTAAGAGATCGCATTCAAACATATTTTACTGAATACCTAATGTCTTGTTGTTAACCTTCGTAATACAGCCAATATGATATAATATAATATATTATACGAAACAACGCGGTTGTTAAGTGTATATACATATTATACACCGATGTTTAATTGTAAGTATCGATTTTAGGACAATAAAATGTCTGTAACTCTGATACAAGAACAAAGCATTTCCTTAACGAGGTTCGTAACAGCTGCCCAAATCAGTTTACACAGAGTACTTACTCCAGGCTCATGCCTATACTACTTCAATATCGCTTTTTCCACAATGAAATTACGTAATTCAAACTGACAATCAACTCCTGCGATAACGATGACATAATTCAACGAGGCGATTCATTAATACAAGTCAATTTTAAATCAAATAGTATAATTCACCAATGTATCTATACTACATACATACATACACGCGAATAATTCACAGATATAGACTGATTCTTTTATTTTCGATTTTATATAAATATGGATTTCGAACCGCTCTATATAAACATTTTATACCTAATATATAGGTATACCTGTTTTTTTTTTTTTTTTTTTTTTTTTTTTTCAAATTTCTTTCATATTTTTTATTCATGCGCTCTTATCATTGATATATAAAAATCAAAACGATTTTCCAAAGGGAAATTTGTTTTTCAAAATATTCTTTTTGTGGCATGATTTGCCAATCCTATGGAAAAACTTGCGTATGACGTCGTATATAATAAGTTAGTAGTAAGTAAAATAAAACTTTATTTAGTAGTATACGTAATATTATAATGTTATATATAAGAGGATTGGTGGTTTCTAGCTATAGGGTAGGTATGTGTATATTATATAGTGGTGAGAAAGTGATGTTACACCTATAATATGACCCTAGGCGTTTTGAGAGGGGTTTAAACCTGCAAGCTGCTGGCTTATCCGTAACAATAACACCTACAATATCACATATACCTAACGTATGACAGTATAGTAGTAGGTAGTATAGTAATTCAGCGTATAATGACAATAATTATAAATGACAACAGTAATGATAGTATTAGATAATTACGAGGATGAGGATAATGATTATAATAACAATAACAATATATGCAACTATAACGCGCAAGTTAGAGAAACGCTAAGTTTCTAACCCGATTGGAATAATAGTTAATACCTGTATTTAAACTGACGCTTGCGGCCGGAAGTTTAACCATTTATTTATTCTTTATTATTATTGTTATGGTTACTTATTCGATATGCAGCGGTTATTGTATAGAACTATAGATTAACATACACAGGAATGAGTTGAATGATATCAAATGATAGATTATTCGCGCCCATTAATAATAATACAAAAATATGAAATGGTATAAATGGCAAGAAGAAAACCTGCAGTATTAATGTTTCTATATACGTTCGTGTTTCTGATTATCTGTCGAAATATTTATACCATTGTACAATAGAATCACTGACGTGGTTAAACTACAGGTATATATTTATTAATAACGCAGGGTAATACATTGTCTATAGGTACCTATAAGTATAGATATGCAGTTTTCAAAACTGTAAGTATTATATAGAACTCTTCGCCTATATAGAATTATATATGAAATTATTGACTTCTCTTGAAGAAGGTTACAGACAGTGAACGCATTTGTATTCGTATTCGTATTATATCAAGAATTTTAGCCTCCACTGTCTCTGCTGGAAAATAATATTTAATATAGATTTTTATATTTTCGTTTTAAAAATGTATAAATATATTCAAATTGAAGAGAATTAAGGAAGAGTATACTTATAATAATGAATTTAAATTTGAAAAACAATAGTGCCTATAGATATAAAGGAATAATGATTTTATAGCCCTTAAAATTTACATAAATATTTAACTGAAATAATTTTTAGAAAATAAAAAGTCGGTTATTCTTGAAGAGAAATAGTATAATCTTGAAAGGTATAACATTCCTAATGATATACGCGAACCAGTTTTCTGGGAAGATATACGATTACGTAATTCAATTAATAGGTACATATTATGTGTATTATAATACTATATTTAACGCGCGTGTATCTCGAAACTGCGTATAAAAGAGAATAAGAAATTAAATTGCAGAAAATTGTGTACCAATATATAACGAATGGAGAAGAAAATGTTGCAACTGTATTTTAGTAGTTATCAATGGTCAGGGATGAGAATTGTTTTTCAGAACCGTTGGATATCTTTAAGACTATTTTGAATAAATTTCTAAAAATAAAAAATGAAAAAAAAATAAAATTCGCTAACAATATTGTTGAGAGAAATTTTAGAAAATAAAATTTAAAATACAGTAAAAGTCGCTCGCTCATATACAAGCTTTACACACAATATTGTAAAACGAATTCATCTCGTCCGTTTACAAGTATTAATATATACATATATGTATTATATATATATATATAGGAAGAGAAAGAGAAAGAGAAAGAGAGAGAGAGTAAAGTAAAGTCTCGCGTAGTAATTTATTCACGAGTTTTGCGCGCGGGTTCATTTTCAAGTTGAACGAACAAGAGGAAACTTTGAAGAAAGGTGAAACTTGTACCTCGTGTTGTGCGGTGCGGCTCGCGCAACCCTTACGCAACATGACGTACATATTATCATGGTTATAAAATTGAAGTAGATAGGTAGATACATAGGTATAAGACACAGAAGATAACTTTATCATAAGAAATTTATTCACTTTACAATAATTCTTCCATATTATATACAGGGTGTCCCAGAACTAAGTGCAATAAATGATAGGGGTAATAGAGGAGGTCGAGCTGAGTAAATTGACCCATAGAACATATTGTCTCCGAGTCCGCGTTCGCAAGATATGACCGGTTAAAAAAATGCGTTCGGCGCCGGCATGTAGGCAACCGCGGACACAGCAGGCAGCGGTGAGCAGTCTTATTGATAAGTGCGATCTTTTTGATGCGAGTCATGATAGTTTTGAATTCGAAAATTTGAAACAAAAATACTTTTTATATCAAATTTTATTATGTAAAGAAGTAATGTTGTTGTGTTTGGCGAAAACTCAAAGTCGAAAGTGTTTTTGTTTGAAATTTTCGGATTCAAAAGTGTTATGACTCGCATCAGAAAGATCACGCCTGTCAAAAAGACTGCCAACCGCTACCTGTTGTGTCCGCGGTTGCCTACATGCCGGCGCCGAACGCGATTTTTTAACCGGTCGTATCTCGCGAACGCGGACTCGGAGACCACATGTTCTGTGGATCAATTTACTCAGCTCGACCCCCTCTATTACCCCTATCATTTATTGCACTTAGTTCTGAGACACCCTGTATACCTATACTATATCTTTATTTGAATAAAATAAAAACCATATCCCGGTGTTTTGAGAATTATTATTATTTTTTGTTTTCATTTTAAAAGTCATTTTTGCTATCACCCTGATCTTACTAACAGTCTATAATAATAATAAAATCGACAAGGGTATATATAGTGATAGAGAAAGAACACTATATACGACGATCGTATAGGTAACATAACCGGTTAGTAACCTGCTGCAGCAACAGAACCCGCGTAACATTACATTCACATAAGAGTAAAAGCGAGACGATGTGTAGAGGTATCGTATCCATGTACTACACTATGCCACTGTATTTGTGTATAAGTACGTGACGGTGACTCACTGGCGGGCGAAACAACGAGGTCTATCGGTAGAGTTTGCGGGGTTCCGCACACACAACCGCAGTAGTTCTCACCCGCTCACTCAATTCGACTCGACTTGACTCGACTCAACTCAACTCAACTCGTCTCGACTCGACTTGACTCGACTCGACTATACTCGTATTTGCAGTAAGAGAGGAAGGGCGCGAGCGTTGCATCGCCACATGGTGAAAGAACGCACCGCCATGTTCCGGCGCGTCTCCGTTCTCCGACCATTGTCTATAAAGGAGTTATGTATAGGTGTATACATGTATGTATGAATGCATGTGTGTGTGTGTACATCATACATACGTATAGGTACTCGCTTTGGTCTTTGCATAGTAAAATGTGTGTATAACGTGTTTGTTCGTATGTATGTATGTATGTATTTACGTATATGTATATATATATATATATATATATAAATGGACATGAACGAGGCTGTACATACATGGTATATAACATACGTTGCGTGCCGGTTCCTCGGGCAGCGCATTACCAGAGCTCGGGCTGTCTCTCCGAGCGTCATTTAGTGTTTTACTGTTTTAGTATATTAAATATTATACCAACGTATAGCGTACGTATATATTATACGTAACGTACGTCCGCCTTCGCCCGTGCCTGATCCTGACGTAGCAAAAATAGACGTAAAAAGAATAACAAACTCTCAGTTTTAATATGTACCTGTGTACCTACCCCTACCTTAACTTTATACTGTTTTAAATTAAAGGGATGGAATAATATTTTTACGACTAGCATGCTTTGTGATAATTAATTATTCGCTAACATGGGCGTTGCCTTTACAACCATTGTGGGTATTCAAAGCTGTTTTATAGAAATGAATCAGCAAAGTGGTTCCGAAATACATAATTCGAATAACTATTAATTAAACAGTATATAAATATATAACCTGTATAATTATTATTTCTTCGTCTAAATATCAGATTAACTGTAACAATGTATTTTTTTTTTTTTTTTTTTTTTTTTTTTCACCTATTTAGTGTATATATTCTTCTTTTCTGATTATAAAAACGAACTGTGCCAATCTTTTATTTGACAATTCTTACGTATTTCTGACTTCAATTATTTCTAATAATATAGGATTCTAAATAACAGCATAATGTAATAATACAATTTTATTATAACGTCTGAGGTAATTAAAAAATTTCACGAAAATCAACTCTTCTATATTTTCCGTATAAATTTTACAACTTTACAAGCTCTCCTATAATTACCTTAACAAATGACAAGGGCAGGGGGGGGGGGGGGGGGTCTAGGTGTGGATTTACAATTCGAGGAAATCTTAGAGCGACTCTTGAGCCTCGGATTTATCCAGTGTGCTATCTACTCGCGCAGATATCTCAGAAAGTCTGAACTTCAATGTGTATTATACGCTACGCTATATCTATATGTATAATACAGCGAATGTTTCTTAGCGATATAGAAGTTAGACGAGAGTAAAACATCTATATATGTATACATGGAATTAATTAAGATTAATTAGTCTGCAAAATAACTTGACAATAATATATAATTGGACAAATTTTGAAAATAAATGACGATATTTAGCAAAAAAAAATAAAAAATATATATATATATATATATATACATATATGTATATATTACACGTAAATTACTACACATATTATACCTATATATAATATGAAGAGGTGAGATGGGATATCGTTCTCTCAGCAGCAATATAGTGGAGTAGAATTAAGGTAACAGGGGTCTTGTTTGCTACCAATTAATAGAAGACCTTAGCTAGTATATAGAAAGCTGAAATTAGTAAAGCAGCCAAGTAACCACAGAGAGTTTCTCAAATAATTCCGAGACAAACCGTACACATATACCGATATATATATATATAGTTTTCTAGGTACATACTACGTATATATATAGAACAAATCGCGCACACAATCGTCTATTATACATTGCCGCCTGTATAGCGGGCGGACAGCGGGGGTTACGTATGTAATACATACTACATATCTACATATATAATACATTTTATATATATATATATATATATATATATATATATAATATATATACGAGTATATAAGTATACATATATATAGTGTAGTGAATACAATACAACACAATACGATGCATTCGGTCTTCGACAGTGACTCACCGGTACTGCACAGAGTATATATATATTCCTATATATTATATATATTATATGTTCACTTTTCAAAGCAAGAAAAAAAAATCAAAATATGCCTTGAATTTTGATTTTTTTCACTTTTCAAAGCTTTTAAATATACTAATTTTTTAATTGAAAAAATTCACCCTAAGATTGATTTTTTTTAGGAAATTTTGTGCTCTACAAGAATCCGCGATGTAAAAAATGTTATCCGAAACGGTTCAAAAGTTATGGTATTTTTAATGAAAAAAGATTTTTTCACGTGTTATTTAAATGGGAAACTTTGAATGCTGAGCGCCACCTTTTAAAATTGTGCTAAAAATCCTGCCTTGCAGGGGAATTTTTTTTCTCGGTATATAGGTTCATTTTAACCCATAGATTCCGATTGGTTAGTCTTTTTGACTCACCCTAATATATAGGTAGGTATATAAAGAATATCATAGAAATAGTATCCACGAAATATGATAATATCTCGGCGAATGCCTCAAATCTTCTACTAACCAACCCCCGCCATCTCATATACATATATATACGTAAATCATACATACATATACCTATATATGCATCTATATAGGGGAAAGTGGGGCAGAATGGCCGGATGGGGCTAAATGGCCGCCAAAAAAAAAATTGACTCACTGGCATTTTCGCATCAAGGCGGATCATATGAGACGCCATGCAACGCGATTCCGCTGAAAGTGCTCAAAAATTTTCAGGGTGGGGCTAAACGGCCACGATAATAAAAGTAGCAAAATTGCATTTTCAAGTCGAAGTGAGTGAAAATCGGTTAATTTCATATGATATTTAATCACACCAATTGGAATTTATTTGTTCCGAATAAATATTTAATTGCGACTATTGAAAAAAATATTTCGTTAATTCAATTATATTTTTTTCTCAGTGTAGGGTGAGCGACTTTGCCCCACCCTTTCAGTTTTGCATCGTTTTCAGTGGAACCACGCTGCATATAGTTTTATCTCACTCACTTCGACGTGAAAATGCAATTTCGCTACTTTTATTAGGGTGGCCGTTCAGCCCCACCCTAAAATTTTTTGAGCACTTTTAGCGGAATCGCGTTGCAAGGCGTCTCATACGATCCCCCTTGATGCGAAAATGCGAGTAAGTCAATTTTTTTTTTGGCGGCCATTTAGCCCCATCCGGCCATTCTGCCCCACCTTCCCCTATCTACCTCGAACTTATGCACTCTGAAGAGCTTATATGCAGGTATATATATATATATATACAATAGGAAGGCTGCCACATGAAACGTGGCATAGAGAAGACGAAGACATGCAGAGTATGTATGCATTATACCCTTAGATGAGTAGATAGGTATGTATATAGATATTATATTAAATATATATATATACCCACGTATGTATGTATGTATGTATGTATTTAGTTATATATTATACATATAATATATATATACACGAATGCGCGTATAATATGTAGTGCAGGTTGGGTAATATTCAGATTTCCGCATAACACAGCCCGTCCCGTACGGCGCGGCGCGGTTTATGGATTTTCATCCTTTCAGTTTTTAACCCGTTGCACGAGTGCAGAGAGCAACGGAGCACAGAGCTAGTATATGAAGAGTTGAGAAAAAAAAAAAAGAGGGCGTCGCGTGTCTCGTCTGCAACGGGTTAAATTCATGCTGTGCAGACTGCTGCTGTTGCGGGATCAAAGACTACGTTATGTTGTATGAAAATATTAATAAAAACAAACAAACGGACAATATTGTTGAACTCTTTTATTTTCTATATATTATTATTGCATATATTATATCGTCTGCGTAAAGCATATTATGATAGGCATATACATATATATATATAAGGACATTTTCATATAGCCTTGCAAAATTAAATGTTATTATAATCTACAGTATAATATAAAGAGAGAAGATATATATATATATATATAATCGAGAAATGTTAAATTTTATCGTATTAATTATAACTCGCGAAGGCAATTAATGTGGGAGGTTTTAATTATATACGTCGGTTAATGTGGTTTTATCGACGGTTAAATAACACTTATCAAAAGCGGTTGTTCTTCCATTTTTTTTTTTTTTTTTTTTTTCTTTTCTTTTCTTTTCTTCTTCTTCTTCTTCTTCTTCTTCTTCTTCTTCTTCTTCTTTCTTTCACCAACTCGTTAAGAGTAAAAGCGAAAAAGAGCCGATTTTTTTTATATCAAATTAAGAAATTTCTTCTGTCTTTTTGATTCTGATTTTTATACATGTACCTATATTTATTTTTTTAAAATCTACGTGAAAATGAATATACCTATCGGTATAGGTAATATATATATATATCAACGGTGAGAGAATCTGGGCACAATAAAGTTTCTTTCACCCCGAAGTAGAAGGGGTGTATGAAAGAAACAAAAAAAAAAAAAAGAAGAAAAAGGTGACTTTTATATTCTTATATACATATTGTGTAGGTAGGTGTATGTATAGGTATAAGGTATATGTATATAAATATAAATATATAGTACATAAATTATAACAATAATTTCTCATCAACACGCGTTCAGTCTTTATACCTATGTATATATTCTATAGTATAAGTATTTCATTCGCTGGATACCAATCTCGCGGTCCCCACAGCTCGCGTTTAATAACTACGGCGGGTGGTGGTGGTGGTACCTCCATATATAATCCAAAACCGCGAAACGAGCGCGAGTTTCTTAGAAAGTCGCATGAAAATGACGGAAATTTACTACGAATCAATAATCCGAGGGGTTGGAAGAGAAGAAAAAAAGAAAAAGGAAACAGAAAAAAAAATGAAAAAAAATGAAAAAAAAAAAAAAAAAAAAGAAGTTAGAACGGTGCGGCGCATTGTAAGCCGGTACAGTCTCTCGTTGAAACACACTCCTTTGTCGAACGCTCCTCTCTTCTTACTAATTTGCATAGCTGGGTGTTTCCCGGCTGTTTGACATCCCCGACGATCTCGAACGTTGGAGGAGGGGGAATAGAGGGAGGCTGTTACTTGACGCTTGAAAGATTTCACGAATTCAAAGATTTTCAGCTTTCAACGCAGTATACTCAACGAGCAGGGCCGGCGAAACGTGTCTGGTAGGTCTGGTCGTTCCAGACCTCGGACTTTAGCGGGTATAGAATTCCATACCTCAAATTTTGAGTCTGTATTCATAAATATATAAGAAAATTAAAAAAAAAAAGAAAAAAATTATAATAATAATGGGATAAGTAAATGAAATAAATATACTAATATATTAATTAAAAATCGAAAGAAAGTGATCGGATATAAGATTATTCTATCAAATATAAGATATAGGTACCTAATATACGTGTAGTACAGATATAACTATGGTATGATATACTGCAGTGTTTGAAAAGTGAGATAATAAATAAATATATAAGTATGTATATCATTGAAAATAATTTTATATAGCTATATATACGAGAGCTGATAATAATGTTGAGTTGAATAAATATTTGTTATAGTAATTTCAGATAATGGGAGAAGAAAAAAAAAAAAAAAAAAAAAAAAAAAAAAGACCGAGACCTTAACGAAAAGAAAAAAAAAAAAGAGATCCTGGATTATTGATTTTTAAAACCGACCAAATATCCAGGCGAAAAACTTTTCTCCAAAAACTTTGGCAATTTCCTTTTATCAAGTTTTTTTTTTTTTTTTTTTTTTTTTTCCACGAGTTAACGTGTAGTAAATAATATGATTCAGCAAGTTTGGTAATTGAAAGAACCTTACGCAAGTATATAGAGGTCATTTTTCTTTTTTTTTCTTTTTTTTTTGTTCTTCTTCGATTCGCCTCGGTTCTTCTATATATAACTCGAATTTAGACTTTTGACACTAATAAATAAAATGTTGGTATGTACAAATTTCATGTTAAGAATATATCGCGTCACTAATGCCATAAGGTCGTAAACGCAAAAAAAAAAAAAATTCGTGTTTTTGATGGCAAAATCTTTTTCGTGCCATATAACATCGTTTGGGCATATCCGCAAAAAAAATAATTTTTTGGCGGTTACGACCTTATGGCATTAGTGACGCGATATAATATGCGATTGATTATCAGACGAGACACTGACCTTGCGCAATTTCCTTTCCTCTATATATCACGTATAGTGAAGCACCTACGTAGGTACACGTATATAGAAGTTAGAAGGAGCACAAGCAATATACGACCCCCTCATTCCTAAATTTCCCCACCGGGTCCACTTGCAATCGACCACTTCGACATCGCCGGCAACAACAAACTCTTATCCTTATCCTTATTCTCATCCTCATCCTCATCCATTTCCCAATTCTTTTTCGCCCTCTCTCTCTCTCTCTCTCTCTCTCTCTCACTCATTCTCTCATTCACATTCACATTCTCTCTATCTCCCTCTCTTTTATTCTTTTTATCAATATTCTTTATTTTCCCATATCTTCTCAGCGGGCATCTCGACTTTCTCTGGCACTTTTAACTCGCTATTTCATGAACGACGCCGACGTAGACGCCGATGCCAACGAGACGACGACAACGAAGAGTAAACTTTTTGCCTCACGTTTCACTCCGATATTTGTTCAAGTTATTTGCGATAACACAAAGCCACTTAACTACCAGCCCTCCCGCTGTCTTAAAACGCGAGACACAAGACAAACCAGTGAATAGATCTACGTTTTCCTTCTTTCTTCCATCTTTTTATTATATGTTATTTTTATCTTATTATCCCATTATATATATTTCGCGAAACGACACAATATTTGTTATTCTCTTATATGTTCTATATTATGTAATTAAATAAATTTCTTATTATTAATAATTTATTCGATAGTTATATTGTTATAATTTCAGAAATAAAATTAAAAAAAAAATCTACGGAAAGAGAAAAAAAAAATATGGAACGATAGAATTCGCGCGATGAAGTTGCGCGTGTAAAGTATGCAACCGCCCTTGACCCTGGGTGCGGCAAAATTGCCGTGTCTTGCCCCTTTTCTTCTCCCCGTATACGAACCTACGTCAGGATTCCATCCGTCTGTTGGTCGGTCGGTCGGTTGGTTAGTCGGTCTCGTTCGTTTTTCGATTATTAAAGCATCCGCGTTGCACTGCACTGCACTGCGGCAACCTTATAGGATCAGTCAGTGATTCGGTCTATGCTTATATATATATATTATTATTATAGCTACGTTCCAATCTAATAAATTCAAAGTAATCGTTATCCTCACGATTCAAGAAGATAAAAAGTATATACCAATAGGTACATGAAAACAAAATAAAAAAAAAAATTAAAAAAAATCATGAGAGAGAGAGAGAGAGATTGAGATTGAGATTGATTGAGTGATTGGTATTTATTTATGCCCTGGTTAGTCCGTAGGGCAAAGATGAGAAGTACTATACATGTATAATGTGATAATAGTTACAAGTTACAACAGAAAGAGAGAGAGAGAGAGAGTTAAAAAATATTAAATTCGAAGAGAAAGCCATAACGCGAGCTTACATATGTTACATACATATACATCAACTATAAACACCATGTAGATGTTGTGTAGTGTATTGTAATAACGCTGTGGAACGTTGTGTAGGTCTAATCGTGAGATTATGGAAAAAAAAAAAAAAAAAAAAACTTTTATGGTATCAAGTCACATCAATCTTTTCAACGCTGCGAGTCTTCCTCCCCCTCAGGCAAACGAAAAATATTCTACGTGGCTCCAGTCTCAACGAAGATTATACTCGGAACTATCGCGTTGCCAAGACTTTTCTCATCTGAGTATACCTAGTATATATATATCGATATAAAGGAATACGAGGAATCTTTTTTTTTAAGAATATTTATTCTTTTTTTTTTTTTTTTTTTTTAATTTTCGTATGTCCCGGACAAATATCATCGTCGATTGTCAAAAGAAAGGAAACATCAAATTTGCTTTTATGTTACAAAAAAAAAAAAAGGAAAGAAAGAAAGAAAGAAAGATGAACGCTCAATTCAAACACAGGCAAACACACACACACACACACACACAAATATGTATGTGTATACGATCAGATATTCATATATATGTATTATATATATCGTGAAAATAATGTTGGTCAAAAACTTATTTCGCGATAACTGATACTATGCTTGATTATAGCCACGATATAATGACCTGTCGACCATAAATAAATAACTTTATCTACTTGATTTTGTTATTTCATTTTTATTACACATTATGTTTAAAGATGTTAAATTTAAATTATTTGCTATATATATGACTTATATAATTATTACCGCGTTCGTTTATCGGTATTATAATATGTATAATGTGTATATAGTAATTTATCATCATAATCGCGCAGTTGTTCGCCCATATATGATCAGGAACTCGTAATATAATTGAAAAGTGCATGCAGTAATATTTGCGCAAACACAACACAGCTAAAAGATTGTGAGAAATTCTGAATATTCTCTTTAAAAATGTATGAGAAATTTTCCGAACTACAGGATGTGATATATTATACGGCTATCGATATTTATTATTTATATATGGTATAGATTATTATACATACTATATAGATATACGAATAGGTAGGTATATAAATATATCTACTGTACTATAGTATATTAATAGTAGGGGAAAGTGGGGCAGAATGGCCAGATGAGGCTAAATGGCCGCTGAAAAAAAAATTGACTCACTCGCATTTTCGCACCAAGGGGGATCGTATGAGACGCCTTGCAACGCGATTCCGCTGAAAGTGCTCAAAAAATTTTAGGATGGGGCTAAACGGCCACCCTAATAAAAGTAACGAAATTGCATTTTCACGTCGAAGTGAGTGAGATAAAACTATATGCAGCGTGGTTCCACTGAAAACGATGCAAAACTGAAAGGGTGGGACAAAGTCGCTCACCCTACACTGAGAAAAAAATATAATTGAATTAACGAAATATTTTTTTCAATAGTCGCAATTAAATATTTATTCGGAACAAATAAATTTCAATTGGTATGATTAAATATCATATGAAATTAACCGATTGTCACTCACTTCGACGTGAAAATGCAATTTCGCTACTTTTATTAGGGTGGCCGTTTAGCCCCACCCTGAAAATTTTTGAGTACTTTCAGCGGAATCCCGTTGTATGGCGTCTCATATGATCCTCCTTGATGCGAAAATGCTAGTAAGTCAATTTTTTTTTGGCGGCCATTTAGCCCCATCCGGCCATTCTGCCCCACTTTCCCCTATACGGGGTATTCCAAAATATTTTGAACGGTCATTTACCCCGACCCCCATCGATTTCCGAATAAATTATTCTCACGGTAACCCTAGACTCAGGTATGATTGCTGAATTATTTTAGAATTTTCCGATTTTTTTTTTTTTTTTAGAAGTTACGATTTTTTGAAAATCGCACTTTTCGGCGACAGCTCGTTTTTCATCAAATTCTAGTCGGCAACCAAGGTATCCCATGGAAAAGTGACTCGTACAGAACTTTCCAGTTTTTTGACGTACTTTGAAATGGAAATATTTGTAGATTTTTTCAGACACCGGAAGTGACGAAATTCTCGTTTCAAAAATCAAAATCGTGGATTGCAAAACGTCGCCGTAATCGATCTTTTTGAAATTTGTAGACAAAATTCGACATTGAAAGACGGAATTTTTAAGACCAGGCCGAAGTTGGGCCGACATCGGGTTCAGGAGGTATGGCTATTTTATTCACTCGAAAATTCATATTCCGGCGTTATTTTTGTTATTATTATTATTATTATTAAAATTCTTATCATCATTATTTTTACTATAATTATTATTACCATTATCATTATTATTATTAATCGACAATAATAATAAAAATAATTATTATTTCAATAATAATAATAATAATGATAACAAAAATAACGCCGGAATATGAATTTTCGAGTGAATAAAATAGCCATACCTCCTGAACCCGATGTCGGCCCAACTTCGGCCTGGTCTTAAAAATTCCGTCTTTCAATGTCGAATTTTGTCTACAAATTTCAAAAAGATCGATTACGGCGACTTTTTGCAATCCATGATTTTGATTTTTGAAACGAGAATTTCGGCACTTCCGGTGTCTGAAAAAATCTTCAAATATTTCCATTTCAAAGTACGTCAAAAAACTGGAAAGTTCTGTACGAGTCACTTTTCCATGGGATACCTTGGTTGCCGACTAGAATTTGATGAAAAACGAGCTGTTGCCGAAAAGTGCGATTTTCAAAAAATCGTAACTTCTAAAAAAAAAATCGCAAAATTCTAAAATAATTCAGCAATCATACCTGAGCCTAGGGTTACCGTGAGAATAATTTATTCGGAAATCGATGGGGGTCGGGGTAAATGACCGTTCAAAATATTTTGGAATACCCCATACGCATACAACAGCATGAATCATACGACATTGTAAATTTATCGTTCTCTTTGGCTCGTTGCAGAATATGTATATATATATATATATGCTGCATTGGAATTACGGCAACGAAATAAATTAAGAAATCCAACGATCGTATCAACGTATTATGTGTGCATGGGTGTATATATATATATATATATGTATATAGTTACGTTATGGTTCGCGACACGTAACGAGACACGCATAATATAAATATGTATGACTACTATGTATGTAGGGTATACCACAATGCACCGCATGAGTGTTCACTGCATCAATTCTCACGCCAAAGTTTTAATAAAAGAGAATTCATCACTATAACAGTATAATTCGCGTCACTAATGCCATAAGTTCGTAAGCACAAAAAAAAAAAAAAAATCGTATTTTTGGTGGCAAAATCTTTTTCGTGCCATATAACATCGTTTGGACATATCCGCAAAAAAAAAAAAAAAAATAATTTTTGGCGCTTACGACCTTATGGCATTAGTGACGCAATATTATAAGATCGTGAGTTTAATATACCTACTTACTCCCGAATTCATATGTTTATAGCTGCATATGTGGGTAAGTATTATAGTTATAGTATATTATAAAAGAATAAGCGAGTACGATGAACGTACCTACTGACTTAGTATTATGTATATTCTCAGTGGTTTGTCGACTATAATATATGTATAATATTATAACTTTGCTCTGGGGCTTTTCTATTTTTTTTTTTTTTTTTTTTTTTTTTTGCATTTTACATTTTATTATTTGAAACGCGATGGAGATAAGATTACTCGCGGTCGACTCGTGCAACCGCTTCTATCTCTCTATATAAAGAATATATAGTATAGTATACGTATACGTATCTGGTGTAAAGTTTAACAATATAAAACCGCTTGAAATAAACATAAATCTAAAGAAAAGTTCATTCATAATATTATATAGTATACTACTCGTAATATATATTTTTGTCGAAAACTTGCGGGTCAGATTCGAAATGGAATAAAATAATATAAAGCAAAAAAAAAAAGAAAAGAAATGAAAAACAAGTTATAATTGTAAAAGTGAATCGCCAAAGACCGCGGCGTGTGGCAAAACTTTATTATGGGTTACCGTCGTTGTCGACTATTTAAGCTCGTTGACGCAGGGTTCCACAAGTTGTATAGTAGTTTGATAATAAAAAAAAAAAAAAAAAAGAAAAAAAAGTGAGAAAAAGTAAAGCCAAGGCTCTTTATACTATATCGCCTGTATATAAACTCTCGTCCGGTATAAAAGACGAGCTACTTGAAAACACGTCATGTACAAATAACACGTGTATATAAAAAAAAAAAAAAAAAAAAAAAAAAAAAGAATACATAAAACGATGATAATAATTTTGCAAATTAATTGCTCCGTTTAAGATTCTTCTTATCAGTATAAGTTTATAATATATACAATATCATATATAATTAGTTCAGTTTTATATATAAACCAGCTCTGCAGTATAGAAATAAAGAAACGAATTAAATACCTACTGCAGGCAATTGTCGCAATATAAGATTATTACGAAACTGTAGGATGCCTTACAATGCTGTTAGATAGTATTCTAATCCGAACAAATAAATCGATGTATTTATTATCATCGTATATATAACATGAAGATTCTAGGTCGTAGTGTCGCAACTGCATTAAGGGGGTATCCCCACCTTTAAATGAGTTAACATTCTAAGAAAGAGATTGATATTTTACAGCGAATTTGAGAGTCTGATCAAATCCAAAAAAATCAAGAAGTTTAGGGAGAGTTTGACCCTCATTATCCATACTTAACATTGAATATTATTTTGAGTCTATTAGTAGTTACGCTGAATATAGAAAAATACAAAATTACTCGGTTGTCGCAAAGAATCAGTAGTACCGTTGGATCGATTTTGGAATTTTTGGTCTTCAATTGTTCAGAAGAGATGCCTCTATCATATGAACATAGAACTTTTTGATATGACTATTTTTGGTTGAGATAATAGAAAAAATAGAGAAAAAAAATTGAAGAATTAGAAAAATCTCAGTAAAAACTAAGCGAGTCAGGCAATTTTCGCGATATCAAAAAGTTCTATGTTCATATGATAGAGGCATCTCTTCTCAACAATTGAGGACCAAAAATTCCAGAATCGATCCAACGGTACTACTGATTCTTTGCGACAACCGAGTAATTTTGTATTTATCTATATTCAGCGTAACTACTATTAGACTCAAAGTAATATCCAATGTTAAGTATGGATAATGAGGGTCAAACCCTCCCTCAACTTCATGATTTTTTTGGATTTGATCAGACTCTCAAATTCGCTGTAAAATATCAATCTCTTTCTCAGAATGTTGACCTATTTAAAGGTGGGGATACCCCCTTAATAACTATAAATGTAGATTTAAATATAGTACATAATATTACATGATATGTATTAATAAGAAGCAGGAGAGACTTACAGCTCGGAGGTTCCTCGCTTCCAGCCTGGAGCTCATCGTCCGACTCTGTTCCTGAGTCGTGGTCATCGTCAGTCTGAATAATAAAGAAAAAATATATAATAATAATTAATAACAATAATAAGAAATGAAATTGTCATTTATTTTTATTTATTTTTTTTTTTTTTTGAAACTTTCTTATAATTTAAGAATTAATATCCGGCTTTATAGTAATAAAGAAAATTTATGTAACCAACACGAAATTTGGCCGAAATGAATATTATCGAAAGAATATTTTTTCAAAATTTCTATGAATTCTTGACAATCAATTATTTTACGATAAATTTCTATACATATTAATATACGAAAGGCACTCACTCTGTACCTATATAGAAAGAGATGTTAAAAATAAAAAAAAAAAAAAAAAAACGATAGTTAAAGCAACAAATTTTCCTTATCTATATCTATTAATCTATATATATATATATATAGGTATACATATCTATTATATTCCATCGCGTATAAGAATAATCAATAATTATACCCGACAGAATGAAACTATATATGAGATTGTCACATATAATGTACTAATATACATACATTATACATATCAAGCTATATTGTGTTTGTATAGATATTTAATATCTATGTGTGTATACGTATACACTAATTAATATATTCGTATCTCGAAAAAAAAAAAAAAAAAAAAAAAATGATTCTAATCATTGAATTTTTACATACAAAAAAAAAAAACAAAAATAAATAATGATTCCGTGGTAAAGGGTTCACAATTCGATTTCTTTTATGCATAATATAATAATGTTAGTACACAGAAAGAAAGGTTAACTTGATTCAAGACAATTTTGCGGTTCAAAAATGAAGACCGAAATTTTCTCGGATCAAATCAAAAATTTTTTTTCTCGAACCAAGAAAATTTTTCAATTTGAAAAATTTTCTTGGTTCGAGAAAAAAAATTTTTGATTTGATCCGAGAAAATTTCGGTCTTCATTTTTGGACCGCAAAATTGTCTTGAATCAAGTTAACCTTTCTTTCTGTGTGTATATATATATTATTAATCCAAGTCTCATCTATATATATATATATATATATATATATACAAATCTATATAGATACGTAATAGATATAATAATATAATATACTACATATATGTATAAAGAGTAATCACCACCCACGGCGGCGTAAAGTTACTATAATACGTCGGCCATTTTGGCACGAGTCACCGGTAGTGACCTTCGCAAGGCAAAGGTTACCACAGTCTCGAGTTCTCTATCGCGCACGCGCGTCTCTAGGTATCTACTATACATACTACAATGCGTATACGTGTGTTTTCTATTACAATGATATAAATAATAAATTTATCATTCTTCCTATAATTAAATCCTTATAATACATGTATACATAACATATCTACACATATTATATTGAATTTTAAAAAATTCGTTGTAATACGTATTATCACAAATACATATAAGTAACAAATAATAAAATTAACATCTCTATAATATAGTAAGTCTAACACAATCCATGTTAGTTAAGTTAATTTAAGTTTTATAGTAGTACCCACCTTCTCCTGGTTCGGGTCCTCGTTCAGCGAGTGAGTTCGTAGCTTGTGCGTTAAAAACTTCAGCATAGTTCACTAATTTTAATTTTAAACACTTTCAGCCACCACAATATTCAATAATTATTTTTCAGTGATGGGGTTGGGGGGGGGGGGGGGGGCTGGGGGGGGATGTACGACACTTTTCTTAATGTCTTGTGTTGTTATACAGGGGGGGGGGGGGGGCAAGGGGGGGAGAGGTTGGGGTTAAAGATGACGATGATTTATACGAATTTTATTATATAATTATGACGGCACTTTTTTTTTTTTTTTTTATTATTATTATTTACTACCGAGAAAGAGAAAGAAAAAAAAAAAAAAAAAGAATATTGTTATTATTAATTATATATATATTAACCCCGTTTATATATTATATATATATATATATCAACTTTATTTTGTATTTCTTTATGTTTTTCAATTATTTATTTTCTATACAGTATTTTATATTATAATGAATGGTCATTTATTTAATTTAATTTATTTTATTTTATTTTATTTATTCATTTTTTTTTTTTTTTTCTCAACTTTATGTGAAAAATAATAATTGTTAAGTATGGCGGGTTGTAATATATATATAGTCAGCACCAACAGCTACTGTCGATTTGATTTAAGTGTTATGCCGTGTTGCAGGTCGTCGTCGTTCCGTCAAGCCGATAAAAAGCAGCGACTTAGCTCGGGATAGAACGCTATAACAACAGCCATTGTGTTTAGAGTGGAACGAAGATGACAGATATTAGGATCTGGCACGCTAACCACTTACACGAGTAGCAGTGCGCCTAACTTTGGGAATAAATTAGTCAAGGATAATGCACACGGTATATTTTAGACACCAACCTAATTTAGAGATAAGAATCTGATGGATCGTTGCCTATATAATACAACGACTGTGGTAGATGCCGGCCTTTCCTTCTCTCTTTCTGTTTTCTTTACTTTTATTTTATTTTTCTTTCAAGTGATAATCTGCTATATATAGGTTAAGTTATAAACGAGGAAAAAAAAATTTTTTTACACACATTTTAAGAAATATAATATATGGACGTAGCTACGAGCATACGCGAGTTTGAAACTTCTTTTTTTTTTTTTTTTTTTTTTTTTTTTTTCACTATCAGGGTGTAGTAGCAAACCGCTTTTTAAGAGATCAAAGTTTTATATTACAGTTGTTTATACGCAGATCTCTCTTCTGTTATGGCATTATTTATTTTAAACGTTTAAAACAGTAATGCATACATAGGTATATATATATATATATTATGTTTTAAATATTATATATAATATTGATACACTAGATCAGATGACTCGTAACAACTGTTCGTACTTTTTTAACAATGGGAATTCTTTTTTTTTTAATTTACTTTCTTTTCTTTTTTGTTCTCTCGGTTAGTTACAGATTCATTGTTTCAAGGTTTTTGCTTTTATTTTTTTTCTTCTTCTTCTTCTTCTTTTTATAGCAGTCTTTAATCTGCCATTATTTTCACAGTAAACTCCGGAAGAAGTCCCGGGCAATATTTACCTCCCATTACGAACGGGCGTCGTCAAACGACTCCGTTCTCAACTCTTACTATATACTATTGTAGAATCGAGTATAATCCGACCTTGGATTTAGGCTATAGTTTTATGCCATTTCATTAGCTACTGTTTGCCGAACAGTAATAGCATAAAAATCACGATACATACTCTATACGTTCTCTAGATAAAATGGAAAAATAAAATAAACACGACTGGTGGTTATTCAACGCAACGTATCATCTCCTCCTTCATCTATACGTTGAGAATCCCAGCCCATTTAATTTAATTTATTTTACTTTCTTTCTTGCTTGCTTTCTTTTATTTTCTTTTTCTTTTTTTCTTTTCGTGTACCAAATTATTTGGGAACAGAAAAATTCGTGGAATAAATCAAGAGAACACGTATTAAGGATGGGACGAATATTCGGCCTATCTCCTTTTTCTTTCTTCGTCGTCCTTCTTTCCTCCACCGCCTCCTCCTCCACCACCACTTTCCCTTCACCGAAGACTCTCCCTCCTCTTGCCACCTTCGTCGACGCTTTTGACGGCAATATTAAAAAAACTCTGGTTAACAGCCGGCGTCGTATATAAACGAGCGACCGACCACCGCACAAACACCCCCACCCCCCCACCCCCACCCCCACCCCCAACCCCGTAAATCTATCTTCGTTTAAATGCACGTAAATTATTTCGTTCGGATAGGTAGTTTTGATAATTAGAGGCCAGCCGCTAGCCAGCCACCAGCTAGCCACATCAGCAATTGCAATTACGTCCGGGGGGCATGCTTATATGCATACCATAATTGTCACCGCATGCGCCCACCCTCCCGTCCTTCCATCCACCCTTATGTCTATCCGTTGTCTCATCGCCCGCTTTTTCCCGACCGATCTTGCCACCGCCACTGCCTCTACGCGACTGAACCTCTGCGCTAGTGAAGTGAACCGGGTCGCGGTTCGTTCCTGCCTCCTCCTTTTCCTCCGCCCACCCCACTACGTCCCTCCAACATCGACGATGCAATACTCCCTCTCTCCGCTAGCCCTACGCTCGAGGAAACTCGCGAATGTTCGTACCTTCCCGTGGCATCAAACACGAGCTAACGTACTACGCTATTCATAGATATGTAGTTGAGCTTTTGAAGCTGAAGCGATGCGGAAGGATACTGGTACTGTTTGAAATTTAATGAAAAGGAATAAGCGAAGCTGGAAGAGGTTAATAGATCGGTATTATAACACGCTTATATACTAGAAATAAAATCTGATGAAGACTTTTCTTCGGATCGATAATTCGAGATCGAAATTACTATGTATATAGACCTGATTTTCACTTCTGCGGTTTATTATAGCTTCCAGGAATATAAAACAATCATCTGAATGACATGTGCCGCGGGAGCAAATCGGAACCCCCTTCAATTTATACCATTCAAATTCTAGCTATAGGGATTGAATTTCGGAATCGAGATTGTCTATTTAATTGATTGGCAAATATTGCTCGCGATCAATTGTAAAGCTTATTCCGTTTAGCTAGCCAATACGCGGTTACACACGTATATATATATATATACCGTATAGATGTAACCCGTCGTTGTAGGTTGCCTGTAAGTACATTAAAGGGAACGTAAAACCAAGACACGTATCCCATTCACAAAGAGGAGTCCCGAGGGGTTGCGTCGTAGTGATAAGACGGGACGTAGGGGATACCGCCAGCTTTTCCTACCCCAAAAGTAGGCGGTCGACGTTCCCACAACCCCTTTCACCGAAGGATCGGTAATTCTCGGGTCACTACGGCTCACCTCGAGAGGGTTCGGCAATACTCGGCTCGCTTCGGTACGACTGAACCGTAACTAACCTTGTGACTTGTGGAGGCGCGAGTATACTAGTTCATTTTGCTCAATGGACTGACTCAACGTGCTCACCTAGCTTATGGCTAGCCATTATACATAATAATCAGCGATAATAAGTCATCGTTTTTTTTTTTTTTTGTTTTTTTTTTTTTTTTTTATTTATTTTCTCTCATCCCAATTCCAAAATTCCTTAATGATAGAACGACGCTCGTCGTGTGTTTCTACAGATCCCTTTTTTTTTTTTTTTTACTTTTCATTTATTTATTTACATTCTTTTTTTCTTGTTTTTTTTTTTTTTTTTTTTTTTTTTGAATGTATCGAGCGACGCGACCGTCAGAATAGACCCATGCGGGGGCAGGGGGGAAGGCAGCAGTAGTAATTAATTGATTTATTTATTGACTTTCAAACACTCGGTTGAACTCTGTAAATAATCTGACGATGAAGGAGAAAGAGAGAGAGAGAGAGAGATTCTTTTGGGTAACTTGCCGCTTGTTAGATAAATACATACATGGGTTATATACGCGCGCAGCTCGACCGAAAATGGTCTCGCCCACACAAAACGTACCACTCACTTGACACACTTCATAGTTATTTAAGAATAAAACTCGTGTATATACGATGGCGACATATTTTCCCGAGGACGGTATTATACGTCCCCGAAAATCACGACCAGTTTCTATAACACGTTCTTTAGTCGCGACATCGCGTGGACCGCGTCGCGTCGTTACGAGACACTCGCGCAGTGACGCGGCCTCGACCACAAATATACGACTTGTGCATGGCTGCCATTCTCACACCGGCTTATACCAGTCGCCCCGTGTTAGCGCCCGTTTCGACGTTCTCTAACGCATGCGTGCTGAGTACCACCAACACAAATCCATCTCGATGCTTCTAACAAACGTACATACTACCACCACCTGACGACTCGCAATGAGCCCACGTATATTTGCATTGGCGCAATGCAAGTCGCTCGCTTGCAGGCGCTACGAGACGCAAGAATACAGCGTTGTGTGTACATATACATACTATTTAGAAACGTGGCAGTTTTTTACTCGTCTCGGTTTAACCGAGCTTCGATATACATACAAACGAACAATCGATTTAGCTGAATTCTTACTATTGGTGAAGAAAAAATAATTTCATTTTCAATCTGTTTCACTTTGTTCTTTTTCTTTAGGTCTTTATTGGATTATGCGTATCTCGTAGTACTACTCTGCAACGATTTCTTAATTCTTATTTTGCTGCAACGAAATTTCGGTAGATAACTAGCTAGACCTCTATACCTATGCGGGGAGATTTTAGTAACGAGAGTAGTAACGGCAAATCAATATTCAGACGGTATCAGAAGCGGTGCTGTGCCGCACTGATCACGTACGTTTCGAATAATAATGTTATAGGTCGGTGTTGGGTAGACTAGGGGAGTAGGTAGGTATAGTATAATGATTAGATAAGATTTTATAAGAACCGTGGTCACGCCGATAGGCGAACCGGAAGGTCCGAGTTATAAATTAGGCGCTAAAGTTAAGAGGGTGTAAATATTACATTTGGTGTTTCGTATGAGATAGGGGAGAATAGATAGGCAGAGATTATACTTGAGAAATTGTTATGCCTCTTTTATTATCACGTGGGTTGGGCTGCGATATGTGTATATAAAAAACTAACTAACACGACATTATTCACCTATGAATTTAAATTCATTTTCAACGAAGAGCGAACTTCTTTAGTACATCGTATTTATTTATTTCTCCCTAGCGGAACACGGAAAATTAACGCCGCTTCCACTTTATGCAGCATGCATATATTGTGCCTCGAGGGGATACAATTTATAATTAAAAACATGCAGGTTCCACGGAACAAAAAAAAAAAAAAAAAAAAAACACATCTATTTTTAAATCTGTATGAAGGATCAGATGCCAAAATTATTATTTATCAATTTTTTTTCTATACCTATGCGTACGTACGATAATATGGATATACTATCATATCTGTGCAGATACTTTATAAAATATGTATAATATAATGTATTGAACGTTGAAGCGAACCTGCATGTCTATTATTTGCAATAATTTATCATCGATCTGCATTCTGCCTATTCGCGTTAGCATAAATAATATCACGCACCATACGATCTATTATATAGTTACACCGAATATTGCAAAATAGAATTCATTTGTATTTTCGATTTTACGTTAAACTACTTCATGAACGAGTCACGAATTAGGGGTCGAACTGAGTTCCAGCTAACTTTATATATACGTGACTCGAATTATTTATAAAAGTTATGAAAAAGCGAAATATGTTTACTTCGAAAATTCACGGCAGTAGATATAAAAGTTCGGAAAGACTGTTGAATCCTTACAAAATCGCTTCATGAATGAGTCGGAATATTCCGTATAACAAATATTTCATTATAAAACAAATAATTGAACCAAGTGAGCAGAAATGGAATATAATTATATTAGAAACAAAAAAAAAAAAAAAAAAAAATAGCCGAAATGAAAAGAAAAGGAAAATGATGACGAGCGGCAGACTTCTCTGACATACACCTTGTATTGGTTTTGATATATTAAATGTATTTTTGTATTTATTTTTGTCACTTTTATTGTCTGTCAGTCAAATATATTTCATCTATTTCGCACGCGTTTCTATATAAGTATTATATAGAGTGACATAGAAAAATAGTCAGATGTCCGTCACGACTTCACTCGACCCTATCAATTATGACGGAAGAATAAATTCTGACAAGATAGAAAAAAAAAAAAAAAAGACAAAAACTAAAAAATAAAAAAAATTGAGAAGAGATAAATGCATGACCTGATACGCTCTGGAGGGATCAATTATTTATCCATATGAATTATGATGCATAGGTATATATATATATATATATATATATATATACACAGACGAATGATGTTACAGTGATAATATAAATGTAACATGAGTTTTTTTCGAAATTATTGTATCTCTGAATATTTTTGTATGCGTCATAAAATTTTCGCAAATATTACTCTAATCAGTAGATTATATACCATATGATCAATTTGGCAAATATAATATCTAATAGGAGAAAATGCGGTGAAAAGAAATAAAGAAAGAAAGAAAGAAAGAAAAGAGAAAAAGTATTCGTCGCTGGCGGACAGCTGATGAATGATAAAATGTATTAAAATCACATTAGTCTTGTATACGCGTTATACATACATAGGTATATATGTTTGGTTGTGTATAAGTCGGCATAATCTTTGGCCGATAATCTACTATTGACTCAACAATCTATACGAACACGGTATACGGAAAGGATAGGTACCATAGGAAAATAGACATTTCTATAGATAAGTAGGTTTCGGGTAAGTATACTATTACGTAACTGGTATACGTTCGATCAAAACGTCAAATTCCGATAGGTAGGTAGGTAGGTAGGTATAGTATATGGAATCGTTTCGCAGTGCATATCCATACGTAGTAGGTATATAAAGAATGGATAAGAAAAATATCAGATTGTTAAAATTTCGTTTCGATTTGTGTCCTAAAAAATCGAAAACCATTTGCTTCGGCGGAAAGCAATCTAGTAAAGAAGAAGAAGAAGAAGAAAAAAAAAAAAAAAAATTTCTCATCCCATTCAAGAGACCGTGACGATCGATCTTAAATTCTGAAAGTCTCAATTCAATAAACGACAAAAAAAACGAGGCAACGGATGTTCCTTCATAATTCATATACCATGTTACCAGCGCATATTTCTCAATATCAATTCGAAATTCGTAAGCTAGATATTAATTTTGTTTACAGGAGAAATACAGTTTCGGGTTTATATACTTATAATACTTCTATTCAGCATCTGCAGATTCGATCGGTACAACAACAATAATAATAAATAATAATAATAAAACCGTTTTGAATGCAACCTATAAGGTCATAAATATTAATAAAATTGATTTTCAATATTATACTTTCAATTTTGGTTTGATTAATAATTTTTTTTGTCATAATAAAAATGATGATAATCGGTTGAAAGTATAGTGATTGATATAACTACATATTATTATAATATGATGTATAGTATTATAGGTATAAGACGTATAATAATGTAAGATTGCGCAATAGTCTTTTGCTCTTTGACAATGGTGAATGGGATGTCCTCACCCAATTGGCTATAAATCTTGTTTAAGCCCTCGGAACCGAAGATTGGCCTCAGGGTAGGATTCTAACCAATAGTCAATAGTCAATATTCAGTAGTCAATAGCGAACACGAATCCACATGTGTTGTATGTACTATGTCGTATGTGGCGATTCCGCACCGCAACCCAAATTACATAGATGTATGCCTATAGTATGTATAATAGGATGGGAAAGATACCTACCTACCTACCTACCTTATCGACCCCTTCTATCTCCTACTAAATCACACTTGACATTTTACTTGAGGTCCTTTTCAAAGAGGACGAATTCAGATTGATCTTATCGATTCTATCCTCTGAATTACGTCTGATTGCTCTGCATCTGTTAAATCCTGAATCCCAATGCCTTGCAATCTTCAACTTTTCTAATAAAAACAAAAAACAAAAAAATAATAATAATAATAAGGAAGAAAAAAAAATCAATCAACTTTACCCAAAATTTACTACGATCCATTATCATTTATCTATACCCTAGAATGTAAAGAATGAAGACTATTCATTGAATTCTTTAGAGGAATCTTGGCCTGATTGCAATTTTTTTTTTTTTGTTTTTTTTTTTCTACTACTTTGGGATTGAAATATATTTTTTATCAAGATTCAAGTAACGGAATAGTCTCTTTTGATTTTTATGGGTTTAGTTCTGGAATAGATACCTGAAACTTATCAGAAATAATAAACAATAAAAATATAGATTCAAGTGTTAGATGGAATGTATATTTACAAAGATACATAGTATAAGTACGTATTGCTTATTAAATATTAAAATGAAAAACTACACGATGGAGATAAAATTTGATCCGATGAAAAATGAAGAAAAAAATTATATCGATTGGTAAAAAAAATGTTGAAATGAAGATAAAAACGAAGCAATAATTGTCCTTACACAACTAATTAGTAGATCTCGGGATCCAGATCTATTCTAAAATATTGAATATTAGATAAAGATCTATAATCGCATATAAATTATTCATCTCTTTTTATAACAATAATAATTTACTTGCCAAAGAAGTTTTTTTTTTTTTTTTTAAGATAGTATTAATGGACTGATCTACTTACAATGATACCAAAGATTTCGTCCCTATACGAAACATATAATACAGCTTGTAAATGTAGCTAAAATTCTATAGAAGTTTTCTTGGTAAAATCATCTGCACAATGGTAATCGACTGCGTGTAAACCTTTTGTTAAAAACTCATTGAAAATATCGATGAAACAAAGAACGAGATAATATTACTCAAACCTTGTAGTAGTATATTCGACTTATTTATCATGTAGTTACTCTCTTGTTCCATAAAGCTTTTCAATTTATTGTCTTGCTTCCTATAATGTTAGCTATAGAGTATCGGGTACTCACAATTATTCGATTACAGTAACGTCCGCTGATCAGTCTTGATAAAATACCGATTAACGATATTTCTAGACACCACCTACCTAACTGTGTCTGCTTTTATAATATTAATTAAATATAATGAGAATTTAATAAATTACAACTTAGTTTCGTGCTTAACTTTAGCTCTGAGAAGTTGATTTTGCCTAGGAGCACCGTACGTACTGCTTAAATAACAATTAGAAGTATTTAGAGTGGCCGTAGGAACTGGAGTCGGAGGTTCCACGATGTTATTTCTATCCGATCGATAACGACGTTGACGATTATTGTTATGAGCGTGATTATTGTTACCATTTATTCGCAGCTCAGAATCTGTTTCCTCTTCATTATCCGCGCTATCCACATCCCCTGAAATCATTATACAAAAATGATCTCAATTGAATTACTTTTAAATTCATAGCCAGATGAACTGTCTACACTAACAGAGCTGGCAAATGTAACTCTCATTTACCATCGTCCGAACTGTTCGTTGAAGGAAGATAAAAACGAGAAGGAGGCGATCGGTTGCTTCCCCTCAGCTCTCTCTCGCCTCGTTCCTTGACCACACCAGCTGCGTTGTTGTATTTGAATTCCCTAGGAAGTGTGTAACTTCTTGGTAGCGAGACTTGACTACCCTCCATGTCACTCTCACCTTCGACTTCAACCACACCTTCGCCATCTTCTTTACAAGTTTCTTCTTCTTCTTCGTTCTGATTAGAACACAATCTATGGAATATATTAAACAACGCATTAAGTAATGGATCCAAGTAATTAAGTTTGAGAAAATTTTGCCCATCTATATTAATTATGCATGAAGAAAGTTGACCCCTTTCAGCTTAATCCTTTACGAAAAAGCACAGAAATCGAGCATTTTAGAGTAGGTATAGAAAGTTCGTTATTGTAATGAGTAAAGAGTCATCAGCACCTGGGAAACTGAAAAGACTTATTCAATTTTCTAAACGCCGCCACTACAATATTCTTCACTCTTTCAATAAAACAAATATCTCGACGATGGATTAGATCACGTTCCAAAAATTTACCTAAGACTAAGATGCCCCGGTGGTGTCCAATGCGGATAATGATGAGGTAGACACCGAGGCGCGAGCAAAATCTCCGGAGTATCTGCTCTCTCTCTTTGTGGAACTTTCCAAGGATTTGAGGGATGGTATATAGACGATGAAGGTGGCGGAGGTGAAAGGCAATGCATTTTGACCGGTGGCCAAGATGATAGTGTAATCCCTTCGTTTATATCAGGTGGAGATTGTGGCGAGGGTGACCTAGGGGATGAGTGGAGCTTGGCGTTTGGTGGTGGTTGTTGATTAGCTGCTAAAGGAGAGGAGGAAGATGCAGAGGCTGAAGCTGACGGCGGTGGTACTAGCTTTCCCGATCTGATCTCTTCTTGAATTGCCCTCAATTCACGCAGCTGCTGCTGTTTCTTTTCCTGCAGTTTCTCACGGATTAGATTCACGCTCAATGAACCTCCCAAACTAACGCCGGTATCGGCGTCGAGCTTCTCACTGGTCGACACATCCTACAAAAAAAAAGAATGAATAATTTTTTATGAAATGTACAAATGATTGATTATAATGATTATTGTTAATAATCGGAACATGAAATTTAAAGATACGAAGAAAATTAATGATACCTGATGATTGTGATTCGGAGTTGTGGCCATAGATAACGGTCTCCTCCAAAAAGGAATTAACTGACGTGGTCCACCGCTGCCGTTCAGTCTAGGACGAGTTTCGCCTATAGTATTCGGCATCAAAGCCGAGGGTTGTGGCGGAGGAGGAGGCGGAGGTACAAAAGTTGTTGGTTTTTTTTTCTTTCGATTTGGATTAGCCACTGTTGGATTTGCAAAACGGCAATTAAAAACTCCTGGTATTCCACCGTTTCCCAATTTCATTCTTCTCATTCCTATTTCAACCCCATTCTTCTTCTCTTCAATATAATTTATCTGCTTTGCTTCGCTGGGATCCTGTGAAAATTATGTGAATAATAATGATCAGCTATTTCTACTCATCTTTACTGTAATTGATTAGGAATCGTGAATTATAGGTATGATGGAATAGAAACCTGTTTGCAGAGAGTGGCGACACCGTTCGTTGCATTCATTCGTCCGCCAGCCTCGTACCTGAGTCTTCGAACGTGAAAAAATCTGTGAATGAATGTGAAATGATGTTTTAATAAGGATTGATGAATGTAAGGAGGATATATTATTTCAATTGGTCGAAATATCAATCCTTCGTGATAATATGAACTCACCTGTAATAAAGAGCCATGAAAAAGAGACCACCGAAAAATAAAGCTAGGAGAATGAGGGCGAGAGTAATAGGATGGGGGTGTAGAGTGCTTCGATGGACACCAGCTGCCCACACTCCTACTAGTAAACTGTTTTCCAAAAACATGACTGTGTAAAATATCACCTAAATAAAATGAAATACAATTAGTCATTTGGGAAATATCTATTTTGGGATACCTCTCTCTTACATTCAAATCCACGCTCTTATGTGTACGAATCTTTCATCTAATCTACTTTGTAAAGATCTTGGTGAAACTTGATCAAAGTTCAACATTGATACCAAAATTTCAGAGAGAAGGTTTAGCAAATAATAAAGATATTATACCAAGTTGCAAACAAGAGATAATATCGAACAAAACGCACCATTTTTTGTCTATGATTTGTTTCGTGTAGATTGACGTATGCAAATACATATACAAATGCCAGTAGAGTAGCGAGAAGAGCCTTTCGTCGAAGAGGCAGACGCTCGCCCCCATGGAACAGACCATCTGGGGTAAGTAGCAGCCAGGTAAGCATTGAGAGCCAATGAAGAGCAAGAACAACCAATAGCCACTGCCCTCCATAGAGCGAAGCATATGCAACAAGTGCTCCAACTCGAGCGCTCACAGTCCCAAGTCTCCAAGCTAATTGCGCTAAGACCCCTAGCCATGTAAGCACAAGTCTTTCTAGATTGCGCAGCCGTGCTGCACCCTTGCTGAAACTAGCAACTGCCCAGCAAACACTCCATAGAGACATTCCTGCCGAAACAGCAGTCAACTCTGCTAACTTTCCTCCACTTTCTACCTCTTCGCCTTCCTTGGTCTCATTCTCTCTGGTGATACCAGTCGATAGTAGATACAATTGGAGAAGCAGCATCGGTGCTGCCTCGCAAAAGGCATGGATTAGTCGCAGCACACAGAGCTCCCGTACCTGGTTTAAAAATACTTGTTAATCCTTTTTATTCCGAATTATATATCAAATACTGAGAGTTGATGAACCGAGGCTTGATATATTTCTCTCTGATAATGGAAAATGGAATGAAAGCTCTTGGTAGAGACTTTTTTTTACCATTCTTGACCTTTTCACAAAAATATCGAGTAATTAGAAAACAGGTAAGTAATTAATAGGTTTTCAAGCCCACCTCGTGCTTTACGTATGCTAAATCAACGGGAATGAATAGTTTGAAGTAACGCCAGAGAACTCCGACTTGCATAGAATGCAAGACCAAAACGCATCCCACTATCCAGCCACCTTTTTTCTGTATACCACCACCATCAATACTAGCTGTACTGGTGGTTGATAATCGACCTCTTGCACCCCAGAGGTACCATCGCACACTGATGACCTATGATGTGATAAATTTGTGATCAGTATCATATAAAAGAAAATATGAGGAGTTTCATCATCTATTCATCTAGATATTATAAGAAGCTGTTATATCGTTCCGATGGATAGAGAAGAACAGTTGTTAAGGAAATGAGGTGTAATATTTATTAATAACAACAAATAATATTTGTACAAACCTGAGAAACGACGAGGGAGGTAACAACGAAAGTAAGACTAAGAGGAAAAAAACATGACGGTGCAGCAGGGTGGTGGGCCAAGGCGTAGCCCATTGCCAAATCGAACACCACGTCACAGAAGTAAGAGGCCAATGAGATTATGTTAAATAGCACGTCGCATAGTGGCAGAAATTCGTGCTGATGCTGTTGCTGCTGCTGGGCCATAATCGGCCTTCCCTGCCCATTTGTAACCCTCGGTACTATCTCACGATTTAGTTTTCAGACTCTTTATGACAAGACAAAGAAGTGTGTTAAGAAATTGTGGTAAGGAAACTGTTTTTTTTTGCAATTTTTATTTTTTTTTATAAATAATTAAACAAATTTATGGATTCAAACTTACAGAGTTATTCTAAAACAATGTTAGTTACTTTTTTTAATCATTGAAAGAAATTCGTGATTGACATCAATGACTTAAACGAATGATTTTGAAAAATGTATCAACTCACTAGATATTATAAACTATTGTTAGAAATTTGAGTTAGTTTGATATACTAAAAACTTGAAAGTTGTTTTTTTTTTTTTATTTTATTTTTTTTTTTATTTTGTTTGTTCGTCTTTTATAACTTATACGTATGAATGTATTGGTTTAATTGACTTACCATGTTTTTTTTCATGTATCATTTAAAAATGGGATGAAAAATAACATTTTTAAAGTGGATGCTGATTAGGCTGGTCCAGCTTTGGAATGCGTGGAATTTCTCTTTCTATCTTCGTCTTAACTTTCGGTTATCTATTTGCTCACATCTGCAGCTTTCTAATAAACTTTAATTTCCACGTGTTTGTTTTTACATTTTTTTTTTTATTTTATTTTTAATACACTTTGATTAATTGTTAAGATATTTATAGATCCACTATAGATCACAATATCAATAATCGAATCTGATCGAAATATAAGAAAGAAATTACTACTTGCTTGCGATCTACCTGTTGGCTATTGCTGTTGATTCACAAATCAAAAGTAACAACAGGCTCTACCTGTAGCGCTTGCTACGAGGAATTTACAGACTTTTCTTTCTAAACACAGGACGAATCATCGATAAAGAAGAATACCAAATAAGCACTGAGTCTGTGTTAGATTTGTTGTAAAATACGAATCAGTCGGTAACACGAAAATCTATCAATCGATAAAAATGGTCTTTTCAAAGCAATTAATTAATGGGTAATCCAGATATTTTCATTAACGGGAAATAGTATTGGATTTCGAAAATGAGGATACAGCTTTCATACAATCATTTTTATTCTATAGAAAATTATGCACAACGCGTAAAAGAGTCAAGGATTAAATGTTGAATAGAATTTCAAATAATCTCGAATACGAGGATAGAATTTAAAATAGATTTTGGGATAGTTTCCGATATTCGAAACAATGACTTAAATTTATTTTAGGAACTTCATTGCCATTATTTATATAATATGTTTCCTTTTAATACTTTAACACTTGTTTCCGGTTCTACAATAAATCTGTTTGAACTTTAATAAATTATTCTACTTAAAAAATACGGTAACTACGTTTTTGCTTCATTCGAAAACGCAGAACCCTCTCCCTTGGCGCAAATCAAAATCATTTTGTTTTGCTTTTCAGTAATAGCTGATTAGGGTATAGATCAAGGTATCTGAACATTAGCAGCTCAGACCATTCCCTAATTGTTTCACCAGAGTCAAATTCTATGCAATCCGACTTCATGTTTAAGGAAGCTGCCTGGTTTGAGTCCAGTGAACAGAAAAAAAGTATAGAAAAAGTATTCGGTACTTTGGAGTACTTGATTTCATTCAACATCCACACTGGTATATCCAAACGTTTCACTGGTCTCGTTCAGTAAACCTATCATTATTAACATGTTATTATTTATTGATAGTTCGACTAATGAGTAAGCTTAATTATTGTCTGTTATTTATTTAAATTTACCGTGAACGATCCAACCAAAATTGACAACAGGTTTCCAAGTCATCAGATCACTATAATTTAAATTACAGTCGTAATGGTACTGTTTAAAAGATGCATAATAAGAGGTACCGTCTTTGTTTATAAAGTCCCATGTAATTACTGTACTCCATCCTCCGTGTTCGTCATTATCAACAGAACTAGGTGGTGTCTGCAAAGATTTATTTCATATTTTTAAAACAATAACAAAAATTCAATACTTTAAATTAATAATTAAAAAAGGCAGTATATACTTACAGCACTTAGCAAAAGGCCTGTCTGGCTTGAGTTTGGTCTGCTACAGGTCACCTGTGGTAGCTGTCCGTTACCAATCTGGAAACATTAAGACATAACTTTGAGACACTGTCTTTCGTTATACAAAGATATTGGAAAAGACATAAAGCAAAATAATGAAAACTAAATAACTGTGATGGTACTACATTACGTTTTTCACCCAGCAATCCTGCGATACTGGTACATTACCAGATGTCAAATCATCTATAGTCTTCTGAGTTATTTTCGAGAGTTCTAACAGCCGGCATCGTATTTGCAAACATGTTAACGGTATCTTGAGTTCTACTTTCAATTGGCTGGAACTGAAAACAACATTTTACACTTTTTTCTCTTATCTTAAACAATTTTTCATAAAATATATGAGGACTGAAATAGAAGAAGGTAATAATGTAGCTCCGGCTCTCAGAGAAGTTCATTCAAATAAGGAGAATACAGCTTGAAAATGAATTGAGTGATATGTATACAAGGGAAAACCCAGTGTTGTGGAATGATACATAGCTAGATGAGCAATCACCACAACAAGCTGAGCAAAGGGTGATCAGAGTAGCTGTTAAAGCCTCAGAACTTTAGCCCCAATGTTACTTGTAGTAATTTATGATCGGTTTCTTAGAATCATTGAGCCGACAATGTTTCCTTTGTAACCTTTGGAGCAAACTTGATTAGAATTAAGAAGAAATTAGAATGAGTCCCAGAGCTTACATTATACATTGCGTAGATCAATTAAGACTTACAGCTTATGGTCCTCGGGTTTGATTTCAAACTTTTCACATTTCAAACTAGTATCATAGTAATGATAGCTTGTGTTGTAAAAAACAGGATCCCACAGCCACTTCTTGCCTTCTGCATTTGTCATCTCAACATAGTAACAGCCAGTAAATATATTACCAAAGAATATCGATTCCCTTTCATCCTCACCCTGAAAATAGAAACATATTAATTTATAGAATAGAAGATTAGCAGAACTAGGATAGATGGTTTAATGCGATGTCTATAGGAAATATTGATTCCTGCATTAGAAATTAATTACCTTAATTACTTTACGAGACTTATGAAATTTTCGAAGATTATGATAACTGCTCTCAGCAGACGGACAGTCATTTTCATTTTCTATGAACGGATTCGCAAGTAGAGTGAGAGTAAAATTCTCTCGTCTATTTTCTATCTGTGCTTCAAGTGCTATAATCAAATACACACAGATTAATCTGATGTACGATCAGATCATGAAATAGAATCACAAGTATCATTCATTGGTTTTCAATTCGGGATAAATAAATCTTACCTGCTGGAACCTCTCGCACTGCACCTAGTCTGAGATAACCAGGTGGTTCAGAGTCGTAAGATTCCCACTTGGGAAGTTTCTGAAATATATATTCAAAGTATTTAGAAATATCTAAAATTAATATGTTAGTAATTTAAAAAACCATTAATTTCCACATTGAATTGAATGCAGTACTCAAGTTTAAGCAAAGTACTTTGGCAGAACAGACATATATACATAAGTTAAAAAATCAAAAGTAAAAACGAAATATCTATACTGTGGTTGATGAATGAAAGCTTGACCAAATAAATAAGGTCAATATCTGTATATCATTATAGTAATACGTACATAATTGGGATCACAATCTTTGCCAGTCACACAAGCGATATAACAAATGTAGATAAAAATAGTAATACGTTTTAAATTCCACATATTATGTATAATTAATTAATTGTTCCGCAATATATAATAAAGTATATAGATATGTAATAAGTGTATAACTGAGTGTTATGACACTAGAACGAAGAGTACTGTACAGGAAAGTGTTTGACTTATATTCAGTTACCAAAGGCTTGATAGACGGATTTATATAGTAACAGCAGTGCTCAGCTCCCACTCACAAATTATGACATACTATTCCCCGAAAGGGGAGTTCAAAACATATTGCAAATCAATAATTAATCCAAATAACAGCACAGTGTGCGTAGTTATTTTATCAACTTATATGGATCAGTTATGGGTCATTCCATATCGCACTCTACAATCATGATGCAGTTTCAGAATCCAAATTATCTCAATCATTTCTACAGGCTTATTCTCATGACATGTAAGATTGTTGCCAAAAATTGGATTTCAGTAAAAACTTTGCACATTTATACTATAACATTTGTTTTATAATTTGAAATATGTTGAATCTATTCGACGCTGCGAATAATCAACAAGTTCAAATTCGATCATCCAATACTACGTACTGCCACGTGTATTATTGATTGCTCATTGTAGATTATGGTACGATAAAAATCACGAGTATCTCTGGGAATCACTTTTTTTTTAGTTCCAAATGACTATACTCAGGAAAGTTACATAAGCTGTAGTCAACAATTTATGACCACATCCTGTGGTCATAAATTGTTTAATCGTACTTGATGGACACGTTATACTTTCCAGTGAGGAAAGTGTTCAATAACGAATAATCAAGAGTAAATATCGATTTCATTGGAATTGAGGAAAAAGTCTCTAATAATTAATGGATATCAGTAATGACGCAGCAGATAGCATAAATATTTTGCAAAACGTGATACCCAGGCCACGTATGATACCATCGCTTCGCACCATAGAATATATAATGCGCCAGGCCTAGTGGCACGATGGTTACGTAATCCAGGATGCTGCCTATGGTGACACATCGCTAGGACTAACACATGACGGTGTCGGTTCTAATCCAGCTGAGAGACAGACGACTTCAAATTTTTGCACTCTTCACACGTCAGAGCTTACACATACAGATAACGCACTGATATCGTTTCAGTAGAATTCACTGCTTTTGGTAAACAGCCGAATTTATTGTGACGTGTGTTGAACAAAGAATAACAAACAAGTTGAGCCTTGTTGACTTTTTTTTACAGTCTTAGTCATTATCGCTATTAAACTCAGACATCGGAGATTCTTAATCGAAGTGAGTCTCTAGGAGTTGGTATATCAGGTAAGGCTTGGAATTTTTAAAAATTGTTTGGGTACCAATGCTATTCTGTCTTTGAACAATTTTTGAAGATAATAATATAGAACTTTTTGCAAAATATTATCCTTTTTTCAATTGTAAATCACAAGTACAATTACATACCTATATATAACAAATTATACAACTTAAACTATTTGTAATCATTATAAATAAAAAATATTTATGTATTGTGCATAGTTGACAGAGTTTCAATGTAAACTAGACTATATGTAGTATATCTATCAAGTACAATGGTAAAAAAACTTTGTATGGATTAAAATTGAAATTTGGAATGCCTTGGAGCAGAATTATATCTAGCGTACGTTAGATATATCTTAATTACGTGTAAAACTTTTAGTTTATTATTGCACTCAACAAAATTTCCGGGTCCAATCTCATATCTATTACAAGATGATTTCATTCTTGAAACTTCTCGTCAGATCTTTATGCGGCAAGACGATAGAGTTCAGCAATATTTTCTCTGCAGATAATGATACGCAAGTACCTGAAAGATGTAAAGGAATTTAGATGACTGTAACCCGAGTATACCTAATTACTCATTCAGTTTTTGTAGATATAAGAGGAAATAATCTCAAATCTCATTTCATGAATTTTAGCTATGAGAAGAGACTCTTCCACAGAAACTGATGCGTCATTGTACATATGACTTATTTATCTGACCTACAACCCGGAATATAAATATTATTAATCAAACATAAGACTGTGACTGATAAAAAATGAAATATTCTATCATTTTTACCGAGTATAGTTATAGATGGATTGAGCTTTCCATTCGTGTTGAACAACGGTGGATTCTCCATCTTAGCAAAAGGTTTGTCAGGATTAGGATCGCAAGGTGTGCCTTCAACTCTGGCCCATTCTCCTACCCTACTACCTCGACCCACTATACTATGCAGGACGATTGAGTGCGCTTGAATTTGTGCTTCGGACAATACAATCGACTCTCGAATTCGTACTCCTGGACCAACCATGGCGTTTGCTCCAACGCTGACGTTTGGACCGAGCTGTATCAATCGCCATAACATTAATATTGACCACAAATAACATGAGTGTAAAAAAAGTCTTGATATGAAACTAAACAGTATATCTCACCACCGCTGTGGGATGAACAGTTGCCGATGCAGCGATATAGACATCTCCGATAACGTGACACTTTCCACGCACAGCTGCACTGAGTCTAGCAGGTTGACTTTGGCGATAAAGAGCCAGGTAATGTCTGTTTGCATATATCGCTGACCCAGCACTTTTCAATTGAGACCACCAATTGTTTACTGGTAAAGCAAACAGCCGATCGCTTCCCGCGAGTCTCATTAGTACATCTTGTTCCAAAGACATATAAGCAGGGTCTTTACCATTCCCATTCAATTGTCTATAATTTTCAAACAAAATGCATGAGATTAAATGATCGTAAATTCTGATGATAGTGAGATTAGAAGTGATAATAGAATGTATAAAAAAAAATGTAATTCATTCTTAAAACAAGTCAGAGATATAAAAATCAATACCAATGACTAAACTAACAGAAAATTACACCCACAAAAGATTCTCTTGTTGTTGATTACTGTTAAACGTATCAGCCATGGTCTGAAATATGTCAGGTGAAGCGATGTAGACCCCACAGTTAATCAGAGTTGATACAAAGGTGGAGGGTTTTTCTACATAATGATGAACTTCGCCTCCTTTTTTCAAAACCATACATCCGTAGTTCAAAGATTGTTGCCGAGTAGCTTCTGTTGCCATAACGGTGACCAATGATTGTTTGGTTTTGTGAAAAGTGACCATTTCTTGAAGCGGAAAGTCCGCACACACGTCACCGTTCATAATAAAGAAAGATTCTGGACTACCGGAACGAATCTGATCACGAAAATGATACATTCCTCCAGCTGTACCCAACGCTGTGAATTCCTGCAAGTATCTAATACTCAGACCATAAATTTGAGTCATTTCTTGTACAAATTGGTGCAAATCAGAGGCCGGATATGATCCTATTATCAGAATTTCAACGAGTTTAGAAACTCTAGCACACGCTTCTATGTGATGTTGAATCATCGGTAATCCAGCGACGGGAAATAAAGGTTTTGGTATATCTAAAGATAGAGGCCTGAACCTGGTCCCTGTAATGAAGTTGTAACATCATTTTCATTTGTTATTGTAAAGTTAAACAATTAATTTAACAATGACAGTACTGTTGTTGAAGATCGTAATATGATATCGTAATAATAACAACAAACCTTTTAAAGGGCCGCCAATTAATATGACTGCCTTCAACATTTTTCAGCTTAATTTCTTAGTGTTTATTAAAGTTATGAGTCTTTTACACATTAGCTACTCGAGGCTATTTATCTCGGTATCACCAGGTTACGTGTACTTTGACACGTACAACGTGTAATCCAACTGTGTAATCATCGATGACACGTATAACAGTCGACTAATTTATAGGTTATTATTTGTTCTGTTTAATCATGTGGAAAGCAAAAGAAGGTGCGCACTATTGTCGACCGTTGCGATTGGTTGGAGGTAGTTATTTCCAGAGAAGTGATTGGAGGATCGAGAATATTCGGCCAGGGACTTGATTATGACCGCGATTTTCGAATTATTCAATTATTATCATTAATGAATTTTGTTATGTATTTTTCATTTGCTTTTTTTATGAGTTTAGTCTCTCCTTTCATTTCTAGAAGAAATATGAACGGATATGTGTCGATTTCGATTTAATCTAATAAGTGGAATGGACTCCATGATACAGACGCATGTGGGGAAACCCCCGGCTACATGCGTATTTTCAAACGTTTCAAATGAATAATTTCGAATATTTACATATTAAGTATGAATATTTATAAGAATGTAAATGAGACGGGTTATTGAAAGATAATATGAGCATCAATTTTCTTGATTATGGGTATTTGTTTTATTAAAATAGAGAAAGCCTTGTTAGTATAGTTATTTGAAGACACTAATTCCTATCCCTTAATTATTATTATTAATACATCAAACAATATTTTTTTCTATTTTCTACTAACTAATGATTACTCAATATTATAAAAATATTATTTAAGGTTTCTTTATAGGGTCATAGTAGTAGGTATTTAATTTAGCTGCCGTTTCAGACTAGTCTTCAAAAACGTAATTTCATCTTGATGATTTTTCAAAGATTTTAGATATTCTACCCAATTTCTTGTGTGCCTTATATCAAAGGCAAATACTGTACAAAGAATTTTCACAGCTATTCTTTAACTATATATAAAATGAGAAATCTCACACTATCTTCACATAAATAAATAAAATGAGATTCACATATGAAGAAAAGTGAATACTTTCAGCAGCACATAGTAGTACATGGTCGGTAGTACTATTTCCGTAAATATCCGTTAGCACCATATATGCAAAATTATCTGATAAATTACTGATCAAATCTTCCTCGTTGTTTTTTTTCTTCAAAATCCATTGTTGCATGGTCTCTCCTGAAAAAATAACAGATAAACATAACTGTTACTATTATTGCATTGCATAATTTTATATTCTACTTTATATTCTTAAGCATATCTTGAAACAACGTAAAATGAAGTTTATTGTTTTATAATATGCCCAGTATCGTCGAACCGGGTGAAAATTAGAATAACTAAACACTTACAAATTCTCGAAGAGAAGAGAGAGATCGTCAGGAATTCGATAACGTATGTATGATGAAACCAGATGAAGTGGATCAGGGTCTAGTTCATCAGTAACTTCAAATCCCTCCATACTATCAACAATTACTTATAGATTATTATTTCAATATTACTCCCAATGATCGTAACTTTTTACGAATACTGACCGCACAACAAAGTGGCAGCGATACTGAGTAGTAGTATTGAGGAATAAATTTTTTGCCAGAGTAACGGCGTGCGGTATGGCATCATCACGAAAGTCATCGGAAAAGAGTTTGTCCTGTTTGTTATTAAAACGAGAACGAAATTGTGGCGTGTCGACCCAAACGATCTTATTTCCATCTCTCAGCAGTTTTTCAACCCACTCAGTCGCACCGAGGCTTGCGATCGATTCCCATTCGTCTGTCGTATACAAATCATAAACCTAGAAGCAGAAGATAAAACGCATTCAAGTAGAGTTTGTACGCCCATTCTTTACATTCTGTATCCAAGCCCAGTTATTTGCAATACTTAGACTCATTTTATTAAAGATATTTCATATGTAGAAAGAATGACGTGACTTAAAAAGTACAATTTTTATTAACGCAGAAGGACAACTTACGTGGCAATGACAAGCCTGCTCTAGAAGGGATCGAAGGTTGTCAATTTCTTTCTTAAACTCAGGGGAATCCCTCACATACATTAGCAATATGTTATTAGATTTTTTTTCATCACGCAGAGGCTCAGATTCTTGAATTTCGTAAAGTGTCTTATTTCCTTGCAGAGTTTTACGATAGGCGATGAAATATTTACACTTGAAAAATGCAAATATTGCTAATAGAATGACACCCAGTAAAATGCAAAGAATACAAATAATGAGCAGCTGCTGCATACTGTCTGTATTGTTTCCGACCATTTCACGGCATTTTTGGAGACCTGTGGTTGAAATGGTTGAATTTTGTCAATACAGAGCTGTACAATATGCGATGTGTAGGAATTATCTTTTCAATATTTAGTCTTTGTAAATAAAATGTAATGTATATAGTACATTATTTCATGAATAAGAATTAAAAACTATTGACAATCCCATGGGCTAATATTTCTGGCATATATTCAGTCACCCAGTGAAATCCATAGAATCGTCATACATTAGTTGGTGAATTTATTCAATTCAATTACCAAGGTCCTCAAAAATGTCTTTGTTGATAGGTATCCATGTGGTTAAATTATCCAGGCCGTAAAGCTTTTCGCAGTCGGAAGTATACGGTGTAATCCAAAGGTAATACGTGCCACCACCTAGCTGCAATCCTTTCCACGATCCACGTGCTGTCCATTCTTTTTCCTTCTCGTTCTTGTCTTCCTCATTATCTGTTATCTGCGCACATTTTTTACATTTATAGAGGCGATTAGGAAAAGCTATTGTTATGCACAGTATGTACTTAGAGAAATGCAAGAATTACTTGAAGTGTGAGGTTTGTGATCAACTCTGACGTCTTAGAGTTGTATAGCACCACTCCTGTATCATTCTGGAAATATTGAAACATAACTTTGAGTTTTACTCTTATAATATACTAATATAGAATATAGGTACATAATAATCAGTAACATTAATGGTAGATTGCCTTTGTAAACCAACGTTCCTGCGAGACTGGTATTTTCTTCATTTTTATAGCTTCCTCAGCGTTGATTTTTCCATCAAATTGAAATAGCTGAACACGTACCAAGATACAACTCAATGGAATTTTGAGCGAAAAACGCAGCTCCATGGACCTGAAAATAATATATTTCAGTTTCATTTTTATATTCCACCAAAAATCATAGTAACACGTGTTAATAACAGTACTTAACAAATGTTTAGTAAAGGCACCATGTACGATTTTTTTAGTATCTACAATCACGATGATCAAGATTAAATTCAAGCGGTATGAATTATGTGTGAATAAAAATGAAGAAAACAATTTTCAAACAGTGATCTGGTTCGTTCAATCTTTGAATTCAATATTTGAGAACCAAGCGATTGATATGCAAAGCAGAAAGCAGTTTGAAAAGAATTTATAATAATGTAAGCAGAATGAAAGCAGCATGCTTACACACAAAACAAAGCTTACACAATGATCAAAGTGATGTATAACAGCCCCGGCATGTTTCTCAGAATCTTATCCCTCCAGTTACCTGGGCCGCATCATGCCAGGCTTCTTAGAATTATAATAATGAAAGTTATAGTTTTTATTTAACATATGTAATATTGGAAGCATATTCGCGATTTTAAATGAGTATAAACAAAACAACGAGCAACATAGCCAACATTGTATTCACCATATATGAATTAAGGCTTACTCATTCAAGTATTCAGGCTTGCAATCATCAATTTCTAATTTCAATTGTGTATTGTAGAAGGGAAGGTTTGTGTTATAAAATATAGGTCCGTATTCCCAATTGTTATCTTTTGCGTCCGTTGCAATAAAATAGTAACAGCCAGTAGATATCTGGTGAAAGTATATCGGAACACTTTCATTGGCATCCTGAAGTAAAGAACAAAACAGTTATAAAAACTAACATGAATTATTTCGCGTATCGATAGAATAGATTGTAGATTTTTATTCGAAACTATTTACCTACCAGAAAAATTATCAGATAATCAGATATTTGGTTGTACTTTTCAACGTAGATAGGTACTAATAAAATCAATTTAATGATTTAAAGTCAATTACCTTATACACAATACAAGTATTCCAGTATTGTTGAAGATCTTCCTTTCCGCTGAGATCAAAAGGGCAGGCAGACTCATCTTTTATAGATGGAATATAAAGTAATGTGAGATTGGAGTCTGCATTTCTTTTCATTGCGAGTACCTTCATCACTTGAATAAAATATACAAAAGATTAATCATATTATCAGGTGCTTCTCTTCAATACAAATTACTTCTTAAATAACAAATATCGTTAGTTTTATTTCTCAGAGTTATTATGCTCAGAAATAAGACTGTACAAAAATTTCACCTGGTACAGTTCCATTCACAAGCCCGTGCCTGATTTCTTCTATAGCGATCTGACCAACGTTAGAATGGTTAAAGCCATATCCTTTCTGAAATGAATATATAATTAGTATCTATTATGATAATGTTTTATCTGAAAAATTTTCTACTTCTATCCATGAATAAATTACATATAACTAAATATGTTATAGTATTCTAATGAGAAGTATAAAATTTAAATAAATAAGAATCAAAATGTTATCGTCGATCTTTGCGAATGTGAGATATGCTCAGATTTATTGATAAATGCAAAATGCAATAATATTTAGCTTAATAACTAGTTATTGGGTAAATAATAGATCATTATGTTCATACGTACGAAATTGGGATCACAAGTTTCTTCTGATAAGGAAACACAGGTAATATACCATATGCATAAAAGTATGATACCATTTTTAGCAGACCACATTTTACACATTATCTTATTGAACTTTACACAATGTGCGTAGGATAAAAATAATGTGTTATACTACTTTGATGACATTGTAAATAAAAATGATACGGATGAATGATGAACGAAGTGTATCGACGACTTAAAGTTTTGTTACGGGCAGGATGGGACTGGCTCAGCTTATAAATACCTGAGAGTTTAATTCATATAGTTTTGAATATGATTTGTATGCTCATTGTGTAAACATGTTGTATAAGGAATGATAAGTACTATAATTCCAAGCCAAATACATTCTGTAGAAATATTAATAATTCTGGCGCGTTTAAATCCCGTGGATATAAGCTTTATCACGGATTCATCTTCAAATTAGTTTTCGGCACTCGCTTAAATGTAGAAGAAATAATCAGAGCCTTGAGAATGGTTCAGCTAATAAACAGAATAATCGGAACAGTCATAAAATAAAATTCGCGTGTCTACGTGCCTTGCATCATGATGCGATTTGAAACGTGTAAAATAACACGGAATTGAATGAACAGACGCGTACACGCATATCATCGGAATATAACTACGAGGAAAATAAATCACAGGGTTGTTTAGATTTTCCGAATTAAATTTCTCGGATGCAGTGAACGGATAGATCTCAGAGCACTCTAGTAAATGGTCAGAAATCGGTTAACGAAACCGACGTAGTGCTATGAATTTATTTTGTTTTATTTTTTTCAAATTTAAATAAAACATGACATAAAATACATTTCGTTTCAAGGACAGCTAGGTAGAATCTAGCTAAAAATACCAAAAATAACAATAATAAGATGAAGATCATACACTTGAAACGCTTTTAGATCGTGTCTTCTTCCTTTTTTCGAGTTATCGCTCTTTCGAGCATGTAGTCAAGTGTGTTTCTTTCTTCATACTAAAATACCCGCATAAAGCTGCGGGTACAAAAAAATTTCGTGTCTGCAATAAAACATCTAGCCTCTATAAGCGTTCAGACTGCCAAATCCAATGACCGATGACATGCTGCTGCTCCTTATAAAATATAGGCTATCGAAGAAAAATTGCCAGATAACCATAATAATGTCATCTGTGCACTAAGAATTAGATAGATCTAAGATGAACTGAGATCGTGATCCTTTTTCAGCCCGCGACCTTGAATTCATTAATCGAGATCGACATCGACGACGACTAGACTAATCGACGCACAAGCGTAAAGTCAGTAAAGAGTCGATTGTGAATTAACCGCATGAAATTTTACACCGCTGATATATTTTCGTATTTTTTTGTCAAGTTCTTTAATATGCGTTTGCGATTAAAGCGGTATTAATTACTTACGTAATTTAGAAGTTAAACTGATTATAATTCACCTGTGCAGGTATAGTATATTATTTAAATAATCTCTAAATTTTTCGCGGTATTTATATTTTAGGTTATATCAGCGAATTTTAGGTTATCACACACTCCTCCGAGATACAACTAAACTCTACGTTTCATACTTTCATATTTCAGTTTTAGTCACAACTATTCCTAAATCAAAACATCAAAGATGTTCAATCAAGCGGGAGCTCTAGGCGGTGGTGGTACAACCGTTAATCCAATGAAAGATTTCGAAGTCGTTTCACCACCCGACGACTCAGTTTCTAGTTTAGAATTTAGTCCCGCCACAATACCACAAAATTTTTTGGTCGCTGGTTCCTGGGACTGTAACGTAAGATGCTGGGAAGTTGAACAAACTGGAAAAACAGTACCTAAATCTATGCAAACTATGGGAGGACCTGTTCTCGACGTTTGCTGGAGTGACGTAAGCCCTTCTATTCCAACACCTTTTATCTATCTCATTAGGATAGTTTTTTTTTAACAAATATATACTTTATTTAGGACGGTACTAAAGTGTTTATGGCCTCTTGCGACAAAATGGCAAAGTGCTGGGACCTAGGATCTAATCAATGTATTCAAGTAGCGGCTCACGATGCTCCGATCAAAACTTGCCATTGGATTAAAGGCTCAAATTACAGCTGCCTCATGACCGGTTCTTGGGATAAAACACTCAAAGTATGTTAACTGCTAGATGGTTTAAGCAAGACTTTAGATTCAGAGAATAATTCATTTGGTATTTAACTCCTAATCTTATATTCATTTTTATAACAGTTTTGGGATACTCGCAGTCCTAAACCAATGATGACCATCAATCTACCCGAGAGATGTTACTGTGCGGATGTGGTATGTACCAGTATTATTCAGGGCTTCAGAAATTTGAATAATTTGTGCATATATATTGATTTCTTTGTTTTATTGTTTACGCTAAGTGAATCACTTCACTAAAAAAAAATGTTTGATATATTCAGGACTACCCAATGGCTGTAGTCGGCACTGCGGGACGAGGACTGATTGTTTACCAGTTGGAAGGAACTCCTCATGAATACAAACGGATCGATTCACCACTGAAATACCAGCATCGTTGCCTAGCTATATTCAGAGACAAGAAAAAAGCACCCACAGGATATGCGCTTGGCAGTGTGGAAGGCCGTGTTGCAATCCAATATGTAAATCCTGCAAATCCAAAGGATAATTTCACTTTCAAATGCCATAGATCTAATGGGGCTCCAAGCGGATTTCAAGATATCTATGCGGTGGGTGAATATGATGATGAATTGTTATTGTGATTTTATCTCGTGATATAACTCCTTAAATAATATTTTATATGTGCAACTGATTCTTATAGGTGAACGATATAGCATTCCATCCAGTTCATGGAACTTTAGCGACTGTAGGTAGCGACGGGACTTTCAGTTTTTGGGACAAAGATGCGAGGACGAAATTAAAGCCTTCGGAACCGATGGAGCAAGCGATTACTCGCTGTTGTTTTAATCATAATGGTCAAATATTTGCCTATGCTGTTTCTTATGATTGGGCTAAGGTAAAAATAGAATATTCCTAATTGTCTGGTATTTTTTTTTTTTTGTCTGTTTTTATACATATACTAGAGCATTTGGCTCTGTATCTTATTATTTTCATAATTTTTAAATCCTAATATTTATTTCAGGGACACGAGTTCTACAATCCTATGAAAAAAAATCACATCTTTCTTAGACCTTGTTACGACGAGCTCAAACCAAGGACCTCTTCTTGATTAAGATAATTTAATAAATCAATGAATTTCTGTCTAAAACCTTTCAGTACATTCTCATCATTTCAAAGTATAATATTATTCCATATGTTTATTGTAATAAATATATCAATAAGTTTTATATCACATTCATATAACGATTTTTATCAATCATTTCAATACGCCCCTTCTGATTTCAAACTGTACTATCATATTTGTAACAAAAATTGAAGAATTAAAAATTGCCATAAACAAATCACAAAACCATTACCTATGTGCATAATTTACATGTTACTTATCATTTTCTGCGTGAAAAGCTTCGGAATACTAGATCGAAATTCTTCTACGAACATATACAGGGTGAGTTTTCTCTGGTATCGCATAAGGAGCTTATTATCGCAAACGCTCCGCCTCTTTCGATTCATACTTATCGTCGTATCAAGAAATCCCAATTTCATTTTCACGCAACGTCAAAACTGATGATTTTAACAAGTATGAATAGAAAAGGGCGGAGCGTTTGCGATGATACGCCCCTCCCCCAGAGAAAACTCATCCTATATAGAAGTTAGACGATCTCGGATCTCAAATAACGCGAATACTTTCTTGCTCAATTATCATTGCTTTATCTAGATTCGTTTACATATATTAATATATCAATAAATGTCATAATAAATTCAAGATACATTTGATGTTTTGTATCAGATCGAAGTGTATTTAGATCATCGACGAAGATCCTGCAAATTTTCTGAAAAAGAGATTCTTTAAATCATCGAAATCACTACTGAAGCCAAGAACCTATCCAACGTTGATATTAATGAATGCTAATATCATTACGTGAGACGAATTAAGATTTCGATGATAGAAAAAAATGACAAAAGATTCTTTCATTGTTGATATAACTAAGTCGACAAAACTAATACTATGAAAATAAAAAGAGATTATCAAAAACTGTTGCAATTTTGACAACTTATTACGATCCTTCACTACGTGAACAGACACGGAGGTTCATTGTATAAAGATTTATTTTTAATCCAACAATATTTGATTCTAATGACAATTATAGTGAGAATAATTCATAATATTGTTATATGTTACATGAAACAATGACTATTTCAATTTGTATTATAAACGAATTGAACAAACTGTTAACTCGCTGACTCTAACAGTTTATTGTTTTGACGCGCAGAGACATGGCGGACGCTATATTTATCACGCATTTTCTGCTTTTGTTGACGTTCAAATTATGTCCAGGTATGAACAATAACAAATGCATGTAAAATTATTACTCGTTAAATTTCAAACTAGAAACTATTCTCGCGTTAAAACATCAGGCGATTGGTTGAACGAAAAATACCCCTAATCAGTCCCGTAAACGATGTCCAAAATCCAAATGACTTTAAATTGCTTCATTTAGATTTACAAAAGTCATAAGTCATTTGATTACCGAAGAAATATTAATATTTCTATCAACGACACCCAACGGTCATTTAAATTTCAATTATAAACGATTATAGAGGATAGTAAGCTCACCTCGACACAGTGTTACGAATAGGCTACACACCATGTTTTCAACATGTCAAATGATACGAAAATTTAATTTTTATTCGCTAGGAGAAAGTCAGAATATCGGATTAAAGGAGGATGATTTTTCATTGGAAAATGAAGATCCAGATCCGATAGATCATCACTTCGCAGGTGTTTCTAATAATCAGAAACGCTACACATGCCTCACTTGTGAGTCTCCAAATTGCGATACTCCACAAAACTGCTCCAATGCAATCACCGTACGTTTAAATTATCCACAAATCATATTACCACTAAACATTTTACTTTATCATTATATTACGACGTCATATTTCGCACACATTTGATTTTTAATCTATGAATAAAATTTTGTCTCTAAAACAGTGCTGGAAGTCTAGAGTACAAGAGGCAGATGGTACGGAAAGATTAAGCCGAGGATGTACTTCAGAGATAGACCAGATGCCACTTATTTGTCACAAACAGCAAGTGGTCGGAAATGGCAGTACCAAAAAGAGACAAACTAGTAGTTCGACCAGCGGTGGACAATACAGCGTCGAATGTTGCCAGCACAATTTATGTAATGGCGGAGCTTTTCCCGAACTGCCCTCGTTCTATCCTCACGAGCAATCGAACGGTGAACAAAATTAGATTTGAAACATTTCTTTTTTTTTGTTTTTTTTTTCTTAGGATTAATGCTGAGAACTACAGCGGATCAATTTATAACTCAAACTCTGGTTCTAACGGTAGTTTGTATTCATAGGACCTGAAGATTATGCGGTAAAATTTACCCTCGCAATATTGGGCCCGATGGTAGGACTTGGAGTTGTAGGTAGCGGCGTACTGGCATGTATACTCATTCGTAGGACACGCAGAAAACGACCTTTGACACTAAGACGTAACAAACTCCTTGTTGAATCTGAACTGGAGCCTTCGTCTCTTCATTTCTCCTCGTCTTCTCCATCAACAACTTCTACCTACCATACACACGAGCTAAGAGCAACTGCTGCTGGTGATAGCACTCTAAAAGTCAGTGTTAATCACTGCTAAGCGCCGTTTAAAATAGGAAATCTATCTCGGTGTATTAATACGAATTCAATTTGTCTTTGAACAGGAATATTTGGACGGACGAAGTCTCACTAGTGGTTCAGGATCGGGACTACCATTACTGGTACAACGTACGCTAGCAAAACAAGTCGCATTAGTGGAATGTTTAGGAAGTGGAAGTGGAGGAGGCGGCGGTTTTGGAGGCGAAGTATGGCGCGGTGTTTGGCACGGAGAATGCGTAGCTGTGAAGATATATTTTTCGCGAGACGAAGCTGCTTGGGCACGTGAAACAGAGGTCTACTCTAGGCTACTACCGTCTCGTCATGATAACATTCTTGGATATGTTGGCAGTGATATGACAAGCAGAGGAAGTTGCACTCAATTATGGCTAGTTACGCACTACCATCCACTCGGCTCTCTATACAATCATTTGAACCGTTCGCCCCACCCACTAACGCACCATCAAACTTTGAACATTTGTCTGAGCGTGGCTAATGGCTTACTTTATCTACATACTGAAATAAATGGGACTAGAGGGAAGCCGGCAATGTCGCATCGGGATTTGAAATCAAAAAATATACTCGTTAAGGCAAATGGTGCATGCGCAATATCAGACTTTGCTCTGGCCGTTACTCAAGAACGTATTACCACAGATCGAGTTGATCTTCGTCAAGGTACCAAGCGGTACATGAGTCCAGAAGTCCTCGATCAAACGTATGCATAATATTATGATTTATATTGAAAAATTGATGCATTCAATGCTGTTACTGAATTTTAGTTTCTTTCAACTGCAATGAATTCATTTTGAGATGAAAAAAATTCGTAAAAATTGTATTAATTATTACAGAATCAACGTCGAATGCTTGGAGAGTTTCCGTCGTGCAGATATGTACAGTTTAGCGCTTGTAATGTGGGAGGTGTGTCGGAGATGCGTAAGTAATGGTGTAGCTTTGGATTACGCCGCGCCATATTCGGAATGGCTTTCGAGTGGCAGCCAAGAACCGTCTTTTGAAGAGATGCGAAAATTGGTTTTGCTGGATCAGCGAAGACCACCTCTTCCAAACCGATGGCATTCGGATCCTGTAAGTTTAATTTTCGTTGGTAATTGCTAACGAAAGGAAAAGGACAGGCTTATTAATCTCATTTCATATTTCAGACTCTTTCTGCTATGGGTAAATTGATTCGCGAATGTTGGCATGGAAAACCTGCTGCACGACTCCCAGTACTCAGAGTAAAAAAGACACTGGTAAAACTAGCGTCAAACGACCCACGTGTTCATTTGCCACTCGACTGACTGTTAAAATTTATTTACCTGTTTTCAGACACGTATTTATTATTACTATAATTCCATCAAATCATTGTATTCATTGCATACCTTCTTCATCAATAATGAAATTTTGTATCGTTACCTCCTCAGAGTAAAGATAATATCGTCTGTCGACATATCAGGCCGATACTGTTAGTATTCTAGTATCATCTCATTAATTCAATTTTATTTTTGACTTCATTTCACCTTCACACATCACTAAAATGCTGCTAAAATATCCAGAAAGGGAATAAATCATAATTAATTAGTATCGATTAGTGTCCTCAGTTTTAATGATGTACTAACGTACAAATAATACCTAAAGTCAGATACACAACGCAGCAACATTACAAATCAATATTCTATAATATTCTCTAACTAACTAAAAGTTCATATTATCGAAGCAGTAACAACTTTCACAAAATTACAAATACCCTGTAGATGTAAAAAATTGTAATATAAGTATAATCAAATATTTCAGTAACGCTTAGTATCGACGTAACAATTAAAAATCTTCATAATGACTTTAAGTAGTAGTGCTTCTTCGATGCCTATTATTGCACAAGAATTAAAGTCTGAATCACCCAGAGATGTATAATCACACTCATTGCAGTGTGTTTATGGAAGTTTTTTCTTTGTATAGAACAATTATGAATTCACCAATCATATACCAGTTCATTTAATTATATTAATGGGAATCTTAGCTCAAGCATACCAGTATCATTGTTTTTCACAGAGTGAGATAAAAAAATGATGAGATTTAAGCAATAGTGGCGGTTTTTTTTTTTCTTCTTTTTTTTTCTAAAAAAATTTTCAACTGAACTACTTTATAATATGGATAATTTAATCCCTCGAAATTGTTCAATAACTGCTCTGTGAGGTTGCCACTGCTTGTACCTGACTTAAGTGTATCGATATCGACGCATTTTGTAAGTACTTTATGTTTTTTTTTTTTTTATTTTTTTTTTTGTACAAAGTGACTTGATGTAATCAATGGACAGGCAGCTCCAAGCATCTTTAGCTGTATTCTCTATGTTACCTTGTGGTTGTTTTTAATTCTTATCGTCACGACAACACGTGTATATAATAATCCTATTGTTGCGCGCATCACTTATTTAGTTTGCAATATCATTGGAAACGTCGATAATCTATTGATAATTGTTGTAAATAGTATCTTTGTATTAATATTAACTTTTATTATAATTACTATTATAATTATAAATACACTGTATGAAATTGAAATAAAATACAATTATGTAATTGTGAAATTTCATAATCTATAAACCACAAACAGCTCGTCAGCATTTACTTGTTTCCGAACTCTGTTCCGTGATGATGTCAACCATTTTCCTAAAAAGGAATTCTTTCCTAACTTGAATATCTTAGGTAGGACTTTTTTTCGATTTTCTCAAGCTTATCAGACTCATTACTCATGAGTGTAAATCCCATTTTCTGATCATGCATTTCATTCTCAGATCGTCATTTGTTACAAACTACGAAATTATACATAAGATAAGTCATGCGGAATCTGCATCTTCCATTTGGGAGGGTAGAGTTAAAACCTTTTTCAAAAATTCTGAGGTCTGGCTACACACAATCATTTTTATAAAATTATCCAGCGTTTCTACGGTGGTTTTCGGACTGTAAAATAACTCTGTAATTAGATATTTCCATATTATGGGCTCTGTTTCTATTCTGCCTTCCAACAAAAGCGGTAAAAGCTCGGCTATATGTGCCCAGTCGTGGCGCATTAGGCATTTTCTCATTTCAATAGTTATTAGAGTACGAGAAAACCCTGACGAAGTCACCTTCTTTCTTTTACGATTACGAATATTGTGCAGTTTACTACTGCTACAATGAAAGGTAGTTCTATCATCTATATTTGAAGCGATTTTTTTGTACTTCTTAGCAGCTGGATCTGCTGGCCTAGATCGAAGTAGATCCAATGCTTTGTTCTGAAAAAGATCATTTTATTTAACAAATTATTTCAAATAATGGTGAATTATCAAAAACATATACAGAATCAAAGAGGAAAATTCAATACTGGATTTACACCAACTAACCACGTTACGAATTTTGGCTGAATAATTTCGTTCTGCCATAACAACGTTTATTTTGTCCTCAGGGATTCTTGTTTCATAGAATTCTGTAAAACATTGAACAAAATTAAAATATACATAAAAAATAAAAAATAAAAAAATGACAAATCATTCATAGTCATAAACATTTCGCATATTAGGTATTATGTGAAACATATTTCAGCGAAAGTGTGATAGTGTGATTTCATACATATATATCGATGACACGTGATCCATGTGAGTTTAAATGTGATTAATGTGAAAAGTAAACGGATGTTACCGCTACATGTAATATAAGTAAAAATAAACAATGGTATTATTCATCATTGGTAAAGCAATACTCCTTATCTATCTCTCAAGTTTTTAATTCAACAAATAATTTGATTTATGTAAAACATCATAAACTGATGATTCTAGATTGTACAATCGAACCAGTCGTATTTACTTATGGCTAAAGAATTATTCCACCAGCTCATTGAAAAAATAATCTACGCGTTAGTTATATTTATATTTTCAACTAATTCAATCATTCGTCTCAGTCTGCTTATCGTTTGATTAAGTCAGGATGTGGTCGGATTATATTATAACGTCTATGATTATAACTGCGTAGCGACAAAGACCTATGGATAATAGATGCAAATTTGCAAACAATTAACAAACCTAAACACCGATTAGACGATATAATGACGATACGTGCCGTTGCCGTAAACGTGGCATGTGGCATGTGGCATGTCGCAAGGCATTTGAGGACGGTTTACAATCACCGTTTGTTCCGTTGAATCCGACCAATGATATCGCTTTGTGTTGATTTTTGTCAGTAAATTGTCGTAAAAGAAAAAAAAAAAAAAAAAAAAAGGAACCTAATCAAGTCGATGTCGTAACGTTTAATCATTGCTACAAAAAATTATGTATCGATAAATGTCAAATTTTACATCTGTAAACGGATAATGTTTATCTTTGACGGAAGTAGGAAGATAATCATGTGGATAAGTCAGAAACATCGGCGATTCCGAACGCTCTATCTGTGGTTAGGTCAAATTTTGAACTCTAATTGAATTGAACTTAGAGATGTTATTTTATTTTTTTTTTTTTTACTAAAACAAGTAGTTTCTGATGTTTTTTTCTATACTCAGACGGCGATTGTCTTTTTGGTAGCGTGATATAGTAGATTTCCCTACTTTGTGCTACGGGACGAATTTAAATATGAAAAGTCGCAAAAATTAGCTACGTTCAACGCATAGAGCGATTATACTCGCTAATACCAGGGTGAATGGTGGTGGACTCGCGATACAGGGAGAAACAAATATAGCTGCATCCATTTCGTTTCCGCCCGTCCGTATCAAATGCAATCATTTTATGCGTTGAACTCTGCTAATATATCTTGACTCTATAAGCGGCGATTCTATTGCGTGTATAATTATCCTATAAATAAAAGAAATTCCCAACGGATACCGCTCGTCGGGGCCACAAATATCCGTTTACTTAGTTTCTTCTCGCTCTTGCTCTCGTAGTAATGGCAAATGAAATGGCAATGGTCGTATGAATTTGATTTTGATATATGAATAGAAAGGGAGATAGAAAGAGGATAACCTTCTCTATCTACGCCAAGGCCCAGGAGCGTAATATTATAACGGGGCTGCCCGCGCCAGCAAGCGCACAATCATGAAGAAAATATTTTGCATATTATTTGTAGAGACAAATAATGAATACATAAATTGTAATGGGATTGCATAAGCTACCTTGTGAAAAAAGTTGCACATGGCACTGTGAGTCGCTTAAGCGCAAATCTAATGAGTCACGTGACTAAAATGTATAGACTCGTCAGATTCTGCAAGACAGAGAGAGGATATACATTATACTCTACTCTGTCTGTTTCTTTGGAGTTTTCCTCTTATGGAACAGGATATCCCATGCTCCCTCCAGGTCTCCAGTGTGTACACTGTAGTACATTACATGCTCTAAGGGAAGAATACAATAGTACTAGGATGAAAAACTGATGTAATACCTTAGGTTCTACAATGCATAATATACACACGTATATTTTACTACTGCGGTTGCGCTATAGCTGATGCTAATTCACCTCTCTAGACAATAATATTACTTCGATACCCTGTGCAATGAGCTTTTATGACTGTTTTTAATAGAGAACATGTAGTACATAGTACATTTGTCAGCTGGGCTGAGACGGAGGAGCGGGGGACCTATGCTATATATAATACATATATAAATGCTCGACTTGGATTTTGTCGTGTTTGTATCCGTGCGCAAATGATTCCGTAGTGAAAAAAAGAAAGTTAATATATGTACATAATTTTGTTTTTCTCAGAGTTGCAGTATTTTAAAAATCCTGCGAATTCGGTATTTTCTATTCTTATTCAATGAGGCGTCGCAGTTTTGTAAAATATGACGCTTCTTCGGCGTATAAAATTTTTAAATTACAAAACTTCCTCTCTAATACAGAGGTCGCATTGCGTCTGAACGAGATTACTGAATTTTATTTGAACTCTGATAAACTAAATGGCATACCTCTTCTGAGGTTAAAACCTGTTTGATCGTTGTTGTTCTTATTGAGTATCGTCACGTGACGGCTCTAAAGCTATTTCTCGATTGAATTTGGGAAAAAGAAAAAATGAATGAATAAATTTGTGATAATCACCTATCGCCATGGCTCTTACACTATAATCGCTAAAAAATGTGGCATTTAGAAACTATCAATATTATTATATGTGTTTGTTGCCTTGTCTTTGTTGGTACCGAAGAAATTTGTGAACAACCATATGTACGTATCACCAATCACATATTATTTATTTAAACGGGAGGTTTCGCGGAAATATAGAATTTATACGCCGAATAAAATCAATCATAATTTGTTTAATGTCCGTATGGGGACTTTTTACAAATAACTATATACGCGTTATTAATCTGATAAATAATTTTATTATATTTTCAATGATCACTAACATACCTCAGAGCATCAATTTTAAGAGAAAAATATAAAGCTTACAGAATTTTTCGGATTTTACTCGATTTTACTTCTTTTGATGTACGAACTGATATAATCTCTTATCTTACAGAATTATGTAAAAAAAAAAAAAAAAAAAAAATAATGATTGCTTTTAGGTGGATATTTTTACTGAATTTATGTTTGTTATCACTATTTCATAATTATCTGTTCTGCAATTAAGAAAGAATTCAAATTTAACAGAAAATACTCTTGCAAATATTTACCTTCCAAATAAAGCATGTATTGCTTTGAGCATTTTTACCAAAATGTGTGACTTATCTAGACACAATAATAATCAAACAATGTAATCTAAGAATGCCCAAAAACATAAGAAATCAAAGAGTTGATAAACTGCTTTATCTGAAATCTGTGCCGATTAGATTGGTACACGCCGCTTTTGTGCAACAAAGAAGCACTTGTGCGGCTTTTAAGTAAACCATGACGCTTGAAATCACACTTACATATTCCATATGGATGAAAAGACACAATAGACTCAATAAAACCGCTAGTCTTTTGTAAAACGAATATATTTACGACTCCATATATTATCTTAAAAAATATTTATAAATACTATGGATACCTATGTGTCTTAGGAACCACCTAAGTGGGAACCCCTGGAGTCTAAGGCTCCTGGTGATCTGAGATTAGGTCTGGTACCAAGTCATGCAGGAGGTAAGATTCCGTAATTCATATAGCTTTAAATTTATCTGTGAGAAAACAAGAAATGATATTCTTGACCGCATAAATTTTATCTACAATTAATTATCATTTAAATGTTTTATTCCACTATCTAATCATGTATAAGATATACATTCTATCTATTTCATTCTAGCATTGGAGGCACAGATAGACAAGAGGCGGGAGAATTTCAATCTCACACTACTTGCAAACCCGTTTATAAAAGATGAAAATAATTGTCCAGCTGTTAACAGCAGCTATCACAATCTTCGAAAGTTTCATATGGCTCATAAAATAATAAAGGTAACCCTCTTATTACTTGATACTATGGGATCAAAAGTGTTGCCGTTGAAACTGGAACAAGAGTTATAGACAAAATATTATACATTTGCAAAAAGTTGAATGCGAATTAGGGTGTGCAAAAAAAAAAATTCAAACGCACATGAAGATTCCGGTAAAGCATTTTAAATAGAATATCTCAGCCAAATGTGAGCTCTTAATATTGATATTTAGAACTGCCTAACTCAGTTTTCCCATTTTTGATTTGAATAACATGTATAGGAAACTTCACGCTCTACAAACAAGTACTGAGATAGAATTTTCCTAACTCTCACCGATTAGGAGATATTCGTCTATAAACATTGAGTCATAGCGTCATGGAGACATATGACTCTGGGAAAAACAATTTTTTTTTTCAACCGTGCATCAAAATTTTCGTAGAGCACCTCAAATAGAATATCTCAGCCAAATATGAGTCTTAATAATGATATTTAGAACTGCCTATTTCAGTAACTAAAATTGGTAACTAAAATTAGTAACTAAATTAGGCAGTTCTAAATATCAATATTAAGAGCTCATATTTGGCTGAGATATTCTATTTGAGATGCTCTACCGGAATGTTGATGCATGTTTGAATTTTTTTTTTTTTTGCACTTCCTAATGCAACTTGATGCTCTGTTCTATAAATTAATCTGCTCCTATATCAGGGTGGCGATGAAAATGAATCCATATTCTTTGGCAATATATTCACTGGTTGTTACTATGCTGAGATGACAAATGCAGAAGGCAAGAAGTGGGTGTGGGATCCTATATTTTTCAATACAAGCTATCATTACTATGACACGATGTTGAAATGCAAAACATTCGAGGTCAAACCCGAGAGCGATGAGCTGTAAGCCTTAATTCATCTATCTGTTAATTAACATTGAACTAACTTCTTGTTTATCCATCTTTGTCTATATGAATGTTGAAGTAATGAACTGGATTGTAGAAAGACAAGGTAAAATGTTGTTCACAGGTCCAAACAGCTGAAATATCTTATTGAAATACCATTAACTTGTTTGCAAGTACGATGCCTGTTGTTTGAACTCGACGAAGCAACTAACAACACTAAACATGATTTGGATACTGGTAATACACCAGCCACACAGGATTGCACTATAACAAACGTAATATTCCTGAACGTTATCTTTGCTGTTTTTTTTTCTGCTATATACAGAACATCCCAGACAACACAAAATTCAAAGTCGTCTTAAAAACGTCGTATGGACGTCAAATGCGTCGATTTCTGACGTCTTAAAGACGTCGGAAGTCTTAAAGACGTCTTAAGGACCTTTTAATTGTTAAAGACGTCTTTAAGACGTCAGAAATCGACGCATTTGACGTCCATACGACGTTTTCAAGACGACTTTGCATTTTGTGTTGTCTGGGATTGAATTCATTTACACACATGATAGAGAAGAAGGTTTCATAATAGAGTTTCAATATTTTCAGAGAGGCATAGGAAATGTGCCATTCATAGAATGTACAAGAACGGATACACGCATTAAACTTTATGCTGTAAGTATCATGTATTTTTTTTTTTTTTTTTCAAGCAGGTGAAAAATTTTGATATGCGGATCCTGAATCTCGTACATGACAATTTTATGCAAGTATATTATGAAAGTGATATAAATTTATGCAGGAATCAGCCGAGAAAAAAGGTGAAGGATGGGAAACGTTGATTACATGGAAAGACTTGAAAAAAGGTGGTGCCTTCTATTTCACCTTGTTTGAACAGTATAATCACAGTTGCAATATGGACTTTGGTGATCTAATGACTTGGTTGCCCGTTATCGAGATCGGAGCACTTGTTCACGGTAAGTTAAAGACACTAAGCCATTTATCAAGATAATTGATGAAAATAACATAAAATTTTGATGGCAGGTCGTAGAAACGAGGTTGATAAACCAAACAAACCTACATCATCCGATTTCTTCCATAGTCAAACATTCACGATTATTCTTTACATTTTACTGGGAGTCTCAATGACGGCAGTATTGATCTACTGGACATCGAGATACGCTAAGATATTAATTGAAAGAAAGCGTAATGCGAATAATCTATTTGTACTACCGCAAGAAACAATACAATTAAATGAAGACGAACCTAATCAAATTGTGCTAATTTATGCTAGAGATTCACCTCCGTTCATGAGATCAATGGACTCGCTTAGAGTCCATTTACAGCAGACTAGCCACTTTCCAGTAAGTTTTTATACTCGGGTAGAGCATTATTGAATATACTCTATTCAAAACCGCTGTTTAAATTCTATCCTAGGTTCACGACGTGTATTCAATAAACGAATGGAATATGATAACAAAACTTGGTGCAATGGGATGGGTTGAAGACTTGTTTAGAGATGGTAGTAAGTTCGTTTGGGTTGATACACCGCAGTTCCGTTCTGTATTGAAAGAAAGTAAATCCGACCAAGATTATGAGAAGCAACACATTTGGGATGACTTTCGTGACGAGGCAATACCATATTCCGTTATTTTGGCCAAAAATTTATTCCCAAATGCTTCTACCCAATATCGTCGTCACTTTGTTGTCCGGTTTGTATTTACAACGAATATTTTTTTTCGCTACGATGAGATTCAAAATCGATATCGATACCATCAATTGAAAAATTTGCATTCCTCAATCTTAAAATTGCTGTTTACAGGCTCCAGGGATTCGAAGTTGACGATGAGGATGGAGATCCACTTTTAGTGGTCTCACCACACATGCGTTACTCTATACCTGAACATCTTTCTCTCCTGTGTGAACATTTGTGAGTTTATTCTATGCTTGTTCATTTTTTCAACATTATGCTTCTTCTGTTTAAAAATCAAGCAGTAAACATGTCTCTCATTATTTCTGTAGGGCCAGATAAGCTGTTTGAAAATTGCAAGTGGTGTGAATCTGCTTCGGTGAAGCAGCTCCACGAGATCTTACTACCGACTAATCATAGCCTGATCTTCAGAGCCTATAATCTTCAAGATTTTGCTTCACAGCTGTGTTTGGAGTTATTCAAAATGGTCAATATGCTTTTTTAAAAAAAAAGAGAAAAGTTTTACAGTACGAATATAGTTGATGTTGTCAATTATCTATCTAACCAGCCCAAAGGACATAAAAATATAGTATCACTGTTACGCATCCCCATATCACTTAGTATCTGTTGAATTTGATACTGTGCCAATTCATCTGTGATTATCTTTTACATATTTTTTATTTTCTGTTATTTTTACATTTTCCGATACGTATTTCCGGCCCGGATTTACTACAAATATTGTTATAATATGTAATATATATATGTAATTATGTATAAATTTATGCAAAATTACTCAAGCTCATCTATGTTAATAATTATATCTTCATTTGACGTGTACCGCGACTCTGATTAAGTTGTACAAAACGAATTTTCTATATAATATCTAACAATAAGTTGATTAAATACCATATGTTTCACTTTATGTAATTGTTGAAAATAAAAATGTATGTTTTATAAAGTTGGATTCTTACTAATTTCTAGATAATTATAACTCTACTTTTCTAGTAGCAGTTTTTGCCACATGTATGATAGGGGGAAAAAAAATTAAAACATTGGTCATAAGTTATGGACTGAATTTGAATCCCACACCTGGGGGACTGCAGATTAATTCCTTTTTTTTAAATTTTTTTTATTTATTTGGAATTCATACAAATTGATGTTTCCTGCGCAGAATTTATACAGCCATTGTTATGCCTATAGAATTTGTATACCACGCTATAGTATACTAACGATTTTTTTTATAATAGAAAGATATTGTCTTTGACTTTTTTGAAACCTAAATTGCAATTAATGTTTGTACAGATTAATTGTGAAGGTCCACACTCGGACTCTGAAAACATGAAAAAGTGAAAAGTAATTTGCATCGGATGCACATGTTCGTGCCTACGTTGACTGAGTCAACGGTGCCTATAATTGCAGCGAGAGATACGTAATACGTATACAAATTATAGATTCCGTAAAAGCGTCGGTAAATTAGTACGCTTCCGATTTTCAAGTAGCATTTAGTCGAATTGGCAGCATATTCCGGCTCATCCGGGATCTACTTTTCGAATATCAAGAAGGAGGAATTAATTTCCGAATAGTAATCACAGTCATAGTTAATTTTTTCTACAAAATTGTAAAGTAATTTGAAAATGGCGGACATGTGATAATTGAACGCTACACGACGCTGCAAGCCAAACGTACCCCTCCCCCCCTTACCGCTCTAATCTTTGGGAACACGACCTTCTGTATTCGGAGTTATCCATGGACGCACCGGCCAATGACCATCTCCTCGCTGTTCTCTGCCGCGTAGTTTTTACCCGCGCAAACATCGTGCGGCAAAAAAAAGTCGTGTTAATCACGATTGTTTTGCTGATTCGACGTGTAATTTGGTGAGCTAATACGTTATTTCATTAACCAAAATCCCCGTTACTATATACCCGAGTAAACATATTTAGATATATAAGAATATGTGCGTCGATTTGATGCGCTTTATTAATTGTCTGTAAACATCCATTGGGAATTATTATTTACCTTGTCAGAAGTTACGCTGTTCTATTGAAAGGTTGCGATACCGACAATGACTTTACATCGGCTTCAGATTGTTTTTCCTCAAATTTTATACTACGATAAATTAATCGTTCGTCAAAACTCGAATTATTAAACACTTTGATACCAATTTATTCTCAATAATTAATCTCGTATGTACCACATGTATCCGCATGTCCTATACCCGTACGTGTGTATATATATATATACACATATCTATATGTGTGTGTGTGTGTGCGTGTGTGTGTGTGTGTGTATGCGAGCGAAAGTATATATATAGATATAGCGCACTAAAAAATTGTATAAACTCTGTCTTTCTAATTTCAATTCGAGTTCAAATACTGTGATAATATTCGGGTGTAATAATCTCCCTGTTATTTCATGTATTATTTATCAAATTACAGTATGAATTGACCGAAAATGGTGGATTCTGACAAAAGTGATAACGGCGAAAGTCAGACAACGGCTAAAAGGTCGCGCGAAGATCATTCCGAAGATGAAAAAATTGAAAATCCTAGCAAGAGGACGCGCAGCAAATCACCCGAACCTTTAGTAAAGGTCGATAACATAAAAGATACAATTGTGCAGGTCACAAACGGCAGCAATTTACCTTCCGAAGATAAAAAAATCACACCCAAGGTCGATGATGAACATAAAAATGGTGAAGCTATGGATACCGATGACGATACAGAGGTAACTAACAAAGATGATACAACGCTAGAAGCTAAAACTGAGGTAACTATTTCCAACAATTATTTTTAATAAAAAAAGTTATGAACGCAGTAAGACGACTTAATAATTCAACCAATTTTTCATGTATTCTATTAATTTTTGCTTCAAAACTATTAAAAACTTGTCCCAAAGTCAGCATATCAATAATTCTGCTTTTAGTTGCTCCAATTTATGGAAAATTCTCGATATTCTATATTTAATATTATTGTGTTTTTTTATGATCAGCCAGTTGAGTTGATTGAGAAGAAAGAAAAGGATGATATAAAAGAAGAGGAGGAAGCTGAGGATACAAGTAAAGAGATTGAAACTGAGGAAGACGAGCCTTCAGAGGACAAGAGTAAAGATTCAGAAGTTGTAGACGGATTGGAACTTTCTGTCGAATGTGCGAGTGATAAAGAAGGATCAAGTTCTGAAAGCGATAAAGAAAAGGATCCCCAACCGAGGCCTAAAACAATAATTGTTAAAGCAAAACCAAATGATTCTGAGGTAGAAGTCGGTTCATCGGAGGCTGAGAAATCAGATATCGATGAAAAGGTTGTGGACAATGATGCGAAGAATAAAAAACGGACGGGGAAAAGAAAATCAGTTGCCGAAGCGAGCAGCTCTAAATCTGAAGGAAGTCTTGAGAGCAATTCAGACGACGAAGATTACAGTCCGCGTATAAAAAAAAAGTTGAAGAAGACAGTCACTCCTAAGAAGGCAGCAACTCCTCAGAAGACAAAGGCCAAGAAGGAAAGAGAAAGCAAAAAAAAACCTGTTACTGATTCTGAAAATGAAAAATCTGAAAGCGAAGACGAAGAGATGAATCTTGCCGATAGAGCAAAGAAAATAACTATTAAAAATAGCGACAAGTCAACGGCGAAGGATAAAAGCGATTCGGAAAGCGCAGTTGAAGCTGATAGCGCAGATGAGGGCAATGATAAAAGCCAGAAAAATGGAAAACGGAAGAGTACGAGTGTGGTAAGGGATTTTTACATTCATTCAATCGTTAATTAGACTCAAGAATCTGTTTCAATAATTGTTTGGTTGATAATTATAGGATCCGAAGGACGACAAGACGATAAAAATGTTAAGGAAATATATAACAACGGCTGGAATTCGTGTGAAATATGAAGAAGTATGGTCAGGTTGTAAGACGAACAAACAGCGGGCTAATCGTTTGCGAGAATTGTTAGAAAACAATGGAATAGAAGGAAGACCGACCTTAGAAAAGTGTAAGAAGATGAAAGCAAAGAATGCTACAAAGAAGGAAGTTGCCGAATTGGATACAAGCAATATTATATCCGAAGGTGCGAAGCTGATGATCAATACATCATCTCTGAATTTAAATAAAATTCGTTAAAATGTTCATTTCTTTCATATAATTTTTCATTTTCAGGTCGTGTTACTCGAGCTAGAAGGATAGAGGCGAATAAAGCAAGCTTGGGTACGCCTACTAAGCACCGAGAAGCTCGGAACCTCTTCAAGCGTATTCAGCCCGTCTGTGACAGTGATACAGAATAGAGTATTTTAAAAACTGTTATCTATTATTTTTTTTTTTAAAGAAAAAAAAAAAAAAAAAACAAAAAAAAAAAAAAAAACAAATTTGTATTTGATTGGCTGCTTTCATTACATGTTATCATTTGCATTTACATTAGGGTTCAGAATAGTGTTATGTATTGATAACGTGAGGCTAAAATTTTTAATGAATATTTGTAATTAATAGAGTATTTTTTGACCGTTTTAATATCAGGTTTAATTCTGTACTAATCTGAGGTCTATTGTAAAGTGCCTATAAATTTACAGCCTTATTATTATGTTGAGTTTAATGTCGTAATTGACCTGAGAAAAAAAAACAAAAAAAATATATATATGCAATTTTAAATATTCTCTATTTACATACCCCTTTGACTATCATTTAAAAGGTAGTAAATAAGATAATCTTAAGAAAATTGTGAAGTTATATTTGTATCAAAATAATAATAATTATAACAATACGTGTCGGCGTAAAAATAACTTTATCTTCATTTTATCAGTTATAAAAAAAAAATAAAAATTTCTTTTAAACTAACTGTAAGCTCTTGGCACTTCTGAGTTTCATTTCTGTACTTTAATTACTATTATACTTTTTTTTCTAACTCACTTTACTAGTTTAAGTATAAGAATAGCAATAAAATGTTTTATTGAATATTTTAACAATATTATATCTGACTCGTAAAATTCTTAATCTTAACTTAATCATCAGAGTAAATATCAATTATTATTATTACTTATCGAAGCCACGAAGACAGAACATTTTTTGGCAACCAATGCAGTAGTACGCATTTTAAGCATTTGCTATAAAAAGACATGTAACACAATTATATGAGTACGGAGGCGGATGCATTTTCATCATACTAATAATTTATGCAGTTAATCTCAGGATGGTGAAAACGATGAAAATACACAGACATCACCTCTGACTTATCATGTATAAAAGTTAATCAGTCTTAATAGCGATTGAAATTTATCAAAATGTGGTACAAGCATAAAACTCATGCTACATCAAGGAACAATATCATTTCTCAAGTATTCGAATCAATTATCATAGTAATTATGTAATACTTTTTTATTTTCTTCATATTTTAAGGCTTCTTATTCAAGAACTCTGTAATGCATTCCTTACTACAGAAGGGTCTGTCTTCTTTAATAGCCATTTTACCGCTCAACAAACTCTTTTTGCAAGTAAAACAGCAGAAACATTGATCGTTTGCATGGAAGTCTAAATTCTTTACTGCCACTCCTTGTTGATCTGCAGCGATTAATCTATTGCATGTTTTACAAGTCTTAGCATAAGTCTTCTGATAACAAGGTAAACAAAGAGGACGATCGTTTTCAGAAATATACTGTTGTCCAGCTAATGGTACGTCGCAATCCCAACAACAGAAATGCTTTATATGGTAGTTATGACCCTCAGCGACTGTGTACTCACGAACGAATATCAACTGTAGAAAAAGAATAGGTATATATTAAAATCGTTCTGGGCAGAAAACTGAAAGAATATATAAGATTTTGGCATGAATATACAGAATGGAGAAGCATTGCATTTGAAAAGTTGGGTTTATTTACCTCATCACAAGCGAAACATCTTGGAATGTTCAATAGAGTAGCAAGATCTCTCCCACAGTAAAGTTTTCCCTTGTGATAGAAATACACCAGATCTACGAGAAGCTCGTTGCACGTAGAGCAGATGAAGCAACCAGGATGCCAGATAGCATCCTTTGCTCTCTCAGCAGTTACAACTACATCTCCTGAATGAATCTCTTCTTTACATTGACTACATTTGTGTAGCTGAATTGGTTCGACGGAGAGTTCTTCCAAGGCACCCTTCAATTGATCGACACTAGGAGGATTCTGCCTCAAGCCTGGGAAATCGATGATACCTTCAGGAAACGATGGGTTTCCTGAAGACTGTGAATGGATTACATGGGAATTGATCGGTTGATGGCTCAATTCTGCACGTAGTTGTTCGGTTGGTGGCAACTGCAGAGGATTGGGTGTTGGCGATTGGTTCCTTAAATTCCATTCATTATTGTCCGAGTAATTTTGCTGGATCTGGGAAATCGCGTCTGCTGGACTTCCCAGCGTAGAATAATTATCCAGTCTTCTGCCCTCCTGCATATTTTTATCTTCCAAGAAGCGCAAAGCTTGACCTAGGTCTTCCAAATCTGATAATAGACGATTATGTGCGTCTAAAGATTGCTGTTGTCGCTCAGAATTGGCTGATAACAAGTTATTAGACTGAGGCATGTTATCCAACTGTTGATGTTGCGGAGGTTGATGCTGGAAATGGTTCCCCTGCTTCGATCTATCGCCTTCGAATTCTACCGGCAAGGCGGCATCTTGGGCCATCGGAATAGTTCCTTGTAGACTTTGATATGGCATAGTTGAGTATTCCGCACTGTTTAGTAACGGATTTGCTTTATGCAGACCCACTGGCTGAGCAGAACCATCATTTCGAGCTAAAATTGCCCCAGGATGTTTACTGTGGCCGGACGGCTCCAAAGAATTCGCATATTCTGCTTCGATTCTGTCTAATTTTTGATTATCTGCTATATTACCCGATGGATTTCGCATTGCAGCAATGACGGCTATTCTATTGGCCTCTTTATCTAGCAATGAATCTTGAGCCTGTGAATTTTTATTTTTATTACCAATGTCCTGCCCGTATTGTGGATCGACTCTCTCTATCCCATGAGATTTTAACGTGTGTTGAGAAGGCAACTCATCTTTGCTATATTTTGCCCTAAGCTGTTGTTGAATAAATTTCAATTTGTTTTTATCCAAAGTACTGCCGATTATTTCATTGGCATGTACAGCACTGGGAGGCAGTAATGCTTCGGACAACATTTCTTCAGCTAATAGTGCATTTGCTAAATAAGTATTAGCATCTGAATCTTGTGGTAGTCGACTACTATCCCAAAGTTCGCTGGCATTGAATGCCTTCTTTGCCATTCCCCTTGGATCTTCAGTTTCAAACTGATTTCCTTTATCTCCCAAGTATCTGTTTTGCCCAGAATAATCGGGATTCAATATTCCCAGATTCTCGTTTTGTACATTGCTCTCCGAAGCATGAGATAATGGAATACTAGCGCCATGATATTGCCCTGATTGGATCGGGGAACCATGGCTGACGCTCTTTGAAGCATGAATGTTTTCCAAATTAGCAATATGCTGATTTGGCATATGAGAACTCTTGTCCAATTTAACATTACTGTCAATATTAGGGTCCACGAGAGGCGTAACACTTTTCGGATCAGTGTTAGACTGAAATTGTTCTCCAATCTGTGAATATTCTGTGTTATAATTAACTTTGCCAAAGTCAGGTATATACTGAGTATTTTCTGGATTTCGTAAAAAGGAAGCAATGTTCTGTTGGGTGTCTGTAAGACGAGCAGTATTGGCAAAATGCTGAGCAGGGTGTCTGCTACTATTAACAGATTCTGAATTCACAATTTGGCCAGTAGCAGAGACGTGATCTAACGCAGGGTGATATTGTCCTAAAGGAACACCCATGCTGCAAGCATTTTCCGCGATTTGTGCCTGTATGGCTTCTATGTTCGCTGCCAACCAAGTCTGTTGTTTTTGCGATCCTTGAACAGAAGATAAGCCGGAAACTTTCGGAATAAAGCTACTTGGAGTACGAAGATTAGTAGCTTCACCGGTAGGTGTATACGCTTGGGGTTTACGCTGTGGACTCATTGGCTGCATGTCTGCTGCATTTGCTGGTGTCATTAGGGATCTGCTGAAGGGTCGTGCTCCCATCACCTATAAAGACATAAGTAAAACTATTAGACATATGAAGCTGTAACAAATACGGATATTCAGAAGTCTTTGATTACCAGATCCGAGCGAATATTAGAGTAGTAATAAAGTACCTTGGACACTCTGCCCTGGCCAACATATTTCTTCAAATTTTCTAAGTATTTTTCAAACTGTTTTTGTTCCTCTTCACTAAGCTTATCGCAGGCCTTATGATCCATGTCGTGGAGTGGCAATTGCTTTTGAAGTTGTTGTTTGCGTAAAGCCGCCCCAACCGATCCTTGAATTGGTAATTTGTTCTCTGGCAATGCTTTCATGTAGTCAGCAGCTACTTCTGTTGATACATCCGGAGGTATCCAGTCGAATGCATTTTCCTTCTCCGACTGTTTCTTGATGGCAACAGGTAGAACTAGAGGGTTTAAAAATTAAAATACATACAGTCAATTAGATTTCATTGAATCTAAATTTTACCTAAATAAATATAATTGTAGTACAGATCAATTATAATATTTGATACAACATAGAATATTTTACATCAACATAATATCCTAGAACATATAAGTTTTACTCACAAGTAGCTTTCCTCCTCGGTTTTCCGGAGGGCCCAAGTAATAAATCAAATTGTGGGAATTCATCATCGACAACATCGTGTTCGTCTCTACCACATTTACAATTTTTACAAATCTTACGCCAAAAATGTAGATCCAAGCCAGGACAAGCCTCTTTACAACTCAAACATGGTGATCCTGCACCAGCTTCGTGCGCTAACCGAGGCTGAGGAATCAGATAATCAGTTATAGTAACTAATTACTTGAAGAATCATACAGGGAGAGACACAGTTACTCTGTGTTAAAATGTAGAATATAACTCTGACATCATATCATTCACAATATTGTATTGCATTATTTTCTTGAACATTTTCATATAGTGCTTCTCAGAAAGCATGACACCGTGTATTTGAATATATGATTAAAATTGATCATAAGATAAGAATAATCAAGAATATTTATAGGCAAACAACATCGCACAGCTTGTTTATCAGATTGGAATATTTCAATCACATCCAATAAATAGCACAGGTTTAATAACTTGTGAAGATATTGTTTATTTAAAAGAATAAGAAATGTATTACTACTATATTGTTCTAACTTACTTTTCTCTTCCTGTTTTCCAATTCGATCATCCATTCTGGTCGATTATCCTCAACTTCGGTCATGTTTTCTTCTTTCTGCGTGCTTTCAAACAATGTCAACGATCACACCTTGGAGTGATTTCTTATCACTTAAGTCAGAGCTTATCTACCACAGCCGATGACAGAGTTAAAAGTATAAAAGAATGCCATTCTATTAGCATTCCAACTCTTAAGCGAATCATATGAACTCTCAGCTGTGTTGGCTTTGCCCTGTGTGACTCATCAGCATTTACCACTTACTCACCACTTTCCCACCCATTCTATAAACTCATAAAATCTACTGGCAGCTATGTGTTAGTGATCGTTTTATGGTGGGGATTCAACTCTTGTTGGTGGGGAGAGACCACCCCATTCAAGGGACTTGTGGGCCCATGCCTCATGCACGTGACTACTTATTATTAGTATTACCCCACTTGATGAGCACAGAGTATCCCATTGTTTTCTTTAGTTAGCATACATAGTTTTTGGATATTACAGAAGTATGTTTGGGAAAATATTGAGTCAATGAATCATAATCTACTTTATTTTTCTTACTGTCAATTTATTCTATTATTTATATTTAGAATAAAACTAATCCATATCCTTATTTTCATTCTATACCAGGCTTAATTTCTAATACTCCGATTATCTCACACTTTATTTACAGTACTTAAAACAGTAGAGATATTTTTTTCAATAATAATTAAATCTCAATTTTTTACTTGACATTAAAATTAATCTAGGATAACAATTCGTTAGTTGTTCTTATTTCTAAATCATCCATTTCAAATATCAAAGTCTGCAGCATCGTTATCGAGATATTGTTAATTAATTCCAAATGCTGTGTCGAATTCTTCTTGCGATATCTGAAAGATGAAATATTTTCATTGTGGATTATTTCGAGCTATAATCTACATGTTTCTGCGTCGAATAATGTAGCTAAATTGATATTATTGGGAATGTTATACAGTAAACTACAATCACCTTTTTCTTTTTCAGTTTTTTCATCAACGCTATGTCTTTAGCCAGTTCTTCTATATCTTCTTGTGATAATTTTTTTCGTTTTTTCTTAACTGGTCCGGTCAGCGCTTTTTTTTCTTTTCGTTTATCGCGTCTGTCCTTTTTATCTAATTTTTTTTTCTTCGCTTCTGACCATGGCTCGGTTTGTTTAGCAGTACGTTTATGTTTTCCTGGCCAGACTCCCGTCTTACGAAATTCCTTCAACTTTTCTAATCTTTTTGTTTCGCGCTGCTTTTCCTTGTAAGAAATCGAATTCAAGTCTATCTCTGGGTCTTTGAACGACGATGTATCATGTTTCTTGATTTCTGGCATTCGGGGCATTTTTAATAAACCAAATCCCATTGCTACTTTTCCCAAATCAAGATCTTTCAATCTCAGTATAAGACTGCATTCGTGTTTCTGATAGGCTTGAATATATGATACAAATGCTCTGTTCGCTTTATCAAATATCAGTCTATCACTTTGCTGTATAGTTCTCATTGCTTTTAAACATTTGTCCACACTCTTAGGTGGCTTTAGTTCAATTTTATCCAATTCAACCTTTTGATTTATCTTTATAAAATCTATGTAAGCATCCTCTGACTCTAACAAAAACAACAGCGCATTTCCTTCGTTACCAATTCTTGCCGTACGACCGCATCTGTAATATTCAAGATATCATTAATTTCTTATTCTGTAATACTTTTTCAATGTTTATCTTCGAGAATTGAAACCACCAATTCAACACATCTCTATTTATACCTATGCACAAAACTGCTGGCATTCGACGGCGGATCATATTGCAAAACCCAATCAACTTCTGGTATATCCACACCTCGAGCCATTACATCGGTACACAATAATAAAGCACTATCAGAGCTACGAAATTGTTCGAAGATTTTATACCGTTTATCTTTCATTTTTCCATGCAGAGAAAATATGTTTGCGGATTGGAAGAGCCTGGAAGAAAAATATTGATGAAAAATTTATTATTTTTTGTTACATAAAGTCAGAGATGAGTTCAGATTTTAGATATACATAAAAGACTGAATTTTGTATCTCACATCTTAAGAACGTGACTGAAGTAATCTACGCAGGCGCACGTAGAAAAGAAGATCATGTACTTGAGATCTAAGCCTTTATCTTTGATGAAATTATACATAGTAGCGAGTTTATTATCGGCGTTAACAATTGCGCAACTGTTACTCAGCGACAAAGGTGTAGAAAAGCTTGCCCTTTCTTTAACAGCGACTAAAACTGGATTCCGTAAGCCAGCTCTGATGAGTTGTTTTAATTCCTTAGTTTGAGTAGCTGAGAATAAGCCGGTTCTTCTCAGTCTGGGAAGATAGCTTAATATTGTGTTTATGGTAGCGGTAAAACCCAAATCTAAAAGCCTATCAGCTTCGTCCAGCACCAATAATTCCTGGAAGTTAATTTCAAGTTAAAATACAATAAATTCTATGTTTCTTCTTTTTCATCATCAATGCAGTTCAGAAATTGGACTAATAATTCTCCTGCATATTCAACAATCCTGTTATACATACCAAAGCTTTAACGCTAGATGCTA